>OY728143.1:497601052-500101052 GCA_963277665.1 Viscum album
GCTTATGTATACAATGTGATTGATATTTCTTTTGTTTACCCTTACTGAGCATTTGAGATCACCCTTTTTTATGTTTTCTTTCCCCAGGTCAGGAAGAAGGTTATTAAGTAAGATATGCAAAAAGGGACTATAGATATGATGAAATAAATGGGAGACAGTGTAGACGCTTTATGAACTAGTTGTTTATGTTTCCCAGTTTCTAAAGACACTATACCTATACGGTCCATTCTTGGTTTTGTTATATGTTGTAATAAGTATGCTTCAATTTTGAAGTATTAACAATGTATGTAAAGTATGGGTCGTTATAGTTGGTATCAGAGGAAAGGTATAGTCAACCTTTGGAAACTAGGATGTGAAAGCCTTAGTAAGAACTATAAGGATAAGTCTAAGCATAGAACACACCATTAGTGTTTTAGAAATGGCCATGAATAACCTAGGATAAGACCTTAAGTGTGAATTTTTTTTCTTGATTATGGGGTTTTCCTATTATAATTTGTGTTGCTCACACTATTCTTCTTGGTTTTAGTCAATGGCAGGAACCCGAAGGAACCGTGTTAATGCGGAATGCGACGGGCAATGCAATGATTGTCCCCCTGAGAAACCAAACGTTATGGGAGCTGGAATGAAAAATCTTGTATCCATTCTCACACACCTTTCTCAAGATATGAATCATGCAGGACTTCCAAACGAGCAAAGGAAGGAGCAACATTCTGTTGAATCCTTTATGAGGCAGCGTCCACCTTCTTTCAGCGGGTCTACTGATCCATTAGTTGCTGAACAATGGATTAGTACTACTAAAAAGATATTTTCAATTCTTCAATGTTCTGAACATGATAAAGTCATCCTAGCAGTGTATCGTTTGGAAGGAGATGCTGATCAATGGTGGAATCTTATTAAGAATACGAGGCAAAGGGATGAAATTGAGTCCATGGAATGGGACGAGTTCAAGAACTTATTTTTCAATAAGTACATCCCTCGTATTCTCTGAAAAAGATGGAGAAAGAGTTTCTTGAACTGAAGCAAAAGGATGATGAATCTGTTGGTACCTATGAAGAAAATTTTACAAGACTTGCAAGGTACGCTTCTGTTATTATTAACCAACCTGAGAGTAAGATCGATCGGTTCATTAGTGGATTAAAACCAAGACTTCGAAGGGAATTAGCCATAAGGGACTTCAATAGCTACGAGGAAATCGTTCGATGTGCTCTCAAAGTCGAGATGGATATTGGAGTAACCCATCAGTCCTATGGGTTTGATAAGAAGAGGAAAATGGAATTCAAAGGAAAATCTAAAGAGCACACTGAAAAGAAGACGAGCTTTCGCTTATGCTCAATGTGTGGAAAGAAACATGGAGGGAGTTGTCTTAATGGGACATGTAAATGATTCAAATGTGGAAAGGAAGGTCATCGGGCATTTGAATGCTGCGATGATGGGAAGAAGATGTCTAATGATGCAAACAAAGGAATGGATACACAGAATGAACCTACTACACTTCAATGTTTCAAATTCAAGGAGATGGGACATTATGCCAATAAATGCCCTAATCCAAGGATTGATGATGATGGTCGACGTCAACAAACTCTCAAGGCTAAAGACAAAGGAAAGTCACATGCAATTTCTATCAGCGATGTGGAGTACGATAACGATGTGGTGAAAGGTACACTTACCATCCACTCTAAAGTAGAAAATGTTTTATTTGATTCTGGATCCACCCACTCCTTTATTTCTGAAGAATTTTCTAAGGGTACCACCATATTACCTCAACAATTAGATGTTGAGTTAGCTGTGACAACACCTAATGGCACAACAGTCGCATAAAAAGTTTATAATTCTTCTCCAATTGAAGTTTGTGGGAAAGTGCTTCCTGCAAATCTTGTGATCCTTCATATAGTGGAATTTTATGTGATTCTTGGCATGGATTGGATTTCTTTATATGGAGATCATATCAATTTCCAAAGAAGGGAAGTCACATTTCATATTCCAGATCAATCTATGATCGTCTATCAATGGAAGGATGAACATAACCTTCCAGTGGAAATTTCTTCCATTTTATGGGTATTGATTCCACTAAATGAAGGTTATTTATCTCAAATGGTTGGTGAGAAACTCACGATTAAGAATATTCCCATCGTACGAGAGTTTGATTATGTATTTCTGGAGGAATTACTGGGTCTTCCACCAAATCATGAAGTTGAGTTTTCAATAGAACTCGTACCGGGTGCTTTGCCTATTTGAAAGACACTTTATAGAATGGCCCCAACTGAGTTGCAGGAATTGAAGAAGAAACTCCACGAGAATATTGATAAGGGATTCATACGCCCTAGTGCGTCACCTTGGGGAGAACATGTTCTATTTGTTAAGAAGAAAGATGGATCAATGAGACTCTACATTGATTATCGAGAACTTAACAAGATCACTATCAAGAACAAATATCCTCTCCCATGAATTGATGACTTATTTGACCAACTACGCATAGCTCAATACTTTTCCAAGATTGATCTTCATTCAGGGTATCATCAATTAAGGGTCAAAAGGGAGGATATACTAAAGACGGCTTTCCGTACAAGGTATAGACACTATGAATTTATAGTGATGCCATTTGGTCTTACTAATGCCCCTGCTATCCTCATGGATCTGATGAATAGAGTCTTTAGAGACTATCTTGATCAATTTGTGGTAGTCTTTATAGACGATATTCTTGTCTATTCAAAGAGCAAGGAAGAACATGAAGATCACTTGAGAATTATATTGAAGACCCTGAGAAAGGAGAAGCTTTATTCCAAATTTACCAAGTGTGAATTTTGGCTTCAAAAATTTTCATTTTTGGGTCACATAATCTCAAAAGAGGGGATATATGTGGATCCAGAAAAAACAGAGGTTATCGAAAGATGGTTGAGACCAACAAAAGTAACTGAGATCCGAAGTTTTCTTGGTTTGGCTGGATATTATCGACGTTTTGTGAATGATTTTTCATGATAATCTAATCCACTCACCAAGTTGACTTGGAAAGGAGTTAAGTTTGTCTGGACGGAAGAATGTGAAGAGAATTTCAAGGAGTTGAAAAGAAGGTTATCCAGTGCCCCTGTGCTCACACTGCCTTCTAGTGGAGAATGGTTTGTGATCTATAGTGATGCATCCAAGAAGGTATTATGGTGTGTTCTTATGCAAAATGATATGGTGATAGCTTATGCCTCACGACAGTTGAAAATTCCAGAGCAAAATTACCCAACTCATGATTTGGAGTTAGCAGCGGTAATCTTTACATTAACTATTTAGAGGCATTACCTTTATGGTGAAAGGTGTGATATTTATACTGATCATAAAAGTTTAAACTATATTTTCACACAAAAGGAGCTGAATATGCGTCAAAGAAGATGGTTGGAGCTGATTAAGGATTACGACTGCTCAATCCATTACCACCCTGGGAAAGCAAACTAGGTGGTAGATGCATTAAGTCGACAAGACCATGCTAGTTTATCCATGATGAGGATCACAAAATATTCAATATTTATGGATTTACAAAGGATGGATCTTGGAATTATAATGAAAGGGGAAAAATCTTATCTTTCTCAAATGAATGTTCAACCATCTATACATGTGAAGATTAAAGAGGCATAGAAAGAAGATGTCGAGTTACAAAATAAGGTGAGAAATGTTCCTGAATTCAACCTTGATTGTGATGGGATAATAAAGTTCAGGAATCGGGTTTGTGTTCCTCCCATCCCCGAATTAAAGAAGGAGCTGCTGGATGAAGCTCATAGTTCTTCATTCTCTATTCATCATGGAAGCACGAAGATGTATAGGGACCTGAAAGAGTACTTCTGGTGGGATGGCATGAAAAGAGATGTTGCTGAATTTGTCTCTCGATGCTTGGTTTGTCAACAATTTAAAGACGAGAGACAGAAGTCTAAGGGGATGTTACAACCATTACCCATACCCGAATGGAAATGGAAAAACATCACTATGGACTTTGTCACAGGACTTCCTAAAACATCCAAAGGCAATAATTCTATCTGGGTCATAGTTGATCGTCTTACAAAGTCTGCACACTTCATTGCTATTAGAGAGGATTTCTCTCTAGATCAGCGTGCCAGGATATATGTAAAGTGGTAAGATTTCATGGAGTACCAATTTCTATTATATCCGATCGGGTTCCGAGATTTACCTCGAAGTTCTGGCGAAGTCTTCAGCATAATCTGGATACAGAGTTGAGTTTCATCACTGCTTATCATCCTCAGACAGACGGTCAGTCTGAGAGAACAATTCAAACCCTAGAAGATATGTTGAGAGCCTGCTCTATGGATTTCAAAGGAGGTTGGGATAAACACCTACCTTTGGTGGAATTTTCTTATAATAATAGCTTTCACTCCAGTATTAATATGGCTCCTTATGAATCTCTCTATGGAAAGAAATGCAGGACTCCAACTTGCTGGGATGAAGTTGGGTAAAGAAAGCTATTAAGACCTGATCTCGTTGATGAAATGGCAGAAAAGGTCAGATATATTCAACAACACATAAGAGCAGCTCAGAGTCGACAGAAAAGTTATGCCGACAGCCTTAGAAAAGACCTAGTGTTTGAAGTGGGTGATAATGTGTTCTTACGAATATCTCCCTGGAAGAGGGTTATGAGATTTAGAAAGAAGGGGAAGTTGAGCCCTAGATATATCAGTCCTTTCAAAATACTGGATCGTGTTGGGAAGGTAGCTTACCGATTAGCGCTTCCACCGAATCTCTCTCAAGTTCACGATGTGTTCCATGTATCTCTCCTGAGAAAGTACATACCTGATCCTTCACATGTACTCAGCTCAGAAGTTGTACCACTGGAGCAAGATCCTTCTTATGAAGAACAACCAATAGAGATTATGGATCGTAGCGAAAAATTCCTACGAAACAAGACAACTCGATTGGTGAATGTTTTATGGAGGAACCACCAATTAGAAGAAGCTACATGGGAGCTTGAGGATATGATGAGGGAGAGGTATCCTCATCTGTTTGTTACAAAGTGATGAATTTCGAGGGAGAAATTAATTTTAAGGGGGGTAGAATGTAACACCGGAGACTTTTATGTTATATAAATCATCAAAGGAATATTTTTCTACACAACACTTTCTTGGCTTTCTTTACACGAAATCGTGATCTTCCTCGATAGCTTGCGTCGTACACAATACCGAGTTTCACTAAACAACTATATGCTATTAAAATATTATTAAAACTTGCCGTTATGAATAGTAATAACCACATTTTGAAATTTTGTAAATTTTAGTTTTTCAAAATGGAATTCATTTTTGGATTCGGAATACCGAAATTAGCCTAGGGTGAAATTTTGGTATTTTTCTGAAAACTTTCAATTTTTGATGAATAGTGAAACCACTAAGTGGTAGGTTAAAAAAAGAATTTTGCATAAAACTTAATTTTACGACTTCTGTGAATGGAATTTCGAAAATCCGGCAGACATGGTTGATATCAGTAAGTAAAATGTGGTTCAATGAGATATAAATAATTTTTTGGTGAATAGTAACTTTTTACTTTTTTTACCGCGGTTAATAGTAAATAGGGTAACTAAGGGTGAATATGATATTACTATTACCCTAACACAGGTCCTAATTCTATTGGATAAGTGTAATTCGACCAAAAACAACCTTATGAATATAATATGACCATTTAGGTCCACTTGGATTAGATTATGACATTTAATATTATTGTATTTCATGAATAGTTAAAATAGTTAAAATCAAAGTTTAATAAGTAAATAATTTTTAATATGGGGTTATAAATAAGATAAATTAGATTATAAATATTCATTAGAAAGATAAAAATATTTCCTACATAATGATATTTTATTTATAATTTTTAGACTTTATATAAATTTTATTATTTATGACACAATGATGATGCAGTAATTATCTTATTAATGAAATGTTGACATAATTGATGTTATAAACACCAAAATAAATGTAATTTGAGACTTTTTATGAATCCCACATATTTTCTAGGTTAATATGACATGTTAGTATTGATTTAGTTAACTTGGTTCGAACTAATAATTCTGTTATGATTTTCACAAAAATGAATTACTAAATAGTGTCAAAATTGACATAAAATAGTTTTTAAAACAAATATTATATTGGTAATTGTTATTTTATTCCTAAAAATCTATGGTTCGGCAAAATGACTTAGATAAGGTTATATATATTAATAATAAACAACTTGGGGTTCGTTTGGCTGCTTATAGTATGTTTATTAACCTTATAGTATAAGAACACAAGAAGACATGGTAAAAGTAAAATTATTTAACTTAATGTTAAATATAAATGATAAGGTTAAAATAGAAACCTAAACTTGTCTAAAATCTATTTGATGAGAGGATTTCGACCCATCCCCACCTTAGCCTCGAAATAAATAAATTTGGAGCTATTTAAAACCGAACATGACTTTATAATAAAATAATAGTTTTAGTTATTCCAAAGGTGCCCCTCTCCTCCCTTATAAAAGGACACCTCCTCCCCCTCTTCCTCACACCACATTGAGCCTTCAAGCTCAGACAACCCCTGCCACTTTCTCCTCTCCACTTCCCTAGAGACATCCTAGAGGTCCTGGTCTTCTTCAAAGACCAATTTTAGTGCCCTAAAAGAATCTCTCAAAGAAGCACTTCAAAGAAGAGGAGGTTCGGACACTTACAGAGCAAGTCGGACCTAAGGTAAGGGAAATATCACAATCTCATTTTTATCCGAGATTGTTTATACATTGAAATTTACTGGGGTGTATTTTATCATCCACATCCATGTTTCCTCAATATGTAATATTATTTCCATTCACCTACAATTGTTTAAATCCCATTTTACCCTTCGGTGAGTTTTTAGTAAAAGATATGAAAGGAATCTTTTGTCGTTTTTCGTACGAGGTACTTTTTGACTTTTCCGACAAAAGTATGAGAAGAATGTTTTTTTAACTTATATGGAATGAATGGATTTTTAAAACATTATTTCCAAGAAACTTCCTTTACAAGTTTTCACGTTTACTTTTAATCAACTTATTTTAGTTAAAATTGTATGACATGTTAAGAAAGGAAAAGTGTTTTTGAAGTAGAAAAGATATTTTCCTCAAGAATGAAGTTCAAGTGTTTTATCAAAATTATTTTCCATCTAAGATAATAAAGGGTTCTATTTTTATCCCTATTATTACATTGATTTGATTATGTTGTGATGGAGTTATTTTTATGAATTCCTTTATCGTATATGAATTGTTTTATGATGTCATGATGTTTAAGATTCCCATTTTTATTACATGGGTTATGCAATGATGTATGGTTTATGATTTTGTGCGACACATAAGAATGGTATAATTATGAGATGGGTGGGACCTATATCTCCCTCCAATGCATTGGGTAAAGATTTTATATCTCATGAGATAGACATGGTTGGAATGGTAGGTTATACCGGTTCAGTGAAACAGGAATGAAACGAGGGTGACTCGTTTCAGAAGAGGACTTTGTCCACTAAGATAGTCTTGGCAATGAGTCTTGACTAACAAGAAATGATTCTCTATGATTATGTTTGTATGCCACAAAGTTTCATGTTTTAAGTTATGATTATTGTGATTACATTTCACTGCTATGATTTATCCCATGTTATGAAATTATGAACTCTTTTGCAGGTTAAGATTTCCAAAAGTTATGTTCTTATGTATACAATGTGATTGATATTTCTTTTGTTTACCATTACTGAGCATTTGAGCTCACCCTTTTGTATGTTTTCTTTCCCCAGGTCAGGAAGAAGGTTACTAAGTAATATATGCCAAAAGGGAATATAGATATGATGAAATAAATGGGAGACAATGTAGACGCTTTATGAACCAGTTGTTTATGTTTCCCAGTTTCTAAAGACAGTATACATATACGGTCCTTTGGTGGTTTTGTTATATGTTGTAATAAGTATGCTTCAATTTTGAAGTATTAACAATGTATGTAAAGTATGGGTCGTTATATCATCTATTTAAAAGGTCTCTCGGATAGGTAATAAATGATTGGAATTTTTTAATCTATATTCAGTCACCCATAAAATGTCTTAGCCTCAAGGAGTATTAGGTAATTTAGTCACAAAATTTATTGTCACATCATCCCATTTCCACTCAAGAGTGGGAAATTACAACAAAATCCTAGCATACCATGAGTGTCTCCTAGTATTTTATGACATGTGTATCCCTGATTAATGAAACCTGCTATCTCTCTTTCTATACTTGGCCATGAATAATGACAGTCAAAATCATGGTATATCTTTGTAATGTAAAGATGTACCAATCAAGAATATGCATGAAACTCTGACATCAACTCCTCTTATATTCCTGTAGAAATCTAGACATGTCCAGGAATGTGCAATACCTCATCCACATAAATGATCGAAACATGATTTGGTACCTCACATAAATGCTCTCGTGTAGAACCAAAATCCAAGGATCTATAATCAGCCTCATTTTCCTTCTATCCAAAAGTGAATAGGCAGTAAATAAGGATGCAGGTAATGGATTTCAATGATGGAACTGAACCACCAAATACATCATTGATAATAGGTCCATAAACTCCCACTAACTGCAAGTTTTTGTGTAATCTAGATCAGAAGATCATCATAAAAATTTCATCTAATAAGAGTATAACAAATCTCAACATCAAATTACTATAGGTATTCAACCCAAATTCAATTCCTAGAATTAATTTCACACTTTGTAATTACATAAATAAGCATTGTGTGTTATGTTTGAACCACAAAACGCTCTCCTAGAAAGTAATGACTCCAAAAAACACAAGGATTTAATCACAACTACTACCTTGTGATCATGTATATTGTTATTATACTCATAAAGCCTTATATGTCAATACACATGTCCTTCAACTTGATCTCCCTACATCATAATGCCTCACAACCACATGCATGATGAATTAACATAAAATAGGTAGTATCTTCTAGAATCATGTAAAATAAGGATTACTAATGATGTCAATATCGCTTTTGTCTCCTAAAATGCTTTATTACACACTTCATATGATGTAAAAAATGATACCTTTCTTGGAAATGACTATGAGTGGTGCTATATGATATGATAATTTTTAATCAAACTGCTTGAAGTATATTTCCATCATTAAGAAAAATTTTATATCAAATATGTTCTCTAGATAATACAAGGAAATAATGACCCTCGCCTTCACTGAGTCATCTAATACTCTTATAGCCTAGATATTGTGAAATGGAAAGGGAACAGTATGAATAAAAATGTGGTATTTAGTATCTTATCATATAATTGGTCCTCTCATAGTGTGAAAAAAATGATACCATGATGTTTGTCTTGTTAGTGTTGATTATTTGAGTACTTGAATATATCATCCATGAGGACTACCACAATTGAATCTAGAAATGGGTGGGAAACCTGATTGATCAGTGAAATGAATACTACTACATGTTCATATGATAGATATACGTAAAAAAAATACTCTTATAAGATATATTTAAAACTGAATATTGTATGTGGTATATCTGATGGTATAACATTCACATGATGGTATCCTGAACTTAAATCGATATAGGGGAAAATATTCACCCCTTGGAGCCGGTTGATGATCCCTTCTATACATTGAAGTGGATACCCATTCTTAAATAGAAGTTGGTTCAAAAAATGGTAACGCAAACAAATAACGAGGGTACCGTCCACTTACTCAGGGGAAACGACTAGTGAACCCCAGGTGGAATTACTAGTCTATATAAAACCCTTAGTGTCCAAGTCATCTTTCTATCTTTTGCGCCCCCTCAACTCAGTAGTGTTGCCCCTGTAAATTGGAATTGATAATGAAGATTCTAATGGAACTAGAAAAATGCTAAACTCTAACTCTCCCTCAATAGCTATCCTAGATAATTAATCAGGTATAAAATCACTTAAATGATATAATATTGAATGAATATTTTTTTGAAGATGTCCCATATCATCCATATAAAGGATAACAGTCTGTTTTTTCACTCTACCTCACCAACAATTCTCTAGCCCATATCAGCTTTCTTATTAATTGGATTCACTATTTTGAATGTAGATACCTCCCTCTAGTGATGTAAATAATACCCTATAGAGATAAAATACCACATATGTGTGATAAGAAACTAAAAAGTGCATCCCTATAATGATTTCAAATCTTTTCATCTCAAAGTTGAAGTGGTCCAATAAGAAATTATAACCCCCTACCTCAAGTGTAAATTTTTTTTACTAGTGTACACTTTCTGATTGAATTTCTAATGTGGTGTTGAGTGTCAGTATTCCAAAAAATGATTCTTAATCCCAAGGATATCCATAAAACTAATATATATATGAAGGTTTCAGAAGCACCAATATTAGATAAAGAATAAATTAGAGTAGTAGATTCTAAGATCATGCCACTAACAAAAAATTTAATGATACTATGATCCTATGTTATCAACTACAATATACATATACGACCCTATCCATGTACCAATGATACAAACTTACTACCTAGGGTTGGCCCAATATATTGGCATTGTAGGTCATGTGTTAGTTTCCACTTCCACGACCACATACTTTTTCTGATTGGCTAGTTATACTCAAGATCCCTACCCAATGGGGGGATGCTGATCTCACTCCAGAACATGGAGTCAGTTTAGATCATATCCCCCTAGAAACATGAGTGAGATCATTAAATATGTTTTGATGTTTACACATTATTCCACCAGCTGAACACTATATTGGATACGTGATATAATTTGTCTTTAAATATATTGGGCTTCCACACTAAGGTAATACCTCCTCGCTACCTGAGTGCACACTCTAGATACTTTCTCTCCCATAGAATAACAAAAATGTTGCTTTCTTATACAAGTCAAAGTAATTCCATGTATAGGGTAGAAATAGTTCTAGATCACACCTTCAAACTATCCCCAGATACATTCAGTAATAACTTATTGATTCATTATCCAAGATAGAGTAATAAACTAGAATACGTTCACTTGTTACCAGATGTTATACCCGAGACCATCCTCAAATCACCTAGTGCTAGATAACTCTACAACTAGAAGAATCAGTGTGGAGACATAGATCTCTGTGAAATTTATATAGTCCATAATTGATAAAGTTACCCACTCCATGTGTAAAAATCTCTTAATATATCATCAATAAATGTATCACTATATAAATAATTTTATATATTTATATGGAAATCCCTCCAAACCATATAATAATGAAAATCTTCTTTGGTAATAATTTCTTACCACCACATAGCAGAACCACAAAACATATACATAGTGAGCTTAAATCTCTTATCAGTTAGCTTCTTATGATTCTTGAATATAGAAATTATGTACTCCAGCCATAACCTAGAATCACATGGACAACCATCCCCATAAAATATATGTGGATGATTCTGTTAAAAATCAACCAACAACTCTTCCATATTAAGGGAAAATCGTGTGGGTCCCATCATGATCTAGATATGTCAAAATAATCCCTCTCAAAATTGATCATTGACACTCAGAGCAGGTATAAAATGAAGTGCCACAAGTGGGACTATAAGAAGTAATATTGGTGGCTTATATCTGACCACCTTTGGAGAATGTTCCTTTCAACTCTCTTTGTGAATGAATTAGGGAGGTCGTGGTGACATAGCTATAAAAATTCCAAGTGCACACATCTGATAAGGTTTAATAATAGATATAATCATAGATAATATAATAGGATAGGTACACACCATCCTATATAAGGGTCACACCCCTCTCCCTACATCCAATGCTAGGTCTGAGTGATGTATAACACAATGAAGAATCGGAATAGATAAAACCTATTTCCCAATATTAATCTTTTTTCAGGGTCATGTTACCTATTTCATATTATGGGTTCCAGCATATATTGTGTTAATTTCAAGTTATAGAGTTATAAAACTTTAACATACAATTAACATCACCATTTATATAGGAAAAAACATTTCATAAATAAATATTACATGTTAATAGATAAATATTAATTATATAACAAAATGATCCACTCCATAATCATTTAGTTATAATGACTTTTGAAAAATGGAATGATAAATAACTAGTTCATAGGACTTCTACACAATCTCCCATGTAGTTTTTCAAAACTATTACCCTTCTTATACATATCATACATAATAAACTTATTCATAAAATGGATAAAGTAAGCATACGAATGGGTGAGATCTGATTCATAATAAGGGTAGACAAGGGAGATATAAATGATCATATAAGAATAATATGAGCATAAGGGTATGAGAACATGATATTAAAATTTTAAAAACAAACCCTACATATAATAAATCAGAAAAATCACTTTTGGAATAAATCATGAATGTTCATAAGAAATAAATCATAAAGGAATAAAATAATATATTCCATGAGATTATAAAATAGGCATAAGAAATATATTTTTGACATATACATTAGAATATAAATTAATTTCATTCATAGTCAAGACTCATTGCCAAGACTATCATAGTTGATTAGGTCAACTCCCCAAACCATCATAGTAGTCAAGGGTCACTACCATGACTATCATAGTGAATTGAGTACACTCCCTGAAAAATCATAGTAGTCATGGTTCACTCCCATGACTATTATAGTGGAAAAATTCCCATATTTAAAGGGGTTGAAACCCTATTCTAGTCCACCTTATCTCATGAATTTTCAATCATTAACCAATACTTTAGAGGGAGATATAGGTCCCACAAGTCACAAAATGAAAATCATATATAGATATTCCAAAACATCATAAAATATTAATCATAGTAGAAACCATGAAAATAAATTTCATTCAGAACACATTTATTATATCAAAACCCTTGAAAATAAATGGGATTTGAAAAATATTTATCATAATAATACCTATGAAAAGAATTTTTTTTTATAAAAAATTCAACATAAAATATTCTTTGAAAAATAAATGGGTTTCATAAACATAAAACACACAAATAAATAATAAATAAATTATCATTGAATTATATACATATAAAAATATAGGTTACATTAAAATGTGTCATCTTAGATGGAAAATGATTTTGAAATATCGCTTGAGGCATTTATTGAGGGAAAATTTCCAATTGAGAATAATTTTTTAAAAAATAAAAGTTCGCAAGACATTAATAAAATCCTTTTATTAGAAAATAACCTTCCCTAAATTTCTTTGTAATATATAAAACATTGAATGGTCATGATGGTGAGAAATTCTATTCACATCATATATTTTAAAACTGATATTCCTTTTACATTTTCTAGAAAATAAATAAAGATATTGTTTGGAAATCAACATGAAGATTCCAATTTTTTTTAAAAATAAAAAATTTTGAAAATTAATTTAAACAATAACTGATAAAAAATAAAACTTCATAGATATTTTAGAAGATATGGATTTTTAAGAAAAAATGGATTTTGAATGAAGATTGAAATAAACATAATTTTCATTAAAAAACATATTTTGGAATATTGACTACATATAGAGGGAAAAAATGAAGGAAGGAATATATTCTCAATAAATAATAATAGGATAATAAATTTCATTAATTTCTTGAGAAATTAATCATAATAGTTAATTATCTAATGAAAAAACATAAATAATCCCAATAAACAATGAGATTGTAACATACCAACATTACCACTTTAATATCTTTTGAATCATAATCCCCTTAAAAGATAGATCCTTAAAAGTATTTTTTTCATCCCATAATTTTAATGATTAGAGTAATAAAATAACATCTTTTGTATTATATACAACACACAAAATAAAAAAGTCATGAATATGGAATAAGTCTCCCAGAAATAAAAGAGTGACAAGAAATCCCTTACTTGAAGTCTCTAATTCCTTCAATCACTTTCAAAAATATTGTATAATAAATATAAGTTTATTATAAATATATTATGTAACAATAATTATATATATAATACCATAAATTATTTTATTTTTACCTTTTTTACCCATTTTTTAATTTTTTTAATAAATGATTTTATTGTGAACAAATACTTGGTTTTTATTGTCTATTTTCATTGGGTATTTTCAATCCTTTTAATTTGATAATGGTTCCATAATATGTAAAATATTAACAATTATAAAAATACCACATATAATTATTAGATATGAATTTATATTATTCTATTAAATAAGGAGACATAAAATAAAATATAATGTTCATGCTGACGACAAGTCATATGTACACAGAAGTGTTGTTTCCATTTTCCCGATGGATGAAAATAAAAAAAGAAAAATTTATATAAAATTTCATATTCTTTAGGATATAATATATATCACATATATTAACTAAATTTATCATTATTAACATCCATGTAATATGTAAGTTAAAAAAATCACAATTCTTCGCGAGGTTGTGGTCCACCGTACACATGAGAGACATTATCATATTTCCATAGAAAGGAAAGTAATAATGGTATATGTGATATTATGATTAAAAATTATAATAATATCATAAATTTCATATAAAAATAAAAAATCCATAATTATATCTATAAACTATTAGTAGTAATAGAAAATTAATTAACTTGATTTGTGATGTGGTAGTCTTCCATAAACATGATCCCCAGTTTTGTTACCCATTTTATAGAAGAGGAGATGGGTATTTTTAGGCCATAATAATTATAAAATCATAGTATTTTTTATATAGTAATTTTATAATATTATATTTAATAGGAAGTCAATGATGGTTGAATGATAATTAGTAAAAAAAGGAAGTTCTTATTTAAGATAATTACCTTATCATAGAAGAACCTCATTGGGATATCTTATTAAGGAAACTAGGATTGGTCTTTTGGTAATAAAAGTATCTCTATAATAAGGATAAATATATATGGGAGATATTTTCCTAGGTTTTTTGGAGACAATGCTCATAATAATTGTGAAGAAGTGATGAGGGAAGTTCCATTTTATAATTTAGGAGGTGAGAGGTTTTTTTAAATACCCAATACTATTTAATAATGGGAAGTAAATCTCACCCAAAGTGCCCAAAAATTGATAAAAATGGAGTGAAGGGATTATATGTTTGAGAAATATCTAGGCTAAAACTTAAAACATAATTTTTCAATATTTTATTCATTTTGATTTATGTTAACTTAATTTCACAAGTTTTGTTTTCTCCATGGTAACTAATGATTTATTTACCTATCCAATTTATCCTTTAAACCAAAATTAAAATGGCCCTTGTTAAATATTTTGAATAATATTATTTTAAATATGAAATTAAATTTATTAAAAAAATAATATTTTTTTTTGGAAATTAATTTTATTACAAGCATATGTAACACACAAAACCTCATTTTCACATTAATTCTGGTAATTAATTTTTATTTCATCTTTTAATATTGATGTGAAAAAAATAATTTGACCTTATTATATGATATAAATAATTCTTATTTCAACAATTTAACAAATTTTATCAAATTAATATCATATAATAAGTATACTTTAATATAATATTAATCCTATAGATTTGAGGAAAAAGTGATTTTACACAGAGATAATTTTCTAAGAAATATAAAGTTTAAAAATAAAAAAATCAATCTAAAATTGATTAAGACAAACTATATTGGATTAATAAATATAAAATGGAATAAATTTTTCTTTCAGAAAATAATAAAATAACATGGAGGTTGTTAATGTTATAAATGAAAATAATGTTTTTAATATAAATCCAATATATTATTATTATTCATCAAATATTTTTTATTTTTAGATAATTCTAAAAAATTAAACATAAGATATTTTTACATTTTGATCCAAAAAGTGATATTAATTTTACCAAATTAATTTTATAAAAGTTTAAAATGTTAGGACCTGACCTCGGTTGCCCGGACCGAGTGCCTTATTTGATTACATTGGCATACAAACAAGGAATAATCTTCCCAAAGGACCAAGTAGTTTAGTATTATTGGAAACAAGATACATAAATAAGTTCTAATTTACATGAAAAAAGGAAATAAAACACTAATTTATTCCCATAGAAACATCACGTCTCCTAGATTATTCTTGAAAGTCATTCATAAATTACTTCTTCATGTCCTTAGAAAATAAAACATAAGAAAGGGGTGAGCTAAAACACTCAGTAAGAGTAAGAAATACATCGGAAGATAATATAAATATTAGACATGGTGAATAATTGAAAACACATGACTTTAATAATAAACTTCAACACATTATGGCATAAATATGTGTAAATAATGCCATAATAAAACCTAATCATGGGTATTATACTAGTCGAATAACCACATGAAAATTCAATTTCTAGCTTCAAAATGAGGGAAGTGCATATGTCGGACATTATGAAACATTTTTTCATGGCCTCTTCCAAGGCATCTAATGATTAAGGCATCGACTAAAATCCATATCACATTGGGAAAGGCCACGACCAATTCCACAACTTGTTCTCTCACAGGACCTACCGATGCATTAAGGGGCTATAAAGGGGCCCACCCATCACATAATAAGTCCAATGAATTCTTCATCTCAGCGGGGATCAATATAAGAAAAATATGAATTCATATTGAAACTATTATATGAAATGTACTAACATTTTCCAATCAATAAACATAAAACACTATCCATTCTGAGTAATATAGTGAATGGTATTGGGATAAATCATCCACAATAGAGTTAGTCATAAAAAATTAAATTAAATGTGGTATATGAATTCATAAATTATTAAACCCAATAATACCATGGAATCAAAAAGAGTGTTGAATTTGTCAAAAAGACTATTATAAAATCATTATGCAATTATTGAGATAAATACTCTTCTATTTTGAAAAGAAGAGTACTTTTGGAAAAATATTTCAATAAAACTAGAAGTGAAGTAAGATATTATTTTCATAATAAAATTATTGATTTTATAATGATTATGTTTTCCAAAAATATATTATATAGTACCCTTGAAAATAGATAAGAATTTGAGAACTTCCCTCGAATTGGGATTCTATTTTGGAAACAATTTTGATAGTTCCTTTTAAAATTCGTAACATTCAAAAAAATGAGGACAATTTCTGGTGTTTAAACATATATATGATACTCACATAGAATATATGTGGAGTACATAACAATAAATAATAATTTTATTGAGGTATTAGGCAATGAAAGTATCCCGAATGAAAATGGAAGATTGGGTGGAAAAACCCTTACCTTAACTCCAAACGTGTTCCGATATTGAACTTAAGAACCTGGAATATGAAATTATACTTATTAATAAATTCTTTAAGAACCTATTAGGAATTAATTTAGTTTATCATAATTATATTTAGTTCATTTATATCATTATTGCTATGTTATTATATTTAATTTTGTTGTTCTGGGGAGTTCATTTTCTTTATTTTCATAATCGGTTCACTATTTTTTAAGTAATAAAGTACATGTGGAATGGTTATAAATCGATAGGATTGGAATTATATATTATTTATTAAAATAAATAATTGATAATGGTCATTTCTGTCATTTGGTTGAATAAAATGAGGGTGAATCATTTGATGACAACCACTTCGATTATTCAGTGGTATTATGAACTAGTTTTGTCATATAACATAATTATATGTACATATCTGGTTCTTGAATATTAATTATGTTATAATACATATATTATAGTCTGTTTCAACCATAAAAATAGTTTCATGACCATTAATGAAGATGAAATTGAATAAAGAAATATCATCGTCCACGAAGCCTATAAATTGGAACCTCATGGACGTTGATTTCGTTTATAAAAATAAAAGGGATGGAGTAAGAATATTTATGATGTTTCTTCCATTAATATGATATAATTCCAGTGTATAAATGATATTGGAGTTATCATGATCATTTGGGCAGAGGAGGTGAGGAGAGGATAAAAAAAGAAGATAAATTGAAATGAAACCAAATGAAAAGATGGGCGCTTTACCTCTTGAAATGACCTCCTTGAGAATCTTCTTTAGGGAAAGGGTTTTGGTCTTCTAGAAATACCAGAAGCTTAATGGATGTGGGGAGGGACTAGGGAAGGTTACTTGGGTAGACCATTTAGGAGCTTCAAGGATTATAAGAGTGATGAGAAGAGGTAGTGGTGAGTGGTTTTTATAGTGGAGGAGAGGGGTAAATTAGTAATATTTAATTCATTATTTTATTTTTTCTATCAAGACAACCAATAGTGTTATTTCATTTGACCCCTAATATTAATAAATGAATGTGAGTTCGAAACATGTGTCCTTACATCAATAATGATGTCATAATTAGTGTATTTAACTGATAATTTGTATATACTGTATTTTATCGTATTTCACTATTCATAAAAAATCAAGAATTTCAGAAAAATACCAAAAATTAACCCCTACCATTTTTCGATGTGTAGAATTAAATAGTGAAATCCATTTTTCAAAAAACAAATTCTAAATATTATTAATTTAATTTTAAAATAAAGTCATCGTTAATACGAGAAATAACAATCTTAGAGGTATAATTTGTTTTAAGTGATATTGAAACATTAATTAAGATCCCATTATCTTATTACCTTATGAAAATAAAATAATATTATTATTTAATTTTCATAAGGATCATATTACTATTCATATTACTATTTATAAGGGTGTGTTACAATTCACCAAAAATCATGTTTGTTCTATCAGACTCCAAATGACTTACTTAACACAACTCTATATGGCCATTTTTCGAATTTCAAAAAATAGAAGTGGAAAATTTATACTTAATGGCTAGGTTTTGACTAACTCCTAAATAACCTAGTGTTGTTTCAAAGGAACACAGTGATGAATAGAATATATTTAAGAAAAAAACATATCATAAAATGTATGGGGTGCTACATTATTCCCTCCCTCAGAAATTTCTTCCTTGAAATTTTATGTATAAATCCGACCAAAAAGTGTGGGTGATTATTTTTCATAACATCCTCAGGTTCCCATGTTGCTTCATCCATATTCTAGTTTTTTCAAATATCCTTTACTAGGCGAGTTGTCCGATTTCTCAATACCAGCTCCCTTGTGTCAAGAATCCCGACAGGATTGTCATAGTATGAAAAATTAGGTTCCAGTTCTATTTCATCAAATGTGAGTACATGCGTTGAGTCTGGCATGTATTTGTTTAATAATGATAAGTGGAACACATCGTGAACTCCAGAATGATTTGGTGGCATCATTAAATGGTAAGCTACACCTCCAATTATTTTTAGAATATCAACTCGTCCGATATACCTGGGGCTCAGTATCCCTTTCTTACTGAACCTTAATACACCCTTCCATAGAGATACATTCAGAAAAACATGATCTCCCACTTGAAATTCCAAGTCCTTTCTCCAATTGTCATCATAACTCTTAGGCCTACTTAAGTATGCTTTAATATTGGCTTGTATTTTCTTCACCTTTGTCGTGGTCTCTTCAATACGTTCTGGGCCTATAAGTTTCCTTCCACCAACTTCGTCCCAACAAGTTGTTGTTTGACATCTCTTTCCATATAATGCTTTATTTGGAGTCATTTGAATACTAGAATGGAAACTATTGTTGTAGGAAAATTCCACCAAAGGCAAGTATTGATCCCACATACCTTGAATGTCAAGAGAGCATGATCTTATCATGTCTTCCAAAGTTTTAATAGTCCTTTTTGACTATCCGTCAGTTTGAGGGTGATGTGAAGTACTCATATGAAGCTCAGTATTCAAATCCTTCTAGAGACATTTCCATAATTTTGATGTAAACCAGGGATCTCGATCGGAGACAATTGATAGAGGTGCACCATGAAGTCTCACAACATCATTTATGTAAAGTATTGCCATGTGCTAAAGTGGTAAATCATCTTTTACTAGAAAGAAATGTGCTGATTTAGGGATATGATCAACAATTACCAATATTGCATCATTCCTTCTAGGTGTCCTTAGTAGTCTGGTGACAAAATCCATCGTAATGTTATCCCACTTCTACATAGGTATAGGTAGAGGTTGAATCACTCTTTTGCGATATTTTCTCTCAGCCATCACTTATTGACAAACTAGACACCTTGACATGTAATCAGCAATTTATCACTTTATATTATCCCACCAAAAAATATTCCTTCAGATCTCTATACATCTTGGTGCTACCCGAGTGTATATAGAAATTTTAGTTATGAGAATCATCTAATAGTCCACTTTTAGCTCAGGTACTGATGGAATACATAACCACTTCCCAAACTTCAGAACTCCTTCTTCATACACGAAGTCATCCAGTCTCTCATTCTTAATTGCATTAATTTTCTTATGCAGATTCTCATCATCAGATTGTGAAAATTTTATATTCTCTAGTAAAGATGGTTTATAAATCATTTGAAATAGGAGTTATGTTTCCCCTTCCTTAACAATTTCCATATCAATCTGCAGTAGGTCCATGAACTTATGATCTATTTCAATCCTCATTTGAGTCATAAGGCCATGATCTTTCCTTCTTAATGCATATGCCACCTTATTTTCCTTTCCTGGTTGGTTGTGTATTGAACAATCGAAATCTTTGAGACACTCGAGACATCTACCTTTCCTCATGTTGAGTTCTTTTTGTGTGAAAATATATTTCAAACTCTTGTGGTCCATATAAATCTCACATCTCTCTCTGTAGAGATAATGCCTCCATATTTTTAGAGCAAAGATTACATCTGCTAACTCAAGATCATGAGTTGGATTAATTTTCTCATGAGTCTTCAACTATCTTTTTGCCCATGCAATAACTCTATCATTTTTCATATGGATGAAACCCAGTCCATTCTTTGATGCATCACTGTATATTACAAATCCATCACTTCTAGATGGAAGAGTCAAAATTGGAGCTTAGAACAATATTCTTTTCAATTCATCGAATCATTCGGTACATTATTTTTTTTCACACAAACTTAACTCCTTTATATGTGAGCTTGGTTAGGAGGATAGCTAGTCAAGAAAAATTCTGAACGACACGCTGATAATAACCTGCTATGCCAATAAAACTACGTACCTTAGTTTTTTTTGTTGGCGTGGGCCAATCATAGATTTCCTGTGTCTTCGTAGGATCAACTAGGATTCCATCCTTATAGACAATATGGCCCTAAAAAGAAACTTATTGAAGCCAAAATTCACACTTTCTGAACTTACCATATAATTCATTTCTTCTCATAGTCATCAGAATGGTGCGCAAGTGATTTTCATGATCTTCATAGCTCTTAGAGTAAACCATGATATCATTAATAAACACCACTACAAAGTCATCAAGATATTCCTTGAATAATTTGTTCATGAGATCCATGAAAATAGATGGTGCATTTTTTCAGTCCATAATTCATCAATACAAACTCGTAATTCCCATACCTAGTCCAAAATCATGTCTTTAGAATATCTTCATTCCTCACACACAACTGATGATATCTGGATCGAAGCTTAATCTTAGAAATGTATTGAACTCCATGAAGTTGATCAAATAAATCATAAATCCAGGTTAGAGGATACTTATTCATTATTGTAGTAGAATTGATTTCCCTAAAATCAATGCAAAGCCGCATGGATCCATCTTTCTTCTTGACAAAGAGGACCGGGGCTCCCCATGGAAAAACACTGTGTTGAATAAATCATTTTCACTCAAATCCTCTAGTTGTTTCTTTAGATCTACTAATTCCACAGTGTCCATTATATATGGAGTCTTTGATATGGGCCTTGAACCAGGAATTATGTAAATGGAAAACTCAATTTCCCGCTCTAGGGGATGTCCGGGAAAATTCACAGGAATGATATCAATATATTCGTACACAATTGGTACATCTTCTATTTGAACATTATTTTCATCATCCATAGTTATTTCATTATCTTCCTCCCCTATAATTGAATTTATTCAAGCTACTTGGTCTGGGTCTAGATATGAATCAGGTGGTGATGTTTTTGATCTAAAGATAAGGTACTCCTTATTATCATCGAAAATTGTAACCTCCTTCTTCTTAATTTTTTTTCACATCATGGTCCGAAATACAATCCAAAACGAGGATTATATCAAATTAAATCAGGGGTATGATAATGAGATCAGTAGATAAAGAACATTTATATTCCCTAATCAGAACTAATTCACAGAATGTTATTGCAATGATACTTCCCTTAGAAGTTTTGACTGAAAACTCCCTTGTTAAATCAAATTGGAAATATCTAATTTTCTTCGCAAACTGGGAAGATATGAAACAATGTGATGATCCAAAATCAAATGAAGCATTGGATATTTTTGAGGAAACAATTAAAGTACCTTCCACCATGTCATTTAGAACATCAACATATACTATTGTGATTGCATAAGCTTTTTCCTGATCCCTTGACCATTTCTATTGCACATTTTCATGACGCTTTGGAAAATCATTATCATAGTGTCCCATATCCCGACAATTATAGAATTGAACATCATTGGATTCCTTCTTCCCTTTGAAATCACCAGTAAGACGTCCTTTCTGACCACATTTCTAGAACACTCCTTTTCCTTTTAATCATGCAGTAGGGTGGTTCCTTCCACAGTTGTCACATGGTGAAAATCCAACTTCTCCCTTCTTCCCTGTTTCTTTATTTCTTTTCCCATGGTTTTCAGCATCCCTCTTCTTTTCTTCCTTTCCCTTAAAGTCATAAGACTTAGAGAATTGTTTTTCTGTCTTGATAGCCCATGAAACTATATCCTCATATGCTGAAAAACTTTTGGAGACCAGTGCCCATCTGAGGAACAGATTTTGGCCATCAAAGAATCGATCAATTTTTCACCTTGGATTTTGTATGTAGTCCACGACATGTCTTTCTAACCTCGTGAAGTTAGCTTCGAACATTGCAACATTCTCATATCCCTTCTACCTCAAATTCATGAATTACCTCTCCAAATATGCTCTTTGTTCACGAGGAATGTATTTCTCCAGGAATATTTCCTTAAAGTCTCTCCACTCCATCTACTCTATTTCATCCTATTCCTTTGTGTTTTGGATTAAATACAACCACTGATCTACATCTCTCAATAGACGATAGACTGCTATGACATACATCTCACTTTTATTACATCCCATGGTGAGAAATATATTTTCAAGGGAACATACCCACTGATCTGCTAGAAAAGGGTTTGTAGTCCTGTTGAATGATGGTGGTTGTTTTCGCATAAAGCGATCTAACATAGCTCCTCCATGTGGTAGATCTGGATGCTCTATATGGGTAAGGTTATTATTTATAACCTAAGTAAGTTCTCTCTGTATCGTTATGAGTTTCTCAGCACCAGAGCTAACATCATTATCTTGAATCTGATGGATATTTCTACAGGGGAAACATGTGTTCATGTGGTTTCCATTCCTTCCACATGGCGCCATCTCTAGATAATGGAATACACTAGAATAGGTTATTAATCATAATGAAAAATCATAACTTAACATAATACTTAGAAAAAATTGATATCCTACGCATGGCTAATACCATATTCACAAAAACAGTTTCTTTGAGGAATATTTTACATTTAAATAATTCATAATGGATAGTAAAGAAAATGTGAATTATCCTAAGAAAATCCCCCAGGATTGTTGTAACCAAGAGTGCAGTAAGGCCCGTTTTCTTGCACCAGTTCCCGTTCGAGTCTAGCTTAAAGCGGTGTTTTTGGGTTTTACCTCTAGATACATATGTGCTAGAGCCTCCTCTACCTGCTCATATCCATACAGGAATGTATTTCTTGAAATATCCATATAATCTGTTCCTTACCAAAATACCAAGACATTATTGTATGTATATCCTCCAAGACTAACTTAGGGACTCTTTCCTAATTCATCGTTTTCTAAATCTAGTTTCCATGTATTGTATTAAACTTCCTCTGATACTAACTGTAAGGACCCGACCATAGTTTCCCAGATATGGTGCCTTATTTGATTATGTTGGCATAAAAACAAGGAATATGAATCCCGAAGGACCGAGTAGTATAGTATTATTGGAAACAAGATACATAAAAGTTCAATATTACAATGTGATTATAAATACAACATAGAAACTCCTTAGACAACCCCCACAAATCCTAGGTTATTTCAGCATATCATTCATAATGAACTTCATCATGTCTTGAGAAAATGAAACATAATAAATTGGTGAGCTCAAACACTCAGTAAGATTAAGAAATACAGAGGAAGATAATATAAACATTATACACGATTAATAATTGAAAACACATGCCTTTAATAATAAACTTGAACACATTGTGGCAGAAATATGAGTAAATAATGCCATAATAAAACATAATCATGTGTATTATACACGTCGAATATCCACATGAACATTCAATTACAAGATTAATAATGAGGGAAGTGCATATTCTGGACATTCTTAAACATTTATTCATGGCCTCGGTGAAGACATCTAATGATTGAGGCCTCAACCAAAATCCATATCACATTGGGAAAGGCCTCGACCAATTCCACGTCTAGTTGTCTCCTGAGACCTACCGATGCATCGAGGGGATATAATGGGCCCCACCCGTCACATAATAAGTCCAATGCATTCCTCATATGAGTGGGGATAAACATAAGAAAAATATACATCCATATTGAAACTATTATATAAAATGTAACTAACATTCCCCTACCATTAAACATAAATCACTTTCCATTCCGAGTAATATGTTGAATGGTTTTAGGATAAATCATCCATAGTAGAGTTATTAAAAAACAATTAAATAAAGTATGGTAGATTAATTCATACATTATCAAACCCAATAATACCATGGAATCAACAAGAGTGTTGAATTAGTCGAAAACACTCTTATAAAATCATTAAGCAATTTTTGAGATAAATACTCTTTTATTTTGAAAAGAGGAGTTCTTTTGGAAAAAGATTTGTTTAAAACTAGAAGTTAAGTAAGATAGTATTTTCATAATAAAATTAGTGATTTTATAAAGATAATAGTTACCAAAAATATATTTTACAGTGCCCTTGAAAATAGATAAACATTTGAGAACTTCCCTTGAATCAGGCTTGTATTTTGGAAACAATTTTGAAAGATCCTTTTAAAACTCGTAACTTTCAACAAAATAAGGATGGGCTATGGGTTTTAAACATATACATGATACTCACATAAAATCTATGAGAAGTACATAACAATAAATAAGAATTTCATTGAGGTAATTATAAAATGAAAGTATCCCGAATGAAAATGGATGTCCGGGTGGAAAAAACCCTTACCTTAACTCCAAACATGTTCCTATCTTGAACTTAAGCACATAGAATATGAAATTATAATTATTAAAAAATTATTTAAGAACATATTAGTCATGTATTTAGTTTATCATAATTATTTTTAGTTCATTTATACCCTTATTTATATGTTATTATATTGAATTTTGTTGTTTTGGGGTGTTCATTTTCTTTATATTCATAATCGATTCACTTGTTTTTAAGAAATTAAGTTCATGTGGAATGGTTATAAATCTACAATATTGGAATTATATTTTATTTATGAACATAAAGAATTGATAATGGTAATTTCTATCATTTTTTACATGGAATGAGGATGAATCATTAGATGACAACCACTTTGATTATTCGGTGGTATTATGAACTAGTTTTTTTCATACAACTTAATTATATGTACATATTCTGGTTCCTGAATATTAATTATTTTATAATACATATATTATAGTCTGGTTCAAACATAAATATAGTTTTATGACTAGTAATGAAGAAGAAATTTAAGAAGGAAACTTCATCATCTACGAAGGTTATATATTAGAACTTCATGGACGTTGATTTCATTTATAAACATAAAAAGGAGGGAGTAAGAATATTTATGATTGTTCTTCCATTAACATGATATAATTCCAGTATATAGATGATACTGGAGCTATCATGTTCATTTGGATAGACAAGGTGTGGAGAGGATAGAAAAAGAAGATAAATTGAAATGAAACCAATTGAAAATGAAGGGTGCTTTACCTCTTGAAATAACCTCCTTGAGAAACTCCTTAAGGGAAGGAGTTTGGTCTTTTGAAAGACCCGAAGCTTCTTGGACGTGGGGAGAGACTAGAGAAGGTTATTTGGGCAGAAAATTGAGGATCTTCAAGGCTTAGAGGAGTGAATATAAGAGGGAGTGATGAGGGATTTTATAGTTGAGGAGAGGGGTAAATTGTGAATATTTAATTCATTATTTTACTATTTCCCTTAAGACAACCAATAGTGTTATTTCATGTGACCCCTAATATTAATAAGTGCACGTGAGTTCTATCCAAGTGGCCTTACATCACTTATGATGTCATAATAACTGTATTTAACTTATAATTTTTATATACGGTATTTTATCATATTTCACTATTCATAAAAAAATCAAGAATTTTAGAAAAATATCAAAAATTAACCTCTACCATTTTTCGATTAGTAGAATTAAAAAGTGAAATCCATTTTTAAAAAATAATTTTCTGAATATTATTAATTTAATTTGTAAATAAATTCATTGTTAATTCGAAAAATAACAATCTTATAGGTATAATTAGTTTTATGTGACATTGAAAAATTTATTAAGATCCCATTATCTTATTACCTTGAGAAAATAAAATAATATCATTATTTACTATTCATAAGGATCATATTACAATTCATATTTCTATTCATATTACTATTCATAAGTGTATGTTACTATTCACCAAAAATCAAGTTTATTCTATTAGAGTCCAAATGACTTACTTAACACAACTCTAGATGACCATTTTTCAAAATTCAAAACATAGAAGTGGAAAATTTACATTTAATGGCTTAGTTTTGACTATCTCCTAAATAACCTAGTTTTGTTTCAAAGAAAAATTGTGATGTATAGAATTTATTTAAGAGAAACATACCATAAAATGTTTGGGGTGCTATAATTAAAAAATTATTTTTAATAATTTTTCAAAAAAAGAAATAAAAACTGTATTTGAATAATTTTTTGAAACATATTATGAAATTAGTAAAAAAGTAAGTTCATTTTATCAATTTTTTTATATTCATAAAAAACTATATATAATTTTTATTGTTTTTTTCTTCTTATTCATAATGATAAGTTTAACAGATATGTTATAATGTTCTTTTTTAAATAATAATAGTAATTGTATTTTTTTTTGTTAAAAATTAGTGTTTCATGTAACCCAATATATTGAAGATATTAAATTATTTGAGAAAAAATATTTCCTAATAACATATTGTATAATGTTATACCACCCATAAAATGACTTTATCCCTCAAAATTTTTCACTTAGTTAAATAAAATAAAGATACTTATTTTACATCATATTCTATGGTTCAAACAATGCTTCCTCAAAATCCTAGTTTTAAAACAAAATATCGACTAGGTGAGTTATCCTATTTTCAATCGCATTCACTATAAAATCAAGAATATCAACCAATTGTTCCTCAAATGAAATATAATTTTCTAGTTTTATTACCTTTAAGTTCATCACATTTGAACGATCAGGTATGTACGTACTCAGGATAGATACAAAAAACCTGTCACAAACTTGAGAGAGGTTCGGTGGATGTTCCATAAAATAAGCTACCCTACCGATATGATTATGAATTCCAAAGGGAACAATATACTTTGTCATTAGATTTACAATATTTATAAATATCATTAAATTTTTCCATGTATAATTTTTTAGAAACACATTGTCACCAACGTAGTATTCTATATCAGGCTGGTGATTGTTATATTAACATTTCTCATTACCTTTTTCTATCATTATGTGTTTCTGAATGACCATAACATTCACTAAAATTTCTTTAGCTAACTCAGGTCCTAATATATTTATTTTTCCATCTTAATCCCAGTACGTTTTTATCTAGAATTCATTCTATAGAGGTATTTATAAGGATCCATATTAATGATTTTGTGAAATCTATTGATGTAAGAAAACTCAAATAGTGGATGTTGTTGATCACAATCATATTTTTAATCCATAGAAAAAACACATCATTTCTTCTAGGGTTTTAATTGGACTCTCATTCTAGCCATCTGTATACGAATGACACACAATGATGAAACTAATCAGTATATTAAGATCTTTCTGAATAATTCTCTAGAACATTTGGGTAAACCTCAGATACTGATCAGATATAATGTTCTATAGAACTGCAAAGAACCTTACACACAAACTTTATTATTGAAAAGGTATATAAAATTTTCAAACATATAAATTGAATAGATTTGGTAAACATGTGAACTAAATCATCTTAGACTAAGTTCTTTATAACTATCAACCTTCTTATACATATCAATAATAATATGTTTCCTTATAAGAAAGAGTGAGCTAAAATACTTATTAAGGGTACATAAGGAACATACATAACCATAACATTAAAAAAAGTGTACGAGAACATGATCATAACATTTAAAAAGCATAACATTCATATCAAAGATCATAATATTGAGCCATGGAATAAATATTCATAGTTCACAAGGAAATAATCATTAGGGAATCCAAGAACATGATCGAGGAGAGAATAAAATTATGTACCATGGTGGAATTGGTTCAATTTTCAAACCATCATAATAGTAAATTCCCTTACCATCATTGTCGAAAATTCCCTTAATGAAATGGTTTCAATCACCATTCTAGTCCTATCTATCTCATGATATATATATATCCTTTCCCAAAATAATGGCAGAAGATATAGGTCTTATCCATCACCTATAAAAATCATATTTATGTCTTCCATAAGATCATAGATCATTCACATATCAGAACCCATGAAATAAAATTAGTTTCAAAAACATTTCATCATATTAAAACCTATATAAAAACACAGGTTTCATAATAACTTCATCATTTGATCATATCATAAAATATGTAAATAAGTTGGTTTCATTATACTTTCTTTATGGTATAACCCATGGAATAGGAACTAATTCCACAAACATCAATCCACCATAAACATAAACTATTTCAAGAAATAATTAGAATGTTATATTGGCTTCATATACATAGAAAAGAATACATAACATCAATGGATTCAATATTAGATGAAAAAGTATTTTGAAATATCATTTTTTTGAGGGAAAATAATTTTTCTGTGAAAGTACCATTTTAAAAATAAAAATTTATTAAATATTTTGGAAATATTGGTTCTTTGAAAATAATCCTAAAAAATTATAATGGAATATTTACAAATCATTTAAAACATTTTGGGAGGAGAAATACCTTTCTATTTGGAAAATAATTTTTAAAACATAATAAATTTAAAAATAATTTTCATTGAGAATACTCTTGGAAGACTATAAGTTAATATTCAATGAAATTATTGGACACGATGGTGTATAATTACTTTCATATTGTACACATAAAAATGAATATTACTTTCACATTGTTGGTAAACTTCAAATAAGCATTATTAGGAAAATTACCTGAATATTTATTTAGAGAAATGGTAAAAAATTAAAAAATGGGTATAATGTATTTAATAAATAATTTATGAAATATTAATAACATTATTCAGGATATTTTTAGAAATTTTTTTCAAAGAAAAATGAATTTGCAACCAAAGAGATAAATATTGTCTGTATACATTAAGAACATTATTATTTATTAATTAGTATATAAAGAGAGTAAAATGATGGTAAATCATGTATTATAATGAATTAAATAGTATAGAATAAAATAAATTAGTTTCATGAGACATAGACTATAATATTTTATAATTTGAAGAATAATCTTCAATAATCTGATAAAAAATGAGATTGTAACATAGAGATCTTACCACATTAGTTACGTTGAATCATAATAACTGTGAAGGAATAATTTTAAATTAAAATTATTATAATATGAATATAATTATATTCATGATATAATATGTAAAATGGCAATTACATGCATCTCATATAAGAATATAGGTGTTTAACATAACATAGGTCCCCAATAAGGCTATTTAAGGAAAAAAATATCTTACCACTTTGGTAACTTTTGAACCATAAACCCCATGAAAGAGTGATCCTAAAATAAATATGTCAATTTAAATTATTTATGGGTAATAATAATAAATTTAATTTATGGTATGTATATACCCCACATAAAATTAACACATAGTGAATATGGATTGTTCATTGGTGAAAATAAATGTGAGACATAAATCCTATACCACAAGTCCCGAATTCATTTGTAAGTATGTAAAAATAATTTATAAAAAATATATGTTTATTATATATATATGAAATATCCATACTCATATTTTGAATATTATATTTGAATTAATTGCAACATTTTATACCTATTTATCAACAATTCCTTATTAAAATCTTATTTTGAGTAATAAATGCTATATTTTTTGTGATTATTTGGATTTTTATTTTTCTTACCATTAATTTTATTATGGTTAAATCATATAAATAATGATAAATATGATATAAATAACATAAAAATTAATAGAATATTTATTTAGTGCAATATATAAGAAGTTATATATTGAAAATCAAATATACCATTCAAGGAGACAAAATACTGTATATAAGCATGAATGAATTTTCCATTTTATCAATGGAAATAAATAAATAAATATAAATAAAATATTACCATTAAATAATCATTATAATGACATATATATCAAATAATTCCATTAAAATAATTTTTTTTACCTTCCATGTATAGCATTAATGAATCGAATCATTATTCAAGGCAATAGTCCACCGTACATAAGAATGACATTATCATATTCGTATAGAATGAAAAGTAATAATGAAAATGTGAAATCATAAATCCAAAACAATAATCATAATAATAATAAATATTATATATAATGTATAAATTCATTATTATCACTAGAAATAATAGTTGGTGATGTGAATTGAGTAACATCAGTTTGCGAGGTACTAGTCCACTGTACACAAGAATAATGATTTGGTAAGTTAATTTATAGAAAAAGAAAAGTATTTTTAATATTAAAATAACATAATAAAATACAATAATTTTCAACATACTATGTTTATTATATCATAATGTGTTAATAGTAATTAAAGGTGGTGGAGGATTAAATAAAATAAGATTCTTAGTTATGGGTGTTTCCACTTCGTCTGATAACTTCTTTTGGTTTCACCAAAAGGATTTTTAGGATGGAATTTTTAACAATAAAAAGCTTCTAGTATGGAATGTGGGAAGAAATTTTGTCATTTGGGTATGTAATTTATGATCAAAATGGTTTCAAAAGGTTGAAAAAAAGATGAGAAGGGGTGGATTTTTAAAAATATGTTTAGTGGAACACAAGTAATATTTGAAAAGAAAAAGGTATACCCACATAATTTTAATTAAATTTTTTCCCAAATGGTGCATTATATATAGGATAAAATATTAGGTAATAATATGTCCATAAAATTTGTTTTATAAAATATTGGGGTTCATTTTAATCAATATATTTTTTGTTTAACGCATTGGTAAACTCGTTTTTACCTTAATCATGGTAAATATATTTTTTACTATTTTTAATATTAATGATAGTAAATAGTTATATTGACGTTATTAGATAATATAAATTATCTTTATTATTTTTATGGAATATATTTTCCAAAATTCATTAAAAATAAGTTGAAAATTTTAATTTAAATTAAACATGGAGACCTAACGAGAATAAATATTTCTAAAGAGAAAATGTTTAAAAGCTTAAAAAGATTTTATATAAAAATATAGAATGTAAAATATTCCAATTACCTAAAATGTATAAATTGATATAAAATTGAGACACTTTTAATTTTATACACATTTTATAAAAAAATCCTTATAAATTTTTTAATCAAAAGGCATTTTTTAGTAAAACACTATATTTTAACTATTTACTATAAAATGAAATCTTTTTGGAAAAAATCAAAAAAATTCTCCCTTAGAAAATTTTGAAATTTTATTTAAAAAATTTATAATCATGTATTTAATTTTATAAATGTTTCCTAAAAATTAGTTTTGTTAATTTTTAATAAAAGAAATGAGAACATTTTTTTTGATAATAATGTTTTCTCAAAATATATAAATACTTTTCAAAAAACTAAATAATTTTTAATAAATATGATTTATTTATTTTTAATAATTATAGATTGTATTTATAATTTTTTTATTACTAAAAATATATCTATGGTCAATTTCTAGGTTATAACATTCATATGAAAATAATTATCTTAATAATATATCATGATTCGTTAAAATTTGGTGTTGCATGTAATGCAATCCAAAATAAATGTTTTTTTGTACAAAATCTATCAAAGAAATTAATTTAGTAGAAAAATATTATTTATAAAACTATCGGTGTTACATTATACCCACCTAAAAAATAATTTTACCTTCTAAATTTTTCAGTTTGATAAAAATATTGAGGATACTTTTGCCTCATCATTTTTATAGGTTCATACATAGCTTCTTAAAACTGGTGATTTTTGACAACACTTTTTCTAGGTCAAAGGAATTATTTGAGAACACTTTTTTTCTATGATCTATAATCTTTATTTGATGTTATTATTATGAAAAAAACTGCTATTGTGGTATGACATTTGAGTTCAGTAAATGTCAAGGATCAAGAATATAAATCCTGAAAAGAGATACATGGAATGCCTAATGGACCTGAGAGATGTTATATGGATGTAACAATCTATATGATACCATAATGATATGACCCATAATTTCAAAGGGACCTATATACATAGGTATTATATTTCCTTTATATCATAACAACAATTTTATACTTTGGTTGTGTTGTAATCAATTTCTAATTCATCCCATACTCCAAGTAGTGATAATAAAATTTTTATCCCTGGAACACTACTAGATCATAAGATCAATAAAATAATGATGATTGATTCTTTTTTTTACTATTATAAATAATTGAATTTTCATCACATGTTATCCAATAACATATAAAGTTAAACTTAATACATTCAATTAATTGTGAACCATAAGGACCTTCTATTTCTAACCAATATAAAAATATAAAAATATAGAAATAATATCACTAAATTTATAAAATCTACTTATAAATATTCCCCCAAATAACATAAAGTATCTCTCACTATCACATATAAAATAATGGAATACATTGATCATATATTCTCTGAAAACATCGTAATAGCGTGAATTACCATAAATCTTCAACGAAAAAATGTATGTTTCCCCATTCCTTATTAAAAATAGATTATTGATGATATTCCATAAATTAAAAAATGTTCAAAACTATATCATTGAAAACATATACCATTTAAAAAAATCATTAATCAGTTCTGGGGTCATCAATACTATCCATTTTAAATTATCCATATCAATCATACCTTTATCCTAATTACACACCATTATATTAACATCATAAACATATCAAGGGTTATCATCCATTAATCAGGTGTTTTCCATAATATATCACATTTCGATTAAATAAATTATATAGGACATCATTACAATTCATGAAATTATTGAATGTCTGTAATGAAAAACATCTATAAATAAATCATGATATATTTCATGTTTTAAATAACATAATTAATCAATTCCCATATATAATCACTTCAACCATTCCATATCATTTTTAAACCATCTACCATGATTCATCATCTTATTTCTTAATACATATTTTCTTTAATATTTCATTTTTATTCTCGTCATCATCAACAGTATAACCATTAATCATACCACCTTTTCGATTATCATCATGAGAATTTCCCTTAGAGCATCAATTTGAATAATTCCCATACCTTCCATATTTAGAATAATCAATCGTTGATGATATCTTAGGGATAAAATTATTCTCATCCATTGTGTTAACAAACTATTCATTTTTACTTTATAATTAATTTCTTTGTTTCCTTATTTTCAACACTAAAATCAATTTCTTTTTCCTCTAATACATCCACTTGGGTGCTTCTTCCCACATTCTCGACACATAGGAAACTGAAACTTCTTTAATCAGTGGTATCCACCACCCAAAATCTCAATGAACTCTAACATAATTTTATTTGGTGAGTCCAATAGTTTAATATGGTAAAATTAATTAATCATGTATCATTATAATTTATTTCGCATAATCATAATAACATTAACTCTAGATACCATCCCATTTGGTTTCTCATCAACACATTTTCTATCACATTTAATGTTATTCCTATTCCTTCAGGTTTTATACATTGAATAAATCCAAAAATCACACTGTGAGTAAGAATATTGATAGTGGGAAAACAAATAATTACTTTAAATTATTTACAGGGTGACATATTAATGATTTTTTTATATTTATGACACCTTAGGTTTAACATAGGTCATTAATTTCCTTTATTGTAATATTATATGATGGTTCATAAAGAGTTTGTCAATATCCAAAGAATATATAATGGGAGTGTCAAACTAGGTGTTTAACAAGCCCCGTTATCATGAACAAGGTGACTATCATGTATAGATCAATACACTATTTTGGAGTAATTACCGTACACTCCCATATACCAGATCCATATTCACTTGCAGTATCAAAATGTGGATTTAATTTCATGGAAACCACCCACACTATCCCGTACCAAAATTTTCAGACATTTTTATATACTTTTAATCATATATAGGTTTATTATTAATATTATCCATAGATATATCCATTGAAATAGATATAGGGATATCAATAAATTTTTCTCATCCTAGTTTACATTGGTTAATAGATCATTTTATAAAATAAAATACATAATACCCTGTATTTTTAGATGTATACTCATTAAATAATAAAAGAACATTCATGGGGATCATTAAGGTATTTTAAATTTGGAAACATGGAACCACAAAAAACTTTTTTATATGTGAACTGTATCAAATCCCATGATGTTCTTCATAACATGATCCCTTCTTAGAAATATCATACATAAAACATTGGTTTTTAACCTAGTTAATTAAAAAATAGGAAAAGGGAGATTATATTATTTATAAGGGTAAAATATAGAGATGTATAAGCATAACATGAACTCAATGGTATGAGAACAAGAGCATAACATTTTAAAACAACACATTCCATATCAAATATCATAATCTTGAGTCATAGATAATAAATTATCTTTTCATAATACCAAAATCATAACGAAATCAAATAAAATGATCCATTATATCATAACATCATCATAATACATATAATAGTTTTATACACATAAGCATTAAAAATGATTTCCATAGTAGTCATGGTTCACTCCCAAGACCAACATTTCAGACAAAGTTCCCTACTGAACCCGATTCACTCTCCATTATAGTACTATCTACCTCATCATATATAAATAATTACCTAATTAGTTGGGGTAAGAAATATGTCACAACAATCAGTTAATGAAAACCATACATATGTGGGCCACATGATCTGAAAACATTCCTCATGTCTATCTCTTGATATGAAATTGGTCTTATAAATATTTCATCAAACCAAACAATATAAGAAAGGCAAGGGTTTCGTAATCCTTTCATTATTTAGTCATAACATAACCCATGACAAGTAGTGGGTTTTATACGAACATCTTCATGGTATTGACCATGAAAGAGAAAAATGTTTCATAAATATCATGCCATCATAAACATAAACCATCCATAGAACATATTATAATTATATCCTTAGATAATATCCCTAACAAATAAGGGGTAACATCAACAGATGACATCATATATGGAAATTGATTTTGAAAGACCATTTAAAACATTTCTTCAAGAAAATAACATCAATTTTAAAACATATTTTAAAAATAAAAAATTCATAATAAATTTTCCAATTTTTGTTTTGATAATAACTTTGAAAACATATAAACAAAGATTTAAAAGCTATTTAAAACATTTCTTGAGGAAAATATCATTTCCTTTATGAAAAAAATTGGAAAAAAAATTCAAAACAATTTACTTTGAAAATAACCATATAATATTATAATGTAATCATCAAATAAATTATAGATTAGTATTTAAGATACTTACATTCACGTTGTACACATTAAATCAAATATTCCATTGATATTTTTACTAAAATATAAACTATATTTTTTTAATTTCATTTAAATTCCATTAAAATGTTTTTTTATAAAGTAAAAAATAGGTAAGATTTTATATAATAAATCATTTGAATAATTTTTAAATAATATTTGATAATATTTTTATAAATCATGATTTTTTAATAAAAAGGGTTTTTTCACTGAAGATAGAAATAAAGTTAGTTTACTTTAAAAACATTATTTCAAAATATGGATTAAATAAAGAGAAGAAAATTAATGGAAAAATGTATTATCCTAAAATAATACAGGGATAATAAAAATCATGAGTTACTTTGGAGATATATAACAAGGTTTAATCATTGTAATCATAATCATAATGAATCCCGATAAATGATGTGATATTAACATAAAACACTTACCATATTGGTAACCCTAAATTATAATCCCTATAAAATAATAAAACAAAATGAAACCTAAAATATCATATAAATAAGGATATTTATGATATTACATGTTAATGGGGATATATATATATATCTCAGTTAAAAATAAAGGTGCATAACATTACTTTTTACCCCTAGATGTAAATTTGAGACAAAATCCCCCTATCACATTGGTAACTTTAAAATTGTAAACCCCATTAGAGGGGGATACTAAAATGGATATGTATTTCCAAAAAAAAATTAGTATAATAATCATAAAATACATTCATGGTATGTATATAGACCACATAAAATAAAAATGTGGTTATTAAGGCTTGTGTCTCATAAAAAGTAAAAGATAGATGGAAATCGGTCACCTTAAGTCATAAATTCATTCAAAAACATTCCAAATTATAGTATAACAAAAATTATTTTATTATAAATATATTATATAACCATAACCATTTTTATCATATAATATATGAGTTACTTATGACCTTTTATTACCACTTTATTAATAATTCCTTATTAAAATCAATTTTCAAGTAATAACTTCCTAGTTTTTCATGTTTGTTTTGATTTGACATTATTGATAAAATTATATTAATCATGGTTCTATAATATCCATATATTTTACCATTACGTAGATATAAAATATATTTATCATATTTGTAGTTTGAGTAATCTATGAAATATTTATATAAAAAATTAAATATAGCGTTCATGCTGATGGTATGCCATATGCACTCAGAAACATTGTTTAAATTTTCTCAAAATAAATAAAGAATGAAAGGTAAATACCATATTAACATTATATGATAATTTTTAGGTCATTTAAATCTCTTATTTTCATTGAAAATATCCTTGCCACCATTCAGGAAAATCATGACCAAATTACATCGCTTCACGAGGTAGTAGCCTGACGTACACATGAATGACGTTGTTGTATTCCCATGGAAAGTAAATTAATAAATAATGTGTGATATAATGATTATATAATACTAATAATAACATAAATATCATGTATAAATAGTATATATATAATTATTTTAATCTATTATAGGTGATTCTGGAAAACAAATAACATCAGTTTGTGATGAGGTAGTCCGTCGTACTCATGAATGATGGTTTTGTAACCCATTTAATGAAATATGATAAGGATTAAAGTTATTAAAATAACATATAAAATATCTGTATATGTATGATAATTTAAATATAATATATTAATTTTTTAATAAATATTTATGGATTTGGAGGAAGAAATAAAATAAAGCACTTGTTTTGGGGTGTTACCTCTTCTTCAGACAAATTCTTTTGTTTTTTCCGAAAAGGAATAGTCAGATGGATTTATGACCATGATAAGGATTTTAGGACGGTATAATGAAATTAATGAAGTTATTAGAGTAGGTATTTTTTTTAAAAAAAATTATTGAATTGTTAATAGTAGAGGAGAAGGTGTGGCCTTTTATATGTAAGGTGAGTGGAACAGTTGTACGTTTTTAAGATAAAAATGTTTACTGATGTTTTTCCATTGAACCATTGCCAAAAAATAGACTATTATTTTTAATAGAAGATATTAGGTTGAAATATTTCCATCTAATATGTATTGGTGACTTTCTGGGCCGTTTTTAACCATTATCATTTAAGTTTAACCTCCCAGTAATCTCATTCTAACCTTAATCTTGGTAAGTATTTTTTACTATTTTTAGTTTTCATAATGGTAAAAAAATAATTTGAAAATATTATATAATATAAATTATGATTATTGAAAATATTTAATCCTTTTTTCTAATTTTAATTCATATAATTGGAAAATATTTAGTTAAAATAAACCCTATTGATGTGATGGGAAACAGTTTTCCGAAGATAAAATGTTGAAATGTTTAAAAGGTTTTTATTTTAAAATATAATATAAAAAATATTAAAATTAAAAAAAATTAATTATGTGATATATTATTTTGTTAGTATTACTTTTAAATAATTTTTTTAGAGTATCCATATAAATAATTTAAATGAAAAATCATTTTTCATTAGTATTTTCCATATTTGTTGAAAAATTAATTGTTTTAGAAATGACAGAAAAATTAGTCCTAACTCATATTTTAAATGACTATTTAAAAAAATTGTGTTTTCAAATTATTTTTATAAATACAAAATGAATTAATATCCTTTTTCACAGAAAATAAATAAATTTTTTTAATATAATTTTATTTATAAAAACATATAAAATGTGTTTTTTATAAATGAAGTATCTTTTTTATCAATATGTATTATTTATATAAAGTAATTATGCCAAATATTTATAAATTGGTCATTAATATTCATATCTCAGTGTTTAATGGAAAAGTTATAATGATATTTTTGAAATAATAATTTAAATAATATATCTTTGTTTTTTAAAACTCGATTTTTCTTGTAAGATAGTTAATCTCAGTAATGCGTACAACAAAATTTATTAAAGGAATTTTTATTTATTCAAAAAATAATAGTTCATAAAAAGTAAGGGTTCAAAAATTATTTAAAAATCTATGGGGATGTTTTCCCATTTCTCTTCTTGTATGGGTAATACATGTATCGTCACCATAATATTTTGTCTCTCATATTTAACCTGATAACATACGAAGAACCAAGATACAAACACTGTAATTTATCTCTTCATTCCATTCCACCTTAAATACTCCTGGAAATATTTATGCATCTTTGTACTACATGGATATATAGATAATGAATAAATTTGATCCTATTTTAACATATCCTTTTTCGAATCAAGAATGGATGGAACACATACATGGTTCATAAACCTTACCATTTGATCATAATCAAGGTTAAACTCAGAAACATTTGTCACCATCTTATATAGATCTATATATTTATTCTACACATCTATTGATGGTTGATAAATCATTTGGGAAATATAATATTTATCCCATTACTTTAGGATTTCCAGATCCATCCTTTGAAAATAAAAAAAAAATGTATCTTTTTTGATCCATATCAAGGATAAGCTGGCACGATCCTTTTGAATCAAAGAATCAGAAAATTTTTTTCATTCCTAGATAGGTAATGTATTGAGAAATCATAATCCTAAATTTGATCTGACCATATTCTCCAACACATGATTAATTAAATCAATGTGAATATATACATTAAATTTGTTAATATATAAATATATATAACAAAATTCCCTCTGTAAAGACAATACCACCATTTCTTTAATGAATAAATAACCACATCTAACTCCAAATCACTTTTTAGTTAATTTTTCTAATGAAAATTAAATTTTCATGCGTAAATATCTATATCAAATTCATTTTTCATGAGAATGAATTCCAATAAATTATTGGATGAATCACTGTAGAATATAAATCCTTCTTCGCTACTGGGTAGTATAATTATATGTTCACTAACTAACCTTCACTTCAGTACCATAAAAGTTTCCTTTAATACATCATAAAAAGGAACATGGATCCCCTATGAGTTAACTCGGTGAGTGCATTATATTTTCATGTAAAAATCTATAAAAACTATCAATAATATATATCCAATCAATAAAAACCTCAGATTTTATTCACTAGTGTCTGTCTAGGTGAACATTTAATAGCCTCTGTCTTTCATGGATCCACTGATACACCATTAATTGAGATTATATAACACAAAATTATATTCATTTCTTTCCAAAATTTAAAAGGATATATTTTTCATAAATTTTCTCATTATATAAGGTATTCAACACAATCCAAATATATCTTAATTCTCTTCTTTACTATTCTAACAATTAAGAATATCATTTATAAAGAGTACCAGAAACTGACCCTAGTAATATCTAAAGACTCAAACTAATAATTCCATGAAGATTGTTAGAGAATTTGTAAGACAAAATGTAATCACTATATACCCATATTTTTTATACCATAAAAATAATGAGGTCTTGGGTATACCCCCTTTCATAAAACATAATTTATGAAATATAGTATGAATCATAATCTTGGAAATGTATTGAGATACATGTAGTTGAAAAAAAAATTCCTAAATACGGGGTACATCGTACTTTTTCTTAATTGGAAGCTTGTTCATATATCGATAATTCATGCATATATTCAATAACCTATCTCTCTTCTTAAAAAATTAATATTTCCACCATAATGTGACACGCATGGATAAATGAATCCTACATCTAATATATCTTTAACAAACTTCTTCAATTCATGAAAATCAATTTCATCCATTCTATATGGATTATTTTATCTTTTTTTGGAATCAGGTATGAGAACTATTGAAAACTCAACCTCATGATATAGAGTAAAAATTGGAAACACTTTTGTAAAGAAATAAAAAACACCCACAGAATAGGAATATCATCAATGGGATGTTTCTATATAACCATCTTAGCTAAACATCCATTTTGAATAAGAATCAAGGCCCATACCCTGGATTTAATTTCCATTATAAGTTCATATTTATTATTAAACCAATAAATGATTATTGATTATTTTTGTATATAAAAAATTACTTCCCCTCCATAAAAAAATTTTGTGGTATTTATGTATAGAAAGATAATCCATGACTAACATAACATCAAATTCAAACAGAGGGATAATTACATGATTTTAAAAAATCACATTCCCAAAAACTCAATTGGGGAATAATATTATACATTAGATGTGATCATCATGCCATTAGGGGGATTCACTACTAATATAACATCTAATCATTGGGATATGAAATAAATTCCAAAATATTTCTCACTAAATAAGTGAATTTATATTACTAATGTCATATAAGTTACATACATATTTCAGCATAGTTTTGACCACACAAACATCATTTTTCTATCACCAATCCATTAATGAAACAAAAATTATTTGAATAATGATCATAAATCACTAATAAATGTGATTAATTATGAAAATACATCATTGGATGTCTAAATCATGACACATTGTTTTAAAAAAATGACACCTTTAGGTTGACATAGGTCATTAATGGTCATAATCTATTCAAATTATTCATGACGTGTTGTAATGAAAATGAGATTTGGTTGAAGAATACCCTTTTAGAGTGCCAAACTAGGTACATAGTAATGCCAAACACATCAAGAACTAGAATGATTGTTAAGATATATTTGACCCAATATTTTTAAGATTGTATATTGTATATGAATCTATTCCAAAAAAATGTAATCTTTTAGTCTATAAACAAGGATGAATTTATAGGAAAAGAACATAATCTCCTTCTTTAAAAAAATATATGACATTATCCTTTACATATAGTCATACTGTGGGTTCTCTTCTAAATTTTTTCATCCCTCATTATAATGTTAAACTAATCCTTGATTAGATACAAACTATAGCTACACCCATTTTTCATATATAGATATTACATCTTAATTGATTAATTTTCAGTATGTAACATAACTAACCATTCCAATGTGATTTTGGCCTAGTGCCTTTGGAAATATAGAAACATAAAAAATTGTATCATAAGAGTTCTATATCATCCCCTAATTAGTTCATTATAACTAGAACCCTTCTTATATATATAATATATAATGACCATATTCATGACATGGGGAAATGGAAAAAAGAAATGGTGGGATCATATTATCAATAAGTGTTAACAAGGGAGATATTAATGATCACATAGGCATAACATGAGCATAATGGAATAAGAACATGATCATAACATTTTAAAACCATACTCTATGCACCATTGATCATAAAAATGATTCATGAAATAAATCATGGTAGTTTTCTATATATGAACCATAATGTAATTAAACAAAATAATCTGTTAGATCCTAGCATCACCACAAAACATTGATTTCTGTAATACAAATAATAATAGAAAATAATTTCATTAATAGAAAATAATCATTGAAAATTCTAAAATTGTGGATTGGGTTCACTCTAAAAACCAACATATTAATCAAGGTTTACCACCAAGACTATCATATTGGATCCGGTTCACTGCCCAATCCATCATATAGTCATTGTTCTCCCTAATGACTATCATAGGGTAAAAAGTACCTTACTGAACATGGTTCATTTCTCATTTAATACTTTTTTATCCCATGAGATATCAAGATTTACCCAATGATTTATAAGGAGATATAGTCTCTAACCATCACATAATTAAAATCATACATAAATATGACACAATATTATAAAACATTCATTATATCTGACCCCATGAAAAGAAATAGGATTCATAACACATTTATCATATTAGAACCCATGAAAAGAAATTGGATTGATAACAAATTTTTCATATCCAAACCTATGAAAAGAGATGGGTTTCATAAACATTTCATTATATAATAACCCATGGAAATGAATTGGGTTTCATAAACAAATTTTAATCATAAAAATAAACAATTAATTGAACAATAACGGTCATATCATTGGATTATATCCATATTAAATTTTTATTAATATAGAAATATTTCATATGACACATATATGAATTTGATAGATCACATAGAATATTTCATGAGGAAAATATCCATTTCAAATTGATAATAATATTTTTAAATCATAATGTTTTAAAAATAAATTTTGAAAAAAAAATTCTCGGAAAATAACATTTGAAATATCTAAAGGAATCATTAAAATATTCAGCGGTCAAAATATGAAAATATTTTTTCATTTCATACATGTTAAAATAATGATTCCTTATTCATTTTTGGTAATTTTAAAAGGGGCATTATTTCGAAAAACAGATAAATATTTATTTTAAATTTTTTAAAAGTAAAAAAGTGTTAAAATTAATTTAAATAATCGTAGAGTAACATTATAATATTATTGAAAACATTTTTAGAAAACATGGATGTGACTGAATAACAGATTTTGACTAAAGAGAGAAATAAAAAACATTTTCTCTAAAAAAACATAATTTATAATTTTGAGTGAATACTAAGATTAAAATGAAGGGATTACATGTATTTTTACTCAATTACCGTAGAATAATAAAATTCATGATGTTATTGAGAAATAGATCATATTATTTCATCATGAAAATCTTCAAAAATACCAATATTTATATATAATGATATGGTAACAAAAAATTCCTAGCACTTAAATAAAATTTTAATTATAATCCAATTAAAAGAGATAAAATGAGATGGATATTTATATCCACAAAATTTTATGATAATAATCATTAAAAACATTCACGGATATTATATACACTACACAAAAGAAACAAGTGTTAAATATGACACATGTCTCCCAGAAATGAAAGAGGGGCTAGAAATCCATTACCATAAGTCTCAACATCCATCGTACAATTTATAAACCCATGTATAATAAATTTATTTTTATTATAAATATATTATAAAAACAAAATTATATATATAATAACATATATTATTTACTCATGACTTCTTATTACCAATTTACTAATAACACCTAGTTAAAACATGTTTCAGGTAATAACTACATTGTATTTCATATATGTTTTGATTTTGTATTTATATTCCTTTTACATTGATAATGTTTCCATAATATCCCTTATTTTTACCATTATATAGATATCATAAATTTTTAGTATATAAAAATTTAATTTAATCTATAAAATTTTGAGATTGAATTAGAAATAGAACATTTATTGAGATGATATACCATACATACACAAGAAAGATCATTATAATTTCTAAATTAATGTAAAAGATAATGGTAAATAATATATCATCATTAAAGAGTCATATTTATTTCACATATATAACATATTTTCACTAAATTGATTCTTATTACATACCATGTAATGTGTTTTTGAAAAATAAACCGCATCACTTTGTTAGGTGATAGTTCGCCAAACACAAGAGTGACATTATTATAATATCATGGAATGAAATGTAAAAAGTTATATGAGATATTATCATTAAAAAATTATGATAATGTCATAAATATAATATAAAAACATTAAATACATCATTATATCCATCCATAATTGGTGGTGATGGAAAAATGATTACAACGATTCATGAGGCGGTAGTCAGCCTTACACAAAGTCGACAGATTCATATCCCATTTGATGGTAGTGGAGATCAGTATAGGTTGTGAAATATACCTAATAATATATCAGTATTTGGTTTTTAGTAATTTTTAATATTGTAATTATTATTACATGTATGATTTTGGTAATATAAAAAATAAAAAAGAAAGAGCTTATTAATGATAATTAACTTCACATAGAACAAATTCCTTGGGATACTTAATTAAAGACCATAAGATTTATATTTTTGTAAGAAATGAAGATGTTTAATATTTATAAATATGTTTGAGAGATATTGTTTTAGGGTTCTTCTGAGAAAAATGGATTTATATGTGTGAATATGTGAGGGGATGAAGTCTAATTTCATAATTGTGGAGAAGTGACCTTTTGGTAAATACTAAAAACTATTGAATACTATAAAGTCATTCTCAACCCAAGTTCCTCCAAAACTAATTAAATGTGGAGTGGTGGGATGATATGGATGATCCATACCTCCATGAGAAGGTAAAACACATGGTTTACCCATATTATTCATTATCATTTATGTTTATTAAATTTTACCACATTAATTTTCAGCAATATAACATGATTATTTTTATTTTCATAGTTAATTTATAATTTACAAATAAAATTAAATGAGTAATCATAAGGTAAATTGGACCCATTAATTCTAAATATTAAATCCAATTTATTAAATAAAAATCATATATGTGTGGAAAATTAATTTTAACACGAGTGCATGTATCATGAAATTTTTTTTAACCTTAATTGTGATAATTAATTTCTATTCTATCTAATAAATTTATGACCAACATTTAATTTGATATTTTATATAATATAATGTATTTTTATTCCAAATATGGAATAAATTTTATCAAATTAAAATCAATGAATTGGTAGAATTTAATTTTAGATTAATCCAACATGTGCATTAAAAATTGGGTTTCCAGGGGAATAATTTCAAAAGTATAGGAGGTTTTATTATCAAAATTAAACTTGATTTTGATTCCAATTAACATAGTTTGTTTAATTAATATATAATGAACAATTTTTACTTCTAAAATCAATTAAAAAAAATCATCTTTTCAATGTTTTAAATAAAATGGAATTTATCAATTAAAATTCATATTTTTTTAGTATTTACTCAAAAATTAATATTTTTTAAATGGTTGGGGAAGAAGCCTCATTTTAATTTTAAGTAATTTTTATCTATATGTTTTCATTAAATAAAACCATTATAATTAATTTTTAAATTTTGTTAATTTTTATTCACACCACCATTATTAATAACTAGGATATAATTTTGATTCTTAAATAATAATAATAACAATATATAATGGTTCATTAGTTTTCAATGTTTCATGTAACACCAGCTATTAATGAAATTAAATTATTCCAAAAAAACATATTTTATAAAAACATGGGGTGTTACAATTTAACCAAAAGCAATACCATTTCATTTAATTTTATTAATCATTAGTTAATATTCATTTGTGTATATAATGTTCATGTTAGATGATTTACCACTCCATTTTTATAAATTTCTATGCTTTATATGTTGTAATTGGAACACCATGTAACTATGAGAAAACTTTTACATTCGACATAACAATTCAAAAATTCCATAAATGATTGTTTCACTAAATTGGTTACCCTTCATAATTTATAACGTCCCATAGATTTATAAATTGTTATTTTATCTATTTAATCGCAACTATGAATGTTTCGACCCATGAAATCAAAGGTACATGGCTCAAATATGTCAACATTGGCTAATTAAGGTTCCAAAATTAAGATATATGATAAAACACAATTTTTATTGATGTATACACTTTAATAAAAAAAATTATACCATCACTACAACATGGACTTCTATTACAAATTAATAATATTAGTGAACATGTAAATAATCATTGAATCAAGTTATGCATTAAACATGTTGAATATATACATAAACACAATATATAGATAAAAATTACATATAATCACACAATTATGAAATGTTATCTACATTTTATGGAATATACAAGAAATTTAAATATACTTGTGCCTATAATGATTCATGTACAGAGAATTACTTTATATATAGGTCCAAGGGTAAATTTTTCTGACAGTGGTAAAAAACTATAAGAATCATGTATTTCAACGAATGATGAAATAAATATGACTATAATATAAATAATCCAAAAAAAACTCCCATTTCTAGGTAATTTTGAATTTCCCCGTACATGGGTTGGATACTCCCAAACATAAGTTCCTTACCAAATTCTGACACATTTGTAGTCTCCTATCTACCAAGCTAAATAGTGAGACAAAAGGAAAATGTCTCTTACAGAATGTTGCCATTTACCTATCCTAGTTCACTCATAAGTAACCAAACCCAGTCAACCACATGTCCTCAAGTGCACAACCATGTATGCTAGAGGCTTTTGACTATTAGGGAGGTTCAATGTTGATATGTTGGGGAGAAAATAACCTCCTTATTAGAGTTGAATAAAATGGTATTTAATAATATGATAAGATGTGGAAACAAGCATCCAAATAAGAGTAAATAACTAAAAACATGCGCAACATCAAAACAATAAAAATATACATATATATAATCATATAAAAATTGTGACCTGTCTATAATCTATATAAAATGAAAAAAGGGATATAGAGCCACAAGAATTTATAGCATGCTATAAAAATATGTAAATATCTAAATCTATCACCAATATAATCATGGCCATAAGCATAGTCTTGTTCCCCCATAGTTTATCGTAGTATAGAAAAATCAAGAATCCATATTAGCCCTCTTTACCTTGTCTTTCCAACATCCATTAAGTCTGCATGGGTACCAATAGGATTCCTGAATAGATTCTGATATATAATTAGTCGGTTGCCCCCAATAATTTCTAATGTTGTCTTATTTAAAAAGACACCAAAATAAATGTATATTTAATAATATAGACTACGAATGAAATAAATAAATCACATGTTAGACTAGGTTCCGAACATACCTCCCATCTTTTGTCACCGACATTGGCCAAAGAAAGAATATATATGATTTATTAGTATAAATGAATTAATTTATAAGATGGATTTTGGAATTAGATAATATCCATAGTGTCCCCTATAGAATATATTGTTATAAGGGCTGAACACGTCCGATAATATTTACAACTAGATAATGGGAAAACATGGTTTCATCATTTGGGTAAGCTCTGATCGAATCCATGTATGTCTTTGACATGGAATTAATGTGACTTAAATTTATTCAATAATTATTATTTTTGAAACTTAATCCCCTATATGGAATTCCATATGAAGAAACAATATATTACTCCAGTTTTACTATAAACACATCACCCTACAATCCAATTCATGACATTCAAAATATGAACACAGGTATCACTTCTTGGATTGTATAAATACATATACCTCTATTTATAACATTGGTGTTTGATGTGTTAATCACATGTGAGTATCATGGAATAATATAATATACAAACCTCTGATACATTCCTCATAATTAAATACCAGGAACCCAATTGTGTCAAAATATAAACAACCCATCATGTGTTCCCATCCATGGAATTCATATAAGAAGTAATTTATCACTCACATTGTGTACTAAATCCATAGATAATTCATTTTAATTTAATAATATCGATGATTCCATCCATAGTATTCAACATCAAATCCCTTGTATCACCCATTGAAAGTCATAAAGAATGGACATGGGATCAAAGTCTTAACATAACACATAACAATAAATTTAATTCCTAATCTCTATCTCACTTAGTGGAAAAAATTACCTCAAAAGGTGGTATAAATATATATTATAATCATAGAAGGCCAAACAAGGTATCAATCCCTCAATTTAAATTAATTAATATATATCATTTAATTAATAACTACTTCATAATTATAATGGGTAAGACCACACATCTAAATATCACACCAATTTATAATATCCTCAGGGTTATTTACACAATTTTAGTAACACACCTATTAAGGAGGCTCAACATGTGGTTCTTAACCATCATCGATAATTATCGTTCATATAATATAGTAACAAACATTAAATTTAATGAAAAATTCATTAATATGGCCACACTGATGAAGTTCATCATGCAAAAAACAAAACAATATATATAACATGACCTTAATGGAAAATCATGTGACCTCCTACCTTAGATGTGTAGTTGATACCTCATCCATTATTGAACTCCAATAAAGTATATAATGGGTGAAAATATAAATAGTTTAATTTTTTTAAAAAAAGTTAATATTAGCTTTCACGTATTTTACACTTCATATGGAAGGATTGGAAAATTAAAGAAGTAACGAGATTGATGTTTCGACAATTACATATCCAACATGATGAATAGTGAATGAATATGACTATAAATGGATAAGGTTGCTTAAATCCTCCCATGGATGATAAAGGGAGCTCATATTTTGTTGGAGAGGATTATATATTGTTTTGGGGAAGAATATGAAATATGAATGGTTAAAAGAATGAGGTGAAAACTATCATTTCCACCCATTAAAAGGGGCACATGTTTTAGCGTCATAGATTTTCTAAACCATATGCTAACCATTGGAATAAACATACTAAGTGGACCTAAGCATTCATATATGAACATGGATTCTATAACCCATTTGTAGACCATGGACCCATCTATATTATTTTTGGATCACCTTTTATAGTTAAGGAAATCTATATATTTTAGATTTGTGGTTTAAAAATGTAGAGACCCGAAGCATGACGTACATGGACATTAAATTACTTTTGCGGAATACTTAGTATATAACAAAAACACACACACACAGGGACCGTAATAGTTTAGTGTCTTCGGAAACTTGGAACGTAATCTTCTAATCGTGGTGAAAGATCTTCAACATATCCCATAAATATCTTCCCCTTTTTTTATACCGAAAACATTTCTTTATATCCTGGGGAAAAGAAAAAATAAAAAGGGTGAGCTCAAATGCTCAGTAAGGGTAAGCATGGATAAAATAAAACATACCATATACATTTGAACTTAAAAACATGAACATAATTTTTATACATAAAAATCTTGAGCAATGACATAAAACATGGAATTACGTAAGGCATAGATCACAAAGAAATATTAAGATTGATAAAATAGCATTGGAATAAAACATGTAATTGTGGAAACCATTAATCACATGATATGATTTCCATATTAGCCAAGGCATTGCTTCCAAGACCATCTTAGTGGACAAAGTCCCTTTCTGAATTGAGTTCACTCCTTGTTCCAGTGCTGTATTACAGAACCAGTTTAACTTGTCGTTCCAGCCATGTCTATATCATGAGATATAAATCTTTACCCAATAAATTGGAGGGAGATATAGGTCCCACCCATCTCATAATGAAATCATTATTAATTGTGACACAAAATAAACATACATCATTAATAATAACCCAATAAATTAAATGGGTTTCATAATCATTATCCCATCATCACATAATCCATATAAAATAATTGGATATAATTTCATAATAAGAAAAGTGAAACCATGTAAATCATAGAGATATTACACTTGAAACATACACATATGAAATAATGTCATCTTAGATGAAAATGGTTTTAATAAAACACTTTAAATGAATTCTTGAGGAAAATATCATTTTTTCTTCAAATTCATTTTCTTTTCACAAAATGTCATGCAATTTTAGAAGAAAAGGTTTTTGTTGAAAATAGTCATGAAATATTTTTAAGGAAGCTTCATGAAAATAAAGCTTTATATAACCATAAAAATCCTTTCATTTCGTATACGTTAAAAAAATATTCTTATCGTACTTTTCCCAGAAATGTCAAAAAAGTACCTCGTAACGTCAACAAAAGAAATATTCCTTACATACCTTGTAGTAAAAGTCATAAGTGGGTAAAAAGGACATTAAACATACATGAAACAATTTTTTGGAAACATGGACACAGATGATAACAATAACCCCAATAAATAATTACAAATAAGCAATCTCGGATAAAAATTAGATTGTGATATTTCTCTTACCTTAGGTCTGATTTGTTTCGTAAGTGTCCGAACCTCCTGTATAATGATTTAAATAATGTCATTGACTTATTAAAGAATCATACTCATTGTTATGATATCATATATGGTTCACTTATTGGTTTATATTACCCGTTCTTTTGTAAATTCCATGTTAAAGAGCGTTTTGGGTAAAATCGTTTCATTTGTCATCCGTGTTTTGACTTGTAATTATTCATATAATAACATATATCATGATTACTTAATTCCAGAATATAAAACATGATTTATATATAATATATATTCATAATATATATATATAATAAATCAGTAAATTGAAAGAAATACTCCGTTCATGGAGACGGTAGACCGTACATACGCATGAATGCTGTTTCCTTTTCCTTATTGAGTTGAATGGAATTAAGTAGATGACATACATATATATACACATAAATCCAGTATAATTATTATGTCATATATTTCATGATTACTTATTATATATACTTTATAATCATTCATGAATGGTTAACGTGGAGAATGAATCTCATCGCGTCATGGAGACGGTAGTCCGTACATACGCACGAGCGATGATATCATTCTCATGATCGTGTAATTGTATTGTAGTGTATTTATACTATTTTAGAATAAATATCACTTATAAAATAATAATATATAGTTATTATTTACACCATTATACCCATCCGAGTAAGGTGGTGGTGGAAAATAGATTACACCACGGCGTGGAGATGGTATTCCGTACGTACGCATGCGCGGTGATTTCGTTTTCCGTAGGATGGGTAGATGGTGAAATAAGGTTGTTTCATAATTATAATAACATATTAGTATATTAGTGATACTGATGTTATTATTTAATAATGAAACAACCTATGAATAAGAAGTGGAAGAAGAAATAAAGATGAAAGAATCGGTAACAGACATTACCTCTTCTTTGAAGCGCCTCTTTGAGTCTTCCTCTTAGGGCACTAAAATTGGTCTTTGAAGAAGACCAGGAACTCTAGGATGTTTCTAGGTAAGTGGAGAAGAGAATTTATCAGGGGTTGGCCGAGCTTGAAGTCTCAATGTGGTGTGTGGAAGAGAGGGAGGAGGTTCCCTTTTATAAGGGATGAGAGGGGCACCTTTGGAATAACTAAAAATATTATTTTATTATAAAAAAAAATTCGGTTTTAAATTGCTCAAAATTGTTTTATTTCGAAGCTAAGGTGGGGATGGGTCGAAATCCTCTCATCCAATAGAATTTAGACAAGTTTAGGTTCCTATTTTAACCTTATCATTTATATTTAACATTAAGTTAGATAATTTTACTTTTACTGTGTCTTTTTGTGTTCTTACAATATAAGGTTCATAAACTTAATATATGAAGACAAACAAACCCCAAGTTTTTTTATTATTAATACATATAACCTTATCTAAGTCATTTGGGCGAACCTTAGATTTTTAGGAATAAAATAACAACTAATAATATAATATTTGTTTTAAAAACTATGTTATGTCAATTTGACACTATTTAGTAATTGATTTTTGTGAAAATCATAACAAAATTATTAGTTCAAAAACAGTTAATTAAATCAATAATAAAAAGTCATATTAACCTAGAAAATTAGTGGAATACCTAAAAAGTCTAAAATTACATTTATTTGGTTATTTATAACATTAATAATGTCAATATTTCATTAATAAGATAATTATTGCGTGATCATTGTGTCATAAATAAATTAAATTATTTAATGTCTAAAAATTAAAAATAAAATACCATTATGTAGGAAATCTTTTTATCTTTCTAATGAATATTTATAGTCGAATTTATCTTATGCATAACCATATATTAAAAATGATTTTATTATTAAACCTTGATTTTAACTATTTTAACCCTTCTTTAAATAAATTAATAATAAATGTCCTAATCTAATCCAAGTGGGCCTATATGGTCATATGTTATTCCTAAGGTTGTTTTTGGTCGAAATAAACTTATCCAATAGAATTAGGACATGTGTTAGGTTAATAATAATATCATTTTTACCCTTAATTATCCTATTTACTTTTAACTGTCGTAAAAAAAGTAAAAAGTTACTATTTACCAAATATTTTTTTCATCTCATTGAACCATATTTTACTTACTGACATAAACCTTTTCTCTCATATTTTTGAAATTTCACTCACAGAAGCAGTAAAATTATGTTTTATGAAAAATTCATTTTTTTAACTACCACATAGTGGTTTCATTATTCATCACAAAATGAAAGTTTCCCGAAAAATACCAAAGATTAGGCCTAAGATATATTTGATATTATGAATTCAAATATGATTTCTATTTTACCAAATTCAAAACATATCAGTTGCATTAATTAATTTAAAAATTAAATCCCGTCATCAAAACAAATAGCGTGTTTTTAAGAGATAATAACTATCAAAATATTGACACTTGTTTATGTCTAGTTTAAATGTGAAATTACATCCAATGACCAAAATTGTATGAAATTGTAGAAATATATTCTAAATATATTTTAAAACCACTCAAATTAATAATTTATCACTATTAATTATTTCAATTGAAAAAGTTGTTTTTAATTACAATTTAGTAATTTTCACTATTCATCAAAATATGAAAGTTATCCGAAAAGTACCAAAATTTCTCCCTAAGCTAATTTCGATATTCCGAATCCAAAAATGAAGTCCATTTTGAAAACTAAAATTTAAAAATTGGTTATTACTATTCATAACAACTTGTTTTAATAATATTTTAATAGCATATCGTTGTTTAGTGAAACTCGGTATTGCGTACTACACGCGCCATCGAGGAAGGTCGCGATTGCGTGTAATGAAAAGAAAGTCAAGGATGCGTGTTGTGAAAGCTCCTTTTGGTGTAGCATACAACACAAGACATTAATGAAATTTAAAATAATATTTTTCATAAAATCTCGGGGTGTTACATTCTACCCCCCTTAAAATGAATTTTGCCCTCGAAATTCGTCGGGGTTATAAATGGTTTACTACTTGAATGTTTCATTAATAGAAACCCACATCGTAAAAAAATAATACCAAAACCAATCTTTAAAAAAAAAGTATGAAATGTAATGGTTACCCAAATAAATTAATCATTGGGTTTCCACATAGGTGAAAATATGGATATGGAAGAGAAATCTAACCATCATGTTCTGATAAAGAGTGGTAGAGAACATTGCTATGGAAAAGCCAGCAATCACAAAGCCATAAATTTTTGATGATCTAAGGTACCATCTGATTCATCATATAAAATATCACTAGGAGAACATTTTTGGTTTTCAAGATCATTTCCCAAAAGTTGATGAAATTGGAAATATAATAAATACTTTCGTGATTTTGGTATAGTCTCCCTGTTAGTAGTTCTTTGGAAAATTTCCACTTCATCTCTTAAATAAATGAAGTTGAATTTGTCATTCGCGATGTGTTAGCAGATCAGGTGATATAATGATGGTTCATTCCATCTGTCTCAAACAAAAGGTTAGAAAAGTTATCAAAAAATACATAAGTCCATCTATAGTGAGATTAATCACATATGGTTCCTAAAATTGACTTATACATCATATATCTTACTGCTTAGTATAATAAATCTAGTTTCTACTAAATAGGGACTTACTGTAGGCCAGTGGTAGGCGATAAAGGCCAGTCACACTTTAGTTGTGGGTTCGATTCCCACAGCCTTGTCTGACGCGATGCGTTGTCGCCCGTCCTGCAGGTTGTCCTTTTTCTAAAACTATAAAATCCCATCAGTAATATCAAAAAAAGTTCTATCCTTAAACAATACTAGCATATTTCCAACATAATCCATACCAATATTTAGGATTATCTAAAATTCTTCGGTCCAAGCTCATAGTATAAAGAAAAAGATTACTTGAAATGTCATCAACCAAGCATGTGAATACCATCATTTATCCCCCATATATATTGTTTGTCACATTCCAATCATGTGAATACTTTAATCATGTATTCTCTTGAAAAAATGAATACCCAGTGAACCTTAGTGAAAACATGAATGCTGTCAAAAGTTAACGCTTTCCACATACCAAAATCCAAAAATTCTATATACTCAAACCATGATATAACCTTCTCCTTATATCTGTCTTGAGCTCATGAATACTATCAAATATTTAATTTTCTCATTATCCCTTCATAATGCGCATATCATCTACATTCCAAAAATATCTGAATAACGTTTCATGGATACTGTTACCATTAATCATACACTTTCAAAACTCAAGGAAAGACAATAGTGTAACAATCCTTAGACGTCTCTTTATTCGATAGTACTATGAGATTACATATACAACATTACACATGATAAACATGTAATCATTCCACTACATTCTTAAACCGTTGACCGAGCTTCAACAATTCTTTCATCTCACATATCATTTATAGTCTCTTCATCATCATCAGCATAAATACTACCCATACGACCATACTGATTCTCTTCATTTTACTTTCCCTTAGGGCATTGGTTTGCATAATGCCCGTACATTCAACATTTAAAACATTTAACCATTGTTGATGTCATAGAAATACCATTATCCTCATCCATGGTGTTAACTGAACCTTTTACTTTGCACTTACTGGATTTGTGTCCTTCTTTTCCACACACAAAGCATCTTCCAGTTCCCTTGAATCAATCTCCATGATGCCTCTTCCCACATGATTTACATGAGGGAAATTGAACTTTCTTTCTTCTATGATCATCATGAAACTCCATCTTTCTCTTATTATCTGAGTCAGGAAACTTACCAAAGTTGACATTATTGATCATATTATGAGATTGCTGATTAGGCATAATAACGATGTTTCGACTTCCAATTCCCGTTTCATTTGGTTTCTCATTAAGAATATCATTCCATTGTCTGTCATATCCTCCATTATCATGAATCTTCCTGTTTCCAGCCATTTTCTAAAACCCAAAAAGAATAGTGTGAGAGGCAAAAATCATGATGGGGAAAGCAACATAGTAAATGCTAAGTACCCTTAATATATATCATCTTAGGTTAAATTCTAAGATCCTTACCATAGTTCTAGGACCATATCCTATACGTATACTTATCCTTAGGTACATCCCTTAACATACCTTAGAAATATCTCTAGGGATCTCACTAACGTTTTCGCATCCTAATTTCCAAAGGATGACTAAACCTTCCCTCTGATACCAACTGTAGATACCTGAAGCTTGACGTATATGGAAATTACATTAATTTTGCATAATACATAGTACATAACAAAAACACATACACAAGGACCGTAATAGTTTAGTGTCTTTGGAAACATAGAACGTAATCTTCTAATCATGGTGAAAGATCTTCAACATCTCCCATAAAGATCTTCCAATTTTTTTATACCTAAAATCTTTCATTATATCCTGGGGAAAAGAAAACATAAAAAGGTTGAGCTCAAATGCTCAGAAGGATAAGAATGGATGAAATAAAACATACCATATACATTTGAACTTAAAAACATGAACATAATGTTTAAACATCAAAATCTTGAGCAATGACATAAAACATGGAAGTACGTAAGGCATAGATCACAAAGAAACATTAAGAATGATAAAATATCAGGGGAATAAAACATGTAATTATGGAAACCATTAAGCACATTATATGATTTCCATATTAGCCAAGGCATTGCTGCCAAGACCATCTTAGTGGACAAAGTCCCTTTCTGAATTGAGTTCACTCCTCATTCCATTCCTGTATTACTGAATCGGTTTAACTTGTCATTCCAGCCATGTCTATCTCATGAGATATAAATCTTTACCCAATGCATTGTAGGGAGATATAGGTCCCACCCATCTCATAATGAAATCATTCTTACTTGTGCCACAAAATAAACATACATCATTCATAATAACCCAATAAATAAAATGGGTTTCATAAACATCATCCCATCATCACATAATACATATAAAAGAAATGGATATAATTTCATAATAAGAAAAGTGAAACAATGTAAATCATAGAGACATTACACTTGAAACATACAAATATGAAATAATGTCATCTTAGATGAAAATTGTTTTGATAAAACACTTGAAATGAATTCTTGAGGAAAATATCATTTTTTCTTCAAATTCATTTTCTTTTCACAAAATGTCATGCAGTTTTAGAAGAAAACATTTTTTTTGAAAATAGTCATGAAATATTTTGAAGGAAGATACATGAAAATAAAGCTTTATAAAACCATAAAAATCCTTTCATTCCTTATACGTTAAAAAAACATTCCTATCATACTTTTGACGGAAAAGTCAAAAAAGTACCTCGTAACGTAAACAAAAGAATGATTCCTTACATACCATGTAGTAAAAGTCAAAATTGGGTAAAAATGACAATAAACATACATGAAACCATTTTTAGGAAACATGTACATGGATGATGATAATAACCCCAGTAAATAATTACAAATAAGCAATCTCGGATAAAAATGAGATTGTGATATTTCCCTTACCTTAGGTCTGATTTACTTCGTAAGTGTCCGAACCTCATGTATAATGATTTAAATAATGTCATTGACTTATTCCAGAATAATACTCATTGTTATGATATCATATATGGTTCACTTATTGCTTTTTATTACTCGTTCTTGTGTAAATTCCATGTTAAATAGCGTTTTGGGTAAAATCGTTTCATTTGTCATCCGTGTTTTGACTTGTAATTATTAATATGATTACCTAGATCATGATTACATAATTACAAAATATAAAACATGATTTATATATAATATATATTCATAATATATATATAATATATCAGTAAATGGAATGAAATACACCGTTAATGGAGAGGGTAGACCGCACGTACGCATTAACGTTGTTTTGTTTTCCTTATTGAGTTGAATGGAATTAAGTAGATGACATACATATATATACACATAAATCCAGTATAATTATTATGTCATATATTTCATGATTACTTATTATATATACTTTATTATCATTCATGAATGGTTAACGTGGAGAATGAATCTCATCGCGTCGTGGACACGGTAGTCCGTACGTACGCACGAGCGATGATATCATTCTCATGATCGTGTAATTGTATTGGAGTGTAAGTATACTATTTTTGAATCAATATCACCGTACAATAATCATATATAGTTATTATTTACACCATTATACCCATCCAAGTAAGGTGGTGGTGGAAAATAGATTACACCACGGCGTGGAGACGGTATACCGTACGTACACACGGGCGATGATTTCGTTTTCCGTAGGATGGGTAGATGGTGAAATAAGGTTGTTTCATAATTATAATAACATATCAGTATATGATTGATACTGATTTTATTACTTCATAATGAAACAACCTAAGAAGAATAAGTGGAAGAAGAAATAAAGATGAAAGAATCGGTAACGGACATTACCTCTTCTTTGAAGCGCCTCTTTGAGTCTTCCTCTTAGGGCACTAAAATTGGTCTTTGAAGATGAACAGGACCTCTAGGATGTTTCTAGGAAAGTGGATAAGATAATTTAGCAGGGGTTTTCTGAGCATGAAGGCTCAAAGTGGTGTGTGGAAGAGAGGGAGGAGGTGCCCTTTTATAAGGGAGGAGAGGGGCACCTATGGAATAACTAAAAATATTATTTTATTATAAAGCCAAATTAGGTTTTAAATAGCTCCAAATTGATTTATTTAGAAGCTAAGGTGGGGATGGGTCCAAATAATCTCATCCAATAGAATTTAGACATGTTTAGGTTCCTATTTTAACCTTATCATTTAGATTTAACATTAAGTTAGATAATTTTACTTTTACCGTGTCTTTTTGTGTTCTTACACTATAAGGTTAATAAACATACTATACAAAGACAAAAGAACCCCAAGTTGTTTATTATTAATATATATATCCTTATCTAAGTCATTTGGCCGAACCTTAGATTTTTAGGAATAAAATAACAACTAATAATATAATATTTTTTAAAGAACTATTTAATGTCAATTTTGACACTATTAAGTAATTGAATTTTGTGAAAATCATAACAGAATTATTAGTTCTAAAAAAGTTAATTAAATCAATAATAACATGTCATATTAACCAAGAAAATTAGTGTAATTCATAAAAAGTCTAAAATTACATTTATTTGGGTATTTAAAACATCAATTATGTCAATATTTCATTAATAAGATAATTACTGCATCATCATTGTGTCATAAATAAATTAAATTATTTAATGTCTAAAAATTAAAAATAAAATACCATTATGTAGGAAATCTTTTTATATTTATAATGAATATTCATATTAGAATTTATCTTATGTATAACCCTATATTAAAAATGATTTTCATATTAAACTTTGATTTTAACTATTTTAACCCTTCTTTAAATAAATTAATAATAAATGTCCTAATCTAATCCAAGTGGGCCTAAATGGTATTATTTTATTTCTAAGGTTGTTTTTGGTCGAATTAAACTTATCCAATAGAATTTGGACATGTGTTAGGGTAATAATAATATCATTTTTACCCTTAATTACCCTATTAACTTTTAACCGTGAAAAAAAAGTAAAAAGTTACTATTCACCAAAAATTATTTTCATCTCATTGAACCACATTTTACTTACTGACATCAACCGTGTCTCTCAGATTTTTGAAATTCCACTCACAGAAGCCGTAAAATTATGTTTTATGAAAAATTCATTTTTTATCTACCACTTAGTGGTTTCACTATTCATCAAAAAATGAAAGTTTCCAGAAAAATACCAAAAATTAGGCCTAAGATATATTTGATATTATGAATTCAAAAATGATTTCTATTTTACCAAATTCAAAACATATCAGTTGCATTAATTAATTTAAAAATTAAATCCTTTCGTCAAAACAAATAGCGTGTATTTAAGAGATAATAACTATCAAAAAACTGACACTTGTTTATGTCTAGTTTAAATGTGAAATTACATCCAATGACCAACATTGTATTAAATTGTAAAAATATATTCTAAATATATTTTAAAACCCCTAAAATTAATAATTTATCACTATTAATTATTTCAATTGAAAAATCTTTTTTTAATTACAATTTAGTAATTTTCACTATTTATCAAAATATGAAAGTTATCCGAAAAGTACCAAAATTTCTCCCTAAGCTAATTTAGATATTCCGAATCCAAAAATGAAGTCCATTTTGAAAAATAAAATTTAAAAAGTGGTTATTACTATTCATAGAGGCTATTTTTAATAATATTTTAATAGCATATCGTTGTTTAGTGAAACTCGGTATTGCGTACTACACGCGCCATCGAGGAAGGTCGCGATTGCATGTAATGAAAGGCAAGTAAAGGATGTGTGTTGTGAAAGCTCATTTTGGTATAGCATACGCCACAAGACATTACTGAAATTAAAAATAATATTTTTCATAAAGTCTCGGGGTGTTACAAAAGAATAGTCCATCCCACTTGTTTCCTCCAAAATTCAGGGTTGTGGGCTTTGAAAAATCCCTAGACAGTCATGAAATGTTTTTAATTATCTTTGTCACTTTTACATATATAAAATGAAATATCTAATATGAAATTCAATGCATCCATAACACGTTATAAAATTAAGGGTCTTACAATTGGGATCCTAATTATCTATTGGAGATACCATAGGCCAATGCCGACCTCCACATTATGTAAGTGAAAGGTGTTAGTCCATGGTGACCACTTGATCAGCAGACCAAGATCAATATCTATGTGGTAGTAAACATGGAACTAAAAATTACATACTAATTCATACAATCCCAGGATCATCAAATCTAACTCAAATTCATCACAATATTGACAAACCCTGTAGGATGAAACCCCCTCATCTTTGAATTTTTCACCCTATTATATGTCTAATCCCTCGGTCCAGTCATGGAGATAGTCTTCCAGACCCATCATGAATATAATATCACATTTATATTTTGATTCATCTTCAGTGTGATAGTCCCATTTGTTATTTTTTCGTGTAGTTCTATAGGGGTGAGAAGTGATTAATGCATTTTCGTTGATAGAGTGACCCATGATAGTCTAATTCCATTGATAAAGTCACAGGGGACTTAAAAAATAGTAGGTGGGGTGTATCATTTATCATTTGGTATTACAACATCATCCAAAAGTCAAAAACGTATAAATCAATCTAGTAGAATCAATTATGGACATTTAAACCCTCCGTTATAAAATTAGAGATAATTTAATGGTTTGAAAAATTCAGGATGCTCTCCTTAATCATATTATTTGCAATCTTATCTCTCTGTTTGGAAAAAACTTCTTTATCTCATTTGAAATCCATGTCTAAGACATTAAAATTTTATAGATTCCATCTCATGAATGTTGGTTGATTAAGGTTTTATGTTCATAAATGTTGATTCTCTTAATGGATACACACCCATATTGTTGTTTGTGAATTTCTCATTTATATAAGTGGAAAAGCATCACAATATATAACTATTGGTATAAAATAACACTTATAAAGGTCATGAGTTTCAATAAAATAGAGGTAACACCCCATAGGACCATATACTTATATTGTTGGAAATGGGTGGTGTTTATTTTCATTAATGAGATACTCTAATTATCGATATTTAATGACTTTACCTCAGAATCTAACCCTCATCCCCCACATCATCTCCCATTATAGTCGTATGGCTATTATTTGACAAAAAAACACATTTTATTGGAGGAATTGATGAATGAATAGGTATTTTGAGATTAATCAAAGAAAAAGGCTAAAATTCTACCTATGTGTATAGATCTACAAAGGTGAAAACCATCAAAAACTAAATAATTATTTTCAAAAAAATTATTGTAATTCCTTGGATGTTCACTATATAAGAAAGTTTTAACATTCACTTAGAATATTTCCCCAAGATAAGGTTATCAATGTGTCATATAAATTCTTCTCACACTAAGATGGAAAATTTAATGGAACCTATATTTTCACCTCTATAACGCCTATACATAACTCCCTTTACCCAAACATTATGGGGTTGAAACCTTTATAATTATTCTAGAAATCCATAATTTATGAAACATCATCCTTTACGATCCATAGTGGTGGGGGACTCTTATAGGTATTGATATTTTGTGAAGAACCTCTCATGGATTCTTGATACAAACTAACCACTATGGGGATGACTTTCATGGATGTTCAAATCCATCCTGCTAGAGAAAGACCCCATGTGATTCTAGATTATTTTTGATATTCCTATAATTTTTTGAACCATCCCCATGGGATCCAATACATTAATCCAATGTAGGGTCTACAATCTTTTGAAAGTTATCACATTTTCAAAGTCCATAACATTCATGAAACTTCTATCTTTCATGAATCTTTCTTGGTTTAAGTCATATTTCATGAACATTTAAAAAATTATAATGTCCCAGATGTTAATTTATGGTAATTTTAAAGCATTTTTCTTGGTAATTACATTACCATTTTATATTCTTTTGGTAAATATCCATGTGGTTTTCATGTGGGTCCATTACCCTAGTTATAAAAGGACACCTCCACTCCTATCATCTAAACATGTACAAATACATTTGGTTTAGAAAATCCCTACACAAATCATTTCCCTACATCCTTAACCATTTATTAGTGTATTTTTTTTATTATGAGTACTCTCTTAATAATACTTTACTTATAAACATAAAGAGGCACTCTGAAGGATACGAATCATTATTAACTTAGAATTTTTTATTTATTCCATATTCCACCTCTTTAAAATAGTGTTCAAACATTATGATATAATAAGATCATTATCTACCATATAATTATATTTTGTTATGTTAATTTAATAACATATATATGTCTTCTCTTCAATAAAATGGAAAAAACCGTTGATCGTGTGTACGGTGGGACACAACCTCATGAAGCTATGTAATGTTTTTTCCATAACTCCCTATAATGGATATATAAAATGATGTATTTAGAGTATATATATGATATTTAATTAATAATTATAATTTATTAATTATAATTTTATATCTATAATCTTACCTTTGAATTCATTGAAAAATTCTAATGTCACTCATGCATACGTATGGACTACCATCTCCACAAAATGGCGTTAAATTTTTTTTTAATTTATTTTGGTTTGTAAATTGATAAATATAAATTGAATTAATATATATTGATAAATGAACTATATGATATAAGATTAATTCTGAGGTTAATTAATATTTACCTTTCTTTCATTCCACCCATTGAAATATTAAGAAAATATTAATGCGTAGGTACTACTTACCATCTCAATGATTGTAATAATACATTTTTCTATCTATAAAATTTTTGGATGACTCAAAATATGTATAAAATGAAAGAATATAATTTCTATTCATTAGTAAAATTATGGATATTACTTAACCATAATCAATGTATAAGGACCAAAAATAATTGACCAAATCATACTAAAAAATGAAGCAGCTATCACCTGTAATAGCGATTTGAATAAATAATTGTCAATAAACATGTGATAAAAGGATATAAGTAAATAATATATGGTATGATATTTATAAATATTTTTATATAATTTATTTAGGATTAATTTATATTTATTATATAGGAGGTTCGAACATGTATGATGAAATTGGAGAATTGTGGTAAGGGATTTACGTCTGACTTTTATCTCTTTGATGCACATGCCATATTCACCACCTATATCTTTTGTGTTGTGTATATACTATCCATTAATATATTTTATCATTTTTATTAAGGATTTTAATATGTATTTAAATTTCCATATAAGGATATTAAGTTCATGTGGATTACTATTAAATATTTACCATTGTGGTAAGGGATTTTTGATTCAATCATAATTTTTTTAGATTGTTTATGATTATGATTCCGGTGATGAAAATTATAATATATATATTAATAATAACATGATTTTTCTTATCGTATATTAATTTACATGAATTTAATTTATAAATTCATTTTTCCTCTCTTTATGAACTGAAGAAACCAAAACAGTGTTTTTAAGTAAAATCAACATTATTTCTATCTTTAGTCAAATTCATTCTATTACATGTCCATGATTTCAAAAAATGTTTCCAAAAATGAACTTATTATTTTAACATAAAATTTTAATGTCATTTTTATTTATTCATTAATATTTATAAAAATTGTTAAAATGTAACAATCTTTTAATTCTCCAAATGAGTTAATTTTGAATTTTATTAACAAAAAGATAAAGGAATATTTATTTTAACATATTTATTACTAATGGAATTTTCTACATTCATAACCACTTAATGATTTAATGATTCCCTAATATGTTTCCAAGATTATTTCAAATATAAAATTGTCTATAATTTTTTGGAAATTATATATTTTAAATAAGTGATTTGAAAATTGAAAGAATATTTTCCACATTAATTCTGTAATGATTTTTTATGGAATTTGTATTCGTCAATTACAAAAACCATTTTTGTTTATTTTATTATATTAGTGATAGGATCCAATGGTAATATATTTATTCTTCAAATGGATGTTATATCATTAATATGATGATATGATTATGAAACCCATTTATCTATATGGGATATGCTATGTCTACTTGGTAAAATGTTTAGAAAAACCATTTTCATTACATGGGTTATGATGTTATATTATGATGAATGTTATATAATCATATGGAACAAATATATATGATTCTCATTTTTTGATGGGTGATATAAAAATTATATATCCCTATAATGATTTTTGTAATGTAGTATATATCATGACATAATTATCGGAAAAAATTTGATGTTATTGGTCAGTTATAGGAAACAAGTCGGTGTTCCTGATCCATAGTGGGAGAGAAGTCAAAGTATTTGATCTGTAATGGAAAAAAACCTATATACATTCTTTTTAACAGTTTTCTTGATGGATTTTATCTTTTAGGGGAAACAAAATGATGTTCGTGAACAAATAAAATAAATAGCTGGTTCATCAAGATCCTTTATGATTTGATGATCCCAATAGTTAACCACGACATATAAAATGGCTTATATAAATATAATGTTGCCATAATTTTTTTTAATGGACATATAATTCATAATTTTTTCATAAGGATTTCTCCCTTTTATGATTCATTTATTTTTACATGATAATGCTTTATTACATGAATCATATTTTTGATCCGGGAAATATTGGGTAAGAACATTGTAAGTTATTTTCATTATATTATAATCTTTTTATTATCTTGTTATTTCATATTGTAATTGATTTATATCAACCATGTATGCAATTTATTAGCATCATAGATCACCCTTTATTATGTTTTCATTCCTTAGTTTATGATGAAATTTCTATGTAGGTTATTTATTTGTAAGAGTATTAAATTGTGAGATATTTGTTGGAGGTGTTGAATGAACTTTAGGAAATAAAACGATTGTGTATCTAGTCTCCAAAGACATAAAACCTTTATATTCCTCAAGTGTATATTTTTTATATGTATTGAATTTTAGTCTAAAAATGTGTAATATTTAAGTATGATAATACTAAGTCACTATATTTGGTATTAGATAAATGTTTAGTTTACATTTGGAAACTATTATGAGAATAATTTAGCAATGAACCTTGGGATATGTCAAAGTATAAAAAATATCCAAAAATTTGGGTGATGGATACAATGAAGGGTTTCCAGTTAATTACATTCATGTCTGGATAATATAATTGGATGCAGATCAAGAATAGTTGTACCTAGGGTTAATATATATGAAACGTGAACATTGGTATTTGACTTTATTGTCACGTGGTTCTTGTAGAGACCCGAAGCTTGACTTACATGGACATTAAATTACTTTTGCGGAATACTTAGTACATAACAAAAACACACACACAAGGACCGTAATTGTTTAGTGTCTTTGGAAACTCAGAATATAATCTTCTAATCGTGGTGAAAGATCTTCAACATCTCCCATAAAGATCTTCTTTTTTTATAACTAAAACCTTTCATTATATCCTGGGGAAAAGAAAACATAAAAGGGTGAGCTCAAATTCTCAGTAAGGGTAAACAAAAGAAATATCAATCACATCATATACATAAGAACATAGCTTTTGGAAATCTTAACCTGCAAAAAAGAGAGCTCATAATATCATAACATGGGATAAATCATAGAAGTGAAATGTAATCCCAATAATCATAACATAAAACATGAAAATTTGTGGCATACACACATAATCATAGAGAATCATTTCTTGTTAGTCAAGACTCATTGCCAAGACTATCTTAGTGGACAAAGTCCCTTTCTGAATCGAGTCACCCTCATTTCAGTCCTGTTTCACTGAACCGGTATAACCTACCATTCCAGCCATGTCTATCTCATGAGATATAAAATCTTTACCCAATTCATTGGAAGGAGATATAGGTCCCACCCATCTCATAATGATACTATTCTTATGTGTGCCACAAAATCATAAATCATACATCATTTCATAACCCATGTAATAAAAACGGGAATCTTAAACATCGTGACATCATAAAAAAATTCATATAAGATAAAGGAATTCATAAATATAATTCCATCACAACATGATCAAATAAATGTAATAATAGGGATAGAAATAGAACCCTTTATTTTCTTAGATGGAAAATAGTTTTGATAAAACACTTGAACTCCATTCTTGAGGAAAATATCCTTTCTACTTCAAAAATACTTTTCCTTTCTTAACATGTCATACAATTCTAAAATAAAAGAAGTTGATTAAAAATAAACTTGAAAACTTGTAAAGGAAGATTCTTGGAAATAATGTTTTAAAAATCCATTCATGCCGTGCATGTTAAAAAAAACATTCTTCACGTACTTTTGTCAGAAAAGTCAAAAAAGTACCTCGTACGAAAAACGACAAAAGATTCCTTTCATATCCTTTACTAAAAAATCACCGAAGGGTAAAATTGGATTTAAACAATTGTAGGTGGATGGAAATAATATTACATATTGAGGAAACATGGGTTGGATGATAAAATATACCCCAATAAATGCCAAAGTATAAACAATCTCGGATAAAAATGAGATTGTGATATTTCCCCTTACCATAGGTCTGAATTGCTTTGTAAGTGTCCCAACCTCCTGTATAATGATTTAAATCACGTTATTGACCTATTCCAGAATCATATTCATTGTTATAATATCATATATGGTCCACTTATGACATTATATTACTCGTTCTTTTGTAAATTCATGTTAAAGTAGCGTTTTGGGTAAAATCGTCTCATTTGTCGTTCGTGTTTTTAACTTGTAATTATTCATATGATTACATAGATCATGATTACTTAATTCCAGAATATAAAACATGATTTATATATATATATCCAGAATATACATATATAATAAATCAGTAAATGGAAAGAAATACACCGTTCATGGAGACGGTAGTCCGTACGTACGCATGAACGCTGTTTTCGTTTCCTTATTGAATTGAATGGAATTAATTAGATGAAATACATATAAATATAAATAATTACAGTATAATTATTATGTCATATATTTCATTAGTACTTATTATATATACATTATAATCATTCATGAATGGTTAATCATTGAGAATGAATCTCATCGCGTCGTGGAGACGGTAGTCCGTACGTACGCACGAGCGATGATATCGTTCCCATGGTCATGGAATTGTGTTTAAGTGTATGTATACTATTTCATTATCAATATCACTTTATAATAATCATATATAGTTACTCATTAAACCATTATACCCATCCAATTAAGGTGGTGGCGGAAAATAGATTACACCACGGCGTGGAGACGGTATTCCGTACGTACGCACGCGCGGTGATTTACTTTTTCCGTAGGATGGATAGAAGGTTAATTAGAGTTGTTTCATATTTATAATAACATATAAGTATATAAGAAATATTGATGTTATTACTTTATCATTAAATAACTAATGAAGAAGAAGTTGAAGAAGAAAGAAATTGAAAAAGATCGGTAATGGATATTATCTCTTTTTGACGCGCCTTTTCTTAACCTCCACTTAAAGAACTAAGGATGGTCTTTAAAGAATACCATGACCTCTAGGATGATACTAGGGAAGTGGAGAAGATATTTTGGTAGGGGTTGGACGAGCTTGAAGGCTCAAAGTTGTGTGAGGAGGAGGGGGAGGAGGTGCCCTTTTATAAGGGAGGAGAGGGGCACCTTAGGAATATCTCAAAATATTATTTTATATTAAAGTCAAAATCGGTTTATAATGGTTCAAAAGGATCTTATTTCGAAGGTAAAGTGGGGATGGGTCGAAATCCTATCATCCAATAGGATTTAGACAAGTTTAGGGTATTATTTTAACCTTATCAATTAGATTTAACTCTATGTTAAATAATTTAACTTTTACCGTGTCTTTTTGTTTTCTTTCACTATATGGTTAATACACTTACTATAACATTCCAAACGAACCCCAAATTTTTTATTATAAATATATATATTTCCTTATCTAAGTCATTTGGCCGAACCATAGATTTTTAGGAATAAAATAACAATTAGTAATATAATATTTTATTTAAAAACTATTTTCTGTCAATTTTCACACTATTTGATATATGATATTTTTGAAAGTCATAACAGAATTATATGTTCTAACCAAGTTTATTAAATCAACACTAATATATCATAGTAACCTATAAAATTAGTGTAATTCATAAAAAGTCTCAAATTACATTTATTTTGGTGTTTATAACATCAATTATGTCAATATTTTATTAATAAGATAATTACTACATCATCATTGTGTCATAAATAAATTAAATTATTTAATGTCTAAAAATTACAAATAAAATACCATTATGTAGGAAATACTTTTAGCTTTCTAATGAATATTTATAGTCGAATTTATCTTATGTATAACCCCATTAAAAATGATTTACTTATTAAACGTTGATTTTAACTATTTTAACCCTTCTTTAAATAAATTAATAATAAATGTCCTAATCTAACCCAAGTGGGCCTAAATGGTCATATTTTATTCCTAAGTTTTTTTTTGGTCGAATTAAACTTATCCAATAGAATTAGGACATGTGTTAGGGTAATAGTAATATCATTTTTACCCTTAGTTACCCTATTTACTATTAACCGCAGTAAAGTAAAAAGTTAATATTCACCAAAAAATTATTTTTATCTCATTGAACCACATTTTACTTACTAATATCAACCGTGTTTGTCGGATTTTCGAAATTTCATTCACAGAAGCGGTAAAATTAAGTTTTATGAAAAATTCAGTTTTTTTAACTACCACTTAGTAGTTTCACTATTCATCAAAAATTTATGTTTTTCAGAACAATGCCAAAATTTCATCCTAAGCTATATTTCATATTCCAAATTCAAAAATAATGTCTATTTTACCAAATTCATAACATAGAAGTTGCATTAATTAATATTATAATTAAATCCCACTGTTAAAACAAATAGCGTGTTTTTAAGAAACAATATCTATCAAAAGATTGACACTTGTTTATGTCTGGTTTAAATGTGAAATTACATACAATGACCAACATTGTATTAAATTGTAAAAATATATTATAAATATAATTTAAAACCAGTCAAATTAATAATTTATCACTATTAATTATTTTGAGTAAAAAAGTTGTTTTTAATTATAATTTAGTAATTTTCACTATTCATCAGAATATGAAAGTTATCCGCAAAGTACCAAAATTTCACCTTAGGCTAAATTCGATACTCCGAATCCAAAAATGAAGTCCATTTTGAGAGCTAAAATTTATAAAATTTTAAAAGGTGGTTATTACTATTTATAACAGCTAGTTATAATAATATTATAATAGTATATCGTTGTTGAGTGAAACTCAGTATTGCGTACTACACACGCTATCGAGGAAGGTCGCGATTGCGTATAATGCAAGGCAAGTCAAGGATGTGTGTTGTGCAAGCTCCTTTTGAGGTAGCGTACAACACAAGACATTAATAAAATTAAAAAAAGAATAGTTTTCATAAAATCTCAGGCTGTTACATTCTACCCCCCTTAAAATGAATATCGCCCTCGAAATTTGTCGGGGTTATAAATAGTTTACTATTCAAAAGTTTCTTTAATAGAAACCCACATCGTAAAAAGGAATACAAAAAAATGGCTTTAAAAACTAAAGTATGAAATGTAACGATTACCCAAATAAACTAATCACTGGGTTTCCACATAGGTGAAAATATGGATATGGAAGAGAAATCTAACCATCATGTTCTGATGGAGAGTGGTAGAGAACATGGCTATGGAAAAGCCAGTAATCACAAATCCATAGATTTGTGATGATATAAGGTACCATCTGATTGATCAGGTATAACATCACTAGGAAAACATTTTTGGTTTTCAAGATCATTTCCCTAAAGTTGAAAATTTGAATTAGAATAAATACTTACTTTATTTTGGTACAATCTCACTGTTTATCGTGACTTGAACAATTTCCACTTCATCTCTTAAATAAATGAAGTTCAATTTGTTATTTGTGAAGTCTTAGCAGATCATGTGATAGATTTACGGGTCATTCCATCTGTCTCAAACAAAAGGTTACCAAAAATTATATACATAAGTCGATCTATAGTGAGATTAATCATATATGGTTCATAAAATGGACTTATAATTCATATATCATACTGCTTAATATAATAAAACTAGTTTCTACTAAATAGGGACTTCCTGTAGGCCAGTGGTAGGCGATAAAGGCCAGTCGCACTTCGATTGTGGGTTCGATTTCCACAGCCTTGTCCGACGCGATGGGCTGTCGCCCGTCCTACAGGTTGTCATTTTTCTAAAACTATATTACTATAACATCCCATCAATAATATCGAAAAAAACTTCTATCCTTAAACAATACTAACTTATATCCAACATAATCCATTCCATTCTTCAGGCTTATCCATAATACTGCAGTCCACTCTCATAACATAGTGAAAACGATTACCAGAGATTTAACACCATCGTCGATCCCCATATATCATAATATATGTTTTGTTGGTCACATTCAAAGTCCTTAATCATGTATTCTCTTGAATACTTTAGTGAAAACATGAATGAAGTTAAAAGTTAACACTTTCCACATACCAAAATCCTCAAAATTCTATATACTCAAACCATGATATCACTTAGTCCTTATATCAATCATGAGCTCATGAATACTGTTAATCATTTCATTTTCTCATTTTCCATTCATTATGCGCATATCATCTTATTTCCAAAAAATATCTCAATTACTTTGAATACCACATTAGACCAATACATAAACATTCCAATACTTTATGATACACCATTATTTTGGAATCCCATTACATAAACACTTAATCATTCCACCACACCGTTATCATATTCAACATCGCCAATGGTGATCGCATGTGACTTCCCTTTGTCCTTTGCCTTCAGTGGTTGCTCATGTTGATCATCACCAACCCTTGGATTTGGGATTTTATTAGCATAATTCCCCATTTCCTTGCACTTGAAGCATTGAAGTGTTGGTTGTGCGTTCTCTGTAATGTTTGCTTTATTCACATCATTAGAAACCCTTTTTCCATTACATCGACACTCAGCTGCTCGATGACCTTCTTTTCCACACTTAAAAGATTTTCTAGTCCCTTTAAGACAATCTCCACCATGCTTCTTTGCACACTTTATGCATAAGGAAACATTCATCTTCTTTTCACCATTATTCTTAGATTTCTCCTTGAACTCCATCTTTCGTTTCTTGTCAAAACCTTGAGATGGATATGGAACAACAACTTCCATTTCTAGCTTGATATCACAATACACAATTTCTTCATAGCTACCAAAGTCTCTTATAGCTAATTCCCTTCGAAGACTTGGTTTTAAGCCACTGAAAAATCGATCAACTTTACTTTCAGGTTGGATGATAATGCCAGATGCATACCTTGAAAGTCTTGTAAAATTTGCTTCGTATATACCAACAGATTCATCATCCTTCTGCTTTGGCTCATGAAACACCTTTTCCATCTTTGTTCGAAGAATACGAGGGAAGTACTTACTGAAAAACAAGTTCTTGAACTCGTCCCATTCCATGGACTCAATTTCATCTCTTTTCCTCGTATTCTTGATAAGATTCCACCATTGATCAGCTTCACCTTCCAAACGATATACTGCTAAGATGACTATATCATGTTTAGAACATTGAAGAACTGAAAATATCTTTCTAGTAGTACTGATCCATTGTTCAGCAACAGGTGGATTAGAAGACCCACTGAAAGAAGGTGGATGTTGCCTCATGAAGGACTCAATAGAATATTGTTCCCTTCTCTTCTCATTTGGAAGTCCAGAATGATTCATAGCTTGTGTAAGTATAGAAATATGATTTTGCACTCCATCTCCCATAACATTTGTTTGTTCAGGAGGACAATCATTGCATTTTCCATTGCATTTATCAACACGGTTCCTTCGGGTTCCAGCCATCGTCTAAAACCCAAAAAGAATAGTGTGAGAGGCAAAAATCATGCTAGGGAAAACAACATAATAAAGGGGAAGTACCTTCAATATCTAACATCTTAGGTTTAATTCTATGATTGTTAGCATAGTTCTAGTACTATAACCATTACGTATACTTAACCTTAGGTACATCCCTAGACATACCATAGAAATATCTCTAGGGATCTCACTAAAGTTCTCGCATCCTAGTTTCCAAAGGTTGACTAAACCTTTCCTCTGATACCAACTGTAGAGACCCGAAGCTTGACTTACATGGACATTACATTACTTTTGCAGAATACTTAGTACATAACAAAAACACACACACAAGGACCGTAATAGTTTAGTGTCTTTGGAAACTCAGAATATAAACTTCTAATCGTGGTGAAATATCTTCAACATCTCCCATAAAGATCTTATTTTTTTTATACCTAAAACCTTTCTTTGTATCCTGGGGAAAAGAAAACATAAAAGGGTGATCTCAAATGCTCAGTAAGGGTAAACAAAAGAAATATCAATCACATCATATACATAAGAACATAGCTTTTGGAAATCTTAACCTGCAAAAAAGAGAACTCATAATATCATAACATGGGATAAATCATAGAAGTGAAATGTAATCCCAATAATCATAACATAAAACATGAAACTTTGTGGCATACACACATAATCATAGAGAATCATTTCTTGTTAGTCAAGACTCATTGCCAAGACTATCTTAGTGGACAAAGTCCCTTTCTGAATCGAGTCACCCTCGTTTCAGTCCTGTTTCACTGAACTGGTATAACCTACCATTCCAGCCATGTCTATCTCATGAGATATAAAATCTTTACCCAATGCATTAGAGGGAGATATAGGTCCCACCCATCTCATAATGATACTATTCTTATGTGTTCCACAAAATCATAAATCATACATCATTTCATAACCTATGTAATAAAAATGGGAATCTTAAACATCGTGACATCATAAAACAATTCATATAAGATAAAGGAATTCATAAATATAATTCCATCACAACATGATCAAATAAATGTAATAATAGGGATAGAAACAGAACCCTTTATTTTCTTAGATGGAAAATAGTTTTAATAAAACACATGAACTCCATTCTTGAGGAAAATATCCTTTCTACTTCAAAATTACTTTTCCTTTCTTAACATGTCATAAAATTCTAAAATTAAAGAAGTTGATTAAAAATAAACTTGAAAACTTGTAAAGGAAGCTTCTTGGAAATAATGTTTTAAAAATACATTCATTCCATGTATGTTAAAAAAAACATTCTTCACGTACTTTTGTCGGAAAAGTCAAAAAAGTACCTCGTACGAAAAACGACAAAAGATTCCTTTCATATCCTTTACTAAAAATTTTCTGAAGGGTAAAATTGGATTTAAAAAATTGTAGGTGGATGGAAATAATATTACATATTGAGTAAACATGGATGTGGATGATAAAATACACCCCAGTAAATTCCAAAGTATAAACAATCTCGGATAAAAATGAGATTGTGATATTTCCCCTTACCTTAGGTCTGACTTGCTTTGTAAGTGTCCCAGCCTCCTGTATAATGATTTAAATCATGTTATTAACTTATTCCAGAATCATATTCATTGTTATTATATCATATATGGTCCACTTATGACTTTATATTACTCGTTCTTTTGTAAATTCATGTTAAAGTAGCGTTTTGGGTAAAATCGTCTCATTTGTCATTCGTGTTTTTAACTTGTAATTATTAATATGATTACTTAGATCATGATTACTTAATTCCAGAATATAAAACATGATTTATATATATATATTCGGAATATGCATATATAATTAATCAGTAAATGGAAAGAAATACACCGTTCATGGAGATGGTAGTCCGTACCTACGCATGAACGCTGTTTTCGTTTCCTTATTGAATTGAATGGAATCAAGTAGATGACATACATATAAATATAAATAATTACAGTATAATTATTATGTCATATATTTCATTATTACTTATTATATATACTTTATAATCATTCATGAATGGTTAATCATTGAGAATGAATCTCATCGCGTCGTGGAGACGGTAGTCCGTACTTACGCACGAGCGATGATATCATTCCCATGGTCATGGAATTGTGTTGAAGTGTATGTATATTATTTCAGTATCAATATCAATTTATAATAATCATATATAGTTACTCATTAAACCATTATACCCATCCAATTAAGGTGGTGGTGGAAAATAGATTACACCACAGCGTGGAGACGGTATTCCGTACGTACGCACGCGCGGTGATTTCCTTTTTCCGTAGGATGGATAGAAGGTTAATTAGAGTTGTTTCATATTTATAATAACATATCAGTATATAAGAAATACTTATGTTATTACTTTATCATGAAACAACTAAAGAAGAAGAAGTTGAAGAAGAAATAAATTGAAAAAGATCGGTAATGGATATTACCTCTTTTTGACGTGCCTTTTCTTAACCTCCACTTAAAGAACTAAGGATGGTCGTTAATGAAGACCAGGACCTCTAGGATGATACTAGGGAAGTGGAGAAGAGAGTTTTTCAGGGGTTGGCCGAGCATGAAGGCTCAAAGTTGTGTGAGGAGGAGGGGGAGGAGGAGGTGCCCTTTTATAAGGGAGGAGAGGGGCACCTTAGGAATATCTCAAAATATTATTTTATATTAAAGTCAAAATCAGTTTATAATGGTTCCAAAGGGTCTTATTTCGAAGCTAAAGTGGGGATGGGTCGAAATACTATCAACCAATAGGAGTTAGACAAGTTTAGGGTATTATTTTAACCTTATCAATTAGATTTACCTCTAAGTTAAATAATTTATCTTTTACCGTGTCTTTTTGTTTTCTTCCACTATATGGTTAGTACACTTACTATAACATACCAAACGAACCCCAAATTGTTTATTATTAATATATATATCCTTATATAAGTCATTTGGCCGATTATTAGATTTTTAGGAATAAAATAACAATTAATAATATAATATTTGATTTAAAAACTATTTTGTGTCGATTTTGACACTATTTGATATATGATTTTTGTGAAAGCCATAACAGAATTATATGTTCGAACCAAGTTGATTGAATCAACAATAATATATCATAGTAACCTAGAAATTAGTTTAATTCATAAAAAGTCTCAAATTACATTAATTTTGGTGTTTATAACATCAATTATGTCAATATTTCATTAATAAGATAATTACTGCATCATCATTGTGTCATAAATAAATTAACTTATTTAATTTTTAAAAATGAAAAATAAAATACCATTATGTAGGAAATATTTTTAGCTTTCTAATGAATATTTATAGTCGAATTTATATTATGTATAACCCCATTAAAAATGATTTACTTATTAAACGTTGATTTTAACTATTTTAACCCTTCTTTAAATAAATTAATAATAAATGTCCTAATCTAACCCAAGTGGGCCTAAATGGTCATATTGTATTCCTAAGTTTGTTTTTGGTCGAATTAAACTTATCCAATAGAATTATGACATGTGTTAGGGTAATAGTAATGTCATTTTTACCCTTAGTTACCCTATTTACTATTAACCGCGGTAAAGTAAAAAGTTACTATTAACCAAAAAATTATTTTTATCTCATTGAAGCACATTTTACTTACTGATATCAACCGTGTCTATCGGATTTTCGAAATTCCATTCATAGAAGCGGTAAAATTATGTTTTATGAAAAATTCAGTTTTAAACTACCACTTAGTAGTTTCACTATTCATCAAAAATTGATGTTTTTTAGAACAATGCCAAAATTTCATCCTAAGATATATTTCATATTCCAAATTCAAAAATAAAGTCTATTTTACAAAATTCATAACATAGAAGTTTCATTAATTAATTTTATAATTAAATCCCGCTGTTAAAACAAATAGTGTGTTTTTAAGAAACAATATCTATCAAAAGATTGACACTTGTTTATGTCTGGTTTAAATGTGAAATTACATCCAATGAACAACATTGTATTAAATTGTAAAAATATATTCTAAATATACTTTAAAACCACTCAAATTAATAAACTATCACTCTTAATTATTTTGATTAAAAAAGTTGTTTTTAATTATAATTTAGTAATTTTCACAATTCATCAGAATATGAAAGTTATCCGCAAAGTACCAAAATTTCAACTTAGGCTAAATTCGATACTCCGAATCCAAAAATGAAGTCCATTTTTGAGAGCTAAAATTTCTAAAATTTTAAAAGGTGGTTATAACTATTTATAACGGCTAGTTATAATAATATTATAATAGCATATCATTGTTTAGTGAAACTCGGTATTGCGTAATACACACGCTATCGAGGAAGGTCGCGATTGCGTGTAATGAAAGGCAATTCAAGGATGTGTGTTGTGCAAGCTCCTTTTAGTGTAGCGTACAACACAAGACATTAATAAAATTAAAAAAAGAATATTTTTCATAAAATCTCAGGCTGTTACAGTTCTTGAAAATGGGCCTTGCTGTATAAGTGGTTCGAGAATCACATAGAATATGTATTGGTAAATTACGATGTCTATAAAAAATCAGGAATGATTTGAATATATGATGGCCAATATGAACTATGTTAAACCAAAAAATAAAATAGATTGAAAATAATGTGTTATTATTTAAACATCCTATGAATGATGGATCACTATGATCAAATATTCATTATAGTAATGTGAATCATTTTTTTACAAATGGATTGAATATTGAATAATGAACATGGGGTGGTGGAAAGTATGATTAATTATTAATGTATCTTATTGTATCTTATTTATATAAATTACCTAATATAATGAATAATATTTAAAAATGTTAATTCATTTCCCCAACAATAATATATTTAATTATCATTGAAAACCCCTAACTCTACGTTGATCTCATTTAATTCCTATGATTATTCTCTGGATGATGCTTAAGGGAATGTGATTTATAAAAATCATGTAATTCCCACTCTGGTTGAATTATATCTTATATTAAGCATGAATTAGATATTTTTAACATGTAGGATAAAGACCAATTAGTGGTGGGGGGAATCAATGGTCCCATTTTATTTTATCAAAATGTTTCTGAACTCTTCAAAAAAAATATTAAACTATAAGCTTTGGTAGATATACAATCAAATCAAATATAACTCATTACTTAACCTAGAATATGCAATAAATAATAATAGAAGGCATCACATGATATTTACATGGTTCTGTATAAATACCTACTCATTTCCATTTTAGATCATCCAACCATCAAGGATTCTTTTACTGCATATTTACAAAATACAAAGGTTCATGTAGAAAACAATTATAAAAAAACTGTATAATATTTATTTCTATATATTTTTATAACCCCCAAATATTCTCTCTAGAACCCACATTCTAAAGAAAAGACTTTTTCAATAATAAGTATTAATACACATTTATAAGCTAAAATTTATTCTTATCTTCAGATCCACTTCAGAAAATCTTAACTTCATCAAAAAGTAAGTTGAATCAATATTTACCTACATTCACTCATCCATAACTTAAAAAATTCACTAAGGATATTTTTGGTCTTGAAACATCTTCCAAAAACATAGTATATAAATCATCCTTAGTTGAGTCATCCCAATATTCCTATGCTTTGTACCCTTAATTTTATGGGCTCCATCTAACTGGCCTCAGTACAATTATCCATTTTCTCTTCCTTCTTTGATTGAGTAGAAACTTAATAGGCAGCTTTCAATTTATATATCCTATGAAAATATGTCTAATAAAACATTCTTTTATGGATTTCACTATGATGGTATAACTTTGATGAAGTTTATATGATGAATCATCGTCATTTGGAGTTTTCTCTAATGATCAGATTGAACCTCAATTCTCTTGATTCATTCTAATGGAACTACCACATCATCAAAAAGAAAAACAAACTTTTAGTTGGAAACTCGATACTATATCGACAATTATCAAAGACCTAGCATATGTGATTAATCCATGTTTTCACACTGATTTACAAATGACCTTTCCTTTTCCATTTATATGAAATCCATATATATTTTTGGGGTATTTTGAACATCTTTCCCACTCAATTTTTTTAATATTAAATTATCCTTATATATAGGAATAATATTTTACTTCATAAATGAATTAAATTATCCTTAAATATTTGATTAATATTTTAGTTCATCATGTTTACAATAATTTCATCATTCTAATTATTTAGTCCCTTTCATCATTACTATGAAGACATTTAAAAAACTAAAGGTGAAACATTGTGATGAATTATTGTATACAATATATGTCTTCTCATATAGATGTTATATATCAACAATTTATTTCCAAAATTTATTCAATGTATTTATCATTTTCATTAATTCATCAAAATGATGATCCCGCATCTGATGAAATTATCGATGTTAGTGCCAGTTTGTTGAGTCTTCACCACTTATTTAATAAATAATCAACATTTTTTTCTTATGAGATTGAAACAATTATATGAAAACAAATTATGACTTCTTGTTTTACTGACTAAATTGAAATGCAAATCCATCATTATTAAAAATTTATACCTTTGAAAACACTTGGTATAGATGGTCTTAATGATACCAACAATTGGTAATAAAAATAGGTGTCAACATTCATTATGATTGATCGGTGTCCACGATGACTTATTTACATCAGCCAGTAAAATATTCTAGAATTCAGATATTATCACAACAATGATTTTCATACTGATTATATTCATCAATCCATGTCTTGTGTTCCTCAAATTGATATCAAAATTACAAAATACATCACATCATATTATTCTCTCTTTCCAAACCACTCTTCATATACAAAATTGTTCATTTAATCATTACTTAATCTTGACGTTGAGTACATTTGAGATCAGATTCAACATCGACTATCTTGATTTATAAATAATTGCACCTTCCTAGACTTCGAAAAATTATTTAATTCCAATCAAGACACAATAAGATTTGTAGCACCGACACTTCCCCATTCCTTCAAAAGGCTTTCATAATAAGATTTAAAAATTACTTATGACTTTTTTGAATTAAAAAATAAGAAAGCATCATCCAATTTAGAATCATATCCATTCATACTCTAGAACAATTCTTCATTATGATCACCACTTTCATTTTAGACTTAATATGAATTCCAGCGGCTTTTAACTTTTTGTCAACATCCAAATATGATGGACCATATGGACTCATGTTGATGTTCTAGAACCAATTTCCATGCTGATAGTTATGATCCCATTGACAACATTACACACACACCATTCTTAAATATGGATTTCCATTACATTCTCAATATACATTATTTCTTTAACATAATAAATATATTGATCAGTTGGTTACAAATACAACCAAAATAAAACATGGGCCCAAAAATCTCCCATGTTGTGTTTGTTTCTAGTACCCTCATCAACAACATAAAATCAATATCATTGTTTATTCTCCCAATTCCTTTCATTATCCCCTATTTATTTTACCTCCCCAGTTTTTATTATATCCCCCTCTTATTTATAATAAAATTCAAAGGGTCTATTAGGAAATTTTTCCCTTTTTCTAAACGGATCTCATTTTGATGACTTGAAAATTTTAATATCAAAATCCTAAAACACTTTTTTAGTAGAACATGAGTATCACATGTGTTTCATAATATGTACCCTTTAAATAAATATCTCTATATTTATGTGGGTGAACCCAATGTAGAAAAAAGAGTGAATACTCAAGGTTGTAAATGTTGTCCATTCACAACATTCATGTAATACAATTTTCATGTTTCATTGAACATTATCATTCCTAAAAATATTGAAATGATTTTTTAACCTATCATTAATATGTACCCATTAAAAATATAGAATGTTCAGGTGAATAAACACAAAATTCAATAGAAATTAATTTTCAGACCCTCATTACATTCTTTGGAAAGAAGAGTAAGATACTCCTCAATATCAGCTTCCATTTTTCAACCCATTGAATTCCACACAAGTTAGTACAAATAAAAATATTTTATGAATAAGTAGGAACCATGGTAGATCATTAGAAACATCTATGTAACTAGGAGTCCTCTCTCAACCATGCCTATTTCTTATTCTTCTTCAATATCTTATTTTCCATTTTTTCTTATTTCTATTCAAATTTATCAGATTTTGTATCTAGTTAAATTTTATATATAGATTCTTCTGATAATTATTTAAACTTATTATTTTCAATAGTATCCTTTTTCTTATAATGATTTTGTAACATTTCTTCCATGTATTCCTCTTGTTCTGGTAGGATAATCAAAAAACATTTAATAATAGTCTATTCATGTCCACATCTCTTGAATATTTTCTGAATTTCTAAAACTTAATTTGTTTTGGTCATTTTAAAATCATTTTAACATCAATAGAATCCTTTTTATTACAATATTATTCAAATGTTTTTTGTGATTCTTCAAAAAATTTAGGAATTTCACCTTCTTTTGGCCAAATAACTTAGAATTCATTCTTTTGAGACTCAACATCTTTGTTTTTGTCCATATTCTTTACATATTTATCTTTATTCATATTTTTAGTTTCTATTTATGGTTATGTTTTTTAGAAAGATTTTATATTATTATCTCATCAACTATCCCTTATATTAAAAAATATTTCTTCATATAGGAATGTTATTTCATCATGAATAGGATCTAATTTTTGAAATTACACAACACCAATAGTTTCCTCAGAATCATGTTCTTTTGTACTGAGAGTAAAACTGATCCAATTTTTTTTTATTTTCTCTTCAAATATCATGGACCACTTTTATCAAGAGGATACATTAATAAAAAATTCCTATAATTATTGGGGAAATATTTGTTCTCACAATCCTTATTTTTTAATCCTTTATTTTATCATTCATAAAACAAAATCACCATTAACATGGAAATATATAGTGAATTTGTCTATAATCAACATTATCTGAATTTGTGCTATAATGAAAATTAATGGAATGTTTACAAACGTTTATTCTTATTTAGAAAACATACTTTTCATAACATTTATGTTTTTATCATTCAGCTATATTTTACTTATTCATTTTACATTATTTAATAAGTTTAGATTCTAGCATGATGTGATTCTCATTTATGGATGATATTTTTTCATAACATTTCAACTTTTTTTCGGGACTACCATTCTCAAATGTTATACCTTTAACAAATTTTAACAACTTTCATATCTCTTTATTGAGTTCATTATTTTTTTCAAGTGAATTCTACATATTCCTTTTATGAATCCATTACATTTATGTAATCTCGACATAATCATCATCAATTCTTGATGAATCACTTCCCATTCTAACATGAGGATTATTTTTTAGTTGATAATAATTTTCATCACTATATAAGGAATCGTTAATCTCTCTCCAACTCCGATAACTTCCATTTTTGTTATTATAAGATGATTTTCTCTTATGTTTCTTCTACTTTTGTTTTTAAGTTTAATCATCATCGTTGTCAGACTCATTCTCTCTAATTATATTTATTTGATTTTTTTTTGAAATGTTTACTTTCTCATTACAATTCCAACATTTGATAGTTTTACGTCTCAACTTTCCCTTATTCTAATTCATTGAAAGGTGGAAAAAAACTAGATTGAAATCTCCATATTCTTCCTATTCTTACAAATCACTTGATTATTCTTCAATTTCTTTTTCATTGTTTTTCCCTTCTAGAAAATATTTCAAGGGAATTTCATGATCATTATTTTATTTTTATTTTTATAACCTTATCTATTCTCATTTCATAAGTAACAAGTGCACTGTGTAGATCATAAAATGATAGAGTTTTAGTATCTCTATCTTTTTAAGATGAAATTTTATCATCAAGTTTACCTAGAAGAATTATAAATATTTTTTAAAAAATGTATAACTCTTTTAACATCTCATGAAGACAACTTATGGGGCTAACAATATCATTTATCATTGTAAATAAGTCACCAAAAGATTGATCCTCATAAATTTTTAGATCTGAATAATTTATCCTCTAAAGATGTAACATTTCTATCTTCACCTTTGTATTTCCTTCATAATTTTTTTTCAATTTATTCCATATTCATTTTCATGTTATAACTCCCTTTAATCAATGTAACTACCTATTTTTTAGTGATGATATTAAAAAAATTAGCTCCTCCATCATTCTGTTGATTTCTCGTACGAGTAGAAATAAAAGAGGAATTATCAATATGATGAGGAAGTAAATTTATAGTATCTTCCAGAAATCATATCCAATAGATATAATATGAGGCATCATTATATCAGTTAATATATGATAGTTCTTACCATTGAAAACTAGAATCCCCTTTTAAAGAACACAATTTTATTGAAAGTAATAATTATGCTGTCATTGTTTTATACACATTTGTTTGATAAAAATATAATGTAAAATTAATTGAAGGTTGGTTTTATTACTTTGAATTATTATTGAAAATAATTCATGATTTGGAATGTTTGTTTTGATTTTAAAAAGATACTTTAAATAAAGAAATAATAATTGTGATTCTTGCAGAGTAGGATTGTAGTTTAAATAACTTGTGCCATTGGTTATTTGACATTGAATTTTTTACAACATTAAAATAAGAGAAATGTTTTAGAATTAATATTTGGGTTCCATTATATGGTGGATTTTGTATATATGGGTAATATTGTTTTTTGTCCTTGATAAAATTGAATTGTAATTTTTAATGAAAGATTTGTTTACAAAAGATATTGATCCAACCAACCAGATAAGGGATTCTGGTGTTCAACTATAATGGTGGGAACCAGAATCAACCTCCAGATAGCCATATGGGATAGACCAAGTAGAGGGCCAGAAATATCATTCCACAAAGGAATATGTTGGTATTGTGGATCCACAATGAATGGAAGTTTGTTAGTGGATGGAGAGATCCCGACATGGGGCGGTTCTCGACACTAAATGGAGTGACCAGTGACTGATTTATAAAGCATTGAAGATGCGTCATATATTATAAAGGGTGTATAAAACACATCATGTTTTGATGTGGGAATGTGTTACTATATTTCTGAGAGAACTTCCTCCATTCAATATATATATTATCATCTAGGCTATACTATTTTCTCGACCACATTATCTTCAACCTATTCATGCTCCAAATATTTTTGTAGACTTGGATTTTCTTGGGATAGACCAGAACAAACATTATTTAAGCATCCAATATTCTTATACATGTTAAAATATTTATTTGGTGATATAAATATGTTCAAAATCATTATTCAACATAAATTTCCTAAAATTACAATGAGAAAAAATAGGGCATATTGTGTGATGTACATTTATATTTTGCAATGGTGATTCTTGAAGTCATGGAATTCAGGCAGTGTGTACATAATAGGTCAGTGGAGGTTTTTATAAATTTTACATGAGGAGGTCAATTTTGGTGTTGAGACTGAGAGGACTTCACTTCCAGAAGAAGGTTCACCACCAGGAATCGCTATGGTTCACGGGAGGTAAGTTCTACAAGTATTCGCTTATATGTGAAGGTTGAGGATACCCCAAGAGAATATAACATGTCCTTTGCACACTCGTTTGTTTCATGAAATACATGGTTCAATCAAACAATCCGGGAATTATGATATCCTTGCATGCATACCTCCTGGTTTTCACAAAACACAAAGAACCATTATCTACATGAAATCATGTGAAGGGATTGAATCATCCGGAAGGTAGTATATATATATAGAGCTTTCTGAAGAATACTTTTTCACATTTATATCCAACAATAATCTGTGTTTCTGTGCATTATAGATTGAGAAACAATGTGTGTGGATTGGGTTTGTGTTTTTGAAGGAAGTGTACTTACAAAAAGCTAGACTAAATCTTGTAATAAAGAGTATATATATATCAATCATTTACAAAAACATACAATTGCTACTCAAGTGATGTGTGAATTTATAACTATGAACACTTCAAAAGGATGTATTCTTAAATTAATCATGCTATGAATACCATTTGTATGATTGTGTATGCTCATACATTCATTCCTATGTATATGTAAGAAGGAATTAAGAAAATTCATTTTAATAAATCTTATGAAAATGTTATTTTGACAATGGGAAGTAATTTTGAGTTGACCCTGAATTCTTTAGATATCCATAAAGAGTGAGACATCAATCCATTGAAAACCATTAATGATATATAATTTTATATGGATGCATAATCAAGTTAATGTGTAAAGGTAATTGCGATAGTGTGTGTGTGTGTGTGGTACCTTTGTATGAGTTTAACAAACAGATGGTTTCATTTACACATATTCAGGTTTGTGAAATGGTATACCAATGCTACTCATATATAAGGTTTCACTATATACACAGTGTGTTTGTATTTTAGTATTGGGTTCTTTCACAAATTGGAACAGAATAATACATAGTGTTGTTCATTTTTTTTCACAAGGAATTTACATAAATAGACTATAGAATTAAAAACATTAAATATTTTCTTGTGATTATGAGAATTAAATGCATGAAGAACACAAAATTATGATGTGTCTAATAATTGTTTTGAGCTAAAGAAATTTTTTTCAGTGAATAAAAGTAGCAGAAAACATGCAGTGTAATGATAAATGTTTAGTTTATCATTCTATTATAACAAGTTGAACTAGAACTGTTATCTTCTAAAAAATAGGATTGTATACTTCTACAACTTTTATATAATTCTTTTCATTGAATTTAGAAGATGTATTAGTGTTTCAGTTTAGTTGAGAAAGTGCAGAGTCATTTTATTTCAGTGTCCTGAAGATGAAGATCAGATTTGTGTTGTAGTGGAAGCTTGACGTTATTTTGATCACTCTCATTATGTTAATTATTTTATTGTATAAATCATTGGTGTGATTAAAGTATAAAAAACTATATTAGGATGCCAATATAGTTTGGGAAAAGGTTCATAACTACCCAGAATTTCTTCCGGGTGATATCTAACCAAACCAAATATAATTTTTAATTTATTTATTAGTAGAGAATCAATTACTTGGATCATACTGAAGGAAAAATTGACAAAGTCACCTAAAACAGGGGAGAACATTTTAAAAATAATGTGTGATGTTATTTATTTAAATTTTATCTTTCATATGGAACAATTGTGTTTGTAAAAAGGGAATATTCATTCGCTCTAACAAGTTTAGAGGTTCTAATTGAAAAGGGGAAAAATAATAGAAATAAAAATTTGTAAAAACATGGGTATAATGATTCACACCTATATTAGTGTACTTGCATGATGCACTGAGAACATAAATTGTTATCAGAGAATAGATTAAATGTATTATTGGATCTATATTATTATTCAAATTTATTGTATTAATCTTATATGAATTGAATATTTGAATTTTAATAATTAATAGAGTTTTCTCATATGGAAATTCCAAGTCTTATATCGGTAAGTATTGTCAAGGAGTCTTGTCATGAACCTTCTCCTGGGGCCCGTACCGTGACTACCCTAGGCCTGCCTTTCAAAGGCCAGGGGCTGGCGACTATAACTGAAGGAATGTTCCCTATAACTAGGAAGGCATTACCTTTATAACCTGTAACACACAAAACCTAGCACACAACAAGATACGAACTCAAGTAAAATGAATAGTAAACAGAGTGAGTACAACTAGTAAAAAGGGGCCAGAATACAATCCCAACTGGAAAGTACAAAGAAAAATGAAAAGTACAAGACAAATGATAAGTGAAAAGAAACTCTTGGATTATCCACCAGGGATCCTGCCTAAAGGGTAGGTTGAACTCATGAACCGTTGTTTCTGTGGTTCATCTCGTATAATATCCACCTCCGAGCTACCTCCAGTCCTGGTACCCTTGTCCTCAATCATTATTGTCTATCGTTTTCATCGAACACAACAAAATGTGGGCATAGCCTATGCAGGGGTGAGTATAACGATACTCAGTAGGGACCCCGAGACCCTCAAGGTCTCACAAAATCCCCAAATGATTAACCAAAAAAGAGGGAAAATTGATAACCCTACTTAGGTATATGCATATACATATACCAAAGTTATCAAGTAAACCCATCTCCATCATGAGGAAAACACAGTGTCCAAATCCAAAGCCACAAGCTCAACTGTTCCACAAATAAAGAAATATCACGAAGGCATGTACCCCACAAGTACGCCACAAAGAAGAATACCACCAAGGTATTACCACGAAGGAAAGTACCACACAGGTACAGAATCAGCTCACACCAGGTATAACTTAAGTACATTAGTAGAGATGATTAGATGTAACTAATGAATAATCTTACTCTATTATGAGGCAGACACACACAAGATCGCTCAGTTTTGACCCACACAGGATCGCTCAGTGCTGACCAACAGAGGATCACTCGGTGCTGACCCACACAGGATCGCTCGATGCTGACCCACACAAGATCGCTAGGTGCTGACCAACACAGTATCGATCGGTGCTGACCCACATAAGATTGCTCGGTGCTATCCTACACAGGATCTCTAGGTGCTGACCCACATAGGATCTCTCGGTGCTGACCCACACTGGAGTGCCCTTTATTTTCCACATCATAGCCAGATTCAGGGTTCCCACACTACGATCACTTGTCTCCGGGAGGGTCCGCTCCACAAGCCTCTGGTCAATACTACAACTGCCATGAAGTCTCATGAAGAAGTATATCAATGGACTGCCATGCCATATGGGTCTCAACGCAATAGAATTTGCGTCAATTAGACGCCCGATCTGTATGTTATTAGTCTTTTGTACCGAGGGACTGGTTGGATTCATGTTGAATCCAACCTGACTGTTCCCCAACATTATCCAAATCATTAGTGGGGTATAACAAAGGGAACGTCTCTCTCCATGGTATCTGACTCCATAGACGGTTCCTCAAACGGACGCTCTGTGCCAAAGATATGGACAAAAGTGCGTAAATGTGTCGAAGTGGGTCTGAGTCTGGTCCGACCCGGTCGGCCCGACCCGGCCCAACCCGCTTGGTCCAGCCCAGAATGGAGGCTCGGCCTAGGCTGTGGCACGAGGGGTGGCGCAAGGTCGCGAGAGTGGCGATGACATGGGGCGGCAAGGCCACGGGGCAGCTCAGAGGGCCGCGAGGTGGTTAGCCCGCGAGGTGGTAGGCCGTAGGGTGATAGCGGAGGCCGCCGGTAGTATAGGGCAGCGGGACGCCGAGGCCGCTGACGGCGGAGGCCGTGGGGTGGCATTGTTGTGTCGTCTCCTTCGTCGGGGCCGACAGTGGAGTCGGCCGCTGTTCTTGAGTTCAGCTGGTGCCAAACACCGACACCGGTCGCCGTCACCATCGTGAAGAACACACCAATAAAGAAGAACAGTTGAGGGGTTGGGCCATGTTTGTGTAGCCCACACCCTCTTCATTAGGGCGGTAGGAAGAGGCTCAACAAAATCATGAATCATGATTGTCAAACTCTACAATTTTATATGAATCATGGATCAAATCGTTTTCATTGATCTGTATTCACCATTCTTTCGAAAAACGCGGAATTTAATCGATAAATTTCATGAAATAAATAACAGTTGTTACCTTGATTGTTTGTTTATGTTGGTTCGAGAAAGAAGTCAAAGAATGCGGAGGGGGTTCAAAAGATCGTTGCTTCTGAAACCACGCTTTTATGAAGGGATTGAATGTCGTCCTCTTCCTTGATTTCCGAAGAACGTTCTTCTTTGGAATTTTTCTTTGGAGATCTTTCTCCCACCAAGGAACTTATTTTCCAACTAAAAGTTGTAACGCCCCCACCCCAGTTACCCGGAGACGGTGCATTACTTCGTAACATTGGCATGATAAAAAATGATCAAGTCTCGAAAGACCGATTAGTTTAGTAGCCTTGGAAACACTAGATACATTAAAAAATGTTTCATTACATCATAAAGTGAAAAAATACAATAAAAAAGTCTCCATAGTCCACACTCATATACTCTTCTGACTATCCCTGCAGGTCATTCAAAAAAAATACTTCTTCACATCCTAGAAAATATCAAAACATTGAAAGGGGTGAGCTCAGATGCTTAGTAAGGATATAAATATTGCGGAATCTTTCATCAATAAACATAAACATTTAAGGCCATGTATAACTAAAACAAAAGCCTTTTGAACTTGAACTTCAACATAATATGGCAAAAGTAAAATGAGATAATGTCATTTACTTCTTCACATTGATATTCTACTGGTCGAATAATCACATGCAATATTAATAACCACTTTCATAATGATGGAATGCATAATGCCAGTCTATCATAACCACATAGTCAAGGCCCCGTGCCAAGACCACAAATAAGATTTTGTCAAGGCCTCTTGCCAAGACACTAGTTTGTCTCATGAGACCTGCTGATGCATCGAGGAGCTATATCGGGCTCCACCCGTCACTTATTAAGTCCAATTCATTCCTCATATGAATAGGTATAAACATATCATAAACCATAACATAATCATATCACATAAAACATGCATAATGGAAACATAACATTTCCACATTTCAATCACAATATATCAATACAACATATTGATATAATAAAAATACTTCCAAAACCATTTTCAATACGAAAATAATGAAAAATTAAAACTTTGTAATTTTTTTTAAAAAAAAGGGTATGGCTTGTAGAGGAAGCCGAAAATCAAATAATGGTCACGGCGGCGGAGAAGATGTTGTCACCGCATACGTACAACAAGAAAAACATTCCTTTTTGTCATTTAGTAAAACGCTTCGTATACAAAATATTCCTTTTGAATAAACGTAAAATTCAAAGGGGTTTATACACCGTATAAAAGAATGTTGTGTATAAAACAAAATATGCCTCAATGAAAGGAGATTGAGATGAAGTCCCTTAAAAAGATCATTTTTTAAATAAAATAGATCTATTATGTGTATTTACTATAAGTACACATAAATAATGTACAAATACAAGATCGTACATAATAATATCATGACATAATTTGAAAATAGGAGATTAACCCAAAGAATGGAAATTGGGTTAAGAAATTCCCTTACAAAGATCATTTTTTTAAATAAAATAGATCTATTATGTGTATTATCTATAATTTCACATAAATAAAGTACAAATACATGATAGGACATAATAATATCATGACATAATTTGAAAGTAGGAGATTAACCCAAAGAATGGAAATTGGGTTAAGAAGTTCCCTTACCTCGTGTCCGACTTGACTCGATCATTATTTAACCTCCTGAATAATAAACTAGAGTTAAATTATATTTACTGAAAACCTTTTTCATGTTCGTTATTCATTTTATATCACTTATTACCATGTTATTAACATTATGTAACTATTTAATATTATAACGGTCATTTTGTCGATCTTTGGTACTTGAAGGAAAAATAAACTTCTTATAATTACAATTTGTTCATGTGGTAAAATATCCATTATATCCATAATTATATTAATGATGTATATTTCATATAAATCATATATATCCATTATATACATTCATTTATAATATTACATAACATTTAGAGGTAAGAAATAAAATGCACCGTTCATGGAGATGGTAAGCCGTACGTATGCATGAACGCTACATTCATTTCTATTTCATATTTAATGGAATGAAGTTTTAATTATATAAAGGTATAATATAATTCTGGTATAATATAATGTATAATACCATTTACTCCAACCTTTATACATCCCACATATGGCATTAATGATTCAAATCACTTTGATGGGGCGGTAGTCCGCACTTCCTAAAATGAAAATATCGCGTTTACCCATAATAGAAACAATAAAGGTATGCAATAAATGAAAAATAAAGAACCTTAAGTAAAACATAAACATATTATATATCATATATAAATAGAGTGACATCTTAATGGCCACCTTTCAAGGTGTTATATGAGTGTTGAACAATCATCGTTTCATGAGGCAGAAATTCGCCATCCACAGAAACCGTAAGTTCGTTAACCATCAGATGTAGGTGTGTGTAAGTGTAGCTAGAATACTCAATATAACAACATCATAGTATATTTAGGATACTGGTGTTGTTACAAAAGAAATGAATAAAAAGAGTTTAAGGGGTTGGAGAAGCAAAATAAAACAAAAGAACACAAGAGAAAACACTACCTTTAAAACGGGTAACTCTTTTTGATTTGAGCCAATGGTTTACTTGGGAAGAATTCATCCCAAAGTGTGGATTCTAGGAGTAAGAGAGGGAATTTGGGAGAGTATTTTGGCAGAGTTTGGCCGAACCAAATGGATTGAAAGTGTGAGTAAGGTGGTAGTGGTGGGGGCCTTTTATAAGAGGAGAGAAGGGGCACTCTTAGAAAGTAATAAAATGTTGCTTTATTATACAATGATTTTCGGATTCTAAAGGACCCACACATATATAATTCGAGGCTAAGGTGATAAGGGTTCTAAGGCTCTACACCCAATTGGTTTTTGACAAGTTTAATCCTTATATTTTACATTATTCTTTCATTTTATTTAAATCGTTAATTAATGAGGTAATCGTTGCATCATCATGGTGTCATAAATAATTTAATATATTTAATGTCTAAAAATAATAAAAAAAATAATAATGTAGGAAATATTTTTATCTTTCTAATTAATATTTATAGTCAAAAACATGACTTGTATAACCCCATTTAAAAATTGTTTTAGTAAAACAACTCTTGTGTGTGACCTTTTTATTTTAACATTAAATAAAAAGTTATTTATGTCATTTTCCTTCCAAAGTGGCTCCATGGGGTCCCCAAGTTGACCCATGGATTTTCCTGTTCGGCCATGACACATCCAATAGGGTTTGGAGAAGTTTCAATGGCATTCCATATTTTATAATACTATTTTTACCTTAAATTTCACTAATTACCTTTAATTGCGATTAATTAAACATAAAAGCTACTATTCACAAAAAAATTATTTTAATCCCATTGAACCACATTTTACTTCTTAATGACAACCATGTATGTCGTATTTTTTAAAATCAAATCACAGAAGTGGTAATGTTTCATTTAAACGAAAAATCAATTTTTTTAACTACCACTTAGTGGTTTCACTATTCATCAAAAATTGAAGTTTTTCAGAACAATGCCAAAATTTCACCCTAAGATATAATTGATATTCCTAATTAAAAAATGATTTCTATTTTACAAAATTCCAAACATATAATTTGCATTAATTAATTTTATAATTAATTCACACTGTCACAACAAATATCGTGTTTTTAAGAAACAATATATATCAAAATATTGACAATTGTTTATGTCCAATTTCAAAGTGAAATTAATTCTAATGAACACCATTGGATAAAATGGTAATATTATATTCTAATTATTCTTTAAAACAACTCAATATTATAATTTATCACTATAAATTATTTTGATCAAAAATATTCTTTTATGTATTTTTCATTATTCATAAAAAAATGGAAGTTCACAGAAAATTACAAAAAAATTCAACTTAGGATAATTTCGATATTACAAATACAAAAATGAAGTCCATATTGAAATATAAGATTTCCATAATTTTAAAAAGTGGGTATTACTATTCATAAAGGCTACTTTGATTAGTCGTGGTGTGTTAGAACTCGAACTTGCGTACAATGCAAGCTATTGCATTATTGAAAGAGAAGCGTATCGTGGAAGCTCGGGATGATACATTCTCACCTCCAATAAATTGCATCCTCGCAATTTGCAATTTTGCTTTGAAAATAAAAGGTTGAAAATAGAAAATACCTTTTTTGAAAACCCACATCGGATGTAGGGTTAATAAGAATATAACAATAAAATAAAGAAAGAGAAGTACAATGGTCACCTGAGATAGCCCATACTAGGATTCTAGGAAGATATGTATATGGAGGAGAAACAAACCATCAAGGTCTAATGAAGAGTTATAGAAAACAGTATTAGGAGAAAGTTAACCATATTAAAATCACATACTTGTGATTAGTTAAACGGTCATTGAATCCCCAGTTGGAAAAGTTAACCGACAACATTTTTGTTTTAAGTTACCTTTCATAAAGTTGAATAATTTATTTAAGAGATTTACTAAGAACATAATGAAATATACTTACTTGTCATGTAGGCTTTCATTCTTTAATAAATTTTTACCACGAACCCATCTTTCACTCCAAAAGGTAATATATTTTCAAAAATATTATATTTATCCTAATCGTACAAAGTTCAAAATATTAACACATACCATTTAAATTAAGAAAACTATTGTGTAATAACTAGGGACTTCTTGTAGGCTAGTGGTTGGTAATAAAGGCCTGTCGCACTATGGTTATGGGTTCGATTCCTGCAGCTTTGTCCGACGCGACGGGTTATGCCCCACCCTGCAGGTTGTCCTTTTCATAAAACTATAGTATTATAATATTCCAAAAATAATCTTCATAAATGTTTTAACCATAAACAATACTATCCAAGGTTCAACTTCATACATTCCAACCTATATAGTTATCCAAAATACCTCTATCCAGACTTTTTCTAAAAGGTCTCTAAATTCCAAAATCAATTGTAACATCAGATTCCCCAAAAAATGTAATGTTTCTCTTATTGTCACATACTAAAAATATGATTACCTTCATCATATTAAAACCTTAATAAAATAAACAAGTAATTCAGTACAATCCTTATATATATCACATTATTATTATAACCAGAATATAATCCTTGAGTCCAAAAGCACAAATACATTAATTATTCCACTTCAAATGTAGTAATAGAATAAGATTGTCCTTGATCCCTTGGCCTTTTCTGAGGTAAGATTCTCTGATGCATAGGACATTCATTTACATAATGTCGCATTTCCCTAAAATTTTAGCATTCAACATTGATAGACTCTTTCTTTCCCTTGTAATCACGCGCCTACTGGCCATTATCTCCAAATTGATAACAAACTCACATTCTTTTTAGGAAAGTACCATGGATATTTTTCCCACAATTATCGCATAATAGAAAATCATTCTTTCCCATTTTCCCTTTATCTGTCTCTTGTTCCACAGTTCTCTTCTTCTCTTGCTTTACTTTATTGTCATAAGATTTAGAGAATTTATTTTTTGTCTTGATAGCACATGAGACAATATCTTCGTATGAGGAGAAGGATTGTGAGAATAAGGCTCGATGGAGAAATGGTTTTAACCCATCAAAGAAACGATCAATCTTACTTCTTGGGTTACGTATATAATCTGATGCATGCCTCGCTAACCGTGTAAAGTTAGACTCATACTTTGCGACATTCTCATCCTCCTTCTGCCTCAGACTCAGAAATTTCCTTTCCATATCTGCTCTATGGTCATGGGGAAATTACTTTTCTAAGAAATGCTCTTTGAACTCTCTCCATTCCATAATTGATACTTCTTCATCTTCCTTTGTGTTTTGAATCAATGACCACCATTGATCGACATCTCCAGTGAGGCGGTAAACTTCCAGGATAACCTTCTCCCTTTCGCTACTCCCCAAGGCATGGAATATTTTCTCTAAGGAGTTTATCCATTTCTCAGCTTCTAATGTATTTTTACCCCATTAAATGTTTGAGGTTGTTACCTCATGAAGCGGTCTAACATTGATCCTCCACGTTGCGGATCAGGGTACTCCATATGAGTAAGGTTATTATTCATAACCTGAGTGAGTTTTCCCAGTATGGTAATAAGTTTATCAGCACCAGTTGTATCTCCAGATCCACAATAATTATCTTGAGCAGGAGGGAAATCCCTACACGGAGTGCGTGCATTTATACAGTTTCCATTCCTTCCACTAGGCACCATTTCTAAATAATGGCATAAACTAGATTTGTTTACGAATCAAAATACATAATTCCATACTTGTAAAACACTTAACACTAATTGAACTATATATGGATATAATCCATAATCATAAAACTGTTTTTTAGGAAGTATACACTCATAACCCTTCATAGTGGTTTGTAAAGAAAATGAGAATTATCATAAGCATATCCCCCGGGAGTGTCGTAACCAAGAGTGCAGCATGGCCCATTGTCGTGCACCAGTTCCCATTCGAGTCTAGCTCAAAGTGGTGTTTTCAGGTTTTATCCCTAGTTACATCTGTGCCAAAGCCACCTCTACCTGCTTGTATCAAGACAAGGATGTATTGCTCAGAAAACTCACAATATCTCTATAATACAAAAATTCTAGGAAGTTCTTCTATACTAATCCTTAAAGTGTATCTTTGGGCTATGTGCTCGAATAAGAGTTTATCTAAATCTAGCTTCCAAGGTTAGTACAAAACTGCCTCTGATACCAACTGTAACGCCCCAACCCCAGTTACCCGGAGTCGGTGCATTACTTCGTAACATTGGAATGATCACAAAAGATCAAGTCTCGAAAGACCGATTAGTTTAGTAGCCTTCGAAACACTAGAAACATTCATAAATGTTACATTACATCAGAAAGTGAAAAAATACAATAACAAAGTCTCCATAGTCCACACTCATATCCTCTTCTGACTATCCTTGCAGGTCATTCAAAAAAATACTTCTTCACATCCTGGAAAATATCAAAACATTGAAAGGGGTGAGCTCAGATGCTTAGTAAGGATAACAATATTTCAGAATCTTTCATCAAAAAACATAAACATTTAAGGCAATGTATAACTAAAACAAAAGCCTTTTAAACTTGAACTTCAACATAATATGGAAAAAGTAAAATGAGATAATGCCATTTACTTCTTCACATGGATATTCTACTAGTCGAATAATCACATGCAATATTAATAACCACTTTAATAATGATGGAATGCATAATGCCAGACTATCATAACCACGTAGTCAAGGCCTCATGCCAAGAACACCAATAAGATTTTGTCAAGGCCTCGTGCCAAGACACTAGTTTGTCTCATGAGACCTACCGATGCATCGAGGAGCTATAGCGGGCTCCACCCGTCACTTATTAAGTCCAATGCATTCCTCATATGAATAGGTATAAACATATCATAAACCATAACATAATCGTATCACATAAAACATTCAAAAAGGAAACATAACATTTCCACATTTCAGCCAAAAGATATCAATACAACACATTGATATAATAAAAACACTTTCAAAAACATTTTCAATACCAAAATAAAGAAAAATTAAAACATTGTATTTATTTTTTATTTAAAATAATGTATGGCTTGTAGATGAAGCCGAAACTCAAATAATGGTCATGACGGCAGAGAAGTCGTTGTCACCGCATACGTACGGCAAGAAAAAACATTCCTTTTTGTCGTTTAGTAAAATTCTTCGTATAAAAAAAATTCCTTTTGAATAAATGTAAATGTCAAAGGGGTTTATACACCATATAAAAGAAAGTTGTGTATAAAACCAAATATGCCTCAATGAAAGGAGATTGAGACGAAGTCCCGTAAAAAGATCATTTTTTAAATAAAACAGATCTATTATGTGTATTTACTATAAGTACACATAAATAAAGTACAAATACATGATAGTACATAATAATATCATGACATAATTTGAAAATAGGAGATTAACACAATGAATGGAAATTGGGTTAAGAAATTCCCTTACAAAGATCATTTTTTATAAATAAAATAGATCTATTATGTGTATTCACTATAATTACACACAAAGAAAGTACAAATACATGATATGACATAATAATATCATGACATAATTTGAAAGTAGGAGATTAACCCAAAGAATGGAAATTGGGTTAAGAAGTTCCCTTACCTCGTGTCCGACCTGACTGATTGTTCTTTAACCTCCTGAATACTAAACTAGAGTTAATTTCTATTTACCTAAAAACCTATTTCATGTTCATTATAACTTTTATATCACTTATTAACATGTTATGAACATTATGTAATTATTTAAGTTTATAATGGTCATTTTGTCGATCTTTGGTACTTGAATCAAAAATAAACTTCTTATAATTACACTTTGTTCATGTGGTAAAATATCCATTATATCCATAATTATATTCATGATTTATATATCATATAAATCTTATATATCCAGTATATACATTCATTTATAATATTACATAACATTTAGAGGTAAGAAATGAAATGCATCGTTCATGGAGACGGTAAGCCGTACGTACGCATGAACACTACTTTTATTTCTATTTCATATTTAATGGAATGAAGTTATAATTATATAAAGTTATAATATAATTACAGTATAATATAATGTATAATACCATTTAATCCATCCTTTATACATCCCACATATGGAATTAACGATTCAAATCACATTCAGGGGGCGGTAGTCCGCACTTCCTAAAATGAAAATATCGCGTTTACCCATAATGGAAACAATAAAGGTATGCCATAAATGAAAAATACAGAACCTTAAGTAAAACATAAACATATTATATATCATATATAAATATAGTGACATATTAATGGACACCTTTGAAGGTGTTATATGAGTGTTGAACAATCATCGTTTCCTGAGGCAGAAATTCGTCATCCACAGAAACCGTATGTTCTTTAACCATCATATGTAGGTGTGTGTAAGTGTCGCTCGAATACTCATTATAACAACATACTAGTATATTGAGGATACTTTTTTTGTTACAAAATAAATGAATAAAAAGAGTTTAAGGGGTTGGAGAAGCAAAATAAAACAAAAGAACACAAGAGAAAACACTACCTTTAAAACAGGTAACTCTTTTTGATTTGAGACAAAGGCTTCCTTGGGAAGAATTATGCCCAAAGTGTGGCTTCTAGGAGTAAGAGAGTGAAGTTGGGAGAGTATTTTGGTAGAGGTTGGCCGAGCCAAATTTCTTGAATGTGTGAGTAAGGTGGTAGTGGTGGGGGCCTTTTATAAGAGGAGAGAAGGGGAACTCTTGGAATGTAATAAAATGTTGCTTTATTATACAATGCTTTTCGGATTCTAAAGGTCCCACACTTATATAAGTCTAGGATAAGGTGATAAGAGTTCGAAATATCCTCACCCAATTGGTTTTTGACAAGTGTACGCCTTAGATTTTACATTATCCGTTCTTTTTATTTAAATCGTTAATTAATGAGGTAATCATTGCATCATCATGGTGTCATAAATAATTTCATATATTTAATGTCTAAAAATTATAAGAAAAAAATTAATAATGTACGAAGTCATTTTATCTTTATAATGAATATTTATAGTCAAAAATATGACTTGTATAACCCCATTTAAAAATTGTTTTAGTAAAACAACTCTTGTTTGTGACCTTTTTATTTAAACATTAAATAAAAAGTTATTTATGTCATTTTCCTACCAAAGTGGCTCCATGGGGTCCCCAATTTGACCCATGGATTGTATTGGTCTGCCATGACACATCCAATAGGGTTAGGACATGTGTAATGTTCATTCCAAATTTTTATAATACTATTTTTACCTAAAATTTCACTAATTACCTTTAATAGCGATTAATTAAACATAAAAGTTACTATTCACCAAAAAAATTATTTTAATCCCATTGAACCAAATTTTACTTCCTAATGACAACCATGTATGTCGGATTTTTGAAAATCAAATCACAGAAGTGGTAATGTTTCATTTAAACGAAAAATCAGTTTTTTTAACTACCACTTAGTGGTTTCACTATTCATCAAAAATTGAAGTTTTTCAGAACAATGCCAAAATTTCACCCTAAGATATAATTGATATTCTGAATTAAAAAATGATGCCTATTTTAAAAAATTCAAAACATATAAGTTGCATTAATTAATTTTATAATTAATTCCCGCTGTCACAACAAATAGCGTGTTTTTAAGAAACAATATATATCAAAAGATTGACAATTGTTTATGTCCAATTTCCAAGTGAAATTAATTTTAATGAACACCATTGAATAAAATGGTAATAATATATTCTAATTAAACTTTAAAACCACTCAATAGTATAATTTATCACTATAAATTATTTTGATCAAAAAAGTTGTTTTATGTATTTTTCACTATTCATAAAAAAATGGAAGTTCACAGAAAATTACAAAAAAAAATCAACTTAGGATAATTTCAATATTAAGAATACAAAAATGAAGTCCATATTGAAATATAAGATTTCCATAATTTTAAAAAGTGGGTATTACTATTCATAATAGCTACATTGATTAGTCGTGGTGTTTTAGAACTCGAACTTGTGAACAATGCAAGCTATTGCATTATTAAAAGAGAAGCGTATCGTGGAAGCTCGGGGTGTTACATTCTCCCCTCCTTTAATAAATTGCGTCCTCGCAATTTGAAATTTTTCTTTGAAAATAAAAGGTTGAAAATAGAAAATACCTTTGTGGATAACCCACATCGGAAATAGGGTTAATAAGAATATAACATTAAAAGAAAGAAAGAGAAGTACAAAGGTCACCCGTGATAGGCCATACTAGGATTCTAGGAAAATATGGATATGGAGGAGAAAAAAACCATCAAGGTCTGATGTAGAGTTGTAGAAAACAGTATTAGGAGAAAGGTAAACAGAATAAAATCACAAACTTGTGATTGGTTAAACGGTCATTGAATCCCCAGTTGGAAAAGTGAACGGACAACATTTTTGTGTTAAGTTACCTTTCATAAAGTTGAGGAATTTATTTAAGAGATTTACTAAGAACATAAGGAAATATACTTACTTGTCATGTAGGCTTTCATTCATTAATAAATTTTTACCACGAACCCATCTTTCACTCCAAAAGGTAATAGATTTTTAAAAATATTATATTTATCCTAATCGTACAAAGTTCAAAATATTAACACAAACCATTTAAATTAGAAAAACTATTTTGTAATAACCTGGGACTTCTTGTAGGCTAGTGGTTGGTAATAAAGGCCTGTCGCACTATGGTTATGGGTTCGATTCCTGCAGCTTTGTCCGACGTGACGGGTTATGCCCCACCATGCAAGTTGTCCTTTTCCTAAAACTATAGTATTATAATATTCTAAAATAATATTCATAAATGTTTTAACCTTAAACAATACTATTCATGGTTCAACTTCATCCATTCCAACCTATATAGTTATCCAAAATACCTCTTTCCAGACTTTTTGTAAAAGGTCTCTAAATTCCAAAATCAATTGTAACATCAGATTCCCCAAACAATGTAAAGTTTCTCTTATTGTCACATACTAAATATATGATTACCTTCATCATATTAAAACCTTAATAAAATCAACAAGTACTGCGGTACAATCCTTATATATATCACATTATTATTATAACCAGAATATAATCCTTGAGTCCAAAAGCACAAATACATTAATTATTCCACTTCAAATATAGTAACAACATAAGATTGTCCTTGATCCCTTGTCCTTTTCTGAGGTAAGATTCCCTTACGCATAGGACATTCATTTGCATAATGCCCCATTTCCCTACTATTTTAGCATTCAACATTGATAGCCTCTTTCTTTCCCTTGCAATCACATGCCTGGTGACCTTTTTCTCCACATTTATAACAAACTCCCATTCCTTTTAGGAAAGTACCAGGGTGATTCTTCCCACAATTATCATATAATGGAAAATCCTTCTTTCCCTTTGTCCCTTTATCTGTCTCTTGATCTACCGTTCTCTTCTTCTCTTGATTTACTTTATTGTCATAAGATTTAGAGAATTCCTTTTCTGTCTTGATAGCACATGAGACAATATCTTTGTATGAGGAGAAGGATTGTGAGACTAAGGCTCGATGGAGAAACGGTTTTAACCCATCAAAGAAACGTTCAATCTTACTTCTTGGGTTACGTATATAATCAGATTCATGCCTCGCTAACCATGTAAAGTTATACTCATACTTTGCGACATTCTCATCCTCCTTCTGCCTCAGACTCAGAAATTTCCTTTCCATATCTGCTCTATGGTCATGGGGAAACTACTTTTCTAAGAAATTCTCTTTGAACTCTCTCCATTCCATACTTGATACTTCTTCATCTTCCTTTGTGTTTTGAATCAATGACCACCATTGATCGGCATCTCCAGTGAGGCGGTAAACTGCCATGATAACCTTCTCCCTTTCGCTACTCCCCAAGGCGTGGAATATATTCTCTAAAGAGTTTATCCATTGCTCAGCTACTAGTGGATTTTTACCCCCATTAAATGTTGGCGGTTGTTGGCTCATAAAGAGGTCGAACAGTGATCCTCCACGTTGTGGACCAGGGTGCACCATACGATTAAGGTTATTATTCATAACCTCAGTGAGTTGTCCCAGTATGGTAATAAGTTTATCAGCACCAGTTGTATCTCCAGATCCACAATAATTATCTTGAGCAGGAGGGCAATCCCTACACGGAGTGCGTGCATTGATACGGTTTCCATTCCTCCCACTTAGCGCCATTTATAAATAATGGCATAAACTAGATTAGTTTACGAATCAAAATACATAATTCCATATTTGTAAAACACTTATCAATAATTGAACTATATATGGATATAATCCATAATCATAAAAATGTTTTTTTGAGGAAGTATATACTCATAACCCTTCATAGTGGTTTGTAAAGAAAATGAGAATTATCCTAAGCATATCCCTCGGGAGTGTCGTATCCAAGAGTGCAGCATGGCCCATTGTCGTGCACCAGTTCCCGTTTGAGTCTAGCTCAAAGTGGGGTTTTCGGGTTTTACCCTTAGTTACATCTGTGCCAGAGCCACCTCTACCTGCTTGTATCCAGATAGGGATGTATTGCTCGGAAAACTCACAAAATCTCTATAATACAAAAATTCTACGAAGATCTTATATACTAATCCTTAAAGTCTATCTTTGGGCTCTGTGCTCTAATTAGAGTTTGTCTAAATATAGCTTCCAAGGTTAGTACTAAACTGCCTCTGATACCAACTATAACGCCCAACCCCAGTTACCCGGAGTCGGTGCATTACTTCGTAACATTGGAATGATCACAAAAGATCAAGTCTCGAACGACCGATTAGTTTAGTATCCTTGGAAACACTATATACATTCATAAATGTTACATTACATCATAAAGTGAAAAACTACAATAACAAAGTCTCCATAGTCCATACTCATATCCTCTTCTGAATATCCCTGTAGGTCATTCAAAAAAATACTTCTTCACATCCGGGATAATATCAAAACATTGAAAGGGGTGAGCTCAGATGATCAGTATGGATAACAATATTGCGGAAGCTTTCATCAATAAACATAAACATTTAAGGTAATGTATAACTAAAACAAAAGCCTTTTGAACTTGAAATTCAACATAATATGGAAAAAGTAAAATGAGATAATGCCATTTACTTCTTCGTATGGATATTCTACTGGTCGAATAATCACATGAAATATTAATAACCACTTTCATAATGATGGAATGCATAATGCCAGACTATCATAACCACGTAGTCAATGCCTCATGCCAAGACCACAAATAAGATTTTGTCAAGGCCTCATTCCAAGACACTAGTTTGTCTCATGAGACCTGCCGATGCATCGAGGAGCTATAGCGGTCTCCACCCGTCACTTATTAAGTCCACTGCATTCCTCATATGAATAGGTATAAACATATCATAAACCATAACATAATCATATTACATAAAACATGCATAAAGGAAACATAACATTTCCACATTTCAAACACAAGATATCAATACGATGCATTGATATAATAAAAACACCTTCAAAACCATTTTCAATACCAAAATAAAGAAAAATTAAAACTTTTTATTTATTATTTATTTAAAAAAATGTATGGCTTGTAGAGGAAGTAGAAACTCAAATAATTGTCATGGCGGCAGAGAAGTCGTTGTCACCGCATACGTACGACAAGAAAAACATTCCTTTTTTTCGTTTAGTAAAATGCTTCGTATAAAAAAGATTCCTTTTTAATAAATGTAAAAGCCAAAGGGGTTTATACACCGTATAAAAGAAAGTTGTGTATAAAACCAAATATGCCTCAATGAAAGGAGATTGAGACGAAGTCCCTTACAAATATACTTTTTTAAATAAAATAGATCTATTATGTGTATTTACTATAAGTACACATAAATAAAGTACAAATACAAGATAGTACATAATAATATCATGACATAATTTGAAAATAGGAGATTAACCTAAAGAATGGAAACTGGGTTATGAAATTCCCTTAAAAAGATCATTTTATTAAATAAAATAGATCTATTATGTGTATTAACTATAATTACACATCAATAAAGTACAAATACATGATAGGACATAATAATATCATGACATAATTTGAAAATAGGAGATTAACCCAAAGAATGGAAATTGGGTTATGAAGTTCCCTTGCCTCGTGTCCGACTTGACTCGATCGTTCTTTAACCTCCTGAATAATAAACTAGAGATAATTTATATTTACATATAAACCGTTTTCATGTTCATTATTCCTTTTATATCACTAATTAACATGTTATGAACATTATGTAATTATTTAAGTTTATAACGGTCATTTTGTCAATCTTTGGTACTTGAATCAAAAATAAACTTCTTATAATTACACTTTGTTCATGTCGTAAAATATCCATTATATACATAATTAAATTCATGATTTATATATCATATAAATAATATATATCTAGTATATACATTCATTTATAATTTTACATAACATTTAGAGGTAAGAAATGAAATGCACCGTTCATGGAGACGGTAAGCCGTACGTACGCATGAACGCTACTTTTACTTGTATTTCTTATTTAATGGAATGAAGTTATAATTATATAAAGGTATAATATAATTCTACTATAATATAATGTATAATACCATTTACTCTATCCTTTATACATCCCACATATGGCATTAACGATTCAAATCACTTTGAGGGGGCGGTAGTCCGCACTTCCTAAAATGAAAATATCGCGTTTACACATAATGGAAACAATAAATGTATGCCATAAATGAAAAATACAGAACCTTAAGTAAAACATAAACATATTATATATCATATATAAATATATTTACATCTTAATGGCCACCTTTGAAGGTGTTATATGAGTGTTGAACAATCATCGTTTCGTGAGGCAGAAATTCTCCTTCCACAGAAACCGTATGTTCTTTAACCATCAGATATAGGTGTGTGTAAGTGTAGCTCGAATAATAATTATAAAAACATCCTAATATATTGAGGATACTGTTTTTGTTACAAAATAAATGAATAAAAAGAGTTTAATGGGTTGGAGAATAAAAATAAAACAAAAGAACACAAGAGAAAACACTACCTTTAAAACGGGTAACTCTTTTTGATTTGAGCCAAAGGCTTCCTTGGGAAGATTTATGCCCAAAGTGTGGATTCTAGACGTAAGAGAGGGAAGTTGGGAGAGTTTTTTTGTAGAGTTTGGCCGATCCAAATTTCTTTAAAGTGTGAGTAAGGTGGTAGTGGTGGGGGCCTTTTATAAGAGGAGAGAAGGGGAACTCTTGGAAAGTAATAAAATGTTGCATTATTATACCATGATTTTCGGACTCTAAAAGTCCCACACTTATATAATTCGAGGATAAGGTGATAAGGGTTCTAAATCTCCTCACCCAATATTTTTTTGACAAGTTTAAGCCTTGGATTTTACATTATCCGTTCATTTTATTTAAATCGTTAATCAATGAGGTAATCGTTGCATCATCATGGTTTCATAAATAATTGAACATATTTAATGTCTAAAAATTATAAAAAAAATATCATAATGTATGAAATCGTTTTAGCTTTCTAATGAATATTTATAGTCAAAAATATGACTTGTATAACTTTATTTAAAAATTGTTTTAGTAAACCAACTCTTGTTTGTGACCTTTTTATTTAAACATTAAATAAAAAGTTATTTATGTCATTTTCCTACCAAAGTGGATCCATGGGGTCCCCAAGTTGACCAATGGATTTTATTGGTCGGCCATGACACAACCAATAGGGTTAGGACAAGTGTAAGGGTCATTCCAAGTTTTTATTATACTATTTTTACCTTAAATTTCACTAATTACCTTTAATCACGATTAATTAAACATAAAAGTTACTATTCACCAAAAAATTATTTTAATCCCATTGAACCACATTTTACTTCCTAATGACAACCATGTATGTCGGATTTTTGGAAATCAAATCACAGAAGTGGTAATGTTTCATTTAAACGAAAAATCAGTTTTTTTAACTACCACTTAGTGGTTTCACTGTTCATCAAAATTTGATGTTTTTCAGAACAATGCCAAAATTTAACCCTATGATATAATTGATATTCCAAATTAAAAAATGATGTCTATTTTACCAAATTCCAAACATATAAGTTTCATTAATGAATTTTATAATTAATTCCCACTGTCACAACAAATAGCATCTTTTTAAGAAACAATATATATCAAAAGATTGACAATTGTTTATGTCTAATTTCAAAGTGAAATTAATTCTAATGAACACAATTGGATAAAATGGTAATAATATATTATAATTATACTTTAAAACCACTCAATATTTTAATTTATCACTATAAATTATTTTGATCAAAACAGTTGTTTTATGTATTTTTCACTATTCATAAAAAAATGGAAGTTCACAGAAAATTACAAAAAAATTCAAATTAGGATAATTTCGATATTACGAATACAAAAATGAAGTCCATATTGAAATATAAGATTTACATAATTTTAAAAAGTGGGTATTACTATTCATAACGGCTACTTTGATTAGTCGTGGTGTGTTAGAACTCGAACTTGCGTACAATGCAAGCTATTGCATTATTGAAAGAGAAGCGTGTTGTGGAAGCTCTGGATGTTATATAAATCCTCCTAAACAAAGAGGTGTCAATATAATTAAATTATGTAGATTAATTATGTTGGAAAATTGTAATAATTAATTGGCCCAATTAATGAATTGTGTTGGAAAAATTCTATGTTGGAGGGAGTCCATGGGAAATCTCACATTAAGAGGGAGTTCAAGGGGGTTTTTGTCTTGGGAGATCCCCACCACCATAACCTCACATGGGAGGCTTAGTTATGGTGGTATCCACCTCTATAACCTCACATAGGAGGTTTAGTTCGGGTGGTCCCCACCTCTCAACATCCACATGGGAGTTACAAAGAATATAAAATATTGCACAATTTTATTTTATTTATTTCTTTCATGAAAACCCAAATTATATCCTTCACCCTCGAGCTACTGCGGTCGAGGTGATGGTCCCCTTAATAGAATGCCGACTCTGTGAGTTCAATGGTTCCCTCAAGTTTAAATTCCGAGCATTGGTCCAAAAGTTTCAAAAACCTTCTCACATGTTTACTGAACGTACCTGAAAAAAATGTTCAGAAATTCTTTCCAGGCACAGTGTTCCTCGGAATCAAACGCTGTTAATTTTCATGGACTTGTAAAATTACCATTTAATTAAAAATATTACATGGAAATTCCGGGTCCTTACATGAATTATTAAAAACAATGAATAAAAAATGGTGGAAGGATTCAAGAAAGATGACAATGTGCTTGGAGAGGATGGAGGATACATCGCAAATTTTGTGTATTGTTAATAGTAGTCTATCAACAATATATATTAAATTAGTTGATAAAGATCCTGTTAACTTTTATGGTTTAAGCAGTGATGAAGAAGAATTTATTGAATCGGTTAGTGATTTTTATTCAGAAGTCGACAATTATTTGACGAAAATAACAACTGATGTTTTCACTTACATATTGTATTTTATCAAGGGAATATATCAAGAAACGTTATAGGTTGAAATGGAAGAGGAGGATAGGGAGCAATCCAAGTGAAAGAAATTTCACTGATATAGGCTTATCTCGAAAATTAATTATGCCAAAGAAGAAACTATATCAGTTTACAATGAACATTTCTCTAATGTCAATGAAGAATTCCAATCAATGTTGTGTGATAAATAATTAACAAAGAAGGTTCTTACTGAGATGATTCACACACAAGAATAATATCACAAATCTGACATGAATATTAAATACACTTAGTTAGAAATCAATGGAAAGGATAAGACATTCATCTTGGATGAAGATTCAAAAGAACCATTTATATTTCCCTTCAATGAAAGATTGACTCCAGTTGAAGATGAATTACAATGAATTGTTTGTGAAAAGGATGCGATGGAGAATTTTTATAACGAAGTGATATGTGCATTAGAGAAACTATACAAAACCTCTTTGAATTTTAAAGAATCCAAGATAAAGGTTAGGCCAAAAATAATAAAATAGTTTAATAATTATCTATTATAATTGATTCAAATGCATGATGATTAAGATCAAAAAACGAAGTGTCAATGGGTGGACAAACTGACACTATAGGAAACAGAGCACTTGGGATGAAAATTATTCTTGTCGAAAATAGTCCGTCCTAGAGGTTATTTGCGACGTGGGATTCTACCCATCGCAAAAAACATGGTTTTTTGCGATGGGATTTGGTGTCCCGTTGCAAAAGGTTTGCGTGGTTTGCGAGGCAAACCGTAGGAAGTTAATTTCAATAGGAGGTATTCCCCCTTCACAAATAATATGTCAGTCCGCTTGTATTTGCGACGGGACCCGTCGCAAATACACAACGGGACCTGTTGCAAATACACGACGAGACCCGTCGCAAATACATGATGGGACCCGTCGCAAATACACGATGGGACCCGTCGCAAATACACGACGGCGGGTATATCTCGAGATCCCTCAAAGATTAAAATTAGTGTAAATTTTCATAGAATGGCCACTATTATAGAGATCCAATGTTCTCTCGGATTGGATAGATATTATAAATTGGTTTTAGAGAATTTTTCATGATTTTCTAATCCAATCACTATTTTAACTCTGAATGGATCCATGTCCCTTTGAATAAATGAATGTGAATAAATTTTAAAGGAACTAAATAAATGGATAGTTATCACACCGATTCAGACAATACCCTTTAATAGTGAATGGTTTATAATATATAGTAATGCATCTTAAAAGTTACTATGTTTCATCCCCATGAATAATTAGAGTTATATATTATACACCATGAAAATTGATGTTTTATGAGAAAAGCTATCCAGCTCATAATTTCATTTATCTATGGTAGTTTTTCTATGTTAATATATAGAGACAATATATTTATGTATAAATATGTTATATATATAATTTTCATAACAGTTTAAAGTATATATTCACACAAAAATAGTTAAATATGAACCTGGTAATATGGTTAAAACTAAATAGAGATTATGAATAATAAATATATTCCACATTAGAAAGGTGAAAAAGGAATATGGTGGTTTGAGATGAAAGGATCCTAATATCTTATCAATTATTTGGATCAAAAAATATACAAAATTTCTCTATTTTCAAAGGATAGATATCCAAATCATGATATAAGGGGATATGCATTATCATTATTATATGAGTGCTCAACAGTATATCTATGTGAATATTAAAGAGGCATAGAATGCTGATGTATATTTCTTGAAGAAAGTCATAACTTTCCCTAACTTAATCCTAGATTGAGATGGAATGATAATTTTTCAAAATGGTGTACATGTTCTTTACATAAGATATTTAATGAAATATATGTTATAGTAGGTTCATAGTTCTTCATTCCATATTCATTTATGAAGTAAACAAGATTTATTGATATTTGAGAGAGTATTTATTGTGGGAGAACATTAATTGAGTTTTTTATGAGTATGCACCAACTTTATTGATATGCTATTATGATATGGTTGATATGGAAATTGTAATGGGATTTTACATATATTAACCATAATAGAATGTTAATTTTGAAACATCACCATGGATTTTGTCATTGTAATAGACAAAAAATGAAATTTCCATAACGGTATTTGTGTTATAATTAGTTTACTTATGAGATCATAAAATTTTATTGATAATCAAGAATTTTTCACTCATGATCATCATCATATAATATGCATTAACAAAGTGTTAAGGTTTTAAGCAGTACCACATTCAATGGTATATGATCTGGATCTAAGGTCTACCATAAATATCTAGTGAAGTATTCCATATGATTGGGATACAAATTTTATTTTCAACAAATCATATAATCCTCAAAAAGTAGGTTATTCTATGAGAACGAATCAAACCATAAAGTATATTCTTAGATCATGTTCAATGAATTTCAACAGTGGTTGTGATAAACACCTTCCTCTAGTTGAGTTTTCTAACATCAATAGCTTTCTATCAAGCATTGAAATTGATCCTTATAAATCCCTATATAGAAACAAGTGTACAACTACTATGTGTTGGGATGAAGTTAAAGAGAGAATGTATTTTGGATATGAGATTTATGAGGAAATGGAAGAGACATTTTGGGACATTCAACTTCACACCAAAGCAACTCATATTCAATAGAAATGTTATGCATACAATCATTTTTGTGTTTTGGTACTTGATGTTGGCAAGATGAGGTTTCTTTGAATTTCACCATGAAAGATGGTTTTTAGATTTATAATGAATGTATATCTAATGACTAGGTATGTTAGACACTTTTATATTCATTATCAAGTAGAGATGGCAGCGTATCGCATGGAACTCTCACAAGACCTCTCTCATGTTCATGATGGGTTCCACATATATCTACAGAGGATGTACAAACCTGATCCTTCACATTTACTAAACTTAGAGATCATACCACTAGAGAGAGATATTTCTTATGATGAATAAAAATTTTCATTCTAGATCACAGTGAGAAATTTTGTGAAAACAAGACTACTGATCTCATTATTGTTTTATGGAAAACCCACCAATTTGAAGAAGTTGCATGTGAAGATGAAGATACAGAGAGACAAATGTATCCTCATTTTAGGATATAAGTGTAATATATTTTTTTGTTGAAATTAAATTTAAGGGGTTTAGAATTTAACACCCACATATTTTATGATTTTTTTTCAAATAAATTTAATTTCTTAGATTGCATGTGTTACATGAAACACCTAGTTTAAACAAACCATGATAAACTATTAATATGTTATTATTTAATGTGATAGTAATAACCTATACATTAAATTGGGGTGTATGAATAAATAAATCTAAATTATAAAATTTATATTGTTTATTCATGTATTAAATAAATTCATTGGTTATCAACTAAATATATATGAAAAAAAAATCATTTGAAGGTAAAATATTTTTTTTGAATAACTGTTTTTGTACGCGTAGCGAGTTCTTAAAATAGTAAATTTAATTAATCAATTTTTTTTATGATTTTAATGAAATATATTTATGCATTAAATAATCAATATTTTTTTTTCATCCATCTAATATTTTTACTAAACATGAAATAAGAATAAATCATGTTTTATGCTTCAAAAATTTATTTATCAAAAATATGTTTTCATTATGTTTTATGAAATTATTTTAAAAATAAAATGGTGATATGTTATAAAATGATTTTTAAAATTATAAAATGATTTTTTAAAATAAATATGTAAAAACTATCATACATTTAATTTTTGGGAAGTTTGTAAAATATTAATGTTTGTAAAAATTACTGATTTTTAGTGAAAAATATTAAAAATAGTCAAAATCATTTACAAAGTAATTTTTTTAAATACAATAAAAGTAAAATTAGATCAAAAAAATAATAATTAATTTATTTTAGGTAACATTAATGAAATTTATGATCAATGTTTACATGAAATATTTTATACTTCTGGAAATGTTTTCATTGAAAAATTGTTTTTCTATCAAGTATGTAGTTATAATTTTAAAATATAATTTTCTTCTTATATGAAATGAATTTTTTAAAATGGGTTTCATATTTCAAATAATAATAATTTATTTTATATAATAGGTTCAAATTAATTTTCTCCTACTTAATTGTAAAAATAGAAATAATTAATTACCATTGTGAAGGGGAAAATGAGATTACTGAGGGAGTGGGACTATACCAAAAGATAAGGGCATGTTTTTGAATAAAAAATGTATAAATCAGATTTTATGAGATTTTCTGTCCATATCCAATCGCAATTTTGAATCTATTTTTAGTTGGAAGAAATTTTATATGGAATGATTTTATCATTTCTTATTCTTTTTGGAAATATCCAAGCAGTTTCAACGTGGGTCCTTTCCAGTAGTTATAAAAGGAAACCTTCTCCGCACTCTTCTCCACACTTCCAAATCCTTTGGATCAGAAAATCAATGACCAAATAACTTACTTACAACCATAACCAATTATTAGTGGAATTATTGTTGTTAGGAAAACACACCTTGGAATTGTTTTCTTATAATCCTAAACAAGCTCTCTGATGGAGAGGTATTATTCTTAACTAAGTGTATTTATTTTATTTCCACAGGAAAATATTTAAAATATTGTTCACTCATTATGGAATAATAAAATAATTTTCTTTCATATAATTATATTTTATTATGATATTGTAATATCTTATATCCATCATATCTTCCTTCAAGTGGGAAATTAAACTGTCGATCGTGTGTATGGAAGAATACATCCTCACAAACCTCTGTAATTATTTTTTCTTAACTAAATCTCATGGAAGAATATAATTATGTTTTGAACGAATATATATTTTATTATTGAATAAATATATTTCTATAATTATAATATCATATCTAACATCATACCCTAAATTTATTGAAAAATTATAATGTCACTCATGCGTATGAGTGTTCTACCACCACCACAAATCAATGTGATTCATTTTTCATTTTATTTTGATATATAAGTTGATAAGGATAGACTTAATGGATATATATATATATTTAATATTTTTGATATGAAAATGATTCTTGATTTTTTTATTAATATTTAACTTTATTTTGTTCATTCCATTTATAAATTAAAACAACATTAATGCCTACGTAGAACTTATCATCTCAATAAATGATAAAATCATTTTCCACTATCTCTAAATTTTAGGGATGACTATAAAGAAGTATAGAATGTATTTATATAATTATTATTCCACTAATAAAATTTTTATGTGATGTAACCATAATGAATGTAATTATAATAAAAATACAGAGCCAGAGGATACTTGAAAAAAAATTAGTTGTCCCCAAGAATAAGGATTTTAATAAAGAATTAGTAATAAATAGGTGATTAAAGGTTATAAGTAAATCATATATGGTATGATATATTGTATTATGGTTCTATAATATATTTATATAAAATATATATTTATTTTAAAGGAGGATCGAGTGTGTTTGAAGAAATTTGAGACTTTTGGTAATATATTTCCATCTCACTTTTTTCAAAAGTAAGGGAAACTATATATTGAAATAAAATAAAGGAACTACAAGAGTCTGAAGGAGGGGATCTTATTACAATATTTTTCATAAAGCTGGAGAAGATCGACCAGAAGGTTATTAAGCCATGTGATGTCATGGTTGATTCCATTATTATAAATACCATCTAAAACTAAGTTTTCTTCACAAAAGGAATGTGTGAAAATATATCTGGTACTCAAGAGAGAGGCAAGGAAGCTCATCCAATGAGTGGTAAGCAGCCAGGAAAGGTGCACTACACCAATCCAGATGTCATGGACAATGGTGATTGAGTCACTTTCAATCCATATGTTGTTCTAGCCTCTTTGTTTCACAAAATCAACTGCATGAATCACATCCCACGTCTCCGCTTCCAAGGAGGAGACTGAACTGTTTCTACTGAAGAAGCATTCATGACAATGGCCCAGAAAGACTCTAAAAATAGCACCACATCCCACAGGGCCTGGATTGCCTTTAGATGCTTCATCAACGTTTATATTAATCCAACCTAGGATTGGAGCTCTCTAGAACACCACAAAAGTGTGCTTTGGGTGCCTATAGATACCTTAGAACTGAAGAGGATGAAGGATCAAATAGTCTCCAATATTGTTGTCACATAAACCTTTCTGAATCGAGGCTGCATCTCAAATGGTAGTGAGAATCCAGTTCTAACCTACATTATCATTAAATGAATAATTGTTGTGAATAATAAAATTTAAATCATACCATATCACATGGATGATCTTGGAAATACCGCTTAGGAAGAGATTCCTAAGTTCTTGTTAAATATCCACCTCCACACAAAGTTTTATTTGAGAGAAAATGGATTCAAAGGATAACTATATACATTCAAACATGTTAGTAATATAATTCAAAAGGGTCGAAGTCGAAGAAAAAGAAAAAAAGATGATTGGTATCCTATATATGTTGATGATAGAAGTGAAATTTAGATAAAAATTAGATACTAAAATACTAGAGAGAAACCTCAGTAGGAATGATGTTGTGAGCCATATTCCAAACAAGATTAAGTCTTGAGGGTTTAATCCAAGGTTTCTCAAAGAAGATCAACCAAAGAAAGCAAGGTGCTGAATTTTTGAAATTGTTTTTCTAAAAACTTTTGGAATCAAGAATACCTTTATGGGAGGGCCCTCAGATGAGGAAGCCATCATAGTTATAAAAAGGGTAATTGTCAACTGCATGCATGATATTTTATGGGCGATTGAAATTATGAGATTGTATCACATACTTAATAGTGCAAGTGGTATTTTAATGAGGTGAATTAAGAGATAACATAGATATATGGGGGGATATTGTCCAATTATCATTCCAAAAATTCAATGAAGAATCAATTCTAACCATCCATATAGCATTGTTCAGCATGTTAGCGATGGAAAGTCTAATGGGTGGCCAGATCAAAGAGTTGAAATAGCTCAAATTGCTTTTCTTTAATTTCATAAGGATCCTATTTTGAAGAAAAGCAATATAGTCAGAGTTATTATTGATTAATCTCCTTGTGAGTTTGGAATGGGGGGACTCATTAAAAAGATTGAGTTTTTTGATGCCAAGGCCGCCCTTCTCAAGATGTTTAAAGCAGGTGGACCATGGGATAATAACAAGATTCATTCCAAGAATGATGCCAGTCCAGACAAACTGTGTCGACCCAATCTTTTTAAGTAGTATATTAACTTACTCTGAATGATTTAATAAAATGATAATGGTTAATGCAGAAAGAGGAGTTGATGGCTTCATCCAGTAGACCCGAACCTTATGAAGCCCACTTATCAGAGCTTGGGAAGGAGGTAGCATCTGTGGGCATCGCTTTGGACCAAGCCCAAGCCGAACTCTAGCGTGTCAAGCTTGAATGGAAACGCCTGCGGGAGAAGTTCAAGTTAGTAGAGATTACTACTAGGGCAATGTTATTTGAGCCTCCCTCAGATTCTCTCCCCATAGCACACCTTACACTTAGGTCATATGCTGGTGTTATAAGGGGCTATGTGACGAGACCCTAGCTTCTTTGTGTAATCCTTTGGGATGAATAAATTGATATTTCTTCCTTTAGTGATGTTTGTGAAATCTCAATTGTTCAGATAATTTTAGGATATATTTTATTGATGAATTTTGAAAAAGGGATATTTTAAAATATTTATCCAAACCATAAATAATTAATGATGTGTAATGATTTTCAAAACATGGTCTTCTACAAAAGTGTTCAGTAAGGAATTTGGAGTCCAATAAGATCAACATAATTTTTGATGAATAGTAAATTATGAATAGTGATTTTAAGCTTAAGATTAGTAATGTGACCAAATTTATTAGTAATTTAACTCAAAGAATGTTTTAATATAATTTAGACACCTTTGTTAAGTAATGAGATTCAATAAAATGGGTAAATAATGGTTTCACAAATTATTAGCCAAGTATTAGTTTTTTCATGTGAATAGTGTTTTTTAATTAAAAATTTAATTAAAAATAATTATAAAATTAGTTTTATAAAAAGGACTTTATTTTTGAACTCAGAGCATCGATATTATGTTATGGTAATTTTTGGGGATTTTTCTGAAAAAAATGAATTCTCGATGAATAGTGTTTTTATTTAAAAATTAAATTAAAAATATTTAAAAAAATATTTTTATAAAATGGAGTTCATAAATTTAATTAGAGCATCGATATTTGGTTAAGGTGAAATTTTGGGATTTTTCTGAGAAAGATGAATTTTTTCAGTGAATAGTAAAAATGCACTTTTAGGGTTTCGGTATGTTTAATGACATCATAACAGTGTCATGATGATGTCATGAAATATTTTAAGGGTTGTCCAGCCAAGGGTGATGAATTATTGTTTTGGGGGCCCCATGTGGCCTAACTCCATGGTAAATTCCAAGGGAGATCACATGGTTTTGAGAAAAGAATTTGTGAGGTGTCCCTTGGCCATTAATGCCTTGTCCCCTCACTTTCCCAATAAATACCCACCCTTTCCTCCTTTATTTTTCACTCCCAACTCTCCCCCAACGATTTTTTGGTATCCTTACCTCTCAAAGAGTCCTTCCAAGGTGCCCCCCAAGCCATCAAGGTCCAAACCTTTCAGTTTTAAGAGTTACGTTTTAAGGTAAGGGATCCGACCTCTCTCTTTCTTTTCATATAATCTCTTTTATGTCATTCCTTTTATGCTCCATGTTATTATGTGAGAGGATGTTTTTTCATATTACTCTTACTTCCCTTTTCATGTTTATATGATGAGAGATCCCCTATTACTCTCATCATTTCGTTTTATGAATTTTTAAGTGACGCCGTTAGGCTGTCGAATTTTTAAGGGATTCCTTCACCCTTCTCATTCTTTTCAAAGTTCTACTTTCATGTCAAGTCTTTCAAGTTCATTTTTAATTATTTTGGGGTATTATATCTATATCTATCATACTGAACTCTTATGTTCTTATTATGAGGTACCCTATTTTATCTTTTCAATTAATTTTTGTTGAAGTTTAAGTGATGCTGTTAGGCTGCCGAATTTTCATAAGAGGAACCTAATTTTTTTCATCCTCCCATGTTTTTCATTTCAAAGGGTATTTCCTTAAAATTTCATTTCCATTTTCATATATCCTTATTATTCTATCCCTCTACTGTTTTATGGTTCATCTTATGAATGTTTGACCCATGTCCCCTCTCTTTTCAATGTTTTCTAAAACCCCAAAACATAGCTGTTATGCTGCAGAATGTTCATCTCAAAATGCGTCTCTCTTTTCTCAAAATTATTTTATGTTATAAATTGAATACTCAAAGATCTTATTTATACAGGGGAATTCACATATATATCAAAATGTTATATTTTAAATTCTGGGATCTACATACATGAAACCCGCTTTCCCTTTCCGTGGGTTTAAAGTGACATAATGAACATGCCACTAAAGCAGTTTTTAAAACGTTATGATTATGAAATGAAACCCATTTATTTTATTCTATATGGGTTATTTATAAAATGATTGATGATGATATATGTGGCTCACATGATAATAAAGACTTGTCAAGGGTGCGCCCAGATAGCACTCCAATGCATTGGGTAAAGACTTAATCTCTAGAGATGACCATTTTTAACGACGCCTTGGTGAATAACCTTGGTAATTTTTAACGACACATTAGGGATGAACCTTGATGAAACGAAACAATTGTCAATATTAAATGTTGTAGCCACATCTTCAAGTTATGAAAAATTCTATTATTATTATAATGTATCTCATGATTTCTTTCTCATTCCTTAAAGTTCATTTCATGTCCTTATTGATGTATCTCAAGTTCACTTGTAAAATGTTTCTCTTGTTTCCCTTACTAGGCCTTCTGCTCACCCTTTCTTTTTATGTATATCCCCAGGTTATGAGATGTAGTAATGAACCTAGGATAAACTTAAGGAGAATCCTTTCAATTGTTTAAGAAGAATGTTTTAGGTTGTTTTCATGTATTATGTTCCTTGTTTCCAAGACACTAAACCTTAAAGATCCTCAGTTCAGTGTAATGAAATGAAAGTTTATGTTATAAAAAGACGGGATTCTATAGTTGGTATCAAAGGATGGTTTAGTTATTTTTTGTATATTAGGATATAAAAACTTTAGGAAGAACCCTATAGAAAAGTTTAAATATAGGAATACTTCCTGGTATTTTGGTAAGTATTGAGTAAGTGGTTTATCAAACAAATACATCCCTGTCTGGATATGAGCAGCTAGAGGCGGCTCTGGCACAGATGTACATAGGGGTAAAACCCGAAAACACCGCTTTGAGCTAGACTCGAATAGGAACTGGTGCACGATAACGGGCCTTTCTACACTCTTGGTTACGAAACTCCCGGGGGATATGTTTAGTTAATCACAAGCTTTTTATGAATCATTATGAAGGAATTATAGAAAAGTGTAATTGTCTAAGCATGAAGTATTAGATAAAAGATTCATAAATGAAATAAGTTTCTTACTAAGGTTTTATTCTTTTAGAAAATGGCGGGCAATAGGAGGAACTGTGCTGATGGTGACCACAATGCACCATGTGCTGACGGCCCTGCGATGGAATCCGGAATGGAATCATTCATGCGAATGATGAACCAACTAACTCATGTTATGAGTAATAACTTGAATCAAGCTGAGAGGCCGACCTCAACACAAAGGGAACAACATTCTGTTGAGTCCTTCATGCATCAACGACCACCATCATTCTGTGGATCTACTGACCCTTTGGTTGCGGAACAATGGATAAGCTCCATTGAAAAGATCTTTTCTGTACTCCTTTGTTCGGAACAAGAAAAAGTCACCCTTGCTGTTTATCGCCTAGAGGGAGAAGCTGACCAGTGGTGGTCACTGGTCAAAAACACGAAACCTAGAGGAGAGATGGAGGCTATGGAGTGGGAAGAATTCCGAGTAATATTCTTTAACAAGTATTTCCCTAGTTCCATGAGAACGAGAATGGAGAAAGAGTTTCTCGAGCTGAAGCAGAAGGAGAAAGAATCTATCAGAAGCTATGAGATGAACTTCACCCGACATTCATGTTATACCTCTAACTTTGTCATGGATCCAAGTGGGAAGGTTGATAGATTTTTCGGTGGTTTGAGACCTCATCTGCGGAAGAATTTAGCCAACATGGACTACGATAGCTACGAGGAGATCATGCGGAGTGCAATGAAAGTTGATCTGGAGTTTGGTGAGATGCAGTGGTCTCATAAATCAAAAGAAAAGTAGAGATCTTTGGAGCCTAGTTTAGGGAAGAATTTTGACCAGGGAAGAGGTGGGAAGCAAATGCAACTTACCACATGCAATAAATGTGGGAAGAACCATATGGGGAACTGCTTAAACGGAAGTGGCAAGTGCTACAAGTGTGGAAGAGGAGGCCATATTGCTCGGAATTGTCGTAGTGAGGAGAAGCCTCAACTCCCCAACACTAACGACAGAGGAAAGATGGTTCTGACCTTACCCGAAGTCCATTTCTTCATGTGTGGACAGCTTGGGCACTATGTTGATCTCTGTCCAAATCCAAGGGCAGAGGGGGGGAATCACCATCAACCTCAGCAAAGGCCGGGGGAGCAAGGTCGTGCTTTTGCTATCACAACAACTGAAGTTGAAGCTCCGAATGACGTGGTAGCAGGTAATCTTGTTGTCCTCTCAAAACTAGCAACTACTTTGTTTGATTCTGGTTCTACGCATTCCTTTATTTCCTCCAAGTTTGCAAAGAATAAAGAATCCATCCATGAATTTCTTGAGGTAGAGTTGTCAGTCAAGACTCCAAGTAGAATTATCCATGAATCAAAAGTGTTTAGAGACTCTAGTGTTTACATTAGTGAGCACAATCTTATCGCAAGTATAGTAGTCATTCCCATGTTAGAATTCGACTTTATACTAGGGATGGACTGGCTCTCAAAGTATAATGCTAGAATCAAATGCAGAAGTAAGGAAATCTTAGTAGTCTTGAATAAAAAACCTACAGTTATCTTCCAAGGAGAGATATCCCGAACTGATCCCTATCTAGAAGCACCTCCTATAGCATTCTTTATGGAGTTAATCGGTGATGATTAAGAAGGAAAAGGGAGCATACCAATAGAAGATGATCCAATTGTTCTGGAATACATGGATGTATTTCCTGAGTTGTTACCTGGACCTCCCCCTGAAAGAGAGGTAGAGTTCTCCATTGAACTCGTACCTGAGTCTCAACCGATATCAAAGACTCCGTATAGAATGGAAAATGTGGAGCTAGAAGAGTTAAAGAAACAACTCGAAGACTTGTTGGAGAAGGGGTTTATCCGTCCGAGTGTGTATCCTTGGGGAGCACCAGTTCTCTTTGTGAAAAAGAAGGATGGATCAATGCGACTATGCATTGATTATAGAGAACTGAATGGGATCACAATGAAGAATAGATATCCTCTTCCAGGAATTGATGATTTATTTTACCAACTTTGTGGGGCTCAATTCTTCTCCAAGATTGACCTTCGATCTGGTTATCATCAACTGAGGGTGAAGAAGGAAGGTATTCTAAAGACTTCCTTCTGATCAAGATATGGGCATTATGAGTTTACTGTTATTCCCTTCGGCTTGACTAATGCTCCTTCTATTTTCATGGATTTGACGAATAGAGTCTTTAAGGACTACCTTGAAAACTTTTTGGTAGTTTTTATTGATGATATTTTGATATATTAAAAAATTAGTGAGGAGCATGAAGAACATATGAGGGTTATTTTGAAAACTCTGCGGAAGGAGAGGCTCTTTGGAAAGTTCAGCAAGTGTGAGTTTTGGTTACAACAAGAAGCTTTCTTGGGGCACATCATAACCAATGAAGTAATCTTGGTTGACCTTGCAAAGAAAATGGTTGTGGAGGAGTGGCCTCAACCCACAACAGTAACTGAGATTTGTAGTTCCCTTGGTTTAGCGGGATATTATAGGAGGTTTGTGAAAAAATTTTCACAGCTTTCTAATCCACTAACCAAGTTGACTCGAAAAGGGGTTAAGTTCATCTGGAAAAAGGAATGCGAGGAATGTTTCCAAGAGATAAAGAATAGATTGGTTACTGCACCTGTGTTAACACTAACCTCTATTGGAGAATGATTTGTTATTTTTAGCGATGCATCTCTGAAAGGGCGTGGGTGCGTCCTCATGAAAAATGACAAGGTAATTGCTTATGCATCTCGACAGTTGAAGATTCATGAGCAGAATTATCCTAAGAATGATCTAGAGCTGGCAGCAATTGTTTTTTCTCTAAAGGTATGGAGGCACAATCTTTATGGGGAGAAATGTGATATATACACTAACCACCAAAGTCTAAAGTACATTTTCACACAAAAAGAATTGAACATGAGACAACAGAGATGGTTGGAGCTTATTAAAGACTATGATTGTTCAATTAATTATCACCCTGGAAGAGCAAATAAAGTCACATATGCGTTAAGCAGGAAAGATCCTGTTGTTCTGGCAACAATGAGGATCCTAGGAGATCCCTTGATTAAAGATCTAGTAAAACTAGACATGGGAATTATAAGGAAAGGGACATCATCAACCCTATCCCAAATGATTTCTCAACCTTCATTACTAGAGAAGATCAAGAAGGCTCAAAAAGAAGATCGTTTGTTGCAGGAGAAGTTGGAGGCTGTAAAAGATGGGAAGTTCCCTGATTTCAATATTGATCAAGTAGGTGTATTGAAATTTTGTACAAGACTATGTGTTCCATGTATTCCAGAGATAAAGAAAGAACTGATGGATGAAGCTCATATCTCTACATTCTCTATACATCTGAGAAGAACTAAGATGTATAGAGACCTTCGTGATCATTATTGGTGGCATAACATGAAGAGGGAGATTGATGATTTCACTACAAGGTGCCTGGTGTGTCAGCAAGTAAAGGAAGAACGACAACTTCCTAAGGGGGTATTACAACCGCTACCCATACCAGTATGGATGTGGGATAATATCACTATGGACTTTGTAACTGGTCTCCCAAAAACATTCAAAGGAAACAATGTGATATGGGTTATTGTGGACCGTCTCACCAAGACAGCCAATTTTATCTCTATTCGGGAAGATTTCTCTTTGGATCAGTTTGCCAAGTTATACGTGTAGGAAGTGGTAAGGCTGCATGGGGTACCACTATCCATCGTGTCTGATCGTGACCCAAGATTCACATCAAAATTATGGAGAAGTCTTCAACATGCTCTGAATACTGAATTGAATTTTAGTACGGCCTATCATCCTCAAACTGATGGCCAATCTGAAAGGACTATTCAGACACTCGAAGACATGATGAAATTATACTCGATGGAATTTAAAGGTGGATGGGATCAACACCTCCCATTGGTTGAGTTCGCCTATAACAACAGATTCCATTCGGGTATTCCAATGGCACCCTATGAAGCTCTGTATGGAAAGCGATGTAGAACTACTACTTGTTGGGATGAAACTGGTGAGATAAAGCTTCTAGGGATTGATCTTGTGCAAGAGATGACAGAACAGGTTCATGCCATCCAACAACACATAAAGGTTGCTTAGAGTTGGCAGAAGAGTTATGCTGACAATCGTCGAAGGGACTTGGAGTTAGGTGTTGGTGACAAAGTCTTCCTTCGAATTTCTCCTTGGAAGAGAGTCATGCGGTTTGGGAAGAAAGGGAAGATCAGCCCTAGGGACATTGTCCCCTATGAAATCCTTGATCGCATAGGAGCAATGGCCTATCTTCTAGAACATCCACCGAACCTAGCTCAAGTTCATGATTTCTTCCACGCATCTCTCTTGAGGAAGTACATACCCGACCCTACGCATGTAATGAACCCAGAGGTGGTACAACTGGAACCTGACCTCTCTTATGAGGAGCAACCAGTGGAGATCTTGGACTGTAGAGACAAGGTTCTACGAAACAAGACTACCCACCTTGTGAAAGTATTGTGGAGGAATCATAAATATAAAGAAGCGACTTGGGAGCCTGAGGAAATAATGAAGCAAAAGTACCCTCACCTTTTCGACTAGGCCTCAAGTATAAATTTCGGGGACGAAATTTCTTAAGGGGGGAATAATGTAACGACCCAATCATTTTAAGTAGTATATTAACTTACTCTTAATGATTTAATGAGATGTTAATGGTTAATGCCGAATGAGGAGTCGATGGCTTCATCCAGTAGACCAAAACCTTATGAAGCCCACTTATCAGAGCTTGGGAAGGAGGTAGCATCTGTGGTCTTTGCTTTGGACCAAGCCCAAGCCGAACTCCAGAGTGTCAAGCTTGAACGGAAACTCCTGCGGGAGAAGTTCAAGTTAGTAGAGATTACTACTAGGGCAATGTTATCTGAGCCTCCCTCAGATTCTCTCCCCATAGCACACCTTACACTTAGGTCATATGCTGGTGTTATAAGGGGCTATGTGACGAGACCCTAGCTTCTTTGTGTAATCCTTTGGGATGTATAAATTGAGATTTCTTCCATTAGTGATGTTTGTGAAATTTCAGTTGTTCAGATAATTTTAGGATATAATTTATTGATGAATTTTGAAAAAGGGATATTTTAAAATATTTATGTAAACCCTAAATAATTAATGATGTGTAATGATTTTCAAAAAATGGTCTTCTACAAAAGTGTTCAGTAAGGAATTTGGAGTCTAATAAGATCAACATAATTTTTGATGAATAGTAAATTATGAATAGTGATTTTACGCTTAAGATTAGTAATGTGACCAAATGGATTAGTAATTTAACTCAAAGAAATTTTTAATATAATTTAGACACCTTGGTTAAGTAATGAGATTCAATAAAATGGGTAAATAACGGTTTCACAAATTATTAGCCGAGTATTAGTTTTTTCGGGTGAATAGTGTTTTTTAATTAAAAATAATTAGAAAATTATTTTTATAAAAAGGACTTTATTTTTGAACTCAGAGCATCGATATTATGTTATGGTAATTTTTGGGGATTATTCTAAAAAAAATGAATTCTCGATGAATAGTGTTTTTATTTAAAAACTAAATTAAAAATATTTAGAAAATTATTTTTATAAAATGGATTTCATAAATGTAATTAGAGCATCTATATTTGGTTAAGGTGAAATTTTGGGATTTTTCTGAGAAAGATGATTTTTTTCAGTGAATAGTAAAAATGCAGTTTTAGGGTTTCGGTATGTTTAATGACATCATAACTGTGTCATGATGATGTCATGAGATATTTTAAGGGTTGACCGGCCAAGGGTGATGAATTATTGTTTTGGGGGCCCCATGTGGCCTAACTCCATGGTAAATTCCAAGGGAGAGCACATGGTTTTGAGAAAAGAACTTGTGAGGTGTCCCTTGGCCATTAATGCCTTGTCCCCTCACATTCCCTATAAATACCCACCCTTTCCTCCTTTAGTTTTTAATCCCAACTCTCCCCAACTACGTTCTAGTCTCCTTACCTCTAAAGGAGTCCTCCCAAGGTGCCCCCCAAGCCCTCAAGGTCCAAACCTTTGAGTTTTAAGAGTTACGTTTTAAGGTAAGGGATCTGACCTCTCTCTTTCTTTTCATATAATTTCTTTTATGTCATTCCTTTTATGCTCCATGTTCTTATGTGAGAGGATGTTCTTTCATATTCCTCTTACTTCCCTTTTCATTTTTATATTATGATATATCCCCTCTTACTCTCATCATTTCGTTTTATGATTGTTTAAGTGACGCCGTTATGCTGCTGAATTTTTAAGGGATTCTTTCACCCTTCTCATTCTTTTCAAAGTTCTACTTTCATGTCAAGTCTTTCAAGTTCCTTTTTAATTATTTTGTGGTATGATATCTATATCTATCATACTGAACTCTTATGTTCATATGATGAGGGACCCTATTTGATCTTTTCAATTCATTTTTGTTGAAGTTTAAGTGATGCCGTTAGGCTGCCGAATTTTCATAGGAGGAACCTAATTTTTGTCTTCCTCCCATGTTTTTCATTTCAAATTGTATGTCCTTAAAATTTCATTACCATGTTCATATATCCTTATTATTCTTTCCCTCTACTGTTTTATGGGTCATTTATGAATGTTTGACCCATGTCCCCTCTCTTTTCAATATTTTCTAAAACCCCAAACCATAGCTGTTATGATACAGAATTTTCGTCTCAAAATGCCTCTCTCGTTTCTCAAAATTATTTTATGTTATAAAGTGAATACTCAAAGAACTTATTTCTATAGGGGTATTCACATATATATCAAAATGTTCTATTTTAAATTCTGGGATTTACATACATGAAACTCGCCTTCCCTTTCCGTGGGTTTAAAGTGACATAATGATCATGCCATTAAAGCAGTTTTTAAAATGTTATGATTATGAAATGAAACCCATTTATTTTATTCTATATGGGTTGATTATGAAATGATTTATGATTATATATGTGGCTCAAATGATAATAAATACATGTCAATGGTGCACCCAGATAGCGCTCCAATGCATTGGGTAAAGACTTAATCTCTAGAGATGACCATTTTTAACAACGCCTTGGTGATAACCTTGGTAATTTTTAACGACACCTTGGGGATGGACCTTGGTGAAACGAAACGATTTTCAATATTAAATGCTGTACCCACATCTTCAAGTTATGAAAAATATTATTTTTATTATGATGTATCTCATGATTTCTTTCTCATGCCTTAAAGTTCTTTTCATGTCCTTATTGAAGTATCTCAAGTTCACATGTAAAATGTATCTCTTGTTTCCCTTACTGGGCCTTATGGTCACCCTTTCTTTTGATGTATGTACCTAGGTTATGAGATGAAGTAATGAACCTAGGATGAACTTAAGGAGAAGCCTTTCAAGTTTTTAAGAAGAATGTTTTATGTTGTTTTCATGTATTATGTTCCTTGTTTCCAAGACACTAAACCTTAAAGATCCTCAGTTTCGTGTAATGAAATGAAAGTTTATGTTATAAAAAGACGGGATGCTATACAAAATATTTGATGTAAACATTAATTTTTTTAAGGTACCAGCATACCATTTATAGACCATCAATGAGTATACCATTTTAGAGATAATGGTAGAATTCACAAGACATATTAATCCCGCCATAGAGAGGGATTTACCTTTCCAGGAGAAGATTTGATTCATATCGTGGTCAAAAACTGTATAGAAGCACGTGGATTTAGGTATTCCCCAAAAAAATGGGAACTCCCATGTAAGTGAAATGGAAATATCCTTCTTTTATGCCTAAACTATCGATGATGTTATTTTTCCTAATAAGAGAAATGATTTTTCCAAATCAGAAAAAAGATTTTCTCCATATAATAGATTGAACTGACATTTATTCATAATGGACTAATGATTTTTTTAGAGTTTGAATATTTCTTTTTCCCCTTGTAAAAATAGGATAATAACATTGACATATAAAATATGCATATGAACATTTAATCTTCTGCCCGCCTGGATGGGTTTAAGATTGTTTTGAGCTACTAGGCGAGTGAGAAATCTGCTAAGATAGTCTTCTGAAATATAAAAGAGAATGGAAAATATGGGATGACCTTGCCTTACACTCTTGGTTCATTTTAAATATCCTTTTGGAGATCCATTAACAAGAATGGAAATATTGGCCGAAGTAAATAAATAATTTATTCTACTGATGAAAGTGCAATTAAACCCAAAAGCATAGAGAACATTAGAAATTAAGCTTCTATTAATGGTGTCAAAGAATTTCCTAATGTCAAGTTTAATAACAATATTGCCTCCTATGTTAAATTTATTTAGAGATTTGGTGCTTTCCGTGGTGAGGCAAATGAAATCTTGTATAGTCCTTCCCTTGATAAACCCAAATTGATTCTATGAGACAATTTTAGAGAATAAAGAAGATAGTCTATTGGCGAGGAGTTTAGTAACAAGTTTGTAAACAGCGTTGATGAGAGAAATATGAGGGATGATAAATATCTCAGATGCATTATCCACTTTAATAATTTGGGTGATGAATTGATAATTAAGGCCATGAGGTAGGACACCATTAAAAAAAAGGATATGATGAGATTACAAACCTTTATATGGATGACCTCCCAATTTTTTTGATAAAAACCATTATTGAATCCATCGTGACCCAGAGCACTGTCAGAGTTGAGGTTGAAGACATTGTCTTTAATTTCACGATCAAGAGGGATGCTCAAAAGAAAATTATTTTCTGTTTCATTTACTATAACAAGGACTCCCTTATCAAGGAGGTTCTTGTTAATAATTAGGCCACTAAAAATATTGTCAAAGTAGGATACCACATGATTATTAATGGCCACATCAGATTTTAAAATGATATCATTGTCCATGAGGAATGAAATAAGTCTACAAAATAACCGAATTCATTGAAGAGAATCGTTGAACATAGTGTTTATATCACCATATAAAATCCATTTAGTTTTGAAGACTTTCATTTCCATATTATCTTTAAGCATCAGAAGATAGTTAAGTTTCAGAGAGATGTTGATTTAATTTTTGGGGTCTAACGAGAAATCAGAACTTGTAGAGATATTTTGAATTTTCATAAGCTCATTCTCAATAATAGAAATATCTTTGTCCATTTGTATAGATTTATCTTTGCACAATACTTTGAGACACTTTTTTAGGTGGTTTACCTTGGTGGTATAGGAAAAAGGCTCATGGTGATGCTTTATAGAACCCAAACAAATATTTATGAGGTTTGAGCATTCCAAGTCAGTAGACTAAGCATTATTGAATCTGAACAGAAGCATGAGTTTAGGACATTTAAGGAAAATACTAACAAGAATGGGATGATTGTCTGAATTTAGTTTGGAAGAAGTAAATCTAGACATGGTTTCCCAATTGTCCAGCACCAACAGGTTTGTGAAAGCTCTATCTAGTTTTCAAGCCACTCCATGTTGTAGTGTCTTCTATAAAAAGTATATTTTACACTCATTTGATTGATTTTAATAATTTTAAAATCCTCTAGAGTTTCACTAAATTCTCTTGAGGGGATTTGTGAGTGTGAAGGAGCCATTTTTTCCATGGAGTAAGAATAGCATTAAAATCACCTATCACGAACCAAGGGTCATGAATGTTGTCAGCCATAACTAAAAGATAATTTCCAAAGAGTCTTTAAATATTGATATCAATTCTTTGCATACACCATAGTACAAATTATATGTATACCATCAAAGGAGAAATCACAAGTAAAAATTTCCTCAGATCACTTGAAGGAATTAATATTTTGAAAGGAGTCATGATAAAAAATAAAAATAGATTCAGTCTCAGCAATGTTTCTGCAAGCTCATAGAAAATTTTAACCATATGTTCAAAGATGAATAAATTTTAGAGAAAAATTATCTTTTGGTTCAACAATAGAAAATATTTTGGGTTTATGTCTCAAAAGATGTCTTTTAAGAAGATTATGTGTGTCAGGGTTTCCAATTCCCTAATAGTTCTAAAATAAAAAATCCATTAAAACCTATATTTGGAGCAAGATACCACCTTTTTCATTACTGAACCGCCTAATCACTTCTTCATATTTGACCGCCTATGCTTTTGAGAATAAATTGGATTAGTCTTATTGTCCATTTTACTCATTGGAGAATCATAAGGAATGTTAGCAACACCTGAATTATCAAAATTATAATTTATTTCATGTGTGATGTGGTTTATGGTGGTGGTAATGTGATCATCTTTTGACTATATCTGATCACTAATAACTTGAGTAACAATAGGAATCATAAGGGACATGTCTAATGTAACTTCTGAGTCAATGGTTAAGGTCATTTCAGTTTGTTTTCCTTTTAAGGGGGGTTTTCTAGTGAAATTACATGGCATTTGTGCAAGGTGTGTGCACACATTCATATGATTTACATTGATCAAATATAAAACAGTTATTGTATTGAAACCTGTATTCCCATCTAGGTTGCCTCGAGTTTCTGATTTCATGTCAATATTTCCAGCTCCTAATTTTAGAATAACATATGTGACTCCATTGATATTTTGGTCATAGTTTATTGGCGGATCAAGTACAGTAACTTTTGGATGTAGTCCTAAGAGATATCTAACACTATCTTTGTAGTTTCCCTCTAATACTGCTCAATTTCAATCAAGGAAAGTCAATTATGGTCATCTAAAGAGTTTCCATCCTGGGATAGATTACATGTATCCATAACCATCCTTTCTATAGCCTCAAATATACCATGACCAATATTTCTACGTTCTTCTGCTTCAACCTATTCTTTCAATGTGATACCTGAGACTTCCCCCAGAAAAGATGATTTCTTAACCCATATTTTAGTTTTATTTCTGGAAGTCTCGGGATTTTCAGTTGTTGATCTTCTATCCTTCTTGATCATTCTCATTTATGTCCATCCATTATCACTTGGCTAGGTAACATGGATTTTCACAACCATGCATTTCAGCAAGGAGTGTCCAACAATTTAACATAGTTCGCATTATGGTGTCATGTGCTCGAATTCTAACTGATCTTCTATTTTAGAATCATTTAAATTGAAAACAATGACCGCATGGTTCTTAGAAGCAACATCAACTTCTACTATCACTATAGCATAGAGACAAATGTTAGTGTTCAATGTACATTGATCTATTTTGAGAGGTGTACCTATGTAGGATGCGATATCATTCAAAATATTGGGGTGTTAGAAGACCTATCTAAGCCCATGATGTCTAACTCATATATATTCCATGGTGTTCCGAGAGGTGTGCGGGTTTAAAGAAAGATCCCATTAAAAGTGTCGAAGAATCCGAGGCTTTAATTGATGATAGAAAATTTTCTAGGCCAAATCTAATTTCTCCTAGGATCGAAACAACATTTAAAAGTATCCCTTACCTATTGGAAAAAGCTACAAATTGGAAAAACCCCAGACATGTGCAATACTATATTTTAGATCAGAATTCGTCCATGGTTTATCAACTTTGATATATTAAATATGACCCATGATTGAAAACATACATAATAGATAATGCTGATGAAGAGACTTCGGGTCGGCTTCAACTACAAAATGACTGTCATCGAGTTTCTTGTATAGAGTCTCTTTCATCACGGTGGATTTACACAAATCTGTACCTTCGAGTGCCACATGAAATGAGATTACTCTTGTTCTTTCCACTGGAAGGGTTTATCCATTATGCACTTTGTTATCTTGAACCTCAAATGTGGATTCCCAACCAGGATCAACATTTTTGATGAATAACTCGAGGAAGGTCGAATCAGAGCATGTGCAATATATTGTGTGTGTAAAACCCTAGGTTTTCTTGAGTCACCGAGAGCTCCCAAGCCTCCTTCATTTCTTCATCATCTCAATTTTTTCTCTATATGGTGCATTCGATAATCACCCCTTGATTACTTTTAGTAATGTTTATAAATACCTAGAATTTATTTTATTAATGTTTTTATTGTATTTATGGTGTTTTAAAAATCTATCTATGTTTATTTATATCAAGTGGTTTATGATTAAAAAGATACCCATGTTTTAAGGGTTTTATGATTCAATATCATTATTTATAGGGAATTATTATGATTATTATTTTGATTATGAAATATTATGATATATCTCTAAATAAATCCATTTCTTTTCATCCCTTATGGTTATTTCATCAAATAATATGTTCACTTCCATTTTTCTCTCTAATAACTATATTGTAAAAACAATTTTTTAAGTGAAATCGTCATTATTTTCTCTTCGATTGAAAATACATTATCTTAAAACTCTAGAATTTTTAAAAAAGATTATGTTTTTATTATATTCTCAAATTACTTATTAATATTCATTTTTATCTTTCATATATTTTTATAAAATGGTTTAGAAGTATTTTTCATTTCATTTTTCTATTGATGAAATTTTGAATTTTTACCAAAACTTTTATAGGAATATTTGTTTTAACATGTACGGTACAAAAGTTACATCTGTACATTATTAAAAAACAATTGTATAAATATTATATTACATGTTTAAATGGTTGTTTTATCCAAAAATTTTCTCTTTAATAATTTTTATATTTTTAGATTTTAAATAATTGATTTAAAAATTTAAATTATATTTTACTTCTGAATGTTTGAATTATACTTTTTTTGAATTTTTTTATCAATAACAATAAACTTTTGTGTTTTTATTTTTTTCTTGGGAGATGATAAAATGGTACCATATTTATTCATTATATAGATGGATTATGAATATGATGAATAGATGTTTATGAAAACCATTTTTTTCCATATGCTATTTTTAATTGATAAAATGTTTATGAAACTAATTCTTTTTTCATGGGTTATGATGTGTGATTATGATGAATTTTTTATGATCATGTGATAAAATATATATTATTTTAATTTTTTGATGGATGGTAATGTAATTATATAGAGCTAAATTTCATGGGTAAATTATTATATATCAAGAGATAATTATAGGAAACACGTTGGTGGGATTTGTGCATTATGTGAATCATGATGATGTGGTAGATCCATGATTGGAAACAATTTTATTTGATTGATCTGTTATAGGAAACACATCTATGCTATTGATCCTATATGGGAAACAAGTCATTGGGAATGATCTATTATTGGGATCATTTTTATGTACTTGATATTCTAAGTTAATATAGTGTTTATTTATGATCAGTTGCGATTTGATAGTCTTAGTTGTTAACCATGACATATGAAATGGGTTCAAATCATATGATGGTGCCACAATCTTATGACAAGGAATTATGGTTCAATATTGAATTATGATGATTTATCACTCATATGGTTCATTTATATTGAAATAACAATTCATTATTCCATGACATATATTTACAATATATGATTGAATGGGTATGATCTTTTTAAATTACATTTATGATATCATACCATTATAATTGTCTTATGATTTCCTATGACCATCCATTTATATCTCCCATGATTACCCTTACTAATAATCTATGATCACCATTTTTATGATTACTTTATCTATGTTATGAAGGTTTTATGTAGGGTATGTCTATGATATGTAATTAATGGGGAGATAATTAATAGAGGGCCATGAAATAAGAATATTTGGTATCTTGTATCTAAAGAAACAAAAGTTTATAATAATTAGGTGTTTATTTTTAGATTTATATAATATTTAACTAAAAATATATAATATTTATGTATTATATAAATTGTTCACTAATCAAACTCATTTCATTCATTCCCAATCCTTCTATACACCTAGTACTATCAACCCTCTTGCATGTCCCCTTTTCTCCAACCATGGTATGGATAGTCTTATCACCAAATGCTCTTAATTACATGCACCTTAATGATAGGACTCGTATGTGACACCTTGAAATGGGAATGATTATGCCTCATTCCATATGAAGGTACCTTCATCGTACACATATAATGTAACACCACAAAAATTCATAAAGAATATAATTTTATTGAATAGAATATATGAAACACAACACCAACAGTAGAAAGGAATAAAAAATAGTATAAACTTATGGTATATTTACTATTTTAAATAAATTAAATCTTTTATATATCTTGAAATTCTCACAACAATGAGTTTTCTTGTGTTACCCACAACAATGACTTTCTCTGATAGCTTGCTTTTAATGTAAGACCGAGTATTCGATAACAATATTTTATTATTATTTAAAAACAATTTTCTCATAGCCATTAAATTAGAAATTAAAAATTTTATTGAAATTTTTTTGAAATTATATAATTGAATTTATTGGTTTCTAATTAATTAGTAATTAATATAAAAACTAGTTATATTTAAAGGAAAAGTATTTATAAATACCATACTTACACACCAAAGGAATTCTATCATAACAAATTCAATTAATTAATATTTGTGGATGATACTAGTGAAATTATGTATTATATATTAAATCAATTTTTTTACATTCATATAAAATATTTGATATGAATTAGACATGAATAATTCTAATTTTACACGTAAAATGATATAATTTTCTAAATGTATATTTTTTCCTTTCAATGGGTAACTTGTTTTATAACAGAATATTAAATATTTTATAAATTTATTTTATAAAATAAACCATATTTTTTAAATCATAATTTAAAAATTATAGTACGGTGTATTTTTTGTATTTTTATAAGAAGTATTATTTTTTGATGAGTAATTTAAAATAATAAATTTTAATTGATAGCTTAATTTTCATAAAAATAATTTACAATGTTAATATAAAATTATAAATTATTTTAATTCGATAATAGTAAAATTATGTATCAATTAATCCAATTTAGGTAATTTAAAAAAAATTATAATGAAATTGGATATAAAAAATTGTAAAAAGTTGAACATTTTAACTTTAATAACCCGCTTTCTCATCCCTTCCATGGGATTAATTTTAAATTAATTTCTTCAAATTCTATGTATTGAATTAAGAAAAATTAATTCTATATTTTTGATAATAATAACGTATTATTTGTAATATATACATATTAAATTTTTATAAAAATGATTAGTGAAAGTATTTAAAATCCATTAAAGTTTGTAAGAGAAAAATGATTTAACTAATTGAATAAACATTAAACATAAGGGAAAAATTGACCTAAAAACTTTAAATAACCCATTAAATTTATATAGTTATATCTTATATCTTCTTGGATATTTTATTTTGTATTATCAAAGCATAGAAAATGTTAAAATTTTTGGTGTAATTCACTCTTTCAAAATATAAAAGTTTTCCACTCACCCTTTTTAGACGACCTCCCTCTATTGTCCTCTCTTAGAACCTATAAATCCTTTTGGATAAGTAAATACTGGAACACATAACTTTGGAACATACCTATCTTAATCATATAATACTTATCTTTGGTAGAAATCCAACTCAGGAAGGCATTAGTGAATACCTAAGGAGGATACCTAAAGAAGAGGTAATGTTTTTTTAAATGCATTTTTATTTTACATCCTTCTCCACCACCACCAATCATTATTCTGTCATGATTATGTAATAAAAAAATATTAAATATAATTACATTTTTTATTTTATGTTTATTACCTACAACCACACACCCTTCCATCAAATGGGTTATCTAATCATCATCCTTGTGTATGGCAGACTACTGCCTCACAAATAGATGTCGTTCATTTTTCCAATACCACCTATCACAGTTTGGAATAATTTTGGAAATAGTATTTATATAAGATATTTATTATTTATTTATGCATTGTTATTTATTATATAACACATACATTCATTATATTCACTATTTGGGTATATGATAATGTCTCTTGTGTGTACGATGGACTACCGCCATGCGAAGTGATGTGATTCGTTCATGCATTACATTGACTATATTTAGGATAAATTTTATAAAAATATGTAATTATTTTATATAAAAAATGATATTGGAATGGTAATATTTATATACACATATATAATTTAATTTTTATTTCTTTAAATAAGATAAAAAAATTAAATCAATGTTCATTTATACGTATGAGTTTCCATCTCCATGAACGTTGTATTTCATTTACTGTCACCAAATTTAATGGATTACTCTAAATAAACTTATAATTAATATTTATTGTGATGAAATTACAGGGTTTTCCCTCAAACAAGACACCCAACCAGATCCATCACATACTCAAAGGGCATTCCCGATCCCCATGGGCCAAGGAAAAACACGCGAGCATCGAACGACAAAAGTAAGGGAACGATTTTTCCCCACATTAAGAACCACATGATATATATATATTAATAAATAAATAGTGGAATACTAAAAATATATATTTTATAACTGTATGAAATATAGTAGAAATAGAAAAACTACAATAGTAGCCAAAACACCAAAAGATAAGTCCAACTACAAATGAAAAAAAATCCAAAATGCAACTCCAAATGATGGTAGGGAAAAAATCGCACAATCTCACCACTATCTATCATACATGATGAAATAAACCTTGCCACTTCATTTCATCTCTATTCCATTCCTCTCATTGGATGGAAAACAAAATTCTACACACCACCTAAGTGGTGCGCAAGTTGTGAGCTAACAGGATTTGTAAGATCCCACCAAGGTGTTCCACAAAAAGTCTCCATATAAAAATTATTGTATGGTCATTTAAAAAAATAATGATAAGATATAAACAATTTATATATAAAACAGGGGAAAAAATTCACTTTTCCATAGTTACAAACACAATCAAGTATATGTGTTTCAAAGAATACATTTCCATATCAATTTTCACAAGAATAAACATTCATATCAAGGATGAATCAGAAAGACAATCAATAAAAACCGAATAACCGGTATCTAAACACAAATTAATATTACATTACTAAAATTTAGACTGCTCATACCACAATACTCAAGTGCACAGAAATTGATCCAAGAACAATGGGCCTAGGAAGGAGAGGAATATTCCATGAGTTAACCCCCCAAATTGTCTAGGTCCCCTAGAACAACATGCCGATGAAACAGAGGAAATACCCAAGACACCCCCCTTGATAATCATAAAAAATGGACAATGGACTCAAGATAAAATTTTACGTAAGTACCTAATGCAACCCCTGTGCTCTTTTTCACAAAACATTTCAATGATTTGAAAACCATTAAAAATAACTTACAATCCATTAATCAAAATATAGGGAAAATAAATTTATTTTTCCAAAACCCTTTTTATCAAACACAAAATATCATTAAAATTTAATAAATCAATTTAAAAAGAAATAACAATTTGAATCTTAATCATAAGGTATTGACTGAAGCACATTCTTCAATGTTCGGGTCGCAGATGCCCACGACAGAATCTAAATCCGACGAAACCCAACAACAATAATGAAGGACCAAGAATCAAATCCAGACATCGTAGCATTGATCGAAATGTAATGACAAGTGGTTGGTGGAAGAGAGGAAACCCACATACCCTGAAGATGAACACTCACCGCACCGTGAAAATTGAAGGAAACGGCTTCCCGAACTAGATCTCACAATGGGTATAGATGAAACCAAGAAGAAACATTCAATTTATATCAAAGGACCAGATAACATAAATCTTGGGTGCTACTACGAATAAACACAATGAATAACTAGAAAGAACACTTACCTGGAGAGATGATTCATAGATGGAATGAAAATTCCATGATGATCAGATTGATTAGGAAGGGAAGGTGACTCTAAAAATCACTTAAGAACTTTTTTTGTTTGAGAGATAAGAGGTTTGGAATGAATCGACCGAGAAAGACTACTAAACACATGAATTAAATATGGGTGTGGGTGGGGTCACAATGTGTACCTAGGGTACAGGACATGTATTCTATACTGGATAAGTTATTCCAAAAACCCATTTCCATATGTTAAAAAATAACATTTAAACCCTACATGGCATGTACCTCAGGTATACGATGTGTACCTACTCACAGCTTGATTTATCCATTCATGATTTGCATCTAGCAGCTAGTACATGACGTGTACCTCTAGGACACAATGTGTACCTCCATCTCACAATGTGTACATTCTCTACACCCAATAGAAAAATCCAAAAAATAACTCCTAAGGACTTTGAACAAAGGAAATCTTAGAAAATGGGAAACCTTACCTGATCAAGGTGTCATGATGTTATAAACTCCCCACCATAATTATTTCTCATCTATGAGAAGTCATGTGGAACATGTAACTCCTTCAAAAAGATGATTCCACTACTCTTTCATCAAGGACTCACATTTCCATGTCTCATGATAATCTGATCCTTGTTGATATAGAAATATGAAAAAAAAATTGACGTTCAATGAAAGACTTTCTTATAGGAGTCAACGATCATAACTTGTTTCCCCAAAATAGAAGCATGTGTCTCTAAATCAATTTATACCAAACTGAAAACATGAAAGGGGTCTGGGGGATTCTTCATGATCTCTGATATGTGGAAAACATCATGGCTTCCCATCAAATGAACTGAAAAAGGTAACCAATAAGCAACCTGTACATGTTACGCAATGATAAAAAATGGTACAACATATATCAGAGATAACATTACTTGTTTTTAAGTCTATGGTGACCCAAATGAGGAGAAACATTCAAGAAAACCCAGTTACCAATGGTAATATCCAAAGGATTCTATTGCTGATCTATATACGATTTCTATCAACTATGGGCTGTAACCAGATGTCATCACACATCCTGAATCTTCATCAACGTTTCGTGAACCAAAATTGGTCCCACCAAATCCACTTCACCAACCTATTCCCAAAAAATATGTGATCCTCATGGGTGACCAAACAAATCCTCGAAATGATCAATTTTTATCGACTATTGATAACTTTTGTTTTAAAAAAACTCAACCTGTACCATATGTCTATCTCATAATCATCTGAAATCCATGATATAAGAATGATGCACATCCACCAGGATATAAATTACATGATTATTTTCGCCATCAGTATCTAGATGGTATGTTGTGCTCAACATGATCTGAGATCACATTTCATCTTAAAGTATCATCCAGAACCACGAGGTAAACTGACGATACCTACCTGAAAAAATGGAGAAAGGACTCCCATGTATCCTTAAAATCTTCTACACATACAACTTACACAGTTCATTGACATTGTTGGTATCCTTGATTGAAATAAAACGAGAAGCCTATGTCAACCGATCAACAACCACCCAAATTGCATTTTTCCAATAGGGTGTCCATGGAAACCCAACAAACAAATGCATGGATGCCTCCACCAATTTCCAAATAAGAATGTGAAGATACTGAAGAAACCAAAAAGGTTTCAAGTGCCCTGCCTTTATCCTCTGGCAGGTGTAAAAGATGGACACATAATATGAAATATCATGTTTCATACCCGGCCACCTAAATCATCTTATAATTTCATAATAAATCTTCATAGAACATTTATGAATGTCCCATGAAGTGTTATGACAATCAAACAAGACTTAAATTCTCATATATACTCGGATGACAACTCTCTTTTAGAATTGAAGTATTCCATCTGAATAAAAATAACAACCAAAAACAGTCCCCCCACCAAAATGTCTTTCTCAATTCTTCTAAAAATCATCATTATACAATTGAAATTGAAAAATAGACTTTAGTAGAGATGATTACAACTGAGAACTAGCCAAAAACATACCTGAAGAATCCTCCTGATCATCCATATTCAATTGTGATAAAATCCCCATAATATTCCACTCATCCTTCGATTCCAAAACATAAAGTAATGGTACATTCCTACTAAGTGTGGCTGAAACAACATTACCTTTCCCTAGGGTATAGGAGATGTTGAATTCAAACGTCTAAATGTATTTTATCAATCATCTCTATAAAATATTCTATCCTTTATTGGAGAGGCTATAGCTCAGAATATTATGATTATAGAAGACCATGATCTTCTCCCTTAAGAGATAGTGCTTCCATCATTTTAGTGCATTAATATCCACAACAAGATCAAAATCATGTGTGGAGATGATCCCAATCCCTATTTCAGTGCCTATAGTTCAGCGTTAGCATGGAGATGATCCAAATCCCTATTTTGGTTTCTGTAGTTCACGACCAAGGGATCATTTGAACCTGAGTGAGAATCTGTTGTGTCTCCCAAAAATATATTATATGGATTGGTGGCCATGGGGATAACCCTGGATCACACACCAAGGGAAAAAGGGGTTTCCTTCTAAGATGCACTGAAAGGGGTTGCTCATTCTCCAAAGGTTTCTCTATCATCTTCGAACTCACCATCCTGGATTATTGATGATGTGTTTTCAGTACTTTCTGATCCGGATACAATCAAGTAACTACTCTAATCATGCAGGTATTCTGCTCTGGGTCACATTTCCCTGGTAAAGGGGGATAAACCGTGGAATAATTCCAATCTCAAGATGAGGCTTTTTCAATGTTGGGGTGTGAGGGACATTAAACTTATCATGATTGGAAGAGTGTTTTTCACTTCGTATTCAATATAAGTTATGATCTATGAATGGATTAGAACAAGGGGGTGACACATGTGAAACTGGGTGTCTTCAATTTGACTGAATGGGATTGGAATTTCAACCCATCCACTCAACGACAAACCACATCACAATTATGGATTCACCTGCATGGTCTGAATTGGTTTTATTAAAATCCTAATTTTTTTGATCTTTCTTCTTTTGTGGGGACTCCATTGAAGATGGATCAGCATACCATTGAAGGGGAACATGGATTTTATGTACGTGTTCTGGTGGAAGCTAACAGAGACTCAAATATTCATGAGATGACTAATTTCATTGATAATGATAAGAAGTTTTAAATTCGAATTGAATATGAAAAAAAGAAACCTTTTTGAATATTTGGAATCAATGTCATGAATTACTGGAATATTCAGAAGCAATAAAATTTAGTGAAGGACTCCATGGCTGACAAAGATAACCCATGGAAGGAGGCTGGGAGGAAAAATAAGGCCAAGGTCCCTTCTAAATAGGGAGAACCATCGGGTAAGGATCCTCATGTATCTAAATAGAATGAGGATAAGGTTGGGACTACTATAGTTGTTTCACCCATTTCTCCTCCAAATAATTTTGATGCAGATGATTCAGAGATTGATCATTAAGTAGTTAATTTGGTATCTAGCACTCTTGCTTTAGATCTTACCTCTATGAAGGAAGAGTGCAAAGGTAGTGGTAATGATGTTCTTGACAGCCATGATGCTCCTTTAGATTCTAATTCTCCAAGGGCTGAGAATGATATGGTTTCATCAGGAGTTGTTAATCTACAAAATTCTTCTTCCCCCTTAATAATAGATGGTGTGACATGGTTGAGGAGTAACAATCATTGGAGGCCAAATGTTCCCCTCTGTTCACTTTGGAGGTGAGCGTCTCCTACATAGAAGGAAGAAATCCTGACACTACAATGGATACAGCTGGGACATTGGATCAAAGAATAAAAAACAGAACCCTTTCCAAGCATTCTAATGGCTCCCAAAATTTTTCAGGAATGTATAAGGCAAAGAAGAAAAATAAGAGATAAAATTTTAATTAAAAATTTGTTTCAAAATGAATGTGATTTATTGGAATTCCCATGGTATCACTAATTCCTCTACTATTAATTCTTTCCATAGGCATATTTGAATTCCCTAGATAAATTTAATTGGTATCTCTGAACTTAAATCCACCTTTTCTTTGGGTTTTTCAAGCTCTAATAATTTTTGTTTTCTCTAGATTGTTACAAAGGGTCCTGATGGACAATATGAGAGATTATGGGTTTTCACTCATTCCTCCATTTTTATTGTTAACAATATATCCATTAATGAGTAGGGTATTTCTTGTTCATTGTAGTGGAAGTCTGAGAGGATGGCCGGCTCTTTTGTTTATGCTAAATGTAACTGTCATGGTCATAGGAGTTTGTGGATGGAACATGATATCTTTACGGGAATTTATTCCCCCTGGTTCATTGTTGGGGATTTCAAAACTATCCTCTATTTGAGTGACAAACGTGTCTCGTTAACTCATATAATTCTCTTAGGGAATTCAATGGTTGTGTTGATGATAATGATATGGATAATGTTGGTTTGGTTGGTGCAATATACACTTATTACATATGATATATCATCCATATGATTGCTAGTAAGCTGGGTCGGGCCTTTGTGAATAATATAGCTCGGGACAAATGGGATTCCATTTCTAGTACCACTCTCCATAAAATTGCTTTTGACCACAATCTCATTCAAGATTGTTTTAATTGTACGGAATATTTCATGCCTCTTATTTTTCATTTCAACAATGTTTGGGCTCTTCATGTGATTGTGGTAGATTAATTAAAAATTCATGGAACAGTATCCATGGTGTATATTTTCTCTTCAAATTCAAGATGATCAAGTGCTCTTCATAATCATGGGTCATGTAGAATTATAGTGAGATGGACAAGGAAATATTATGTCTTGAATCCTCTCTCCAGCAACATCAACATGATGCCTCAAATGTGGACTTCAATATGGATTTTTCTAGGGAAGCTATTCTGTCCTCTAAATTTAACTGTCTTCTTGAAATGAAAGAGAATAGTCTTAAGGAACCCATCCAAATAAAATAGCTTCATGAAGGGGATCAAATCAAGAAAAATTTCAACTCTCTCTAAATAATATGGATGGCTATTCGTCCCCTCTCTTATCTTAAGTTTGGTGATCAAATTTTAGACCACAATGAAAACATTGTTGATTATATTTTTGATTATTTCACTGAGATGTTCATTGGTCACACTTTGAGGGGATCATTTATGGATAGTATCATCCCTTATTTAGTGTCTTCTACTGATAATCACTTTCTCACTAGTTCCCCTTCCAAATTTGAGACTAAGGATGCTGTTTTTAGTATTAATTCCTCCAATTCCCCATGTCTAGATGGTTTCAACAATTTATTTTATTAGATTTATTAAGAAATTATTAATGGGGATGGTTTTAATGTTGTCTCCTAATTCATTTCCTCAAGATCTCTTCCTCAGGGTATCAAGGCTCAGTTTATCTCCTTAATTCATAAAATTTAAAATTATTGGGAGATTCTCCTTTTTATACCATTTCCTCGGTGAACACTAGTAACAAGATCATAAGTATGATTATTACTATCAAGCTCTCAATCATTGCATATAATATTGTTTATTGGAATCAATTTAGATTTATTAAAGGACAATATATTCAGGAATGTATTTACTTGGCATCATAATGTAATAATATGATAAGCTAACCTACAAGGGAGGGCATAATTGCTGACATCAAAAAGGATTTTGACACATTGGATTGGACATTCCCTTATATGGTTCTTGTATGTTTTTGTTTTAATGAAATATTTATAAGTTATATTGACACACTTTTTGGATATGCTCATGTCTCGGTTATGTTAAATGGTTCCCAAAAGGGTAATTTCCTTAATCTAGAGGTGTTCATCCTAGTGATCCTCTCTCAGCCATACCTTTTTCTATCGCTAATGGTTATCTTAATAGACTCATTGCTCACATGGTCACATAGGGTCAGCTCAAGCTGATTCAGGCATCGAGGTCTTTTATCAACCCATCTCATATTTTATATGTCGATGATATTATCATCTTCTTACAGGGTAGAAAAAAGAATATTTGTGACATGAAGAATGTTCTATATCATTATGAGGGTGTTTCTGGCTAATGTATCAGTTGGGATAAATCCCTCATACATTTTGGGAAGGGGTTTTCTTTCTCCAAAATCATTGGATTACATTAGAGATACGAATCATATAAGGGTTCCTGCCTTTTCATTATCACAGAGTACCATTATGTTGGGGGCAACATAGAGTATCTTTCTTTTCTAAAATCATTGACAGCATTAATGGACAACTCTCAACCTAGAAATGGAAGATCCTATCTATGGATTGGTGATTAAGCTTGGTGAAGTCAGTTATAGTTTGGAAATTGGTGTGCTCATTCATGGTCTATAAGTGGCTGAGATGACTTCTCAAGCATCTTAATATCTCTATCAGTAATTTTATTTGGAGTGGTAATATTAATGAGAGGAAAATGGTCACAATTTATTAGAAGGTTTGTTTTATACCTCTGCATAACGCTGGCATGGGAATGAAAAATATTGCTCTTTTTAATGATTCCCTTTAAGCCTTCCTAGTCTAGAATATTCCCCATAGTAATTCTAATTCAATTAATTTTCTCAGTTCTTGTTTTTCTAGTAAATTGAGGCAGGGAAAGAATGCTTACATGGGCCCTTTATTATGGACATCAATTAAATATTATTTTCAGAATATTATGACATGATCTGGATGAATTGTTAAAAATAACTCAAATACCAAATTTTTGTTTGATAAATGGACATGTGCTATTCTCTATGATAATTTCCCACAAAATGTCCTGGAATCAAATTAGAAGGTCACAATTAAACATTTTTTTGATTCTCCTCCCTCGCCGCTCCCAGATGAGCTTCATGCTTTGGACAAACATTATGACTTTATTTACGGACCTGATATTCTGGTTTGGGATCCTGCTAGCAATGGAATAATTACTAGAAAACTCTTTGACCAACATTTCACCAAGGGCCATCATACTGACCACAATTATTTATCTTCTTTCAATAAAAAATGGATCATGCTGCCACGTCTTACCCCTATTATTGGCTGGTTTACAATAGGTTACCCTCTTATGAGTTACTTCAAATGTTTAGTATTCATCTTTCTTCCAGGTGTGCTTTGTGTCACCAGCATAGGTAGGATGCAGAGCATCTCTTCCTCAGCTATGCAATGACCTTAGCCATTTAGAAGGAGGTCCTGGAAGCTTTTGAGCTGGCTGGTATTGGATTTTAATGTCTACAAGCCCTCCTTCGGTGCTGCTCAGTAATCTAGTTATCTCCCCAGGTACATGCTCTACATTGTGTGGCTATAGTTGAATGTTTTAAAGCTATTTGAGGCACTGAAATGTAGTAATTTACTTTGAAAAAGGCAGCTTTGTGAAGATGATCATGAAGCAGAATTTTTTTTCTACAAGAGATATGTGCAGCTCTACCATGGGGGATTACAACAACAGTATACATGATTTTATTATTCTAAAAAACCTAGGTGTTTAGGGAGACTTCATACATGCATTTGGATCATTTGACGTGTTTTGGTTGCCTCCTCCCCTTCATTGGATTAATTTGAATACAGATGGTGCATCAAAGGGAAATCTGTGGCCAGCAGGGTGTGGTGTGGTTTTTATGAGGCATGATGATTCTATTAAGGGATGTTTCTATGGCCCTTTTGGCATGACTAATTCACTCAAAGTTGAGATTCTAGGAATAATTCATGCATTCGCATTTCCTAGAATGAATGATTGGACCAATATGTGGTGGAATGTGACTCTATCATTCTTGTATAGGCTATCAGAAATGGTGAACTTTATATCTCTTGGAGGTTTGCTGCAAAGTGGATGGAATACATGAAGACCCTTTTGAATATTAATTTCATCATCACTTGTATTTATCGGGAGGCGAATATAGTTACAGATGGTATTACCAATATGGGAGTTGGTAAGCGTCTTACCTGATCAGACTCCCTTCCTGTGGTCATACTCCCTCATTATTAGACTGATTGTAACAAGACCCCACATTTTCACATCTTGTAACTTTCTTGTATTCTATGAATGTTGTACTTTCCCATTTGGTCAAGGGACCTTTTAAAAAAATGAGTAGGGTTGTTTTATCATTCGGCTGGGATTGACGAGATCCATAAGCTACCACATGATCATCTTTCATAAGCACAAATACCAACCCACCACCAGATACATCACAAAACACCATGTACCCCTTACTAGGCTCAGGTAAGTTTAGAATAGAAGCTGATGCCAGAAGTCATTTCAGTTCATTGAATTAATAATAACACTTTTAATCCCATGTGAATTTTACTGTATTCTTGGAAAGAGTAGTCAAAGTTGATTCTAGTTTAGATAAACCATTAATGAACCATTGGTAGTATCCTGTACGACCAAGGAATCATCTAACATCAATGAAGTTCGATAGTTCTTTATGAGACATAGTAGTCGTTACCATCTCTGGATCAACACATAAGCCATGATCACAAATTATGTTCCCCAAGAACATCACTTCTCCATTCTAGAAACTACATTTCAATGTAATTCCATACAAATAGTGACCCCTGAAAATTTCGAAAACCAAATTAAGATGGTGCTAATGCTCATGTTCAAATTTTGAATAAACCATAACATCATCCACAAACACGACCAAAGAAATGTCAAGATATTGATGGAATATCCTTTTGATCAATGCCATGAATACTATAGGAGCATTAGTTAGACAAAAGGCATCACAAGATATAAATAATGGTTATACATTCTCTATAAGGCTATGTTTGGTATATTATTCTCTTGAACTCTGAGATGATGATAACATGATCAACAATCAGTATTTCAAAACCTCTTTTCCCCCTTCATCTAATCAAATAAATCTTCCACATTTGGAAAATAATAATTTTTCTTATCCATTATTTGGTTCACCGTCAAAATTATCACAAATAAAAAAAGTGAACCATCCACTTTTATGGCAAAGATCATAGGGTATGCCTAAGTAGAAACACTAGGGTGAATGAAACCATTCTATAACAAGTCATAAAACTAAATATTGAGTTCTATTAACATAGTTGGTTCCATATGGTATGAAGGGTTCAATATATATTGCATACATAGAACTGGGTCAATCGTAAACACTACCCCTCTCTCTGAAAAAATATTAGAGAATTCGTCTAGAAAAACATCAGTGAAATCTAGAAAAAAAGTCATCAATAAAATAAATTTCATCAGTATAAAACAAAAAATAACAATCAAACTACTGATATATGGGTGGGATGGTTCAGTATGAACATACCTCAGGTCCCACTCTCCCTGAAATACACACGAGATCCTGTATACATTATGAAATGAAACATGCTAACAATGGGAATAAAACATATCATAATGAGTGACAAGCTAATCCATACTGATGATGACATCCATCAAATCAAAATCAAGAATGAAAAAATCCCAGACTGACTCCATATCGGCTATCACTAACGAATATGAAGGTCACTAAACCCCTAACCTTTCCTCCTTCCAATAGGGGTATCTAACTCCATTAGGAAAGGAATAAGTTCCATTGGATGCTTAAACAAATCAACAAATCATGAATATATGAACTAATATGAGGCACAAGTATCAAAAAATGAAATTTAAACTAAACACACAATAAGAATCTCAAATATGACATTTACAGGACCTACATAAGCTTTTATTGGACACTAATCTACTACGTGAAAATGCTTCACTATTGAGGCATGTGTATGGAGCCCTGTTGCCTTTGAAGATTTTGATTGTACTACATAATCCTTTAAAGATGGAGAACACTGACTATAACGATAAATATTCATAGCCTGAGAGAAACTCTGCAAGTTACCAACACATCCACAAATATTTCACGTCTTCACGGGCATAGGACATGAACATCTGGTGTTTAATCCCTTTCCGCATAAATAGAAAGACAAAGGCACAATGCTTGCAGAAATGGATGATGCAGGGGAGGCTCACTACTGAGACCCACCTCCACCAATTCTTTGATGGTCTAGAAAATTCAACTTCTTCGCATATATTCCACTAAAGTTGTCATTGGTTGGGAAAGTATTTATGGTATCACCGACCATTCCTACCATATTCATCTCTACCATCATTATTCTATCTACTTTCTATTAATATGTAGAACATTTAAACATGAACAACTATGATTTGATATCCATTCAGAGACCCTATATGTATTTCTAAGCCTTTACCTTGTCATTCTTTACCATTTTCGGAGTAAAACATACCAGATCAAAAAACCAATTGGTGTGTTCAGACACCGAATGCTCACCCTATTGTAATGAGTCGAAGTCCATATACATTTACAAAATTATAGACTCTAGAAAAAATTTCTAAAAGTACAATGTTTTGAAACCATTCCAATCCAAGCCAATATTTCTGTCTGCTTGGACCACAGAATCCCACCAACACTTAATAGAGCCCTTGAGTCTAAACATTTCACACTTCACCCAATTATTGTTAGGTGTCTCCAGGAAGTCGAATATTTGATCGATCCTATACATCCAATCCTCTAACTCTTGTGGTTCAGTTGTTCCCATAATGGATAGTGGATTATCACGCTTGATCTCCCGCAATTGATCTCACTCTACTCTAGCTCCCTATTATACCTCAACAATAATGTTCTAATCTCACATCACAATGTAATCAACAACACAGACTACCCATACAATAGTCTTGATTAGATTCTAATACATAGGTGTGTTACCTTGAGGAGCTTCAACTACACCATCCTAAAGAACTCATGGAAGTTGTCTCGGAGGAATACTGTGGCCACCAAAACATATGAACGATCAGATAACAAAATAAATATCAATTCAAACTAGAACAACCATAATAAACAACTGAGATTTTTAAAACAAAAACCTATACTATAGACACACATCCCAAAATCCCATGGTATTTGAGTATTGTAACGATATGAGCTGGCTAGGAACTAATCACAACATACCTCCTTTGATACCAAACTAAAATGAACCAACCCCGGATTCCCTCAATCTCGACACTAGACCCAATATTTCACATACAAAATGGGTGTTACAGATCCCCATGGGATGGAAACAAGAACCAAAACATCAATTGACAAAACTGAGGGAACGATTTCTTCCAACCTGAACTACAACATTGAATGTATATATATAGAAATAATAAAATAGAGGAATACCAAAAATATATATTCCATAAAATTAATAAAGATGGTGAGAATAAAAAAACTATAATAGTATGTAAACTCCAAAAGAAAAGCTCAAATACAAAGGAATAAAAAAACCAAACATCTATTCCAAATGATTGTAGGGACAGACTCCCACCATCTCACCACTAGCTACCCAACCAGATTACATGAACTTTTCAACATCACTATGAAACCTTTTCTTTCCTTATATTGGAAGATAAACCAAGATCTACACACCATCAAAGAGGTGTGCTAGGTTTGAGCTAAACAGATATGTAGGACCTTACCCAGGTGTTCCACAATATATCTATTTATAAAAAATCCTATATTCTCATTTTAAAATAAAACATGGCATGATAAGACGTAAACTTGTGGTATAGAAAAAATGGTAATCATTTTCCTTTTCGATAGTTCTAAAAAATGAAGTTATATCAGTTTCAAAGCATATTTTTGAATATCATATTCCACAAGAATAAAAATGTATATCGAGGATAACTGAAAAATATGGTTAATAAGAAAGATAAGAACATATATGAATACACCAAGGAATACTATAGGACTTGGAAATAGACTATATATACCACAGTAGTGAAGTGCACAAAAACCAAGCCTAGAGCAATGAGCCTAGGATGTAGAGGAATACCCCATGAGTAAAACCCACAATTTTTCATTATTGGTCCCCTGGAATAATGGGCCTAGAAAAAAAAGGAAAGACCCCAGAAAAACCCCATTGGTAATAAAAAAACAATGGGTGATGGCATTAAGACAAACATTCCACTTAAGTACCCATGGTAACCCATGTTTTAATTTTCACAATTATTTTCAATGCTTTGAAAACCATTCAAAACCATTAACAATCCATTTATCAAAATCCAAGGAAACCAGTTTTTCCTTCAAAACCCTGTTTTCACCCATAAAAATAATCAATCAGATTTAATAAATCAATTTACATTGTAATAGAAATCAGTCTCATTATTATAGGCCAGAGATAAAACAACCTACCTAAATATTCAGGTCGCACATGACCACAATGTAATCTAGAGAAAAAAACCCAAAAAAATCAATGAAGGACCTAGAATCAAATTACCACATCTCAGGATTGATATAAATATAAATATAAGTTTTTGGTAGAAAAGAGGAAACCCACATACCTCGAAGATGAATGCCCACTGCACTACAAACAATAAAGGAAAAGGCCTATGGACCTAGATCTCACAATGGGTCAACATGAAACCAAGAAAAAACAACAAACATAGATCAATATATCAATTAAAATAAATCTATGTCACTATAATGATCAACCACAGTGAAGAATTAAAAATTACCCTTACCCAGAGAGACATAACATTGATGCAATAAAGTTCCAAAGACGATCAGATCGATCTAGAAGGAAATGAACTTCTAAAAATTGCCTAAAAGGGTTTTGGTTCGAGATCCAAGAGGCCTAGATATAATAGAACAAGAGAAACTTCTTAATATATGAATTAATGCTGGTTATGTTCTGAGTCATGACTTGTATTTTTGGTACATGACGTATAGTCCACACTGGATATGTTATGCCGAAAAACATGTTGCATTGGGTTAAAAACTAACATTTAAAACCTACAAGAAGTTTACCTTATATACAAAACCTTTACCTACTCATAATGTGATTTCCCCACTTATAATTTACATCCAAAAACTAGTACATATGGTGTACCTCCTATGCACCCTGTTGAAAAATTTAGAAAATCACGTCTAGGGACATTGAAACAAAATGGAACATCGAAAAATGGAAAAATTATTTATCAAGGTAATATGATGTTAAATTTATGATATTTAATTTTTTTACATTATGTATATTTTAAAACAATGATCTAATTAATATGAAAAAATAACAAGTAAAAACATAGTCAAAAAATAATTATAGTTATTACGCAAAATACAGAGAATAATGAATGATTATTACTAAAAATGTAATAATATGTCATAAAAGGCTCATATATTATAATATAAACATCAATATAGTTATCAATAATTTAATAACTATTTTAAAACAACTATATAAGAGGATAATGAAAGTATAAAAAAATTGAAAGTATGAGGTAAGACATTATCTTCTCAAATTAAATTTCTTGAGGTATATAATATTATTATGAACCAAATTACATATATATGGTCTATATAATTTATATTAAAATTAAATTTAAATAATTATTCTTTATTTATTTTATTTTTAGTTTCAATTTAAATTATTTCATATAATGGGATATTAATTAAAAGTTACCAAGTGGTAAATAATTTCACAAACCAATTTCTTTTAATTGTGATATATTACATCCTCACTATCTCTAATAGTTTAATATTGTGCATGTAAATTTTTTTAATATATATTTTTCTATATAAAATTGTTTTCTGTTGATTTATTGATGATACACATAATCTATTCATTGGTTTATTCTAAAATCAATGTTATGATCTTTCAATGGGTTTACATAAAATTATATTTTGATTTAGGATTGTTTACATTTAAATTTCCATCTAAGGAAATTATCTATCAATTTTTTTAAATTCATATTCTTTTTCATTGGTTATAGATTTTTATTTTCATGTAATATCACCAATTTTATTGTATTTAGTTCTTAAAATGTTTTGTAAATTGTTTTTAACAAAACAGTACTTCATATCTCTCTTTAATCAGATATATTTTTTCTATTAACATCAGATTTCTTTAAATATTTATTCAAGAACGTTTTTATCCATTTCAATAATATTTATTCAATAAATTTTTGAAAATTTTCTCTTTTTTTGTCAAAGGAAGCTTATTATTTATGTGTGAATATATCACTTTTCTCTCGTTTTTTTACAATGAAAAAGGAATGTTATTTTACTTTGTGCTACATGCATAGTATTACCTATCATCATTTTATTTATGCTTCCATTGCAATTTCCTGATTTTTTTAAAAGAAAAGATTTTTATAAGTTATTTTCAAAGAGAATAAAATTCAATATATTTTTCAAAATGAAAAGTATATTTACCTCAATAATGATTTTAAGGATATTTTTATTTCATCAGCAACGACAACCCTTATTTTTAATCTAATGTTCATAAATGAGATTGACACCATCCTTATTCTCACATTGGTTGGAGTATAATTATTTTTTGTTGTTTATTATTGAAATTCACTTCCTTGAATCATTGTTTTTATCAATTAAGATCCACTTGAATTATTGAATTTGCAATGACCATTGATCATTAAATTTCGACTAAATATCTACCTTATATTTGAAGGATATTTTTATTTTTCTATACCATATACCATTTTTACATATAATTTTTATTTTTAAATTTATTTTATTATCTATTATGATCTTGATAAATCCATATTCATTACTAAATACAAATAATTGATAACGAAAATTGTTTATGAATTAAATCAATTATTCAATATATGAAGAAGGATTCAGACTAGTATGACATGTGTTGGGTACAATTTTTCATAATACCCTCAATGCATCAGTAGTCTCATGCGAGGATTCACTTGGATATAATCATATTAATAGGTTTCTACCCATTAGTTTTAAGTCATGTTTTGAAAGATCTTGACGAAAATGTTACTTTTACCTAGAAAACATGGTGTCCAATAACTAAGCATTGATTTATTCAGATTTAGTTATTATTATTCATGTGATTTTTACTATGAAAAAAATATAGATGGATTTCAGTATTACTATATTGATTAAATGGAATGTTTTTTCAGTTATTTACCTTTCTATATTGATTTTTCCTTATCTTCTATTTAAATAGAATCTGTTTTCAGATTTTACATTTCTACATTTATTATTCCTTATCTAGTTATTTAAATGGAATGTGTGTTTAGTTATTTTCCATGTCATGTTTAATTTTCATTGTTAATTCATGATAGCATCCAATATACTTAACCATTACTTATAATTTAATGTCAAACATGTTTTTTTCACTTCCTAGTAATGAAAAATGTATTTTATGAATCTTATGAAGGGATTCTCCTGATGGAATAAAAATATATCAAAAAAATTAGGTTTTAATTTTTAATTCCAAATGTAAGGTAATACTTATGTATGTATCATGCATATTTAGACTAAAAAATTAATCAGTAATTTTGAATGTGATTCCTTGTATCTTATGCCAATGTAAAGATAATATACACTAGTTCCAGGATTATAGAGTGAGGGTTCATATATCTATTATCAGAATATGTTTACTATAAACATTGGATACTTGATTTATGAAAACATAGATTAGGTAGCATAAAACTAGGATAGAATTTGAGGGAAAGTATAGAATAACATACTAATGTTTTCTGTAAGATTGTGATTAAGGGTGTTTTCCTAGAAATAAATCCCTTTTAGTATACAACAATTGGACATGGTTAAGGAACATATGTAACTAAGAGTAATTACTCTATAAAGGTATTAATGCACTTGACTCGATCATAATCTGGTTCATGAAAATAGTCTTTACTATGCACATGGTTTGAAACTCCCAGGTTATATGCTAAGGATATTTCATATTTTCGTTAAAACCCGTTAAGAAGGATTTGAATAGATAAAGAAAATGAATGAACTATATTAAACCTAAATCATCCTAGATTAAAAATAATGTTTTAAGATTTCAAACTCCAATAAATGATTATATGGTCTCTACGGTATGATAATTGATTTTCAAACTATGATTTTTAGATTTAGTAAATGGATCTAGGTTTAAGGAATGTTGTTATTATTGAACATGAATGAAAAAGCAGTGGAAATGCGAAACAAAATATGTTGTTAACAGGATTCAAAGATATCATGTTTTTTTCCTAATCTATTATCTTGAAATATTATTAAAACATATAACTTAACCAACTATAATAATCACTAAAGAATAGAAGGATATAGTTTTATAACAACTAATGTGGTGGATACCATAAAGAAAATAAGTCTTGATTTCTATCAGTTAAGGAATATGGAAGGAGATTCCAATGGACGTGTCTCAAAACTAAATGATATGTTTTTTTATAAGTTAATGTAATATAATGATGAAAATTATTTATAAGGAAAAATGAAGAGTACAATAGAAATAAATAAATCTCATTATGTGGATCCATTTATTGTTTGTTGCCTTACATGTGGGAATCATGGGAACTGACCAAATGAATTACACAATCTAAAGAGTGACACAAATACCATGGGAGGAACGATGTGTAAATAAAATGGATTTAGTACATATGTATTATGTTTCAAGAAATAAATTAATGGAGAATTTTTCTGACAATATTTTGGTGTCAGGAATCTTAAAACATCTATGGATTCTATTAAATTTTAAAAGATTTTTTGTATTAATTAACATAAGAGTTATGAAAAAAATAATGGTTAATGAGTTTAAAAATGATTATATGTTCAAATTCATATTAATATATTCTTATGGATCAACAGAAACTAATTAAATGTTTGATATATTTATGTGAATAATATTTTTTAGTGGAAAAGTTATTTGACGAATAATCCCTTTAAATATTATTGACATAAGTTTAAATGTATATATATCCTTTAGGGTTAATATGATCATTAATAAAAATATAATAACATTCAAATAACATTATTATACATTAAAAAAATAAAAAATTGGTTGTATTTAATACTATAGTAAAAACATTATTTAATGAATAATTTTTGTTTAAATTTTCCCATCTTATTAATTTTAGTAATATTATAAGAATTATATTAATATAATTTTAGAAAAAAAAACCTACATGTTGGCTGAAAACACACCATGTACACAAAGGGTTGGGTGCGTGAACCAATTACCTATGTGTGAAAAGGTTTTCATGCCTACCCTTAGCTTACACGATGTCCTCCCAATTCTTCCATTGTTTTAATTAAACAATTTAATGAATAAAAAATAATTGTAACTCAATATAATTACCTTTTTTAATTTAGATATTAATATACCAACCATATTGGTTTTAGAAAAAATTTAATGTTGGACAAAAATATTTTAATTTCATTATATATCATTTAAAATTTAATTTTAGTTCTTCAAGAATAAAAAATCATTTTTTGATACGTATTTCACTAAATATGAGATACAATAAAAATTGATCAAGGTACAAATAAAATATGAAAATGTTGTTATGAAATAAAAATATATCATGTATGTATATTTTCTTATATTCTTATATAGAAAATAAATTCCCAATAATATAAAATGAATCTTAAAATAAAATTTTATCATATTACAGTCTTTTTTTATTATATTAATTACCTTTTCACAACAACTATATGTACAGTTTTTGAACCCTCACAATTCCATTAAGAATAAAATTTTAAATTATCAATGACTTCAATCACTCTATATTAATATTTATTATTTTCATTAATTTCTATATGTTCACTTTCCACTGATGTTCTCATATATGGAAACCTAGTTTTGTGTTATTTCATGTGACCAATGTACTTCCCATATCTTGTATTACGTGGATATTTTTTTACCTATTTTATGATGTGGTATTGTAAAAATAAATTCTAAAATTTCATTCTCATTTTTTCCAACATCATGTTTAAATTTCAGGGACGTTATTTAGTTAATGTTGGGAGAATGCAACTGCTGAAAAATTCTAAAATAATAACATTTAATTTAATAGTGGAAATAAAACACAAAAAAAAACATATAAATAAATATACAAACTCAATACATTATGATATATCAACTATTGGAAATTAATTAAATGTATTCTTGAGCTTTTTATTCACACAACAATGAGTTTTCTTGCATTACAGACACTAATGACATTCTTCGATAGCTTGGGTTACACCCAACACCATGTTTTAACTAAAAATAATAATATCATTACTTAAAAATAAAACATTCTAAGTGACACTAAATTTTAGTATATAAATAGTATTAAATAATTTATATAAATATATGGTTTAATTAATAAGTTACCAATTAATCATAAATGTATAAAAAACCAATAGAATATAAAGGAAATGTTTTTAGGGAAAACTATTTTTATGTTCCAAATACATTTTATCTTAACAAATTAAATTAATTACATTTAGTGGATGATAATAATGAATTTTATATATTATTTATTAAATATTTTTTAACATTCATACAATATATTTTTTAAATATGTGATAACAACCAATAAATTTTTTTTCGTTTATAAAGATTTATTTCGGTAAAAGAAAATTTTAAACCTCTAAATGATGCATCTATTTTAAAACTATATTTTAAAAATCATATTAATTTTATTTTAGAAAAGTAAATAATATTTGAATGGTTATTTACTAAATTATTCTTTTGTGATTTTTTATTTTTTACAAGATTCACTTTTTGATCATTAATGAAAAATACTGACATTTAATTGTAAAATAACATTTCATATAAAGACATTATAATATAAAATAATATATAAATATATTTTTTAATTCAAAATTTTTAATTTATAAATATATTAATCCAAATTTGTTCATTGAAATAAATTTTATAATGAAATTATATATAAAAACATTAATCTATGTTGATAACTTTCACTTTAAAACACTGATTTATCTTCCCATCCACAGGTTTAATTTTAAATTTATTTTCACCACATATTGGTTTTGAATTTGAAATAATGGATTCCATTTTTATAATCATAATAATTTTTAATCTCTATAATTTTAACAAAATTTTTTGTAAAAAGTTATTGGTGAAAGTAATTAATGTTAATTAGATGATTAAAAGAAAAACGAGTTTATTGAGGGACTAAAGTTTAATCTTAAGCAGCCAAAAAACCTAGAAGATTTTCAAAATATAATTTTATATCAATATTTTTACCATATCCAATATATTGTATAGTTTTTTTCATTATTGGTTCCAATATACATAAAAAATTTTAGTGGAATCGAATCTTTCAAAATATACATGTTTTCTACTCACCCCATATATAAAGGCCTCAACCTCCCTCTACTATTCAAAAATCTCAAGCCTTTTGTCTCAAAAAATAAATGAACAAACAAATTATCCACCTCTCACTAATAATTTAATATTCCTTATCATGGGATGAAATCCTACATAGGAAGTAATTAGTGAAATTTTAAGGAGGATACCTAAAGAAGAAGTTATGTTTTTTAAAAAAATATTTATTTCCTTCTCCACATCATTCAATCTATATTATATATAGATTATATAATAGCCGTATTAATATAAATATACACAATTGATTTTATATTAAGGGTATGACCAACAGCCACACACACTTCAATGAAATTGGTAATGAAACCATCATTCGTGTGTTCGGTGAGCTACCGCCTCGCAAACAGATGTCATTCTTTTTTTCAATTACCACCTTGAAATATTGGGCATAATGATAGACACACAATTTTTATATGATATTTATGACATTTATAATTTATTATTATTATTTAGTTATTATATAACATATTCCGTCATTCTATCCATTTTTTGGGAGTATGATAATATTACTCATGTGAATGGAGGACTACCACCACACAACATGATGTGATTCGTTCACACATTACATATAATGTATTAAGTATGTGTTTGATAAAAATATGTTATATATATAAAAAATTTATGTTTTAATGATAATATATATATATATATCATATATTTTTCATTCATTCGATATGATAAGAAAATATAAGTAGTGTTCAGGCGTATATAAGACCAACCATCTGCATGAATGATGTATATCATTTTCGATCACAAAATTTTATTTATTACTATAAATAAATATATAATGAAAATATTCAGTATTTACATATTTTTTAAAATTATATATTTCTTTAAATAATGTTTAAATTAAAAGGAATAAAACAACAAGCCAAAACATTATTGAAAAACAAAGATAGTTATTAACTGAAATGATGAAAATAATGAATGATTATAGATATATAGGTAATAAAATGTCCAAAAAGGATAATATATAACATAATAAATATTATTATTTTCCTTTAATAGTTTAATAACATGTAAAAAAACTATACATGATGTTAAAGAATGAATGACTAGATGGAAAGTGTGAGGTAAGGGATTTTTGTCTACAATTCATTTGGTTGATGAATATTATAATGTTATGAACCAAATTAATTTCATATGGCTTATATAATTACACTTGGTATGTAATATCATGAATAATTAATTATTCATGGTAATTGATGTTTCTATTTGAGTTATTTACATCTAAGCATATTTCAATTAAAATTTACCACATGGTAAACTATTTTATAACTCGATTTCATTTCATTGGGTTATATTACATACTTATTATCATTAATATTATGAGAATATGCATGAAATAACTTTGGAATATATATTTTTTTATGTGGATTTATAGTGGATATAGAAATCAATTCATTTGTTGATTATAACATCAATTTATGATCTTTGTAAGTGTTTACATCACAATCTCATTTTATATGAGATTATTTACTTTTAAATTTTAATTGAATTAAATTATTTTATCATTTTTAATAAAACATTTCATGTAATTCCCCTATTTTTTATTTAATTTATCAATTGAAATTAGGTTTTTCAAAATCTTTGGTACTTAAAATGTTTTATACCTTTTTAGGTAGACCCAAAATCATATTTATCTTTGGTTAAAAATCTAGTTTATCTCAAAACCATGATTTTGTAAAAATGTTTTCGAAATGTTTTTTACCCACATAAAAATAACTATTTAAGTACATTTTCACCCATTTTTTATATCAAAAATTCTTTCAAAAGATTTTTCTTATATCATTCTGAAAATGGAACTTTTCTCTCATTTATACAATTTAAGTGGAATGTTCTTTTACCTTGTATGAATTATATTAAATTACCCACCATAATTTATTTTAAGATTCCTTTGTAATATAATGATTTATTTTTATCATGAAATTTATTTTAAATGTGATTTTGAAAAAAAATTCAAACTGAAAATTATAATTTCCTTACGAATATATTAAAAGATATTTTTATTTTATCAATGAAAAAACACATATTTTTACTCCAATGGTTATACATATTATTAATATGATACTTGTTATTCATCTAGATAGAATATAATTATATTTTACAAGGAAAGATTTGACATTAACCTCTGTAAATATTTTTTGTAGTTATTAAATTCCCCTTGAGTTATTCACATTCATGTGAGCAATGAACATTAAACTATTCTATAATACCAAATTACTTTTTGGTTGATATTAATATTGTATAAACCATATACCATATTTAAACAAGTTTTTTACAGTGATATTTATTTTATTATCTTGGGAAATATTGATAAATATGCATTATTTAGGGGAAAAAATATTTCATTAGGTGCACTGTATACGAATTAAATCTATAATTCGAAATATGATGAATTATTGAACTAGTATGACATGGTATGGTAATCATTTAATATAATCCCCTTAATGGATTGGTAGTCGTATGGAATTATTTAGTTCTATAGACATAGATAAATGGTTCATACCCATTAGTTTTAAATTTACTTATAGAAGGTCTTGATAGTAAAGGTTCTATGTACCTGGGAATCATAGCATCCCGTAATTAAGAATTTCTTAATTATTATTCAATAATTATTATCCTTTATATTTTCACTATAAATTAAATTTATTGAAAAATTTGATTCATTATTTATTGATTAAATTTAATATGTTTTCAGTTATGTAACACTTCATATTGATTATTCCTAATCTAGTTATTTAAATAGAATGTTGTTTTGGTTATTTATCCATCTATATTTATCATGACGTAACTAGTTATTTAATGGGAATGTTTGTTATATTTTATACCTTTCTATATTGATTATTCCTTATTTATTCATGATTTATTCCACTATACTTAAAACATACTAATAATTTAATATTTCCATTATTTTGTTTCCCTTCATTAGGAATCCACAATGTTTATGGTGAATTATATGAATGGATTCACTAAATATAATAAAATTTATTTCTAAATTAATTATAACATTTGTTCATTACAATTGTAATGTAACAATCTGACATATATGTAGGTTACCTATACTAATAAACTTATTTGTACATTGGGATGAGATTTATTATATCATATGGTAATGTAATTGTAAAAAAATCATATCATGGCTTCTATTATTGGGGATGTCGTGGTTTGTATGAGAGGAATAATAATTCCAACCATAGAAACTAGATTTATGAAAACATATATTAAGGTTGATAACAATGGGATTGAATTTAAGGATGAATATATAAGAACATCCAAATGATTTGGTATGAAATATATTATGTGGGATTTATAGAAATACATCCCTATTTGAATAATTCATGTGGAGGTGTTTCTAGAAAAGATGTACCAAGGGGTAATTAATCTAATGAGGGTACACTGAGAATGACTGAATCACCACTTGGTGCAAAAAAATGGCCCTAAATTTATTGCTTGTTTTACACCTATGGAGATATTCTTTGGGAAATTCAAATTTTCATTATAATTTTTTTGATGGATTTGAATAGATATTGACATTGAATGTCCTAGGATAAACATTGTGTCTCTTTGAATGAAAGTATTATGTCCAGATTTCGAGATCTTATAAATGATTACATGTTCCTAAAAATATGATAATTATTTCACACACTATGCTTCTTGGTTTTAGTCAATGTATGAAATCAGAATGAATTATGTTAACATTGAACATAGAGGAAATGGTGGTGATATTGGGATATAAAATGTTATTCTGATAGGGGTAAAAGACATTTTTTAATGATTAATCAGTTTTCCCAAAACATGATTAACAACATACACCATATTAAACTACTTGACTCACTAATTAAGGAAAGGATGGAGTTTTATAAGAACTCATGTGTTGGGGACCATAGATAAATGAAATCTTGATTTATATCATAAAATAAAAGTGGACGGAGACACAGAAAAAATTATCTTAATGGGATGGTGAAATAATTTTTTATGGAAAATTAGTTAATAAGGAAATTAATTTTCATGAGAAAATTAAGAGTAAAATACAATGAAAAAAATATCATTTTGATAATCCATTTATATTTTGTTTCAAAAAATATCAGGATCCTGGGTACTACCTGATCCAATTCCGTATTCTATTGGGTAACTTATATACCATGAATGTACAAAAGTGGGGAAAATTGAATTAAGTTATTATGTGTTGTGATTTAATAAATAAATTTATGAATCATTTTATCATTTATATTTTGATTACAAGAATCATGAAACATATCTGGAATATAATAAATTATAGATGAAATTTTTTATTCATTAATTAATGATTTATGGATGATATAATGGTTATTGAGATTGAAATTGATCGTCTATTCAAATGTGTAAAAACAAAATCTTAGGGATCTACCAAGACTAAGGAAATTTTGGGGATATTTATGGAAAGAATATGTCTTATTGGAAATTTTATTGGAGTAATAATGATTTTAATTTTTATAGAAATGATTTTAAATGTATTAAAATTATTTGGGGTTAATATGACCATTGATTACATTTTAATATAATTCTAATAAGATTATTAATCTTTTTAAAAAATGATAAAATTGATTTTATTGAAAATTATAGTAAAATATATATTTAAGGATTTAATTTATTTCAAGGTTTTCAATATTATTTATTTTGGGAACATTATAAAAATTATATTAATATAGTTTTAGAAAATGGAAATCTATATTTATTATGACAATTTATAATGTCTCACAAGGATGTGGGGCTTGAACGCATGACCAAAGGATGATAAGGGATTAATGCCCAAAACTGGCCAACATGATTTCCTGGATAATGTGTCATTGTTTTTAATTAAACAATTTGATAAATAAGCATTAATTATGAACCTGTATATTTACATTTTTTTGTTTTATATATTAATTTTTTAACCATTTCAGCATTGAAAAATATTTACAGATATTCATAATTAATTTTCAATATTTTATGTATATGTTAAAAGTTAATATCACTGCCTCAAGTATAAAAAAAATCTTTTTTTGATACTTATTTATTAGAACAAGTGAGGAATTTAAAATTGATCGAATGAAAAAAAAGGATGAAATTTTTGGATGAAACAAATTTTTTTCAATTTATTATATTTTTTAATATTTTTTTGATATTAAGATAATTCCACAACATGAAAAATGGATCTTAAAATTAAATTTTATCCTATTACTACTATTTCGGATAATATCAATGGTCTTCTCACATCGATTAGATTTATGGTTTTAAACCCTAAAATTTCCATTGATCAATAATTTATTTTTGATCAATGAACTCAATCACTCTCTATAAATATTAAGTCTTTTCCTCCTTGCCCATATCATTAATTTCCATTGATATTATCTAAATTAGAAACCTAATAATATATTGTTTAATGTGACATTTGTACATCACATTCCCTCTTGTTAAGAAGTTATTTAATTAAGCCTTTTATAATGGGGTATTTTAAAAAATAAAATCTCAAATTAGATACCCCTAGTCTCTATTATAAAGATTAAATTGTGATTATATAATTAATTTAAGGTGGAGAGAATGTAACAACCCAAAAATTATAAAATAATACAATTTTAATCGAATGTGAGTATGACATGAAACCCAAAGGGTATAATGGCATATAACCTCACAAAATATTATCTTATATTTAATATCCAAAATAAATTAAATCAATTATATATATTTTAAATCTCTGAATGCATAGTTATCTTTCATTACACACAAAAAAACTTTCTTCGATAGCTCTCCAAACACACAAGAGTGTGTTTTAGCGAAAATAATTAATAATATTATTTAAAATAAAAATTTTGTCATATAAATAAAATTGGATTTTATAAATATTATTAACAAACATAAGAGAATATATATTTTAATTAATTGGTAAAAAATAAATTAAAAATCAATATAAAAACCTATTGAATAAAAAAAATATTTTTATAATAAACTATATTTATCCACTAAAAGAATTTTATCTTAATAAATTATATTAATTAAAATTACTGGTTCAAATTTATGAAACATATATATTATAATCAAATAATTTTTTTCACATCATCCTTGTATATTTTATAGGTATAAGATAAGAACAAATATAATTTCACATATAAAAAGCTGCATTTTTAATGGCATTTTTCATTTTTTTTTATGAAGCGTGGATTTTAAAACTAAATTTTGAAATTGGTATAATTTGTTTTTAAAAAAATCAACATTTTTGAATTCATAATGTAAATTATATCTTAGTATTTCTTGTTATTTTTATATGATATTCCATTTTAATAGTGATTATACGAAATTTTAATTGAAAAATGACATTTCATCTAAATAATTTATAATGTTAAATTATATTTCTAATAGGTTTTTATGTAAAAATAGTTAAATTATTCCTTTATTTATCCAATTAAAATCATTTTAATAAATTTTATTTTTAAATTTTATATAAAAACATTGTATACTTTTGAACAATTTCACTGTAAAAACCTTCATTCTCATCCCGTCAATGAGATTAATTTTCAATTAATTTGTTTCACTTATGTTGTTAAAATTTTTAAAAAATGATTCCATATTTTCAATAATAATTTAATATAAATTAAATTATGTACAAATCTATTTGTTACCATTTTTATTTGTGTTTTAAGTTAAAATAAATTATAGAAATTAAGAGAAAAACCTGTTGACTAAGAAACTAAACAATAAAAAAAATGTTCTAAATGAGTTATGAACATTTCAAAATCCCTTTGGTTGGAAATATTTATATATTAGAACTTCAATTATATAGTTTGGTTAATTATTTGAGAAAAATTAAATGTAAAAAGATTGGGTAGAATTCACTCTTTCAATATTTTCAATTTTTCAACTCACCCAACTTATAAAATGGGTCCCAATATCCTCCTCCATTCAAGAATATAAAAACTATATTTTGGAAAATACATACCCAAATCACATAAAAATTGCATATACTCATCTTATAAGCATTATCTTGGTTCTGAATCAAAAATATCAAGGCATTTGTTAAAATATAAAGGGGATACCTGGAGAAGAGGTAATATTTTTTATAAAGGCCTTTTTATTTTATTTTTTTTCTATACCTCCAACAATATTTATTATATAATAATTATATAAAAACATTAGTATCATTAATATAATTATTATTTTTTATTTTAAGGGTAAAAACCACAACCACACAATCTTCCATCAAATGGGTTACAAATTCGTCATTTGTGTGTGTGATGAACTATCACATCATAAATTGATGTTGTTCATTTTCCCATTACCAAATTTCATGGTTGGGAAAAACAAAGGAAATAATTTTTATATTTGATAATTATTATCTATATATTCTTTTTTAAATATTATATAACATATAACTTCATTAATTCCATTTTGTTTGGATACTATAATGTTGCTTGTGTGTACTATGGACTACCATATCGTGAAACGATATGATTTGTTCATGATCTATATAGAATGTATTAAGGATGAATTTAATAAAATTATTTGACATATATGAAAATTGGATACTGGAATAATAAATTTTATATATATAAATATATCATTTACCTTTAAATCATTCAATATGATAAGAAAATAGAAACCACATTCATGCGTTTGTACAACCAATCATCTCCCTAAACACGGTATTTCATTTCCTATCAAATTTTTTAGGGATTAATTTAAATACATATATTGAATAAATATGATATTTAAATCTTATTCTACTTTATTTACACTATTAAATCATGAGATACATAATAGGAACAAAAAATAAAAAGTCAAAATATATTTGATAAACAAAGCAACTTATTTACCAAAATGAAGAAAAAAATGAATGATTATTATGGGAAAGGTAATAATCTATCATAAAAGGATAATATATGATATAATAAAGATTAATATGGTTTTCTAATAAGTTAATAAAATTTTAATAACCACTATATTGTATGTTAAATCATGTTCGACCAAAAATAAAGGGTGAGGTAATGGATATTCCTCTCAATTTCCTTTTTTGAGAAATATTATAATGTTTTGCACCTCATTACATTTAAGAGGTGTATATAATACCCCTTAACATATAATATGATGAATAATTAATTATAAAATTTATTTTATGCACCAATATGAATTCTTTAACCTAAGGTGTTTTGAATTAAATGTTAAAAAGTGGTAAATAATATTATAAGTCGATTTATTTTCATTTGTTTACTTTAAATTCTCATATCCTTTAATATTATAAGATTATTCTTGTAATAAATATTCAATATCTATTTTTGTATTTAAATTTAATATATATGTATTTATATTTGATACACATAATTGATTCATTGGATGATTCTCTCTTAAAAATTCTGATATTTTCAACAGTTTATTTCACAATCTCACCTTATTCAGGATTGTTTACATTAGAATTTAAATTGAACAAAATTTTGTGACCATTGATTAAAAAATCCAATTAATTTATTATAATATGGTAATTTAATATAATTTTAAATAAATAGTACAATGTTCATACATGTTGGAACATAAAATCTTATGAAAATGATTATAATAAAACCATACTTCATTTATCTATTCGGCCGGAATGCAGTTTTCTCTCAATACTATATATATTTTTTAAAATATTTTTTTTATCGTTTTCAAAATTATTTATTAAATATATTTGTACCCGTTTTTTCTTTAAAAAATGTATTCAAAGGAGTAATTTTGTATCTTTTCGAATAATGCACTTTTCTATCCTTTATACAATGAAAAAGGAATGTTATTTTATGTTGTATGTAATGTACAAAATTAACTATTATCATTTCTCCGAAGATTCATTTGAATATTTATGAATATGTTTTTAAATAATATGATATTAGAATTGATTTTCAATGAAATGGATTAAACAATTTCAAAATTATTGGGATATTTTTCTCAAAAATGTTTTTAAATATATTTTTATTTCATGAATGAAAAAACCCTTTATTCCTACTCCATAGGGTATACATCGTATTGATGTTATACTTATTCTTTTTATTGATTTATTATTATTATATTTAAAAAATATAGTATTAACAGTCCCTTACATATATAATTTTTTTATTTATTAACTTCCCATTGGGTTATTCACATTATAGTGACCATTGAACATTAAATTTATCAAAAATATCCACCTAATTTAGCATTGATATTAGTATTGCATAAACCATATACCATATTTACATATCAAGTTTACATTTATAATTATTTTATTATCTAGTAACATATTGAAAAATATTTATTATTTACCCATTACAAATATTCGATATGGCACATTGTTTAATAATTAAATCAATATTTAATATATCAAGACTTCTTCATACTTGTATGAAATTGGTCGAGACAATATAAAGTAAAACCCTCAATTCATTTGTATCCAAATAGGAAGAATCTTGTTGGCTAGCCTCAGCTAAATAGATTTATACCAATCAATTTTAAATCGTATTGTGATTGGTCTTAATGGTAATGGTTCTGTGTACCTTAGAATCTGAGAGTCTAATAATTTTGAATTTCTTCATTTAGATTCAATTATTATTATTATTTATATTTTCACTATGAAAAAAATATTGATTCATTTCATTCATAGTTTATGGATTAAATGGAATGTTTTTTCTATAATTTTCCATTCCATATTGATTATGTATTCTCTAGTTACTTAAATAGAACACATCTTAAGTTATTGACATTAACATATTGATTATTCCTTACCTAGTTATTGAAATGTAAAGTGCGATTTGTTATTTACCATACCATATTGGTAAATAATTATTGATTCATGATAGATTCCACTATACATTACCATTACTGATCATTTTAGCTCACCCTTATTTTTCTTCCATTACCCATAAATCCATGAAGTTTACTATAACTAACATGCTGGGATTAACTAGATAGAATAAAGTTATTTTCAAAAATATATATGTTATAATTTGTGAAATCTAATTGTATTGAATGACTCATGTATGTATCTAGTTTACCGTAAAAAGTAAACTTATGTACCCTTTGGGATGTGATTCTTTATATCTTATACAAATGTAATGGTAGCAGGCACCAACGCTTGGCTTCTTGGGTCAAGGTTGCTACATATAATCCCTAAAGTTGGAAGCATCATGTAAAACCACCTATGATTCCCAATTTAGAGGGATACTCCCATATCCTACTCTCTAATAGGAATTGTTATCCTTGAGCGTAGGCCCCAACGATGTTTGATAAGAAAGACATGAAGTTTCATAGACAAACTTCATGGTCATACGATGTTCACCTGTCCAAGAAAATGTTCATTGAATGACATTAAATTACATGCCTTCTATATTCCATGAACATAGAATGGACAGTGTATAACTCACTTGGGGAGACACATCACCTCTTGAGAATCCCCTATTCCTAATCCCCGCACTGACCCATGTTGTTTCACCATTCATTACATGGGTGTCCTTACTGCATGATGTTGAACTGCATGGATTAGCCCTATCAAACAACCTTAAAACATAATCTTGATCTACATTGGTTTTGATCACTCTATAATAACATGGAACATTGGACACCTCTTCATGTTTTTTTCTCAACTCACATAATAACCTCCATGATGTTTTTTCTATATCAAAACATCTCCATCATATCAGCATTTCTTTCCCATAAAAGATAACATATTTTAATTGGAATAATTTACCCCATGGAATCAAACAACATATGACTAACCTATTCCCTTGAGATGTTATAAATATGGTCAAACTATCCTGAAAACATGTTAATACTATGACCAACATGTCCCCATAAGACGTTAAACCTATGAAATTTTTGTCATCATAATACCTTAAACACATGACCAACCTGTCCCCACAAGATACTAACCCTCTGACTGACCTATTTCCACATGAACTCAACCCTAAGACAATTCTGTATCTATATGTTTCTAAACCTGTGACCCCACTATATACATTGAAACCTCCACCTCATATTAAGAACATGGAATGAATGAGGTAAAATGAGTTGAATGTATTACAAACCGAGAAAAAATTACTTCACGGTTGACATGGGATGCCTCCTATTCCACACCCAAGAATCCTAATTCATGAGATTCCATCAACTATTATATATGAATACTTTACCATTTCCTAAAACACCAAATATCCATAGATTGATAGATGTTTTTATTAACACCATTATCATTCACCACAAGTTGTTAACATGTGATGATAGAAGACGTGTAATTAACTAATGTCCCCCTCGATATAGAACTTTTAATGAGATTCAGGATCACATATGAAATATTTTAGGTAATCCCATATTATGAAATGAATTTGAAGGAAAAGTCCATGTAAGGATGAACCAACATCCCATTATCCTGTTTCGATCAAGGAACCAATATCAACAAATAAGGTCCAGAGGCCTCCTACAATTGGAAATTGGGAATGTGGGTAATCCTACCATCACACCCTAGAGGTGGCTCGACCAGTCCATTGAATCTATCCACTTTAGGATATGAATGGATGGATTAAGTTACATCACCACCCTCACGAATGACATCATTGGAAATCATCGGAAAATAGTATCCATACCAAAAGTGTGGCTATTGATACAATGCATAAACCAAGTTAAATTGGCTAACGATATCACTATACCTATTCTATAGTTTATTCAATAATATTATTTATGAATTAAAAACCACTAATATTAGAATAACAATTCCCTTGAAGCTCGCCAAACCAGGAGTAGTCCCATTTATCTCCTCATCAAAAGAAGAACTATCCCACACCTATAAAGAAATAATTTTCAAGAGGGAATAAACATCCATACTAGGGGAAGACATCCATGGAGGAAGGTTACAGATCACCAATAAAAAAATTCATAAAATGTGATAATATTCATGGGACAACTTGACTATTCCCTATAAGTAGTTATTTATGTACTAAAAATAGTTATCCTTTTATCAAAGACCTTATGTATGAATGCCTCAGTCACCACACCGTAATTGGGGTCCCTAGTATAAAAAAATGAGCAAATAACATTAAAAAATGTTCCTATAAATATTAAAAAAAATTATCATGAGATAGCTAACTCGAATCTCTATCCCAATGATAATTTCTCTCTGATACCAATCTTGCATGGAAAAACACCTGAGAACCCTATCTGGGGCTTTGGTAAGATAATTGTTCCACCCAAATCTTACCTCAAATAAGGTAAGGGTTGTTGACTTACGCTAAGGATTAAATATATATATATATATATATATATATATATGAGAGGCCAAATCCCATAAAAACTATAGTATATATACATCAACATCCCAAATAAATATCCACAACCACACCTGATGTACATAACTAACTAAAATAGAATGCACACAAAGTACAAACTAAACAACCAAATAGAAATAAAATAAAAATATTGATTTATAATTTTGTGATAAATGGACAAAAATACTAATATAAAATCCAAAAAAAAGTGATTGGAAGGGGGATCATCATGTGATGCCAAAATCAACTCAATCAACTCAAACAACACACCTCATGGATCCACTAATCTCTTTCTCCACCAACACCATGACCCCCAATATGATTGCCACTAACTATTATAACATTAATATATAATTTTTTTTTATAATTCTGATGTATGGGGGAGTATAAAAATACCTAGTAGTATTCTCTATAAAATGTGGATTAGGTTGCACGCAAGATTACAAGTAAGGAATGAATTGTAAAATCACCTGACCTAGGTCAATATGGTAAAATAATAAGATATCAAGAAGTTGGGAATTCAATAAAAAATGAAGCCTAAACCAATATCAATGTTTAACAAAGGATACAATGATAGTATTCCTTATACATGTAATGTTTACGATAAAAATCAGATACATGCCTCATGGGAAAAAAATCACTCTGCTAACCATGATAGGGAATGTCAATAAATAATATATTTTTATGAAGAGGTAGTAGCCTGAATCTACACATTACAACTTGAAGAACTATCTAGTGATATAACATAACAAATGGGTCTCATTGAACTATAATCCACACCTCATTCTCTAATATCACCACTAACCCAACTAGTATCGTGACAAACCAGATTCATCAAAAAAAAATTATTCATAGAACAATGTGTTTAGCCCAAAAGAACCCATATAAAATTTAACAATATCAAAATAAAACACCCATAGAATTATTGGAGTGAGTTACCCACAAAACATAAAAATTGATTCATACTAGAAGTGGGAGTTATCTATTCTAGGGTTGTGTGACCTACACAAAATTCAAGGGCGAGTTCCCTGCCCAATCCTATAAGAGGGATGTGAATCCCTAACCATTTTTGGAGATATATCAGACTCCTTTATTGGAATAAATTTTATTTTTGGTGATTAGATATCATTTTTATTTTCCTTTCAGTGTGTGTTTTTTTTAAAATTTGAGAAAATTCTATGAATGTAGGAAGTGCTTCGTTGGCACACGATATTCCCAAACTACGTGCCCTAGCTCAGCATCCTATAAAACCATAGACATTGTGTATTTTCATGGATATTTCATGGTTTTTAAAACTGTGCGCTCTCGTTGGAGAAACTATGACCCCCCTAGAAGAGGGACACATTTTGGCCCACTGTTTTGGGAAACCATACACCCTGAGAAGAAAACTGTGTGTATAATATATTAATCTCACAAAAATTATGAAAATCATTCCTAAACCCTTGAAATATATATATCGAACCATAATTGATTTCTCTCAATTCCAGATCATCTAAGATGGATTACAAGGCTCTTATTCCCCCTTTATTGGTGATTCAATGCCTAGTTGGTATATCTACACCTCTTCAGTACGTGGTTTCATCCTGATTGATTTTCCATCTTTATAATGTTCTTCTCCCATTCATCTGGTGGGTTGGTTTTCTCCTTTTTTTGTTGGATCTAGATCTAGATATTTTAATATAGATCTAATATATTTTGTTATATATATATAATTAATGGATATTTTTTAATTCAATCATTGTTTTATTTTTTAGATTCAGATCTCACTCTACATCCTTATGCTGATCAAATTTTTACAATTTCTATTGGGTGATCATTCATCAAAAAATTGAGGTTGGGGTTTTGTAATTCGAATCCAAAATTATTTATTGTAATTATTAATATGAAATTACATAATTTAAATTAATTTTTTTATTAATTGAGTAAGTGATTGATTCAATAAATTTGGTGAATTCATTAATTAATGAAAAATTTGAAATTGGGCATGTTGGAATTATAGATTATAAATCATTAATTGTTTAATTAATAGTGAGTGAATTGGGGCTACTGAATTTAATAATTAATTGATGAATTAATTAGAAGATAATGAGATTAATGAATTAAATTATTGATTTATGAATTATTTTTGAATTATTTGGATTGAGATGATTAATTATTTATTGAGTTAATTATGAGGATTGAGGTGATAAATTAATGGTTTAGTTAATTAACAGGATTGAGATAATTCATTATTTTTTGGGATAATATATAGTATTTAATTAATCAAATAATTATTGTGTTAATTAATAGTATTGATAAAACTATTTAATTTTTGATTAAATTAATAGGATTGAGAAGATTATTTAATTGTTGAGTTAATTAAGGGGATTGATAGTACTAATTAATTATTAGGTTAATTAATGGAATTGAAATGATTAATTATTTATTGAGATAATTATTTTTATTGAGATTATTAATTAATTATTGAATTAATTAATGAAATAATGAATGGTAACGATGGAACTCATAACATAATTGTGATCTAGAATGGTAACAATGGATTTATTCGATATTCAATGAGAGATAGAATGGTAATAAAGGAATTATAATGGATTATATACTTTATGGATAGTTTAGAATCCCACACCAACCGAAGTAGTTATTGTGGTTCACGTGTACTCAGGAACCTAATGAGTTTATGTGGTCAAATAAATAATTATTTAAAAAATTGAAAACTATTTATTTATGCATTGTAGTTATTTATTTATATAAATAAATACAATTTTTCTTGAATGGATTTTGTTTTAAATGATGTTGGTGGCAGTATAATGAGATGTACTCACACCCTACATGGGCAGCTGGATCTATAACCGAATTGATTTTGTGGTTGTAGGGTAGGATAATGGAAAAATGCACAATTTTAGATGTCTTAGTTGGGGTGTGTCATTGATGAGGGAAAAAAATTTGGTTCAGGAACCACCAAGGAGTTTTCAATATCTTTAATTTGGGGTATGCATTTTCAAAATGTGCACACACAATAACCTGGAATATCTATCTTACAGTTTGATATTTTATTTCTTGTTTCGGTCATTATGTGATATTGGAATCCTTCTAGTTATGGATATATATTTAGTTATTGTTTATTTATAGGATGCTAGAAATTTACTCTAAAAATGTGGGTATAGTATCTTATTTACTGATATTAGACCCTCATTTCTAGTTGGCATCCTTTGGCATATAGGGAGGTGTTCTTGAGGACACCTAACAGACCTGCTCGAGGAACCAATGTGTAGCACCTTGATCAGAACATTACAAATTGGTATCGGATGTTTTTTGAGATTTGACTCATGGTTGAGTAAGGCAATATATTTGAGTAAGCATACATAAATCTATGTAATCATGATTATTTTTTATATGCATCAATTTTAAGAATACTTATAAAATGACTCTTTGGGTTAGTAGTTGAGATCTAAATATTTTTCCTTGCTTATGAATTTAAATTAAATATTTTTCCAAATATGAAATTGGAAATGATAAAATGAAAGAGGATGAAAATAATTGGTTCTCTAAATGAGAATACCGGAATAATCAAAATGAGTTATACTTATTTAACCCCAACCACGATATAGGATGAAAAATGGTAGTGATAGTGCCACACCTTTGACTGCATGGAGAGGTTTGAGAAATGACTTGTCATGTCTTTTTGTGTTCAACATATCTGTGTTAATGTTGAGGGGAGAATATTATAGTGTGTATGAACATTTAGATTTATGCCTCCATAATGACACCAAAAGGGAGGATGAAAAGTGGACATGTCTAGAGATTATCCTCCTATAGTAGAACATGAGGCTTCAATAGTTCTATGTAAGGAAGATGGTTATAAGTTCTAAGAGAACATTTCTCATTAGTTTAAATTCATGGAGAGAGACCCCAACTTGGTTGTGAAGAGCATGTCTAATATTACATGTGATTTTCAATTGCATAACACTCCATGTTTTGTTGGAGAGGGTGGAAATGAGGGAGTTGAGTTATTTATTGAGTTTTTCTAGACTATACATGACCATTGAGAGACACATAATAATAAAAATGTCATGATACTTACATATTTTCTATATGGATCAGTGTAGAACTGGTGAAATATTCACGCTACGACATGGTAGACTAATGGTATGTTATGGAAGTAATTATTAGAGAAGTTATTAGAGCACTAATATCCAGGGATTTTTATGTTGGGTTCAATTGCTTAGTTCATGATATCGACTTAGTAGAGTATGTTTTTGATTGGAAATGCTAGGAACTTTATTGATTTTCAGCACTTTTCTAATGCGTTGACATCAGATTTGGATACCTAAGAAAAATTATTTCAGGAAGTAATTAAGAGTGAAATTAAGTACTAAGTGAATATTTCAAGGCTGATGAAGTTTTAAGAATTGGTGAATTTAGATATGATAGATGAGAAGAACATGAAACAATTTTTTAGTGCATGATAGATTTTTGTTGATGGACATTATAGAGGTCCATTTTCTGAAAGCAGGAATCATCATTCTATGAACGTTCAACAGAGAAGAAGAAAACATAGTGGTCATGTGGAAATGTCAGTTATATAGGAACATTTTCTAGTGATTGTCCACTAGTGTGGTTGGCCATACCACTATTTTAGACATTTTCCCTGACCACTAGTGGAGTGATGATCATCTGGAATGATGGGACATATACAAAACTTATTTGGGAACACCTGATATTTGTCCAATGATAGGGAATATTGAATGGATAAAAGTGTAAGAAGGGGGTATTCTACACCATAGAAGAATATGATTAAGACATATACTATCTATGTCGATAGATTTAGTGGACACAGTACTTATGGGTAAAAGTGACCATATCAGCAATGTGGTGTAGCTCTTGGGACTCAGACTGTATCACATTGAAGAGGGGTAAGACAGTTACATGTGGTGTCGTCTACCCTTGAGGATTGTGTGGCTGGAAAATCAATGGTTATTGTTACAATTATGACAGATATTAAAATAACTATTGATTTATTTGATATTAGTTTCTCTAAATCCATTATTTTTACAAAACATGATAAGGGTTTGAGCATGGTGGTTGAGTTCTTGAGTGGTTTATTGATGATAGATACACAGTTATGGAGTGTGTTCTAGGAAAACATTCTTTTTCAAGAGATTTTCTCTAGAAGTTAGAGAGTATAATTTCTATGGAATCTCTACATCATAGACAGGTCATGATTTGATATAATTTTGCTTAAGGACTGGTTACAAGAATATTAAACCCATATTGACCATTCTTACAAGACATTGAAATTTATATCTCTGAAGGGTGAAAATTATATTCATCAGTAATAGTGGGGACACCTAAAAAGGATAACCTTGTCCAATTACCCAACAATTCATAGATCTCGTAGAACATGTTACTATACTATTTATTGATGATGGAGGTGTAAATCAGGGTGTATTTACCTATGTAGGGGACCAGGTCCAGGATGTGTTTCTAGAAAAATTCTCAAGGATGACACCTGAGAGATACGTTGAATTCTTTCTTGAGATAATGTCAGGATATGAAATAGTTTATATTCCACCATATTAAATGGAAAAAAAGAGCTTCAAGAGCATAAGAATTGACTATAGGTGTTGATAGATAAGGGGTTTATTGATATCAGTACGTAACCTTGGTGTCAAGTGTTTTTTAAATAAGGATTTTTGGAGTTTTCCATTGTGTGTTGATTTATGGAAGTTGAATCAAATGATAATTATGAATTGGTATCCACTACCCTGAATTGATGATCTTTTTGTCTATTTGAGAGGTGCTTCGGTCTTTTCCTTGATTATATTGAGAAAATGGTATAATTAGTTTAGAGTTCAACCATCTAATATACCGTAGACTACATTGAAAAGAAGGTATGTCCTATGTGAGTTCATCATAATTCCTTTAGGATTGATGAATGTTATAGTAGTGTTTATGGCCTTGATGAAATAAATATTCCATCTATTCCATGATCTGTTTTTTGAAGTGTTTGTGGCTTTAATCTTGGTGTACACCAAGACTCATGATGACCTAGTCGAACATCTTGATATCATCCCAAGTACATTGATAGAGAATTGGATATACGACATGATATCTACGTGTAAATTTTGGATTAATCATGTACAATTATTGGGTAACATCATCTCGAACGAACGCATGTCATTAGATCCAGAGAAGCATCAGAAATTGGTTAATTAGGAGAATCCCATGAATGTGCTCATCGTCAATATATTTCTGGGTTTGGATGGATGTTATCAAATATTTATCCCAGACATTTCCCATTTCCTAGCACCAATTTCATGCTTGACCTAAAATAAGATAAATATTGATTGGTCGGAAGAAGGTAAGAATACATTTTAGGAGTGGAATAAGTGTTTGATATCATCACTAATATTGATCCTACCTCATCCAGGTGAGGATAATTTGGTGTATTGTGATGCTTCTAGGATAGGGCTTAGAGTAGTGTTTATGTAGAGATATCGAGTTGCGGTGTATGGGTCGTGGCCGTTGAGACCACATGAACCAAACTACCCTATGCATGAATTCAAATTGGAAACAATAGTTAATGATTTGAATTATTGGATGAATTTTCTATTGGGATAGAAGTTTACGATGCTTACTAACCACAATATAGTAATTTATGTCTTCTCGTAGAAGGATTTTAATATTAGGTAGTGGATATGGATTGAGTATATGCAGTATTATAATTTTCTGATAAATTATACTATTGATAATGGGAAAAATTTTATAATTATTTAAGAAGAAAAAACTAGACGTAGGCAGACTTGGAGTTTAATTGTGTATGGAATATAATGAATTTATAGGATGAGATGCATGTTATGGTTCATAAAGTTCAATAGTATATGAATATCATATCAGTATTAGTGGAGTCTACAATGTTGAGCCGGATTAGAGAAATATAGTATGAGGATTAGGGGTGTTTTTCCTTTAGGGGAATCATTTAAAGTGGGGAGTCACATTATGATTGGATAATAGGTGAGGATGAAATAATATATTATAGGAATCATGTTGTTGTTCCTACAAGTCTGTGGGGGGGATCTTATTTGTGAGTTTATTACTATGAAGTGGGCCTTACATCCAGGATTAAACATGTAACACCCCAAGAATTCATAATGTGTTATTTCTTCAAAATAATTCAATAACTTGTACTACACGCAACACCAAGTTCAATCACACCTTGACTTACAAAAAAAGGCCATTAAAATAGGTCATGAATAGTATTAACTAAATTTTAAACTTTATAATTTTAGAATCCACATTATGAGTTTCTTAGTCATAATGCAAGAACAGATTCATTTTCAGTATTGCACTTTTATCAACTTTTAATAGTGAAACCTTTTTAAATACAATATTTTAAACTTTTTGACTAAATGGGGACATCAAAAAATTTAAAATGAAACATCCCAAGCTTCCACGGTACGCTTTCCTTTGAATAAAACAGTAGCGTGTGTTGTAAGCAACATCGTGTTTTAACACGTACCACAACCGATCAAACTAGCCGTTATGAATAGTAATACCTAATTTTTGAAATTATATATATTTTATTTTTAAAAATGGACTTCATTTTTGGATTCGGAATATCAAATTTAGCCTAAGGTGAAATTTTGGTACTTTTCGGATAACTTTAATATTTTGATGAATAGTGAAAATTACTAAATTAGAATTAAAAACAACTTTTTTAATCAAAATAATTAATAGTGATAAATTATTAATTTGAGTGGTTTTAAAGTATATTTAGAATATATTTTTACCACTTAATATAATGTTGGTAGTTGGACATAATTTTACAATTAAACCGAACATAAACAAGTGTCAATCTTTTGATAGTTATTATCTCTTAAAAACACGCTTTTTGTTTTGACAGCGGGAATTAATTTTAAATTAATTTCTGCCACTTCTGTGTTTTGAATTTAGAAAAATGGATTCCATATTTGGAATTAGGATGTTCAAATTGTGTAAATAGGTAAGTTTTATTTTTAGACATTTTGAATAATTACTGCGGTAAATATTTTATTTACCATGGTTAAGGGTAAATCCGGTAAATAAGGGTTAAAAAATAATACTATAATAATACTAAATTACCCTAAAACGTGTCTTAACCCTATTGGTTGATACATGGTCGACCATGGGCATCTTTGGGTCTATTTTGGGACCCCATGGATCCACTTGTAAGTGATAATGACACTTTATTTTAATTAAGTTAAAATGAATACAAAAATGGCATAAGCTTACATCTTTTAGAAGAACAATTTTTACATAAGGATATACATGTTGGATTTTCGATTATAAATATTCATTAGAAATCTAAAGAGATTTCCTACAGAATTATATTTTATTTATAATTTTTATACATTATATAATATATTTTATTTATGACACAATGATGATGCAGTAATTACTATAATAGTGAAAAATTAAAATAAGTGATATTATAAATACCCAAATAAATATAATATGAAACTTTTAATGAATTAAACTAATTTTCTAGGATAATATGATATATTAGTATTGATTTAATTGACTTTTTTTTAAGTAATCAATCTGTTATGAGTTTCACAAAAATCAACTAATGAATAGTGTCAAAATTGACATAAAAGAGTTCTTAAAACAAATATTATATTATTAATTGATATTAAATTCCTAAAAATCTAAGGTTCGGCCAAGAGACTTATATCATGATAGGTTAATCATTAATGGACCACTTGGGGGTCGCTTGGATGTATATGGTAAGTTTATTAACCATATAATATAAAAATACAAAGAGACATTGTAAAAGTGAAACTAATTAACTTAGAGTTAATACTTAAAGATAAGGTTAATATAAGTACCCAAACCTGTCTAAATTATATTGGATGAGTTGTTTTCGACCCATCCCCACCTCAACCTTTTAATAGTCAACTTTGGAGCCATTGGAAACCGAATATGAATTTATTATAAATTAATATTTCTAGCTTTTCCAAAGGTGCCCCTCACCCCTCTTATAAAAGGGCACTCCTCCTTCACATTTCTTCACACCTCTCAAGCCACTTGGCTCGTCCAAACTCTGCCCAACTAAGCTCCCCACATCCCTATCCTCCTCCTTGATGATTTCCCTTAGGCAGAAATCATTTCAAGAAGTCCTTTGGTTCCAACCAAAGTGAGTTACCTAAATTAAAGGTAACGATTTCTCTTAAATTATTTTCATTTATTTTGCTTCTCCAACCCCCAAACTCTTTTTATTTCCTTTATTTTGTTACAACACCAGTATCCTCAATATACTAGGATGTTGTTATAAGAAGGATTCAAACTACACATACATACAACTCCGTCTAATGGATGATGAACATAATGTTTCTGTGGATGGCAAACTAACGCCTCACGAAACGATGATTGTTCAAATACATCTTACCACCTCTCATGGTGGCCATTATGATGGAACTGTAATTAAATATGATATTAATGATATATATTTTATATATAAGCTTCTGTAATTCCATTTTATTTCATACCATTATTTGTTTCATGTTGTATATACATACGATAATTTCATTTGAGGAAGTGCGGACTAGCGCCCCCTTAAAATGATATGACTCGTTCATACCACAATGGAACGTATAAAGGATGGTGTTAATGAACTTAAGTAACATATATAAAATATTATATTATACTGGAATAGTAATATACCTTTGTATCATTTGGATTTGATTCTTTTAAAATAAAAATTAAATGGAAGTAGCGTTCGTGCGTACGTACGGACTACCGTCTCCACGAACGCGATAAGATTCATTCTCCGTCATATCCATTCAAGTATTATTCTCATTTTGGGGTTAAAAATAATGTTAATATCATTCTTATTATGAATAAGATATAATCTATCCATTACAAACATGTCTTACGTAACCAAACATTTAAGAAGAACGAATCGATTATCACCCGAAAGGACGATAATACTTAGATATTATTAATAAAGAAATGTTAAAAGATCATATAGGATATCATATTAATGTATATATAATTTAATAACAATTATTTCACCATTATACAGGAGGTTAAACTACCCCAACCAAGGAAAATTTCAAGGTAAGGGATTTTCTTATCTCACATTCAATTCCGTGAGATTTCCATTGTTCGCCACTAAATTATTGAAAGTGGTGTATTGTGTACGGCCATTTGATATATATTATCATGATTCCCTTTATATTCATGTTATTATGTAAATCATTTGGTGGATATTAACTTTTGGCCATACGACTCAGTTGATTAACGTGGTAAGGGGTTTTCATCTCACTCCTTATTCCCGTGAGATTCATGCCATATTGCCACCATCACCTTTTGTGTGGTGTATGTACTACCCATAATTATATTCTTTGTGTAATACACTTTAATTTATGTATATTTACATATTAATTGTATGATACCTCTTTCATGGGTTGTATGTTTCATAAGTTACCAAATTGGTAAGGGTTATTTCACAATCTCTTCATTATCCGAGGTTGTTTATATGTAATGATCTACTGGGATCTCATTATCATCCACATCCATGTTTCTTAAAAATGTATTTCAAAACATTTTTACTATTTACAAGAATATGGGTTAAAGTCATTTATACCCTTGTTTGACTTTTTATAAGAGGTTTATAAAGGAATCTTTCCGTCGTTTTCAAAACAAGGTCCTTTATAACCTTTTCAACAAAATTAAGGTAAGAATGTTTTTTTTAACTTATACTGCGGGTGCGGTTATTTTTCGCCGTTATAAAATATTCAAAGCTTTTCTTACAAGCTTATAAGAATATTTTCAAGAAATTTTTTTATTTTATATGGCTCTTAAATGATTTCAAAAGTAAAAGGAGATATTTCTTTAAAAAGAATTTCGATTTCATCTATGTCAACATCCTTCATTATTCTTGATTGAGGTCAATGTGATACAATACAATCTTCCATATTGTATCGAATGAGTTATGTTTGACTGTGGATGTGATATTTTTATATCACTCATGGTTTATGTTTAAGGTGTTGACATTTCAGAAGTTATTTTTAATCCGAATGTTTATGTTATATTTCAAACTTTTCTTCAGATGAATGTGCTGAACAAGTATGTTCCGGGTTGGGGACCGGTAAAAGTAAGCCCTCCAGGTTGGGGACTGGTTAAAGTAAGCCCTCCAGGTTAGGGACTGGTAAAAGTAAGCCCTCCGGTTTGGTCTCCGGTTATTAGAGGTACTCCGGGTTGGTGTCCGGTTATTAGAGGCACTCCGGGTTGGTGTCCGGTTATTAGAGGCACTCCGGGTTGGGTTCCGGTTAGAAGTAACCCCTAGGTCTTGGGATGAGGCCTAGACAATGAAATTAACGGTTGACATTATGCATTCCATAATTATGAAAGTGGTTATTGGTTTTGCATGTGATTATTCGATTAGTATAATATCCATGTGTATAAGTAAATGGCATTATTTCATTTTACTTTTGCCATACTATGTTGAAGTTCAAGTTTAAAAGGATTTCGTTTTAGTAATGCATTGCCTTAAATGTTTATGCTTATTTTGAATGTTCCGCTATATTGTTATCCTTACTGGGCATTTGAGCTCACCCCTTTTCTATGTTTTATTTTTCCAAGGATGTGAAGAAGTAAGTTATGAATGACCTGCAGGGATATTTTGAGGGGATTATAGTGTGGACTAATGAAACTTTATGTTATTGTAGTAGTTTTTCATTTTACGATGTAATGTAAAACTTATGAATATATCTAGTGTTTCCAAGGCTACTAAACCAATCGATCATTCGAGATTTGATCTTTCTTGTGATCATGCCAATGTTATGAATAATGCACCGACTCTGGGTAGCTGGGGTCGGGGCGTTACAGTTGGTATCAGAGGAAGTTTAGTACAAACCTTGGAAGCTAGATTTAGATAATCTCTGATTAGAGCACGTAGACCTAAGATGAACTTTGAGGATTAGTATAGAAGAATTTCCTATAATTTTGGTATTGTAGAGATTTTGTGAGTTTTCCGAGCAATACATCCCTGTCTGGATACGAGCAGGTAGAGGCGGCTCTGGCACAGATGTACCTAGGGGTAAAACCCGAAAACACCGCTTTGAGCTAGACTCGAACGGGAACTGGTGCATGACAACGGGCCTTGTTGCACTCTTGGTTACGACACTCCCGGGGGATATGCTTAGGATAACTCTCATTTTCTTTACAAATCATTATGAAGGGTTTATGAGTATATAATTCCTCAAAGAAAACATTTTTATGATTATGGATTATATCCATAAATAGTTCAATTTATGTTAAGTGTTTTATAAGTATGGGATTCTGTATTTCGATTCATAAACTGATCTAGTTTATGCATTTGTTTAGAAATGGCGCCCAGTAGAAGGAATGAGAAATCCAGAAATGCACATGATCCAAAGAGAAGGAAGGATCATATCTTTCATGGTCTTAAGCTAGAATTTATAAGAGAAATAGTCTCCCATGTATTATCAACATATGAAGAAATAATATCATGTGTTGATAAGATAAGTAAAGAGTTTACTGATTCCTATGGCTTTGAAGGGAAGCAAGAGAAGAAAAGGATAGAAGAGAGAAATATGGATAAAGGGAAGAGGGAAAATAAGAATTTTCCCATATGTGGTAACTGTGGAAGGAAACACCCTGGAACTTGCCTGAAAGGAATGGGAGTTTGTTATAAGTGTGGAGGAAAAGGGCACAAAGTACGTGACTGCAAGGGTAAGAAAATGGTTTCAAATGTACAATGCTTCATTTGCAAGGAGTTTGGACACTACGCGAACCTATGTCCCAGTCATCAGACTATGCCGCAAATGATTCTATTGGATAATAATCAAGTTATGATACTACCACAGATGAAGAGGAATGATTAGAGTTCTTATGTTGATTATGTCAATTGAGTGTTGTATCAACAATGTACTTGTTATAATAATTATGGAGTATATAAGGATTGTACTGCAGTACTATTTCATTAAGGACTTGAGATTCTGTGGAACAAAGAAAAGTGACTCAATAGAAGGTTAAATTTTTGGAAAATATATGGTTGAGAGAAAGATAAACCATAATATGGTTCTGATACCAAAGTAGTGATTTTAGAATAATACATGATTGATTTGGATAAATTGTATATTCCATCATTGTGGGGTTTAAAACATTTTTGGATTGATGAAGTATATCCAACATTCTATATGGAATAAGGGAGAATGAATGTAATCAATAAGGATTATGGTAAATCAGGATGTTTCAGTGTTTTAAAAGAATACATGATGAAGGTATTAATATTCTATTACGGGGTAAAAAGGATCTACATTATGTTTACCTTCCTTATAAATGTTGGACTGTGAGTTTGGACAGAATTATTTTGGATAGTTCTAGTTTGGATTATTTTGGATTTCCATAAAAGGACAACCCGGAGGTCGGGCGGCAACCCGTCGCGTCCGGCAAAGCTGCGAGACTTGAACCCGCAACCGAAGGGCGACAAGGGTGTATCACCTACCACTGGCCCACGAGATGTCCTGGATTAAATAATTTAGTTTTTATTAAAAGATCTGGTAGATGAATTATAAATTCATTTATTTTGGAACCCTGTACGAATAGTATAAATAGAAAAAAAAATTACATTCTATTATCTTTTAGAGTGAAAGATGAGTTTGTGGTAGAAATTTATTAATGGATAATACTCTAATTATAAAGTATGTATACATCCTTATGATCTTAGCCAATCTCATAAATAAATTCCACAACGTTAAGAAAAGGAACTTAGAACAAAAATGTTGTCCTAGATGGTACCTTAAATCATCACTAATTTATGGCTTTGGGATTGTTGGCCTTTTCATAGCCATGTTCTCTACCACTCTCCATCAGATAATTGATGGTTAGATTTCTCCTCCATATCCATATTTTCCTACATGGAACCCTAGTATGTGTTATTTTCGGTAATCCTCATTCTTTCCACTCTTTATTTTAAATAGAGGCCTCATTAATTCATTTTTCGATGTGGGATTTCAACTAAGATATTTTGAAACGTCAAAAATGTGTCATCCCAATATTCTATGTTTTGTTGAACCGATGGTATTTAAAATCATCATAGATTGATGAGTTTAAGGACCTCAATTTTATACTTGTTTGTGATTGATGACCTCAATCACTACCTATAAATATTTACGTTTTTCCTCCAATTATATGTCTCTAATTGCCACCAATGTTCTCCTAATCGAGATCATAATTTGGTGGTGACCCTTTCATTTCTCTTTTCCTCATATTAAGACTAAATTTTAGTAACCCAATTTCCGATGTGGGTTTTCCCACAAATATATTTTCTATTTTCAACCTTTTATTTTCTAAGAACAATTTCAAATTGCGAGGACGCAATTTATTGAAGGAGGGGAGAATGTAACACCCCAAGAATTCATAATGTGTTATTTCTTCAAAATAATTCAATAACTTGTACTACACGCAACACCGAGTTCAATCACACCTTGACTTACAAAAAAAGGCCATTAAAATAGGTCATGAATAGTATTAACTAAATTTTAAACTTTATAATTTTCGAATCTACATTATGAGTTTCTTAGTCATAATGCAAGAACAGATTCATTTTCAGTATTGCACTTTTATCAACTTTTAATAGTGAAACCTTTTTAAATACAATATTTTAAACTTTTTGACTAAATGGGGACATCAAAAAATTTAAAATGAAACATCCCAAGCTTCCACGGTACGCTTTCCTTTGAATAAAACTGTTGCGTGTGTTGTACGCAACATCGTGTTTTAACACGTACCACAACCGATCAAACTAGCCGTTATGAATAGTAATACCTAATTTTTGAAATTATATATATTTTATTTTTAAAAATGGACTTCATTTTTGGATTCGGAATATCAAATTTAGCCTAAGGTGAAATTTTGGTACTTTTCGGATAACTTTAATATTTTGATGAATAGTGAAAATTACTAAATTTTAATTAAAAACAACTTTTTTAATCAAAATAATTAATAGTGATAAATTATTAATTTGAGTGGTTTTAAAGTATATTTAGAATATATTTTTACCACTTAATATAATGTTGGTCGTTGGACATAATTTTACAATTAAACCGAACATAAACAAGTGTCAATCTTTTGATAGTTATTATCTCTTAAAAACACGCTTTTTGTTTTGACAGCGGGAATTAATTTTAAATTAATTTCTGCCACTTCTGTGTTTTGAATTTAGAAAAATGGATTCCATATTTGGAATTAGGATGTTCAAATTGTGTAAATAGGTAAGTTTTATTTTTAGACATTTTGAATAATTACTGCGGTAAATATTTTATTTACCATGGTAAAGGGTAAATCCGGTAAATAAGGGTTAAAAAATAATATTATAATAATACTAAATTACCCTAAAACGTGTCTTAACCCTATTGGTGGATACATGGTCGACCATGGGCATCTTTGGGTCTATTTTGGGACCCCATGGATCCACATGTAAGTGATAATGACACTTTATTTTAATTAAGTTAAAATGAATACAAAAATGGCATAAGCTTACATCTTTTAGAAGAACAATTTTTACATAAGGTTATACATGTTGGATTTTCGATTATAAATATTCATTAGAAAGCTAAAGAGATTTCCTACATAATGATATTTTATTTATAATTTTTATACATTAAATAATTTATTTTATTTATGACACAATGATGATGCAGTAATTACTATAATAGTGAAAAATTAAAATAAGTGATATTATAAATACCCAAATAAATATAATATGAAACTTTTAATGAATTAAACTAATTTTCTAGGATAATATGATATATTAGTATTGATTTAATTGACGTTTTTCGAAGTAATCAATCTGTTATGAGTTTCACAAAAATCAACTAATGAATAGTGTCAAAATTGACATAAAAGAGTTCTTAAAACAAATATTATATTATTAATTGATATTAAATTCCTAAAAATCTAAGGTTCGTCCAAGAGACTTATATCATGATAGGTTAATCATTAATGGACCACTTGGGGGTCGCTTGGATGTATATGGTAAGTTTATTAACCATATAATATAAAAATACAAAGAGACATTGTAAAAGTGAAACTAATTAACTTAGAGTTAATACTTAAAGATAAGGTTAATATAAGTACCCAAACCTGTCTAAATTATATTGGATGAGTTGTTTTCGACCCATCCCCACCTCAACCTTTTAATAGTCAACTTTGGAGCCATTGGAAACCGAATATGAATTTATTATAAATTAATATATCTAGCTTTTCCAAAGGTGCCCCTCACCCCTCTTATAAAAGGGCACTCCTCCTTCACATTTCTTCACACCTCTCAAGCCACTTGGCTCGTCCAAACTCTGCCCAACTAAGCTCCCCACATCCCTATCCTCCTCCTTGAAGCTTTCCATTAGGCAGAAATCATTTCAAGAAGTCCTTTGGTTCCAACCAAAGTGAGTTACCTAAATTAAAGGTAACGATTTCTCTTAAATTATTTTCATTTATTTTGCTTCTCCAACCCCCAAACTCTTTTTATTTCCTTTATTTTGTAACAACACAAGTATCCTCAATATACTAGGATGTTGTTATAAGAAGGATTCAAACTACACATACACACAACTCCATCTAATGGATGATGAACATAATGTTTCTGTGGATGGAAAACTAACGCCTCACGAAACGATGATTGTTCAAATACATCTTACCACCTCTCATGGTGTCCATTATGATGGCACTGTAATTAAATATGATATTAATAATATATATTTTATATATAAGCTTCTGTAATTCCATTTTATTTCATACCATTATTTGTTTCATGTTGTATATACATACGATAATTTCATTTGAGGAAGTGCGGACTAGCGCCCCCTTAAAATGATATGACTCGTTCATACCACAATGGAACGTATAAAGGATGGTGTTAATGAACTTAAGTAACATATATAAAATATTATATTATACTGGAATAGTAATATACCTATGTATCATTTGGATTCGATTCATTTAAAATAAAAATTAAATGGAAGTAGCGTTCGTGCGTACGTACGGACTACCGTCTCCACGAACGCGATAAGATTCATTCTCCGTCATATCCATTCAAGTATTATTCTCATTTTGGGGTTAAAAATAATGTTAATATCATTCTGATTATGAATAAGATATAATATATCCATTACAAACATGTCTTACGTAACCAAACATTTAAGAAGAACGAATCGATTATCACCCGAAAGGACGATAATACTTAGATATTATTAATAAAGAAATGTTAAAAGATCATATATGATATCATATTAATGTATATATAATTTAATAACAATTATTTCACCATTATACAGGAGGTTAAACTACCCCAACCAAGGAAAATTTCAAGGTAAGGGATTTTCTTATCTCACATTCAATTCCGTGAGATTTCCATTGTTCGCCACTAAATTATTGAAAGTGGTGTATTGTGTACGGCCATTTGATATATATTATCATGATTCCCTTTATATTCATGTTATTATGTAAATCATTTGGTGGATATTAACTTTTGGCCATACGACTCAGTTGATTAACGTGGTAAGGGGTTTTCATCTCACTCCTTATTCCCGTGAGATTCATGCCATATTGCCACCATCACCTTTTGTGTGGTGTATGTACTACCCATAATTATATTCTTTGTGTAATACACTTTAATTTATGTATATTTACATATTCATTGTATGATACCTCTTTCATGGGTTGTATGTTTCATAAGTTACCAAATTGGTAAGGGTTATTTCACAATCTCTTCATTATCCGAGGTTGTTTATATGTAATGATCTACTGGGATCTCATTATCATCCACATCCATGTTTCTTAAAAATGTATTTCAAAACATTTTTACTATTTACAAGAATATGGGTTAAAGTCATTTATACCCTTGTTTGACTTTTTATAAGAGGTTTATAAAGGAATCTTTCCGTCGTTTTCAAAACAAGGTCCTTTATAACCTTTTCAACAAAATTAAGGTAAGAATGTTTTTTTTAACTTATACGGCGGGTGCGGTTATTTTTCGCCGTTATAAAATATTCAAAGCTTTTCTTACAAGCTTATAAGAATATTTTCAAGAAAATTTTTTATTTTATATGGCTCTTAAATGATTTCAAAAGTAAAAGGAGATATTTCTTTAAAAATAATTTCGATTTCATCTATGTCAACATCCTTCATTATTCTTGATTGAGGTCAATGTGATACAATACAATCTTCCATATTGTATCGAATGAGTTATGTTTGACTGTGGATGTGCTATTTTTATATCACTCATGGTTTATGTTTAAGGTGTTGACATTTCAGAAGTTATTTTTAATCCGAATGTTTATGTTATATTTCAAACTTTTCTTCAAATGAATGTGCTGAACAAGTATGTTCCGGGTTGGGGACCGGTAAAAGTAAGCCCTCCAGGTTGGGGACTGGTTAAAGTAAGCCCTCCAGGTTAGGGACTGGTAAAAGTAAGCCCTCCGGTTTGGTCTCCGGTTATTAGAGGTACTCCGGGTTGGTGTCCGGTTATTAGAGGCACTCCGGGTTGGTGTCCGGTTATTAGAGGCACTCCGGGTTGGGTTCCGGTTAGAAGTAACCCCTAGGTCTTGGGATGAGGCCTAGACAATGAAATTAACGTTTGACATTATGCATTCCATAATTATGAAAGTGGTTATTGGTTTTTCATGTGATTATTCGATTAGTAGAATATCCATGTGTATAAGTAAATGGCATTATTTCATTTTACTTTTGCCATACTATGTTGAAGTTCATGTTTAAAAGGCTTTCGTTTTAGTAATGCATTGCCTTAAATGTTTATGCTTATTTTGAATGTTCCGCTATATTGTTATCCTTACTGGGCATTTGAGCTCACCCCTTTTCTATGTTTTATTTTTCCCAGGATGTGAAGAAGTAAGTTATGAATGACGTGCAGGGATATTTTGAGGGGATTATAGTGTGGACTGTGGAAACTTTATGTTATTGTAGTAGTTTTTCATTTTACGATGTAATGTAAAACTTATGAATATATCTAGTGTTTCCAAGGCTACTAAACCAATCGATCATTCGAGATTTGATCTTTCTTGTGATCATGCCAATGTTATGAATAATGCACCGACTCTGGGTAGCTGGGGTCGGGGCGTTACAAAACAAAATGCATTGTGTACTATATCGATAGTTTTGGTGACTAGGCACGAAAAATGAGATAGTAGGGTTTATGACAAGATTTTACACCTATCAGTAGATGAATGATAAGCATCAAAAATCTAGTAGTTTACAATAATTATTCCCCAGTCTCGAGTGGAAGTGGGACAACGTGACCATGTATTTTTTTGGAGGGTATATTTAGGATTCCTTGCATGAATGATGATATTTGGGTAATTTTAGACAATTTAATAAAGGTATTACCTATCTTGTCTATAGAGGAGAATTTATCACTGGAGAAACTGGGATACATGAATGTTAGAGAGATAGTCAACCTACACGGGGTGGTACATACTATAATTTTATATTATGAATCTTCTATTTTTTTGTTCTGTCAATCCTTATAGAAGGCACTGTGTATGCAGGTTTTACTATGAAAAAATACCACCCATAGAATGATGGGCAGTCAAGAGGCACTATACTAGAGATTGGGGATTTTCATTGGGTGTGTGTCATCGAAGTTGGTGGATCTTAAGAGAAGAATTTATCTTTGGTGGAGTTTTCCTATAATAATAGTTTTTAGAAAACTATACAGATGGAACCGTATGAGGATATTTATTATAGTTCATGCAGATTCCTTTTTGATGGATGGAATTAGATGAGTCATAGTTGTTGGGACAATGTTTTATGTCAGAGACATCAATGGTAGATTATTTTATTTATAAACAAATGGGTATGAATCATTGTTGACATATGTTGTATGATGAAAGGCATATATTACCCCTAGAATTTATATAGGGTGATCATGTATTATGTTATGTGTCTCCTTGATTGGTTCAACACATGATACATGGGTATGGAAATGAACTTCCCAATATTGTTGGACCATTAGGTATTGTGGAGAGAATTAGGATGGTGGCATTCTTATTGGATCTTCCAAAGAGATACAGTTATATGGATGAAATTTTTTACGTGTCAAAACATCAATGGTATTGCCCCAATCCTTCCCTTGTCAACAGTGTGGAAGATGTTGAGATTGAGATAGATGCATCCTTTTTGGATCAACTAATATGTGTGTTGGATCATAGTTAGAATGTGTTGTAAAGAAATATCATGATGAATGTTTAAATAATTTAGAAACATTGACATGTGAAAGAGGAAATATGTGAGAGTGAATATGATACGAGTACATAGTGGACCAATCTTTTTGACTCATAATTGTAGAGATTCATTAGAGCACATCATGAGGATGAGCTTTTATAAGGTTGGGAGGTTGTATAACTCAGACCTATTCTAGTAATGTATCAGTCCCAATTGTATGTAATATTATTTTTTGTGTTGAGTAGTTATAAATTGGTTTTTAAATTGAGGTGTTCTTGGGTAATAATATGAGAAAATGGAAGAAAGAGGGAAGGGAATGGATAGAGAATGTTTTTCCATAACCAGGCAACCTAACCTAGAACATTTTTCAACCCTATACACTGGTGATTTTCATAGATGGTGTATAGTTTGTCAAACTAAGCCCTATATTTGGAGAAACCATGCACCCACCCATTAGAATTGGTGCATGGTTAAGTGCACAGCTAGGGGAAACCATGAACCTCATGTAGAAAATCATGTGTAAATTATTTGAATCCCCCAAAAGTGATAATATTTCATGAACCCTAAACTTATACCCTCAAATTTCCTAGATCAATCCACAATTTATTTATTTAAATTTTAGTGCCTCTTGGATGGATTCCGAGGTCATCTGACCTCTTTTATGGGTGATTCAATGCCTAGTTGGTAGATCTACATCTCTTTAGGTTTGTAGTTTAATCTTGATTTATTTCTCATCAATCTATCGTTTTTATCCCATTCATTTGGTAGGTTTTTATCTTATGTTTTTTTGATATAGATATATATTTGTTTAATATTGATCCAAGGTATTTGGATCTTGATCAAAAATTTACATAAATTTTTTAGTTTGATGTTATTTTTGGTTTTAGATTGGGATCTCAATCTTTGTCATTGTGTTTCTCTGTTTTTGTGGATTTCTGTTTAGTGATCATTCAACAAAAAATTGTGATAGGTGGTCTATAAATCAAATAAAAATTTCATGATTTAAAATATTATTATTTTTTTGTCAAATTCTTATTAAATGGTTATAAGTTGAGTATGTGACTGAATTAATAAATTTGAATAGTTAATTAATTAGGGAAAATTTTGGAACTGGGGATGTTTGAATTATAGATTATGAATCCTTAAATGTTGAATTAATGGAATGTGAAATTGTGTTAACAAATGGAATAAATAATTATTTAATTAATTATAGGATAATTAGATTGAAGAAATAAATGATTGATTGATGAAATAATCATGGATTAATGGGATTGAGAGAGTTAATTAACTGTAAAATTAATTAATAGGATTGAGATGATTTATTAACTGTTTATTTACTTAATTGGTTTGGTATAATTAAATAATTGTTGAGTAAATTAATAATATTGAGATGATTAATTAATTTTTTGGTTAATTAATAGGATTTATATGACAAACTAATTGTTAATTTAATTCATAGAATTGAGATAATTAATTGTTTTTTGAGTTAATTAATAGGTTTGAGGAGATTAATTAATTTTTGAGTTGATTAAAGGGATTGAGACGATTTACTAATTTTTGTGTTAATTAATGGGTTTGATTTGATTAATTAATTGTTGAGATAATTAATGATATTGAGATGATTAATTAATTGTTGAAATATATAATGGAATGATGAATGGTAACAATGTAATTCATATGATAATTGAGATATGGAATTGTAAAAGTGGAATCTTGAGATATGAAATGAGAGATAGATTGGTAATAGTAAAATTGAAAGGCATGATATCACTTGGGGATTGATTAGGCTGTAATGCAGGCTGAAGGTGGTATTGAGGGTAAGGTGTCCTCAAGAACTTGAGGATTTTATGTTGTTAAATAATGTAGAAATTGATAATGTGAAAACTTTTTATTTATGAATTTTACATATTTATTTATACAACATCATATATATTTTTTTAACTATATATTGTTTTAGATGATATTGGTGGTGGTATACTGAGTGGTACTGACACCCTGCTCAAGATGCTTGTTCAGTACCCGAATTGATTTCATGGTTTTAAGATAGGAAAAGGTCAAATTAACTATATTAGATGGATGGTTTGGGGCAAAACATGGATGAGGGAAATAGACATGCTTCATGACCCTCTTTTGAGTTGTCTGTGTCTTTATTTTTGTGTCTTCATTTTGACACTTGTAATTTAAATGTGTGTGACATATCTATAATTCTGTTTTTTATTGTATTTTTAGTTTTTTTCATAATATGATATTGAAATCATTGTGATTATGGATATATATATTTGGTTACTCATTACTTATTTTCTGCTGGTTTTTTACTCATACAAAGAGGGTAAATTCTCCCCATGGATGATATTAGACCCTCACTTCTAGTTGGCAGCCTCTGGCATATGCAGAGGCATGTCTGATGTCACATATAAGACCGTATTTGGGCAATGGTGTGTGACACCCAGGTTAGAACATTATAAAGAAAAAACATACCTCCTAAAATACAGTTGGACCAAAAATGATGTTTTTTGTCCTATATATATTCTAATAAAAATATCAACCAAAATAATGGTGAATCACACACACACATCTCAGCTCTACAAGATCCTCGTGTTGAAGGGGAAATTAGAGCAACCTATTCCCTTTAAATCCCCAGGGATTAGAACTATCAATGCTATTCATATACTAAAACAATTATAGATCTGTTATTTAATCATATTGGGGGGAACCATTCCGATCTCGAGTACATAAAATGGTTCTGGGAGTATTGACCCTTATGAGTACCATAACAACCCTGCCCTTTTTTACACACTAAAACAAGATTTATTACATAAACATCACAGAATAAAAAATAGAAGATCGAGAGGTCCAGTGTCTTTGGGGATTAGGATCATTAAAAAACCTAAAACATGTAATACAATATATTTATTTAAAACATCCTTTAAAGGACCACTACATTCCCTCATACTTAGCATTTCCTGAGAAAACCAGAGGGGAAGCATAAGAAAAGGGTGACCTATAAAGCCCAGTAAGGGAATAAACAGGGAATAACATGGGGAATAAAATATATTTATGACAATAGGAATATCAATGGATCAAAAAAGAAACATGAACATAATGTCATGATAAATCATGATAATCATAACATGGAGATGTGACAACAACACTTAACATGGAATTAACATGCGCCAAGGCCCATTGCCCATGGAGCATGAGTAAATCCTCGTTGCACATGAATCACATGTAAAACCACATTACACTTGAATTATTCTGAGTCAAAACTCATTTGCACATGACATATCATGATACTATACTTTACCCAATGCATTGTAGCGCTATTAGGGTGCACCATCCTTAAATATTTTATTTCATGCATAAGTGTGCCACATGAATCCTTTAATATGGAATCAATCAACATCGTAAGTTATTCCACAATGATGTAATGTGGAATAAATACATAAAATTACTCTTCAATATGTATATGTGTATAAAGGTGAATACCCTTGATAGAGACATGAGTATGGTATTCACTACACAATGATCATGGCTTGGGAAAACACTTTGCAATTTCTACAGCAAAACAAGGTGACATAAAGATTCATGAAAAGGGTGGATGAGAGATAAAAGGGTATCTCATTATATGTACATGAAATGGATTGTAAGGGGGTTATATAGATACATGTCCCAAAAAATGTAATGGAATTTAGATGAATAATACAAAAGAATTACTTAGATGTAAAAGAAGATAGAGAAATCCCTCACGCAATTTTGGCATGTTAACAGGTGTACATGGGAGGGATTAATGAGAGAGAAAGGGGTCTCCCATAATCCAAACATAAAGAGGGAAATATGGGGGAGGTGTGAAATTATACCCCATCATTTGTAATTGAAAACCAAAGGGCATAACAACTTAATAAAAATTGGGAAAAATGAGAAAGGAAGAAATACCTTACTTGGATGTGTGATCCCGAAGGCTTGGGAGAGGTTTGAGAGAGGCTTCATAGGATATTGGGGCACCATGAGAGAATTATAGAGAGAGAAGGGTAGGGGTTAGTCGAACTCCATAGGCTTTGAATGAAGAGGAAGTCAGAACTTATATGGACCCGACCCTAGTTGGCCAAAGCTGCAGCCTTATAGGTTACATTGGCATATAAACAAGGAATAATCACCCAAATAACTGAGTAGTTTAGTATTATTTTAAACAAGATACATACATAAATTCATCATTACAACTTGAAATGAAAAACAACATAGAAACTCCTTAGAAAACTTCCATAACTCCTAGGTTATTTCAGCATGTCATTCATAATAGAATTCTTTAATGCCGAATGGAAATGTGAACTAATAAAGGGTTGAGCTCATAAGATCAGTAAGGGTAAGCTATATAGGGGAAGATAACATAAACATTAGAAATGGTTAATAATTTAAAACTCATTCCTTCATGAATAAACATGAAAATAATATGGAAGAAATATGAGCTGAGTAAATATTTCTGTAACATAACATAATCATGGGTATTCTATTAGTTGAATAACCACATTAACCATCAATACTATATTCATAATTATGAAAGGAATAATGCGGGAAAACATATCCACACCGTCAAGGCCTCATGATAGGACCATAAATAATCATTTTTTCAAGGCCCTGGGCCAAAACTGTAGTTTGTCTTATGAGACCAATCAATGAACTGAGGGGATGTAGAGGGCCCCACCTGATACTTACTATGTCCAATTAAATCGTCATATGAACGGGGATAAACATAAACAACATGTACATTCATATTGAAGTTAATATATGAAATGAAAATAACTTTCCCCGAACATTAAGCATAAACAATAACCATTCCTAGTAAATTGGTGATTGGTTTAAAGATAGAACATCCAGAACCAAAATTATCATAAACCATTATATTGAATATGGTAGATTATTACTTGAAGTATTAATCCCAATAATACTTATGAATCGGCGATAGTGTTGATATAGTGGAAGATACTCTTATAAAATCATCGTGTAATTCTTGAAATAAATACTCTTTTACTTTTAAAAGAAGTGTTCTTTTGGGGAAATATTTGTATAAAACCATAAGTTAAGTAAGATATTATTTTCATAATAAAAAGATTGATTTTATAAATATAACGGTTTCCAATAATAGATTAGAAAATTCCCATGAAAATAGGTAAGAAGTTGAGATATTCCCTTGAATCAGGCTTGTATTTCAATAACAATTTTGAAATCTCTTTTTAAAACATGAAACTATACATAAAATAAGGTAGTATTATGGTTGGTGCACATATATAAAACACTCACAAATAATTTCTGATGAGTATATAATAATACATAATAGTTTAATTGAGGTAATCAGACAATGACAATAAACCTAATGGAAATGGATGTTGGGGTGAAAAAACCCTTACCTCAACTCTGAACATGTTCCACTCTTGAAATTAAGCACCTGGAATATAAAATTATAAATATTAATAACTTATTTAAGAACCTAGTTGGCATTTATTTATTTTATCATAATTCTGGTTAGTTCTTTATGTCCTTATTGATAAGTTATTGTATTGAATTCCATCATTTCCGAGCGTTCATTTTATATATTTTCATATTCGGTTCACTTGTTTTTAAGTATGTGGAATGGATGTAAATATCCAGAATTGAAATAAATTATTATTTATGAACATTAATAGTTTTTATTGGTCATTTGTATAACTTGGTGACATGGAATGAGGATGAATTGTTATTTAGAACTTTAATAATAACTGTTTCGGTTAATTTGTGGGTTTTGATAACAATGAAATAATTTTTATTTATAACATAATATCATTTGTACAAAGGTATTCAATAATATTAAATATGTTATATTACATATATATAATAATATGGTTCTACAAAAACAATAATGGTTTCATGTGCAGAATTGAGAATGATAATAGAAATCGAAATCCCATCATCCATGAATGTGGAAAATTGACACATCTCGGATGTTGTTCTTGCTATTAGTATAAAAGAAGGAAAAAGGGAGATATGATGATAACATATTCCACTATCATGACAACATTAAAATACATATAATTTACGGGAGTCATAAAAAAATTTGGATAAGTATTGGTAAAAGAAAAAGAAAAAAAATGAACTTGAAAAGAAGGACAAAGAATTGAAAAGAGGAATTTACCTCTTGAACCAAACATTCTTGAGAGCCTTCGTAAGGGAGAGGTTTTGGTATTTCTATTAGACCAAGGATTTATGGGCATTTTAGAGGATGATGAGAGGGTATTTGGATAGAATTTGGATAAGGAACAAGGCTTGAGAGGAGTGAAGATAAGGGGGAGTGAGAGGGGGTTTTTATAGTGGAGGAGGGAGAGGGGATTTCTTAATATAAAATTCATTAATATATTACTTCTCCACAAGACAAAGAATAGTGAGTCTCCTATGACCATGAATAGTAATTTTATCATTTTACACAAAAACATTGGTCTTACATTAGCAGAACATCATACATGACTCTATAATAAGATTATTTAGCTTATTTTGTAAATTACGGTATTTCAATATTCATAAAAAATTCAAGTATTTCATGAAAAATCCCAAAACTCTCTCCAACCATTTTTGGATTTTTAGAATCCAAAAATGAAGTCCAATTTTAAAAATAAATTTTAAATATGATTAATTTAATATTTAGTTAAAATGAAAGTTTATTTCAAAAACAACAGTTTTAAAACATTCTTTTACTTATTCCAAAGCAAAGGTATATCATACATTCACTTGAATATTATTATATAATATCACAGGTAAGGTTACTATTAATTTGGTTATATAAATATTTATAAGGGTATGTTACTATTCATAAGGGTAGGTTACTATTAACCAAAAATTATGTTATTCTTATTGGTCTCCAAATAATTTACTGATCGCAACTCTATATGTCATATTTTTCAAATTCTCATCACAGAAGTGAAAAACTTATGTTCTAAGGGTCATATAGTACATTGTAATTAATTCTTTGATTATGAAATATTTATAAGAAAGGAATTTCCATTGATAAATATTTGGTTGTTATAGAGATTGGGTGGGTTTATATAGGAAAGGAGAAGGAATTCATTATTATTTAGGTTTGGTACACGTCACATTAAACTAATCAAAATCACAATCCATCCAATGGTTTCTTCCCATGGTGTTTTGTAAATGGGAGTGGAAAAGATATTTTATAAGGCCAAAGGATGAGATTCTTAAAATAATAGGGTTTATTATGTAGACGTGAGTCACACGCTTAAGGAAAACAATTTATAAAGACAAAATGTTTTATAAGAATTGAAGGGTCCACTAATGCTTTGTAAAATAAATCAAACAAACCCAAAATCACATTATTTTAATGGTAAAATATATATTGGATGAAAAAAATGTTTATAGTATTATATTACATCACTATTAGGTAATTATGATGTCATAAAACACATTATAAATTTAAACAAGAATATAATTTTTAACCAAAACTTCTACTGTCTTAGAAAATTATGAACAATTAACCATTGGATAATTTTGACATCATGATTCCAAAAATAATATTCATTTTATATAAATATTTATTTTATATATGTGAATTTTTACGTTTAAAATAAAAACTGACATTTATCAAAATTTAATGGGTTTTTTAAAAAATAGATTACAATATTTATTAAAAATTACAAATGCATTCATATAATAATATATATATTTAATAAAAATTAAGTTGATAATATTAATATTTTATTAATATTTTATTTTATTTAAAAATCTATTAATTCATCAAAATAGATTTCATATTCGAATATTAACTAAAAAAAATATTTTTTTTCATTAAAAACTATTTACAAAGTAACAATAATAAAATGAATGCACATTCTTTATAAAAAATAATTCACATAATCTTAGTACTGGGGTCGTGTTAAATAACCCCTTATAAAACTCGTATAAGACTGAAGGGTAATGTGTATGGGGGTGACAGACTCTTGGGGTGGCTCGAATAACATCGCTCGGGTGGTAATATCTATTAACTTCATCTTATCATGTAGTCAGTTCGGCTCAAGCTTAACGGGTTCAAGCTCGGCTTGGGGTTAGTCAAGAGGAAAGCCCAATGAGGCCACATCCTTTCCAAGCTCCGACCATTGGGCTTCGTATGGGTCAAGTCTATAAGATAAGGCCATCACTTCCTTTTTCTGAGTAAATTGGATTTCTTAAAGCCCTATATTTATAATAATCATGTGACCACTGTTAAATGTATATATTAGCAATGGACACAATTCATAACGGTATTTTAAAATCAAGAAACATAAAACCAAATAAGTGAATACATTTTTCATTCCCATAAGATCAAATTAAATATACCAAGAGGAATTTCAATTAATAGATTTTTGTGTTGTTACAATCTTCCCCCCTTAAGAAATTTTACCATCCAAATTTCCCTTCCCCACACTAAAACAGATTTCGGTAAATCTGCTTCTTTACTTCCTCTGATTCCCACGTCTCTTCTTCAAACATTTGGTTTCACCATAACACATTGATGTGGGGCATTGTCTTATTTCGTAGAAATTTTTCTCTATGATCTAAGATCTTCATTAGTTTCTCATCGTAATACAGATCATCCACTAGCTGTACTACCTTTGAAGACAGTGCATGTGAAGCATCTGGTAGGTGGGATACATGAAAGACATCATGTACTTTTTCAATGGTAGGTGGAAGTGCTAGTCGATAGGCCACAACCCCAACACGATCAAGAATCTCGAAGGGGCATATATACCTAGGAACTAACTTCCATTTATCTCTAAACCTATTGAACATCTTCCATGATGATATTCATAGAAATACCATGTCTCCAAATCTAAACTCAAGGTCTTGTCAATGGTTATCTTTATAACTCTTCTGTTGACTTTGGGATGCCTTGATATATTGCTGAATGGTTTTCACCTTCTACACCATTTCTTCGACCATTTCTGTTCGTAGCAGCTTAGACTCACTGAATTCATCCCAACATGTTGGTATTCTACACCTCTACCCATGCAGGTCTTCATAAAGTCTCATTTGGATGCTCGAGAGGAAACTATTATTATAGGAGAATTAAACTAGAGTAAGATGTTGATCACAACCTCCATTAAATTCCATTGAACATGATCTTATCATATCTTCCAATGAATGAATAGTTTCCTCATATTGGCCATCAATTTGTGTATAATAGGAAATAATAAAGTTTAGTTCAGTATCCAGAGCTTTTTGAATACTCTTCCAAAACATATAGGTGAATCATGGATCTCGATAGGATAAAATAGATAGTGGTCCTCCATGCAACGTTACCACTTCTCTGATGTATATCCATGCTAGTTGGTCCAATGTGATATCCTCCATAATTGTAATGAATTGTGAAGAAATTATAAGATGATCCACAACAACCCATATTGCATTGTTCCATTTGAATGTCTTTATTTGTCTGGTGACAGTGTCCATGGTGATGTTCTCCCATTTCTAGGATAGTATGGTCAATGATTGCATCATCACCTTATACTTCTACCTCTCTACCTCCAATTTCAGATACAACAGGCACTTTGATGCATACTTAGTGATATCCTCCATTATATTATCCCACCAATATTGCTATTGGATATCTTGATACATATTTGTGTTTACTGGGTTAAAAGAGAAATTTTCACTATGTGCATCATCCAAAATATCCTTCTTCAACTCCAGAATTTATGGGACACATAGTCTTCTTCCAAATCACACAATTCCTTCTTCATTAACATTGAACTCTGAAGATTTCCATTTTCTGATAGCTTCCACATTCTTTTGAATTACAACATCATCCTTTTGAGCATCCTTTAACCTATCCAAAAGACACGGTTGAGAAATATTTTGTGAACGGATTGATGATGTTTACTTATTTATAATTCCCATGTCCATCTCCATAAAATCTAATAAGATTATATACTTTTCAATTCTCATCAATGATTGAATCGCTGGGTCCTTTCTACATAGAGCATCTTCTACCCTGTTCTTTTTCCCAGGGTGGTAATGGATTGAGATGTCATAGTCTTTGATTAGCTCTAACCTTTTTTTGGAGCATGTACCACTCTTTCCTTGTGAATATATACTTGGGGCTTTTGTGGTCCATATATATTTTACACTTCCCCCCAAAGAGATAATTTCACCAAATATTTATGTGAAGATCACCGCAACGAACTCCAAATCATGTGATGGATAATTTTTCTCATGAAATTTCAATTGCATTGAAGCATAGTCAATGACTCTATCATTTTGCATCAACACACAACCCATGACCTTCTTCTAATCATCACTGAATACCAAAACAATTTCTCAACATGTGGATAAAGTGATCACAGGCATAGTGATAAGCCTCTTTTTTAACACCGTGATTCTTTCATCGCATTCACCACTACAATAAAAAATTACTCCTTTCTGAGTTTGTATATTAAAAGGGTTGGAAATCGTGAGAAATTACTCAAAAATTGTCAATAATATCCAGCTAACCCCAAGAAACTACAGATATCCATTACCGATGTTAGACTCAGCCATCCCTCAATTTCGTCTCTTTTAGAGGGATCTAAATATATCTCATTACTTGTGATGATGTGGCCCAATAATATGACCTCCTTCAACTAGAACTCACACTTTCTGCACTTTTCATAGAGCTCCTCCTTTCGCAAGGTGTTTAGTATAGTTCTTAGATTCTCCCCATGATCCTCCTTGGTTTTGGAGTATATCAAAATATCATCTGTAAAGAGTGCCAATTTTTTTGAGGTAATACTTGAATACTATATTCATCAAATCCATGTATATTGTTGGAGCATTAGTGAGTCTGTGAGGCATTACTATAAATTCATAGTGCTCGTATCTTGTACGAAAAGTAGTCTTGGGAATATATTCCCTCTTCATTCTTACATGATTATATCCTGACCGAAAATGCACCTTAGAAAAGTATTTTTTTCACACAACTCATCGAACAAGTCATCAATTCATGGGAGAGGATACTTGATCTTTATCATGATTTTTTTAAGCTCACTATAATCGATGAAAAAGTGAATTGAACCATCCTTATTCTTGATGAAGAGGACTGGTTCACCCCATGGTGAAGAACATGGGTGTATAAATCCTTTATCCAAATTATCCTACAGTTGTTTCTTCAGCTCCTCAAGCTCCACAACAACAATTATATACAATGTATTGGATATTGGAAATGCCCCAGGTTTAAGATCAATTGATAATTCAACATCTCTTCTAGGAGGAAGACCAGCCAATTCATCAGGACAAACTTCAGTGAATTCTGTCACAACTATCATGTCTTCAAGGATGGTTTCCTCTTTAGACTCAATCATCTAATATAGATACGTGTGCTCATAGGGAATTAATATCCACACTTGAGAAGATGGCCCAAAAGATGATTCATCTTTCTCCTTGCACATGTATAGAATCAGGGGTCTATTCTCTATATGGAGAGTGATTTCCCTCTCACGGAAATTTATGTTGGCTCCATATAAGAAAATACAATCCATTCCATGAATTGCATCATATTCCACCAGAGGGAATATGACAAGGTTCGTTGGGAAGTTCAATCCACAAATTATGATAGGGGAGGATTTATATTCATAGGATGCAATGATTTCCCATTTGTCAAACTCACTGACATATTCACTTCCTTTATTTGTGGTGGTTTTGGGAGTGTTCTAGTAAACATCCATGATATAAAAGAATCCTTAGAACCTGAATGAAAAAGTTTTTTATCTATTATTGAATGAATAACGAGCATACCTGTCACCACATCATTTTTGGGGTTCAGATAGGTGGTAGTTATGGAAAAAGCTCTCCCTTGCTACCTTGGATGTTGTTGGTTGCCTCCAGAAACCCTATGCTTAGGGAACTGATTTTCATGATGCCCTGGTTCTTTGTAGTTGAAGAAATGAACAATGCGTTGAGGGTCGTGAGAAGTGTTCCTATACTCTATCACAGTGGTGCATTTTTCTTGATGACAATTAATAGACATGTTCCCTTCTCTTCTACACCTATAGAATTTCCTCATCCCCTTTAGGCAATTTCTAGGGTGATTCTTTCTGCACTGTTGGCAAGTGGGGTGCTGTATCTTTTTAGCAACATTGGATTTATCATACAGACCAACATAATTGAAGTCCACATTACGCTTCTTATCCCCATGATACCCATGAGATTCTCTGATATCCATTTTGACATTTAAGGAACATCATACAATTTTCACATATATTTCAACATCACGGATCACCAGTGCTTTCCGTAGGCTTGGTTTAGACCACCAAATATGCAGTCAACCTTGTATTTAGGAGTAACGACAATGCTAGAGGCGTATTGTGCAAACATTTTGGAGTTTTCTTCATACACTCCAATAGATTCATCCACTTTTTTCTTGAGGGCATGGAAGTTACATTCCATCTTATGTCATAGGGTGGACATGAATTATTTATCAAAAAATATCTTATAGAAATACATCCATTCCAATGCCTTGATCTCATCCTCAGGCATCATATTTTTTATCAACATCCACCAATGATCAGCTTCACCCTCCATATGATAAGAAGCCGGAAGAACCATTTCTTGTTCAGAACATTGAAGGATGGAGAAGATTTTTTTTCAATGGAGTTGATCCATTTTTCATTGATTGAGGGATCAGATGAACCATTAAAAGTAGGAGGCCTTTGTCTCATGAAGATTTCAATAGTGACTTGTTCTTTATTCAGGGGTTGAACATTCCTCTTGACCCATGTTTCTATTCATATATTGATTTAACTGAGAGTGTATCATGTCAAAGTTCATGATTCCCTCTCCCATCGGATTGGGCATCTCATTAGAACAGTCATCACATTGGTCATCACATCAGTTGTTAGCTCGAGTCCTCATATTATCAACAATCGGATGGAATAAAAGAAAAGTTAAGGGTAAAACATAAAGGGTAATCCAAAAATAGATGAATTATAAATATATTTTATTTCATTAACATATGAATCTATAGGCTTCAATATATGTTATCCATGATTTACATTCTAACATATATACTTAGGGGAATTTTTTTATTCCCTTAATAATGGTTTATACTAAGATTTTGAGATTACCAATGCATATCCCTCGATAGTGTCATAACCAAGATTACAAAAAGTCCCATTTTTGTGTACCATGATACCATAGGTCATGCTTGAAACTCATTTTCAGGGTTTTCCCCCATAGGTACATCTGTGCCAGAGCCGCCTTTACCTGCTCGTATCCAGATAGGGATGTATTTTCATGAAAAAACACTTACTCAATACTCACCAAAATGTAGGGATGTTTTTTTGATATACTTAGTCTTATCCCTAAGTATTTCAATAGGGGTTTCTAATCCTAATCCCAAAAAATAACTAAACCTATCATCTAATACAAATTATAACAACTCTTCTCTTTATTACACACTAAAACAAGATTTATTTCATAAATGTCACTTGATACAACAAAGAAGATCGAGAGGTCTAGTGTCATTGGGGCTTAGAATCATTACATAAAACCTTAAAACCTGAAATACAAAATTTTAATTGAAAACAACCTTTACATGACAACTACATTCCCTCGTACTTAGCATTGCATAAGATAACCCGAGGACATGCATAAGAAAATGGTGAGCTATGAAGCCCAGTAAGGGAATAAAAAAGTAATAACAAGAGTAATACAACAAATGTTATAAAATAGACATATAAATGGATCAAAAAAGAAACATTAACATAAAGGCATGATAAATATTGATAATCATAACATTGAAATGTGGCAACAACACTTAACATGGAATTAGAAAGAGCTAAGCCTCATTGCACATGGAGCATGATTAAACCCTCATTTCACATGAAGAATGAGTAAATCCTTGTTTCACTTGAATTATCATGATATAACACTCATTTCATATGATTTATCTTGATAGTATACTTTACCTAATGTATTGAAGTGCTATTAGGGCGAACCCTTCTTAAATATTTTATTTTTTTGCATAACTGTGCCACATGGATTGTATAATATGGACTAAATCAAAATAATAAGTTATTCCATGATTATGTAATGGTGAATAAATATATTAAATTACCTTTCAATATTTATATGTGCATAAATGTGAATACCATTGAAAGATACATGGGTATGGTATTTACAACATAATGATCTTGGCTTGGAAAAACGTGGTGCAATTTTAGCAGCATAACGGCGTGACATAAAGATTCATGAAAATGGTTGATGAGAGTGAAAAGGGTGTGTCATCATATGTATATGAAATGGAAATTAAGGGGTCATATAGACACATGTCCCAATATATTTAAGGTAATTTAGATGCCTAATACAAAATAATTACTTGGATGTAAAAGAAGAGAGAGGAATCTTTCACGGAATATCTGCATGGTAACAGGTGTAATGGGAGGAATTAATGAGGGAGAAAGGGGTCTCCCATCACCCGAACATAAATATGAATGTATGGGAGAGGTACTAAATTTAACCTCAATTTTTTTAATTGAAAACAAAAGTGAATGACAACGTAAATAAAATTGGATAGAAATGAGAAAGGAAGAAATCCCTTACTTGGATGTGTGATCCCAAAGGCTTGGGAGAGGGTTGAGAGAGGATTATTAGGAGCATTGGGACCTTGGCGGGATTATAGTGAGAGGGGGGAAAGGGTTGGTCTAACTCTAAAGGCTATGAGTGAAGAGGAAGTGGGAGCATTGGGTGGGCTTACATAGGAATGGAGATGGAATTCTTTTTTATTTAGGTTTGGAACATCTCACTTTAAACTAATCAAAATCACAAACCAAACCATGGTTTTTTCCATTGATTTTTTCCAAGTGGGATTGGAAAAAATATTTTATAAGGCTGATGTACAAACTTTTTAAAATAATTGTGTTTCTTATGTGGAGATTAGTCACACTCTCAAGGAAAACAATTTAAAAAGACAAAATGTTTTATAAGCCTTAAAGCATCCACAAAATCCTTTTAAAATAAATGAAAAAAACCCCCAAATCAAAATTATTTAATGGTAAAACATATATTGGCCGAAAATAATGTTTATTGTATTTTATTACATCACTATTGGGTCATTATGATGTCATAAAACACGTTATATATTAAAATGGTATTTACTTTTTACCCAAAAATTTGACTGTCTCATAAAATTATAAAAAATTCACTATTGGATAATTTCAACATCCTAATTCCAAAAATAATAATCATTTTATTTAAATAATTTTCTAAATATTTTAATTTTTACTTTTAAAATAAAAGTTGACATTTATCGAAAATTCATGGGTTTGACCAAAACAGCTTTCAAACCTTCATAAAAATTACAATTTCATTCATACGATAATTTGTATTTAATTAAAAAAATTAATAATAATAATTATTTATTAAAATATTATATAATTCAAAAATCCTTTAATTCATAAAAATAGATTTTGTAGTCGAATATTAACTGAAAATATTATTTGTTCTTTAAAAACTATTTACAATGTAATAATAATAAAATGAATGCACATTCATTATACAAAAATAATGTACATAATAGTAGTACTAGGATCTTGTTACATAGCCCTTTATAAAACCTGCATAAGGCTAAAGGGTAATGTTTTCGATGTTGACAGACTCTTGGGGTGGCTCAGATAACATCGCTCATGTGGTAATTTCTATTAACTTCCACTTCTCTCATAGTTGGTTCTGCTCAAGCTTAACGTGTTCAAGGTCGACATGGGCTTTGTCAAGATCGAATCTCAATGACACCACCTCATTTCCGAACTCCGAAAAAGTGTGATTCATATGGGGAATGTTTATTTGATGAGGAAATCACTTCCTTTGTCTGAGTAAATTGGATTTTTTAAATCCTAATATTTATACTAATCATGCGATCACTATTCAATTATTATATTAGCAATGGTCACAATTCATTATGGTATTCTTAAATCCATTAATATAAAACCAAATAAGTGCATATGTTTTACATAACCATAAGAAAACATTTAATAGATTATCATTAATTTTCATTAATGAATTTTTTTGGGTTGTTACAAGTACCATACATGTTACCAAATAATAATTTTGATCAATATGAGAACAATCACTATTCGTATAGAGGATAAAAAACCTCATGAATGGAGCTCTAACAAAATATTCCTTAATAATGATAATTGATAATCAACTTATTTTGGGAATTACTAACTACATCAATATATGGTATGACCCATACATTCGAAAATAGTCTAACATGGGAGAGCACCACACCCCATTCTAATACTACTACTTCCTCACAACCATTAGAGTCTAGTATCCAGTGAAATGTCCTCCAATTATGGTACGAAGTTGCTTCAATATCTATATACTATTTACACTCATGAAAATTATATGGAAGAGAGGTTACTTACTAAACAAATATTAATCTTGATACAAATATCATAGGATAACAGGTGTCAATATACAGACTTCCCCATATATTATGAAAATAACACACATGAAATCTATCATTGGGATGCAAAGGATGAAGGGAAGATTCCTTGAGTTCCCCATCTATATTTATGTCCCTTCAGAATTCTCTAACATAATGAGGTAACCACCAATGACATACCTATGATCTTCTGTTCATGAAACATACATCCTATAGTAAAGCAACGACAACTATGCATAAACATCTAGAGTGTAACAAAATAATAAATAAACATGAGGGCACTACACCTATGAATATGACTGTTTCTAGGGGTTTTACCATCATCATACATTCTATGATAAATTTCAAATATCATATTTTTATTACTTTATACCTGAGATCCTCAAACAAATTTGAATCCTTCACATAATGTCCATTGTTAGAAAAGACAACTCAACAATCACGACCTATATGAAAATAAATATATTGGAAAATTCACTTGTCTGAATATAACTAATGGGTGAGGAAATATGAAAAGACAACGAGGGGAGAAGATAAAAGTGTTTTCTATGACATAGATAGTGTGTAATACCAATATTTCTATATTTTTATTAATTATACCATCTTTGTCTATAATATTATTCTATATGATTTACCCATGGTAATATATCATGCGTACACACAATGTTTCAATATAGTACTGTACCTACACAAACATGATATGTAGAATTAAAATACATGATGTTCCACTCATAATACACAAAATGAGATTCCAAATGAGACCCCATGTCATATTGTCTCATACTATATGGAATTTATAAATTACATGATAAGTAGTCTACATGGGTTATTTGGGAATGTACTAGGACCCCCATTTCAATTTTTTTATGAAAAGGTCCCTCAACCAAAAGGCCAAGGTAGATAATCATAATAATTATGAAGAGTGAAACAGATGAAAACAAGGTATCTTATTAAAATCATCCTCATAAAAAGGATTAGGGACTTGGTAATGGTATCAGACCAGGTAAAAGGTGCACTAACACCAATACTCGCCAGACCATCCGCCACCACGTTCGCCTCTGGATAAACATGCGTGATGATGATGTTGAGAGATGAAAGAATATCCATGCATTACATCCACTCTTCTGTAATATACCAAGAGATATACATTTCACCATTTCTGATGGCATGTATAATTGTAGAATAATCACTTTCTAACCATATATTATTCTATACTTTCATTTTCACGAACGAGATAACGTGAATAATCTCAACCATCTCTCTATCAAGAGAACTGGTCAAATAAACAATGAAACATCATGGATTTTATATATGAACTACATTTCATCTAACCACAATATCATCCACTAAATACACAAAATAAATACACATACTATGCTCATAGATCTAGAGTCTTTGAGATCAGTAATTTTAGATGACAGAACCCTACGAACCATGTAGGTCTATATGTTACTTGTAAATTCACTCATCCATTATCCATAATCCATCATCCAGACATCAAAATTACAATAAATTATATATTGTGAAAAATTTAAATAAATAAAATGTAAATAAGAAAACCATACCTCATGAAAAATCATTAAATTTTTTACTCATCGATGATCCATGATATATCAGAATTTTCTTCAAATCTACCTCTCAAAACTCCCAGGGATGAGGTATCCCTGACATCCTCTCCCTTCAACTCCCTTGTCTTAGCGAGGTGAGTATATCTTATCAAACTATGAATGACGTGAATGAACAAAGGGTGGATAAAAAAATAAACAAAATTAAAAAAAAATCAAGAAACATAAGGACCAACCTGAAACTCAGATCCCAGTTGGAGTTTTTACCTAACCAAGGTAAAAACACCCATTTTGACATAATTATGGAGTTATAATTTACATAATGAAATATTTTATATGATATTAATGTTCTCACACATGGGATAATAATTATATTTTGTTTATAACTAACAAATATCCTGAAATTCTACCCAGATCAGAATCTCACCAAATTCATATCCAATCGTATGTATCCCCAATAGAATCAAATAAACCATAAAGAAATAATTTTGACATTTTTTACAAGATAATTTTTACTATTTTACCAATATCAATGATTTACGGGTCTAATATCCAATAAAAATTGAAGTCTATCACATGTAGAAACTTGGATCACTATGAAATAAGACATTTACAGGGTTTAGTATCTTATGAATCAGAAAAGATAATAGTTATATGAGGGTAGTCCATGTTAGCAGTAATAGATCATTTATTATTGGTTTTAAATTTTATAGTTAAGTTATTATTATATACTATGATGCATTGTCATACCAATATATATTTTATTGGCAGTCACTCTTAGAGCAGGGTTGAAAGAGAGTGTTTGTTCAAACGTCATTTCTATCTTGTAAAGATCACTTGACATTCATATGACTTACAAAGATTTATATTATAGTCACTATATTTAATTTAGTCACATATTTTTTCAACAAAAATTTATACATATATATCATATAAATCTTCTTGGAGGATCCCTACTCAACTTATCCAAGTTTATCTCTTACTATTGATGATATTTTATAATTATTGTGTATCCCCTATGAAATTGGCCTTAACCAAGAGTGGGTATATTGGAATAGATTCAATCATATATTTTTTTTAAACCCTTTAATCATTGGATATGGATTTATGATAGAATGTAATATTTATATTATTTATTATGCTAAACTATGATATTTAAGTCAATGATATATCCAGATTAGAGGCATAAACATGGTATAGTAGGGATATAAAATAGAAACAACCTCTCACTGAACACTTTGGGGATGGGGATGAGCATGATCTAATGATAGTGGTTCTTGAAAACACTACTACACTGATTATTCTTTTTAAACAAAATATACTAGAGGTCTTTATTTAGTCCAAACATTCAATGGTTCATGGAGTGGTAACTTTTAATTTAACCATGTTTGATGTGACCTATTAGTTTTTCCTATAACATCCACCACTCTTTGTAGGTAAGGGTGTACCATAGGATACTGGGTAATTGATAGATTCCATTAATTCAAATCATAATCCACACAAGAAATGTATCTCCCTGATATATGAGGAATTGTATATTTTTATTTTAAATTTGAATTCTTTGATTCCATACATTATAAACAAAACTGAGTTTTAGCATACCAAAATATAATAAATATATTATTATTTAAACAATACCATTATAACATATATTTTAAAAAAAAATATGAACAGTAATAATTTTTTTGAAAAATTATTATAATGGTCATATATAAATAAAACATTTTTATGAAAAATAAATTATTTTTCAGTAAAGTATTTATATGTTTTAAAAACACCATTTTCTCAAAAATATTATTTATTGATTTTTTGTGAACAAATATTATTAATATTTTCTCCACTTTTATAAAATATATTTTAAAAAATAAAAATCATTTTCAAAATAAAAAATTTAAAACTATCATATACATAATTTTGGATAATTTTATACAATGATTAATTTTTAAATGAATAGAAAAATATATTTATTCTTATTATAAACTACGTTTTTATTTATATAATTTAGATGATCCATTTTATTTTTATACAGTTTTAAATTAAAAAAATTCAAATATATATTTATTAATCCAATTTATGTCTTTATAATAAATATCATATTGAATTTGTATATTATAACATTCTATAAATATGATCACCTTCTCTTTGGAAAACCACTTTTTCATTACATATGTAGGTTTAAATATATATTAAATTACAGCAATACCATGAATATGATTTTTAATAATGTATTAAATAATTGTAATCCTAATAATTAGTATTATATAATATTTTAAACTTAATATTTGGTCAAAATTACCATTAAAATAATTAAAATGTATTTCTACATTTAAGGGTAGAACATGTTTACAGAGGCTTAAACTAAAATGATAAAGAATAAAATAACTTAAAAACGATTCCGAATTCAATTTTATGGACCTATTATTTCCTTATATCATCTAAGGATCAATAATGATTCATTTTTATCCTTTTTCATATGATAAATATGGGAACATCTTATTCTTTTCAAATATTCCATTTGTGTCCTCTCACCGATTTATAAAGGAGAACCCCCATATCCTCTCATGTTTACACTTAGAAAACCACATAGATGAGAAAAAACCTACAAAAAAATTTCCTCACATACCTAATAACATTATAAATTCATTTTATTTTATCATAAATCCATTATTGGAAATATTTTTGTGTAAAACTAAGGAGGTTAACCGAAGAAGAGGTATCATTCTAAGCAGAACCATTTTATTTTATTTCTCATTAGACATACATAAAATTATCATAAATTATGATTATTTAATAAAAAAATTATTTAAAATATAAATATAATTTATTATGGAAATTTCATATCATATATTTAGCTTCTCCTCCATCAAATGGGAAACAAAACTATCGATCGTGTGCATGACAGACTACCGCCCTAGGAACCAATGAAATTTCTTTTCCGTGATAAACTGTCATGGATGTATATAATGAAGGATTGATTTTTTTATTAAAGAAAAATAATTCTTGAATTATAATATCACATATAAATTTTTATTTTCCATTCTTGGGGAATATGACAATGATTCTCATATGTATGGCGAAGCACCGCCATACGAAGTGATGTGATTTATTTTTCACTTACGATTTACATGTAAGGTAGTAAGGATAAATAAAATGAATATATATTATATTCATGAAAAAATAATTATTCTTTAAATTAAATTTACTATATACCTTTCCTTCATTCCATATTTCTTGAATATGGAAACATCATTCATGTGTACGTATGACCCACCGTCTCTATAAATAGTGAAATTGTTTTTTATCTTTAATTTTATGGATAAATTTCGTTATTTATATAGTGATTATTTATTATATTAATACCATGAGTAAAATCATATATATTTTTTAACCATAATCAATTTAAAAATACTAAATAATCCAAAAAAAACTTATATAAATGTCAAAGTAGTTATTACCTGAAACGTGATTTCAATAAGGGATTGAAAATAAACATGTTATAAAAGCTAATAAATAAATAATATTTGATATGATATATATGATCATGGTTATTTGACATATTTACTGTAACTAAATATTTATTTTTCATAATGTTCTAACACATATGAAGGAATTTGATACTTGATGTAAGCGATTTTCATCTCACTTTTATTTCTACTCGAATCATGTGTTATGCACAACTTATTTCTTTTGTGTGGTGTATATAAAATCCATGAATTAATTATATGATTATTATAACTTAATTATGTTATATAAATACTCATATCAATTAATTTCATTATTGAGGAATAGGATTAAAAAGATACTTATGTGGTAAATGTTTTTATGTTAAAGTCTTATTTTTTATCTGGATTTTTTATGATTAAGTTTCTGATGATGAAATATTATGATATATCCCTCATGAAAATTATAATGTTATTTCCCTTTAGATATTTAATTAAAAAATAATTTCCATTTATTTTCTTCTTTTTATAAACTCAAGGTTCCAAAATAATGTTTCGTGGAAAACAGAATTTATTTCTCTCTACGGTGGAAATCTTATTTTCATCCACATCCATGTTTTCTAAAAATGAATAAATGATTTTTTTCTAGTATATAATTATTTCTTAATACATTTTTCCCATTTTTAAATTTTTTAAAAATGTATTAAAATTAATCTTTTATTCACTTTTCAAAAAGGATCTTTTGACAATATAATAAATATGTAAAAGAGATATTTATTTTATCATGCATGATGTTAATGGTATTTATGATCCTCATAAAGGATCAATGATTTAAATATTCCCTTACAATTATCCATGGTTATTTGAAAACATATCTTTCCTTAAATATTTGTGGAATTTTTATGTTACAATAATGTGATTTCAGAATGTAATGTTTATATTCTGAAAGAATGTACTAATGATATATTTTTTGTAATTTCTATTAACCAATGAAAATAAACATTGGTGTTTCATATGTTATATAGATAATATGGTACAATTATCCAATCCTTATTCTTTATCTATTTATTTTATTATTATGTTGAAAATATGTTTATGAAACCTATTCCTTTTACAAGAGTTTTTATATGATTAATTTATGAGATATTTATGAAACCCATTTACTTTGTGTCGGATATGTTATGATGAAATTTTTATAAAACCCTTTTTTAATGGCATATGATATGATGAATGGTTTATGATATTCTGGAATACATTTGTATGATTGTAATTACTTCATGGGTGGGTCATAAATCTCTCTCTAATTATTTAGGAAAATATCTATAGCTCTTGAGATAATGATTGTGAACAAGCCAATGTGAATGGTTCGCTATGGAAAAAATGCCAACATTTTTTATGAACTATTTGAAATATGTGATGGTGAATAATTTGTTTTGGAATGGTAAACTTGTGTTGATTACTAATCAATTATTATTTGGTTGTATTGATTTTTAAAATTGACATAATAAATGGTTACTCTACTTATCATGGTTCGACACTTATATGAAAATAACTTATGCTTCATGATTAGTTTATAATTTTTTCTCACTTTTATGGTAAATATATTTTAAAATTATAATGTTTTAGGCCATGGATCATGTTTATGATCCTTGATAGATTGGGAATGAACATTATATTTCTTATTTATAATCCCATAACCTTATATTTATCTTATTATTTCATATGATTATTGAATGATATCTTTCATTTTTACACATACTAAGCATCTAATCCAACCCATTCTTTTGTTTCCCTTATCCAAGATATGAAGAAATATTTATATAGGTCTTGTCTCTAAAGAGTACTAAATTAAAATATATTAATGATATATTTTTATGTTCATTCATGAAATAATAAGATTGTGTAATTATTCTAAAAGACACTAACCATTTATTATCCTCAATTTTGTATTTATAAAATTTATTGAATATTCATCTAAAAAGAAGTAATATTTATGTTTGAAAATATTGTGTCATTACAGTTGGTATCAAATAATGAATCAGTAAGATATTTGGAAAATTGGATGATAAAATATTAGTGAGAATCATAAGGATAAATCTATTTATTGGAAAATTTCATGGCATTTTGGTGAAGGGTAGAGTGGGATGTTTCCATGAAATTACCTCCCTATCTAGATATTAAAATTGGATGTAGCTTTGGGACAATTTAATATAGGGGTTATAACTCCAAAAAGGGGTAATCATGCTAGACTCGATTTTCACTTGGTGCATAACAACGAGGCTTACTACACACATGGTTTGAAATTCTTGGTGATATGTTTTGGTTATTCACAATCAATTTTCCAGAAATAATTATTGATATGAATAAATAATGTCTATGAATGACCTAAATTGATATTAATGTCTAGTATATTGGAAAAGGCCTCAATATGTGGACATCCTATTAATTATTTTTCATGATTAATCACTCTGATTATTGGTTCATGATGGTTATGAAAGCCATTTTGGGTTTTGAAAGAAATTGAAGATAGAGTGATATGTTGAGGTGGTAATGGGTAAGATAAAACACTAATTTACTCTCTTTTAACATTATTTATATGAATCAATACTAGCCTATATTAATATTAAATCCTACCCTCAAATATTTGGTATTGAATTATAAGTGAATATCAGGAATACTATGATGGTCAGATCTCATGTATATTATTCTTATCAATTTTATGTTTATAGGAATGTTCTTTCAGAAGACTCATTATTTTCCATTTGGATGAATTTGATGTAATATTAGTCATGGATTGTGTTTCTCTATATAAATCCCATATCAATTGTCATGGAAGGGATGTCACATTTTATATTACAAATAAACCTATTACCCTATATAAATTTGATGATAGATATGAACATATGATGGTGATAATATCCATTGTATGGGACTTAAGTTTTATTTAGAAGATATATTTATCTCATATTCATGAGGAGAAACTAAAAATTCACGATATTCGCAGTGTGATATAATTTTTTGATATATTTTAGGAATAATTGAATTGTCTTCCACTAAATCATGTAATTTTGTTATCAATATAACTCATACCCAGTGATACATATATTTTAACGAATCAATATAGAATGTACCTAATTGAGTTTCATGAATCGATGAAGAAAATCTAGGGAAATTTTGAAAAGGGAATCATTTAGACAGTTTGGTCATCCTGAGCTACACATGTTGTTTTTTGTAATAATAAATAAGGATCATTTCGACTATAAGTTTGTTATATAAATATAATCAAGACCCAAATCAATAAAAACTATTCTCAACTCCATATTGATTACTTGTTTGATCAAATTCATAAATATTAATACATTTACATGATTGTCCATCATTTTGGATAACATTAATTAAGGGTCGAGAAGATAGATATATCCTTGATAAAATTCCATAAAATGTGTGGACACTATGAGTATACAGTGATTCCATTTAGCATTACTAATTCCCCTTCTGTCTTCTAGGAATTAATAAATAGTGTCTTTAGATATTACTTTGAATATTTTTTGGCAGTTTTTATAGACTATATTATTATAATTTCATTGGGAAAGGTAGAACATGAATATCACATGAGAATTGTGAAAAAGACCTTAAATTGTGAGAATAAGTATGAAAAATTCATAAAGTGTTCAATTTTTCAACAAAAGGTTTAATTATAGGTTCATATAATCTCAATATAGTATATATCAGTGGATTTATTAAGGACAGAGGGAATTGATCATTGTCCTAGACCAACCTTGTAACTAAGATCCAAAGTTCTCATGGTTTGGATAGATATTATCAATGTGTTGTGTATAATTTCCCATGAATATCTAATCCACCCACAATGTTAGCTCCGAAGGGTGACACATTCATCTAGATTGATGAGTGTGAGGACAATTTTAAGGAATTGAAGTGAAGATTAGTCAGTGCAACTCTACATATATTTTTATGCAGTGTAGAAGGGTTTATAATCTATAATTATGTATCCATGAAGGGGTTGGGTTGAATTCTAATATAGAATGACATGGTTATAGCTTATGCCTCACTTTAATTGAAGGTTCATAACAAAAATAACCCAAACCATGTTTTTAAGTTAGCTACACCATTTTTCCATTAATGATATCATGTCATTATCTTTTTGGAGAAAGTTTTATATAAATATATATATTTTTCCTAAGAATTTAAATTAAATTTTAAAATAGAATTTGATAAATATTTTTAATATAGGATGGTGAGACCTGAATAATTAATATTTTTTCTTAATTAATTTCTACATATATAAAGGAAAAAAGGTAGAATATTCTTTGAGTCAGAAGAGTTAATATAGCTTATTCATAACGAGGATCATAATTTATCTTATATTTTAAGATTTTCAATGGATGGATATAGAAATACTAAATAAAGGAGAGAAATCATACCTTTCCCAAATGAGTTTTCAATAAACTATATATGTGAATATTACATAGGCATAAAAAGAAGATATTGAGGAGTAGAATATGGTCATCAATTTTCCTAATCTTAACCATGATTGTAACAGAATGAAAAGGTTTAGTAACTCGGTATGTGTTCCTTTTATACCTACTTTTAGTATGTAGATATTATAATATTCACCAAGTTTTTCATTCTATATTTTTCCATGATGTTAAAATATTTATAAGGATATGAATGAGTTTTTATTTCAAGATAGAATAAAGAGAGAAATTTTATTATTTGTATCTCAGTGCCAGGTATGTTAGAAGGTTATGATTGAGAAAAAAAAGTCTTATGATAACATAAAACTATTACCCATACCATTATTTAAATGGTACAACATCACCATATATATTTTTTGAACTACCCAAAACATCTAAATGGTATACTACCATATGGGTTGTAGTTTACCGACTTAAAAAGAAATCATAATTCATCTCTATTAGAGAGGATTTTTAACTAGATTAATTTTTTTTGATTTAAATAATAAAGTGGTATGGATGAATGGGTGACCACATTTTATAGTACATAAGTGGGATTTGATATTTATTCAAGTAAAGTCATCAACATGCCGTAGATATAGGGATAAATATCAACACTTGGTATCATCGTCATAAATATGGTTAATTTGAGAGAAACAATTAAATCCTTGAGAATATTTTGATATCTTTATAACTATAAATCAAAGGTGCATGAGGTCAAAAACATCCAAAAATTTAATTTTTTTTAAAAACATATCATTCACTCATGCATTCAGACATATCCATTTGAATCCATATTTGGAATGATGTGATGAAATCCAACAGAATTGGATGAGGTTAGAAAAAAAATCTATTAGGACATGAGAGAGTTTATGAAATGGAAGAAATGGTTAGATCCCTTCAGTGATACATTTGGTAAGAAAAAAATTGGTAGAAACATATGATGACAATCTACATTGTGATATATACATTAATATTGGTGATAAGGTGTTTCTAAGAATGTCTCCATGGAAGAATGTAATGATATTTGGAATGAATGGAAAAATTATGACCTATGTATATCGGTTCCTTAAAACTTATTGATAATATTGAGAGTATTTCAATTTTTTCTACTAGGTATGTGAAATGTGTGTGCTTCATGGCCCTGTATTCCCACATTCCAATGGCAGTACACCTCTTCCAAATTAATAAGTCATATAAGAAACTTATTCTAAATAAGACAATGATAATTCAATTCCTCCAGCCATAGATTCTTCCATGGAGCTCATTTTTTAGTATTTCTATCCCTTATATGTTTATTTCATGTACATTAAACTCATCCTTGACACTATATTTAGGTTTAAGCAGGTAAATTATAGTACTTATTTATTAATAAGAAATAAACCTTCGGTATGAGGAGTAAGTAATTTTGGGAATTTCGTGAAATTTCAATATAATGGCTATGTTTGGAACCTATAATTTCTTATTTTATTAGGCTATATCTTTTTTGAGGCATATTAGGCATGGAATAAAAGGTATTTGGAGTCAACTACAAGGTAATTTTTCCAAAGAGTGTAAGTCTTCAGTTATTTTTTACCTCATCCGTATCTTATTTACTCGATGCGTCATGTATTCTAGATTAAGTCACATATTTCACATATTATTGATATAGTAAAGGTCATATGATTAATTTCTGATGGAGGTTGATGGGTGGTTATGTGTGTCTTGTGGGAGAACATCTCACACTTGATATTTGGTGGAGGGTGTCACCAAGGCGGTTGATTTCATATTATGGGATTGGTAGAGTTGGGGGAGTTCTTCCTCCAAGAGACACAAAGGACTTTCATATTACATAGTTGACACAGATATAAATAATAGGAATCACACACATGGATTGGGGTTCTCAAAAACCCATGGGAGGTGGTTTTGTGAAATATGGTTTCCTTTTTATGTCAATCTCATCTATCTCCCATGAAGCTTCTGATTATCCCAAATCCAGAGATTTTCTTATAAGTACAAAGGCCACATCAAATTATATTTACGATAAGAGGTATATATAGGGCCATTGGATGTAAGTTCATTGATTTAAGGATATATTGAGGCTTTTTGGAAATATTATGATCTACATGACCTAACATGTTCGGTGGTATAAACATATGTTGTGTGAACGTTACCATAATAAATTCATTCCACAGAGGAATTCCATGAAATGGATCTCTATGAACCAATATTAGACAATGCAGAAGTTATAATCAAAGATCAATTTGGTTAGGGATATCTGTGAACATGATCCATTCATGATGATTTTGATATTCCCAAACCGGACCCTTATGCATTGTTTTGGGAAATTATAGTTCAAATTTTCTTCAAACCATAATCCACTTCCACTCCCTCACCTATGAATATTGTATTTTAACTTTGAAAAAAGACATCATTCATAATTATATATAACAAGAGAGAAGAGGTTTATATTATGATGGGAAACCCCATGAAAATAGGCAGTTGTAAGTGTTATTAGAGAAATTCAGTTTGAATATATGAATATAAATAAGGGAGTTGGTAACTTAGTGGAAAATTATATTTTCTTGGATGATAAGGGAGTTATATCTTCTATGAAAAATATATTATTTTGTGATAATTTTGTTAACTTGTTCCTCACTTGGTTTAGAACTCTTATTTTCTATGAACTATAGTTCTATTAATAGACTGCCATGAACTATACATTGTGAATAGTCCTCTACAGACTCAACCATGATGAATGAAACTCCAAAAAATGACATAAAAAAAATATATTATGAAAAAATTTAATGTTATGATCATTATAAACTAAGGAAATTTAACTATTCACTGACTGATGAAGGAAGAGGGATAGTAACATCATGATTGGGGAGAGAATATATACTGAGTAAAAAAATGACACACACACTGCAATACTAATGAAGGACCAATACGAATTACCATTGTGAAAGTGTATACAACTATACATTTTCATGACAAGGGATGATGTGTCCATCCCCTGCACTAATGGGGATGAGTGTACTAAATGGGTTTTGAGAACACTTGGGTAGCACAAGTGGAACAAGGATGCTAGTGGCCACATCATGAAGGACCATGTATCTCTTAGCATTCAAACATTATAGAAACCAAATGAACAATATAAATTTGGAAGAGTCTCCCCTTCATCATGAGAATATTATCAAGGAGAATATGACATCACAACTCCAAAGAAGAACTGATGACTGAAGCAATCCCCATTATGGAAACTTCACCAATGAACATGCCAAAGCGTAGTAGGTATGCCCATCATATCACAAATTTGTGGTGGATTTGATGCGGGTTATATTTTAAGAGGAGGTATAGTACTCACAGTTCCATGACTATCGTCAAATGGAAATAATGATTGAGATATTGATAAGGTGACCACCAGGTTCCAACACATTCCATCTACACCATGGGATAGTCAACATCACTTTTTGGGATATTTACTTGATTGTAGGGATATTATATCAATGGAGAATGTTTAATGATTTTCACCAAAACAAGGAATGTATGAGAAGAGGATGACTATTTTCCTTCCATATAATTATTTTTACTCTAATTGGTGCTGGTGAAATGTGAGAACAAACCTAGGATATAGATAATATGTTCTAAGAAATCATTTTTCATTTTCAAAATGAACATGTGAACAAGATACCAGGGAAGCAATGTCGATTAATTAAGGCATTCCAATGAGGCATAGAGCACTCAAAGTATATGATCTGGGAAGATAGTTAAGGTTGATTTTGGTGACACACCATGATGCCTAAGTATCCCTCTTCATGGAATCTATGGTAGCTATGGGGAAGAGTGTCAAACTAGTAGTTTCAGTGATAGAAACACTATAAAATGTATTCAGTTACATTAATCAAGAATCCCCCCTTTTGGTGGGTACATAACATTTCATTATGGTTTGTTATCCACACACTTAGGGGGTAAGAGTATCAAAATATTATCACCCATACATGAAAAAACATATGGAAATAAATCCTAATAACTGAGAGACACCCTATCGACTTCGACTTAGTGGAAATTCTATAAAGGGTTAGATTCGTATACTGATTCATCTTGCAACCGTTTCCTCTCCTTATGGAAATAGTAACCAATTATGGAATGAGGATCATTGAACATCGATCATACCTCGTGGCCTTCTGTGGTGGGGTACTGATTGAAAGGGTAGAATACAAGGTGATGTATGAGATGTACACCCACATCACTTTGTGAGGAAGTTATTATGCCTCTAGAAGTTTTCCCCAAGAGTGTTTAAATATGTAACGCCCCGACCCCAGCTACCCAGAGTCGGTGCATTAATTACATAACATTGGCATGATCACAAGAAAGATCAAATCCCGAAAGACCGATTTGTTTAGTAGCCTTGGAAATACTAGATATATTCATAAGTTTTACATTACATCATAAAATGAAAAACTACTATAACAACATAATGTTTCCAACGTCCACACTATAATCCCCTCATAATATCCCTGCAAGTCAATCATAATTTACTTCTTCACTACCTGGGAAAAATAAAACATAGAAAAGGGGTGAGCTCAAATGCCCAGTAAGGATAACAATATAGCGGAAACTTTCATAAATAAGAATAAACATTTAAGGCAATGCATTACTAAAACAAAAGCCTTTTAAAATTGAACTTCAACATGGTATGGCAAAAGTAAAATGAAATAATTCCATTTACTTATTCACATGGATATTCTACTAATCGAATAATCACATGCAAAAATCAATAACCACTTTCATAATGTTGGAATGCATAATGCCAGACTATCATAACCACATAGCCAAGGCCTCGTGCCAAGGCTACAAATAAGATTTTGTCAAGGCCTTGTGCCAAGACACTAGTTTGTCTCATGAGACCTACCGATGCATCGAGGAGCTATAGCGGGCTCCACCCGTCACTTATTAAGTCCAATGCATTCCCATATGAAAAGGTTTAAACATAACATAAACATTCGTATTAAAACTAGCATACGAAATGTCAATACTTTCACAATAAACTATGAATGGTATAAAAATAGCACATCCACAGTCAAACATATCACAAAACCTTCAATACAATATAGAAGTTTTGTATCATAATAAATCAACTTCAAACAATCTTAAAATCCATCAAAGGATGTTGACATAGATGAAATCAAAATTCTTTTAAAAGAAATATCTCCTTTTATTTTGAAATCATTTAAGATCCATATAAAATAAAACATTTTCTTTGAAAATATTCTTATAAGCTTGTATGGGAAGCTTCGACGATTTTATAACGGCGGAAAATAACCGCACCCGCCGTATAAGTTAAAAAAAACATTCTTACCTCAATTCTGTCGAAAAGGTTAAAAAGGACCTTGTTTTGAAAACGACGGAAAGATTCCTTTATAAACCTCTTATAAAAAGTCAAACAAGGGTATAAATGACTTTAACCCATATTCTTGTAAATAGTAAAAATGTTTTGAAATACATTTCGAAGAAACATGGATGTGGATGATAAAGAGATCCCGGTAGATTATTACGTATAATACAACCTCGGATAATGAAGAGATTGTGAAATAACCCTTACCTTGTACTTTTCCTTGGTTGTGGTAGGTTAACCTCCTGTATAATGGTGAAATAATTGTTATTAAATTATACAAGAATCATATACATTAATATGATATCATATATGATCTTTTAATATTGATTTGATAATAATATCTTAGTATTATCGTTGTTTCGGGTGTTAACTTACTTGTTTTCTTTCATATGTTTTGTTACGTAAGACATGTTTGTAAAGGATAGGTTGTATATTATTCATATCCAGAATGATATCAAGTCCTTAAACATCATTTTTAAATCATAAAATGATAATTACGCTTTAATGGTTACGATGGAGAATGAATCTCATCGCGTTCGTGGAGACGGTAGTCCGTACGTACGCACGAGCGACAATATCATTCTTTTGATATTAAAATAATATATAAATGGATGGTATATCATATATACAGAATCATTAACATGTTATATTTATTATTTACATGAGTTACACATCATTATTATACCCATCCAAATAATATTATATTGAATAACAATTACACCACGACGTGGAGACGGTAAGCCGTACGTACGCACGTATGGTGACATGTTATTCAAAGGGTGGATAGAATACTGAATATGATTGTACCATATTTATAATAACATCACAGTATATGTGAGATACTGGAGTTATTATTTCAGAATGGTAAGAACAAATGAAGAAGAAGTGGAAGAAGAAATGAACTTAGAAAAGGGTGGTGAGATCATTACCTCTTCTTCGGGTTCTTCCTTTTGATTTGATCAAAAGGGCTCCTTAGGTTGGCTTTCTGATCAAACTAAGGCCTCTAGGTTGTATTGAGGGATGTTGGGAGAGTATTTGGGCAGAGTTTGGCCGAACCAAAAGGCTTTAGAGGTGTGAAGAAATGAGAAGGAGGAGTGCCCTTTTATAAGAGGGGTGAGGGGCACCTTTGGAAAAGCTAGAAATATTAATTTATAATAAATTCATATTCGGTTTCTAAAGGCTCCAAAGTTGACTATTCAAAGGATGAGGTGGGGATAGGTCGAAAAAAACTCATCCAATAGAATTTAGACAGGTTTGGGTACTTATATTAACCTTATCTTTAAGTATTAACTCTAAGTTAATTAGTTTCACTTTTACAATGTCTCTTTGTATTTTTATATAATATGGTTAATAAACTTACTATATACATCCAAGATACCCCCAAGTGGTTCATTAATGATTAACCTATCATGATATAAGTCTCTTGGCCGAACCTTAGATTTTTAGGAATTTAATATCAATTAATAATATAATATTTGTTTTAAGAATTCTTTTATGTCAATTTTGACACTATTCATTAGTTGATTTTTGTGAAACTCATAACAGATTTATTACTTAGAACAAAGTCAATTAAATCAATCCTAATATATCATATTATCCTAGAAAATTAGTTTCATTCCTTAAAAGTTTCATATTATATTTATTTGGGTATTTATAATATCACTTATTTTTATTTTTCACTATTATAGTAATTACTGCATCATCATTGTGTCATAAATAAAATAAATTATTTAATGTCTAAAAATTATAAGTAAAATATCATTATGTAGGAAATCGTTTTAGCTTTCTAATGAATATTTATAATCGAAACTCCAACATGTATAAGCCTATTTAAAAATTGTTGTTCTAAAAGATATATGCTTGTGTCATTTTTGTATTCATTTTAACTTAATTAAAATAAAGTGTCATTATCACTTACAAGTGGATCCATGGGGTCCCAAAATAGACCCAAAGATGCCCATGGTCGACTATGTATCAACCAATAGGGTTAAGACACGTTTTAGGGTAATTTAGTATTATTATAATATTTTTTTTAACCCTTATTTACCGGATTTACCCTTAACCATGGTAAATAAAATATTTACCGCAGTAATTATTCAAAATGTCTAAAAATAAAAGTTACCTATTTACACAATTTGAAAATCCTGATTCCAAATATGGAATCCATTTTTCTAAATTCAAAACACATAAGTGGCAGAAATTAATTTAAAATTAATTCCCACTATCAAAACAAAAAGCGTGTTTTTAAGAGATAATAACTATCAAAAGATTGACACTTGTTTATGTTCGGTTTAATTGTAAAATTATGTCCAATGAAAAAGATTATATTAAATGGTAAAAATATATTCTAAATATACTTTAAAACCACTCAAATTCACAATTTATCACTATTAATTATTTTGATTAAAAAAGTTGTTTTTAATTAAAATTTAGTAATTTTCACTATTCATCAAAATATGAAAGTTATCCGAAATGTACCAAAATTTCACCCTAGGCTAATTTTGATATTCCGAATCCAAAAATGAAGTCCATTTTGAAATATAGAATATATATGATTTCAAAAAGTAGGTATTACTATTCACAATGGCTAGTTTAATTAGTTGTGGTGTGTGTTAGAACTCGAGGTTGCGTACAACACACGCTATCGCATTATTCGAAGGGAAACGTACCATAGAAGCTTGGGGTGTTACATTCTCCCCTCCTTCAAATAATTGCGTCCTCGCAATTTCTAGGGCATTACTTCATAAAAAGACTCGGGTGGTTCTTCATCATAAGTTCCTCGGGTTCCCACGTTGCCTCTTCCATCTTATGATTCCTCCACAAAACTTTTACCAGACGCGTCGTCCGGTTTCTCAGCACTTGTTCTCTCGTATCAAGAATCTTGATGGGCTCTTCGCAGTAAGACAGATCGGGTTCCAGTTCTAAATCTTCATAGGTGAGTACATGCGTTGGGTCAGGCATGTATTTCCTCAACAGAGATACGTGGAACACATCGTGAACTTTGGAGAGACTTGGCGGCATTGCCAATCGGTAAGCTACAGCCCCAATTAGTTCTAGAATTTCGAAAGGTCCGATGTACCTGGGACTCAATTTACCTTTCTTACCAAAACGTATGACTCCCTTCCACGGAGATACCTTCAGGAAAACATGATCACCGACTTGAAATTCCAAATCCTTCCTTCGATTATCGGCATAGCTCTTCTGCCTACTTTGAGCTGCTTTAATGTGATTTTGGATTACCTTCACCTTTTCCACCGTTTCCTCCACCAGTTCTGGGCCTACAAGTTTTCTTTCACCAACGTCATCCCAACAGGTTGGTGTACGACATCTCTTTCCGTATAACGCTTCATATGGTGCCATTTGTATACTCGAATGGAAGCTATTGTTATAGGAAAATTCTACCAGAGGTAAATATTGATCCCACATACCCTGAAAATCAAGTGAGCAAGATCTCAACATGTCTTCTAAGGTCTGAATAGTCCGTTCTGATTGTCCGTCTGTCTGAGGGTGGTAAGCAGTGCTCAAATGAAGTTCAGTATCCAGGGATTTCTGAAGACTTTTCCAAAATCTTGAAGTAAAACGGGGATCACGATCAGAAACAATCGATAGGGGAACTCCATGAAGTCTCACAACCTCATTAATGTATAGTCTTGCTAGACGTTCCAGGGGTAGATCTTCTCTTATAGAAAGAAAATGTGCTGACTTGGTAAGACGATCAACAATAACCCATATTGCATCGTTCCTTCTAGGAGTCTTTGGTAGCCCCATGACAAAGTCCATCGTAATATTGTCCCATTTCCATTCCGGTATGGGAAGAGGTTGCAGGACTCCTCCAGGCTGTTGCCTTCCAGCTTTCACTTGTTGACAAACCATACATCTTGACACAAAATCAGCAATCTCCCTCTTCATGTTGTCCCACCAAAAATGTTCTTTCAAATCTCTATACATTTTGGTGCTCCCAGGGTGTATAGAGAAATTGGAACTATGAGAATCATCCAGCAATTCCCTTTTTAGATCAGGTATATTGGGAACACAAAGTCTCTTCCCGAATTTCAAAATTCCATCTTCATACACAAAGTCTCTCAATCTCCCATCATTCACAGCTTTAATCTTCTTCTGAAATTCTTCATCATCGGTCTGAGAACTCTTAATCCTTTCTAGTAAAGATGGTTTGGCAACCATTTGAAAAATCATTGATGTTTCACCTTCCATGGTTATTCCCATGTCCATCTTCACTAGATCCATGAAAATTGGATCCCTTTCAATTCTCATCATGTTCAAAACTCCATGGTCTTTTCTGCTCAAAGCATCTGCCACCTTGTTTGCCTTCCCCGGGTGGTAGTGTATCGTACAATCATAATCCTTGAGTAATTCAAGCCATCTCCTTTGCCTCATGTTGAGTTCTTTTTGTGAGAAAATATACTTCAAACTCTTGTGATCAGTATAAATCTCACATTTTTCACCATAGAGGTAGTGCCTCCATATCTTCAAAGCAAAGATCACAGCTGCTAACTCAAGATCATGAGTAGGATAGTTTTGTTCATGAATTTTCAACTGTCGTGATGCATAGGCAATAACTCTATCATTCTGCATAAGGACACAACCAAGTCCTTTCTTCGATGCATCACTATAAATAACGAACCCATCATTCCCCGATGGTAGAGTCAATATAGGAGCATTGACTAATCTTCTCTTCAGTTCTTCGAAACATTCTTCACACTCTTTTGTCCAAACAAATTTAACCCCTTTACGTGTGAGCTTCGTTAATGGGTTAGCCAATCGGGCAAAATTCTGGACGAAACGTCGATAATAACCTGCCAAACCAATAAAACTACGTACCTCAGTTATACTCGTAGGTGCTGGCCATTCTTGGATTGCCTTGGACTTAGAAGGATCAACAGAGATTCCATCTTTAGAGACAATATGGCCAAGAAAAGAAATCTCCTGAAGCCAGAATTCACACTTGCTAAACTTCCCATATAATTCATGCCTCCTCAGAGTCTTCAAGATAATGCGCAAGTGATTTTCATGATCTTCGTAGGTTTTGGAGTATACCAAGATATCATCAATAAATACCACCACAAATTCATCGAGATACTCCTTGAAAACTCTATTCATCAGATCCATGAATACAGAGGGTGCATTAGTCAATCCAAACGGCATTACAGTAAACTCGTAATGCCCGTACCTGGTTCGAAATGCTGTCTTCGGAATGTCTTCCTTCTTCACACACAACTGATGGTATCCAGATCGAAGATCAATCTTTGAAAAGTATTGAGCTCCATGCAGTTGGTCAAATAAATCATCAATACGAGGTAGGGGATACTTGTTCTTTATCGTTATAGCATTGATCTCCCTGTAGTCGATACATAACCTCATAGATCCATCTTTCTTTTTAACAAAAAGAACAGGGGCTCCCCATGGAGAAACACTAGGGCGAATAAATCCCTTATTACTCAATTCCTCTAGTTGTTTCTTTAGTTCGACTAATTCTACAGTGGCCATTCTATAAGGGGTCTTCGATATAGGCCTTGATCCAGGAATCAAATCAATAGAAAACTCAACTTCTCATTCTGGAGGATGTCCAGGTAAATCTTCCGGAAATACATCTACAAATTCTTTCACAACAGGTACATCCTCTATTTGAACATTCCTTTCCTCACCGACAGTTACTTCATTCTCTTCCTCCCCAATAATTGAATTAAGTTGAGCTACTGGGGGTGGGTCTAAATAAGAATTAGGAGGTGACGATTCTGCTCTAAAAATAAGGTGCTCCTTATCATTATCATCAAGAATCGTAACCTCTTTCTTCTTACAATAAATCTTCGCATCATAGTCCGAAAGCCAGTCCATACCGAGGATTATATCAAACTCAATCATAGGTATGACGATGAAATCAGCAGATAAAGAAAATTTATGTGCTCTAATGGGGACTGATTCACAAAACTTTGTTGCAACGATACTTCCCTTAGGAGTTTTAACTGACAACTCCCTTATTAAATCAAATTGGAAATATCTAATTTTCTTAGCAAACTGGGAAGATATGAAACAATGCGATGATCCAGAATCAAATAATGCATTTGCTAAACTTGAGGAAACCATTAAATTACCTGCCACCACGTCTTTTGGAGTTTCTACCTCAGCAGTAGTGATAGAATAAGCCTGGCCTTGATCCCTTGGCCTTTTCTGAGGTAAGTTCTCCTGACGCTTAGGACATGCATTTGCATAATGCCCCATCTCCCTGCAATTGTAGCACTGAACGTTGGTAGCTTCCTTCTTCCCCTTGCAATCATGAGCTTGGTGGCCTTTTTCACCACACTTGTAACAGACTCCCATTCCCATTCAGGCAAGCACCGGGGTGTTTCTTCCCGCACTTACCACAAGATGGATATTCAACCTTTCCCTTCTTCCCCTTATTTCCATTCCCAGATTGATCAGGAGGTCTCTTCTTCTCTTGCTTTGCTTTAAAGTCATAAGACTTGGAGAATTCCTTTTCGGTCTTGATAGCACATGAGACAATGTCTTCGTACGATGAAAAGGATTGTGAGACTAATGCTCGACGGAGAAATGGTTTTAACCCATCAAAGAAACGATCAATCTTACTTCTTGGGTTGCGAATATAATCTCCAGCATACCTCGCAAACCTTGTAAAGTTAGCCTCATACTTTGTGACATTATCATCCTCCTTTTGTCTCAGACTCAGAAATTGCCTTTCCATGTCTGCTCGATGGTCGCGAGGAAAGTATTTTTCTAAAAACAAATCTTTGAACTCCCTCCATTCCATGTTTGATACTTCATCATCTTCCTTCATGTTTTGAATCAATGACCACCATTGATCAGCATCTCCAGTGAGGCGGTAAACTGCCATGGTAACTTTTTCCCTTTCACTACTCCCCAAAGCCTGAAATATTTTCTCTAGGGAAAATATCCATTGCTCAGCTACTAAGGGATTTGTACTCCCATTGAACATTGGTGGTTGTTGTCTCATGAATCGATCTAACATTGATCCTCCACGCTGCGGATCAGGGTGCTCCATACGGGTAAGGTTATTATTCATAACCTGAGTAAGTTGTCCCAGTACGGTGATTAGCTGATCAGCACCAGTTGCATCACCAGCCCCACTATAATTATCTTGAACAGGAGGGAAATCCCTACATGGAGTGCGTGGATTGATACGGTTTCCATTTCTTCCACTAGGCGCCATTTCTAAACAATGTCATAAACTAGATCAGTTTATGAATCAAAATACATAATCCCATACTTATAAAACACTAAACATAAATTGAACTATCTATGGATATAATCCATAATCATAAATATGTTTTCTTTGAGGAAGTATATACTCATAAACCCTTCATAATGATTTGTAAAGAAAGTGAGAGTTATCCTAAGCATATCCCCCGGGAGTGTCGTAACCAAGAGTGCAGCAAGGCCCGTTGTCGTGCACCAGTTCCCGTTCGAGTCTAGCTCAAAGCGGTGTTTTCGGGTTTTACCCCTAGGTACATCTGTGCCAGAGCCGCCTCTACCTGCTCGTATCCAGACAGGGATGTATTGCTCGGAAAACTCACAAAGTCTCTACAATACCAAAATTCTAGGAAGTTCTTCTATACTAATCCTCAAAGTTCATCTTAGGTCTATGTGCTCTAATCAGAGTTTATCTAAATCTGGCTTCCAAGGTTTGTACTAAACTTCCTCTGATACCAACTGTAACGCCCCGACCCCAGCTACCCAGAGTCGGTGCATTAATTACATAACATTGGCATGATCACAAGAAAGATCAAATCCCGAAAGACCGATTTGTTTAGTAGCCTTGGAAATACTAGATATATTCATAAGTTTTACATTACATCATAAAATGAAAAACTACTATAACAACATAATGTTTCCAACGTCCACACTATAATCCCCTCATAATATCCCTGCAAGTCAATCATAATTTACTTCTTCACTACCTGGGAAAAATAAAACATAGAAAAGGGGTGAGCTCAAATTCCCAGTAAGGATAACAATATAGCGGAAACTTTCATAAATAAGAATAAACATTTAAGGCAATGCATTACTAAAACAAAAGCCTTTTAAAATTGAACTTCAACATGGTATGGCAAAAGTAAAATGAAATAATGCCATTTACTTATTCACATGGATATTCTACTAATCGAATAATCACATGCAAAAATCAATAACCACTTTCATAATGTTGGAATGCATAATGCCAGACTATCATAACCACATAGCCAAGGCCTCGTGCCAAGGCTACAAATAAGATTTTGTCAAGGCCTTGTGCCAAGACACTAGTTTGTCTCATGAGACCTACCGATGCATCGAGGAGCTATAGCGGGCTCCACCCGTCACTTATTAAGTCCAATGCATTCCCATATGAAAAGGTTTACACATAACATAAACATTCGTATTAAAACTAGCATACGAAATGTCAATACTTTCACAATAAACTATGAATGGTATAAAAATAGCACATCCACGGTCAAACATATCACAAAACCTTCAATACAATATAGAAGTTTTGTATCATAATAAATCAACTTCAAACAATCTTAAAATCCATCAAAGGATGTTGACATAGATGAAATCAAAATTCTTTTAAAAGAAATATCTCCTTTTATTTTGAAATCATTTAAGATCCATATAAAATAAAACATTTTCTTTGAAAATATTCTTATAAGCTTGTATGGGAAGCTTCGACGATTTTATAACGGCGGAAAATAACCGCACCCGCCGTATAAGTTAAAAAAAACATTCTTACCTCAATTCTGTCGAAAAGGTTAAAAAGGACCTTGTTTTGAAAACGACGGAAAGATTCCTTTATAAACCTCTTATAAAAAGTCAAACAAGGGTATAAATGACTTTAACCCATATTCTTGTAAATAGTAAAAATGTTTTGAAATACATTTCTAAGAAACATGGATGTGGATGATAAAGAGATCCCAGTAGATTATTACGTATAATACAACCTCGGATAATGAAGAGATTGTGAAATAACCCTTACCTTGTACTTTTCCTTGGTTGTGGTAGGTTAACCTCCTGTATAATGGTGAAATAATTGTTATTAAATTATACAAGAATCATATACATTAATATGATATCATATATGATCTTTTAATATTGATTTGATAATAATATCTTAGTATTATCGTTGTTTCGGGTGTTAACTTACTTGTTTTCTTTCATATGTTTTGTTACGTAAGACATGTTTGTAAAGGATAGGTTGTATATTATTCATATCCAGAATGATATCAAGTCCTTAAACATCATTTTTAAATCATAAAATGATAATTACGCTTTAATGGTTACGATGGAGAATGAATCTCATCGCGTTCGTGGAGACGGTAGTCCGTACGTACGCACGAGCGACAATATCATTCTTTTGATATTAAAATAATATATAAATGGATGGTATATCATATATACAGAATCATTAACATGTTATATTTATTATTTACATGAGTTACACATCATTATTATACCCATCCAAATAATATTATATTGAATAACAATTACACCACGACGTGGAGACGGTAAGCCGTACGTACGCACGTATGGTGACATGTTATTCAAAGGGTGGATAGAATACTGAATATGATTGTACCATATTTATAATAACATCATATTATATGTGAGATACTGGAGTTATTATTTCAGAATGGTAAGAACAAAGGAAGAAGAAGTGGAAGAAGAAATGAACTTAGAAAAGGGTGGTGAGATCATTACCTCTTCTTCGGGTTCTTCCTTTTGATTTGATCAAAAGGGCTCCTTAGGTTGGCTTTCTGATCAAACTAAGGCCTCTAGGTTGTATTGAGGGATGTTGGGAGAGTATTTGGGCAGAGTTTGGCCGAACCAAAAGGCTTTAGAGGTGTGAAGAAATGAGAAGGAGGAGTGCCCTTTTATAAGAGGGGTGAGGGGCACCTTTGGAAAAGCTAGAAATATTAATTTATAATAAATTCATATTCGGTTTCTAAAGGCTCCAAAGTTGACTATTCAAAGGATGAGGTGGGGATAGGTCGAAAACAACTCATCCAATAGAATTTAGACAGGTTTGGGTACTTATATTAACCTTATCTTTAAGTATTAACTCTAAGTTAATTAGTTTCACTTTTACAATGTCTCTTTGTATTTTTATATAATATGGTTAATAAACTTACTATATACATCCAAGAGACCCCCAAGTGGTTCATTAATGATTAACCTATCATGATATAAGTCTCTTGGCCGAACCTTAGATTTTTAGGAATTTAATATCAATTAATAATATAATATTTGTTTTAAGAATTCTTTTATGTCAATTTTGACACTATTCATTAGTTGATTTTTGTGAAACTCATAACAGATTTATTACTTCGAACAAAGTCAATTAAATCAATCCTAATATATCATATTATCCTAGAAAATTAGTTTAATTCATTAAAAGTTTCATATTATATTTATTTGGGTATTTATAATATCACTTATTTTTATTGTTCACTATTATAGTAATTACTGCATCATCATTGTGTCATAAATAAAATAAATTATTTAATGTCTAAAAATTATAAGTAAAATATCATTATGTAGGAAATCTTTTTATCTTTCTAATGAATATTTATAATCGAAAATCCAACATGTATAACCCTATTTAAAAATTGTTGTTCTAAAAGATATATGCTTGTGTCATTTTTGTATTCATTTTAACTTAATTAAAATAAAGTGTCATTATCACTTACAAGTGGATCCATGGGGTCCCAAAATAGACCCAAAGATGCCCATGGTCGACTATGTATCAACCAATAGGGTTAAGACACGTTTTAGGGTAATTTAGTATTATTATAATATTTTTTTTAACCCTTATTTACCGGATTTACCCTTAACCATGGTAAATAAAATATTTACCGCAGTAATTATTCAAAATGTCTAAAAATAAAAGTTACCTATTTACACAATTTGAACATCCTGATTCCAAATATGGAATCCATTTTTCTAAATTCAAAACACAGAAGTGGCAGAAATTAATTTAAAATTAATTCCCGCTGTCAAAACAAAAAGCGTGTTTTTAAGAGATAATAACTATCAAAAGATTGACATTTGTTTATGTTCGGTTTAATTGTAAAATTATGTCCAATGAAAAAGATTATATTAAATGGTAAAAGTATATTCTAAATATACTTTAAAACCACTCAAATTCACAATTTATCACTATTAATTATTTTGATTAAAAAAGTTGTTTTTAATTAAAATTTAGTAATTTTCACTATTCATCAAAATATGAAAGTTATCCGAAATGTACCAAAATTTCACCCTAGGCTAATTTTGATATTCCAAATCCAAAAATGAAGTCCATTTTGAAATATAGAATATATATGATTTCAAAAAGTAGGTATTACTATTCACAACGGCTAGTTTAATTAGTTGTGGTGTGTGTTAGAACTCGAGGTTGCGTACAACACACGCTATCGCATTATTCGAAGGGAAACGTACCATAGAAGCTTGGGGTGTTACAAAATAATTATGTAATGTATTACTAACCTCTATACATAGACAAATATTTTTCATGTTTTTACATGAAGATGGAAAGGGGAAGAATGTGTTTCCACCTCCAAAAACTACTTATGGGATCATCCAAAAATAAATACTAATATATGAGAGTGAATATATAGGGGAAATTATGAGGTGGAAAGGAACATGGGATGATGATGAATAAGGGGTTACAAGATAACATGTGTAAGGGAATGTGTTGATCCCAGAAAACAGTTGAGTTAGGGTCAATATAGTGGTTGGAGAAGTGGATATAGTGGTGATAATTCATAGTCCTCCACTGGAAGAATCCATATGGATGTGAGAATAAATAAGCTTGATGCTCATAGTTAAGTGGATTTAAGAGTAAATTTGGACATATGGTATATTCATGAGGGTTCACATTCGAGTTTTAGGGAAACACTGCCCAATTGTTCCAAGTGATGCTATTTTTTCCAATGCCTATGAGCGTTAGGGAATCCATAGAAAATAACCACTATACATGGGATATGTCAATTCTTCAACATAGATGTGATATTACACACTATTATGGGTCATTAAAGAGTAGGCTTCCCCAACCCTATGATATGATAGTGTAGTACACGAGGGAGTTACATGATATAGTGATCTATGAGGTAACGATGCATCGCCTGAAGAGTTGAGTGAAGGTGTTACTAGGCATGACCTCTTATCTAGATCTCTCGAAATGTGATCTTGATGCATTGATTATTTTTTAGGAGGGATTATAGGAGGAGTCCTAGTGATCAAATTCCTATTGGTACTCTCTCGATGATGCAATCCCTACCATTGATATGATAAATTTATTGATCATATGTCCCTTGAAGAAAACCATTCCTTTTGAATTTCTTCCTTACTCCCTTTAACATGTGTAGGAATTAGAGATAATAGATGAGGGGTGGTTCATGAGAATACATTAATAGATGAAGATGGTGACCAAACATTTAAGAGGTGAGTGCGGGGAATCTACCTAATGTTGTGGACACATGAGACCACCATTTACTAAAAATGATCATAAAACTGAGGTTAAAAAACCAGGGGAACACTATCTTCGGTGGTGTTTCGTATGAATAATTCTTTCATTCTCATTGTGTTTTACCATTCATGTAATACCTTTCCACATTTAAATTTTCCATCATGTTTTTCTTTATATATGTTATGATCAGATAACCTTATTCTTTAAACAACATTTCAAACCATATTTGGAGCATAGCTAGTAGTGGAGATGATCATGTCTAGGGAAGTAGTGGTGGAAGACGAGACACATTTGATGTTGTTTCTTGAAGAGGTTTTGATGGTGGAACCTTCCATAGAGGTGCTACATAAGGTGGATGATGGAGATAATACCTCAATAGATGTAATGGGAATCATATAGAAAACTGAGTTAGTCGATGATGCTGTCATGTTATTTCCTATCTCGAATGTGCAATCATGAGTAGCTATAGGAGTTATGACCTCAAAAATGGTGGCCAAGATAAAAAAACTGAAGGATGTGGGAAAAGAGGACGTGGTACTAGATCCTACCTTAGAATCACCATAGGATTTATTTTGGTATCTCAATATGGAAGAGGGGTCTAATGAGGACATTCATTACATAGACATGAGGCTCATCCCATCAAAGATCTTCTTTCAGAAATATATCCATTATTCTTTTGGTGGTATTTCCTCGATATGATGTATCACTACTAGAGAACATTGAGGATTAAGTGTGAGAAATCTATGAGGATTATCATGTTGTTTAAAAAATTCATGTATGAGTGGGAAGGATTTACTTACATGCACTACACTGTTTGATCTTCTTAACCATATTGGATATAACATCCAATATCTATTAATGCCTGAAACTGGCATGGTCTAATCTATATGTCACCATTATCCATCTATAGAATTACATGTTGAAATCGTTTTTTCTAAGAGGATAGTGTTTTATGTTTCCTAGAACTATAAAAATTTCATCATTACCTGGAATCCTTAGTAGGTCAAGGAGGATATTTCTCCTCTTGAAGAGAATTTGTAAGTTCATATAGTGTCCATCATGACTCAAGAATATATTATTGTCCTATAGGGGACTCAATTGATTGATGTCCGGGAAAATAAATCCTAGAAATAATTTCAGGTGGTTGAGTTCCAATCTGAGAAGAACAATGTATGAATCTAGTTTAAAGAATCCTTCCCTATCTCTGAGGTGAATTCAGCTAATCTGGAGAAGTAGCGGTGGATTCTGGAGGATACTCAACAATGGATGGAGGAGCTGAGTAATCTGTTCACAAGGATGATCCCTATAGAAATTTACACAAACCTGAGATAAAAGAGAGGGTCAAACATGTTTATGACCCTCCGAAACATTAAATTTTTTATTTTAAATTCCCCATGTGCTTTAAAAAGTTCTATTATTATTTTTATCTCCAATAATATTTTTATAAAAAACAATAATGATTCCTGAATCCCATATGAGTCATTATTTATGGGGGAAACGAGTAGAAAACATAGGTTTCTTAATTTATATCATATAATTATACAAGGGTTTAGTAATTCGGGTTTGAAATTGTCTATCAACCACTATGAGTGTCTTGATTAAGAAATTTCTAGTTAAACCATGTGATTCAATAAATATCTAACTTTATTTTTCAATGTGCATTAGTGCATGAATGTAGTAATACTAGGGGAGTTTAATTAGGATTCAAAAAAGAAGGGATGAAAAGAATGAATAACGTGTCTTATAGCTAGAAATAAAAAAGGGGGTGTTTTGATGAAGGATGATATCATTATATTATATTCAAAACACAGATTCCATTATCACATTTTTGGGGATGAGGGAAAAATAAATATGATTCGGTTACTGAAAATGATAAAATGCATAACCTATATCAAAAGGTTTTCAATAACATTTTGTGGAATGTTCCTAGGATGGTAGGTGAGCCAGTGTGGCCAGGCACCATTTCTGTTAGTGGTGCCAATTAATGCATTGAAGATAATGGTGATCCAAGTCAATGGAGATGTGAAGTGTAGGGGTGAACTAATGGAATGTTCAAATGGATTTTAACAATACATGAACTTAATCAACCATGGAATCGAGCACATTGGGTAGATATATTGGTCTATGAAATGGTTATATCGTATTCCAAGTGGAGTGTATTCTCATATGTCAAGTAATGATTGAGGAACAAGAATGTTACAGTGGGTGACCGACACTAATGGGGGAAATTGGTTTCTCATGTGAGAGCCTAAGATGATTTAAGGGTTTATATCATGGAATTAGGATGATGGATAGTCAATTTAACATCATATGTCGAGTATTATATACAATTTTTTATTTCATATGGTGGGTATGATGCATCACATAGTTTATAGTTGTGTTATTTCGATATTCGTAACACATTTTAGTATCTTGTGACGAGGATGTGTGAATCAATGTGAATAAAACCTAAAAAACCAAGTTTTCATTGGTTTTATGAGAATAACACAATATTGGTTCCACCTAAAGGGGCTCCTGTGGAAATGTGAGATACTTATTTTCCATTAACGTTTTATTAAATCGATGGGTTCAACAAGAACAACTAGGTTTTTTGATGTCTATATCGGATCCCTACTAACACTATACATATTTATTTTTATAAACATATTTTTTCCCATGATGTGAGGGTGACCTAGTTTCAATAGTCTGACTCTTCCTTAAGTTTCTCTTATAGGTATTTGACATGATAGATTTATTTCCCCTTTCATTTTATAGTTTAAGGCCATACCAGTCAGACTTTGAATTTTCAAATAGTTTAGGGTTATAATTCCTGACCATCCAGTATCAAAACATTGATGTCCATATTTGTTGGACAACAAATCCTATTTTATGTTCATTGTCTTATAACCAAGATGATAGGGAAAATTATAATATCCAATTACAGTATTTTCTTGTAAAATATATTTCAATGAAGCAGAGATCAACTCAAATTGTTTTTGGTAAAAATCATAATGACCATTATATTCCTAAAATCAGTCTCACAATGCTTATAAGAGTACATCATAATTTGAATATTTTTTATATATGAAAATTTTCATCAAACTCACCCTGAGTCCAGAATAAAAGAATTATTCTATAATGGAATAGAATAATATTCATCATGGATCCTATTGATATATGTTGATGATATTCTACTTTTTATTTCTCAAAATTTGTCAGTATGTTGTAAAATTATGATGAATGATTGATGAAAGAATGGGAAGAAACTGTGTTTCCAATAGTATTTAGGGAAATAATATTCAGCATGAGTAGGAAATAAAGATATTGTTTGAAGAATGGGAAGTTATAATAATTTCTATTTTACATAAGACAAATTTGAGGATGATATTCAACATAATAAAATTCATAAAGGTATTCATGATACTAGTTTATTGTTTGAAAATTATGGAGGTTTATAAATTTGAATATCCCCTGTATCATTGAATCAGTGGGGAATCATCACATTTATATTTCATTGAAGGAATATAATGTTGATCATAATGAGAGAAATTGAAGGTGGTGGTTTCCAATTAGAGAAAAATACAATAGATTAACATATTTAGAGAAATAATTTGATGAGTTTTGTAATAATAAAAAATATGTAATGTCAATGGTATTGTGTTCAGATAATTTTATAAATGGAAAGATGCTAGAACTTGTCCATCAAACTCGGAGTGCCAGCGATAAATCAGAATCAAGATTCTTAATATTGGAAATTGTTAGGAAAAATAAAAAGGTAAGAAAATAAAAAATGTTGTTAAGACCATTAGTAAATAATATTAGAGATTAATCAAAAATATAGTAAACAGTTTCCCATGAAGATGTATGGTTAGATTCTTTTTGAGTAGGTCAAGATAAAGAATAATTTCCTTAACATGTGGGTCATGAATGGTAAATAAAAACCCGAATTTTTTCAAGAGTTTTAATTTACAAGTCATTAAAGACCCAACAAATTGAATATTTTATATTCATAGTTATAAATAAATCAGAAGAAAGAGACTGGTTTTATAACCAGTATATAGAAAAAAATGGGATGTCTTTAGTTCTGATTGATTTACATGTGGTTCCAGAAAATTGATGTTACCAAATGGCCTCATGATAAGGAATAAATCATAATGGAAAATTGAAATAAAAATAAAAATAAAGGTTTTAAAAATGTTTGAATATTTATATTTGGTCATATGTGTTTGTGGTATGGGGTATCATAAAAAATAAATCATATTCCGAAATCAGTATGTAGAATCAGATTTGTACTATAGATTTTTTTAGAAGTCTAAATATTTTATTAAGTCAAATAGAGTACCATAATTAATGGGAAATTAATGGTGGTGAAAATTTCAAAGAAATATATGATATTTAAGAAATATTAAATATTCATGAAATTTGGTTAGTAGGAAAACCATTTCATAATCAACTCTAACCATTTTGGAATGTCTATTAAAGGATATCAATACTTTTTGTATTTTTGGCACTTACATTATTCTCAAATGTGGAGAGAGAAGTTCCAAAAATTATGTACTAATTAGTTTATTGTTTAGGTTTTCAAAAAGTGGCTGTCAGATTAGATATATGACAGGAATATAGAAATAAGAACATAATCCACATTCCAGTATTGTGAAACTGAACTGGGATTTCTTGGATGAGGAAGAAGAATATCATATTTGATTCGGGTGGTATTCTAAAAGAGTTATTCCCCTATGTTGATCAATCAGACTTGGATATTAGACCAAGAAATCAGATTGAGTATCATTATGAAGTTGAAAAGAAGTTCTTACCAACTTTTGTGTATGAATGTAATGAATCTATTTTAAATATAATATTTTTATTTGTTGATTTAAAAACATTGTAACATGTTTATTAATAAAATTTACTCATATCATTTACTTATATTATAAGAACATGAACTGTTTTATTTACTATAGTGGTACATAATTATAAGGAAAAATCCTACTCATTGTATTCTAGATAAATAATTGTTTTCTAGTGGATTGTGTTATATTGGATCATTTTCAATACATATTGTAGACATAGCTACTCTTTTTTGTGTTTTGAAATATGTAAATTCCTATTTTATTTTGGATTTATGAATAAATTGTTTTTAGAATAGATATAATTCATTAATATGAGGTGAAGGTTGTTTCATAAGTAAGGAAACAAGAAAAAAAAAGATATCACTAATTGAACCCTTCCCCTCTAGTGATACAACTATCTTGGATGGGAAATTACAAGCGGTATTAGAGAGGAAGTTTCCATTCATTTATTCATCAGAGAAGTTATAAAGAGTATTTTTTGATTAATTTGAATTTTTTCAATATTAAAGGTATTCCAGTCATCGATGGTTTGGAATATAATATCTGCAAAGATATAATGTTTCATTATTTTATATATAATGTGTATGATTTTCATGAAGCTAAAACATAATGTTCTCCATCTATTGAGAATAATGTTCCTATTACATCTATTGATAAGAATAATATTGAGAATTATAGAAGGGAGAAAAATGCTTTAGTCTCATCACTTTCTAAAAGTAAGATTTTAATTATAAAAGGTGTTTCTATTACCAAAGGAATCTCATAAAAGTAGAAAATCATTTATGAAGGACGTACCAAATTAAATAAGCAAAATAGGAAAAATTGGAGGACGACGTATGAATATATTAGGATGAGTGATTATGAATCTGCAGGAGAATTCTTTTACAAGGTGAATGAAATTATTAAAACTATCAAATTACTTGGTGAAATTTTAGAATATTCTACAGACCTTGAAAAAATATTGAGAATACTTCTAAAAAAGTCTGATGCTAAAGTTTCTTTATTGGAAGATAGATATCCAATCACTAGATGATTTTCATTGAAATATCATTACATATGAAATCATAAAGGATAATGGTGTAAGGGTAAAAACAAAAGCTGATATAGAAATTTCTTCCAAATTCTTTAAAAAATAAAATTGTAATAATGTTCTTGCGGAAGATGATGCTCATGGATCTGATTTCAAAAAGTATGTTTATAAAAATATTGATGATATTTTATCCATTTTCTAAAAATATGAGAATAGGTACATGTAAATTTAAAGTAAAACATCCATTTAAATTCATTGAATGTGGATCTATTAGAGACTTTGATTCTAATTTTAATTTTTGAATGAATGAAGAGGATTGTGATGAAAAAGAAAGGACCAGACAGATGTGGATGAAACATGGTGATAAGGTTAAATCTATTTCCGTAGATAATGGTAAAAATTTATCAAAATATAAAATGATATGTTTCTTATATAAATATGAAGAAGAAGATATTGAGGCTGAATCTGGAAAATCCACCAAGAAAACTAGTGTGAATACTTTTATTGCAATTGAGAATAATTAAGACATCAAAAGATTTACTTCTGAATAAGAAGAAAATTAATTATAATTTTACTTAATGAATAATTTAAGGAATGTTTATGATGATTTCAAGGCTTGATGAATAAAATTTGAAGCTGAAAAATGAATTCAATTCAACAATAAATCATTAATATTTCTTATATGAGAATGTTAAGATAATTATAGAAATTTATGAATTAATGAAATATCATTTGAAATAAAATAATCTCTATGAACATATCGAAGTAAAATTGAAAGAAAAAGAAGAAGTGTTTAAACATGTGAAATATAAAGATTCTAAATTTGTACATAGGGATATACGTTTCAAAAACTACATCACTAAGGTTTTTGAATGTTCTTGTAAGTAGGAACCTAAGAAGGATAAAAAAAAGTCACATTAAAATGTTTTTTAGAAAATAATAAGGATAGAAAAGTTATGTACATATAAAATATTAACGAAATTTATTAATTAGATGTTTCTAAAAACATTGAGGCCAAAAAGTTACTTAGCATTCTGAATCCAGAAAATTTTTTATTACATCTACTTTGAATAATGTTAAAAATAAAAATGAGTTGAAAAAGAGTATTCTGATTAAAAATTGAATGGTTTGTGGTTAATAAATTTCTAACAAGAAAGGAAAGAAGGATTTTGAGACACATATTGATAACAATAATCAGTATAGATTTTTTTGAGGATAATATTCATTCTAGTGATACTTCTTGTATTGTGGTGTATTTGGACATATGGAAAATATGTATTCATTCAATAAAAAAAATTATTTCTATTTTATATGTTATGGGAGGAAAAGTTTAAGGGGGATTAAAAATCCTGAATAGAAGTAGACATAGAAGGTCTTATGGAAGAAACCTAAGAAAATTGGGGTAAAAATTGAAAATAGTTTCCAACCTCTGGAAAATATATTCGATTTATGTGAAAGACTGGGACATCATACTAGAGAATGTCATGTTTTGTTACTAGCACTAAAAAATTATGTTAACAAATCTCATAATTTATGGAAGAATAAATATAATGGAATAAAAAAATATCAGGTAGTAAAAATCACTCTGAAATATCAAAAAGGAGAACGACCATGGATTACTGATAGTGGTATTCTTCTCATATGATAGGTTATTTAATGTTGTTAAAGAATGTGAAAGACTTAAAAAATTTAATGTTGATATTTGGAAATGATGAATATCTAAGAATAAAAGGTACTGGATCAACCATCATTGGGAAAGAAAAGTTGAAGTCCAAGAATGATTTGAATGTTGATGGGAAAAAACACAAAATTCTAGGGTTTTCACAACTATTTGATGAAGGAAGAAATGTTATTTTCAGAAAATATTGGTTTGTTTGTTTTTATTGAGGACTATATAAATATTTTTACAAGAGTCCAACATACACAACGAGACTCATTTTATGTTTGTGAAATATAGAAATCTTGTTATTTAGGTGTGGTGGAAGAGAATCGATTGTGGAATGAAAGGTTAAAAAGAAATTGTGTTAGAAACATGGGAAAATTATCAATGCGAGAAAATGTACATGGTGTTCCAGATATGGTATTATGAATATATTGGTGTTTTAGTATTTTTTAGAAATGAGAAATTACTAATATAGTGCATAATAATGTTGAAATTTGTTCAAAATGACCCCTAGAACTTATTCATTCGGTAATATATGTGCTAATGATAAAACAATCAACTAATGGAGATAAGAACATAATCATAATAATTGATGACTTTACTCATATTACATGGGTAATGTATATGAAATTTAAGTTAGATTCTATAAAAATGTTTAGAAGTTTTAGGAGGAAGTATGAGAAGGAATGTGAGTATTTAGGGAATAAGATGAGAACAAATAATGGAGGTTAATATAGAAATTGTTAATTGAAAATTATCCTGAGAATAATGGAATTCTATATGATTGTTGTTCACCATACACTTCTCAACATTATGGGGTTGTTGAAAGGAAGAACATAAGTTTTGTGGAAATGGGGACAACTATGTTACTTGAACACTTTCTTCTTCATTACATTTGGTGGCAACCATTAAGAACTCAGGTGTATTTCAAAACCAATGTTTCAACATGCCATGTTGGGATGTGACACCATATGAAATTTTTTATCAAAAAATTCAATGATTGAATGACCTAATAATTTTTTTTGTGTCAATGTATCATATAGAAATTGGGTGGAAACCATGGATAGTTTAAGAAGATAAGTAGATATGGAATTTTTCTTAGCTCTTCTCTGGTAGGAATATGATACTAATTCTTTAACAAGGAAATTGATATAACGTTAGACATTGATTATGTTAATGTTAGTTAAGAGGATGAGGAAGATAAATAGACTCGAGATGATTAGGTCGGTGAGTAGGATTAAAATTTTTTTGTTAACAATTCTGATAAGGATGCTGACAATGTAAATTCTTTTCAAGAAGTAGAATTAGACACAACTATTTCATGTGACAAGGAGTACACTCATAAATCACATCCCACACTAATGTAGAATGTGTAGGACCATTACATTATCGATGATAAAAATAAAATTGTTCAAAAAAAAGAATTTTTTTTATTAATCATATTTCCATGTATTTAAATGTTGAACTAGAATCTGTGCATAAATCTTTTTAGAATCTTGAATATGTTCAAGATATGAATATAGAGAATGATCATATAAAAAAGAATGATTCATGGGAAATTATACCCAAGATAGATAACAACATTTTTATTGGTACAAAATGTGTTATCCAGAATAACCTAATTGAAGAAGGTGAAGTGATAAAGAACAAGACAATATTAGTGTGAAAATGTTACTCACAAATTTAAGGTGTTGATTTAGATGATACATTTTATCCTTGGGAGTGGTTATAAATTATTACATTATTTCATTCTATTGATTTGAAATGATGTTAAAAATTCATTCAAATCAATGTGAAATCTGTATTTATGAATGGGGATAATGATGATAATGTTTATATTAAACAAAATTGTGGTTTTGTTGTTTAGAAACATTAAAGTTACTTATATAAGCTAAGGAATTCATTGTATGGGATAAAAAAAGTTCCAAGGGAATGAAATTCTTAATTGAAGACTTTTATTAAGGAAGATGAATGTTATTAAAGTGAGAGTTGATGTAAAACTTTTTTCAAGAAAATTTAGGTGTTTTCACTCATTGTAATTATTTATGTTAATGAAATTATCTTAGTTAAGAATAATGAAATATTTTGTTTATAATTTTCTAAAAAGATGAAATAGTTTTTTGAGACGTCCATGCTGGGAGAAATGAAATACATTCTAGGGTCACAAATCTTAAAAAAGATGAAAAACATATTTTTTTGTCAACAAAAATATTTTAAGGATCTTTTTAAGAATTTTTCTATAGAAAAAAAAAACCAGTTTCCACACCAATTTTAGCGGGATCTAATTTGAGTAAAGATGGAGAAGGAAAGGAAGATGATCATAAATTATTTCAGAATCTGGTTGGAAGTTTTCTATACTTTACTGCCTCATGAACTGACATTTATTAGCTATTACCTAATGTGAAATATTTCATATTTCTCTTAATGAATCATATTTAATATTTGAAAAAAATAATTCTAAGATTTATCAAATTCATAATTTTTATTTGAATTATGTATGATATATTAGAAACTATTGAATTTTTTTGGGTATTTAGATGATGATTAGCTAAAAATTGTTGATGATAGAATATCAACATCTAATGGAGTATTCTTTCTGGGAATGATTTGTGTTAGTTGTAATACAAATAAAAAACTAGTAACTCATAGAAAAGACTAAAGCATAGTATGTTGCTTCCACCAAAGCTACTACTCAACATTTATTGATGGAGACTCATTTAGAAGACTTACTTATTGATGTAAATATTCCATTTCTCTTAGTTAGTAATGATCAATTTATAATCAACCTTACCAAGAATATTTTACAAAATTATCATTCAAAACATATTGATATCAATTAACTTTTCCTTAAAGAGTATGGGGAGAAGAATGAAATGATAATGGAGTATCTTCCTTCATTAAAATAATATTATGAAAATAAAAAAACCTTTATTGAAATAACATTTTCAAAAACTAAGGTTGAGCATGGTCATCCAACCTCTTTCTCATCAATGATGTGGTATGTGTTTTCCCCTATCTTATATTTTCTTTGGATAGAATTGAAAATGGGGAGAAATATACCATAAATCTATCTAGTATTTTGTGATAAACTTTTTATGAAATCTTTTATAAAGGGAGAGTTTTGGATAAGATAGAAGCTCACCATATAAGTGTGTGAACAATTCAACCAATTTGATAAATTGGTTTGCGAGAAAAAAAATACAATGTTAATAAAAATGTAAAAGAGGTGGAAAAATTTTTTTGTTGCCCAAATATTTAATGGACACAAGATATATGTGAAGAATGGGCGAATATATTTTTCATGAGTTAAAACTATGGGAAAACATGTTTTTTTAATCAATAGATATTGTTTCTTATAATGAGTTAGATCATATTGGAGGAGAAATGTTGTTATGTAATATATAGCTTTAGGTTATATTACTTGGGGATTTATAAATCTTGGTTAGAAAAACAATCCAAGTGGGGACTATTTTTTTAGGAATGTGAGCACAAAGGCTCTTATATTGAAAAAGTAAAGAGTTACACTGTAAGGAAAGTGGGAATTATACATTTTTTCCGAACAAGAAGAGGCACCACGTCCTTAGGGAAATTGATAAATTGGATGCTTCTATCTTTAAAGACACATTTTTTAGTAAGACAGGCTTCAATGTATATCACTTAATGAATGGTGTGTGTGATAAATTAGTTCATAGGGGAAATCATTTATTGGAAATTTATCCATTTACCTTCCAGTTTCTATGAGAGCCAGTTATGGCCCACCCTTCGTGCATGACCAACTATAACTAAGTCACAACCAAACTAGATATTGTTGTGTTGTCTTTGGAAAAAAATGTCCACCACTTTAATAATCACCATAATTTCAGATTTCTATGTATTAGAATGACTACATGGACCATAACTACATTCCACCACATTTCCTTAGATATCCTTGAAGATCACCCCAAATCCTAATGGTCTTAGGTTTCCCTGAGAGGCCCCATCTGTGTAACATTTCACCCATAAACTAAAAGAGGAAGACCAGAAAACATCCAACATGCCCCTTAGTTTGGGATATTAACATGTAACCTTCAGGCCCCGATGAATCAAAGACCCTCTAATCGAGGTTCTACACTGCTCATTGATCCTAGAGTATCATTTTGAAAGGCCACTATAATGTTAGTTAATGAAGTAAATTCATGAATTATATACTATAAATGAACTATTTTATTATACGATCTTCAAATAGAATGAATAACTTCATTTCATTCAACTCGATAAAGTGCAGTGTGTTATTTCGAATGCTGTATTCTGAGCCAAGAATCCCAAAAATTCAGTACATATTCATTTTTGGGGGGATTCAACTCAATGATATTGAGGATAACATTCCACCAATAGGATTTAGTGTTGTAAGACAAGAAATAATTATTAACATCTTCTTGATGTTGGTGACATAAAACACACCTCAAACACAAATAGATCCCACCCCTCAATATGTTTTCATTCATTGGGATTTTTTATGAACGATTCCCCAAATAATTTTATATGTTGAAGGGATGAACCTTTTTTGTTCAAAGAACATATCCAGTGGTAATATCCCAGCATAAAATGTCTGTAGAATGTTTTAGTGTAAAAAATTATCCTGAAGACCCTTCCCATAATTGTAGGTCATCGTGTTTAATAAAATTAAAACATTAAACAATGGATACAATTTTTTCTGGAATGTCTTCCAGATTATCAAGAAATTGTTTAATAGTGAATATACTATCAATATGTTGATCTTCTATGGTTATTATATATATTAGAGGGTCACTAGTTTAGTAAAACTTCTAGAAATGTTGTGAGGAGTGGGCATTAACCACGCAAAAAGAGTGTCTCATAGTGTTTTGGAAAACAGAACATAGTCCAGGACAAATGGACGACTCCACATAACCATGTATACCAGAAATAAGTCAGAAAAGAATCTTTTTTATTTAGAAATAAAGACAGGAAATTTTATTTTGAATAAGATTACAATGAAATTTTGCCTACAACAGTTGATTAATATTACACATATTCTTAATACACAGTCCTCCATGCATGGTAGGCATGCGACATTTTCTCTACTTGGTTTTGATGAGTTTTATTTCCATCAAGATTCCAATACATAAAAAATTCTTAAATATTTAGTTTATTTTCTTAAAAACTGAGGATGGCCACATGTACACCATGAGGGAATAAAAAAGTTGTTAGATAACTATGAGTTTGACTAGTAACACACATCCTTACATTAAGAGAGACTTTCCTTTATAGGAGGGAAGAACATTCTTGACATTGGTTAAGAACATTAAAAAGTATGAGGCCCTTGTCTTTACCTAAAACATTAGAACTCCAAGGTAAATAAATTAAAAAGAACCCTCACTACCACAAGATATTATTGATGAGGCAAGTATTCCTCATAACTAGGAAATTATTTACAAAGTAAATTAATGATTTAACCTAGTTAATTTCTTGCCCTAACACTTTATCATAATGTAGGTGGGCCTCATTAGATGATTATTGTTTTTCCCAACCCCCTATGTAAAAATAACAATATCAACAGAAAAACGAAGTGATATGGGGAAAATATCCAAATGGAGAGATTGTTAGGGCCAATATGATAATAAAAATTATCATATTTTGGTATTGTATTTTTTTCATGTAAATATCAATTATGGATAAATATCCTCTCTTTTTTTATTGAAAATCAGAATAACAATCATATTAAAAAAATTAGACTAAGAATGCTTAAGGATGTTCATTGGAATGCGATGATATTTTTAGGAAAGTAATATTCATCAAACCCACCCTTAGTTCAAAATAAAAGGAATATCAGAATGTGGAAGTGAATCAAATTCAGTATGGATTTGAATGAGATTTGACATTCCTAGAAATTTTTTATTTCTTAAAATTCATATGTAATTTTTAAAACATTTAATGAAAACATGATGAAAAAAAGGTGGAGAGATGGTTTTTCCAAACATATTTAGGAATATCACATTTAGGTTGAGTAGGAATGAAATATGTTTCATTGATAATGAGAAGATACAATAATTTGATTTATTATAAATATGATTCTGAAGTTGGTCTTCAATGTATTAGACCATAAGAAGTATGTAATGAAACAAGATAAAGGTTTTAAGAAGAAAGAGTTTGTAGAAGTTGAATCTTTCCAATAATAGGTAATCAGTGTGAAATCGTATGTTTCAGATTAGTTTAGAGGATGGGAAGGTTGATGGTAATGAGAGAAACCAAAGGTGGTAGTTATCAGTCACACCAAGATCTAATTGATTTAAACCTCCGGAGACAGAATATGATGAATTGGTAAATATGAAAAGATAAGGAAGTTCAATGGTATCATATTTATATAATTTTATGAATATAGTGATATTGTAACTGGTTTATCATAGTTATTGTTCCACAGATCAATTAGATGTAGAATTATTAGTATTGTGAATTGTTAGGATGAATGAAAAGTAAATAATAGAAATTAAGTTGTTATGAATAATGAAAAATTGGATCATAGATTAATCAATAATGTATTCTAACTTTTTTACATCATGATGAATTGATGGTTTCATTTTGTGTGGGTCAAGAGAAAGAATAATTCCATCAAAATGTTTATTAAGAAAAAAAAGAAGAAATCCAATTTTATTTATTAGAAGTTTTTATTTACATGTGCATCAAGATCCATCATATTAAATTTTCTATCTTCAACATAATGAAGAAATCATAATTTGAAAATTGGTTTTCCAAATAGTACATAGAAATGTAATGGTATGTATTTTGTTCTGATTAATGTTCCAGTGGGTTAAGAAAATTGGTGAGACCAAATTCCCTAATTGAAATGAAGTAATTATAAGTGAAAATAGGAATTAGACTATGAATGATGTTTTTCTAATAAGGGTGAAGTTATCTATTTATTCATATATGATAGTTTTATAGAGAATCATTATAATGAAATTTCATTGGGAAATCTGAATGGAGAATCAAATTCGGACTGGATAGTAGTTATGATGTCCGATGATTTGACGAAGTTAAAGAGGGATCCAATGTTGATTTGAAATTAATGTCACTGAACATGTCCAATAAAGATACTATATTTATGGAAGAATCAAAATTAATGAAATCATGTAAAGTGGAAAAAAAGTTTTAGAACCCCGCATAAACCATTTTTTAATTTTAATAAAAGCTGGTCAAAACTTTATGTATTTTTTTATTAATTATGTGAAAAAGAAGATAGAGAATCATAGAAATTTATGAAAGAATATGTCTCAAATATGTTTTTTCATAAAAGGGTTTTGCAAACTAAAAAAATAATGAAAATGGAGAAAATACATGAATTAATGATTATATATTGAGAAACCGTACATGGATTTCTGGACTATAGAAGGAGAAGTTCAATTTTGATTCAAGTGGTATTCGAACTAAGTAATATTTATATATTTAGATATATGAAATTGGAATCAAACATGGAAATCAGACTAAGTATCATAAAAATATCGACAAAAAGATCATTCCATCTTCTTGGTAATAATGTGAAGAATTTATTTGAAAGACCATTTTTTAATGATTATTTAGAGGTACACTAACATGGATATTACAGAAATTATCATATATCATTTCTTGATTCATGTAGAAAATACCCTATTTTATTTATCATTATACTAAATGAGTGTAAGGTAATATCCATCGCGTTGTATTCCACACAAAAAGTTTTTTTCTAGTGTATTGTGTGGTATTGAATCATTTCCAAACCATATAAAGGGAATAAATACTTTATTTGTGTAATGAACCATGTATATTCTTGTGCTCCTATGGATGTGTGTTAGAATTATTTTTAGTAGTGCAATAAATATATAACAAGAGGAAATTATTTTTTTATATGGAAAAATAAATGAAAAATATATCACCGATTCATCCCTTCGTCCTCTCAGCGATTCAACTATCTTGACTAGGAAATTACACATAAATTATGGACCATAGCACTATGAATAGTTTAATTTCGTACTTCGTGGACCTAATGGACCCCATAATGGTTATTATTATGTTTTAGGGTTCCATGATCAATGAAAGTAGAGTGATTATGGGGTCACAATCTATGACATAGAATCTCAGGAAAGCCACACATATTTTAATTTCATGAAGCATAAACCACCATGTTGGATGTCTCAAAGGTATGTGCATAGCATATAAGGGAGAGGTAACATGGCACGAATGGGGAGAGGAGGAGGCACATCCACATAGATCATCTCAGATAAATTTTTTTACATATTTTTATGTACATGATTATTGGACATGGGATCCTAGTTTAAGGTCATTGAGTTTGGAATGATTGAATATAGTTTAATATCAAGAGTAACAAGCCATATGAGTAATATATTAAAGGAGAATACATAGAACTAAATTGAGGTGACTGACATGAATGATGTCTAGGAGTCACAACACCACACGAAACTTTCTCAAGATGACTTGGCCATAGTTTAAGGTTAAGATTCTTGGATATAAGATCCATGATTAAGGTTTTAGAGTATATAACATGGGTGAATCAATGTGTATCAACCATCACTGAGAAAAACTCCCTTCCCAAATCCTAATATTGTATGCGACATGTTCCAGGTGAGAAATAACAATATGTATGATGTTCTCATTTATTCATGGGGAGAAACCAACAAGGGGAATAAGGGAATAAAAAATCACATGAGGGTAGATCATGAATTTCAAGAAATGGATAATAAGAGGGGAATGATCAAAGGGTGGGAAAAAATATTGTCCATGTTTTTAACACATATTCTATGGCCACATTATTTAAGGATGGGGGTGACTAACTTCACGATTGACTATTGACTAGGTCCGAAACATAGGAGACACTGGCTATTACCACGACTCCTTTGATTTATAAGCCAATGATATTATATGAGAAAGCGCATCTAGGCACCATTTACATTAGGGAGAATATTCATATCTTGAGGATGATGATTATCCAAATTTATGAAAGCCCAAAACATGAAAGTGTAATAGGGGAAAATCATAGAGGGGATTTTTAGCACCATGTGAGATATTATAGATTGTATTCAAAAAACATGATGACTGAGACAACCTGAGAGAATAAAGACTGGGGAAGTGGTGGGGAATCATGTAAGGAGATTATGGCAGGGCTGGACCTTGGATAAGAGATTTGATCATCACTACATAAACCATGAGAATGTTTATCATGCCACATATAGCTATGTAACTGGGAATGGTAGTATTCCAAAGGTTGTGGGGGTAGTGTCCCCCAAGTAGAAGATATTAAATAATCTCATATTGGTCATATGAAGAATACTATATTTTATGTATAGGATAAGACTAGAATTTAATGTAATGCACTTAGGATGATGGTTCATGGACATCCCATACATATAATATGAAGAATTACAATTTTATATTATATCTTTTTTTGGTCATCCCATACTAGTTATATGAGGAATCATAGTTCCACATGGTGTAAATTTATTTGGTCATCTAATGCATGTAATATCCGAAATTATGATTTAATATGTGGTAAGTATATAATCTTTCATCATGTTCTGATGATGTTGGTATTTTCAATTTAATTTCATAGACCTCATACTATGAATGATATCGATGTATGTTTGTAGCATTTAGATCGTATTGGTAGTTTCTAGTTTAGGGAAACATAAGTTTGACCAATGGGAATCAGTTTCTTCAAGAGGATTGTGTGTAATGAAAGTGTGATAAAGTGATGTTAATGGAAGTCCAATGACACCCCTTCCTCCCAAAACTCACCAACTCATAATCAATTCAACTTCATGATGTTTAGTGGAAGAAGTCCATGGAATGAGATAATAATGTTGCCTAGTCCCATGATATGAGATTGGAATATCACTATATATACCATCATAATGGGAATAAATTTTCTTTTAGTTTTGGAATGTAGCATAAGAGATTACAAATGAAGGAAGATAATTTTCTCTTTACTGAATATATTGAATCATATCATATTTTGTATATAAGATATTGAAATGTTACATGGGGTAAGGCTATAGTTTAATGTTTTTTTCTGAGGATGTCTGCATGTCTCACACATTGAGCTGGTCATTTCATTATTCCACATTTCATTTCATGAGATAATATCCTCATGCTAATGTGTCAAGGAATTTTATTTGATCTTATACAAGAAGAGGTGGTGTATAAAGTAATTTTTTTGGGATAGTGCCTTCATTAATGGGTGGTTTTGTAGTGTATTTTCATCTATGCCTGATAAGAGGAGGTCTATGTATCACTACATATCTTAGTGAAATAGGAATCAATCCACACATTATTCTAGAAACCAATGGTTTATGTGTATTTCAGAATCACTTGGGATGAATAAAACCTTGTGAATGAGGGGAATATCAACATAAAATAAAGTTAATATTATTAGAATATGAGTAATTACATCGATGATTTTTGGGTGGTTAAAACGATTTGAACCCCATTGTAAAGGAGGAAAAAAAGTCCACAAAATATAAAAAGAAATCCTAGTTGTAGTTTCAATAATTTTAGGTTCATAAGGTTTTGACCAAGTAAAAGAAAAAATACTTTAATATATTGATGCTTTGAATGGAGGAATTTTTGTGTCAAGGGTATTCACATGGAAGAAAAGATTTTAATCCCAACATGAATGGAGGAATGTGAAAGACCATGTGTCTCATAAATACCTTAATCAATATTCACATAGTTTAATTTTATAATTTAGGGAACATATGTGGGTCCAATGGTCTAAATATGGTTGATTGTAATTTTCTCCCGACCCCTATCCCCCCCCCCCCCGAGGAATGATTTGTGATGAATTGGTGGATATGTGGAATAACAAATGTTCAGGGAATATTTATGTATCCCATGAGAATGAAAATGAAGTCACACATTGTTCTGAGTCATGGCATGGTAGAGTACCAATACCGAAGGGGCAGTTCACTCTTTGGTGAAGAAGCTAAAGACTCCCATGGTTTCCATAAGGAATCCCATGTTAATGGCATGAGGTAAGGCAATAGTTGAACATCAAGTGATGATTATGTTCACTTTTTAGTCATCCCAAAATAGATAAGTGAGACATCCTATATTAATTTAACATTGTATGATAGTAGTTTAATGTTGTTCTCTAGGGGATTTTTGGATATCTAGTTTAAATTCATACTACTTGGACTATGGTTACTACTATTTTGGCATCATAGAGTTTTGACAGTAGGTGATAAAAATAGGTTAGGATCATAATTATTAAACAAAAGGGGCTTTTAATTTTTTCTGTTAATTGATCTTGGACCCTAGTTACTGGAGTTTATGGTCACATATCATTGACCATGGCTCTTAGTTTAAGTTTGTAGAGTTTGGACCTTAAGGATTCATGTGAAGTATTTCTTGAGAAACATGTTGTTGGTAAGAGGTTTGATAGAACTTAAGGATAATTTAAGGAGCTTTCTATTTCCCCCCACTATAGAAGAGTTTTTGAGGAATCATTGGTGTTATAAAAGCCATTAAGATATCCCTATATTGGAATGTGTGGAGGATAAAATTTTTGTATAATTTTTTCATTATAATATTATAGTGCCTCTCTATGTTATGAAATTTCCAAATCCTATTTTAATTGATATGTTCAAACTCATCAAAACAGTCTTATACCATTTTTATAGCATATTCTGCACAAAAAATGCAATTTTGAGTGAGGAAATCTGAACCTCAATGGGTAAGAGTTCATATCAGCAATATACTCTGAAGTATAGATTCAGATAGGTTGGATTTTTAATAGTCTATTATAGGCCCAATATGAGTTAGGAAGCTTTTATGGACAACTATTTTTGTTTTGGACCACCATTTTCTAAAATATTTTTGAGAGGATCTTATTGAGATCTTCATATTCCAAATTTACTGTGCATTCCAGTAAAATGTATGGCTATAATGGATGTTGTACATAGTATAGATATATATATTTTTTTTTTCAGATTTGTAGAATAGAACTTGGTGAATTTTTTTTGGGGGAATATTATGAGGGACCCAAAACTGATGATTGATGTGGGAGTTCGCAAACTAAATCCCAGACCATGGTTTAAATTTTTTGAGGGGAACTACTTTTCTCCATTTGGAAAATAAGACTATTGTGGTAAAAATGAACAGTAAATATCATGTTGTCACTAGAGGGTATGGACCCGTGTTGTTGATTACCCATAATGAAAAGTGAAAATAATACATAGAATTGTGGAGAAGCTAAATCAGTTCGTTAAAAAATTTAGCATGGATTTCATATGCTTAAATCTTCATGGAGAACACAGTGGTTATGCCAACTCATTAGTGTATAGTACACTACACTTTGGTGGATTTTCCTACTTTTGGATTGATTTTGTTGCAGATTTCAACACAAGAGATAGTTGATAAAGGGAAAAAGTAATCATCTATTTTCTTAACTATAGGGGGATTTAATGCTCTTGAAATAGAAGTATCAACACCCTAATGGTATACCTATCTGTTTCAATCATCTGATGTTGTTGGGGGAGATGAACCTCTAGTGTTCCATATGAATTTCCTTGTCAACCTGGTTGGGGTATTCAAGAGATTCATCTCGCCCTTCTAATGCATCATCTTGAACATTCTACTAATGAGGAACAAGGGCCACTATAACTTGGGAAGGAACTCATACATCAGCAGATAAGTGGGTTCAAGTTGGGGAACTAGATCCATCGTTCTGACGACATAGTCACCCTTCATTTTTTTTGAATAGATCAGTTTCTCCCTTCACATTTACATAATGTAAAATAATCATAGGGGACAAATCTAGTCTATTAATGAGGGCATGGTACATTACCTTATTTTTGGAGAAGCCTTCTAACAACCAGAAATATTATTGAAGGACCTCCTTTGCCGATGTGATGAATATGATCCCCATGACATCTCTATTAATCTTGATATCCCTAAAACTTCCGCCTATCATTCCCTAAGAGGAAACATTTAAATTAATTTTGAATCATGGTACAACCTGATCTAGTTATAAAATAGAGTTTTTTAGAAAATTAACATCCTAGGGAAATTAATCACCAGCTAGATGTGTGGTGGGGAAGTCCTCCTATTTATTTCTCTTGAAGGCCTTATAGGGTAGGAACATGACGTCGAAAAACTAGAGGATTACCACCCAATTTCCAATTTATCCCATAAATATGGGGCTATTGAGCATAAAATTTATTGTTTCCACAGAATACATCAAATGTATCTCATGATGCTAAAAATTATGCCTCAACATCTCCACTGCAATGACATGTATATGGAAAATCATTTCAAAGCATGCTTTTCTAGTTCAGTGTTAAGGATCAATTAATTGGGAATGTATAAGTGTTTTAACCAACCTTATTGATTTATTTTAAGAGGGAATCAATGGTCAATTTTAGAGTAGTCACATAGAGGAATAAAAGATTTCATTAGATAGGTTTCATTAGAACATGAGGTTGTATCATGTACTGCTCTCTGACCACAAAGGTAGTATTATCAATATAAATCATTATTCCTTTATATAAATAAAAATATCCATGAAATTTACCATAGGTGACCATAAATGTGCCCTTTAGGTTGTTAATTATTAAGTGTCATCAGTGTAGAAATTTGAACACTCTCTCATGATCCTCGAGAAGGTATAGATGCTAGAAGGAAATGATATCCAGATGTTCATATAATACTCTAATAGTTTCTGATGAAATGTCATAATGATATGTTGAATGGAACATAGGTAAGTGGATCCAACATTATTTAATCCAAAATCCATCACCATAAAGAAGAATGTTCCTTGAAGAAACCTAAATGTGTTTCCATCCAAATTCCATGTGGCAGTCCTGATATAATTATATCTGGAGTATTTTTCCATGAATGAGAGAGAATTAAATCAATTAATAATATCAAACAATATCCACATCACCTGGAGGGGAAATTATTATTTTAGATAATAGTGGTTCGTGTAACACCCCGAGATTTTATGAAAAATATTCTTTTTAATTTCATTAATTTCTTCTGTTGTAGGCTACACCAAAAGGAGCTTGCACAACACGCATCCTTGACTTGCCTTGCATTACACGCAATCACGACCATCCTCAATAGCGTGTGTTGTACGCAATACCGGGTTTTACTAAACAACGATATATTATTATAATAATATTATTAACTAGCCATTATGAATAGTATTAACTAAATTTTTAATTTTATAATATTATTATTCATCTTACACATTTTCATGAACGTGGTATAAGAAAAAAATAAATTTTTTGGGTAAAATAAGTATTTTTCAAAAAATGTAGTTTTCCCGCCTTTTGATGGCACAACCACTTTAAATATAGTTTTTTAAATGTTTATAAGTTACATTTTACAAAATAAAATTATTCTTTGGAATCAATAAATAAAAATTTACTTTGGATAAATTTTTCATTTTATTCTGATGACTTTCATATTTTAATGAATAGTAAAAACACGCTATATTTTAATTAAAAACTAATTTTTTTCATCGTAATGTCTTATGTGATAAATTATAATATTGAATGGTTTCAAAGTATAAATAGAATATATTTTTACCATTTAATATAATTTATTTCATTAGCATTTATTTTACCTTGAATTCGTAGGTTAAATCAATTCAATCTTTTACAATGTTTTAAAGAAAAACCCGTTTTCTATCGACAACGGGATTAATTTTAATTTAATTTCTGCAACTTGTGTGTATTGAATTTAGAAAAATGTATTCCATATTTGGAATCAGTGGGTCCAAATTATGTTAATAAGCTACTTTTTATTTTTGGGCATTGTGAATAGTAACAACGGTAAATTTTATTTACTATAGTTAAAGGTAAATCGGGTAATTAAGGGTAAATATAAGATTATAAAATTACCCTAACACTTGGAAAAATCCTATTGGATGGCTAAAAGTAGACCCATATAACCTAAGGGTTGGATTAGATTTATTTTATGGACTTTTTTCCATGAAAATAATTTAATTATTATTAAAACCAAAGAATCTGACAACATGTCACTTTCTAAAATCTTATAAGTATAATAATTTTAATTTAGTGATAAAATTCATGAAACTTCAAACATTAATAGTCTACAGAAATCTAATAAAATTATATACATCATAGGAATTTATTTAGAATTTTTAGGGATTAAATAATTATCATTTATTATGACACAAAGATGATGCAGTAATTGTCTTATTAATGAAATATTGACATAATTGATGTTATAAATGCCCAAATAAATGTAATTTGAGACTTTTTATGACTTAAATTAATTTTCTAGGTTAATATGACATGTTATTGTTGATATACGTAACTTGGTTCGAACTTATCATTCTGTTATAAATTTCATAAAAATCATGTACCAAAGAGTGTCAAAATTGATATAAATTAGTTTTTCAAACAAATATTATATTATTAATTGTTATTTAATTCTTAAAAAATCTATGGTTCAGCCAAATGACTTAGATAAGAATATAAATATTGTTAATAAACAAATTGGGGTTCTTTTGGCTTGATATAGTAAGTTTATTAACCTTATAGTGTAATAAAACAAGAAGACACGGTAAAAGTTAAATTATCTAACTTAAAATTAAATCTAAATGATAAGGTTAAAATTGATACCTAAACTTGTCTAAATTCTATTGGATGAGAGGATTTAGACCCATCCACACCTTAGCTTCTAAATATATCAATTTGGAGCTATTTAAAACCGATCATGACTTTATAATAAAATAATATTTTTAGTTTTCCCCAAGGTGCCCCACTCCTCCCTTATAAAAGGGCACCTCCTCCCTCTCCTCCTCACACCAATTTGAGCATTGAATCTCTGCCAAACCCTGCCAAAATCTCTTTTCCACTTCTATAGTATCATCCTTTAGGTCCTGGTCTTCTTCAAAGGCCATCCTTAGTTCTTTAAGTGGAGGTTAAGAAAAGGCGCGTCAAAAGGAGGTAATATCCATTACCGATCTTTTTCAATTTCTTTCTTCTTCATCTTCTTCTTATTTAGTTTTTTCATGATAAAGTAATAACATCAGTATTTATTATATACTGATATGTTATTATAAATATGAAACAACTCTAATTAACCTTCTATCCATCCTACGGAAAAAGGAAATCACCGCGCGTGCGTACGTACGGAATACCGTCTCCACGCCGTGGTGTAATCTATTTTCCGCGACCACTTTAATTGGATGGGTATAATGGTTTAATGAGTAACTATATATGATTATTATAAAGTGATATTGATACTGAAATAGTATACATACACTTCAACACATGTTCACGATCAAGATAACGATATCATCGCTCGTGCGTACGTACGGACTACCGTCTCCACGACGCGATGAGATTCATTTTCCATGTTAACCATTTCAGAATGATTATAAAGTATATATAAGCAATAATAATGAAATATATGACATTATAAAGATACTGGATTTATGTATATATGTATGTCATCTACTTACTTCCATTCAATACAATAAGGAAAGGAAAATAGCGTTCATGCGTACGTACGGACTACCGTCTCCATGAAAGGTGTGTTTCATTTCATTTATCTATCTATTATATATATATATACTGAATATATATGATATATAAATCATGTTTTATATTCTGGAAGTAAGTAAATCATGATATAAGTAATAATAATGTCAAGAACAACAAGTCCAAACACCTATGATAAATGAAATGATTTTACCCAAAACGCTTCTTTAACATAGAATTTACAAATGAAAGGGTAATATAAAGTCATAAGTGAACCATATATGATATCATAAAATTAAATATGATTCTGTAATAAGTTAATGACATTATTTAAATCATTATACAGGAGTTTCGGACACTTACGAAGCAAATCAGACTTAAGGTAAGGGAAATATCACAATCTCATTTTTATCCGAGATTGTTTATACTTTATTATTTACTGGGGTGTATTTTATCATCCACGTCCATGTTTCCTAAATATGTAATATTATTTCCATCCACCTACAATTGTTTAAGTCCAATTTTACCCTTCGGTGAGTTTTTAGTAAAAGATATGAATGGAATCTTTTTTTCATTTTTCTTACGAGGTACTTTTTCACTTTTCCAACAAAAGTACGAAGAATGTTTTTTTTAACTTATACGGCATGAAAGTATTTTTAAAACATTATTTCCAAGAAGCTTCCTTTACAAGTTTTCAAGTTTATTTTTAATCAACTTCTCTTATTTTATAATTGTACGACATGTTAAGAAAGGAAACATGTTTTTGAAGTAGAAAAAATATTTTCCTCAAGACTGAAGTTCAAAAGTTTTATCAAAATTATTTTCCATATAAGATAATAAATGGTTTTGTCTCTATCACTATTAATTACATTTATTTGATTATGTTGTGATGGAAATATTTTTATGAATTCCTTTATCTTATATAATTGTTTTATGATGTCACGATGTTTAAGATTCCCATTTTTATTACATGGGTTATGCAATGATGTATGGTTTATGATTTTGTGGCACACATAAGAATGGTATCATTATGAGATGGGTGGGACCTATATCTCCCTCCAATGAATTGGGTAAAGATTTTATATCTCATGAGATAGACATGGCTGGAACGGTAGGTTATACCGGTTCAGTGAAACATGACTAAAACGAGGAGTGAACTCGGTTCAGAAAGGGACTTTGTCCACTAAGATAGTCTTGGCAATGAGTCTTTACTAATAATAAATTATTCTCTATGATAATGTGTGTATTCCAAAATGTTTCATGTTCTATGTTATGATTATTGGGATTGCATTTCACTACTATTATTTATCCCATGTTATGAAATTATGATCTCTTTTGCAGGTTAAGATTTCCAAAAGATATGTTCTTATGAATATGACGTGATTGATATTTCTTTAGTTTACCTTTACTGAGAATTTGAGCTCACCCTTTTATGTTTTATTTTCCCCAGGATATAAAGAAAGGATTTAGGTTTAAAAAAAGAAGATCTTTATGGGAGATATTGAAGATCTTTCACCACGATTAGAAGATTATTTTCCGAGGTTCCAAAGACACTAAACTATTACAGTCCTTGTGTGTGTGTTTTTGTTATGTAATAAGTATTCCGCAAAAGTAATGTAATTTCTATGTACATCAGGCTTCGGGTCTCTACAGTTGGTATCAGAGGAAAGGTTTAGTCAACCTTTGAAAAATAGGATGCAAAAACGTTAGTGAGATCCCTAGAGATATTTCTAAGGTATGTCTAGGGATGCCCCTAAGGATAAGTATACATATAGGATATAGTCCTAGAACTATGGTAACAATATTAGATTAAACCAAATATGTTAGATATTGATGTTACTCCTCCTTTATTATGATTTTTGCCTCTCACACTATTCTTTTTGGGTTTTAGAAAATGGCTGGAAACAAGGTGATTCACGATAATGGAGGATATGATGGACAATGGAATGATATTATTCATGAGCAACCAAATGAAATGGGATTTGGAAGTCCAAACATCATTATTATGCCAAATCAGAAATCTTGTAATATGATAAATAAAGTAAAATTTGGTAAGCTTCGTGACTTGACTAATAATAGAAATATGGAGTTTCATGATGATCATAGAGGAAAGAATGTTCAATTTCCCCTATGTAAATCATGTGGGAAGAGGCATCAAGGAGAATGTTTCAAAGGAACTGGAAGATGCTTTGGGTGTGGAAAAGAAGGACACAAAGCCAGTCAGTGCAAAGTAAAAGGTTCAACTAACACCAGGGATGAGGATAATGGTATTGCTATGACATAAACAATGGTTAAATGTTTTAAATGTTGAATGTATGGTCATTATACAAACCAATGCCCTAAGGGAAAGTCTCATGAAGAGAATCAGTATGTCTGTATGGGTAGTATTTATGTTGTTGATGATGAAGAGACTACAAATGATATGTGAGATGAAAGAATTGTTAAAGCTCGGTCAAAGGTTTAAGAAGGTAGTGGAATTATTTCATGTTTATCAAGTGTAATGTTGTATAAGAAATCTCTTGGTACTATGGAATAAAGAGACATCTAAGGATTGTTACACTGTTGTCTTTCCTTGAGTTTTGAAAGTGTATGATTAATGGTACTGGTATCCATGAAAGGTTATTCAGATATTTTTGGAATGTAGATGATATGCGCATAATGAAGGGATAAGGAGAAAATTAAAAGTTTCATAGTATTCATGAGCTCATGACTGATATAAGGAGAAGGTTATATAATGGTTTGTGTATATAGAATTTTTGGATTTTGGTATGTGGAAAGAGTTAACTTTTAACAGCATTCATGTTTTCAAAAAGGTTCATGTGTATTCATTATTCAAGAGAATACATTATTATGGTATTCACATGTTTGTAATTTTTCCAACAAGATATATCTTATGATATATGGGGGATAAATGATGTCATTCACGTGATCATTTTCTTTATACTATGAGATTGGACCGAAGTATTTTTGATAATCCTAAAGATTGGAATGGATTATGTTGGACATAAGTTAGTATTGTTTTACGGATAGAACTTTTTTTCGATATTATTGAGGGGATGTTATAGTAATATAGTTTTAGAAAAAGGACAACCTGAAAGACGGGAGACAGCCCATCGCGTCGGACAAGGCCGTGGGAATCGAACCAACAACCGAAGTGCGAATGGCCTTTATCGCCTACCACTTGCCTACAACAAGTCCCTATTTATTAGAAACTTTTTTTATTATATTAAGCAGTATGATATATGAAGTATAAGTCAATTTTGGGAACCATATATGATTAATCTCACTATAGATGGACTTATGTATTTTTTGATAACTTTTCTAACCTTTTGTTTGAGACAAATGGAATGACCCATCATTCTATCACATGATCTGCTAACACATCGCGAATGAAAAATTCAACTTCATTTCTTTAACAGATGAAGTGGAAATTGTCCAAAGAATGACTAACAGTGAGACTATACCAAAATCATGAAAGTATTTATTCTAATTCCAATTTCATCAACTTTAGGGAAATGATCTTGAAAACCAAAAATTTTGTACTAGTTCTCTTATATCTTATGAATCAGATGGTACCTTAGATCGTCACAAATTTAAGGCTTTGTGATTGCTGGATTTTTGCATAGACATGTTCTCTACCACTCTCCATCAGAACATGATGGTTAGATTTCTCTTCCATAACCATATTTTCACCTATGTGGAAACCCGCTGATAAGTTTATTTGGGTAACCATTACGTTTCATACTTTTGTTTATAAATATTGGTTTTGGTATTCCTTTTTACGATGTGGGTTTCTATTAAATAAACTTTCAAGTAGTAAACCATTTATAACCCCGACGAATTTCGAGGGCGAAATTCATTTTAAGGGGGGTAGAATGTAACACACCGAGATTTTATGAAAAATATTCTTTTTAATTTCATTAATGTCTTGTGTTGTACTCTACACCAAAAGGAGCTTGTACAACATGCATCCTTGACTTGCCTTGCATTACACGCAATCACGGCCTTCCTCGATAGCGTGTGTTGTACGCAATACCGGGTTTTACTAAACAATGATATATTATTATAATATTATTATTAACTAGCTATTAGGAATATTATTAACTATATTTTATAATTTTATAATATTATTATTCATCTTACACATTTTCTAGAACATGGTATAAGAACAAAATAAATTTTTCGGGTAAAATAAGTATTTTTCAAACAATGCAGTTTTACCGCCTTTTGATGGCACACCCACTTTAAATCTAGTTTTTGAAATTTTTATAAGTTCCATTTGACAAAATAAAATTATTCTTTGGAATCAAGAAATAAAAATTTACTTTGGATAAATTTTTCATTTTATTCTGATGACTTTCATATTTTAATGAATAGTAAAAACACGCTATATTTTAATTAACAACTACTTTTTTTCATCATAATTTCTTATGTGCTTAAATTATTATATTGAATGGTTTTAAAGTATAAATAGAATATATTTTTACCATTTAATATAATTTATGTCCTTAGCATTGATTTTACCTTGAATTCGTAGGTTAAATCAATTCAATCTTTTGCAATGTTTTAAAGAAAAACCCGTTTTCTATCGACAACGGGATTAATTTTAATTTAATTTCTGCAACTTGTGTGTATTTAATTTAGAAAAATGGATTCAGTATTTGGAATCAGTGGGTCCAAATTATGTTAATAAGCTATTTTTTATTTTTGGGCATTGTGAATAGTATCAACGGTAAATTTTATTTACTATAGTTAAAGGTAAATCGGGTAATTAAGGGTAAATATAAGATTATAAAATTACCCTAACACTTGAAAAAATCCTATTGGATGGCTAAAATTAGACCCATATAATCTAAGGGTATGATTAGATTCATTTTATGGACTATTGTCCATGAAAATAATTTAATTATTATTAAAACCAAAGAATGTGACAACATGTCACTTTCTTAAATCTTATAAGTATAATAATTTTAATTTAGTGATAAACATCATGAAAATTAGAACATGAATAGTCTCCAGAAATCTAATACAATTATATACATCATAGGAATTTATTTAGAATTTTTAGGGATTAAATAATTATCATTTATTATGACACAAAGTTGATGCAATAATTGTCTTATTAATGAAATATTGACATAATTGATGTTATAAATGCCCAAATAAATGTAATTTGAGACTTTTTAGGACTTAAATTAATTTTCTATGTTAATATGACATGTTATTGGTGATATAAATAACTTGTTTCGAACATATCATTCTGTTATAAATTTCATAAAAATCATGTACCAAATAGTTTCAAAATTGACATAAATTAGTTTTTAAAACAAATATTATATTATTAATTGTTATTTAATTCCTAAAAAATATAAGGTTTGGCCAAATGACTTAGATAAGAATATATATATTAATAATAAACAAATTGGGGTTCTTTTGTCTTGATATAGTAAGTTTATTAACCTTATAGTGTAAGAAAACAAGAAGACACGGTAAAAGTTAAATTATCTATCTTAAAGTTAAATCTAAATGATAAGGTTAAAATTGATACCTAAACTTGTCTAAATTCTATTGGATGAGAGGATTTCGACCCATCCCCACCTTATCTTCGAAATATATCAATTTTTAGCTATTTAAAACCGAACTTGACTTTATAATAAAATAATATTTTTAGTTTTCCCAAAGGTTCCCCTCTCCTCCCTTATAAAAGGGCACCTCCTCCCTCTCCTCCTCACACCAATTTGAGCATTCAAGCTCGGCCAAACCCTTTGAAAATCTCTTCTTTACTTCTATAGTATCATCCTAGAGGTCCTGGTCTTCATCAAAGGCCATCCTTAGTTCTTTAAGTGGAGGTTAAGAAAAGGCGCGTCAAAAAGAGGTAATATCCAATACCGATATTTTTCAATTTCTTTCTTCTTCAACTTCTTCTTATTTAGTTTTTTCAGGATAAAGTAATAACATCAGTATTTATTATATACTGATATGTTATTATAAATATGAAACAACTCTAATTAACCTTCTATCCATCCTACGGAAAAAGGAAATCACCGCGCGTGCGTACGTACGGAATACCGTCTCCACGCCGTGGTGTAATCTATTTTCCGCCACCACCATAATTGGATGGGTATAATATTGTAATGAGTAACTATATATGATTATTATAAAGTGATATTGATACTGAAATAGTATACATACACTTCAACACATGTTCTCGATCATGAGAACAATATCATCGCTTGTGCGTACGTACGGACTACCGTCTCCATGACGCGATGAGATTCATTCTCCATGTTAACCATTTCAGAATGATTATAAAGTACATATAAGAAATAATAATGAAAAATATGACATTATAAAGCTAATGGATTTATGTATATATGTATTTCATCTACTTACTTCCATTCAAGAAAATAAGGAAAGGAAAATAGCGTTCATGCGTACGTACGAACTACCGTCTCCATGAATGGTGTGTTTCATTTCATTTATCTATCTATTATATATATATATATACTGAATATATATGATATATAAATCATGTTTTATATTCTGTAATTAAGTAAATCATGATATAATTAATAATAATGTCAAGAACAACAAGTCCAAACACCTACGATAAATGAAACGATTTTACCCAAAACGCTTCTTGAACATGGAATTTACAAAAAAATGGGTAATATAAAGTCATAAGTGAACCATATATAATATCATAACAATGAATATGATTCTGTAATAAGTTAATGACATTATTTAAATCATTAAACAGGAGGTTCAGACACTTACGAAGCAAATCGGAATTAAGGTAAGGGAAATATCACAATCTCATTTTTATCCGAGATTGTTTATACTTTAGTATTTACTGGGGTGTATATTATCATCCACGTACATGTTTCCTCAATATGTAATATTATTTCCATCCAACTAAAATTTTTAAGTCCAATTTTACCCTTCGGTGTGCTTTTAGTAAAAGATATGAAATGAATCTTTTGTCGTTTTTCGTACGAGGTACTGTTTGACTTTTCCGACAAAAGTACGAAGAATGTTTTTTTAACTTATATGGCATGAATGGATTTTTAAAACCTTATTTCCAAGAAGCTTCCTTTACAAGTTTTCAAGTTTGTTTTTAATCAACTTCTCTTATTTTATAATTGTACGACATGTTAATAAAGGAAAAGTGTTTTTGAAGTAGAAAAAATATTTTCCTCAAGAATGAAGTTCAAGAGTTTTATCAAAATTATTTTCCGTCTAAGATAATAAATGGTTCTGTCTCTATCCCTATTATTACATTGATTTAATTATGTTGTGATGGAAATATTTTTATGAATTCCTTTATCTTATATGAATTGTTTTATGATGTCATGATGTTTAAGATTCCCATTTTTATTACATTGGTTATGCAATGATGTATGGTTTATGATTTTGTGGCACACATAAGAATGGTATCATTATGAGATGGGTGGGACCTATATCTCCCTCCAATTCATTGGGTAAAGATTTTATATCTCATGATATAGACATGGCTGGAATGGTAGGTTATACCGGTTCAGTGAAACAGGACTGAAACGAGGAGTGAACTCGGTTCAGAAAGGGACTTTGTCCACTAAGATAGTCTTGACAATGAGTCTTGACTAATAAGAAATGATTCTCTATGATTTTGTGTGTATGAAACAAAGTTTCATGTTCTAAGTTATGATTATTGGGATTACATTTCACTACTATGATTTATCCCATGTTATTAAATTATGATCTCTTTTGCAGGTTAAGATTTCCAAAAGATATGTTCTTATGAATATGATGTGATTGATATTTCTTTTGTTTACCCTTACTGAGCATTTGAGATCACCCTTTTATGTTTTCTTTTCTTCGGGATATAAATAAAGGATTTAGGTTTTAAAAAAAGAAGATCTTTATGGGAGATGTTGATGATCTTTCACCACGATTAGAATATTATTTTATAAGTTTCCAAAGACACTAAACTATTACGGTCCTTGTGTGTGTGTTTTTTTATGTAATAAGTATTCCACAAAAGTAATTTAATGTCTATGTACATCAGGATTCGTGTCTCTACATTTCGGGTCCTAGAAGATGATATGTAATCTTATCATCCCATTATTCTTGATTACATGGATACTTCTTTCTATCCACCAGGCATATTATAGTTTCCCAAAAAAAGGTGGATTTAATAATCCTATAAAATTCGTCTATAACCATAGAATTGAGGGAGGGTTTCATGTCCCTGGGAGTCTGTTTGAACAAATAATGACCCATTGGGAGGCCAAGATGATAAATGAAAACTAAAGGTTCTATACATTTTTTCTGATTAAATATCTAGGTGAATATGTCAGTGTGGTATTTTAGGAAGGCCACATACAATTGCTTCACCTATAAGGGAATGTCTACATCGATCAATTCCAGTCTCATATCTTCCCATGTACTATGGTTCACCTAGGAAAACTCATAATCTATGGTGGAGAAAAACTCTTATAAGGCCGGAGGGGTGCCTTCCAAATCCTCTTCAACTTCTGAGACAGAAGGAACATAATGAAGAGTCATATCATACATGAAAGTCGACCTAGAGTGATTAGTTATGTCCAGTATAAGTGATATATAATCATTGATGAGGGGTTACTATTTTTCTATAAATGTGATAAAAAACTATTGCACCAATTATATTATGTTTCTAACCAAGAAGCCGAATCGTGATATCGAAGGAATGATGACGAGTTGATGCTCTTTAGGTCAACCCAACATTGTTGAACATGTGGGAATACAACAGACCAATGTCCATTGGGATAAACACTTAGTACATTATATAGGTAATTTATTTTGTTATCATTCGAGCTTATTTATTATAGGAGTATAACGTAGTATCCCATCCCTCACTTTTCATGTAGACAAAGAATCAAATCCCCATGTCAGTCATCATGGGATCTATGCGATGAATTGGGAGTAAAAAATTGTCTCTCACGTATACCCAGTGAACAGATGTAGTGGATATTATATTTTTAGGGGGATTCATGCACTCAATCCCATTAGTTTCCATTACTTTAATTCCCATTTGTAGTAACATAAATCTTGCTATCAAGACTAATATGATTCAAGATGGGGAGCATCACGCTAGAGTACCCCTACTCGACCACCAAGGGAGAAATTTAGGCTCTATTGGTACAAATACATGACCCATCATAGTTATAAGATTGTCCTGATTGAAGGTATCATCAATGCTCTAAGATAAGGCTGAAATTGAGGGTATAATACAACCTATTCCCTCTTATATGAACATATTGAGATGCCATTTCCATGAAACGGAGGAGAAAAAAATTAAATCACGTTTTATGGATAGTCTATTATTATCCATATGTATATACACACTAATCTATTGACTGTGAAATGATATAAACCCTCCATTACTACCGGTGAATGACATTGATGTTCTTGTTTCTTTTTTAGGTAATATAGATGATAGTATCTAAGGTGGTAATGTTCGACCTAAGATAATTTGGAAAAATTACATGATCCTTGGTGAGGTACTTTGGAAAAATAATATAAGGAACTCCAAGTGGCCAAAACAAGACTGATAGATTTTTTAAGTCCAAAAGATCCAAAAAGTGATCTTGTTCATTCTAGGAGGATGGTCTTGCTCCTGGTCCATTCAAGTCCCAATAGGTGGGGGTGGCGATAAGGGTCACAACACCGATATAGTCTTTAATTGTGGCTAATCTCATGGAAGAGGGGGTTCTAAATGGGTCAAATATCTACTAAATGTTGTGATGTCTCTTCTATGTGGATCTGAATTCTAGATCATATCAATATATTATGGGTTATTATCACATCCTGTTGTGTGAATGAAGAAGAATCCCTTTGAAGATCAGTGTAGTGCTCATCATCATCTAAGGTCACCAACCTAGATCCAAACATCTCTAAAACGTATTGTGAGGAGGTATAGAGGATAGAAAATAATAGTGATAGAGATGATTACATTGAGATTACATGGAAGGAGAATATAAATTCGTCTAACAATAGGTATCTTATGAAGGAATTTGGCATCATGTGGACTTCATCTTCTCAGATCGTATTCCTCAATTGAGGAGATTCTTCCCTAGACTTTGGAAGTTGGGTTGATGGTTCCCTCATTGAGTCATCTTTCACATCAAAATAAAAGTGGTTGATGATGACATAAATCTTCCAAGAGTTCCACATATGAATTCACATGGTCTTATATAACTACGAACTATGGATTATCACATGGTTTTTCCTCATGTGTTGGATCCTTTATTGTGGGAATCCCCCCAGGGATGGTGTTTTTTCCCTGTATGGGATTTTTATTTAAACCCAGGAACATCTTTGGCATGGGGTGGAACTCTATATAGGTTGGTGGTGGCATCAGGAGGACCACTTCATTTATTCATGGTGGTGTAGGGAGGACCTCCACATTTTTTTCAGTTAGGGTTGGGATCAACTCAACATTATTTGGTGACCATGCATATTGGACCTTCACATTGGTTAGTGATAGAATTGGGAGGGCCTCCGCATTTGTTAGTGGTGGTCTTGGGAGGACCTCCACCTTGATTAGTAACATTGGGGATAGGAATTACATTTTTGTTGAGGATTATTTTTGGTGGAATTCCTCATTAAATGATGGTGTTATTGGGAGGAACTCTACATTTAGGGGGAAGTTGTATTGAGGACCTCCACATGGGTTTTTAAGAGTGTAGGGAGGACCTATTCATTGGTTGGTGATGGTGTGGGGTGGAACTCTAAATTTATTTTACTCATCAAAAGAAATCTTTTGATGGGTTCAAATGGCTCGAGAAACTGGGAGAGTCATCCCATCATACTTGATAGGTTATTGGGGTCACAATCACATGAAGGTGAAGTAGGATCCTAATTAACATTCTTCAAGGATATAGTGGGATGTTTCAATAGTTCCATGGGCCACTAGAGTGAAAAAAGATGTATCTTACCATAAAAATGTTCAAGGACACCCTAGAATTGATGTTAAAAATTCTTGACAATGTCTTGAAGAGTGGGGGCGATGTTAAACTTCTCATCGACCCATGAAACCTATGGGTGTTGGTGTTGGAGCTATCTAGTGAGATCCATCCTTGGAATATCACAAGTGGTGGGCACTATACGAACAACTATAACATCCCCTACCTCATTGAAATTGGGGAGTGTGTTGTTCGAATAATCTAGGGTTATTCTCCCTATGGGGTCTGCATTGTTAAATGGGGGTATCCACGGTAAATCCCTTAAGTGTGGTAGTGTTAGAGAGGTGATGATGGCTTTCGATATTGGTGGGATATATCCCTAGTGTAAATTCCCCCCTCTTTATCATATTAAAAAAATGGAAGCAGTCACACAACTCTGAAGGAGTTATATGGGTTAGAAAGGGGAATATGCTCTGAGTTTCTGATGTCGTGGTGGATTTTGTTGTAGGATTATAGTCACACGAGATAGGGGGACAAGGAAATCAGGGGTTCTCTCCCTCGCCACTACCGGGTCCATGCCCTAGGAGGTGATGAACCTCTCTTTGGCCCCTCCTCCATTAGAGGGGGAGGGTCCTCTTTCGCATCACCATGGTGATCTGCTGTTCATGCCCTTATCGAATCTTTACTACCATCATCCCTTCCCTTATATTTCCGTAAGCCTTAAAGTTCTCGAATTCTTCATGGGCCTCCCACTTCTACCCATTTCATCCCTAGAATTTACTAAGGCATCCTCCCAATGGGAACTGACCTTGATTGATCTATTCAAGTGATGCCGGACATAGGTGGACTCCTTCGACAACTGGATTTTGAAATCATGGGTGTTACAGGAGTGAGTCACAGTTAGTCTGCTCGATCCCAAACACATTATGATCTGCTTTTCCACTGAAGAAGATCTGATTCATGTGTGGTCGAGCATACCTTTCTCCTGTGTTGGTGCTCATTTTTTACTCTTCAAATGGTCATATGACTTTCACATGAAACAAGACCATTCTAAGAGGTCGATTTGGGTAAGTTTCCCAGAACTCCCACTTCCATTTCAAAATCTCTCTGTCCTTCAATTGCATGGATATTTGGTTGGGTGATTCCTATGTACTGATAGTCAGACCCATGTAGTGTGCCACCCAGTTTCCCCAAGGGTATGTATCGAAGTGGGTGTCTTGAAGGCACTTGTTTACTCTTTTTGGATTGTTGTGGGAGAAGAATTCATATACAAGAAGTGTGTCATATTTGAATCATGATGTGAATAATGTTCCTCGTGAAAGAGGTTGGGACATAATTTGAAGATCTACAGGTGAAGGGTGAGGCAACATGTAGTTGTTCTAGAGGTCCAGGAGGAATGTGTCCAGGGCAGTTCACTTGTTGTTAAGATATGTGTAGGGTCTTCTTGTTTCGGACAAGGGAATGTTGAGACTGAGGAAACCAGGTGCACAGGTGGAGCTAAGATGCATAAACCTGCTATGGCCTCCCCTTTAGGGCCGAGTTTAGTGGATGTTTTCAAAAGGAATCAGACTGATCTTGCTATCCCACCTATGGCATGGGGAACCCTAGCCAGTGGAGTGTTGGAATCAATTCTGGACACCCAAAATGCACCTACTCAGGCTTCGGGGGAGTATTCTAAAGTTTCTTGGTGTTGTTGGTCCATCTTATGGGGTTGTGGCTCCAGGAACGTATGCTATAGTGGTGCGAACTATAAGTTTTAAGAAATTTGGTTGGGTGTATCCTAGTGATAGTAAAGCGAAGGAATTCCATGAGTGGGAGCATCCTTCACATGGGGTACGTAAGACACTAGATACCAAGAAGGACACCAACATGGGGGGAACTCTGTCTTGCATTGACCTCAGAAACTGATTTGGATGCTTGAGAAATGAGGTAGAGTTTGAGTGAAATTAAATGTTTTCATATGAGGAGGTGTCTGAGGGTATTGAGTATCATTTTGATTCTAATGGATTGGGAGGAGTGGAAAAAACATGCATAACCAAAGAAGTAAGAAATGGAACAATGAGAACATGGACCCGAGGTGCTGCATTAATTTTAGGAAGATGAATCTGAAGGAGCACAAAGACTACTCCTACATTCCAAGAATGATGGATACCCGGTCGGAAAAAAATGGGGTTTACGCCAGGAGCTTGAGATTCATCCAGTGGAGGGAGTAGAAGGCTAGAAAGCCATGGTCTCTGAATCTAAAAATCAAGAGATTGAACACTTAATGGAAGGAGATCGACAAGAGGAGCTACACCTGCATACAATGGATGCGACAACAGAGAGAGGCCATGGTCCACGGTGTGAGGTAGGAAATAGTATGGTTGGTGCATAGGAAGTCGAGGTGCATGAGAGGGAACTAGTTAAAACTACTAATGATAGAGTGGGGGAAATTCCTGGGGAGCTGGAAGGGGAAGCTGTGATCAGTGAAGATCCATGGGAGTTGCTGTTACAATATGAGGAGAAGATGGAATAGAAGGTGGTGTCCATACAAAATTATACTGTGGGTGCAGGAAGGATTCATGAAATATTGATTCCATTTGACACGAATATGGGTAAATGAGAGTGGATTTGAAAACAAAACCTAATCATAGTTAGTGGTTTCTACAATAAGAAGATAGTTGAGGAATAGTTCTTGTGAACTTAGGGTAAGCTGGCATCTCATTTCAAAGATATTATCAGAGAAGACCTTGAAAAAAAGGTAACAACTCATTCCTGGAAATTGTTCAAGGATGTCAAGTCAAATGTGTTCAAGATGGTTTTTAATAATTTTTTTATGTGAAATAGTGTCTAATGGCTAGGTTCTGTATGGTTTCACACATTCTCTATAAAAGTGTCACTTTAATAAAAATATATATTTAGAAATAGGGGGGACACCATTTCACTTTCCACTATGTATATTAGCTTTAGGTTATCAATTTCTTGTATATTTAGTCCTATATGTAATGTTTATTAATTCATCAATATATATAATGTAATATATTTCCAATTTCTTAATCCATTATTACATACACAAAGGATGGATCCATGATTATGATGTAGTAGACCAAAGATACCCAATACCTTCTTACCCAAGTAATATGAGAGTTTCAAGTTGCCCCACCACATTCTCTATGGGACTTGTTGTCAAATATCACCGTTCAGTGACTTGTAAATATTATTTTCACCTAATTCAACTAACCCAATAAATGAATGATAATAGATTCACATCATGATCACCATTATTTCCAATGGATTCCCCATGGGTTTGGTGTTGTATATTCTTCTTTTCCCCACATTCCCACTTTCCATTGTTAGGAGGCATCCATAAATTTAATTAGTGATGCAATCACCATTATTAAAACTACATTATGGTATATTGATTCCTCCTTCCATGGATTTATCCAGGGAGCATATGGAAAAGTTCTGGTCTACCAAATAGATTTACTTCTTATTTTTGAATCTTTTTCATGATTCCATATGATGTTAGAATCCAGTTAATCCTCGTACATTTTCCTCAATAGAGAAGAAACCATCATCCATAGGATTTATTAACACAGGGAATGGTTGTGAATTTTTGTTAGTCCGGTAGGTTGGGATCCTATAATGTTATTTTATTTTCGAGGGAATCTCATGTGTCTGCCATCATTGGAACAAACCCCAAGAAATATCATGTCAGCAATGACGTAATTGATGCTAGGGGAATATGTATTCTAGGATATTTTACCATAGGCATCCTAGGATTATTTTATTGGGGATGGATTTTGGATTAGGTTACATGTTTGACATTTTGTATTGAAAATTATTGTTATAGGTTTAACATTTTGGGAGATAGATTGGGGGTTATATTTGTATCATGGGGGGGGAGGATATTTCACAAATGATATTTGGTTAATTATGTTCCCAGTTGGGATATTTCACAGTTAGAGTTTGGTGGAGTGTACCCCCCTATGGAGGAATATTTCCCCCTTGGGATTTTTTTATTGTGTCGCCAAGGGGGAATATTTGATACTCATTAAGTGGCAGAGTGTTTCCATGGGGAGAATATTTCATAATTTATATTTAAATGACTGTTTAACCGAAGGGGGGATATTTCCTTCTTGGGATGTGCTGGAGTGTGTCCCCTGGGGGAAATTTCCCATTTGGGATTTTTGGATTGAAACTCATGGAGACACCCCATGTACGCTGTCAGTAAATTGGGATCAAAACACACATAGTTGACTTCCATAGTTGAAGTATGTGTGACAGGTCCAATCCATGTAGTTTAAAAATCATGTGGTAAAGATGATCATGCCTCAAATTGAGTGTAAAAGAGAGATGGTGTGGGGGATTATGCATAGAATCTACCCAAGGTTGGATGTTCATCCCATAGTGAATAATGATGGTGTATGGATTGCGCATAGAAGATATCTACTGTGGATTTTTGTTCCATGGTAGGTGAGGTGGTTCCATCCCACGATGATCATAAATGGGGAATCTACTATTCATCACATAGGGTAAGGATAGAGATTAACATCATGTGATGGAGATGTTTTCATGCAGTTTAACATCATAAGACTAGGATGTGGAGCTATAAATGTTTACATCTTGTATCTCAGGTGAGGATAGGGATTAAACCACGAGGGGGACAATTTCATGGTGAGATTATGATCAAATAAAAAATTATATCTACCAAGATAGGTAGGTTGTTTCCATAAATGATTTCACCATTAGGAATTATGTGTTCTCTACTCATGCACATCTAGGTTTGGAATGGAAAATAAACTATTGTGGAGGATTAGTAATAATGGGTCATGATGTTACGGTTAATATTATTAGAAGAAAATGGAATTAGATTAATTAATCTTAGTAGAAAATGGTAGTGTAAGGTCCTAGGATACACTTGATGTATTTTCAGTGACATAAGGACTACTGGTACCAATCAAATGGGGATTTGTGGTGTATTTTAAGTTTTCCTGGATTGATATGGGGGCTCATAGATCTCAAAATTTTTAGAATGGGATTGGAAGAAAAGAGGAACCATAATGATTATTTGAGGGTGTGTTTTTTGAATGTTGGGGTTTTATAAATGTATGGGGAGTCCAAAAGGAAAGTTGCCGTTTAGAGAATAGGGGTCTTGGAAAAGAACATGTTTCTAAAAATAGGGTGACCTTTATTTAGAGTAAGGCCATGATTCCCATGGGATTCTTTTTGGGAAGGATAATTACCTCATGAAAACCAATTTCCATATAGGGATTTAATTTTACGTGATGGACATGGACTTTCGATATATGCATCTAAACTTTGAATTGAGGTTCCTAAAAATATATGAGAGTTTATTTCATTAATGAAGCCAAACTTTAGAGTTCCAAAACCTCTTTAAAACATAAAACTTCTCATTTTTGAGAATTCAGATCGTTTCTCAAAAGAGGAATGGTCACATCGGCTTAAACTTCAGATATTGGGCGGTATTTATTGGCCCATCATAGGTAAGTGAAATTTGTTGTGTGAAATAAATATTATTTTATAGTTGAATTTTAGATTTTACAAATGAGGACTTCCAAAACCAAGAGTTATAGTGAATGAAGGTTACAGTTAAATATCCATACCACTAGTGACTTCTGTGAAATGTAGCTATATGAACTATATTTATGTTCTACCGAGGTTACAATAAAGGATATGGTAATATAAGGACGTCCATGTACTAGATCCATTTGTGGAGTTCCAACACTTCAAAAACAATCCACTTAAATAGTTTTTTAATATTTTTCCCTTGATTGTTTTTGAACATACCGTGCCTTCCTTGACCTCTCTTGTGACATGAATATTTTTTATTTTAATAGGGATGCTAGCTTATCAATTGCTACTATTGTGCAAACTATGTCTAGTCCATGACTTGTGTAATGTATCAATCCTAATAAAATAAATTCCTAATCCTTCACATGTACTAAATTGAGAGGTTGAACCACTAGAGAATGATTTTTATATTATAAAAAACTAGTGGAGATTCTATATCATGGAGAGAATTTACAACAAAATCAGACCACTAACTCATTCAAGGTTTTGTGGGGAAACAGCCAAATTGAAAAAGCTATGTGGGAACATGTGGATATTATGAGGCAGAAGTGTCCAAATGATTTTATATCAGAGTGGCCAATTTTTTTGGATAAGTCAATTTTATGGGGTTTATAATTTACCACCCTGAGAATTTATTTATTTTTTATAAAAAAAATTATTTCTCTTATATGTTGGGTTACATGTGACATCACATTTTAACGAACTCCAAAATATAATTTAGATTATTATTTAATCTGGTCCATTATAAAAAAGATATTAAACATGGGTGTATAAATAGGATTAAGTAAATTTATAATATTTATAAATTTATTATGTAAATAAATCCTATTATAAAACATGTATTATATTTTTTCTAATGTCGTTGTATGCTACAGAAATTCATGTTTGTTAAATAATAATTTTTTGACATATTTGACCAAATAGTAAAATTAATTTTTTCTAATTTTAGAAAACATATTTCAAAATATTAACTTCATATTTCAGATATTCATGTAAAAATTAACTCTGATTCAGTTTTTGATAATTTTATTCAATGATTAATTTTTTTATGAATAGTAAAGAATATTGTTTCTTATTAAAAATGTAATTTCTCACAAAAAATATTACAAAAATAATTATATTTTTATTTGCTTCGACTGTAAAATTACATAAATTAAATAAATTTTAATCTAATTTAGTCTATTTGAATATGTTTTATTTTTAATTTATGATATTAAATTTTTATATACATATGAAAAGTTTCTCTTTGGAAAAATGATTTTTCATCGGTTTATAGGTTTAATTTTAAATTAAAATTTACCAATGATTTGTGTGTAATTTAAAAATATGGATTTTAGATTAGGGATAATAATAATTAAAATTATATAATATGGTAATCTTATTTTTTGGTCTAAATGAATAGTAATAAAAAAATAATTAACACATAAAAGGGTGAAATAAGATTATCATGGTTTAAAATAAAATGATAAGGGATAATGTAAATTAATAACTTCTAATAACCAAATAATATGTCCAAAGGATTACCATATATAATCTAATGTTTGATAATGGTCAATTTTTCTGACTTTAAAATTTAAAAAACATCGGTACACTTTAATCTTTTAAAAAAGATCATATATGTCCTCTCCCCCATATATAAACGGATTCAAATCTATTATCCACTTAAAAAATATTAAACCACTTGGATAATGAATGTAATACCTAAATAACTTCTATACATACCCCCTCACATCATAAGGGCATTGGTTTTATCAGTAATCCATCATAAGAAGGCTTTTGGTATCATCCAAATAAGGTTTTCTAAGGATGTTGTATCGTTCTAATCCGAGAATTTCTATTTTATTTTTTCTTACACGCCCTTAAAATATTCACCAATTATGATTGTATAATAAATAAGATAAACCTAGTACACATATATTTTATTAATTAATTTAACAACCTATATTCCACTCCTCTTCCATCCAATGTAAAACAAAATCATCAATTCTGTGTGTGGCGGACTACCAACTTGCGAACTGTTTTAATTTTTTTCTGCAATAAACTCTCACAATTGGATATAATGATGTATTTTAAATATATATATATATATATATATCTTGTTAAATTACAAAATTTATGTAATTATTATATCATGTCTACCTTCTTACTTTCCATTCTGGGGGTATACGACCACCTCGCTCATGTGTACGACCGACTACCACCTCATTGGGAGATGTAATTCATTTTTAGATTATGATTTACACATATGATATAAAGGATATACTTAATGAAATTATGATTTGAATATAAAATAATAAATATTATGTAACTTTGAATTAGTGGTTACTGTTAATTTAATTCATTCATCGGTAATATTGAAAAAATGTTCATGAGTATGTATTACCCACAATCTCCAATAATAGTGTAATTATTTTATCTATCTAGTCATTAATGGAATAATCTTTATATATATATAATATATAGTAAATTTAAATCATTAATTAAATTTTATATATTATATAACCATAATCAATGTACGCATAAAAAACCTACTAAACCAAAACAGTCATGAAAAATGAATCAGTTATTACCTGATACATGGATTTAGTAAGGACTTGATAATAAATGTGTAATAAAAGATTGAAAGTAAGTAATATATTGAATTATATATTATAATTAATATTTAATATAGTTATAATAAATTTATATGCATTTTAATGTATTTTCAAAAACATATGTATCAATTTTAGACTTGATGTATGGTATTTTCATATCCTTTTTTATTTCCATGGGATACATGATTTATACACTACTTTATGTGCATGTGGTGTACATTACACCCCTAAATGATTTTTATGATTATTATCATGAAATTATGGGATATATGTGTCCATTTAATTTTCATTTATTTATGGGGATTATGAATCGAAAGATACAAATGTTTTAAATAGTTTAATGGTTAAATCTCATTGTAAATCAATTTTTTTCAGATTACATTTTTAATGATGAAATAATATTATCCATCTTTGAAGAAGTTAATTAATTTTATTCTCATAGTATTATTTCATGAACTAACATGTTTTTCCAAAAAAAATTCTACTTTACTTACTCAAGGGTCTAAAATAATATATTTATGGAAAAAATTATTTTATTTCTCTCATCAGTAAAAAAAATCATTCCTTACATATCCATTATATCTAAAAATGTTTTATAGAATGTTTTTACTATTATATAATTATTTTTAATGAAAAATTAACCCTGATTAAAAGAAATATTCATGTTGATTTTTGAATAAGGATCTTTTGAAGTTTTTCAAATATTTAAAGAGAATACTTATTTTTACATGTTCACGATGAACGGTATTTTGGTCATCATGGACACTAACTGGTTTTATGTTTCAATCACATGTATCCATGTTATTTTTTTTAATTATTTTTAATAATTTCACTATAAAAATTGTTTTTCAATCAGGAGATGATATTTTCTATTAATATTTTTAATGATTTTTTATGGAATTTCAATTCATCAATGAAAAAAATATTTTTCATTTATTATATTTTACTAGGAGTATGATAAAATAATACCATATTTATTATTTATATGGTTGGTTTATTATTATGATTCATATTTTTTTGAAAGAAGTTCTTTTTCTATATATTGTCTATTTTGAATTGGTGGAAATATTATGAAACCAATTTCCTTTCAATGGGTTATTATTTAGTGAATGGTTTATGAAACACTTTTCTTTTCAAGGGTTATGATAGGATTAATGTTTTCTGATAATATATAATAAATATGTATGTTTTTAATAATTTTATTTGTGCGGAATATATCCCCCTCCAATTCATTAAGTGGTGATTTAGATACAATGAGATAATGATGAGAAATTAGCTGATGTGCTTGATATACTTTGGGAAATATGCTGATGTTATTCATAAACTATAGGAAATACATGATTATTCCTAATCCATTACTAATTGGGAAATTAGTTTTCATGATTGATCTAATATGATATGAAGGATTCAGTTGTTTACCTTAAAATATGAAATTATTTCAATAAATATTATTGTTCCACCTTTATATGAAATGAACTTACAGTTTATGATTTATTTATGGTGATTTCCAACTCTTATGATTTTTGTCCTTTGATGTAATGCTGTTTTATTCCATAGCACATGTTTATGATCCATGATATATTGTGCATAATATTTTTACTTTATATTCATAATCACATTCCATTATGATTATCTTATTATTTTTTATGATCATTAATTTATATCTTCCATCATTTTCATTACAAAGTGTTTTATCTCAACCTTTTTTATGTTTCCATATCAATTGTTATGAAGAATGTTGTATGTATGAAATACATATAAAAATATCTAAATTGGAAGATCTTTATGAGTGATTGTGAATATATTTCCTAAAATAATAACATTGTTAACTATTATAAAAAGAAGCTAAACCTTTATGATACATAGACATGTATTCGTGAAAAATATTGAATATTCATACTAGATGATATAATATTTATTTATAAAGTCCACGATTATTTATATGAATCATGCTTATATGTGGGGGAATCATTTAACATATATGATTTGGGAACCATTGATAAACTACTATCACTAATGGAAATATGATCTATACCTAATTATTTGGGAAAACCATTAGTATAGTTCACTAATTTGTACTTCTACTAATAGTTTGGCCAAAACCATTCGTATAAGTCACTTATATAGACCAATACCAAGAGTTTTGGACAAACTATTGGTATAGGTCCATTATAGAGACCCTGTACCATTGGTTTTGTCCAAACCGTTGGTATAGGTCCCAAAATCAATGAACCTATACCAATGGTTTTGAAAACCATTGGTATAGGTACATGTATTTTTAATGGAATCTTCTTATAGTGGATATTAAATAAATCAAAATTTTAAATAATTGTGATAATACATATATATATTTATGAAATTATTTTCACAAAATTAAGTTAGGTTAGTGGTTAGGTCATTCAATCATAGACGGGAGGTGTTGGGATCAAAACCATCCTAATTATTAATTTTTGAGTTACATATACCAACAGTTTATGGAACTGTTGGTATAGATATTCATATTACTTATACCAATGGCTTTCCCAAAACTGTTGGTATAGACCTATCCTCATGTCTTACATGGAAATGATTCTCCAAACTATTGGTATAGCCTATAGCAGATGTTTGGATGCCTATACAAATAGTTCAAAACCATTTGTATGCGGTATATTTCCCGTAGCTTGTGATTTTATGTTCTAGCCATAATTATTTGCATGGATGACCTAAAAAAAATTTAGATCCAATTTGATGAAAATTTCTTGTCAAAGATCATGAAGGCTATCAATTCAAAAAAATTTATTCATACGGTATATGGGGATTGTAGGTGATGGACTACTCTATTAGCCTTCCTGGTATGCAATGATGTTCACCTACACTGTGGATAATGAGACTTATAGGGATAGCTATACTGAGGATTACCCCTGGAACACTATTCGATTATAGGTGAATATATTATATTTATCATCCTTCTTAGTGGTCATGAATTAGGAAATAGTTAATGAGAATAAATACGATTATGGTAGATCATATTTTAATCACGATTCTTTTATAGGGACTCTGTTTAGTTCATCCGCCTATCAAAATTATTTGTTTGATGTGGTTTTTGTGTAGAGATAAGTAATGTTGCTGGAGGTGGGGTTCTTCATTTCCTAATATAAGAAGCTGCTCAGTTGAGTGTTTATATGTGGTCAATCGGTTCATGTTGGTCCCAATTGTTTTTGGTCACTAAATGGATTTCATTCTTAGAGGAAGGTGGAGAACCTACATATGATCTAGAGAATAGTGATATAGTTAGATAATGGTTATGGATCTGGATAAAACTAGGATTCAAGGGAATGTATAGGTGGAAAAATGAATTCGGTAGTTGGATATCCAAAGGTTGTTTAAGTCATATAATGGATTAGGGTACTCAAGGGAAACAACACTAAAATGGCATTGTCCCTTAGAGGAGTTATGATATGTGATGTTCATGTAATGGTTTAGGATATCTTTATGCCTTAAATAATATAAAATGTTTTTGTTATTGAGTTAGAATATAAAACTATAAAGTTTAATGTCTTGGATGTTGTTCTATTTAGGAATATTAAATAAAACTTTGGCAATGAATACAATAATGAGTGAAGGATAATGAGCATCTTCCTTGAGATCTTCCTTGACATATATAAGTATATTGGAAAAGTGAAAATTATGTATTTATATATATTATCCTCACCCCTTGATAGGGTGAATTATAGTTATTTTATTGAATTGGATTTATTAGAGATAAAAGAAAATGTATATTGTTGGGATCCACCACATGATTGGTCCTTAGGATATGACGAGTTTCATGATATGTGATGTATTGGGGAAATCCTTAGGAGTATTTGTGAGGAGTTTATGTGGGAATTTGACACCTCAAGATGGTTTGTTCACATGGGTATTACCCAGATATTCCATGACATTTGAGAGCAAGTAATGGTTTCTTAGGATAAAAAAGTACATGAGATTGTATGTTTCATGATAGTTTACATATCATAATTCAAAGGTAGAGCTATAGGTACTCACATTTAATTTTTGGTTTCTACCAATTATTATGTTAATATTTAATTATGTGACTAATTAATTAGTGAAAAGAATCATGAGGTCATATCTTGGTTGTTATTAGGATGAGTTTATCAATTTTGTTAAATTCCTAATATCTCCTAATGATTTGGGAGAAAAAATATGTCAATTTGGTTGGTTGAATATATATCCTAGAGATAGTGTGTTCTGATAGAGTGTTGAGGAGATTCATTTATTATCAAATTAATATTTTTATATCAATTATAGTTGAGATATATTTATTTCACTTGATAATTAGGTGAACTTGAACACTTCCTACCATTTGTTGACTCATGGGAAGTGCAAGCACACAATATAGGTGTCGAAGGAAATGGATTGATATTTTATACACGTTATTGGGAGTTATTGGGAGAAATATATTTAAAATAATTAGTTTTCATAAAATAATATCTAGATTAAATTTGGATGGATGTATTTGAGGGTTTATATTGAAAGTCATGAAGATATACTTTAGCTGGAAAGAGGCCAATAAGCTTGTGATTATCCAGTTGAGTCCTGTATTGGATATTATAAATCATATTATATTGATATCATATCATTTAGTGATTTATTAAAAATATAAAATGTTTGTATGATAATAGGTTATGGAATACTTAGGTGTCTTAGGTGGGAGATCAAGTATTTAAAAAAGTTTTATATCGATTGGGAGATGAGAAACATCAATGGAAGAGAAAACTAGTTACCTTATTTGAACGGACATTTGAGGTTTTAAAGGGTATTGATACCATGGAATATCAGTTATCACATCCTAAAGTATATTTTTTGATGAATTATGTCATATAGGTATCTTATATTTCGTGATATGATCTCAACCATTCTATTGTTTTTAGCATCAAAGAGATCAAACCGGAGGTGGATGCCTCATTCGAGGTGTAGATGGTTTAGATAGTGGATTGGAGAGAGAATAATCCATGTAAGAAGACAATACATAATGTATGATTTATTAGGTATAATAGGATTGTATAAGGGTATATTTGGGAGGGGTGTTATGATATATGGGTGTAGTATCTGAAACATTTCATCAATTAGGCTTCATGATTATTAGCGGTGCATCGTAGGGATGATCTAATATAACGGGGGGAGGTTATAACACCCCAAATTATATAAGGTATTAATATGCATTATCGTTTTCTGATAAATGTATTTTCAATTTTTTTGATTCGTTTCAGGTGTTTTTGTGGACTTAAGATTCATATTTTGGGAGTTTTCATTTGATTGAGATGGATGTCTATTATAATAAATGGTAACACCGCTGTAGGGGGTATATATCATATGAGTAAAGATTATGTACAAATAAATATTCTTAGAATCAGGGGATAACATTTCATTGCTCTAGTATCTATGATATTTTTGAGGTATTTTTAATATTAAAAAATATATACTTTTAGTTTTTAATTTTGAGATGTATGTGTTATTTAGGAAAGCTTTTTAAGGGGGATGTGTTACACTGAAACAGATGGGGGCTATGTCCTAATGTAGGGCTAAAATGATTTGATTTTATACTACGGATGTATCCATTATTTAATGGAATATGATATTTGAATTCTTGATTCTTCCAAGGAGAACGATTATGAATTTTAGCCAATGAGGCCACGAGAAAATGTTGCAATTATAGGGTTATTGGGATGTGACCATAGTGGTGACATCACAATACATGATCTTGGCCAATTTCTAATTCATTTAAATAAATGGTTTAAAGAATAAGATAATTTAAAATGTTCTTTCCCTCATCTTCACTTCATCGAGACCCATATTTTTCTACTATTTTCATTATTCTCCTTTATCATTGAGATCTTCGTCTTTTTATCTGGACACAAGTGTTGTTCATTTCTGGAAGTTTCCTTTGGCATGAATAACAGTCATCTTTCACAAATTCCTTTTTTATCTCAAAATTTCATCATGTTCCATTAGAAATGATCTAATTTTATTTTTTAAATATTTTTAATGATTATGAATGATTGATGATAAATTTTATGGTGGGTTTGATGAGCAGGACCAACATAGGTGGAACTGTTCTTTCCCAATGAAAATTTCTTATAGTGAAATCATTGTATAAAATAGGAGAAAAAATCATTTAACTTATATTAGATAAATTTAACATAAATTATTTTTCTTACCTCTTTATGGTGTATATAAAACATAATAGGCTAGAGTGGAGTACTTGAGGTGTGTGTTGACACCATTATTCATTGATTACCAATTTCATTTTCATTTTTGTTACTAATTCGTCACCTTAGACTTAGGATGGGTTCATATGAGTAATATAAAAACCTAGGATAAAGTTTTAGTTATTTATTAGGTGAATTTATAGGGCTTGTATTGAGTGAGATCTAGAATAGTTCTAGGATGGTCTAGGAAAAGGCCTTTTAAACAAGGATGTTTCTTAAGGGCCCAACCAATGGAATGATTGATTATTAAAAATGATTTTAATTGAATTTAAATTTTGTATAAATAATACCATTAATTTATTGGAATCATAATGAGGGTCCATTAAGTTTTATACATCATTTCAATGGTGTATTTTTTTCTTTTGATTGTGTATTGGTGGAATATGATCCTCTTATGAGAGTTAACATAGTAGTGTTCCATCCACTCGAGTACCTATTCTAGTTGTATATTGTACACCTAAATTCAATTATGGGCTTTTATAAAACCCCAAGAATATGATATTTGTGGTATATCATCTACCAATAGGATTATTTTGGTAGTGTGTTTTCTACGCATGGATGTTATGTGGATGCTATATTATCTTCCAAATGACTTGATATGGTGGGGTGTAAACTACCACATCAATGAACTATATAGTGTTTGATCCACAAATTCTTGTTATCTTGGTGGTGCATCATCCACATAGAGACCAAGTCAGTTTTATATTATCTCCATCATGTTTTGGCTTCGAAGTCACATCATCCACCCTAGGGGCGTTTTATTCGTGGTGTTTCATCTAAGTGTTTGTAAGTATGGGTGGTTTATCAATCATAAAGAAATGGTGATGTATTTCCCATTAATAAATGTCTTCATTTATAATTTCATTATAATAGTGATAAATTTATATCCTAGTTTACATATAATGGTGATAAATTATTCACTTATTGATACACGATGTCAATAGTTTAATCTCCATTACTGTTATATTAGGAGTCATACATGATCCATCCTGGAGGTGTGCTTATACTATGGGAATATTTTACAATTATGGGACTTGATGAAGTAATTATTTTTACCCATTGATTGGATGGAGCACTCCACAAGGTGAAAGTTTTTTCATTTATCATTTATTACATAATTAAATTCCATATTGAGTATTCCACTATATCTACTAGATTATTTAGAGGTACCATTGGTAGTAGCCTACAGATATTTACTTACACCTTGAGAAGGGACCATTTTTCCTGATCATAATTTATGTTTAATGTGTTTTCTAAGGAAAATTCCCCGGTAGCGTGGGATGTGTGATCCAATTGTTCTTGGTGGGTGTTGGGAGATATCTCTAGCCCTGTACTTGTTATCGGTTTTGGATGTATCCATTTATCTTTGTTTATTTTTGATATATTTGTATATGAGTGTAATACAAAGTATTACTCCAATGAATATATTTATTTATTTTGTCTTATATGACTATATAATTTGATATAAAATGTTTTTGATATTGATTTTTAACAAAAATTTAGCTGTTATGCCTAATTTATGTTTATTACTTTACTAAAATGAATGATTTATGAAATTGATTTTCCTATGTTAATAGATTAATTTAACAATTTTATAATCCACCAACCTATTATATATTTGCACTCAACAAATGGAAACATCCTTTAGTTTATGTGGATGTACACTTAAGGTATGTGGTGCATTGTTTCAATCATGGTGGAGCTAATGTTGGGGAAGTAATTATATAAATCGCATTATTGGGAGTGAGAAAAAAATAAAAAACTCACAAGAAAGGATATATATAGAAAAATATAAAGGGGGAGAAACACCCATAGAAATTTATTATACAAAAAAAACATCTGAATCCAAAATAAATTATTAAAAATTAGTCATCATATATTCCTTCATATTTTTTAAAATGGATAAATTTAGGAACATCACAACCCTTAAATAAATAAGTCCACAATCCCCTAAATTGGTTAGTGAAATTTAAAAACCTAAACCTCATAGAATATTTTTAATGTGTGGGATAATCGAACTTACCCCCTCTATGAGGATATCATTGAATGAAATTTTCAATAAATTGTAACGTTATTTGAATGATATCCCCTGAGAAATATTTTTTCTACATTTTAGTGGGATAAATGTTTGATAAAATATTTCATTAGAATATTTAAGTGAAAAGATTTTTTATTTTTGATGTTATGTGGTCAGAATAAGTTGAGTTGGATTTATGTAGATTGAAAGATAAAATATTGATAATCTTGGACTTTAGTTAATGGATAATGGGATGGTACACTAAATGGTGGGACAGGTTGTTCAATATATATCTTTTATGATATTTCTATAACACATAGATAAACAACTTTTATACATTAGGTGTTGGTGTCAACATTGACATCCAATAAGTTATTTAAGTTTTTAACTCTTGGATTTATGAATATTAGAGGTGAGTATTCATTCTTCCACCCAGGATAAGATAATGAAAATTAAAAATCATGGGTCTACTACATGAGAGATACCACTATAGTTCAGATGGATCCGTAGGACATGAGGAATGTTGGGAATTCATGAAAATACATGGAGTGTGTTACAGTTAGATGTTATATATTTCTTAATAAAAACTGTTCTACAAGTGGATTATGAAGGTGGAAAAGGTTTCAATCTACTAAAGATGTAGGTAATTAATAACAGTATTGGATCGTGGTCAATTCTATCGTAACTAATCATTGATTGGATATATGTGCAATAATGGATGTTAGTTTGGAGTAACATAGAGATGGAACTTTATAGGGATACTAATAAATGATATGTGGCCGGTTTATAGGATACAATGTTGTAGTTGTGAGAGTGTACATCTTCTAGGGTGTTAATCATGTCTAGTTGGATGCCCACAAACATTTGTTAGCTATCATTATTATATTGAGTATTGATCACTAGAAATGTTTTTATTCGAAAGAAAATGTTGGAGGTGGAATAATATTTGGAGTTTCCCCTTACTACATTGAAGCTAGTTTCATCTCAAATAAATTTATACAATTCCAATTGAGTAATGGGTATAACCACATTATTGATAATACATGAAATCATTGGAGTGCAAGTGTACATTCATGATCTAACTCAAGTATCAATTGTACATATTGTATTTTATAATTACAATGTTATATTGGGTTATACTTTAAATGCAACATGGGGTGTTCCAATAGAGTTTTGTTAGGTAGTAGATATAGCCTGAAGAGTAAAAACAAAATTCTATGATAGTCTATGGACTTAACATCGGGCCTTGACAAAACTCATATTGGCTAATTAATAAATATTTCATTGAATTTTTCATACTCAATATCCTTTAGATGTTATATATAATCCATTATCTTATAAAACATATAATGTTCCATTCTATTACGACATAGAATGAAATCAAAGGAGTATATTCAAACAAAAATTTAATATATTACCAAAAAAAGTCTGTTCAAGCATGTAATTTTTTATCCAATTTATGAAATATTCACTAATACCAAAAAATGTGGTGCTATACTGAAAAACCCATATAATTATTATTCATAACATATTTAAGGGAATAAAATAAATTCCTTATGAATCATACATGATGGTTTATTTACATAAACAAGTTTCTATTCTTCACTTAGTAATAATTGTCTATTTATATCTATATACCATATATATATGAGTCCTATATCCTATTAAGAAATAATATATCATTTTTATATAAAAAATAAAAATGATAAATCAATATAAATTTATTGTATTGGGACACTGAAGACACTACTAAACACCTATATATGAAATATATGGAAAAAAATGGAAAAAAATATTTAATACCGTTATGAATGACCTTAAAATATATTAAAAATATCATAATTATAATTTTGAAGAAATCAATTCAGCTACTAAATCAAACATACTATCAAACAAGCACCAATAAATAATGTCCACAAATAAGCATGTTATGTGAAAAATTTATCTTCATAGTGGAATATTACTATTTATAATAAACATTAGATGCCCTAGGAAATTATTTCTAGATATGAAGACCACAATAAATGATATGAAGATCAATATATGATGCAATGTTTATAGGGAACTAACTATGATTATTTTGTCATTTTAAATAATAATATCAACTAATATATTCTGAAATATAAACATAATTAAATTCATGGAATATTTTATCAAATAATTGTATATATAATCCAAGTATTAGAAGGCTGAAGAAGGTGTAATTCACCAAAGTTTTATGAGACATCCCTATTTTAATTTTGTTTTATTAATAAAAAATATTTTATTTATATTTTTTCCCCAAAAGTCCATTAATTACGTTTCATTCACTCAACATCATATCATTGTAATAGGTGAGAAAAGATATTATGATAGAAAAATATGAGGATCACCAACCATAACATTTTCATAGGTGAATCCCCAGTCCTAGAAGGATATATATTCCACTATCAATGTATTTGGAATGCCATTATTGATTAAAGAGGCTCTAGGTCATAGAACTAACTTGTAATCACCAATATAATATTAATGGGTGTGATCTTATTTTATAATCAGTGATTACACCCCCAAATACCACCCATAGAATAAATAAACAATAAAAGAACCTAAATTTTAACATAAAAAAGTAGATGAGCATAGGGGAGGCTTGAAACAGTTTTAAATAGAGTATAAAACTAACATAGAAGAGAGAAACTAACTTTTTTTCCATGAATGAACGAGAATGAAAACCTAGTGATGGATCAAGATAAATATGAATGTTAGTTTTGAGGGTGATCCAAGGAGATGATAAGAGATGATCTAATGGGAATATAATAATAGAAATTTAAGAAAATACCCTAAATAGTTATAAAAGGAAAAACATTAAGCGATTGAAAATAATAAAATAATATTTCTCTAAGATATTTTTTCCCATTTTATTCTTGTAACCCGTATAGGTGCACCAACTACTATGTAGACTCAAAAAATCCATGGAACCCCTAAAGCCTCCCTGAGTACCTAACAAAATCCTATCATGTACTTGATGATTTTGTAGAACCTGAGGTTACTTCCACCTCTTAACTCCCAAAAAATCATTCCCTCTATAATAAAAAATTTTTCAATAAAGGAGGATTATGTTTCGAAAAATATGTATAAAATATTATCATAATGTGAATAGGTATTTAATTACTTCACACAATTGATTTCCCATCTAGGAGAATATTAATTTTTTGTTTTATGGGAACATGATCGACCACTGTATCGTCATATTACCTTATTTTTTCATTATTCTTATGAATTTTGTCCATATTATTAATTATAATCATACTATGGGATTTACCTCTCTAAACTAGGTATTTTTACTTGAGTGGATGATATAAACAAGTTATTCTGTAAAGGAACCATCAAAATCTAACACCATTTCATTATAATAAACAAAATAAGTTTGATCGAGTATCAATTACAATAAAATGAGGTATAAAATACAATATAAAATCCAATTTTTTGATTCGATCTATTATTGGTAAATAACCTATAAAACTAGTAAGAATCCATCAATGATTTTCGAAATATCGATGGGCCAATAAAAGAGGGACCCAATAGAATATGTAGTAACCACATTCATATTAGCATTATTCTATATAATGTCTCTACAATTTTTATTAGACCATTATGTTGTTTTTATTTGATATCTATACAGAATAGAGGATAATGAAAAAATATTTCAATAAGATAATTAAATAGGGAAATTTTAATTGATTCTTGATAGTTTTTATAGAAGGAAAAAACCATGTGTGGTAAATAAATATCCTAAAATACACTAAAATCAATGTTATAATATTTTAGTACATCTTTAAATATATTAATATTCCTCTTTTATTGACTACTCATTTTAGGGTTATATATGATACATAGTTTCAACTATTAATGAAATATTTTTTTGGAAATTATTATCAAAATAAAAGATGTAATCCTTCAATCATTGTTGAATACAATGATATCCATTTTCCCATAGAGATTCATAATATAAAAGGCCCAATGCCTTCCCAACTCATCAAACATGGATTCCTATTGTGTAATAATAAAATTAATTGTATTAGCTAAGAAATCTATAATTACCCATACTAAATCATTGACTTATAAAAAATAGTGTAAGCCTATTATGAAAATAATTTTAATTTTTCCAATTTCTCTTTAGTTATAGGTAGTCTATGTACCTCATATACAAACTCTTGATATTTTTATTTTTCCCACTTAGATGTGTTTCATTGAGATTCAAACCCCACAATCTCAAATTTTATGATCGACCACCAAATATACTTACCCAAATATCTGTATATTTTAGAAATTCCTTGGTGTATAACCTAAAGGTAAGAAAGATACTTCCACTGAATCTATTCCTAAAAATATTTTGTTCCACTAAAATTCATTGGAGATAAATTAAGAATTAGAATATTGACTCCTACCTTCAATGTTTTCCAATCCTTGGGTCTCCCTTGAATACATATAGAATCTTGGTCTAAGATCTAAGAATAACTAACTTTTTTCACCACCAATGGCTTAATATCTATTGACTATATATAAATTTCACCCAAATATTTGGATATACTAAAATTATTTTTCACTATCCTAGTCTTAAAACTATATTAATATGCATCCTCACAATAATTTTGATGTTGATACTTTTTTTCAAGGGATTAATCTATATCATCCCCCCATTTCTATAGTGTATAAATTATATAAATAAAAAAATTTGAGATACTCAACCCACTACAGCTATCTCAAATTAAAATACCTCAACGAAAATATATATTTGATGCTATTATGGATAGTATACAACAAAAAACATTCTATAAATAGATAATTCATCCTATATTTCAGGGCTTGAACAATGGTACGTAACTCTAAATCACGGACTGGCTAATTACTTTTATGTGGTTACTAATACCTACAACCATTGGTCACCACACGATGACCTTGAATCAATACACACCCAACACCCATCAATGATATATGTAACACCCACATGATTTACAAATATGTTTAATGAAACTCATGAAACACTACGTATTTGAAAAACAACCATTTGTTTTAAAAAGATATTTAAATCATTGAAGTTAAACTAAAATTTTCTTCTTTAATGATTTAAATTTCAAAAATCTGACTAACACGGTTGCGTTCAGTAACATGTTTGGTGTCCAATAAGACAAACATATTTTTTTGGTGGATAATAACTAACCCTTCTGGATAGTTATGTTACCCTTATGAATACTAATATGACTCTTATGAATAGAAAATCATCCATGTAAATAGATTCCTAAACAATGAATGTATAAATAAAATTTATCCATCTTATGTGATAATATAATAGTGTTGGTATTTTGGTAATTCATAAATAGTTAATTACAATTAAATAATAAATTCTTAAGAAAATTTATTTCCATGAAATGTTTTCATAAAATAATAATTTTTTGAATTTTCAGTTTAGGATAATTTTATAAGAAGTTTAGTAATTTTTAAAAACATTATAATATAAGTTATTGTTTCAAAATATCTATTTTTGAAGTAAAATATGATTTTAAATAAAATTTAAATTAATCAAATTTAATAAATTATCTATGAAAAATGTATATCATTTTTGGATTTTAAATGTCAAAAAATGGTTAGGGTGAGTTTTTTTTGATTTTTTTAAAATACACAATTTTTTTTGTATAGTAAAATACAGTAATTTAAAATATATAATCATTATAAGTTAAAAGAACTATTCCTAGAATCAATTATGTGGTAAACACCTTTTGTAAGAACTCAAAAACCAATACTAATATTTTTGGTTATGGAATAATCAACATTTCTTGTCTTATGGGAAAATAAAAAGATAATGATTAAAATATTAAGAAAACCCCCCTCCCCTCCACTATAAAAACCACCGACACTCCCCTCTTCTCCTCACTCCTCTAAAACCCAGTTCCTTTCCAATATTCTTCTCAAATATCCCCCGAATATCCTCCCACACGTCCATCAACATTTTTTCTATTTAAGATACCAAATCCACTCCCATTAAGTTGCTCTGAAGAAAGATTAATTGAACAGGGAAACTCATATTTTCAATTCATTTACTTTCCTTTCAAGTTCCTTTGATTTCTTTTCTATCCTTACGTCTCCTCATCAAAATGTTATGAAAACTCTAGTACCTTATTTTGTATATAAATTTTTTAGGACAATGTAATAATTTATTATCATCTATCATTTAACATTCTTTTATACTATTAGTAAAAACACCATCTAAGATGGGTTAATTTATCACATTCAAGGATGATGGGTTTTCAATTTCCATTACTTCTTCAATTACGGTCATGAAACCATTCTTATTGTTGAAAAATACTATAATATATGTATTAAATATCATCTATAGTTCTTTAATATTTTTTTAAACATGATTTTTATTTAGAAAACAAAATGTGTTCACTGTGATAAAAAACCGACAGTTAATCTGAAAGGTTATATCTATTGTTTTATGTAATGATTCGTCTTAACTCCAAGTAACCAATTGAAATTTATAACCATGTAACCATCTGGATGTTCAATAATAACATTAAACATCAATTTTGGAAAACCATTATCATCTTAAATGTATATCCTTACATGTATATAAGTAAATCAATCATGAAATCCAATAAAACAAACAATTAAATTGAACCTATTAACCAATTAAAAAGGACATGAATGAAATTAGCAAGGCTATAATAAATAAATTACATATAAAATTTATTATTTAATTATTATTTAATGAAACTTATTTTATTATTCAGGTCATTAATATCAATTGGAGAACACCATCAGACATAAGGTAAGGGATTCTACTTTAACCTTCATTATTCATTGGGGTAATTCTTACTCACTTTTTATCCAACTGAAATACTATGATGTATTTATGTACATCTAATATTTTTTTTATATGAAGAAAACCATGTATCAGGATCCATTAATAATTCTATTTTCGGGATATACCGGCTTTTATGTTATTACCTCATCAATAATTCTTGATAAGCAATCCCCTTCCTGAAATATTACCAAATATTAATTACACTCTATCATCTATTTTATAACACCTTAGTTTTTATATAACATGTTTTTTTATTATTAAAACCTCTATGGTTAAATTTTGTTTTTACATAAATGATTAGCCTTTTATATTTTAAATTTTCTTTAGTATTTTCCATAAAACACAATAAAATGTTCTAATGCTAAAATTTATTTAAAACCGTTATAACTTGGTATCAGTTATGTTTGAACTCATATACCATGATATATTTCTATTATACCATATTAATGTACATGTACATTTTAATTCATTTCTTTCATAGATAGTGGTATGATACACACATTTATAATGCTTTATGGCATGATTATGATAACCATTTCATTCCCTGGTTTCACTTATGTTTGTGTATGCTTGATTATGTATGATTATTTATGTGGATAGAATATTCAAGAATTTATTTATGATGGGTGATTCCAAATAGCGCTCTAATGTATTGGGTAAAGGTGATTCTCCTGATACGTGATGTGAAACGGTCTTGGTGGTTATCCTTGACTCATGCTACCATGTAAAATGGTATTGGCAGTTTGCCTTGACTTGTTCAACCTTGTGAGATGGTCTTTGTGGTTAACATTGACGTGTGCTCCTCTGAGTGAAATTTTCTTTGACTCAGTCTAAATTCATGTTTAATGTTGTTTCCAAATTACTATGATTCCATGTTTATTTGATCCCATGTTATACATGTTATGGTTCCTTATGTTCAATTATGTTATATTCCTTTATAAATCTCTATGTCATGTTTCTGAAACTATATAATAACGAATTATTCTTATGCATAATTCCATAATGGGAGTTTTAGCTCCCCCATTTTTTCATGTTATCCCCAGATTATCCAATGGAAATGTACGAGCACAGGGTAATTTAGGAGCTCAATATGGAGATTAAATAAAGAATTGTTTTAGGTTTTAATTTTAATGTACCTAGTCTTCAATGACATTACACTTTAAAATCCGTGGATTTTGTTCTGTTGTATAGTTATGCTTAAAATCATGTAATGTTCTGTGAAAAAGGCTATGGTCACTATAGTTGGTATCAGAGGTTGGTCTATTTATTTTTGGATATTGGGAATAAAGCACATTATTAAGAACCTTAGGGATGAGACTAAATATTATAAAACACCTATACAGTTTTGTATGTATAGAGTAAGTTGTTTATAAAAAAAATCCATGTCGGGTTACAAAATAGTATAGTTGGCTCTGGAAAAAATGTATCTTGGGGTAAAATCCAAAAACACTACTTTGAGCTAAAATAAAATGGTAACTAGTTCACGACAACATTCCTAGCTTCACCCTTGGTTTGACACTCCCTTGGGATATTCTTTGGTACATTCGTAAACATATTATGAAAAATTATTACGGTAATAAAAAAGATCCCATAAGAATACATGTTAAAAAAAGATCAAGGATAACCTATATTTAATCCCATGGAATCAAAATATAGGATACAACTTTCCTTTATGATTTTATTCTTTTATTTTTGAAGATTCATTTTTATTTTTATTAGTAATGTATTTGAACCCTCACATGTTTTCAAATTAGTTTGCAATACAGATTTTCGATGGTGAAATTTCATAAGGGGGGAAGAATATAACACCCCAAGTATTTAAAAATATATTTAATGAAATTAATGAAACACTATGTCTCTATTAAAAAACAAATTTGTTTTATGTAGATATTTATAACCAAGTTATAAACTCAATTTTTCCACTATAGTGATTTGAGTTTCAAAAATTAGAAATACACTGTTGCGATCAGTAATATGTTTAGAGTATCATAAGACATACATAATTTCTTGTGAATGGTAACAAACCCATATAAAAAGTAATGTTACCCTTATGAATAGTATTATAATGCTTATTAAATTTAAATCATACATCTACATACTTACTTTACCTGTGAAAGTATAAATAAATTTTATCCATCATAAGTGGAAATATGATAGTGTTGGTAGTTTTGTATATAATAAATAAATAATTACAATTAAAAAATAATTTAAAAGAAAATGTATTTTCTTAAATGGTGTTCATAAATTGACAACCGTATGTCATCTTATTTAAATATAATTTTATATGATCATTGGAATATTTTGAAAAAACTATAACATTAGTTATAATTTTAAAAATCTTTACTTTTGATGAAAATTATGATTTTAATTAAAAATTAAATTAATCATATTTAGAAAATTATTTTTTAAAATATATTTAGTTTTTTTATTCTACACATCAAAAACTAGTCATTGGTGAATTTTGGATATTTTTCTAAAATACATGAATTTTATATGACTACTAAAATACGGTGATTTACTATATATGTACATTATAAGTTAAATGTACAATTCATTGAATCATTGATGAGGTAATCACATTTTGTTCAAACTCACATGCAATTATTACTATTTTGGTAAGGGAATCATCAATATTTATTTTCTATGGAGAATAATAAACTAAATATTAAAATATTAAGAAAACCCACCTCTCATCCACTATAAAACCACCGATACTCCCCCATTCGATTAACTCCTCTCAAATCATGAGACTTACCTAAATTCTACACAAATCTCTCCCTCAAACTCATCCCCCATATTCAACACCATCTTTTCTCTTCAAAAGACCAAATCCTCTCCCTATAAGAGGCTCTTAAAAAAGATTAATTTAAGGGGAAGATTCCTCTTTTCAATTATTTTAGATTCCTTTCATGTTCGTTTCATTTATTTTATATCCTTACCTATACTGAGACAAATATTATGAAAATATATTACCTTATATATATTATAATATTTTTATGATAATGGAATAAGTTATTATCATCTCTCATTTACAATTCCTTTATACTAGAAGTAAAAAAACCATCTGAGATGTGTTAATTTATCACAATCAAGAACGATGGGTTTTATATTTCCTTTATCATCATCAACTCAGGTCATGAAGACAATCGTATGGTTTAACCAGAATATAATATATGTATTATGTCTCATAAATGGTTCTGGAATGTTATTTTTTGTTGGGAAAACATCCCTTACGGTAAAAGTGCAGCATTTTTAGAGTAATTGCGTTTGTTGAAAAATAAGGATTCCATGGTGTATTGCCATGTTTCAGAGATGTTGTTGAAATTACATGTTGACAAAGAACCATGAAAAAGGAATGAATGACTAGAGGAGGTATAAATGATCAAGTGAAAGGTTGCGCCGTTTTCTAGTGTTGGCCAATTTTTTGGGGTCTAATATTTTGATTTTGTTGAGCATTGAGAAATATAGATTTACACAAGGATCTCATCAATATATGGAAAATGGATGTGTTTTTCAAATATAGGATTTTGGATGTGGATTTCACAAAGACGTGAAGAAAGTTCAGGATGTTCTTCGAGATTATGATGAGCTTCACGAACGGAAGAGTTGAAGAGCATTGCAGTGGAGAAGGGAATTGTGTGTGGAGCTTCGCAGAGAAGACATGAAGGAATTGATCTAATGCTTCTAGATTTTGACGATCTCTGTGATCCAAAAACGTACCATGGTGGTTTTCGATATAAAGTGAAATTTGGAAGAAATTTTGTAGCTTTGCGATTTGAGATAATGTGGCACTGACATCACACTGAAGGTTCGAGGGTCAATGGAATCACCTATAAATAGACCATGACCCCCTCAAGATAAGTATAGATTTTTCCAAGAAAATTTTGTTTCTCTATACTTTTAAGGATATTCGTGAAGGAAGTGAGCTTCGCGAAAGTAGGAGTTTTGCGACGACTAATTTAGCTCCCCAAAAGTGGTGTGCTCCATGTTGGCTCAGTGAGCTTCGCTAAGGAAGTCCCTCTAAGACATCTTGAGCTCCACGAAGACCTAATATTTGCGAAGGCTTGAGCTTGGTGAAGGTATGAGCTCTATGAATCAGTTTGCTCTGTGAGGTAGTGAGCTCTATGAAGTTGTGTGCTTCGCGAAGAGGTAGGAACATTGTGAAAGCTTGTTTGAGATTTGCAAAATTGGGAGCTTCACGAAGTAGGGTGATTTGTGAAGGTAATTCCAAAGGATGATTCCCAATGATTAGAGGCAAAGGGGTATTCATCCGTGGATAAAATATGGTCTTCAATAGAGCATCTACATACAGTGGAGGATTCATTCATTAGTGATAATGAAAATACCTATAGGTCTATAAACAATGATTGGATCTTCTGAAAAAAGAAGTGAGCTCACTTTAGTTGAGAGAGTAGTGTGTTCTCAATTTGTGAATGGTTGTAAACCATGAGGTATAGTGGGTCATCTTAGAAAATTTAAACAATAGTGAACTTATAGTGGATTTGTATATCAGCACATCGCTGGTGTATGCTCCTTGGATGTAGCCCGGTGAGGGTGAACTAAGAAAAATTGCTATGTCTTGTGAATTTGTTAATATTCATTCATACTCTGCAATGGGATGGAGAGAGAGAATAGTTTTTTCTCTAACAACAAATAAATGATCAAAGGGGATGTTTTTTTAATTTTTCAAACCCTGATTCATCCCCCTCAAGATATCTAGCCAAGTGTACATAACAATTGCTATCAAAGGGAATAGTTGATATCAGTGTTTCTCCTACAAATGGAGGTCACTAATCATAAAGGGATTCTAATCATTCACGAGAACAATTTTAAGCTACGTAAGAATCATATGCAACACTACTTCAAAACTTTGGGAATCAATGTGCTTATAACAACAATGCATGGTATAACAGTTGATATTAATAGTGGTGCACGATCAGAAGATAAGCATAGAGAATTGGATGTTGATGCCAAGTGAATTAATGCTTTAGGGGGATTCTTATCCAATGTTATTTATATGATGGCGATGTCATGAAGAACCTCACATGCCATGTGGGAATAGAAATTAAATATATACAAAGGAGATAAAATGGCCAGATAAGCGAAGTTGTGAGTGTTGTGGAACAAGTATGATGATCTGAGAATAACCCCAAAGGAGTCTATTGAAGCATTCTTTGAGATGGTAAATGTTGTAGTGGAATACATGAGATGTCTTGGAGAAGTTATTGAAGACATAAAGTTAGTGAAGAACATCTTGAGAAATATTCCACCTCGGTTCAATCCGAAATTTTTTATTTTGGATTATAAAGACCCGAAAGAGATGACATTGGATAACATGCACAACACCCTTGTTGCATGTTAAATGAGAAATGATGATAACAATGATGTGGAAAAGGGGAAATCCAAAGTGATGTTTTTCAAGTCCATGAAGAAGCTTACCATTAAATATTCTTATGAAGAACAAGGGACAAATGAGGTGATGTCATTCCTCTCCTCAAACATTCAAAGAGGAAAAGGAAAGTCTAAAGGGAAACATCCTTTTGTTTGTTTTCAATGTGTAAAGGTCAGAAATCCTGGGGAAAGGTGCCCCAAAATGTTCCAATAGGATGATGATGTCGATGAAATCTAAATTCCCATTTATAAGTCTTCAACCTATAGGAAAGTCAATAAATAGTTCAAGAAAAATTTCTTTAAGAAGAAGAACCGTCTTTCCAAAGAATGTGACAGTTCAGACTAGTCAGAGGTTGAGGAGGTTGAAGAGATAGAGAACTATTGAGATTGAGAAGAAAATGATATTGTGGTAGTGGTCAGTAGTTCTCAAAAGAAAAATGAAACCGAAGCTGAATGAAGAAGAATAAGTTATTACGGGAAGGGTTGACTTGGAAGATGAATTAGATGTATCTCTTGAAGAGATAAAAGTTTTGAGAGAGAAAAAAGAATGCCAACAAGGTGGAACATGATTCAAAACTCTACATGAAATAGTAGGAAGAAGAGAAGTCCAAGATAATAAAAGAAATTGAAATCTTATGTCTATTAGGACAGAGATCGTAGAAAATTGTGGTGAATATAAACTCATGGTTGATGAATAGAAGAGGGAAATAAATGGAATGAATAATAAAAAAGAAGATAAGATCAAGAATATTGATGAAATTGAAGGAGAAGTTTTCGGTTTGAGAAAACATGTTTAGGATCAAGAAAACCCCTATAATTTTGTTGGGACATCTGGAAGGCAGATCACTCAGAAAACTGGGAAACTAAAAGTGGAGCATAGTGTTTTAGTAGAATAGAAGAATCAATTATTTTTAGATGCTATGGCTGATGGGGGAATTGATCAAAAACAAGAAGCTATGAAAAATGAGGTCAGACTGCAAGCACCCATTCTCAGATTGAAGTTTGATGTGGGGACAAAGAATAATTAGAATATTTAGAGATCAAAAGGGGAATCTAGTAGTTCAGATGTGACACAAAGGAATGCACCTTATATTAGGTGTTATTTTTGTGGAAGTATGGGATATTCATAGTATTTGTGTTCCATATAAAAGAGATATCAAAGGGCACAAGAAAAGAGGTGGCATCCATACAGAGAATAGTTCTCTAGAATATATTTTGAAAGACACTATTTTTGGTGAGGAGGATTTGGGCACATGGTTAGGTATTGTACTTCGGTCATATAGAGGAATGTGCCAAATCAGAATCAGAATGTTCACAAGCATCATATCAATTATCCAACAGGTGATTTGAAAATGAAAAATATTATTGCCTATTTGCAAGATGAAGTTGTTCCATCATAATCTGAGAATTATCAGCAGACTCAATCCATGTTGAGTGCGAAGGCAATAATATGGACCAAGAAGAAAATGGAAGAGAAGACAGTGGTGGCAGATTTTTCCCTTAAATCATCATATCACACTTATGTGTGGATCCTTGACAGCGGTTGCAAATCTCACATGACAAGTAATAGGGATCATGTTACAGGAGTAAAATATAGAAAAGAAGCAGTTTTCATGTTTAGAAACAAGGGACTCTTGAAGATTATTGGTTCAGCAAAGGCCATGTTTAGGGGCAAAGAGATGAGACATGCTGATGTCTTGGTAGTAGAAAGCATCACTCATAATTTGCTCAGTGTCAGTGAACTATGGGACTTTGGACATTCAATAAGGTTTACTAAGAAGATATGTATCATCAAAGGAAGATATGGGGAAGTGATTATATAGGGAAAATAAAAAAAGGGAAATAACTACCTCGCAATTGGATAAGAAGATATGTGCTTTCTATCCAGAGAGGAAAAAACAAGTTGTGGTATAAACGACTTGGACATCTATGTCAACTATTCTGGGATGATCAGGTAATGTGTGATGCAGTAAGAGAACTCCCTGAGACATCACAAGATCTTACTCACACGGTTGATGCATGCCCACAAGGAAATCTCACCATAAAGACGTATAAATCAAAGGAAAATATGTCAATAAGAGGGATAAAATTGGTGCATGCTGATGTTTTTGGGCCTATCACACAACAATAAATTGATGAAAATAGGTAACAAATTTTTTTCAATGATGACTATAGCAGAATAAGATGGGTATTTGTTATTTACTATAAGTATGATGTGTTCATTATATTAAAACAGTACCAAAGAGAGTGTGAAAGAATTCTCGGACCGAAAATTATGAACTTTCGTACTTATAATGGTATGGAATTCACAAACAGTTAGGTGGAAGAATATCTCGAGAAACACAGGATAAGACATCATGTTTCGATAGTATGATACCCCCAACAGAATGGAGTGGTGGAAATGAGAAATCAGATCATAAAAAACATGGACAAGATGATGCTTATAGAAAAAGTCCTTCTAAAGTGGTTCTGGAAGGAAGCAGTGTTGACGTCAGTCTACATTTCTAACAAGGATCTGTTGTGTTTGAAATAAGTAAATACTATATATGAGATGTGGTACAGAAAGATTCCAACATTGAAATACATTCGAATCTGTGGAAGTAAGTACTTCATTCCAAATAAGAAAAAACATAGGAAATATGAGTCATGTGGAGATGATGGGATATTCCATGGATACTCAGGAAAAAGAATAGGATACAAATGATTTAACGAAATTTTGGGAAAAGTAATTGGGAGAAATGATGTCACTATAGTGGAGAAAGAAGAGGGAATTGAAAAGCATAGTGAAAAATTTCTAGATGAAGGTGATGAAGAGGAAAGACACACATTAGGATAAAAAATGGTTGATATTGATTTAGAAGAAGATGCTGGTGATGAGCATGAAGAAGAAAAATCAGTATCTTCTCAAAATCTAAGTAATTGAGCTAAAATTGAAAGAAAAAAATATCATTGGTGATCAATCAGCTCATGTTCAAACAAGAAGAATGAAAGCACAGTAGCAGATATCTTTCATATCTGATGTAGAGAATAAATTCATTGTAGATGCAGCTGAAGATGAACACTGGCTTCAGGCCATGAATGAATTGGTAGATTAGATTGGGAAGAATCAAATTTTGGATATTGTTTTGAGGCGAGTAGATTAGAATGTAATCCGGAATAAATGGGTCTTTCACAAAAATATGAATGAATATGGAACAGTGATTCTAAACAAAGCACAACTAGTGTGCAATGGATACTTCCAGATAGTGGGAATTGATGTCGATGAGACATTTGCATCAGTTTCCAGGCTGGAGACAATCAAATTATTCCAAGCCATTGCAGTGCAACAAAAGTTCAATGTTTTCTAGATGGAGGTCCAATCATCATTCTTGAATGGAATTATAGGGGAAAAAGTTTATAATGAGCAACAAGATGGTTTTCTCATTCATGAGGATGAGAACAAGCTTTGTCAACTGAAGAAGGATTTATATGGGATGAAACAAGCACCAAGAGCATGGTAGTCAAGGCTTGATTAGTATTTGAAGAAACTTGTTTTCCTGCGTGGTGGAGTCGATTATAATCTCTATTTCAAAAACAACATTAATCAAAGGATTATGATTCCAGTTTATGTCTATGACATAATATTTGGCGGATCATATAATGAAAAGTACATATATATTTTTCTAATTTATGAAACATGTGTTCCAAATGACTATGATTGGTGAGATGATGTTTTTACTTGGTTTATAGGTGACACAATGTAAGAATTGTGAATTCATTTCTCAATAAATATATTCCAATAAGGTTCTTGAGAAGATTTGTAATGGAAAATTACAAGGATATGATGACTCAAATTGTTACCTGGATGAAATTTTCGAAAGATGATAATGGAAATGTAGTTAATATCATAGAATATGGAAAGATCATTAAGAATATTCTATAACTGATAGCGATGAGACCTAATATTGTTTTCTTCACATTCCAAGCATCACGATATCAATGTAATCCCCAACAAATACACATTCATTCAGTAAAAATAATACTTCAGTGTATCAAGGGCACGGTGGATTTCAGTGTGATATATAGTGAAAAATATCAGTCGGATTTATTGGGATGTACTGATGTAGATTTGGTTGGATTAGTGGATGACAGGAAATCAACATAAATGGGTGCTTTCTATCTTGGTGGTTTGTGTATTTCCAGGCTAATCAAGAAGAAAGATTTCATTTGATTGACCACCGCAGAAGATGAGTCTATTGCGACCACTCAAGCTTGAACATAGTTATTATGGATGAAGTAGCAACTTGATGACATGGGAGTTGAAGTGAAGTCTTTGATTGGAATTCATTACAATAACTCAACTGTTATAAATCATAGCAAAAATACCATCCATCAATCCAATAACAATCACATTGAGATAAAGTATAATTTTATCAAGGAGACTATTGAGCAGAGAATTGTGAAGTTGGAGTATGGGCCTACAGAACTATAGGTTACAAAAATTCTAACAAATGCCATAACCAAGGATGCTTTTTAGAGACATCAGATGGCTTTGGGAGTCCAGTCGACTCACTACAATTAAAAATGTGTGGATGTACACCCCTCACCTCAAGGTATGGTGTTTTTTCTCTACTATTCTAATATATGTTGTTTCCAATGTATTAGACCATAGAGAAGTGACCTCTGGGTTCGTTGAAAGAGGGGTAGAAATATAGACTCCTCAATGGGGAGAAACTATGGCTATGGAATGGCGAAAATTTCTTAGTCAAAGACATGTGGAGAAGCTTACAGGTGTAGTAGTGAGATAGAGGGAGACAAATGAAATATGGGAGTGTTTTCGAATATTATGTTTCTAAAAGTGATCGATCAATGAGTAGATATCATGATAACTAAGGATCGTGATAAAATAAGAAGAGTGGTGTTGGAATTGTTTGAGAATATTTCCAGCATTCAATAATTGGTATCAGTTTAGCAATTTGTATCTATTTGGTATCTGAAATGATGTGATCCATTGATAAACATTTCATACTACTCTTGTTTCTCACACCAGGCATTGCTCATGTGGGCTTAGAGTATGTGGTGAGTGAATCTTTGGTTGATATCGGAATCGCTAGAGGTGAATGGTGTTTGATGAAGGGTGGATACTCAGTGAGGTATCAAATTGTAGAAAATAATTCTAAGAAGAGTTTTCAACAAACCCAATTGGGGAGAATGTGGGGAAAAAATCCCTCCTGGTAACATTGCATCATTTTTGGGTTGATTATGTTTGTTGAAAAAGAATAATTCCATGGTGTATTTTCATGTTCTAGAGATATTTTTGAAAATCCATGTTGACAAATAAAAATGTCAATAGATTGAATGACCTAGAGGCGGTACAAAAGATCAAATGCTAGGTTGTTCTGTTTTCCAGTGATTGCTAATTTTTTGGGGTCCAAAATATTGAGTTTGGTGAGAATCGTGAAATATGTATTCACATGAAGATCTCATCAAAATATGAAAAAGGAATGATTTTCAAAAATATAGGATTCTTGATGTGGATTTCGCAAAGACATGAATAATGTTGACGGTGTTCTTCATGATTACGATGTGTTTCGCGAATGAAAGAGTTGAAGACCATTACAGCAGGGAAGGGAATTTTGAGTGGAGCTTCGCGATGAAGACACAAACGAATTGACAGAATTCTCCAAGATTATGATGAGAACCATGATCCAAAAAAATGTTGAAGAGCTTCAGCATATAGAGTGAATTTCAGCGGAAATTTCAAAGCTTCTCAATTTGATCTGACGTGGCACAGACATCGCGCGAATGGTTCGAGTGTCATATGAATCACCTATAAATAGATCTCGACCCCCTTGAGAGAAGTAGAGTGTTTTCCAATTAAAATTTATTTCTCTTAAATCATAATGGATATACGATATGGAAGTTTACATTGTGAAATAAGGATCTTCACATCATCCAATTTAGCTCTACGAATGTGGTGTGTTCTACATTGGCTCAGTGAGATTGACTAACGAAGTCGCTCTGTGATGAATTGAGCTCTGCGAAGAACTATGCTTTGTGAAGGAATGAAATTTTAGAAGTTCTGGGATCCATGATGTAGTGTGCTCCATGAGGTAGTGAGCTCTATGAAGGTGTGTTCTTCACGAAGAGGCAGGAACATTGCAAAGGCTTGTTTGAGCTTCGTGAAATATGGAGCTTTACGAAGTAGGGTGCTTTGGGAAGGTATTTTGAAATGTTGTTTCCCAGTGATTAGAGGAAAATGGGTATTCATCCATGAATTAAATTTGGGCTTTAATTGATCATATATATACAATGGAAGATGCATTCATTTGTGATTATGGAGATACCTAAAAGTCTATATACTATGAGTGGATCTTCGGGAGAAGCAATGATCCCATTTCATTTGAGATAACAGTGTGCTATCAATTTGTGAATGTTTGTAAACCAAGAGGGATAGTGAGTATGATTTGAACATGTAAATAGGAGTTTACTTATAATGGAGTTGGTACATCGGCACATCACCGATGTATGCACCATGGACGTAGCCCAGTTAGGGTGAACCAAGTAAACTTGTAGTGTCTTGTGAATTCTTTAAGATTCATTCATACTTTGCAATGGGACAGAGAGGAGAACATGGTTTTTTCTAACAACAAAACAAGATCAAAGGGGAAGTTGTTTTAATTTTTCATTCCCTGATTCACCACCCTCTCTGGGAATCTAGCATAGTGGACCTTACATTTTTACAAATGGAATTGATTCAAAAAACTAAATGTGTTTGTTGTGATAAAAAACCACCAGTTAACCCAAAAGGATATCTCTAAAGTTTTATGTAATGATATATCATCACTCCAAGTAACCAAATGAAATATAAAACCATGTGACCTTTTGGATGTCATATAATAACATACAACTTTAGTTTTGGAAACCCATTCTCATCCTATATGTTTATCCATACACATATATAAGTAAACCAATCTTGAACATGAATGAAACAAACAATGAAATTGATCCTATTAACCCATCAAATGGGTCATCGATGAAGTTAATAAGTCTATAATAAATCATTTTCACATAAAATAGGTTCTTTAGTTATTAATTAATGAACCTAATTTTATTATTCAGTACATTAATATCATGTGTTGAACACCATCGGAGTTAAATTAAGGGATTCTACCCAAATGACCATTATTCCGTCGGGTTATTATGACTGTATTTTTAGAAAAATAAAATATTATATTCTATTAATGAATATATTCAAACATCTATTTATATGTCCAAAATCATTTATCATTATCCAGTAATCATTATATATCAGGGATATAAATGCATTTATGTGATTCCCTCCTCAATACTTCCAGATAAGAAAACCTGTTTAAGGGAACTTCCTAAATTGTTACCCAAATTTAAGTGCACTATATCATCTGTATTATGCCACCATTGTTTTTAAAAAATCAGTATTTTTATGGCCAAAACCTTCTTGGATCACTTTTAGTTTTATATAAATGATTATGGCCATTTCTATTTTATATTCCCTTTAGTATTTTCCATAAAACATAGTAACAAGATTTAATGATAAAATTTATTCAAAAAACTTCTTACATGGTATCACTTTTTATGAAATAACATACCATAGTATATGCCTATTTTATCTTATAAATGTATGTATATGTTTTAATTATTTTCTTCATGGACAATTGTATGATACAACAATATATTTTTCTTCATGAAATTATTATAATACACATTTCATTCAATGGGGTTTTTTACGTTAATGTATGGTTGAGTATGCATGATTCTGTATGTGGAAAGAATATCGATGAACATTTTATTGTCAGTGCACCAAGATAACACTCCAATGAATTGGATAAAGTTGGGACTCTGATATTTTATTTTCAATAGTCTCAGTCTTTAGCATTGAAGTGTGCTACCATGTGCAACAGTCTCTGTTGTTAGCCATGACTTGTGCAACCTTGTACAATTGTCCTTGTGGATAACCTTGACTTGTGATACTCTATGTGAAACGTGACTTGACTCCTAAATTCATGTTTTTAAAGATTCTACGACATTACTCTGATTTCATGTTTATATGATCCAATCCTATAGATGTTATCGTACCATATTTTCAATTACGTTTTATGTCTTTTTTCACATCACTGTGTCATGATTCCTAACCAATGTGCTAAAGGTTTATTCTTATGCTAAATCCCTTAATCGGATTTTTAACACACCCTATTGTTCATGTTACCGACAGATTATTCTTTGTAGTTGTGTGAGAACTTTGAAGGATAGGAGATCAATATGGAGATTAAGTAAAGAAATGTTTTCTGATTTCAGTTTTATGTACCCAGTTTTCAAATAAACTAAAATTCACGATCCTTAGCCTATATTATGATGTATAATTATTCCTAAAATCATGTAATGTTATATGTAAAATGATATGGTCTCTATAGTTGGTTTTAATGGAAGGTTTAGTTATTTTTGGAGATTATGAACGAAGAACATTAATAATAACTGTAGGGACGAGACTTTGTATAAGAAAACACCACTAAATTTATCTATGTATAGAGTTAGTGGTTTAGCAAGAAAATACAACCCTATATGGATACAAACAAGTAGAGGTGGATCTATAATAGATGTATCTTGGGTTAAAACCCAAAACACCGCTTTGATTGAGATTCAAACGTGAACTGGTGCATGACAATGGGCCTTTCTATACTCTTCGTTTAACACTCCTAGGGGATATGATTTAGAAAATTCATATGCCTACTATAAAACATTATTAAGTGAATTCAAAATGAGACCATAAGAATATATGTTAATAAATAGATAAATGATAACATATATTTTATCCTAGGGAATCAAAATTTAGAACATACATTTCCTTTAAGTGTTTATCCTTTTATGGTTAAATATAAATTTTTATGCTTATTAGTTATGTATTCAATCCCTCATCTGTTTTTACCATATTGTGTAAAATAAAATTTTGAGTTTGAAATTTCTTAAGGGGGGAAGAATATAACACCCCAAGGATTTAAAAATAAATTTAATTAAATTCATGAAACAATAAGCCTCTACAAAATAAAACAATATTTTAAAGAGATATTTATAACCTAGCTATTAAACTATATTTTTCCACTTCTGTGACATGAAATTAAAATATAGGATATTCACGGATGCGATTAGTATGATGATTGGAGTATGATAAGAAAAATTTATTTTTTGGTGATTTGTAACATAACCTAATGAATAGTACTATTACCCTTATTAATAGTAATATTCCCCTTATGAATAGTAAATTTACCAAGTAAATAGAAACCTTACAAATGAAAGTATAAATCAAATTTATCAATCTTAAGTTACCATATGAAAGTGTTGTAATATTTGTAAGTCATTAAAAATTAAATATAGTTGAACAATTAACTTAGTAGAAACTAAAATTTCTTAAATTGTGTATATAAATTAACTATTTTATGTCTTCTTGTTATATGATAATCTTATAACTCCTTTTTTTATTTCTGAAAACATTATAAAATCCATTTTATTTTTAAAATTTGTATTTTTCATGTAAATTATGATTTTAATAAAAAAATAAATTAATCATATATAGAAAATTATTATTGAGAACTTTATTTCATTTTTTTATTCTAAACGTCAAAAAATGGATACAGTGATTTTTTTTATTTTTATAAAATACTTGAATTTTTTTTGAATTGTAAAATATGGCATGTTATTGTATATATACCATATAAGTTAAATTCACTACAAAAAAAGTGACTTGTACCAACAAACGTTTAGTGACAGATAACAAAATATTTTGTAAAATTGAGTAATTGCAACAGATATTAACTTTTGTAACTGATAATTATACATACCAACAATTATTTTTTTAAGATAATACATCAGTTGGTATTAATTGCTTAATACCAACATATAATTTACTAACAATTAAATATGTGGTTATATCATAACTATACAAACAATTTTTTTCTAACAAATAAATCCCTTACAATTAATTATTATTTCTATCAAATCCTTATCATCACAAAATGAATTACAATAAATTATTCAATAGTCAAAAATATTTTATCAATAATTATTTATATATTTATTAATTATTTAGTATTAACAAATCATTTAACAATAAAAATAGATGCATATATTTTTAGTTAAAGTAATAATAATTGAATAATATTTAATGAAATGATGATGAATAGTATAAAAAAATATAATTGATCTATATTTTGAGATTATATCTAATGTTTTTAGAAATATTTCATTTTTATTACATATAAAATTATATGATGTTTGTTAATTCTATTAAGGGTCAAAAAACCAAATAAAAGAAAAAAAAGAAAAAACCTGCACCCTCACCCCCCCCAAATCCCATTGTGCCCTAGCCCTCCCATTGGCAGTGCCACCCCCTACCTTTCCACCGCCACTCCCCTGATCCACCGCCAACCCACTATCATTGCCCTGTCATCGCCACCACCCTCGACCTTGTTGCTTCCCTCGACTTCGTAGCACTATGCCACCATATCCCCCCAACTCTATCATTGATCCTCTTGACCACACTATCATCGCACCCCTGACCCCTTTATTGCGAATGTTCCCTTCGATAATTCCATTGAAACTACTCCATCAACCCCAACATCCCCACCTCTCCAAGATCCTACATATGGAATCACATCTCCACTGGCATGCCCCCAGGGTCACACCTTGGCATCCTCCCATAGGTATTTTAGTGCATCACATTTTTTTGTTTCATTTACTTAATCTCTACTATAGAAAATAATGTAGATTTGATTTATACATTCATGTAGTAGTAGCTTGTTAATTTAAATTCATAGCATGCAGATTAATTTTTTTTTATCTAAACCACTATTTGTGTTTTTGGATATGTTCTTTTTGGGATAATTCCAGTCGTCTCATGGGAATGAATAAAGGGTTTCATTCTCACTTCTCTATTGTGATTAACTTTCATTTATTTTATTGTATTTTTTTGTCCCGTCAATGTTTTGGTCTTTACATTTTTAGATGATTATTTTTTATTATTGGTCTTCTCACTTTTAGAACTGATATAATATTCAAGTAAGCTTCCTAGACTGAGTAACTAGTTATAATAGATATATCTGCAGATGGTATTTCTTGAAAACAATTTGAAATTTATTATAGCACTATTGATTTTAATGAATTATTTATCTTAATATAGTTTATTGAAACTTTAGTACATCAACTCATGTTACATGTTCTGATCATATTTCCTCAATTTAAGCACTATCAACACATTCCTGTGTAGACTACAATGTAATGGGCCATAGACTACACTAAAATGCATAGATGTAGCAACACTATTGTTTGATTATTTAGTTATAAAACGAGGTTTCTTAATCTTATGATATATTGGAGACCCATAGTGGCCCTTTAGGTTGGAGTACAATTGAAATACTTTTATACTTCAATTTTTGTGCCTCAATCATTCCCCAACTGACTCTATATGAAGCCATAATCAACTCTAGAAACAAATCAAGGCCCTAAATTTATTTATATATATCAATATATATATTTGTTGTAATTTTTTTGATTAAGTGATATTATATGAAGGCCCGTGTATTGTAGATCATTTTCTACCTTGAATAATAATGTTATACTCTTCCTTGTATATATTTTCCTTGTTGCAATTATTTTATTTGTGTGTAAGAGAAGAATAATATAAACACTAAGGACTTGATTGTCTTCTTAGGGATCCAAACAACTTACTCACTGATTTTTAGTATTACTTCTTACAACCATTTGTGCAAACCTCATGAAATACTTATGCTTATTTCATATTTTCATTTTTATTTGTTTTTTTGTTCATATTGGGCGTCGAATATAAAATATTGAATTTGTGTGTTGCCTTTTGATTATTAATTGATCTTTTAGGGGAAATCAAGTGTTATATTCTCATTTAATTATAGAGTTTACTTGATCACATTTTTTGTAATCTTCTGTCACTGAAAACTATGTATAAAACATATTATTATGATAAATATTCATGATTATCAACCCATATTGCATGTGGACAAATGTTTTTTGAATGGGAGGTGGGTCCAGGTGATTTTGAATCCTTAGAATTCTTTGGAATCCAAGAGATTAATCTCTGGTTTTCCATTGTTATTCAAATTCGCAAAGTGACGTTTTTAGGGGCTGCTGAAATACAGACCACCAGTGTTGTGGTTTCTCTTGTCACCATCGAAGCTACTGCTTCTTATATTTATTCTTCAATGAAATATAAAGGCTTCTTGAGACCTGATAACTTTAAATACATTAATGTTTCCTAGCGTAGACAACTGAGCTATAATGCAACGATGTTCATATTTCTACTTCCAACTCCTACTTCGGTTTTAGGTCTTGCAATTGGGAAACTTATAAGATGTAGAGGCAAAGATAGCAAGGTTGAAGAAGTTATCAAACCGTATACTCCATCTAATTTGGAATTAGATGTCTGGTATTTTGAACTTGTTATAAAAATGTATCTATGTAGAAGAATGTCTCACCTTTTTCAAGAGATGTAGGTGAGAGACAATCTAGCTAAAAAGGGACCCAAGGGTCACTTTGAGTACCATCCTGGCCAAGTTAGAGCCTTTGGTATACCTTTTGGTGGTTCTGGGATTACCCCAATGTTGTAGTTTGGGAGGGAAATATACAAAAACCCAAATGACAAAACCAATGTGCATCTTATATATTCCAATGTCACATCTGAGGATATCCTTTTAAAGGAAGAGATGTATGGTCTTTCTAAGACCTATCCTACTAGGTTCAATATCTTTAATGTTTTGAATCATCCCGTAGATGATTGGAACAGTTTGGTGAGGTTTTTATCGATGAAGATGATCCAGGACCATTTCCCCACTCCTGCACCTGATATCCAGATATTGAGCTGTGGTCCGCCACCCATGAACAAGGCCACAGCTTCCCATGTAGATGCCCTTATCCATTCCCCTGCAATGCAGTTTCAATTTTGATTCTCTATTCCTATACAAAGAATATTGAGATAAATTATTGGGTACCCAATCTTATTTTCTGATCCTCATGTTGCCATCATTTATTGGTTATGTGTTAAAGGGAAAAATATGGATTTTATTGTCATCCATTGTGATTTTAGATTTGTCATTAATAATAATAAAAATGGATTCTTTGCATGTGGATAAATATTTTTATATGCTTCTTAAATATATGTTGGGAATTTCGATTGGTAGTGGAATTGAATCTGCATATGTTTCTTCTTGTTTTTTTGGAAATGGAAACACGCTTATTTAAAATGATCAGGTCTGTATAATCATGTTGGAGGGTGAAGATGGTTGGATTATCAACAAAATCATTTCAAAAGTCCATAATCCATCTTGATCACTCAGGTATTGGTGTGTAATATGACTTTAAATTGGCTAATTATTGATATTCATGTATATAGAATTTGTTCAATTCAAATTAGTTACCTTTTAGATAATAGTCCATTCTATTTTATTCAATAAAATCCTTAATTCTTATGTATTGTTATGTTGTATGTGAACTAATATTTCAGTTCAATTGTTTTATATAATTTTTATAATCTTTGTATTACAGTATTTAGCTCATATCATGAGTGAATATTTTTTTCACTTTTAGTTTTGAATGGGTTTTGAGTACATTGATCCTGGTGTTGTAATTTTTTTTTCTATGTTTGATTTATTTGTGTGAAGTTAAGGAATATTTTATTGATGCAACTAAAAATCATTGCTTCCAAATATGTTATACAACATGAACTCCCCCTCTTTCTTTAAATAATGTTAGATTTATAAAGAATCAGATATCTACATGAGGCTTATATCTTGTATGTCCAGTAATTATAAATTAAATAGTTGGCCATATCTAAGTCATTCCTTTTTTAACATACTCTTTTCTTAACATTTGGTGGTTTTCAGCCATCTATTCTCGATTTTAGGGTTTGGGTTTCTTGTTTTTTGTGTTCCTATTTTCTTCTATCATTTTTTAGTGATCTGAATTGCATGGTTGGAATTTAATTTCATGGTTTATGTTCCAATTTTATGCTCTTGAAGGTGGTGGATTTGTTAGAGGTGTTGCAATCTATTTCTTGGTTTGATCTGACCTATGGCTAGCTCAGGACTGGAACTTTCCTCTATTGTTGTTAATTTGTGTTACTGTCTCTCATTTTTCTATTTGTTTAATTCTCTATTTTCTATATTTTATGCTATAGGATGCATTCGATGGTGATATTCTAGTCTCAACTTGTTAGAGGCAGACTATTTTTCTACTATAGGTGAGGGAACATCGTCAAAAGTCTTTTTCTAATGGGTGGCCTTGTTAAACTGCTGGATTTCACTAGTTTTGGTCTACTGCATCTTCAGGGTTACTGCTGCTTGCGATGCTACAAGAAACATGGATTTGGTCGTTCCAGCTTGTGTGGTGTTGGGTTTTTTGGCTGTTGATTTGGTCTATTATTGGGGGATATTTTGTGGTGATGGAGCTATGTTGTGACAATCTATTAACGGTTCTTTTGTCTGGGGTTAGTTCATGTGATTTTGTAATCATGGAGTTGTTTGAACATGATTTTGTAATAATGGATTTTTTCATTTTATGTTATGTTTTTAAATGATGTTTGAACATGTTTTTTTAAATAATTTCTCAGTTTTTTGAGTTTCATTTAAGTTATTATTATTAATATTATATAATAAATATATTATATAATTAGATTAATATATATAATACAAGATCTTAATGAAGAATAATATTATAGACGAAAATATAAATGTTGATAATAATACCGAAAGATAAATGTGTTTTGAAAAAAAATTAACCAATATATGTATTATCTGTTGGTGTTATTATAATATCAACAGAACTATTTTATCTGTCGCAATAAAAATTAGCGACAAAGTTTTTACCAACAATTTAGTGATAGGGACATATATGTTGGTAAAACGTTTTACCAAAAGAAAATGTGCTTTTACCAACAAATATTTCCCAGTTGGAAAATGTAAAATATTTTGTAGTGATGCACTATTACTAACATCATTGCAGAGGTGAGAATCCTTAGTTCAAACCCACATAATCATTATACTATTTTTTTATGGAATCATTACTATTTCTTGAATTATGGAAACATAATAACTAATGATTAAAATATTAATAAAACCATCCTCCCATCCATAATAAAAACTACCCACACTCCCCTATAATTTTCAGTCCTCTCATGCTTTGGGCCTTGAATAAATTCTATAAACATCCCTCCCCAAACTCCTACACATTTCTAGTGGCTCTTGGTCAATTCCATACACCAAATCCTCTCCACTTAAGAGGCTCTCTTGAAAGATTAATTTAAGTGGTAAATTCCTCTTTTTAATTCTTTTACTTTCCTTTCAAGTTACTTTTTTTTCATTTATATCATTAACTCTAATCATCCAATTGTTAAAATAACATGAGTTACATATATGAGATAATTGTTTTATGATATTTCAATATGTTATTATCATATCTCAATTTTCCCTTATTTTATACTAGTACTAGTAGCCCCAATCGAGATGTGTTAATTTACCACATTCTAGGAAGATGGGTTTTCAATTTCAATTACCATATTTAATTATGGTCATGAAACCCTTCCAATGGGTGAAATAAAGAATAATATATGTTTATTTTTAATATATGGTTCTGGAATCATTTTTTACTCATGGGTATTATTTATAAAACAAAAGTTTTCATTGTGATTAAAAACCTCCAATTAACACAAAAGGTTATCACCAATTTTTTATGTAATGATTCACCTTCACTCCAAGTAACCAAATGAAATTTAGAGCCATGTAACCTTATATATGTTCAGTAATAATAGTTAAAGTCAATTTAGGAAAACCATTTTCATCTTACATGTTTATCCTTACATCAATATCAGTAAACCAATCATGAAAACCAATGAATAAAACAATGAAATTGAACATATTTACCCATAAAAAAGGCCATAAATGAACTTAATAAGGAGATAATAAATCAATTTCATGTAAAATGGTTTCTTGAAATATTAATTGATGAACCAAATTTTATTATTCAGGTCATTAATATCATTTTAAATAAACAATAATATCATTTAGAGGACACCATTAGACTTAAGGTTAGGGATTCTACCCAAACCACCATCATTCCTTTGGGTTATTATTACACTCCATTTACACAAATGAAATTCTATGTTATGTTTATGTACAACTTCTAATTGATGATTATATGTTAAAACTCAGAGATCATTATTCATGATTCATTCTCTTTTGGGTATATAAATTCCTTTATGTGATTCCCTCCTCAATACTTCCCAAAAAGAAACCACGTTTTAAGGGAACTTCCAAAATTTTTACCAAATTTTAAGTACACTCTATCATATATTTTAAGACACCATTTCTTTTACAAAATCATAAATTTTATTTTGAAAACCTTATTTGTTCAGTTATAGTTTTATAAAAAAATATTATTCACTTTTCAATTTCAAATTACCTTCAGTGTTTTCCTTAAAACACACTAAAATGTTTTAATGCTAAAATTTCATAAAAACTCTTTTTACATGGTATCATTTTTGATTAAAATAAATTTCAATGAAATATTCCTATTTCCCCTTATAAATTTCCTTTTATATTTTAATTATTTTAATTCATGGAAACATGAAAGATACAACCATTTATTATTCATTATATCAGGACTATGATACACATTTATTTCCATGGGATTCCTTATATTTTTGTATGATTGATTATGTATGATTCTCTATATGAAAAGAACATTCATGAAAATTTTATGAAGGGTGTGTTCCAATAGATCTCCATGGAATTGGGTAAAGTGTAGTCTCATGAGCTATTATATGCAACAGTCTTGGCTGTTATCCATGACGTGTGGAACCATGTGAAACAGTCTTATAGATTAGCCATGACTTGTGCTACCATGTGAAACGTTCTTGGAGGTTAACTTTGAATTTTTCTCCTCTAAGTGCAATGAGCCTTGAATTATTCTAAATTCATGTTTTGTGTTTCTTACACATTACTGTGATTCCATTTTTATACGATCCCATGTTATACATGTTATGGTTCAGTATGTTCAATTATGTTTAATGGCATTTTATATCACTATGTCATGCTTCCAAACTAATGTTCTAAATCATCATTATTATGATTAATTCCTTTTTAGGGTTTTCAGCTCACCCCTTTTTTCATGTTATCCCCATGTTATCCTATGTATATGTATGAGTACAATGGATGATAGGAGCTCGATATGGAGATTAAATAAAGAAATGTTTTATTTTATTAGTTCTATATACCAAGTCATCAAAGACACAAGACTTCATGATCCTTGGCTTGTATTATGATATATAATTATGAGTAAAAGCATGTAATGATATGTATAAAAGGATAGAGTTTCTATAGCTAGTATCATAGGATGGTATAGTTATTTTTTGGTATTAGGTAAAAAGGACGTTAGTATGAACCATAGGAATGATTCTAAGTTTAATAAAACGCCTTTAACTTTTTGTAAGTATAGAGTAAGTGGTTTATCATGAAAATACATCCTATCCTAGAAAAAATTAGAGGTTGATCTAGAATAGATGTATATAGGGGTAAACCCCTAAAATGCCTCCATGTTCTAGATTGGAATGAAAACTAGTGAATGAAAATGAGACTTTATTTACTATTGGTTTTATACTCCCGGGGGATATTATTTGGTAAATTAATAATCTTAATACGACCCATTATTAAGGGAATTTAAAAAGAACCCATAAGAATATAAGTTAAGATACATATCAAGGATAAAATAGATATGATCCTAGAGAATCAGAAGTTAGTTTATTACTTTCCTTTAAGAATTTATCCTTATATATTTAATGTTTTCATGCTTATTAGCTATGTATTCATAGCCTCATCTGTTTTCACCATAGTATATAAACCAAAATTTCTTGAGGGAAATTTTATTAGGGGGAAGAATATAACCCCCCAAGTATTTAAAAATAATTTTAATGAATGTAATGAAACATGAAGTCTTTGTAAAACAAAATTTTTTGTTATGATGATATTTATAACCTAGATATTATACTATATTTCTAAACTTATGTGATTTAAATTTAAAAAATCTGGCAAACACGGTTGCGATCAGTAAGATGTTTGGTGCCTAATAAGTAAACCTAATTTTTGGTTAATTCTAACTGGACCATGTGAATATTAACGTTACCATAATGAATATTAATATGACCCATATAAATTTGAAATTGGCCTAGTAAATAGAAACATTATCAATGAAGGTATAAATAAAATTTATCTATCACAAGTGACAATATGATAGGTCGGTATTTTTGTAAGTAATAAATAATTAATTACAATTAAAAAATAATATGAAATAAAATTTATTCTCCTAAACTGTATTCAAAAATTAAATTTTTTGGTTTTATGGTTTTTAGATAATTTTATAAGACCTTATTTCATTTTTAAACACATAATAAAATCAATTATAGATTCAAAATATGTATTTTTCTAGTAATTTATAATTTTCATTAAAAAATAAGTGAAAAAGATTTAGAAAAATATTTATTAAATATGGATATCATTTTTGGATTCTACATGTCGGAAAAATATTTGAGTGATTTTTTTGGGATTTCTCTAAAATACATGAATTTTTTATGAATAGTAAAATATGTTAATTTACCGTATATATGCATTATAAGATTAATGAACTATTCCTAGCATCATCACTGAGGTAATCACCATTGGTTCGAACTCACATTCACTTATTACTATTTTTTCATGGAATAATAACTATTTCTTATCTTGTGGAAAAATAATAATATAATGACTAAAATAATATGAAAAACCTCTTCCCCTCCACTATAAAAACCAACAAAACTTTTCTCTTATATCCACACCTCTAAATCCTTGTGCCTTTGCTAAATTATGCTAAAATATCCCCCCAAACTTCTCCCCCACTTCCATAATACCTTGGTCTCATCAAAAGACCAAATCCTCTACCTTTAAGAGGCTCTAAATGAAGATTAATTTAAGAGATAAGTTCCCATTTTCCATTCTTTTAATTTATTTCAAGTTCCATTATTTTCATCTATATCATTACCTCTCCTCAACCCAAGGTTAAGACAACTATATTACATTATATATACTTTAATTTTGTTTTGATAATGTATTAAGTTATTATTGTCTCTCATTTACCCTTCTTTTATACTAGTTTTAAAAACACCATTCGAGATGTATTAATTTAGCACATTCAAGGATGATGGGTTTTAAATTTAATTTACCATGTTATATTCGAGTCAAGAAACCATTCTTATAGCTTAAATAGAATGTAATTAATGTATTCTGTCTCATATATGGTTCTGTAATCTTTCTAGAGACATGGTTTTGATTTATAAAACAAAATGTGTTTGCTGTGATAAAAAACTGCCAATTTACCAAAAACGTTATCACTAAAGTTTTATGTAATGATTTATCTTCAATCCAAGTAAACAAATGAAATTTAAAACTATGTAGCCCTCTTGAAGTTCCATAATAATATACAAATTCAATTCTAGACAACCATTCTCATAGTACATTATTATCCTTATATGTATATAAGTAAACCAACCATGAAAACCAATAAAACAAACAATGAAATTGAACCTATTAACCCATCAAAAGAGTAATTAATAAACAGAATAAGGCTATAATAAATATATTAAATGTAAAATAGGATCATTAATTAATAATTAATGAACTTAATTTTATTAATAAGGTCATTAATATCAAGTGGAGAACACCATCAGACATATGGTAAGGAAATATACTCGAACCCCCATTATTCTTTTAGGTTATTCTTACTCTATATTTACCAAAATTAAATAATATGTTTTGTTTATGTAATTATTATAATTAATATCTATATGTACAAACTCATTTATCAATATCCTTTAATCATTCTCTTTCTGGGATATATATGCTTTTATGTGATTCCCTTCTCAATACTTCTCGATAAGCAAACCCAATTTAAGGGAACTTCCCAAATTCTTATACAATTATAAGTGCACACAATCATATATTTGAATCCACCACTATTTTTATAAAATCAATATTTTTATAATGAAAATTTTATTGGTTCAATTTTTTATTTAAAATATTATGATCCTTTTTATTTTAAATCCCCTTTAGTATTTTCCATAAAACACACTAAAATGATTTAATGAAAAATTTTCATAAAAAGTCTTCTTATGTTGTATCACATGTATTTGGAATCACATAAGAAGATATATGAATATTTTACATTATTATTGTCTAGTATGTTTTAATTATTTTTTTATGGAGGCTTATAAAATATGCCAAATTATTATTCTTTATGATATGATTGTGATACCCATTTATTATGATGTATTCCCTTATGTTTATGTATGATTGAATATGTATGATTCATTTCATGGAATGAATATTCATGAATCCTTTATGATGGGTGCACCCAGATAGAACTACAATGCATTGGGAAATATTGTGTCTCATGAGACATCATGTGCAATGGTCTTGGAGGTTAGCCTTGGCTTATCCTACCATGTGAAATGGTCTTGGCGGTTATCTGTGACTTATGCTACCATGGGAAATGATATTGGTGGTTAACTTTACATATACTCCTTTGAGTACAAAAATCATTGAATGATGCTAAATTCATGTTTTATGTTTCCAGTACATTACTATGATTCCATGTTCATATGATCACGTGTAATACATGTTGTGGTTCCATATATTCAATTACATTTTATGCCTTTTTATATCACTATTCATGCTTCCTAATCAATGTGCTAAATATTTATTGTAATGCTTAATACCTTACAAATATTTTTATCTCACCCCTTTTTCATATTATCCCCAGGTTATCCTATGCCGATGTGTGAGCACAATGGATGTTAGGAGCTCTATATGGAGATTAAATAACGAAATGTTTTTTATTTCCCTTTTTATGTACCTAATCTTCAAAGACACAATACTTCACAATCATTGGATTCTATTATGATGTATAATTATGGTTAAAATCATGTAATTATATGTGTAAAAGGATAGGGTCACTATAGTTGGTATCCGAGTATGGTCTAGTTATTTTTGAGATTAGGAAGAGATCACTTGAGTAAGAATCATTGAAATGGGACTACATATAGGATAAAATTTCTAAATTTTGGAAGTATAGACTAAGTGGATTATCAAGAAAATATTTCCCTTTCTGGATAAAAACATGTAATGGTGTCTTTGGAAAAGATTTATATAGGGGTAAAACCCGAAAACACTTCTTTGAGTGAGACTCGAATGGAAACCTGTGCACAACAACGGGCTTTACTGCACTCTTGGTTTGACACTCCCAGAGGGATATGCTCAGATCCACCTAGATACATCTATGCCAGAGCAACCTATACATTCTTAAAACCATGTAATGTTGTGGTTCCATATGTTTAATTATGGTTTGTTCCTTTTTATACCATTATCCAATGTTTCCTAACTAATGTGTTACAAATTTTTTTTATTCTTAATGCAGTATTGTGCTTTTCATATCTCCCCTTTGTTTATGTAATCCCTAGTTTACCATGTGGGGATGTATGAGCACAATGGAAGTTATATTCTCAATATGGAGATTAAATAAAGAAATTTTTTATATTTTCAGATTTGTGTTTTTAGTTTTATTTACATATTCTTCAATGACACTAGACTTCTTGATCGTTTACTTGTATTCCGATGTATAATTAGGCTTAAAATCATTTAATTTTATGTGTAAAAGGCTAGGGTCTCTATAATATATCATAGTATAACGCATATATTTTTACTAATTTGGGATGAATCATGCTAAGAAAATCTCTATGTAAGATTTTTAATATTTAAAAATAATTGTAATAATATTTTTAATGGTTTATATTCATTCATTTAATTATTAGAGTGTTCATAAAATTTTTTATGTGGAAATATTCCCAATTAAAATGATATTAATACCAACCAAGACCAATGAAACACCAAACATTAAATAAATTTTGAGGCACCACCCAAAACATTACATTGTACACATTATAATGATCAATAACATTTTTTAGCCTATAATAACACATAACCAAATAATTTTACATTATGAATTTAGAATAAAAATATTAATATTATTTTTCACAATTCTTATAATCCCTAGATATCCCCTAAACCACATAATTATTTCTTCCATGATCATTCTGGGTTTATGAACACACTAGGATTTCATTGAATTATACTACAAACTATGAGAGTAAATATGTATGAATGATCTTATAGATGAGTGTTTCAAAATATATGGGTGTATTTGAAAATGAAAAATAATAAAAAATATTCAAAACTACCATAGAGACAACAAAAAGTTGTTTTTGGTATATCATAGAGTTTCACATGATATTGATGATAAAACAACATTAAATCTATATTAAAATATTATTTATATCCTTTCAATAAGTCAAATAAATCATTTATTTAAGGAAATATATCTTGATTATTAATAGATTCCATATTTTACATTTTATAATATTTGTAAAGACATTGAATCTAATAAATGTTTTTAAAAAAGGGAACTAGTAACCCCAAGTACACGTACTATTTCAAATAAATCCCTTAGAATCAGGCTCGTTAGCCAAAAAAAGTTTACTCACTTAACTACATTGGTGGAATTTGTTCAGGAAGAATCAAAATAATAATTTTTGTAGGAACTAACTAAATCGATAAATATACCACATGATTAAGTATAATCCCAAAAAATTACTCCAAAAACATCAAAAAAGTATATTATAATACATGGTAATGCTTTAGTTTTATTTATTTCAAACACTCCATGAAGTAAACACTACAACTGATTAGTAAGAGTTCTAACTTGACAATGTATCAACCTATATATACTCTCATAATAATCTCATTATCCTTTAAGTGTTGTTTGGGTCACATCAGAGGAATGTAATGATAATGGTATCTTTTATCAATCAAAATCTGATTTTAACAAGGCCAAAAATACATACCAAATATGAGTAAAAAATGTGAATATAATAGGAAAACAAGTAATCAACATGTTAGAACAATCCTAATAGAAGAGGATAATAGGGACCGCTATGACTAGTATATAATAACTTGCAAAATGTGGTAACAATAATCATGATAAAATATTTTTTTACCAAATGTAGTTTCAAGAGAGATAGAAAATAATTATAAAAAAAATTAATGGTTGTATCTAATATTACATAATTTTTAGTTAAGTGTATACGATACCATGACCTTACCACTCACAAAATAAGGATCTTAATCAACGTCATTCATTAAAACATTGTCCATGAAAACAATACTAGGGAAGCTTACCCATCAAAATGATCATTGGATGCTTGACACTACTAGGGTTTTTGGATCACACACTCTAATAGGTTATAACAACAGAACATATATTGAAGAATTTACCTTGTGCACTATTCGAAATTCATAAAATCTATTGGATTACTAGAATTTTTGTGTCCAACTCAATGATACTAGAATCATAAAATATAATATTTTATAGAACTGTGAGGAAGAGAGATCCCACCCTTACTACCTTATTGATTTCTACATCATCTTTTTTATTTCTCCCATCAAATTTTACCTCTAGAATAACATATAGCTCCCATGTCCCAAGTGGAACCACTTTGTTTCAACGATTCCTCATTGACCACATTAGACAAGGTTAAGATATTAAACATCACCATGTGAGTCTATAATTATTCTATAAATACAATCTAATATTTTAGGGATTTTAACTTTTTATACCTATTTATTCAAGTAGATAATTGGATTATATTAGTGAATCTATAAGGGTACTTGACCATAAATTTTTTTTCGCTACCATTATTATATAAATTTTGTATCTTAGACCTATAAAATATTGTCAGGTTAGAATTTTTTTAAAATCATTGTTAAAAAATTATCTAGTCTAACACCAAATATTTATTTTCCTCACACATTAATTCACACCTTTGATGTCCAATTATTTCAAATATGAAAGTTTCTAGATCCACATTTTTTTTATCTAATGTCCCAATAATCTGAATGTTGTTATAGATTTGATCATATAACTTATCATGTTTATTAGGAAACACTTCATCCTAGAAGTAAATATGGTGATGAAAATGAAAATTTTTCATAGTAATAAATCCAATGATTAACATAATAGTGCCTCTTATCCATATGGTTGAATTACCTCAGTTTGATACTTGAAAACATAAGGATAAATTCGAGTCCTGTTTTGTGAATAATTTTCATGAGTTTGCTGATGTGGATTAACTAGTGGTTAGAACAGTGAAATATTCTATATTAATAAATTGAATCAAATGATATTTCATTACATGAAATTTATAATTTACGATTAATGTCTTTATAAAACTAGTCATATAATAATCCTCATCTCCATTGTCATACATACTTCACATTAATAATTTTTTAATATTTATAAAATCTTATTTCAAGTGGAACAATGAAACTAAATTATATGAGTAGGTCTCTATGCAATAACAAAAAAGGGTTTAAAAATAATGGAACCACATAAAAGAGTTATAAAAACCTAATTTTCATTAATAAATATATAATAAAACACCAATTATTTATAAATTTATTTTTTATTAATATATACATTCAAATGATTCAAAAATAAAATGAAAAACCACAAGAAATCTCATGATATTTCATTTTACTCTATTTTTTCCTACCTAAAAATACCTAGTCAAGAATCCTGAGAAACATATTGAAAAGTAAAACCCATGTAAATGGTAAAAATGTAGTATAAACTACCCTTAATAGATAAAGATTATATTATTGTTATCTTATCCTGAAGCATTTATGGTTTACATCCTTATCATAGATAGTTACACCCCTAGCTATAATAAACCCTATATACACCTGAAAATAGGTTGATATGATACCATTTTGCAACGAACTGACCCTAATAACATGTTGGACCCATGCTGGACTACCATAAAACCATAGACACACATCTTGATTTCCACAGGCTTTTATAATCGACGAGGATAATGTATGCTCAATTGGGAGATGACTTACCCTTATTGAAATTTAACCAAATGAAAAATATATGACATAAAAATGCTTATGGTATTTCATAAACATTTAGGGTAGTTATACCTAAAATACTATAACAAAAGTATCAACTAATGAGTTACTAGATAATTATTTAACTAGTCAACACATTAATAAATAATTTTCTGAACATGAATTAAAATTATAACATAATCGGATACATCCATTAAATATATTAAATAGTTCGAAATAATAAAATGAGAATATAATCAGGTAAAGTGTCTATCTAACAGTTCTTAAGGATCTAGAAAAGTGATTCCTATAGTTGGGATATACCTTTTATGTTACCATGTAAAACCCTACAACACCTGACCAACATCTCCATCCGAAAAAAATAAAATGATCCACCTATAATTCATGAGACATGATAAATAAAAACCCACTCTTTGTTACCCTTGAAAATTATATTTAGGTACTTTACCATTCACATGATCATACAAAACACGGTCTATGTGCATTCTAATGCTACACATGTTTGGTGTGAGTACAATTTACCCCATAAAAGTCGACACTTATTCCCTGCTAGTCTATTAGAAATCCCAATGTACAAAATATGAATTTAATGTAGAAAAGTAAAAAATAAGTCATTACAGATTATCAAATAGCAAGTTATTATTATAAACTAAACTTGCAAATTGGTTTAAATAATAGATAAAATGTTCTAAAAATAAATTATAATTTTTAATTACATTCACCAAACATACTTCATGATGATCTTAGAATCATAGTATAGTATGATTCCACTATTAAAGATATAATTATTAATGATTTTCATTTTAAAAAAATTTTATATGTGGTAATACACTTATAAAATTACCAACTATCATTTAACCCAATGTCCACTCTCTCATTATAGGGAAGAAATTCATACATATATATAAAAATATCACCTAAAATATTAATTATATTCTCTTAGTTAGGAATACACAAACAAACACAAACATAAATATATATATATCTTTGACCATATACATAGAAATATTCCTCCTTTATATAAAACCCATCCCTTCATAGTGCGGGAAAAAATCAATTATATTAAAAGTAACCATGAGAAATCAATATAAATTCATTAAGATGGGATCTAAAATACAATTCTTGATAACTATAAATGAAATACATGAAAATAAAAGCATATATATATAATATGATAATTAAATCATCTTCAAAATAAAAAAATTCATATTAGAATTTTGATGAAAATGAGTTGGCTTTTAAATCAAAATGTATAACCATCATTAATCATGCAATCAAATACAAGTAAAAACATATCATATATAACATTTAATTCCATGATAAAATATTATGATTTATTTTAATCAAGTGATTACCTAGGAATTATATATATGGAATAAATACCACTATAAAGGCAATGATGATTTATAGGTCAAGAATTCTATATAGGGTAACCTCTAAATAAATTCAATCATTCTCAAAATTTAAAAAAATTATAAAAAATTATAACATAAAATAAAAGAAAATAAGTATTTTAGTTTATAAAAAAAATTTATATGGGATTAATTAGGGAATATTCAACAATTTATTATTCATAAAAATTTAATGGGGGTCATTATTTCCTATTTTATTATAAATATAATTTATATTAAATTTTCATTACATTGAACCATTAACTAAGTTTCCATTATAGTAACAAATATCCATATAATAAATAAAAAATTAAAATATCAGATAAATAGAATATAATAACTCACCTTAAATTATGTATATATTAATCCTAATGATTATAATGTAATATTTCAAAACACCCATTTATTTTGAAATGTTATATTAACCAAAGAGGATTAATGCTACAACCGTATCTAGAAATCACTAATCTAACATGAATGGGTAAGGGCATACAATAATATCAAAACTTATACTCTATAATATCTCTCAAAGGTTGAATCATAATGAGGTAATCTTAGTTTAAAAACCATATGATTATTTATGGTTAGAGGAGGTCTATTAGTTGTTATAAATACACATAAAAATAATAGGGATGAGAGATCCAAATATAGGTTGAAAAAGGATGAACTCCCACTTTGACTTGGTGGTGGATCTTGAAAAATATCAATGGTATGGATTATGGATATTTATGGTAAATGAAGGAGGATATCTCAAGGGGAGACAAATATATTACATTAAATAGAAATATAGAGTTTTCAATAATGGGAAAAAATTGTTAATGAAAATGTTCGAATAACCATTATTCCATGGAATTATACCCATGTGTACATCTAGTAACCTATATTGGTCCATTAAGAACCCGGTAGACTCAAAATATTCCAAAACACCCCTTGGAAGTCATCAAGTTCCTTGTTATGTTCTAGAATATAATCAGTGCTTTTGTAGCACCCAAATATGTTCTCCTATCCTCCCCTCTTCTCTAAAACACCCATTATCACTATGTTATAAAATGAATATGAAAATAAGTTCCAAAGGCTTAAATTAATTGGTTAATTTGACTTTTAATGTTATAATTATTTATATTTAGCCTATAAGGATACATAAAGACATAACAATTTATGAAGAAATATGAACACGAAACTATTAAATAAGAAAATACGTGGGGCGATACATGACACTTGGATAAGTAATAGTGAAATGTGAATTTTAGTAGGGTGATACATGTACATGTACATACAAAAATAATTGTTTTAATTGCATGATAGGTCCAATATAAAGGATGTAGAAAAATTGTGGAAATACCATAGTATATCAAACCATGAAAGAATATTGGGAAGAGTTGAATTGAGATTAAATCATTATACCTATTTATAAAACATTTATGCGATAAAATTGGCTATTTGAAAAAATTATTGAATTAGAATGAGTATTATCATGGTTATACAATATTAGAGGAGTAAAAATGATTTACAATGGAGAATATAACCACACCATAACATGTGGTGATCATGCCTTGGTTAATCTTAACATGATTATTTTATCATTGTAAAATATGTTTTAGTAATTTTGGTTGGAATTTATAACATAAAAAATATCTTTATACCAAGGACAATGTTAAAATTTCTATGGTTATTTTTTGGTTTTTAGAAAAAACATGTAGGATCTCTTCACTGAGGGTAATTCGTTCCTTGTTTTTTAGATATATAAAATATATTGTGTAAGATAGAATATTTAAATTTCATGGAAATGTTTTTAGAAATAATTTTTGTGAAATATTATTAAGATATACATATGAATATGGATAGAGTTTTGATCATGATTTTCCGAAATGAATTGAAAATGGGGAATAAGACATGACCACATCATGTTAGGGTCTTTCCATGGGGTTTACAAAAACCATTACTGGAATTGTATAAATAGTTTCTACACTAATGGATGTCATGATCTTAATAACCTTATTTAAAACTTTTTAGATGAATTTTGTCATTTTGTAATTAATCTTTTACTACGACATTATTGTTTTTGACTAATCCTTAAATGGTATGTATGTTTACAGTTCCTACAATAGACATTGGAAAATTGAGTATGTAGATATTATTCAACTATTTAGAGTGTTTTATTCCTTGGGGTATTGCGATATATTGATTTAAAATATGGAAAAAAAAAATTTAGGATGTGAATATTTGAAATAAATGTTTCCAAGTGTAACAATATTAATAGGGTATCTCCACACTATGTTGGAATATTGTTATATAATAATGAATATAAATAGCAATTTTTTTGATTTGATTTTAATTTCCGTATATGATGAAATGAATTGATATTTAGAGGGATCAATATATATATTGATTAAACTAATTTAACTAAAACACATATAAAACACTTCTCTATCTAAAATAATTGGGAGAATATGGATCAATCTCAACCATTGTAAGATGATATCCATTATTTTATGGCTAAATGATTTCTTTTATAGTAGATATAGAAAAATTGGATAATATAACTGATAGAATGAAATTAGCACAATTAGTTTTTTAGAGAAGTGATTCCATTAGTAAGAGTCATTTGTATATCAATTGTAATTACTAGAGGTGAAATATTCCTAAAATTTTGTAAATTACGAATAACTAATTAGAGAATGAGAGACCACATAATTATGGTAATTACTTTAAATTAATTATTATTATCTACGGAATTAGATTCTAATATTAAATAAATTTTATAGTGTAATGATACAAATTATTATTTAACGAGTTTATCATATCTTACATTTGATATGGTAAGATATAATGTGGATTTCCATAGAGTATCAAATCAAGATTTTGTTATTATATTTGAAATTGGTTAAATATTATTATCTTAGGGAGACCATCATGCCTATAAACTGAGGTGGACATTGTTAATGTAGTTATCATAGGAGGAAGCATAGAAAGGTACCATAAAAAGATTGTAATTTATTAAAAAATATATTTTAAGGGTAATGGTCATTTGATTGAAGTGATCACACCCTAAAAATTTGTACCAATAAAAATATTTTTTGTTAGTTTAGACATTAACATTTGTGTGCTCGTTAGATGTAGCCTAATGTGGAGGATCCACGTAAGTTTTTTTATTCTCATGTGATTTTAAAGCTGTATATGTTTTTCAGTTATAGTGAATGTTTATTTTAGGGGGCATATATTGAGTTTTATTCATTTTAACTTACGATAATGATTAAAATATGGGTGAAGGATAATAATTTAGAGAGAAAAAATGAAAATCATTAATTACGCTAATTCCACCCTTATGAGGGTGTTTTTTCTTATACATATTAACCTGATTGACCAAAAATTCCATTTTTTGCATTCTCATAGTTATCATTAAATACATAATTATAAATTCAAGTAGGAATCATATAATCACTACTAATAATTTTAATGAGTCCCCTTGGATTCATCAAGAGGGGGACGAAATTACGAATATATATCATATAAGTTTCCTAAAAAACATACTCTCTCAAAGGTGAAAATGTTTAAAAAACCATCAATCATCCAAAATGTGATCGGAAAAAAATAAATTTAAAGTAGGTAATAAACATAATTTATTATAATCTTATACTTACACATATAGGAATTGTAAAAATAATGTTGTATATGGTTTACCATTTAAAAATTAATGGATAAATCGTTAGCATGGAATTATATCATCCATTTCCTTAAAATCCTCTTGTATTATCCAGTGGTTATAATGTGATGTTTTTGTCTATGAAGACATGTGATTATAATATATCCTAGTAGGTAATATATAAACCAATAAAAAAATATTTTCCTTCAAATTGTACAAAACACAAATTCTTAAATCCCCAGTACGAATTTGTATGATGATGCTAATATAATAATACATCACATATTCCATTTTAATTGAAAAAAATCAATAATTACATTAATAAAAACCTATAATTTATCACCAAATTACTTCATTATTATTTAAAAGGAATATATAAATACATATATGATTTCTTGATCAACAACCAATAATAATGAACCTAATAGAACACAATACAACCATGGTAGTCCATATTATCTTCAATTTAAGCTTTTAATATTCACCTTTTGAGGAATCCTCATTCATGAATTTTATTAATAAATAATAATACTAAAATTAGTCATCCATGATTGTTATATCATTATTTATCTCTCACTTATTTTCCCAATAAATTAAAAAACCCGTACATCACCCTATAATTACAAAAATCCCCATCAATTTTTTTGTTTCAAATTTAAAATTTGAAAATTACTTTTTATGTCACATTCACATTAACAGCTTCTTAACTTTTATCCTTAGTAACTAACATACCTTTATATCACATTTTATATGTTTATCATTAATTCATCATAGAGAATGAATAGTATATTTTCTACACACCGAGACACTTATTGAAATAATTAGAATATGTATTCTATTGAAGACCACAACATTTTGGGTAGAGCAACAACTCATTTTTCTTCAATCCCACCGATTACTCTGAAACTACTATTGATAAATTAAAAAACAAGGAAATAAAATACTATAAAAACGTGTTACATTATCATTTTTCTTTCCCTATATCAACCAAATACTCAATTTAAATTTATATTGAAAAACCAAAATCTAAAAAAACAAACATCCTCGATAGATAATCTATGACATGGTCATATTACAATTTTTTTGTTTATTAAGGAACTAAGTCACATACCATTTCAATTCATCATGGTATATAACCATGAAATGTTATCATTAAACCATAATCCTTTATTTCCTATATCATAAAAAAATATATAGAAGCATGAATTGGAATGATACTCTATGGTATCTGGATATTTATGAAAATATCTTCATAATCAAAAATCAATATTATAACCACTATTCCAAAATACTTCATCTAGTTTATTTTCAAATCCCATAACCATAGAGTGGATTTATAAACACCATTATCTGTATTACATATATTTACATAAAAAATTCTAATACAGAAAGTTCATCTCATACAATTTTTTTACTTTAAACATAACCTGATGATGGTATAAAAACACTCTAAATATCTAACATTCCTAAATTCACTTGATTATGTATATGATTTTTAGGATGAAAACAAAATATAACATCACTTTAATTAAAATTAATTTACCTTCTCAATGAAACAATCTCTTTTAAACATGTTAATGAGTCACGAAAATCTAATACATAAATAAATCAACTTCATTGGTCACAATTATACAACATTTTTATTTTATTATCAATAAATGAAAATAAAATAGTCCAAAAAAAATAAAAATTAATTACTCATTCATTATAATACAACATGAGTATAATTGGAATAGAAAAAACAATGATAAATTATAATTATAGTATTTTCTATAAGAGAATCCCACATTCCATTATATTCTGCTCTAAATATTCTATTCTCACTGAAACCACCCATGTGAATGAACAAAACTAATTCACTATAGAAACTAAAAAAACATAAAAAAATTAGAAACAAATTTTACATAGAATATATAGACATAGATTGATACATAGTCGCCCATCCATCCATGTGCATGCTGAACTAATAACATTTCCTTATTTAAACCCCCAATAATATATACTTCCCCAAAGTATTTACATTATTTGTTATATAAAAATTGTTTTCTATTGTATTTATGTTTTTACTCTCTACTATGATGAGAAAACATTACTTGATATCAAGAAACACAAATTTTGAATTTTAAATTAGATTTCAAAATAGTATTATGTGATTCTTATAATCACAGCCCACCAAATAGGGTAAATTCACTTTCACTATGAGATCAATATGTTATTTCATTATCCAGATTAATTGAGTTATTTATTTTTTGTAACATATTATAATTCTACATTACAAATGGTATCCAAATTTTGTATCTCCATGCTCAATTATACCAACCTATCATTAAATATAAACAATACATTTTATGTACAACTCTTATCATCAACACTTATTATTCCATAAAATTTTTGGTATCCATAGAGATCAATATTACCTTCACTATTGTAAACCAATAAAAAAACAATTTCTTCCTAAATATACATTAGGAAATTTTTTTTGTTCAATGAAAATATACTCCATTATAATTATTTCATATCCTATAAAAATTATATCAAAATATAGAAAAAATTCAGGAATCAACCATGTAATGAAAAAAAAATTAATTTTATGCAATCTATATTATAAATCTATTTTTCATCATCATATTTGAAGAGCATATTTCCAATTTAAATTGATATAGAATCCATCTAACTATCTCATATTCTAAATTTATATAACGGTTATTGGGAATATTTCCCTTGATAAATAAACAAGAATCATTTATTAAGATAAATTTGAAGTCCCAAGAAGTATTTCATATCTCCCTTCCTCAAAATTTCAATCAGTTACTTCATTTGATAAGATTTTTATTTTTAAAAATCATATTTACTTTGAATTTTGACAATATAAAATCTATAGAAAATCTTTATGAAATGAAACACCATTATTTATTTTATCTGGAGGTTTCTATTCTCTCACGATTTTCAAAATTTTAGATACTAAAAAAATTAACCACAACATTTATCATGAAATCCTGTATTCTATCATCTCGGAGTAGAAATAATTTAGGTTTCTCAATATACAGGTCCTCCAGAACTCACTTTTTAAGAAGAAAGGCATTACATAATTTTGGAATATATTTTATTTTATTTGAGTAGTGATGAAAATAACCAATATTTTAGTATCGATAATATCAATTAGAGAAAAATTCCCATCATAATCTATTTTTTCATCCCTGGATTATAATTTTTAAAATAAGCTATGAATTTTTTTCATCACTTATACCTTCTCATTAATTTTATTTTAGATAAAAAATGTTATTTCAATTAGTTTTCTATATTTTGGATTTAAAACCCTTCCAAAATGTATTTATTCACAATACTTTTTAATTAATAATTCATATAATGAGTCTAATAATTGTACATAAAATCATCATTCACACACATAAACACATCCTCAGAAACTAGTGATGTGTGGGATTTTTTCCTCATAGAACTTCTTTTTTAAACAGAATATGATTGATTGATATTTTGAAAATAATATTTTAAAGAGAAGAACACTTGATATTGTTGAAATTTGGACACTATCACCATCCTTATATTTAATATATTGTCAAAATTAATTAATTAATTAATACTTCAGTACTTAAAAATAGTATCCTAATATTTCTGTAACATCATACCTAGACCTTTGTATTAATATTTTTTACCATATAAAATAAATTTAACTTCTTGAGGACCTAAAAGAAGGTAATCCAAAAAAAATCAACAAGATAAAAAGAAAGACCTGATCTAGGAAATTTAAATTGTCATATATATTATTTTACATTCTAGATTAAATAACAATTCAATGAATAATTGAAAAAGTGAATATAAGTGATAAAAAAACCTATTTCAAACAAGAACATAACTATCATAAAAATTAAATAAGATAACAATAAAGATAAATACATAGATAACAAGTGTTCTTGGGTCTCTACTACAAAAAATTCTCACGTGTTTATCCATGAATGGCTAAATAATATGTTATTTTATTCTTTATATTTTCTCTCTTTCTCTATGTCATTACTAATAAATCTATTAGAATCTCACACCAGTATATTGTGTATTGACTCAGTTTTTAAGCATTATGTGAAATACAATTGGTTTATTTTATTATTAATTTCTCCCAAAAATAAAGATATATTTTTAAACTTATTTCATACATCAAATATCATCCATATGATTCTATATGCATATGAACATTCTACTCTAGATCAGAATCTAGGTGGAAGCAACCAATATTTTCTCCCATAACTGATTGTGTTGATAGTAATTTATTCTTGTCATATTTTATGAATTTATTCTCCTTTAAATAATAAATATGATTATTATTATTATTTATATTCTCACTAGATTACTCAATATGGATTATCCAACGAATAATTTAATATCAACCAGAAAACATAACTAGTACTAATGCAGTGAAGCACATGAGAAATATCAATAGTTTTTTTGAAATTGTGTCATCAATATACCTTAATACTCCCCATTTTGAATTTCACAGTCAGTTGTGAACTACAGTCACACCAATATCCCAATAGAGGTTTCCAATTTAATTTGTTTTCATTGTCATATCCACACATAAAATTTCAAAATAGAAAATAATATTCAACAAGATATCAACCAAAAAATTATAACAGATCCTTTGTATTACTTGATATTCAAATATTTAACGAATAGAAAAAAATCATACAAGATCTGAAATAATGTATTAAAATATTAAAAAACATTATTTGGGAGATAAAAATGTCATATTTTTTGGAAACCATCATATGAAATAATTTTTTTGATATTATACATTTTCACATGAGATAAAAAATCCAATTAAATTGACCATGGACTAATCCAAATTCATATAAAAATTAAAGATTTGTATTATGAAATAACATTATTTGAAACATTAAATCTAAAAAAATAGGTGTGATATAAAATTATAAAAAAATTATTTTATAATTCTTAAATGAGTCATACCAAATTATCACAATTCATATAGAATAAAATATAGGCCTTAGGATATAGATAGAGCTATATGAATTCTAAAAAGTTAAATGAAATTCCCTAAATTCATATTAATGTTAATGAAGTATTATAAAATCACTAAAATTTAAATGAAAATTATAGAAAGTCATAAATTTTTTAGATATATCAAATCCACCACACATAAATCATGGACTCACATTAATATAATAATTAAAATTACTACCAAATAATATTAAAAACACACAACCATGAGATATAAAAATTTAAAAATACATACTCAAAATTATCATTCCATTTCGACAGCCATCAAATGAAATTATCCGCATGGTTTATTCAATCAATTCCCATGTCACTTATCCTCCCATTAACACAAAAAAACAAACATCACCTTGATTTTATATAATCACAAAAAATTATATTTTCCAATAACATTTTCTCTTCCAGACATATATAATGGTCACCATAGGATTGATAACTTCATTCTTCTCCACCAAAATGAGTAAAGAAGTAATATTTTTCATAAGATGTTTTAATGGATGTTAAGTGGTTTACGAGATGATAGTATTTATAAGATTATAAGTTCGAGATAGAATATATAGGGCTGACTTTTTTTATGCAAAAATATATGATTGTGTTTTCAATCAAAAATGGAATCATCCTTACTCATCTATAGAAATAAATAATCTCCAATAGTCATGAAAATCATAATTGATAGTCCAAATCTTCTTTAATCAAGAAAAAAATACTATCTAAAATACTATTTTTACATATTTTCAATTATCTCTTTTAATATATATCCCATTTAAATTTTTTAATGAAGTGAGTACTGTTTATAGTTTTAAACAGTGAATTGACTTCTATCTTTAACTTTAATGAATATATTTTTTTTCAATGTTTATAACACAATATTCTCTTTATTTTTTTAGATATACATTCAATTTAGTGGATCCTAATAAGGATTTATCAATTTTAAATTTACAGCAATATAACTTAAAAAATATTTTTTATATAAAAATAACCTAATTATCATTTTATTTTCTTTTCAAATCATCCCAAATATTATAACCAACCACAATTGAGTATCTTCTATATATTATTTCAAATAGAACATGAATTTTCACAACCAAATATGGTTATATAGGGAAGAATGGTTATTTATGTGGCTTCCCAATAGGTTTTTAAGGATTTAATAATCTTTTATAATGATAAAATTTAATGAGTAGGCCTAAATAAATGGTTAATTTAATATGTTTCTTTTAAAATCAATAAAATTGTTTCAAAAATCTCATTAACATTAACTAAAAATCTATGGTTTTAATAGAAATATAATTTATTTCTCATTAAATAATAATAGTTCTTTTTCTTTAGAAGTTTGTTTATAGTTAATAAGATGTCAAATGGGTTTAGGGTCCCAATATATGTGTCATAAAAATTTAGACAAGAATATGATACATGGTATTCAAAATTCACAAGTGTTTTAATGAATTTAAAAAACATTAAATATGAAATAGAGACATCTCAACTTTTTTTAAAATTCTGTTTAATTTTTCAAATCCTAACTCCTTGGTGTGGGATTCAAAAATTTCAAAAATTTTGAATTCTAAAGTAATGAATTTTCAAAGAAACAAAAAATCTGAGAGGAAAACACTAATTAAGGAATAAATGTTTAAAAAATAGAAAGAAAATCTAAAAATATGAAATAAAAATGAAAAAAAGAACATCCTAATTTAAAATAAATATTCCCCCCCCACACTTATTTTACTCAATTAACATATTATAAATAGTTTGTATGAGAAATGATGATCAATAATAATTTAAAAAGAAAAAAAATGTAATAATGAAGGGAAAAACATATTGTTCATTTTTTGTTAACCAACATTAAGGGGACCCTCCAACCATTATTGATATTTGAAATTCTCTATAAATACATTCAATATATGTTAATAAAATGTTAATGATATTTCAATAGCTATTTATTTGTTGTGTAAAACACAAAATAAAAAAACAATAATAAAAATAAAAGATCTTGACCACATGAAACTAAATTTACCTGGATAGAACTTTATTCTAGAGTGAAAAAGTTGTCGTTAATCTCTATTTTTTAATTCATTGTTGAAAATAATTTCATTATAAAAGTATTTTTTTCTTTCCTTTTATATCAATTATTTTTATAAGCCTTTTTTATAATTTCTTCTAGTCGATATAAGAAGAATTTTCATTCTTATCCTATAATAAATAACTCATCTTACTTTTTTAATGGTCTAAAAAGATTTTCATTCTTGATCGACATAAATGTGGGAAGTTTTATTATTCATAAATATATAATTTTTCATTCAGTTGGAGTTTTAATGGAATCTATATAATCCTATAATCCATCAACTAATCTCAAACTGTAGATTTTTCTCTTTGGGGGAGCAATTTTCCCAAATATTTGAATTATTTATTTTTTCAATGATTAAAAAATTTCATTTTTGTGGTATGAGGTGAAGTGAACCTTTTAATGGATCCTTATTTTTTTAACATAGATCTAAATTTCTATTAAAAAACTGGGATCCTTGATCAGTTATTAAATATTTTGATAAAATAAATCTATAAAATAGATTTAATTTAAAAAATTCGTTACCTACATTCAAATATTCAGTTCTATTGGGAATCACATCAGGAAAATTTATATATAATCAGTATCATGAAATATATAAATTTATATAAAATTATTTATAAACTTTCCTCTGCAATCCACAACACATACATCAAACACATCATAGAAAAAGGGGTTATTAATTAATATATTTTCTATCGGTATTAGTAAATAGAATTTGGAAAATTTTATTGGATTTATAATAAAAAAATAATCACTAAAAATGATTTTCTAAAAAAAATAATGAAGAACCATACAAACATTTCATTATGAACTAATTTAAACAATATAGGTCAATGTATGAAAAATATTAAAATTAATTGAATTTTAAAATTTGTAATCCACATTTTATTCAGTTGGCCACTACCAACATGCCGCAAATAATAACCATTGGTTATGCAGTTCATTGAATCACTCTCATGATTAGTAGTTTTTTTAGAATACAAATGTGTATTTTCATTTTTATTAAAATATTTCACAAGATTATAAAACTATGGTCTCAAAATTCTTTTATCATTCAATTATTTGTCAAGAATGATCTCTTTGAGGGGTGAGAACATATTTCTTGTTTTTAACTTAAAATAGTTGTTCATTAACACAAGATGTTAGGGAATAATTTTCAAATTCCATTATTATATTTTATTTCTACATTAGTAGCTCTGGTTTTACACAAGTGATACATACATCATTTTTTATTTTTTAAAATCCAAAGACATTTCTAGGGGTAACATTTAAAATTTACCCTATCTTTAGGGCTCATAAAAACTGTTAGAGGGTTTTGTTGGTAATATAATGTGATACTTCCATCAAGAAAAACCATTGTGAAAAAGCAATTGTTTTGTGGCCACGAAAAAAGTAATATAATAAAAATTATAATAAATATAATAATTTTGTCTAGAAAAAATGTGTTTATGATGGAATACACATATATTCTGAATAAAGGAATTTATAGGGTAACCATGATCATAGTTGGATTTAGAGCATGATATTCGCCTTATATATGATGTATTTTCTTTGCATCAGTCATTGTGGTGTCAAACAATCATTTTTGGAATGAAAGGGAATTTAATTAAAAAATAATATTTATTTATTTAATTCATATATCCTTAGTGAGCCCTATATATGTATATCTCATTAGATATACATCTAGGATTAGATTCACATCCTAGATATTGTTTTATAGGGAGTATCCTTGGTCTTTCTATTAGTAGATAATCATTGTGTCGGGGAATTGATAAAAAATGTGTTCAAAATCATCTACATTTTCGATGATATCATTCTCATGAACATTACTCCATATTGACAATCTAAAGAATCTAAGTGTGGGTTTTTATGGATTTATTATATTGAATTTTTATCTTAATAATGACCAATATATTCCTCATTGAATCCATATTAAGGAAACTATATAGAGATTTTAACTTACAGTGTTCCTAGAATAAAGAATTTAAAAGAGAAAAAAAATAAAAAAATTTATTTATTCATTAGTTAATAAATTTTTGCCTACGAATAATAGCTTCTAAAAAATTCAAATATATGATTTCTTAACTTAATGGTCTGTAGAGCCCCCCTTATCTCTTCACATGCTCATTGCAAGTATTTTTTTCTAATGAATCCCCCCAAGCCACATTCCAATTTTATTAGAATTTTTTGATTGGTTTTTTGAATCATTTATGAAAATTCAACTTTGAGGATTGTGGCATAAGAAATGTTCCTGAAATATATTTATAACACAAATTTGGGTATCAAGAGTGAATAATGAATGGATACATGTTCATACGATTGGAATTTCATTAATGATGATGAGGCTTCGATGGAGAATATCTTTTTTTGAAAATTGGAGGATGAGAATAAATTTATAATGATGTAGGATACATGGATGACATGTTTTTTGAAGTTAATTGTTTGAATGGAGGTGGAATCAGTAGAATAGGTGGAAAAAATGGAATATGTGTTATTGATGATGATTCTAAGAGAAACACAATTATATTATGTGTTGTTTAGAAGAAAACACATAATCTAATTTAAATAAGTGAAGACAGTGTTTTAGTGGAATTTAAATATCACGAATAACTGGTATAAGCAACACATCATATATCATCTCGGTAAAATGACCCAAACAACACAATACTAGTCATGTGACCCTTCATGTAATAGAAGCTATGAATTAAGCCATGAAACCATGTATTTATAATTTTATATACTATATACATTGCCAACAGATGGGTAGGTTACTCCATGAGTGTTACATAATGTTTACCCTAGGTACATACCATACAATATGGGAAAATATTTTTATATACCATTTTCCTTTAATTTATTTATGGGATTGATCTTACGAGAAGTATACACTAGATATTGTAATAATTAATTCGTTGTCTTCCCTAGATAGGGTCTGGTATCCCAAAATGTAACTTAGGACACGTGCTATCCTATTTGTGTGATGATCATAGATAAGGATAGGTATACCATCAGAGTATTTAGGACACGATCTGTAATTACCTTCCTTTGGTAGGTCCATGTATCTAATTTCAATCATTTGGAATTGTGATCTACTTTTATATAATAAGGTATATAGATTTATGTATGCCTTTGTGGCTTAAGGCATGATCCTTTATCTATGAGTTTAATTCCATAATCTAATATGTCATCTAGTGAGGTGTGTCTCCCTCTTTTGTACATCTTGTAGAGAAAATTCAGAAATAAAAATAATTCAGATATCTTAATTCAGATCATCTATTTCTAACATTCCTATCATTAAAACATTCTCACAAACACCATAACATGCTATGTGGTTATCTAAGATAAAATACCACTAAACATGAACAAATATATGTAATATTGGATATTTTTTCCTTCTCCTTTAGGAATATTAATTTATATTTATAGCATAATATTAATTCACATCAAAATAAGAAGCACCATGCCCATTTTTGTGATCACCATGTCTCACAAATTCAACCTTAACACACCATTAACAATTATATTTCATAATTAATAAACATTGTCTCTTTTCACTCACCATGGAATGATGCTAGATTTAATAATCTTCTTCAATCAATTTTGAATTTTTCAATTTTTTATACACTCCATGACTTTACCACAACCTCACTATGAGTGTTTTTTTCATCCCTATTTTACCCAAAGAAACTCCTCAACTAGAACACCTAGTGAAATGTTGTGTTCCACGAAATATTGGGTATTCTCACTAAAAACATCCTTGTGTTATTGAGTGGAATCTCCATTCATGACCAATAAACATTCAAATTAACATCATTGAATCCAATATACTACTGAAAAAAATTAAAATTCCTCGAATGGATTTAGACATATACCCTTTTAGATTATTTGGTGATACATCCAATAAAAATATCTCACAGTATCAATATCTGAATCCTCATTTCTTTTTCCCCTTATAAAAAATAATTACAATGGTAAAAATTGTGTTATTACTAACTTATATTTCTTCAAATAAACATCACCATCCTAAAATACAATATAAATAGGGTGATTAAATAACATAGTTCTCTTAGAAAAAACCTTTTATTACTCCACTCTATGTATGCATGGGCTTACTCAATGAAACAATAAGAGTGAAATAGCCATGATTGTCTAATAAACAATTAAAAAATCCTTATGTGAAAACATTATCAGTAATATCTCATTTATAAAATATGGTTTGTATGAAATATAATTAAACATGAAATAATTGTATCCAACATACTTCTCAACAAATCCATCAAAATTATTCATGAGAAAGGAAAATAACTCAGATTTTGTTCATATGCTCATTAATAAATACCCCCTTAACAATTTCATTAAATGTAATAAAAAATGTATGTTTAATTGGTTACCTTATATTTTAGATCCTATAAGAGTCATTAAATTCTTGATTTTCTAGAATACATGTTAATAAAAGTTTCCACCTCAAGTGATATAACCTTAAGGGAATAACTCTTATCCTCTTCATCATTATGAATTACCCCAATTATAACTCATCTTCTTTTCTCTCCAAAAGGGAAAACATTAAAATTATACATCAATTTCGATCAATTTAGTATAAATAAACAATAAAAAAGGAATAAGTAGGTAACTCCTAGTTCTTTAGATGAATCATTCAGGATGAGAGTTTCCCCTCAACCTATGATATTATTTCCTTCCAATATCTACAAATTTTTTCCTATTATTTTCATTAATAATTTTTTTTCTTTCTTTCCTCCCTTGAACCTCTTACTTATAATAAATATTTTTTAGGACATACTCCCTTGCCTATGTTCAAATTGAACTATTTATTTTTATTCATTGGAAATAAGAATAAGTTAAAAAAAATTTATTGAATTTTCCATTTTTTATGAACTGTAATATACCAATTGACTCTTCATTTTAACACTACTAGATAAATTATAAAAAACTTTTACTTATTCTTTTGAGAGAATATGATTTCATTGAGTGTTTAAACTAATTGTCTCACTAAAAATCTACCAATGTTATTACATATCCAACGATATAGATATATTGAATCAAGTTGAAAATAAATTTTGTATATACCACCCATAACACAAAAAACTCTTAAATTGATATCTTCTATTGTTAATTCTTTTTGGTCAAAAATGGTTTTTTTATATCCATATAAATACATATTTTTAATTTGTGGTTTTGGATTTCATTAAATATTGTCTTATATTGGTATGAAACATTTTATCCCATTCTACATGATCCAAAAACGTTATAGATTACTTTTAGAAACAATATAGTTGGAAAAAATAAATTAGTTATTTCAATGATTAGAATTTTTTTTCTTTTCCTATTAATTTTCTCCATCACACAATTATTTAATGATTCACCTAAAACATTAATTTTCCTATAATTGTTTTATATATCAATATTATTTAAATATTCATGTTACACATTAGTTATATCAATATAGTATTCTAAACATCTATTCAACTCATGTTGAATAGTGTTACATATTATATTTTCACTAGAAATTTTAAATTCATTCGGAGTAAATTTCTATTTTAGACTATATATAATATTTTATTTACCAAATATATTTAACATGAATATATTTATGTAAAAAATAACCTTATTCCTTCTTGAATAGTTATTTCTTTTCCTTAGTCTCTTAAATTTTCTCCTTCCATATCATATTCTTTTATTTCATTAGTTTTGTATTTTTTCGAAATAAGAATCCAAATTACATTCCAATTCCCACTCAATTTATTTTCTCTCTTCTCAATCATCATCATTAATTTATGAGATATAAATTTTATCCACATAATAATATATAACAACTTATTTATTATAATTTTTATATGATTCATAATTCTCTTTCAAAATTATTATTCTTTTGGTGATTTAGTGTTTCTTATTTTTCTTATCTTCTTAGTTTATTTAGGGAGTCTAATCTTTCTAATTTGATTTAGATTCCTTGACCCAATTCTTTGGAAATTAATTCCCAAAATTTTTAGAATATCATTATTATGATTTCAACTATTAAATTAATTAACTTTTCATTTACAATTTCTTTTGTGGAAACTATTTCACAGATGAGTGGTCTTCTAAATAATTCCAAGAAGAATGATTGTTATCAAAATTATTTTGGAATGTTCCTCATTTGATTAATCAAAATAGTGAATTCTTTATTATTATCAATAAATACATGAATAGTTTTTAATATATATTTTACCTAGGTGAAATATATATTAATATATTTCTCATTTATTACATGATTATTCTCAAATATACCCCTACAAACTTATGACATAACTTCCATCCCTTTGAGGTTTCCGTTATTGTAGTTTCTAAAATTGTCACATATCTCTTTTTTAGTTTAATTAATAATAAAATAGATGTAAAATTTCTATTAAAAATATCTTATTAAATAAATTTATTTTTTCTCATCCATATTCATATTCTGTTTATCATCTTATGTCCTATGATCATTTTATAAACTGGGATGAAATCCCACTATAGTTTCTTCTTTGACAATTAGAGAAAGTGAATGGATGTATGAAAGCATCCCATTAATCAAACAATTGTACTTCATGTAATCAAATGAATGAAATAATATTCTATTAAAAGTTTTGATATTATTTAGAAATTTTGTATCTTTAGAGAACCATGCTATGATACAATAAGTTAGTCATAGAACTGATTAGATCATTGAGAGGGGTAGGTGTGAATCAGTTATATCTTTTCTCTTATGTGGAATTTGTTTTAAAATAAACCTATTGAACATGTGATGGTTCTCAATCCACTAAAAATAATCCATCATTCCTTCCACCTATATAAAAACAAATAAATATGATATAACTTGATATTTACATAGTTCAATTAACTCGGCTCACACATTCCCATATTCATTTTTATACCAAACATAGTTTCCCCAATATATCAATAATGTATTAAAACATAAATCCACTAGGTTATTCACACTTCTATAATCTATTGTAAGATAAAATTCATCTATAAATATTATCCCAAAAATAAAATCCTCATCAACTTGTGATACATGAACTTATAGATGAAAATAATCTTCCATAAACATAATGATAAACTGATCTACACAAGTTTATTTTTATGAATAAATTTAAAAGACTCGTATGATCTTCAACCAACTGGTATTAAACATCGTTTAGATACAGTGTGATCTACAATCAACATAGCCTTTAGAAAAAGTAGTATATTGATGATATCTGACATTGACTCCTCATATATTATCCTCGATACTAGTTTTATAAAACATTCTATGTTCAATTTCATAGTAGATGCATGTTATATCAAACTATACTAACTATATAATGACACAATCATAATATGCAAAATAGAGAATCACATTGTCAATTAAACTTCCCGCCAATCAGGGAACATTATGTGTCTTAAAAAAATACTGTAATTACTCTATTAACCCCATGGATCTACATCCTTCCAGTCAAACCCTAACAATATAAGGGATTAAAATTCTCTCTAATATAGCAAGAATGGATTATATTTAATTAAATTTGTTAACCACTACTAATCACCTTCATACATTTTATGTTTCATGACACAAAATCTAGGACCATGATTATAGAATCATTGAATAATTATTCACACATCATCAGAATCCTTATATCCTAATTTGGTACATATTTCCCAAACACACCCACTATTATGGATTACTTAGGAACACTATGACGTGGTCTATGTATCTCTTTGATAAAACACACTTCAACATAACCATATCTATGTACTATTTTCTATTTGGTATTCTCTTACACGAATTCATACTGACACTTCCATCATCTATGAAAATCACATCACTATATGGACTACCACAACCATTTTTAGTTCACTACATCTTATAGGTGGAACCTCAACACAGAGCACACAATTCCAGGGTGTTGTTAAAAAAACTTTGATGTTATTTACTCACCATGGAATGAGTCCCGACATGAAAATCACATAAAATTCATTTTGAATTTTACAATCTTCAATAAACTCTATCGATTCACCGTGACCTATCTAAAAACATGTTGGCCTTCCCCTTGTTGTATAGGGTAACTTTTAAATCACCAATCCCAATTCATATGTGTGGTTTCTTTCATTATTGGAATTTCTGAAACAAAAATACTTGTTCTATGGTTGGTATATCTCCTAAAATTCCCCATCAAAACAAAAATTAACTTCGTTGAATAATTTTTCTTATTCGAAAAAAATGAAACTCACCCAAGGGTGCCAACATCTTTTCCCCACATTTTTTATTCCTTTAGGGAAACTCTCAAACCTTATGTTATGTAACCCTATTTATGTATTCTTTCTTTGTGATATCATGTAATCCTGTAGAGCAGGTTTTTGAATACCATTATTTGATCTTTTTACCCCCTCATAACTTGTTTTTATATATTTTTCACAATATTAGTGATTAGTTGAGTTGTATAGAGTTGGTGTGGCTTGTTTGATTAAAACTCTTTGTAAAATATAGAGTCATATTTTTAATATATTGATGATTTAATGTTATTTTGTTGAACCCTATAAAGGTATTTATCTAGTAATTCATAAAGAATGGTGATACAACTCATGAGCTTTTATATGTTTGGGTTTTCTAGTATATATTTTCCAATTTTATTACCATGTGGGTTTCAATAGTTCCTATTATTTTAGGCATGTGTTATCTACATTAATAGTGATCATTATATATATATATATATATATATATATATTATTTTATATGTATCTTCTATATTAAATATATGTATTAATAAGAACGTTATCCTAGACTAAGCCCCTGCATGTAATGAAATATTCTTACTAAGATCTAGTCAGTATCCCTTAACCTATTAACAGTAGGATTGGGTGGTCACTCTCATCCAACTATAGTAAATAATGGTCCATGACATGTTATTCCCAGTGGTACTATGGGTATACCCTTCTTTTGGAGAACATTGTTTATATGAATGAGGATGATTTATTTTGGGATTCTAAATGATTATCACCAAATACGGATCTTTAATTGAGATACTTGATTGAGTAATGGTGTCACATTGATTATTTAGTTTATGTGGTTTTTTTATATATGTCATCATTGATAGATATCATAAATGAGTGATGAAAATCCTTTTTGGTTATATTTGACCAAAGGTGAGAATCTTATTTGTGACCCAAATGGAAAAAAATCAAGGAGTATGGAGTAGATATTTCTATGTATGGCCATGTCACTCTAATTATAAAAGCTATAAATAAAGAATAAAATGTATTATTACAAGGTTTTAACAAATATTTATGACATACATTATTTATAGTATGAAACAATTCATATTTCTTAATGATGGAATGTGAAATTTTTTAAGTACCTAGTACGTCAGTGTGGCATAGATAAGTTACATTATATGATTAACATTTATAACACTCTTCAAAGGATGGGAAGTAGAGTGCTTCTGCAAGTGTTTTCCTTAACAATGATCTATTTGGGAGAGTTTTTCAGAGGATTCTATCATTTATATTATCCTAATAGTTGAGTAAAATCATGAATATATTATAGAGGATGTGTAAGTCAGGTTTAGGGTGAAATATTGTTTTTTAATCCTCCATCAGTTGTCTAGATCTAGTATCTTCATTGATGAATGAATGTATTTTTCATTACAGATAGTGATGAACTATGTTTTTTAAGCTCACATATCTATAAGTGCTATTTTTTCATGTGGAGCTATAAATTTTTACACTTGGATATATTATTGATATTTTTTTATCTCTTTTTATATCATTTTTAATGATGAAATTTTTAAATATGTGGATGATATAGTGACGAAAATTTTATTCAATTGGTACACAACTCGACATTGATTTTTTATGTATGATGATCTTTTTACGGGTAAAATTGTAATTTTAACATAGCTGAGGACTATAGGAAAACATTTCATGGGATCCATTGGTATTGTGATTTTATGTTCATTATTGGATAAGAAAAAATTTTCAAGCTAGTGGTGTGAGGCCTCAAAAATAATATGATAAAAATATTATATTAGTTTTATTCTACGCAAAAATATTTTGGATGGAATTCATATATATATATATATATATATATATTGAGTGGTTAGTCTCACATGGAAATCAAGGATATGGTTGGATCTTTAACACATTCTTTTCCATAGATGTGATATAATGTTTTTTTCATATAGCATTATGTTGGTTCACTATCTGGGTTATGTTCAAAGATTATTTCATTGAATAATATTAATTAATTTATTAATTGACCTAACCATAGAAAAAAACTATATGTATCTCTCATTGGAGAATACTCTTGTGTTTTCCACCTAACATTGAGTTAGTTTTGAGAATATATGACATGATATTTCATTTGGTGAAAAAATTATTGTATCAAAGAACCGACCACAAACTATTTGGAGATCATCAATTTCATCAAGGAGATCATATTTAAGAATATTTTTCCCCAATAATCCTTACTATGAATTGAGGTATGGACTTTTAATTTTTTTGGACTTACCCCATTCATAAATTTTCAACAATCATGGACCAATATATTTCAAAATTAATCCATTATTGTATAATCACATATACCTTTTAAATAACATTTTTCCAAAATTAGGGATTTGTAACTATTATGAATTAGTTAGTGAGATTGATTCCATGATTCATCAATTAATATATGTAATTATTGGGAAGTAATTCATGATGATTTTTAATTTCGTACTGTTATGGAATGTGTATTTCATAATTATCTCATTATGAATTCATGGAAGGTACTTGATTTTGGAAGGTGATTTGACCCTACCCATGGAATAATTTCATTGCGCGTTTTATTTTCATTTATTTGCATATTTGAAATAGGATTGAATTCTTGGATTGTAGAATAATTAAGGATCACAAATGATATTGGATACATGGATGTGGGTAACATGATTTTATTATCAAGTAGAAAGACATTTGGATGATCAACAATTCTTGGGAAATTAGGATTTGAAGGAGAATCTAGATTAGAAAAAACATGGGCTCAAAATAAATTTATAAATATATCATATCTATAGAGGGAGCAATTTTTAAATTTTAGTTCATGATTAGAAGAGGAAATAGTTTAATACATAGGAAAAACATAATTCACATTGATTATATAGTTGATGAAAAAAACCAACAACAATATGTGTAGTTTCATAGAGGAAACAATGTTTAATATAATGATGAATCATCTTGGGGTTTGGTGGGTTCTAAATATCATAAAATGATTGGATGACTCACACACTATATAAAAATTGATTAAGCTGACATTGAACTATGTAATATGAAGATTTCCCATTAATGTCCTTTATATAAGGACATGTTCCAATATTCCATGTTTGTGGACCTCAGAACACCATGTATGGTGCCAATAAATGGTCATGTGAATGCTTATGTGTTACATTTCATACACCCATTTCAAAATCCAATTACTATATATAATGATCTTAAGTTTTCATGTTCATTTCATTCAGGTTCGTGCTCTTGTTTGTGAGTAGTTTACATTGGACTTAACGATGAGATATTCCTTTTCACCCCCTAATTAGAAAATATATCCCACCTTGTTTCTTAGTATGCATCATCCCCTATTTGTGGGATAGTCAGGGATAGGGTTAGGTGTCTCCCCACTAGTATGGGATCATGATTCCCTATTCCCTCCACCAGGTAGGGATATATAAATAGTTTCCATCATCTGATCATGTTACAACCTTCTACAAAAAAATATAAATAGGGCCCACTATCCCCATGTGGGATAGGTAATAACACCATATCTATGAGTAAAATTCACTAATTTTTCATGTCCTATAGAGAGGTGTTTATTTATTTTCAAGTATTACCTTATAACCCCCAGGGATTTAAATATTGATAGTATTGATTAGTGTGTTCACATAAGGAATGGTACTCATTTGGATGGATATGAATTCTAGGGACATACAAGGTATCTTGAGTCCCCCTATGAAAATATTTGGGGGGATCCATTACCCATAGTATTAATATGTTACTTTTGAAGGTGAGAATGCATCGAGGTTTAGATAGATCCCCTTTCTCAATTCAAACAATGGAGTTTATTCCAATAGCCTATAATGTAATGACTTGTATAGGGTTTGTGGTCCTTAGAACCCCTAATGTTTTGTTTGATATAAAATACTGACCCTATGTACAAAATTAAAGATTCATAGACTCTTCAGTTCTCCAAAAACCTATAGATTCTCATGAAATATGGTTTAAATTTTTTGAATATGAGTTTACCAAGACTTACCTATTTTCCTATTTCTTCTAGTGATCAATCATTTTTTTATTATTTAGGAATTTATTTTAAGTACAATCTCATATTAAAATCACATAGTTGACATGGTATACTATTTTGCACTATTTTTTATTTATTATGGGATCCTCTCTTACAAAGAGTGGATATGAATTACATATTGGTTCTTTCAATATGGTTTTAAGGCATCCTATTTAATATGTTTAGAATCACACTAGAATTCTTCTTTTTACAAATACTTCTATTCCCATTCAGAGGTTGAATATATTTGAGGATTTTTTAGGTGATGTAGAGTTGGTGTAGTTTGTTTGTGGCTAATATTTGGGTATTATTGGTGATGAACTTTAAGGATAATGATGATTCATAATGGTGGTTGAAGCCATTGAATCTATAGTGGATTAGGTTTTAATATTATTTGGTGGTAATTTCTCAGTCCTTTTTAACTCATATGATTATTTAGCATATTTTTTTAACATGTTTACATTATGGTTGACAGTAGTTATTATAGTTTGGGTATGTGTTATTTATAGTTTGGTTCATCATTTTATATATCACAAAGATCTTATAGTTATCTTATTTTTTTGGGATGTATATCAATTATAGGAATGCATTTGATAATGCCCCCTTTTTATGTGATTCTCCTACTAAGTTATTCATGTAAATTGGTTGTTTCATATTCCTTCCATTATTTTTATTGGCTTCTCCTATGGATTACTCTAGTAAATAGGGTATAATCATTACATGTGACTTATTAGACCCTCACCACTATTAAAAAACATCTAGCATACGGGGGTGTGCGCTTGAGGTATTGTGGGGACCCAGCTCGGAGCATCGTTTTAGTGGCTTCAGGTCAATGATGTAACAATATATCAATAGTGATGTTATTTTCTCTTCATACAATTTGGGTATGGTAGAAATGAGATTAGGATGTGTCGATTCTTGGTAATCAGCTTGTTCTTAGTAGTAGTTAACCAATGTATGAGGGAAACCCAAAGTCACCCATTGGTTGAAACTATTTTTCTTGATGTGTGTTATTACAACTGAATGATATTTCACTGTTGGGTGATGCACATGTTGTGTGATTTGAATTATTTATGATATTTTTCTCATTATCAAAGTGACATGAGGTTTTGTATTAATGAATCATTCTATGAACCAAAGGATATGGGTGGCGTGTATCATTATAGGCACACACACAAGATAGGTGTGTGGGGGAATAGAGAGTAGATGGCATTTTACCTCCTTTATAAACCTAAAAAAATTATTCGCAATAATTGTAATGTAAGTGGGTGAATGAAAAGAATGAATGTGAATAGTCAATGTATATTGGGTTTAAAGAAAATTTGTAACAGGGTTAAAATTTTGGGTTATGATAATTTGTAAATATTGAATGAGTTCCAAAAGAGAATGATTTGGGTAGTAATGGGAAAAGGGTAAATTATTTTGCCTAAAAAATTGTAATTGACGATTGTTAAAAGTGGTTTAATGGGAAGTGTTCCTAATAGTATTGGATCATTTTATAAATGAAGAATTCATTTGAAGAGGTGTTGTTAAATGACTTGTGTTTAATTAAATCAGTTACCCTATGATGACCATGACCCTTGTCGGGTATGGAAGAGGGTAGTGTTCAATGTCTGATGTTGACCATTAGAATATAAAATGAAGAATGGTTTGTTTAAGGTTGATAGTATGAGATCTTTCTAACTGTGGTTAAATTCTATCGTCTATTCTTCGAAGCGTCAGGTGAGTGATATGTTTAAAATGAGAATGATTGAGTTCAATAGTGTGTATCCTATTTGATGTCAGTTGGAGCTTGATTTTGTGGTTTGGGGTAGTGAGAGTGCTCTAGTTTGAGATTTTTTGATTTGGATTGTGAGGCCTTTTCAGTTGTGATATTGCCTACAAGGTGTGTTTAGGGAAACCTTGGTAGGGTTGTGGCCTCTGGGTTGCGAGGCATTGTTCGGTAATGTGAGTGAGGAAACTCTCATGGTTTTTGACCATACAGAGTGCATGGTGGACCCTAAGGATGGTGCTTGGTTCGTAGTGAACATGTGTGTAGAGACCTGGAATGATGCATTTTGAATCCCATAGAGGATTTTTTACTCATACTAAAGATGCATGAGTATACCGTTTGAATGGAACCTTGGGTAAATGGTGGCTTGGTGTGTTAGGGACAGTGTGCATCGAAATGGGGGTGATAGTGAAAATTCAGAGATTTGCTTTGTTCATGTCATGATATGTATGGTTTGGGTCGAGGAAAAATGGCTTCTCCAAGTTTTTACTCCAACCTAAGGATTTAGAAACATTCAACTTTTAATTTGACCTATTAGGGAGGTCAGATGGGGTTTCTAAACTTTTTTCTATCTGTCATACATATGGATGTTTTGGACTTGATATTAGTACTCAGAGTGTTCCATTGGGAGGGATAGACCATGAGGGTTAAGTTGAAAGTTTGATGGTTTTTTGTAACCCTCAAGGTGTGGTTATGCGATGATAGTTTCTAGAAATCAAGGGTGACCTCATCACAGGTTAGGCCAGTGGTGAAAGTTCCTTGGAATATGAAGCAAGAGAGATTCTTCAGCGGCGATGTCAATGAATTCTATGTCCCAGCATGTTTTATTAAATGGTATAGTTATACCATGTTCTTTTTTAAGGGAACCGAGTGCTTGTGATACGATATAAAGGCTATTTTAAAGGGTTGTATCATATATATTCATGAATCACTTATTTGGATGTTGATTAATGGAGGCCGAGAAGTTTTTTTGAGAAAAAAATAAACGAAAGGGTGGCTTAAATGTGGTTATATGATTTCACTCGATGGTGACACTGTGGTGAGGGTAGTCAGGTGGCTAAACTATTTAGTATGAATGGAATGGTTGTTCGATGAGATATAGAGTCCACGTCAGGGTTTATGAGGATAACAAAATAAGAGACACAGTTAGGTTAGTAAGGAGGAGATGGGATATATGCAAGATGATGTTGTTTTGTGGGAGATAATTGGGTGATAGGTGTGGTAGACTATAGATCGGTGGTTGTTATATAAAAGTGATGCAACAGAAGAACTCGAGCAGTGTGGTGGGATTAGTTCCATATGAAACATTGGTTCACACATTTCTTGTGATTTTGTCATGGAAACACTATTAGAGTTGGTTGGAAATCATTCTGGAGCGGTGGTGGTTAATTATTGATGATATGCATTTGGTAGGGAGGCTTGAAATCATTGGCAAGTCTTGGTGTCCCATAGTTTGACATCATAGATGGATAAGTTAGTAGTGGTGTTTTCGATGACTTATTATCATACCTCAGCTAGTGACGATCATGGACAATATCTTGATATCATTCCAGGTACATAGAAAAGCTTTGGGTCACACGAAGAGACATGAAGCTGTTTGGTTAGATGAGGGACATTATAAAGTTACACTCAAGAATCTAGAATATTGGGAGCATGATGGTGGGATGTATACCCTCAATGGATTGAGGTTAGGTCCATGGAATGGACCAAATGATGTTGAAATCTTAGAGTTCCGTTCACAGAAGTTGAGAATGGGAAATAGGTGACATTCATTATCTTATTTTTTAATAAGCTAGATGGTCATGTCTAATTCTGGGGATCGATTTGTGACCGATTATAAGATGTGGTGGTTGGGACCCCTCATGGTGCTATGGTAACAACACTCCTAGGTGGGGAGTGATATGTTAGCCTTGGATGCAGAGAAGAGAATAATAGTTCTTGTAGTGGAACTGGGATGCTAATGAGAAATAGGTGAGGAGCACACTAGGTTCCTCATGGATCCATGTGAAATATGGATTTACTGACTTATGAGCTATGTGTTGGATTTGAGATTATGGTGGTTCCATGGTAAGATTTTGATGTCCTTACTGGAGTTGTAAAATTATGTGGTTGGATACGACAATGAGTTGTGGCAAGAGTGGCTGAGTTCTATTACTCCAATTAATATCGGGGTTATACATGGGTAATTTTCACTTGTACAGTTTTGCAATGTTTTTCTATTTAGTGAACCATGGACATGTGATGTGGTGTTAGGCCATGTGTGAAGCCTGATGAAAGTCATAGGGGTATTAATGACATGATGATGGAATTATTCTAGAATTCATGGAATTACCTCAGTTGGTGTATGGTATGATAATGATCGGCTTCAAGTCAGCAAGGACATTGGGAAGATGATAAAGGGGTAATGTACCATCAGTTGAAGGTCGGTGTTCAGGACAAGCCAGTTATGTGTTCCATGACTAGAGATTCTAAAATAGAGTGTTTGTGGTGGGAGTGACCAACCTATTGCTTCATGTTGTGGAGGCAATTTCCATTTCAAAATGAAGTTTCACCTAATTGAGGGAATTTTTATCCTAGTCCATAGATGTATGGTCTATGAATGTCCACCTGAATGGTTTTTATGGTGTGGTTGTATCCCAATGTAGGGTAATTCCCTATGGATGCTTGGGCATGTAGAGTTGGATCATGTTAGGTGATGGGAATGGTGGGTTGAGTTCTAGTGGTCCTTCATCGATGGGTAAGGGGCCACGTAACTGGAGATGGTGAAGAGTACCACACCAGATAAGTGTTTGGTTGATGATGTGATCAGAGTTTCTAGTTGAAATGACTCTAGTAGTCACAATTCGAGTGAGTTGGCCCCTGTTGAGATCCTGAGCATGATTTAACTGGTTGAATAGCCGAGAGTTTTTAGTTTCATTGGATGTATAATTTATGATTAAAATAATCCAGAATCGTGGTTGGAAGGATCGGGTGTTTTCGTCTGGGTTATACAGGGTTTTTCATCATTAGAATTTGAAAAATAGGGGAAATGATGCCATGTTATTTGGGTATTGAGTTTTATAGAGGATCGAGATGATGAGGTTCCGATTGGTTCCTCTATGATGATGTGACATTGTTTGTTAAGATTATATGTTTTGTGAGTAATGTTTTGTCACCTATGTTTTCCACCATGATGTTTTCTCGGTGGTAATGGCTTATGTGGATGCATCCTTAAGGAGTTTTCAGCTCGTGTTTTGTTTGTAGTGAGGAAGTCATGTTGGGAAAATATATTCCATTGTTTCTTTTTCAATGGTCTTTGTGATGTGAAACCAGAAATATGGAGGATGGGAATGGATAGGCAGGCATAATGAAATGACCTTAGTTGTGGTTGTTTATTGATACATAGAAGAGAAGCTCAAGAATGATTCACTATAAGGTGGGGGGGGGTTTAAGGTCCATGTTTTTCATAAATTATTTTTTTGTTTAACATTTTTCTTGGGCCTCTTATTTTGACTAGATAAGTGTTGGTCAAGTCCGTGTGAAGGCATGTGGGTGTTCAGGGGGTTCAGGACACGAAAAAGTGGAAAAGGGTCTTCTCTGGGAAATCTACATGGTTTGGAGAACCATGTGAGGGGAGACCATATAGGTAGTGGAAATCCACTCTTTTTTCCCGTAGTCTGGATAAATATTTTGAGAGAAGATTCTCAATATAGTAGCCTTTTCATGGTTTGACAATTCTTTGGAAAACCGTGTGGGTGATTCATGTAGCCAAGAAACACTTAAAAAACTAAAAAATTTCCATCCCTGGATTTTATTCCCCAACACAGGTTTCTCCCCCATTTCACCCTTGAAACCATAGTAATGATCATTGAGAAACCATGCTTCCCATGGGTAGTTTTCCTTCTATTATTTTCCATTTGTAGCAGTGTGGGTTGCATATCGAAGCCCCGGGTAAGTCTAATATACTACTTTCTTCCTATTTTTGATTAGGGTTTTCATCTTTCTCCAATTTCCTTCTAAAGCTCTAAAACCCTCATTTTTGGGTGAGATTTATTTTGATGATTTTAGGGATGTTTTAATCCAGATCTACAGACTTTTTTGAGAGTGTGTTCATTGTTGGATTCAAGGTAGGTGGTCTATAAGAATTATCCCATAGTTTAATTTTGATTTTTCCATGGAATATGGAGTTCTTGTTTACCCCTTTTTGTGTTCTTGGTTTCGTTGAGGTGTTTGATAAAAATGGGTGTCCAAGTGACCAATTGAAACCCTCACGATCCTCGTGAAATGTGTTGAGGATGACATGACCATTCTAGGGCGACCCATGGGGTGCGATGGTAAACCCAGACCTACAGTAGGGTTAAGTGATGGGTGGCCGAATAATAATGTGGAACTCATGTAGAATGTGTCTTAATGGTTGATTAGGTTATAATTTGAATAATAATAAATATTATAAGGATGATAAAGACATTCTGTGTTATTGGAAAGACTAGAAAATGGGTGATTAGGTTGAAAAAGATTACACTGATTGTTTCATGAATTCTATTTAGAAATGACTAGAGGGATTATGGCATAATAAATAGTTAATTTACAATTAGGTAATGGAATGGGAAATAGTTAATGTCATATTGAGATGTAATAATGGGATGGATCAATTTTTGTAATGGGTTATTACATGAGAATTAGGTGGGACACCTAAATTGTTGAATGCAATAGAGGGAATGTGTTATGTGATATAAGAATTGTTCTTGAAATTAAGAAGTGGGTAAATGCTTGTGAAATGATGATTGTGGTATATGGGTTAATGAATGGTAAATGATGTATTTGGATATATCTTAGGGGTTCTTGAATACATGTAATTGGTTAAGGCACATGAATGAAAATTTGTATTTGTAGCAATGAATTATAACTGGCATGATATTAATTACCATACTATGGTAATGTATTGTGAATTCTAATGTAATTGAATATTCTGGGTTTTGTATGGTATGGTTCTAGTGACATGGTAAATAAGCATGTGAACAAGGCTGGGTAGAGTGGGGTATTGACTTGAGGTTCTACGCCCACGGGTCGAGGAAGACTGATGCTCGAATCTCCACCAAAAAATGCACGAGTTTGGGAAGGGGGCGAAGGCTATATTCCCCAAATGGTTTCATTACACCAAGACTATGTTTTTAGTTGATTATAATGTGTTATTGTGATATGTGTATCCCTAGTGAGATATGGACTCGATTTATTTCTCTTGTGCATTGTGATTGAATGATTTTTACACTTGTGTAGTTGATAATTTTGTCAAAACCATGGAAAATGTGATCAATATGGATTATGTAATGATGATTGTATAAAAAAGGGAATTATGATAAATTCTAGTAATGAATTAAATGAACATAGTTAACTAATGGCAATCGAACTTCCCCTTGTTTACTTACCTTGTATATTGTACTTGCTTGCACTATCTATTAATCAGGATATATTATAGACACCATTGGTGGTGTCCTATTATGTTTTGTACTCACACCCTTTTAGGGCCACCGTTGGGTAAATGATAAGATATATTGGTTGTAGGTTAGGACATGGGAAGAGGTCCTGCACTAATATGTTGAGTTAGGTTCATGATGTACATGGATAAGGATCCAGACATAGAGTTTGGACCCGCTTGTGAGATTTGACTGGTTGTTTTATTTTGGGATTTATTCAATTTTCAGCACTAGTATGGAATGAAATATATGTATTTTATTTTTATTTTGTACCCTTTTGTTAAATGTTAATTTATGCATGTTTATTGGTTGTTTCATATTGTTTTTTCTATTTTTAATGTGTTCTATTGTGGAATTCTTAGTTAAAGAGGATATAGTCTCCACACATGACATATTACAGCCTCACCACTAGTTGGCAAGCTATGGAATACAAGGAGGTGTACATGCGGTCATGTTATGACCTATACCGGAGCACCAGTTTAGTGGCTTCCAGGTCGGGGAAGTTATATTATTCATACCCTATACCGAAAAAATCTATTGGATGAATTTAAAAATTATTGTATTATGTATATAACATATACATTTCATTAATTTTATTTATTAATAGTAATTGAAAATAATATTAATATATAATCGATTCATATTTTTCATAAATAATTGATATTGAATGACTTCACCATACATTTTCAAAAGATAGTTATATTTATTCTTGATAAATTAATGGCTAAATTAAAATTATAATTTTATACTAAAGATTATTATGGTTCATTTAAACTAAAAATCATGTGTATTGAATGATATTGAAGAATTAAAATTATTTAGATAAAATATTTCTTAAAAACATCAGGGTGTCACAAAATTATGATGGTTGAAAAACTTTGGGTGAAACTCAAAGACATATGTTTTAGTCATAAAACTACAATACACTTTTTCCTCTTCATCTTTTATTTCAAACACATTTATTCATGATAAAATAATAATGTTTTTATAGGATATTGATCGTTGGTGTTTGGAAATTAATCGTATGAATCTATTTATTATAAACATAAATATTGTTGAATGTATTTTTTTTCTCAATAGATCGTTCAAGAATATTTTCTATATGAAGAAAAAAATTGAATATATGGATTGAAACATGTAAAAACTACTAACCGGGACAATTGAATGTGTAAATATTACAAATAAATATATAGATCAACAATGTATAGTAGGAAAGTGAATATATAGATTGAAAATATTTACAAACAAGAAAAAATAAAAATATTCCATGTGACGTGATGAGGTAAATTATAGAGCTTCCTATCATTAAATTTGGTCCACCTAAAATAATCAATAACTAAAGTCAAGAAACTCAAAATTAGTTATATAATGTTAAAGACAGTTTCTTTACATCCACTAACATTTTGTCTTGATTTTCTAAAAATATAGATCAACATATTAAAAATTATTCACCAAACACATATTGACTAATTGATATAAAATACAATTTGAACAAGAAAAATTCAATCATCCCCATTTAAATATTTTTCAATAACAATATGAACTAATGTCAATATTTGAATCTACATAGATTCATTCTTCTCACCTTATTGATATTAAATTTAAAGATCAATATATGTTTTCTTATCACCTCATTCATAATCTTCTAATGACCTAAAATTCATCTCCCTTTCTCAAATATAAAATATACCTTCATTCACATGTATGAAAAATATGAAAAAACATTATTATCTTGAAAAATATCCTTTATTTAAATAAATATATCTCTATATGAGATAAACAATTATTGAAAAAAGTGAAAATAATCAAGGATTTAAATGTTATAAATAAAAAACCATACTTGAAATCCCAAATCAATTTCTTATTATGGGTATATATATACCATATTTTTCAAAAAATTTATTGGTTTCTACACATAATTCAATAAACAAATTAAAAATTTCTGGTGACATGCATCCAACTCCCTCTTTATGTCATCATTTTTTTTATCAAAAACACTCCAACTATATTAAATATTCAAAATTAATCAAAATTAATAGATAAAAATGTTATTATATAAAATCTTATATTGTTTTTTTATAATGGTTTATAATATCCATATTTTATAGAAAACTAGATTTTTGATAGCCCAAGCTTATTTGTTCTCCATATAAAGTGATGTATAAATCTGGTCCACTTAATAATTGATTAAATAATCTAGGATGAATAACATCATTCATATGTAGTGTGTAAAAACTTCATTCTAATAACTTAATTCCCTATATGTCAGAACAAATATACTAGAATAATGTGGATTAGGGGACGACAATTTTTCTCAGAAAAATAACAATGAGTCTAAGAGGTTTCTCTAAAATTACTCTTATTTTTCAATAAATATCATAATACATAGTGATATTATTCTTCTTAATATCCTTCATAGGTTGTTTATTTCATGTCCATTTCCCTTATGTATTTCTGTTTTTTAAACACAATTTTACATTTTCTTATTAGTGTGAATGAATCGTCAGTTTCCATTATTTTATTTTTGATCAATTACAACTCTTTAGGTAGTATTTTTTATTCAGTTTTGTAGAAAATGTCTAATTTTAGAAAAACATGTCACACAATTCACTATTATTCTCCATGTTACCATTGATTGATATCTTTCCATATTTATTTGATTTCTTAGGAGCATAATGTTCATATTCTTCTTTCTATTTTCACATCAACAAATGCTATTTTTCTTTTCATTTATCATTTGTATTTGAATAACATATTTTATCAATTATTTATCCTTTTCCCCTTTCATTTGATATTATGTGATTTTAATAAATAGAAATATTATACCCAAATTCTAATTCCATGGGTAAAAACATGTTACCGAACCCATAATGATTTTAAAAACAACGATCATTCTATACGAGTTACACAATTCTTATACCTAATAGATTTCTATTTTTTGGGTATTTTTCTCATCAGTCTGGGATGCCATTATGCATATTATTTTCATAAACATTTATATATCCGCCAAATATAGTGTCATGGGGGTTTAAATATTGTCACAAAATATATTTATATAGAACGTTTTCTTAAAAAACGAGACCAACATGTAAGTCAACATTAGTACATATAGCTATTTTTAGATTATAGGATATATTCATCTTGGAGAATAATTTCACTTGATTAGCGGATGATATAAAAAATTTCATTATATTTACATGGGTCCTCTTATAGAGATATATCATAATGAAAATTAATGTTCAATAATATTTCTCTTAAATATTTAGGTATGTTACTGCTTATGCGAGTTTTACATTTCTTATCCATATATTAATATCAATAAAATTAATTTCCATAGAGTTCTTATAATAGTCAACTGATCTTATGATTTATTTCTAATAATTTTTTACCTTTATATTTTTCTCAATTCCATGTTTTTAATTCTTGTAAGGAATTATAATTAAATTGTATCCAATTTTTATTTGTGATCTAATTGAGCAACATTGATATCCATAGATATCAAGTTCCATTTATAATGTTAATGAAAAAATTCTATTAATATATTTTAAAACATAATCTCAAAAAATACATTTGTTAGTCTTCATAAAATTGGGAAAAAATTTCATTATAATGTTATATTTATTCTTTTTTATCTTTATTAAGGTTGTGAGAGTAATTTACAATCAACATTTCATACTTAGTGAATTCTAGAAATCATTATCTTCTTCTTATAGATATGGTTCATAAATAAAATGTCCATTGATATTTCCCATAATTCATTTCAATTATTATTTGGTAACATTTTTCATATGATCATTAATTTAAAATTGATGATCATGAAGTATTGTATCATCATCGAAACATGAAATAGATTCATGAGATGAATCATAACAAAAATATGTACTACTACTTTTTCATATCTAATTACTTCCACATAGTGATGTTTATCAAGTAAACATTGGTCTTCTTCAGCTTCCAAACCACTATTTTCTGTTTATTTTATTGGGACATGATAATAATATATAGATATATTGAAAAAAAATTATCATAATTTTTGTTCTTCAATAGAATATAAAAAAATTCAAGTATTCTTCATTAAAATAACTCTATCGGGTTCAATAGGTGAAAACTTATATAATATGAAGGAACCTTCATTTACTAAAATGTTATATCAATAGGCTGTGTAGTCCACTTTTGGGGGTGTAGTGGTCTTATTTTTATGAATTGTTTCATTTTTAATTCAAATATTCAAACCTATTAATGTTCTCGACTTACTCAATAATAACTCATAGACTCACCTCATGTACATTAACAAAAGTGATGTTTGTATACACATTATTTACAATGTTCGATAAAAATTCATAATCTCTGTCATATTTCTAAATGCATTCAAAACTACAGCTTTCCTATTATATTCATATTATAAATTAAAATGGTCTCTCGAGTCACACCTTCACATGATCGGTTATACACAAAAATCCAAAAACTATTTAAAAAAATTATTATATACCTCAATAACCCTTCATCAAGTTGTGTCTGGTTTCACTCCCTATCCTCTATCTCTTATTTTATAATATCTTCTATTACCCAACCACTATATCTTCTATTTTATTGTTCATGCACCACATTTAAACTTCTCTTTAATTTTATCCATAGTTTGAAATAATCCCACCATCTCCTTGTTTCTTCTACACTAAACTAGAATAACCATCCCCTTAAAATTGAATAAGATATACTATTCCATGTATTGATCATCAAGTTCTTAATAAAATTTAGAACATTTCTAATAGTATAAAAAAAATTTTTATATCTTGAGTGATTTTTATTTTAATCAACTCTTTTTATACTCAGGTGGCACATTCTTTTTCATTCTCTAATGACCCATGGCTTTTAACTCTCCTTCTTTCTCAATGATCCAGGTATATATCAGACATTAAGGGTTATTTTTTTGATTAGGAATGATTATTTATTAAAACTGATTCCTAAAATTCTCTCATAATTCTATGAAAATAGTTGTTTCTCAATATCCATCATGTTAAATAAATAGTAAATGGCATCATGATAAACATTACTGTTCAAAATTGATCTTCAAAAAATCTATAATATTTTATATCTAGTATGAACTTCTTTTATCTAAATCTATCAATATATTCTCAATTTTTTTACTTATTCAAACATTATTGTATAATAATTAAAATATTAATCTAAAATCACATAAATACTTATGATTCAATTTTTTATGTGAAATTTAATTATTTGTATATCAAAATCCACAAAATCTGTTTTGTTAATTATTCTAAAAATTATCACATGTATGGAATCATTCTACTTTTCCATGTATACCAACATCATATAGTACAGACCCCCTTCTATATTTTCACAATCATAGAAAAATACATTAAAAAACTTATGAAATAATTTGATATTATCTAAAGTCTTTTGATCTAAATACTTATGAATGAAATACATGTGGTAGAACTCAATGAATCATGTTCTACAAAAATATAATGATGATTATTAAAATAAATTATCTTCATACTCATTTTTCTTTAACCATTATAAATATTTGAAGTCATCCTAGAATTTTGATATATTACTCTTTATATAACATTTTTTTAATCAAATTATTCAGAATATAATTTTCATAGAAATTCGTACTTTGACACTAATGATCAAAAGTGAATATACCATGCATATTTACAACGTAAAACAAAAAATTAAGGACATGGAATGATCACATATAAAATACTTCTGAACATGATGATCAACCATGTGTAGTTGATTAACGAAAATCTTGGTTAATAGTGTGAAGTGGATAGGTGACCATATGGATCGCTCACATGTAAAATCTATTGAAAATAAATATAGACAATATCAAGCGACTATGGAAATTCTAGACTCCCATAAATTTTTACTAGGCCCACCTTAAAATATTCTCCATCCATTATCTTAAAAAAATTACATTCTATGTATTATGGATAATGTCTGTACATCACCAAACACATTATCCATATTTCCATAAAGAATTTCATGTTAATCATCACATTTTTAATCATTGAACAAAAACATATTAACTCATTGAAAAGAATGGAATTTAAACAAGGAAAATTCATATTAAATGTGCCTTAAAAACTCTATAATTTTCAAAAGTAATGATTTTTAGGTCATATTTCACTAAAATATCCATTCAAAGAACAAATTCCAATGAAAACATGTAATAAAATGTTTCTGCTGGACGGTTTGTGGTTGGGATGTGCTGGGAAAAGTCATTGATCTAACCATATTGGTAAGATCATCATGTTTTCTCTCAATCATGATATTTTTTTATGTTTTGGAGGGATCTTATTAAGAATTTTGAAACTATAAAAGGCTTCTCATTCCAAATTTTTGGGTATTTTTATCATTTTTTCAATAAATATCTATTAGAAAATGGTTTTCTATCAACTAAATATCCTAATACCAATTTATCTATCATGATTCAACGATTAAAAAAATGTCCTTACTAAAAATATTGAATTAATATTTATTCACTAATTTGATTGTAGGGAAAACTTATAAATATTCTATTAAATCAGTCTCTATATATTATAAAAGTTTTTCTTTAAAGTTATAAAATTAGGAAAAACATTTTCCTAAGGGAATAAATTTAAGATATGTGGAATGTTTTTAAGAAATTTTTTATTTCATTCAATATGTTTTCACACCATTTAGTTTCATGTTAATAAAATTCTAAATATACTCTTAATGTTTTTTATATGGATACTCACATAGTATCCTATAAAAATTATGTAATTGGGGAATGAATCATGATTTTATTTCAAGGAAAATAGTATTATTTGATATTCTAATGTTTTTTAATTTATTCATAGGATGATGATAATTATATCAAGTTTCTATTATAAAAGGGAATTATTTATATTTCAAACATATTTTTTCTCGCTATTTTGGTGGTGGATTCACAACATGAAGCTATTGAATTTCTAACAGATCTTGATCTATAATGATAAGCCTTGTCAATTTCATGATCAAAATGTAATTTATTTGGGTTGGATCCCCTAAATATACATAAAAGAATGATTTTACTAAGGAAGAATCCATTTAAAAATCTCTAGTTGAAATATGTTGTTATGTTGTGTTACACTATTCAAAAAACCAACCCTAAATAATGTAATATAATAGTCATATGGTTTTCTATTTTGGTGGTTACATAGTATTCTAAAAAAAATAACATATATTTTCTATTTATTCTATATTAGAAACAAAATTAAGGGTTTGATTATTTTGGTGAATGTTAAATTAAAAAATTAAATAATACAAAAGTTGATTTTTTAAAACATAGGACAATTGGATTAAAAAATAGTATAAAAACATATTTCCAAGATAGTGATAGTGGCTAGTTTTTGACTTTGGATGATCCTACCTTCCATATTTTTTATTTATTAACTAGTTTAATTCACCATAACATACATCAGGACCATATAGTATACATTTTAAATTTGTTGAACATCATACAAAAAATCTGGCATGAATATTGTTTCTCCTATACAATATATTCAAATACATGAATACATTTATGAATTTAAACAAAAAAATCAAACATCTCAAATTCAATACCCCACCTATGATATTTAAGAAGTGGTGTCAATTATTTTACATCATAGAATGAAGAAGAATTCAAATATTATTATAAAAATAATCACAATTTAGAGATAAAATGAATTATTTCAACTAAGAATAAAATGTATTGAACAATCCAATTATATTACAAATATGAATAAAAATACCAAATAAGTAGTGTCATATGGTCTCCCCTACTAAAAATACCAAAGTGTTTTTCCAAGAATGGCTCAATCAGCTTGGATTGTTATTATATTATTATTATTGATGTTATTAATTTTGTTATTATTATTCTATATATCTATATATGATATATATATATATATATATATAAACATTAACACAACTTAATAAACTATCTATACCCTGCATGAGAATTTCATGTGTCTCAACAAACATTACTCGACCTAGACAGCCTCGTCTGATGTTTGATGTGTCTTCCTATAATCCCTCAAATTGAATGGGAATTATTTAGAAATCAATTTATCCTTGAATCCACAACATTGGGATACCCTTTTTGCATGTATTGTATATAAATAATTAAATCCTGGTGGGATTCGCAATAATTATGTTCTTCATGTCAATGTTTTATACGTAGTTAATTCCTATGCATATGAAATTCAATTATTTTCTATTGAATCGTCACATTGATTTCAGATATTTATTAACATATTGAATAAATAGACAACATAGAACTTAATAAATTTTACTACAACATAACCACCATAAAAATCTCAACACCGTATTACTCCCCATTATGACTTTGAGATTCTCATATGATCTATGATCAATCAACTATGCCCATGGAGGGATATATTATTATTATATTCTTATACACAATGTATCAAGAAATTTTATAAAAATATACCAATAATGAAATTATTTTCCAAAAATTCATGGGGAATAAAATGATGTATTGGTTTTTTAATATATCATTTCAAATGAAAGACATCATACATGATCTCAAATGATACTACTAAAATAATATTTATCTATGGGAGTTAAAAAATTTCATATAGATAGGGAAAAAATATATGAAATCAGATTTTTGTAAAGAGAAATTTTTATATTGGTACTCCAAGTTTTCGTACATAGATCATAAATCTATTATAAGTAATTTTTGAAATTATAATTACAAATCCTTATGAAATTTCGAGTGATTTATTATTAAAATAGATTTTTGGAAAAGGACTTTCATATGAAATTTTGAAAGTCATATGATATCTTGAAAATAAATACATAAAATTACCAAATTCTATACAAAATTATCACATCTCTTAATTGATAATAAAAAATGCTTATGAGATGGAAAACTTCCTTGAATTAAATAATATGCCAAAATAAATTCCATAAAGTTATATGAATTTTGATGAAGCCTTATGAAATCAATAAATATACTACACATCATAAGGAAATTTATTCAAACCCAAACATAACCAAAATATCAACCTTTTCATGAAGAAAAATGAATTTCCATACAAATTCATAAAATCATAAAATTAAATTCAACATGATCAAATATTTCCCAAAATGAAAAACATAAAAAACATTAATTAATATATTTTAGAAAAAATAACTAAATATAAAGTAAACAAATGAAATTTTTTAATAATTGAATAAATTTGGAGGATTTAATCATTGAAATTTGGGGAAATTATGATGATTGTTTCATATTTGTCACCCATCACTTTAATATGATAATTTTTTAAAAATAGAAGTAACATATTCAACAAATTCATCTTTATCTCCTAAAATATTATAAGTATTTATAATTGTTCACAACCATAAAAATAGTGTTCCAACAAATTTATTTTAACATAATGTATTTTTTTATGATTTATTATTTTTTGTAGCAATATCCCCTTCCGTTTTACGGATATAGAATGAAAATTTTATCTACCCCTCTTTTCCAAAACATCCACATATTAGAATCACTTTTATTAATAATATATGATATTATAAACACCCTCAAATACATTAATCAGTGTTTATTACTTTAATACATACCATAAATTGATATATAATAGTTTATATGATACAATAAATAGATCTGAATGTAAACCATTATCCCAATTGATTACCTCAAATTTAAACATTATGTTTTTTGTCACCAAAACTATTTGTTCATCTAAATTAAACTTATTTTATTTATCTTACTTACACCATTTTTTATTTATACGGTGAATTTTAATCATGCTAAATTTTTTTATTTTGTAAATTAATAATCAGTAATTTTACCTATATGTATCCTTATTTTTTGAATGGAACAGTTTCATGGAATAACAATATTTATTTTCATCAAATCTCTTGAAATTATTAAAATTATTTACTAATTTATATTTTTTCCACCTCAACGCGGTGTATGTTCTTCATAATATAATTAATAAATTTGATTAATTATTTTCTCCATTCAATAATTTTTCTTCACCTTTTCATAAATACATGAATGAATATGTTCCAAGGGATGTGTTATTTGAATGTCTACAAATATATTTGAATTATTCAAAATATTAATTTTTTAAAACATTGGATTTTCTTTATTTATATATAAATAGATCAATGTAATATTATTTAAAAATTCCCCAAGAATAAACATTTTTATTCTCTTTTTGAAAACGTTTAAAATCAATATTTTTTAACCTATTTTCCACCTTAGTGCACAAGTAATATGAATTATCAGCTTCTACCACATGAAATAGGTTGTCTCTAAATTTCTAAAATCAACACATAACACATAAATAATTAAATGACTTTGATAAAAATGTTTATAATTTTAAAATATCACCTCATTTATATGACCACATAGTATTGAAATACTCAACAACTTAGGTCTCAAACCACCAGTAAAGAGTTCTCTCTTAAACATCAGCTTGTAGAATATAATCTCAGTTGATGGAACCCATTTGAATTTTAGTGGTATTTAATTACCAAAGGTTATAAAACCTTCCATAAATTTCTCAAATTCATTGATTAGTATTATATCACCAATCTCATGTAATGAAAGATTATCATCATGTATCCATGGACAATTACATTGTGATGACTACAAATCTACATCAAGCCCCTAAAATTTATATTTTCTTATTTATTTTATATTTTCATATATTTGGGAATATTTATAATCAATTAATATATAAATATATATAATAAAATTCTCCATGTTACTTGAATGATCCCATATTCCAAAAATTTAAATCTAAAAAAATTATTTCTTTATTTAAACTACTAGATTTTTATTTTCTCTGTGAAATTTTATTCATCGAGGGGGTTGAATAAGCATAAAAATTATCATCAAAGACATAAAAATTATTTTAAAATTATTATATATTTAAAAAATAAATAATTTAAACATTCCCAAAACTACCAAAGCACTATCAATTACAAAAAATTATTTTTTTAAATAGTTTTTTTAATATATTGTCCATTATTTTTCCTTCACCACTCTAAATTATGATTCGAGACCATTTTAAACCAAAATGGAATTTGGTTCATAAAATAACCGCAACATGTTGAGAATTCTTCTATAGTTTCACAACATACCATTTATAGAATATTTCTTCTTCAAATATCGAATAGTAGTTTTTTAGATTTGAAATTCTAATTTTATGGAAGAATTATTATTATTAATTTATTTTTTCTCTTTATGTTATAAATTCTTGACCACATGAATCGTGAATGAAAATGACCAAATATTTTTCCATTTTTTATGAGAAATAGAGTAAAATTATATTCCCTACCTCGATATTAAATGTAGTGAAAATTTTTACGATAGGTAATAATTTACCAAATGTTCCAGGCATTGACTGTTTTGAGGAAAAATATAAAACCTCAAGAAATTTATATCCACTTGAATTAACAATATAAACATATGTATATTAACAGAAAACTATAATAAAATGTTATTTAATAACTAAAAAGGACGAATATTGATAAATGGAACCACATAATCCTACCTAGATCACCATGTGTTTGACTATAGATGCAAAATACTGCCCCCAATATGATCCTATAAGTTTGAAAAATAGAAAATAATAATTTGGAGACCATGAAAATATATATTGTTTGTTCCTCATCTAAATTATCTTTTCTAAAATGAATACTCATTATAATTAATAAGTCAATGACACATATAATATTAATAATGTAAGAAATTCAAAACAAGGAAATAAAAAAGGAAATAAACCACTTCCACATTCCATCTATTACCTCATCCCCCTCACCACAACCAAATTTCCATATCTAACTAAACAAATATCACCTTTTTTTGAAAATTAATGTTTTGGATATTGGAGTAACCCCATATAGTGTTTATATATTAGAGTGGGTTATTGTTTAATAAAATATATTGTTGATTGAATTTGAAGAATAAGAGGATATGAGTTATGGCTATGGTTTCTTTTTTATTATCAATACATTTTTTATAATATGAAAAATATTTTAAGTCAATAAAAATCTTTGTAATTTTCCTAATATAAAAGTAATTTAATATTATGGAAAAACGCTGGTTTAGAGATTAATATATAATTTTAGAAATGTTATAGTGAAGGAGAAACAAATTATATGATATTGGTGAGACACATTGTTATTTTGTTCACAATTACGATGATTCTTGAGATGTTCTTCATAAAACAAGGATTACAATAAAGTTAGTATATTAGGATTTTTTATTTTTGTGATCATTTATTTTTGTCATGTTGAATACACTTTGAATTTTTTTTTGTTTCAATTTGAATATGTTTTAATAGATTAATGTATAAGTCCTTGAATATGTGAGCTTCAACTCTTTGATATTGGATAGTGGATTAAGCTATGATTTAGTTGTTTGAATGTGAGTTTCAATATCTCATAAAAATAATGGATTACATGAAAATTATTTGATCCACTTTTTTAAAGATTTGTTCAGGTCAGGCTATAATTGGTTAAGTCTTTAAAGAACTACATTACTTGGTGAGTAGTTATATTTACATAAATAATGGAAACAACACCCATCACACCACAATATATCTTTTAATTCCATGATTAAGGAAAAATTTAGAGATTCAAGTATTTTTATTAAATTAAATCATAGAAAAATCATAATATTATGAAAATCAATCCAAATCATCATTAAAAGAATCAAATATGAATATGGTTCGTATTGGTTGAATAGTTTTAATTAGATTGGGATAGATTCTATAAGAAGATGTTTTTCATGTTTATATTTATGGTGTGTAATTATAAATTAAAAATATGAATGTTTTTTGACGCAAAATGCAATAGATAATACATAGAGAAATTCTGTAAAAGTCATTAAACTAACTATCTTATTATCATGAATAAGATTCAATAGATATAGAAGATCAAGGGATTTCATTGATGTGTGATGGATTGAGTTTTTTTCTATTGTTTTATGGAGTATGTATTTGTTATTTGATAATAAAAAATTAATATATACATTCATATATCTCATATTCAAAGGGAATATGTTGTTGTCTTGTCTAGAGGAAGTGTGTGATTATTAAATTTCAATTTTTTAGTGCTCGAGGTGAATAAGATGAGGGGATACTATATTGACAAAATATTTTTTGTAATTTTTATGTTGAATAATTTAATTTTTCATAGTTATTTAAATATTTTTATTTAATCATACATGACAACATATTAGTTATATATATATATATATATATATTTTTATAGACATGATTTTTAGGGATAAAACCTCTTCATCCAAATCCATATGGTTAGTCGAATAAAAATTAGTGCAGTGGATGATACCAAGTCATGTGACAGATTTATCTAGAAGGTCATTTTTGAAAAACCTTGAATATCATTCTATTTATCTTTGGTATCATTGAGAATCAAAATAAATTATTCAAATATTCAAATTAATATGAATTACATTCAATGGTGAATAAGATAAATTGGTGACAACATATTTTTTATAACATTAATCATTTCCTGAGGTTGATTTTTGAAGAATCATTAAATATTACAATCCATAATTAATAGAAAAATAAAACAAAATGCAATATAGTTGATATGTTTAAAAGAGTTTCACTAGGGGATAAACAAAAAGATAAGGGCATGTTTTCTAATTAAACATGTATAAATCATATTGTATGAACATATTTCAAAAATATCATATTAAAAATTCAGTAAAAATGTGTATTTTGAGGCCTTATTGTTAGGAATGAATTAATCATTGTTTCTTATTTCGTAAAACATTCATGTGTATTACAAGTGGGTGTTTTCCCAAACTTATAAAGGGACACATACTCACATATACTTTAAACAAAAAAAATAAGTTGGATCCAATGATCCATACCCAAATCCATTTATTACTTCCCTTCCAAAAAATTATAGGTATTAATTTTTTTAAGAAACCGTTATAAGAAGGCAATAGTATTAACATAACGAGACTCTCTAAAGAAAACGTATCGTTCTTAACTAATAATAATTATTTTATTTATTATTACACATACTTCAAATAATATTACAACACTATGATATAATGACATAAGTATATATTTTATAAATATATGATATTATTTTTAGGTAATAAACTATATTAATCTAATATTTTATCAAATGTTAAATGAAACCATCAGTGACATTTATGGTAGACTACCACCTCATAAACCGATGCTATTTATTTTCCATCACCACCACTAATTGTTGGATATAATGATGGTTTTTGAGTGTATATATATGTGATATTTTTGACATATCTTATCTTTTTTAATTATAATTTACCATTTAAAATCTTACCATCCAATCCATTTAATAATTTTATGATTTCTTTGGCCTATGTGTGAACTATCTCCTCCATGAAGCGATGTGATACATTTTTTATTTTATTTTAATATGTAAGGGAAAAAAATATATTTAATATATATATATATAACATAAATATGAAATTAAAAATCATTTTGTAAATCTTAATTAATATGTACTACTATTTTGTTTCATTCATTGATAAATGGAGTCATCATTCATTAGTATGTACAACCAACCATCTATTTGAAAAATTTATTCTATTTTGTGTGTCTAAATTTTATAGGAAAATATGAATATTAATAAAATTAATTAATGTTATATTTATATCATGATATTAATTATGTATATTTTGTAACCCTAATCAATTTTAGAGGAGAAAAACTACCTTACCAAGGAAAACATAAAAACAGAGTATTTATCACCCAAAATTGCTATTTTAATAAGGAATTTTTATTAAAAAGGGGATAAGAAGGAATAATTAAATCATATATGGGATAAAATATATTATTATAGTTTTTGATATTTTTATAAAAATGTATATTTATTGTACATTTGGTTTAAACAAGTGTTATGAATATTGATATTTAAGGAAATGTATTTTTGTCTCACGTTTATCTATATAAGGCTTTTTTACATATTAATTAGTTGTTTCTTTGTGTGGTGTATATAATAAAAAGAAATTTATATTATATGGATTTATATGGATGTTATGAAGAATTTAAATATACATATAATTTTTATTTATTTCACGTGGCTAACGATTCGATATTTAACAATGCGGTATGTGTTTTATGATATAATCCCATTGTTTTCCAGGATTGTTTATAATTATGCTTTTGATGATAAAATCTTATGACATATCCCTAATGAATCAAATTAATTTTTGATACATTATTTATTTTGTGTAATAACATTTTATACTTGAATTTTTTTATTTTGTTAAATAACATTCTCAAATCCCATTTATGTTATTTTCATAATCTAATACCCTTATTCTTATATTTTATTTTCATATGATCAATGATTGAAATATCACATGTTTATCTATAATGATAATCCGAGATAACCCTTAATTATGTTTCGGTTTCCCATGTTTTGAATAAATTATTTAAGTAGGGTATGTCTATGAGGACTACTAAATAGTGATATTTTTCTAGGATATTTTGAAGGCCTTTCATGGAATGAGAATATTGTGTATCTAGTATAAAATTTATGTAAACCTTTTTGGTCCTTAAGAGTGTAATTGTGAGATGAATTTAATGTTCATAATAAATGAAATATTTATATATAATAATCTTATGGAACTATATTTGGTATCATAGGAAATATTATTTTTCCTTTGGAAAATATAATGAGAAAACCTCAGTGAAAACAATATGGATATTTCAAAAAATCAAATTTAATTCTTCAATTTCAGTGAAGGATAGAGCTAGTGGTTTCCATGAAATAAAATCAATGTATTGATACTACAAGTGGATATGGATCTAGATATTTTTTTCTTTTGGTTAATAAACCTTAGAAGGGATCATTTATCTTTGAATCAATCATTAATAGATTTATAAATATGGGCCTTTCTTGAAACCTGGTTTCAAAATTAAAAAACACTATGTGAATTTGAATAAAGTAATTGAATATATTATGGACATTAATGGCCTAATTTCTAAATAAATTAATTGATTGAAAATATTTTAGCATGATTTAGACATCCACTGAATAATTTATCACACTAATCAAATATTAATGATTTTCACGATGACCATTTTGGGATTACTAAGGGTTTAATGACAGAATAATGGAGTAGTTGTGTTGAAATTTATTGAAAAATATTGATGAATATTGTTTCTAAAAAGTAATTAATGTTACTTTATATCATGAGATGAATTTAGGAATGCTAATTACTATCCCAAGTAAATATATTTTGTATTTTCAATGAAATCCCCTAATGATACTATGATCTCATCATGTGTTCATCGTTATTATTATAATGATTTTTGTGGGAATGTACTTATTAAAATCATATTATTCTTCAGATCATTAAATTTAATGCTATCTTAGACATGGATTGGATTTATGTACATAAATCCCACTTAAATTTACATGGAATCAATGATTCTTTTATTATTCCAAATGAACCAATGATAATTTATTATTGGGTGGATTAATAACAACATACAATAAAAATTTCATCAATTAAAATGTTTTGAATTAAAATTTAATTTTTTTTATCTCAAATAGCTGGGGGAAAAATGAAATTTAATGTCATGTGTAAATTACTGGTTCTTGTCGATGTCATTCAAGAAGTGTTTCCTAGTCTTACATCAAATTATGATATAGAGTGCCTAATAGAAATCATACCTGATTATAAAACTATTTTAAATACTCCCAATAGAGAAAACATAATTATGTTGTAGGTATTGAAGAAGAAAAACTACGATGACCATAAAAATGGAATTATTTTTTCATGAGTTTTACCTTAGTTTGATCCAATTATTTTTTTAATTAGAAAGATTGATCGATGAAACTTTGCATTTTTTAATAGGTACTAGACAAAATAAAAATATGGAACATATATATAGTACCTTGTATTTTAAACATGTTTGGTCAAATTGATTGATATCAATAAGTTTCCAATATTTTCCTTTATTATAGATATCATAATTTTAGGGTCAATAAGTATTATATACAAAATGTGGTTTTATATACAAGGAATGAACATAATGAATATATAGGGATTCAATTTTGTCTATCTACTTCCTCCACTTTATTCATAGATTAACAGAATATAATCTTTAAATATTACCTTGATCAATTTTTGGATGTTTTTAGAGAAAATATTATTATACATTCAACAGTAATGGAAAATTATAAATATCACATCGTAATTGTATTGAAGTCCCTATTGATGGATAATTTTTTTGAATATTGTACCTAGATTGAAAATTTTATACAAAAGGTTTCTTTTTGGGGTTATATAATCTGAAGAGATAGTATATATATGGATCCATCAATGATGAGGTTATGAACATTTTCCCACACCAACCATTATAATGGTGATCAAAATTATTCTTTTCCTAGATAGATGTTATTAATTTTTTTTGTGAGAGTTTATAATGATTATCTAATCCACTCACCATGTTAACTTAGAAGGGAGCCATGTTCCATTGAAAAAATAAATGTGAATAATATTTAAATAAACTAAAGAACATGATAGTCATCACACTTGTCCTTTCACCAACCAAAAATGAAGAGGTTTTTTAATATATCGTGATGCATCGAAAAGGGACTATGATTCGTCAAAATGTAGAAGGATGTGGTTATATATTATTCCATATTACAATTGAAGGTTTATGAAAAAAATTTCCCAACTCATGATCTGAAGTTATGTGTGACATTCTTTTATTAAATATTGAACATAATTATCTTTACATCCAAATATGTAAAATATATACTAATCATAAGGAACTAATGAATATATTAATTTACTAATAGTTTAATATACATAAAAAATATCGTTAAAACTAATTATTGATTATTAATTGTCAATACATTACCATCCCGAGATTGTGAACAAGGTTGTTGATGATTTGAGTCAAAAGGATAATTCTAGATTATCCATGATGAGGATCAAAAAATAAATATTTTTTTGATTATAAAATAAAGGTTCATGAAATATCAATTTAAAGGGAGAAAGTGTATCTTTCTCCAATATGTGTTCAATGATCTATCCAAGAAAATATTAGTGTGGTATACCATGATGATGTAGAGCTGTAGAAGAAGGTAAAAAATGTTTCTAAGTGTAAAATTTTTATTGAAATTATTAATAATTTTTATCAACCATGTATATAATTCATCCATAACATTTTTGAATAAATAAACATTAGATGTGTCTCATAGTTCACAATTCTTTATTCTTCCATGACGTACAGATATGAATAGTGAGTTTAAATAATATTTTTTTTGTGAAACATGAAGAGAGATATTGATGAGTATATATCTCAGTTATAGAAAGGTCATCATGGTATGGAAAAAAAATTCTAACTGTATTTTGTAACTGTTAACTATACCAAAATGGAAAGGGAAAAATATCACAATGTATTTTGTAATCAGAATCCTCAAAACACTTAATGGGTAGAATGATGTTTGGGTTATAGTAAATCTTAGTAGAAATCAATAATAACTCATTAATATTAGAGAATATTTCAATATTTATCATATTTATAGAATATATTTTATAGAATTGGTAATGTTTCTTGTAGTATAACATTTTATTGCACTTAATCAAGAAGAGATGCCTAAATTGATGGTTTGGAGATGTTTTCAAAGGGCTCTTGACAAAATGTTGAGTTTCAACACATAATATCAACCTTAATAAGCTGGTTAGTCTAATAAAACCATTATAACTATATAAGTTATACTATGTTATTGTCTTATGTATTTAAATTGGGTTTAGGATCAACACATTACTTTAGTAGGGTTTTCTTACAATAATACCATTCACTTAGTAATAATCATGGATCCCTATAAATCCATCTATAGAAATAAGTGTAGTATTCTCATAGGATGAGATTATTTTTGAGAATAAAATATATTGGGACATGATCCAGATGATGTGAGGAAAGTTAATGTCATATCCATTCAATAACACATCATGGAAGCTCAGAATGATAAAAAATTGTATTCTGAAAATAATTGTTGTGATCTAGAATTTGAAGATGGTGTAAAGGTTTTTATGTGAATTTACCACATAGAACAACGTCATATTATTTTTAATAGAGGGAAATTTGATATTTTTTATAGGGGCACTTTCCTGGTTCTAGATTGAGAAGGGATGGTTGCTTGTTGCTTGCCCCTCCCATGAATCCTCCCTCAAGTTCATGATGTATTCTATGTATCACGTTAGATTTATTACATACCATATCATTCATGTGTTCTAAAATAGATGAATATACAATTAGAGAATGATATTTCCTATGTTTAAAATAATATGGAGATTTTGGATCATTGAGATAATCTTCTATGATGAAAGATTACTTTCATAGGATTTTTTTTCGAGACCACTTATATGAGGAATATATATGAAAAAATATAATGTGGTATAGAAAAATATCCTTTTTCTATTACTGTAACAAAATTTCAAGGGAAATATTATATTTAATGGGTGTATAATGTATCATGGAATTATTTTATATATTTATTTCCAATTATTTATATTTAATTGATATCATTCATTAAATTGAACAGAGAGTATAAATGAACTGTGATATAATATTGAAACATTATTATTTAATGTTATAATTATAAAATAACAAGAGAATTAGTGAGTATAAATATGAATAACAAAATATGAAAATTATATGGTTTATTATTGAATAAAATAAATTCAATTTTTATTTATTAATTATAAATTACTATAAAAAATTTATTTCAAGGTAAAAGATACATTTTTCTAAAAAACTAATTTTATGCAAGAAATTTGTTTTCATCATTATAAATTAAATTAATAAATATTGATGAGTAATTTTTAATTAATTTTACAAAATATATGTTCAATAAAATTTTTTATCATTAAAAAAATAATATCTATTGGCAAAGAATAAAAAGAAGTTCAGTTTTATTCCTAAAAACATATTTTTCTAAAAACAATTTTCATTGGTTTTAGTGCAGTTATTTTAAAATGATTTTTTCTAATAATATAAAATTTTTTTCTATATTATATTTATTTTCAAAATCAGCATGTCAAGGTTATCATACTTATAATTTTTTAGATTTTTCATAAAAGAATATATTTTCAATGAAATATAAAAATTCTAGATTTCAAAGGTAATTACATTTTCATTATAACAATTTAAAAAGTAGAATCCTGATTTAAAAAAGTATAAAGGGAAAAAAAGTTTTATTATATTATTATTCATATACAGTTTCGTCAATATAATCAATTTTATGTTCAATAATAATATGTAAACTTTTATACTTATGAAATTGTTTCTTTGAAAACATTTTTTTCATCACATATCTAGGTTCAATTTTTAGTTAAATTATTCCACATTTATAAAGAGAATTTTTTAAAAGTTATTTAAAAATTATAATATATATCATTAATATTATATAATAAATTGAAAATAACTAATATTTATATTGAACAGAATGATATTTAGAAATAATTTCTATAGTTAAGGCTAAGATGAGTTTTCTAGGGAAGCTTAACAGAAGGATAAGGATATTTTTTCATATTAATATTTTTGTAATGATATTTTATAGAAACATTTAGACCTTATAATATCCCAAAATCTATTTTATGTTCATTTAAAATCATATTTTATTGGATTATCTTTAAAATGTTTTATTATTTTAGGAAATTTATAATTGGTTTGCATGTGGGTATGTTCCCCAACTTATATAATGACCCTAAACACATATCCATTCAAAATATAAAAATACATTTGTTTCCTCCAATTACATCCCATGTACCTATATTAGATCTCTTTATAATCTATAAAGGCATAAGTTTATTATAATGAAATTATAATAATGAAATATGTATAGACCTATATCAGCTCATTAAATAAGTCGTATCATTCTTAAGTAATAATGTTTATTATATTTCATTTGCAACCTCCTTAAAATCTTTTTCACCAATCTGTATATAATATAATATTCCTATAAATTATTATTATATTTTAATATGTTATTTTTATAAAAGGTATTTTTTACAATAAAAATATCTACGAACTATCTAGGATGTCATCACTCCCAATGCCACTACATCATCTACTCCTAGGGTATCATAGGTCTACTTTATGGTGAAGGCTCTTCATGATTCATATGGTTGTTCTCTATTCCTTCTCTTTATTTCCCTTTCCTTCCTTCTCAGTTGATTCACCCTATTGGTGTTGATATCAAATGTTTTTCACCACTCATCTTTCCTTCTAAAATGGTGCATCCGTCCTCCACTCTAGATATGGGTGCTGGTGTCCTCCGAGGTTTGTGTTAGAGATAGTAGTGGAATATAGTGTATATATTCTCCACTTCCCATTTTTTCCAACCCATCTTTCATTAAATCCATTTTTGATCAGGCTTACGGTGGGATTTTGGACTACATGGGATTGTGCTAGAGGTGGTCCGGTAGTGGTCTCATCTCATGTTCTTCTTTGATCTTTTAGAATTTTGGTATTTTTTTAATACATGGTATGAGGTCTGATTGGAAGTTTATGGGATCTTTCATACTCTGGGAGCATGTTTTTGGTATTGGTTCTTACTGGTTTTCTTATTTTTTCTAGAGGGTTGATGGTTCTATGAAATTGTTTCTACCCTATTTATGATGTGTTCTCTGTCATGTCCCTTAGAAATGCTCTCTATCACTCAAATATACTCTGGAATCCTTGTTGAGTCCTCCCCTCCCAGTCAGTTGGTTGCAATTGTCTTATTGGAGGCTCTAGGAGGTGTTGTTCGAGAGACGTTTGGTCTCTAGGTGAGCGACTGGATTTTTTTGTTTATTGTACAATGAAGGATTCTTTTTCTAGTGTTTTTTATATTTTTTGATGAGATTTTTATATAGAAGTTGAAGATGGTGGTGAGTGGTGTTTTCTCATGTTAATGATGCAATCTGTTTTTTGGCTGAAGACCGGTGTTGGTGACGATAATGACATCGATCAGTGTGGAGGAGGATAATGATATAAATGATGGTGACATGATGACGATGATAGTGATTCGATGATTTATCCATCAATGTTTATAGAATGTGATCTGAATATTTATCCCTTGTTCCATATGGTGGAGTAGTTCTATTTGGTATACTGAAATCAAGGAGTCTATAACACAGTTTGAAACTGAAATCTGGTTTTATCTGGCACGCGTCGAGAGTTTTTTGATTTTTTGGAATTATTAGATGGTATTTTATATTCTTTGAACATTATTAATCTTCAAACTTATAAATTAAATATTAATTCAAAAAAGAAAAAAATATTGAATTGGATTGTAATTTTATAACATTTATCAATAACTACATCATTGCAATGGGGAATGAAACCGTCGATCGAGAGTACTACAGACTACTACCTCACGAGAAGATTTGATTCATTTTCTATAACTTACTTTAAAAGTTGGATATAGTGAAAATTTTTAATTATATTTACTATATTTGTGAAATAATTATCCTTTTTTAATTATAATATAATATCTACCATAATAGAATCCATTCTGTTGGAAAATGTTAATGTCACTCTCATATATGTGTGGAGTTCCCTATCTAAGAGGTTACATGATAAATTTTTAATTTTATATATATATAGAAGGTAATACATATATATTTTAAAAAATATATGATATATAATATATAAAATTTATTCGGGAATGGTAAATTAAAATTTTCATTTCTGTAATTCTATTGGTAGAGAAATGTTAAAAATGATAATGCATAAATATGACATACCATCTTAATTAATGGTGTAATACATTTTTCTAAAAATAAATTTTATAGATGACTCCAAATATGTATATAATTAATTTATATGTTATTTATATCAATATTAAAATTATATATGTTATGAATCCACAATCAATGTATAGGAACCAAATCTAATGATCCAATGAATGCCTAAAAAATAAGTAGTTATCAATAATAATAGAGATTTAAAAAAAATTGTTAATAAATGGGTGATAGAATGTTATGACAAAATATTATATTATATTATATATATGATTTTTCTTCAAGAATATTTTTATAATAAATATATATTTATTATATTTTAGGCTTCATTTTTTAAAAATAATTATTAGTGTTAAGGTAAATGATTTTCGTCTCACATTATATTTATAGGGAACATTCCAAATTTACCTCTTCATTCATTTTAATGGTATATATATTTTAAAATAATATGTTTTATGATTTTTATTACAGAATTTATGGGGATTTATATATCCATATAAGGTTAGTTATTTATAAGGATTACAATTCAAAAGTTACTAAATTGGTAAGGTGTTTTAATAAAATATCATTCTTTTTCTTGATTATTTATGATTATGATCTAGATGATGAAATGTGATAATTTATCTCTAAATAAATCCACAAATTTTCTTCTACTATTAATACTACTTCCAATCAAATTTCACTTTTATTTTACTATTTTTGAAAACTAAAATATACAAAAAATATCATGAAGGAAAGTCTATATTATTTCTCTCCTCAGTTTAAAATAAATTCTTTTCCAAGTCCATGTTTTCAAAAAAAAGTTAATTTTTATATAAACTAATTAATCACTAGTTTCATTTATATTCTTTTTTTAATTTTCAAATATGGTATTAAAAGGAACATTCATGTCATTTAATAAATGATTTAATTTTTTCATTTTTACAAAAAATGTTATAGGAATCACTAATTTAATGTGAGTGGTATGAATGGTATTTCCGAACATCATGAACCCTAAATTATTTAATTAATCCCTTATAATTTCATAAGGTTATTTTCATAGAATATTTTTCACTAATATTTGGGAAATTTTTAATTTTTATATAAATTATTTCAATAATTTAAAAGATATTTTTTCTCAGGAATGATCTTTTTATAGAAATTATAATAATAAATAACAAAAAAACCTTAGAAATAAATATATTTTACAAGTGATATTATCTAATGATACCAGCCTTATTTTTCTTCAAGTTATTTTATGATAATGATGATCACATTTTTATAAAACTAAATAATTTTCATGGATTATGCTATGTTTAATTTATATAATTCTTGCATTTTTTTTGAATGGTTAATGATTTTGTATTATGGTTAATGTCTTGTAATATTATGGTTCACATATATATTATTTAAATATTTCGATGGGTGGGCATAGAATTACATAGTCCTCAAATTTACTGGTTAAAGTATTATATCACATGAGTTAACAAAGGGAGCCATGTTAAGTGATAGATATTTTATGGGATACAAGTCTATTTTCATGATATATTTTTCTAAAAATGTCAATTTTCTTGATAAATTATTCAAATAAAGTTAATTTTATAAATCCACTCTGGTGAACATGTCCATGGTGATGATTAATTTTTGAAAAAAAGTTAATGTGTTTGATCTGGTATGGAATAGAAGTGTTGATTCCAAATCCATTATTATTTGATTGTCTTGGTAGTTAACCATTAAATATGATCTAGTTTCTATAATTATGATAATTTCAAACATTTATGAAATGGAATAATAGTGCATGATCAGATTATGATGATTTCTTAATCTTTTGATTCATTCCTTTAGAAATGATTACACTTTATGGCATGAATCATCTTTATGATAAATGATAGATTAAGAACTAAATTTTAATGTTATATTTAAGACATCATAACCTTATTCGTATCTTATACATTCATATGATTATCAATTGATATCTCCCATTTTTCCTTTAATGATATTCTAATCTCACATAATCTTATGTTTCCATTCCCCAGGCTATGAAGAAATATTTTAAGAAGTGTATGCCTATGAATATTACTAAATGGGTATTTCCTTGTGAGAGATATTGATTGGATTTCCTGAAATAATAATATTGTCTACATTGTCTCCTAATACACTAAACATTTACGGTCCTTTGGCATGTATTTTGTAGATGTGTTTAATATTCATATAAAGAGATTTAATATCTATGCATGATAATCCTTGGTCTCTATAACAATGAGTTTCCCAAATATCATTCATCCCAAAATATTTGAATACTGAAAGGGATGGGTGGTGGTGAATGAGGGTATTATAAATTATTTCTCCAACCACCACCAAGGATACTTTCCCCTTAAAAGTGGAAAACATCTCCCATTATCACTGTTGAAATAATTTAGTAAATAAAATAATATTGTGATATAAAGGGTTTTAATTAGATCACCTAGATAGGCTAATAAAAAGATCATGAATGGAAATATGCTCATTCACCTTGAGCACTTAGCTCACTTCATTGAATATAATTTCAATTAATCTGCAGTATACCTCATCGATTACAACCCCCACTTGTTGAAATCTCACTACACTCAAAATTTTAAGGATCACACTACTCATTTATACATTACTACTATAATTTCCAAGAATAGAGATGTATATTTACACAAATAATGTATTTCCAATAAAATGAAATTTTATAACCTTGATGAGCTATATAAATAATATAATAAGATCATTTCTTAGACTACTCTTTTCCTTTTTTATAACCTCATAATAATGGTTTAGAATTACTCCTTCACATCTATTTAAATACTCTCTATTGTCTAATATCTCTCTTCCAAAACAACATTATTCATTTTTATATTAATTTAAGAATCTTACCATAAATATAATTGATAAGATTAATTATACTTTATATACTACAATGAGATTAAATCAATTATAATACATATTATTAATGGTGTTATTACTTCACCAATAAGGATGATTAAACAATGATAATCTTGTTCCATCCCATAATTTAAAATTCTATATATAACTACAAATATCACATACCAAGATATATAACCCCTCACCATGATGTGGGATGTCGCGAACTAAAAAATCTTATAGCATGACCCCATTATACATCATGGGGATTGGTAGAATCCAATATCCTAAAAATACATAAAAATGTCTTAGTTTAATTCTTCTAGGATAGGAATCTATTTTTATCCATATCCATCAATCTCAAATAGTCTGTGGTGTGGCCTATGATTCCATAACAAAATTTCATCCACCTTAGTAAACCAATTAATGTTTTATAGTTGGCCATGTCATTTATTGATACATATGGTGAAAATACAACCAAATTGAAAAAACCACTAAAAGTGGCTTCATCCCCTTTCAACAAAATCTTGTTCTCTATATCTTGGTTGCCTCTAAATAACATTAACATTTTAACATTACAAATTCTTCTTCTGTGATGAAATATTAATTGTGTATTCTTGAAAACCACATTCATTCTATGGAAATTGTGGAATATACCACCTCATGGAATGTTAACATATAAGTTTAACAAATATCCACTCATCCTAATTAGTTGTATTGAAGTTATCTATTACATCTTAGAGACCCTCAAAATATAATAGAGACTTAACTCCACCTATTACCCATTCGTAACATGGAGACCCTCTTACACTGTGGAAGGTTTGTTTCATAAAAAAATAAATATATTATGTATCTTACAAATTTGGATTCCAATCATACAGTGCATCCATCAAGAGAAAACCCGGTGTGTTTTAATATGATTCCAAACATCCACAAATATTTACCTCTAGATACTTCTATATTTCATAAAAATCCTAAACACACCTTAAAGGAATATTTGCAAGACACATAAGTATCTTTGCAAATTAGAAAGTAGAAAAATTATTCCCTGGGATTTTTCATGAACTATAACCAATTAAGTAAATTGAAAACTCTATACCCATTGATGAAACATAGATATTCTTTAAAAACCAAAACAAATATATGTTTAATATTATGATATATTAATCTGATCTAATTTCATTAAATTACTATATCAATGACTCAGTAATAAGAAACATGAATCCCACATGTGTGAATATGGGAGTGAGAAAGATAGTTATAGTTAAAGATCATTTTTAACACATATTAATAATGATTATGCACTATTATCACCACTCACAAAAATTTCTCCCCCGATTTATAATGTATGAACATATCCCGTCCCAAAACAAAATTTATCCTTTTTTTCCAATAATATAAAGCACTAAATTTATATACCATGCACTTTGAACATAAATGAATTCTACACCTTTGTGAATGAATATAATGATCACTTTTTTATAAGTTTATAATAGAGCTTTACCTATTAGATCATTGAATGAAATAAAAAATATTATCAACAATTTTAATAAATAATATTTTCATGCGAAGTGGAAATCAATTACCACCCCATATCAATGGATGGGATTAGTTAAACTCTATATACACCAGATAACTATCAAAAAATACAAGAAATAGTGTCTTACTAATGATATAATGAATTTGATCTTCTGTTGACATAGTATCAAACATTTGATGCGATTTATAGACACTATTCTTACCGAAATGGTACTTTATCTTTATGTGCTTCATAATTGAATGAAGAATGAAAATTTTGATAAGATTTATAACACTCAAGTTGTAATGTTTTATTTTTACAGTAGATTTATTATATACTCTAATATAATCATGTTGATTCGTTATCTAAAAAAATTGAGTACATAATTTATTGTATGTTATGTATTCACCCTCTATAAATATTATGTAAATATAACCATGATTCTTACCGAGCCATAAAATGAAATAAATACCAAGGGAATATAAATATACTGACATTAAATTCATTTCATTGGATGAACCTTCTCATCCCATTTTCGTATAGCCCAACAACCGCTATTATAATAATCATTTATAAAATCCACACTAATATAACATATAGTAAACCTAGTGAAGTTTATATTTTGGAGATATTAAATATAACTTTTTGTAGGTAAAATTTTGTTTAAAGAAAAATGGAATGTGAATATCACTATATCCATACATGTGGCTATAATGTCTAATAAAACCCCACAAATTTGGTCGTACTCTATCACATAGACCACTTTTAATCATTATCCATATTAATTATATTATATTTCCATCAGTGTATCCATTGGCTTCTATTAAACAATTTGAAACCTTTTAACCACTTTTTAGACAGAGTTTTCTTGAGAAATAAATTTTCAACCCTTTATTTAGATCACTAGGTAGCTAAGGGAAAATTTAAATACAATAATCATAGATATATCTGATTTAAATAAATAAAATTATAAGAAATAATTTCATTGAGTGTCATATAAGAATAAAAAAATTATGTCATCATGATAGATGAGAACTAAGACACATTGATCCTTTTTATTCTTGATATAGTGGTTTTGATAAAATAATTATCTTTAAAAGTTAAACTTCTACAGATATTTATTTAAACAAGCATAAAATGATGTTGGAAATTATTTCAATCTATAAAAATACATGGTTAATGAAATAAATTTTCCTTTATCATCATCTATAATAAAATTATTCATTTATTTTAAATTACACATCATTATAAATTAATATATTGAGTGAATAATATTTGATATCATTTGACAGACATCTATGTCTCTTTACATCACTATTGTTATGAATACATATATATTCTCTATTTGGGACACAGTTGAAAACGTTTCATCAATGTAAATTACTTCAATTTAGGAATATCCCATTACCACAATCTTTTATTTGTTTTAGGTTACTTTTTTATCCTCATTATGTCAATTACATAACCCCACCTGGTTCTTATTATGATCTTACCCTTTTTCTAGGAACCAAAATCCCAGTATTAGATCTTTTCTATTTGGTCAATCTATTTATAAATATACTTCAACAAAAAATCATCTTTATTTTCTTATTCAAATCATTTAGTTTCTAATTTTGATAAAAAGAAATTTCTCATTGAAACCTTATACTTCATGTTTAGACCAGAGATATCCAGTCACTAAAGAGTTTTCCATGAAAAATGTCATCTCTACATATAGTTCTTCTTATTTCCAGTATTTTTTTATTATTACATCTTTGAACATTATTTTGAATATTGTACAGACCCATTATATCCCTTGACAATATCACCTCAACATCACCATTATCCAAAATATTCCCAATACTCTACATCAAATATTTTCCACCCATTTACAAAAACATTCTCTTTCTATATAATAGTGACAACTTGAACATAAATAAATTTTTATAGCAACTGTAAAAAAATGATTTTTAATGAATATATAAGAAACATACCATCATCCAAATGATCCTCAATATTTCGATTCAAATACTTTTTAAGAATAAATAAATTTCATCTAAACACCCAAAAGTATTTTATTGATGTATTTCTCCTATAACAAAATTCATTTCAGATTTTCTATTTATTTAAATGTTGAAATATTTTTTGAGATTTATGTTGATGCAAGAATCACATAAATAAAATAAATATATGGATTATTTTTCATTCAATGACAATTTTATGTAAAATTTAGTTGAAAATTATGTTTCTTCTATAAAAAAATACATTTTTATTAGTTCTCATTACGAATGATTAATGATGAATTCCATGTTTTTTAGAATACTCGTCCACCTGGTAATTATTGATCTCCATTACATAATTAGTATATCATTATTAAAATTTCCACCAAGCCTCTATTATTTTATCCATTAATTTGAGGTATGGAATTAAATTTTGGTTAATTTATAACTATAAAAAATCCCAATAGTGGTGAACTGATTTATTTAAAATTTCATTGTTTAAAACTAACATCTTTTTTATGGTTAATCAGTTCTATTTTTTTCATAAAAAATATAGAATTAGAAATAATTGATTAATGAAAAAGATCAACCACTATATATTTATAGTGGTTCAGTGATCAAATACCACCTTGTACACTCCACCAATTCCCAACTCTTAGATCTTGGTCATTTTGATAGGCAATGGTCATTTCCATTTGGGTTTTATGACTAAGTTGAAGAAACAATATATTGGAATAGAAACAATACATCGAATAGGATCATCGAAGGCTTTAAAAAATATAATGCATCAACACACAATAAAATGAATTCTCAATTCAAGATATTATAAATAATAATCAATATTAATTATGAGTCACACAGTAACAAGATACAATGAACCATATGTCATGAAACATCAAGAGAATATTCATACATTATAATTTCATCCCTAGAGGTCCTCATACTCTAAGATAAAATATTGTATATTCAATAACTAAATAGTTTCTTCATGTATTGTATATTATGTGTTGTATGAAGTGGGTATAATTTCTATTATATTTACTTGTCCATTTTAATAAGTCTAAATACGGTTCTATTTATATCTTTTAATTTGAATTTGAACATTAAAAAACATAATAATGACAAGGTATTATCAGATAATCCATTTGTAAAATAGAAATGATACAATATTACTTATAACATGTCCTTTTGTTCCAAATATATAATGAAATTACATGGTAAATATGGATTAAATTGTATATATCGAATCATTACATTCGTGGAAAAATTCACTTTATCCAAATCATTATGTCCATTATTTTTGAAACACCTTTTATAGTGGATATAATAACATAGGTGTATTTATTAGAAGGTCGCAGAAAGAATAAAGAGTATAATAAAAACCATGTTATGTAAGAAAACATGTTCCCCATATGACAAAAAATCTGGAATGAATATTCTTATTATATAATCTTCCGAGTAGCCTCATAACATAAATTACATTAGTTCCTTGAACATTGTATAATGTAAGATAAATAATTTGGTCTTAGAATTTAAATAGGATAAATGCATTTCATAAGATGATATATTACTATTTAATATTAAATTAATTCTACATATTTCATAAAATCGATAAGGTATTTCTTTTATGAAAGATTTTTTATATGATAAAATATATTGATGATTTATTTTTTCATATCTTTTATTTTTTTCATTGAATTTATCATTGGATTATTTAACTAATTTGTGTGATAATATAATTATACATTAATATAATATCTAACACCAAGATTCCATAAGATAAAATCATTTAGCACAGAAATGATATTTTGTACAAGTATAGAGTACTATTTGTAAAATAAATCTTTTACACATAAGGTAATATTATTACATAATAAAATTGTAATTGAAAGAAAATTAAATTCAAACATCTATAAAATGAGTTCCATTTAAATTATAGTTTAAATTATTCTAAATAATAACAATCATTGGATAAATTCCAAGAGAATATATTCATAAAAAACTCACATCTCCAAATAGTAGTTTAATGTAAAATTCAAAAACACGTAAGATAAAAAATTTAGAAAATAATAATGGTTTCCTTAAATCATCAAAAGGCATAAATTAGTAAGTTATGTTGGAGAAAAATAAGTTGGTCCACTAATATCCCCAATTTTGAGGATGATAAAATCCATATCTAATAATAAAAAAGAAGTAAATTATAATTTTGAAATTATTTTAATTTAATCTTGGTAAAATATTGTGATCAATTTTTTTCTCCATAAAAAATTATTAGCCATACATCACTGCTTAATTAGAATTTTGATTTATCCTCCCATAACAATGGAATTAAGTCAATAATTTTCAAAAAATATAGACGTACTACTCCTTGTTTTTTCATATAAAAATGAATAAGGAAAGAAGAACACATTTATTATTTCACATGAAGAAGTGTTAATAGAGAGAATTTTAGATACTAAATATAAATAAAATCCATCAATTATATATACAGTGAAGAAAAAAATGTATAGTAAAAGATAAAATAGTGTAAAAAAGGTGCATAAATAAAAATGATAATATTATAAAAAAATGATACATAATGATATATAAATAAGTAAATCGTTAATAAGTATAAACATGTGAAATACGTAACCATTCATGATATTGTTAAAAAAATCACGGAAATGTTTCATGGATTCAAATACTTATGATGATATGTAACAAAATATCATATGTCTATAAAATTAATGATAATAAATATTATTATTTATTTTAATTTGGGTCAACAATATTGTGTCTTCTAAGTGGATTATTAAAGGATTGGGAATGTACTAGAGGTAAGGACTAGGCCGATAAAAAGTTATTGTCACGCTCTATCAATAGGGCTTTAAAATTACATCTTTTACAAATAAAATCAGAGTAAAGATATATCACTATGATCCATTCTCTAATTAAGGCTTGATAATATGGAAAAGGTATCCCTGAATTATTATAAAAATCCCAAGATAAAATCCTAAAACCAAAAATATGTGGGGGTTAGATATGGGAAATATATGGAGTGAGATAAGAAGGTAGGCTAGTCATTATGATATTAAGTGTTAGATATTGCAGTGATAGGATGATGAAAAGGAGGTTCATCAGTGATGTAAGTCTACAGCTAGTCCGCACGACCATGGTGGTGGTGGGTGAATGTTTTGTGGTGATGGCCTCCAAAGGGGAATCATCATTGGAAACGTGTAACCTTGATGATTATTGCCAGTGTCTTGGTGGCAGAAGTTCATCGAATGAGGGAAATCATTTTCAACCAGAACGGTAGTCCAGTGCTGTATTGGTAGAATTTGAATAGAGGATATAGAGGGGGTATGACGATGGAAGAATGTAGAATTAGAATCTTCTTGGTTGGGGATGTTTTATATGATTGAATAAGGATAAGAAATGGTAGATCAATAGGTAGATTCCTTAGATGTAGAATTTTAGTACATGAGGAATCCAAACACATAGCTAATGAGATTAGAAGAATAAGAGGGTATATAATTTTCAATTTATTGAATCTCTATAAGGGTAATTTCTAGCTGATAAACTATGTTTTCTAGGTATATTGTGATTATAGGAAAAAATAATATATGGGAGGGGTTTTTCATTGTTTATGGTCCTTGGGGTGCTCAGGTCATGTTCATATCCAAGGGCCACTATGAATATTTGTCACGTTGGGATTTATCTCAACCCATTTTAAACGAGGGGTTATCAAAAAATTACTAAAAATATAGGTGGTATGGCTTTAGAGAAAAACAATCCATCTTTTATATGGATAATTTAACACATGAAGATTGTTTTTTAGAATTTGAGAGATAACAAGTATCTACGTCAGATAAGGGAAATATAGTTAAACTGTTAAGAGCGGTCATCAAGTTTTATATAGCAATATGGAGATGCTCATTTGAGTAAATATTAGTGGGATTAATGATTTACTTGAAGCAGTATGATGTGGTTAAAAGATGATAAAAAATGGTTTGTTATATGGAGGGTTTTCTTTATAGATGAAATAATGTATCTGCACACATGTCAATACTTATAGTCAAATAATTCTTATAGTAGTCAAGAAATATAGTAAAACCATTCCACATTTTAGAGAAAAAATTCAAAAATAATTTTTTAAATCACAATTCATGATAAAAATGACAACAAAAAATCATTAAATATTCTAATGGTTATTATAATGTCTAGTTCAACAAGTGATAGGGGTAGAGATTACTAGTATTATTATTAATAAAAATTTATTTACCTTTTGAGACAAAACAATTATATTTAGGTTTAGAAATGTTATATTCTTCATCATAATTAGAAAATGGAATTATTTTTCCCTTTACAAGATGATACTTGTGGAAAAAATTCAATACAATAAGAAAAATTATTTCCAATTCTCCTACAATCATCCCAAATGAAGTGATAATGAACTCACATCATTTAGTGTATTTATAAAGAAATCCTGAATTAATGGATCCTTCACCTTCATAAGAGTAAAACCTCATTGTTATAGAAGTGTTTTTTAAACTAAATTAAATTACCTCAATAGTTTGTGGTAAAGGAAACACTGAGTTTTCACAAACTATAGTATATTGTTAAAATATTAATATTTAATGTGAATTTTAATCACCTAGCCTTTGGATTGGAAGGTATAAATATGAATAAATAAATTATGAAATACATATTTATTATACCTATATAATATGAATTCATTAGTTACTGACATATTTGGGAAAGTATTTAAATCCATTTCATCTAAATGAAATATTTTATTGATAAACTATTTTTATGGACGCAATGTGTTTTTATCTTGATAAATTAATTTTTTCATTTTTCAAGAATAATTTTAATGAGAAATATATATATTATATTAAATTAATTGTTTTATCACTCATCAATTATTTTATCAAGGAATAAGAATTGAATAAATACTATTTTATTCAGGAAAATATAATTTTATGGGAAATCATTTACATCACATTTAGTATAGTAATTATAATTGTAATATTTTTAAATAATTAAAAAAATTATTTTAAAACATGTAATAAATGTTTTCAATACATATTTCAATAATATGTTACATTTAATTTTGGGAAATTTTCTAAAAATATTAATTTTTTGAAAAATATTAGAAAAAGAAATTTTTTACGAAAATTGTATTTTTATTTAAATTATTTACATAGTTACATTTTTTAAATGGTATTAAGGTAATTTTTTTTAAAATTATCTTATTTTTAAACATATTTAGATAATTGGAATTATATTTATAATGGAGCTTTATATAAATTATTTTATACTTGAGAAACCTTTTTTGGAAACAATTGCTTTCATCATGATTGTTTGTTTAATTTTAAATAAAATTTATCCAATTTGGTGAATATAATTTGATAAAATATATTAAATATTTTTAAACATCATAATTATTATTATCACACATACATATATTAATATTCGGTCATAATTAATAGTGAAAACTGAAAAAATTGGTTTCCATGATTAAAATTACAATATATTTTCATGGGGTTAAACTAAATATATATTAGTTTTAATGAAATAAAAAAGTTAAAAATATATATTTTATGGGATAAATATTACAATAAATCATATTATGTTTTTTTATGATTGGTGTTGGTTCTTTTTCCAAGAATGTGTCATGATATTATTTAAATATTTTGGAAAATTACAATTGGTCCACTCAAAACAATTCTAAAATAATACCAAATATCCTCCCCTCTCCATACAAAAAGTGGCTTTTGGTTCATCCAATACATGAAAAAATAAATTAATTATTCACCTTACTATTACCTGTAGACCTTTTTTGATTACAAAACCTTCTTAAGAAATCATTTTGTGAAAATAGAAAGAGGTTTTCCATAGAAGACATATCATTTTTAACTGATAAAATTCATTTTTATTTATTCTTATAAATTCATCCAATATGTTGAAATAATTAAAAAATAGTATTCATATAATTTTATTTTATAATTTTAATAGAATAACAATTATGTATCCCCTCTTCCATCAAATGGGAAATGAAACTGTCGATCTTGTGTGCGTTGGACTACCGCCTTACAGACCATTGTAATTCTTTTTCAATCACCAAATCTACTAGCCAGATATAATAATTTTTCTTAATATATATATATATATATTAATCATCTATTTATACTTATTTAATCATAATATCACATTTATTTTTTTTATATGAAAATCTACTGGATAACAATAACGTCACTTGTGTATATGTGTGGACATCCACCTCCATGAAGTAATGAGATTCCATTTTTTTATATTTTAGGAGGAAGGAAAATAGAGATAAATTTAAATAATATATATGATATATATGATATAATAATTATCATGGAATGGAGAATTAAAATTTACGTTTATTTCTTTACATCTATTGAAATGTGAAAATAGTTTCCATGCGTACCTATGTCCTACAGTCTCCATGAACTGTGAAATTAATTTTTTAGCTCGGAATTTTATTGAAGACTACGAATATGAAAATAATTAATATATAAGATACCTATATAATATTTAAAATTCTGAAAATTATAGAACCAAGAAATTATTCATGGACAGAAACCATCAAATTAAAATGAACATGAAAAATAATGCAGTTATCACCAAGAATAGTGATTTTAATAAATATGTGATAAAAGTTTTTAAGTAAGTAATTTATGTTATTATATATCTTATTATGTTCTTTGAATATATTTTTAATCCGCCAAAAATTATTATATATGATTTTTTGATCATTATTTAGAATTTTGGGACTTGATGTAATAGTTTTTCGTCTCACATTTATTTATATGAGACACTTTCCATTTTCACATTTGTTTTCTTTTATATGTTGTATGTAATAATAGTTAATTTATTTTATGAATATTATAATTAAAAATTTTATTATTTAAATTTCCATTTAAAGTTATTTCTTTTTTGGAAAAAGTGATTCAGAAGTTACCGAAGTGGACAAGGATATATGTTTCAATCATATTTTTAATTGATATTGTATATGTTTGAACTTAAATTGCGGAAAATGTATATAATTATTTTATAAATCCCTATTAATTTTATTCTTCTATGTTAATATATTATAAAGACATTTTTCCTTCCATTTTATTATCGTTATTTACTAATGGTTTCAAAATATATGTTTTTAGGAAAAACAAATTTTTTATCTTATCGATCAAAAATTACTTCTCTTATATGTTAAGGTTTTCTAAAAATGTCTTGATGCTTTTTTCAGTACTACTAAATAAATTCTAAAATTAATTTTTACCGATGTCTAAATTTTAAAAAAATTCGTGGAAGGAAATCTTTTTATCAATTCTGTAATGAGGTACTTTTTAATTTTTACCAAAAATGTGAAAGGAATCTATATTTTAATGTATACTACATTAATAAAATTTCATAACTTCTTCCCAATAAATTTGTTGGACCATCCATTATAATATCCAATGTTATTTATAGTGAAATTTGTTTTCATAATATTTTGTTTTTTTAGTGCTAATATGTTTATTTTCAATATAAAAAGGGTATTAACCTCAGGAAATGTATAAGTGATCTTATGATGAAATTATCACCCATGATAATATCCTTATATGTTAATTATGATTTATTAGGGATTTAAACCAATTATACCATAATTATTATATGTTTATATTGTTTATGGTTATGATTATGATATGTTTATTAGCCTCATTTATTTTCTTCTATATCCTATATTTAATAGATGGAATGCTTATGAAACCCATTTTCATTGCACAATCTTTAAAGTTATAGTTTTATGATTGTTTTAAGAGGTTTTGGAACACATATATGGTTTCCATTATTTGATAGGTGGGCCTATAAATTTATATCCCCCAATGAATTTGGTGAAGTATTATATATCATAAAAAATAATAGGAAACATGTCAATGTGATTGATATAATATAGGATAAAATTCAATGTGCTTTATCCGCAATGGGAAAAAATTCAATATTCTGGATATTATATGGGAATAAAGTTTATGTACCTGATAATATAAGGTAAAAATGTTTAGTTTCTTAATCCAATAAGAGAAAATTGTGTTAATTCATGATCCTTTATGATTTGATGAACTGAGATGTTAAACATGATATTTTAAATTGTTTCAACACTTATGAAGATGCCTCACTTTTCTGAAATGAAATTATGGTTCACTATTGATTTATGATGATTAACCATTGTTATGATTCATTCCCTTTTAATGAGAAAGAATTATGTAATTATTTATGTTTTTGAGGTTTTAAATATTGTGTATAAACTTTCAATGTTATGATTGTGATTTAATATCATTATCCTTATTTTATGCTTCCATGTGATCATCGATTAATGTCTCTAATATTTTACTTTAATAAAAATATGACATCAAACTTTATAATATTTAACTGAACAAGGATATTAATAAAGGTTTTATGTAGGTTATGTTTATAAATAGTACTATATTGGTTTATTTTTGTTGGACATGCTAAATATGATTTAGGAAATCAAGTGATTGTTTATCTGGTATCCAATGAAACTAATCCATTGCAACCTTTTGATGTGTATTTAGAAAATTTATTTAATATTCATATAAAAAGATTTAATATTTATATATGAAAATAATAGGTTGTTAAAGATGGTATTAGATCAATGTTTTAGAAAATATTTATATATTAGCATTATAAAAAATTGGTGAATCACCTGGGGTATGTCTAATTATAGGATTACATAAAAATATATTAGCAAGAATGATATTATGTGGTTTTCATTTCAATAAATCACATTCTAGATACTACAAGGGGTTGTGATTTTGGAATAGACACGTCTAGGGGTTACAAACACAAAAATATTTGGTCGAGTATATCTTCACCATCATTCTATTGCACGATGAGTGTTCCCCGACTGTGAACCTAGTATGAGACTCATAGGGGATATTCTTAGGTTAATTCAAATTTTCATTATAAATGATTATGAAGGATTTGAATAAATAAGGACCATGGGTGAACTTGGTTAAACCTGTGGATTCATAGGATGAAAACAAGGTTTCGTGATTAAGAAATACTATAAATTGTTCATTATTATGTGGTTTACCACTATGATTATTCTATCTCAAAATTTTTTATTGGGTTTTAGTATATGGTTGGAATTACAACATATCTTGCTAACAAAAAATGTGATGTATAATGGAATTATATTCAACCGATGAAACCAAATGTTATGGGAGATGGAATAAATAATATTTTTTTTCTCATGTATCATTCTCATGCCATGAATCAATATTTTCATTAAAGATAGGGATTTGGGTTAGGAATTTCTATTTATTAATGGTTTTAAATTGGTTTGTTTATGGAATCTAAAGCACCCAAAGAGTTATATATCCAAGGGGACCTACTTTCTAATGGTAGTTTTTCACTTTGAGTTTTTTACATTGATTCTTAATAACTCACATTGGTCAAGATGATAGGAGGTCAGGAACATCACACACTTTTAGGGGGATTTTTTCTTACTTTGGGAGACTCTTATAGATTTATGTCATAGTCATGAATCATTTATTAATTACCATATATGATGTAAATTACAGAAAAATTAATAATCAATTATTAGAATGTATGAAACATAAAATCATATATATGTGTACAGGGTTAGCTATCAATAGATATATCTATATGTATCTTAGGATCTCCATCAATGGTATCCCCTTATAAACAGATAGCAATTATTTTGTTTTTATTAGGATGATACTGGTTTTCTAGCCACATAGTGGGGAACAATGGAGATTATCATCATCCAAGTAGATGAAGTTTACTTTGGATTTTATCTTCATCCTTGGAGAATGTTTTTTTCAATATTGGGATTGAACACATATATGATCTTCTTATGTATCCTAGTGAAAGGAATCAGAACCCACGTATTTTAGTTCCACTTAATAGTGCACATTGTACCATTTAGCTTCATACAATACATACCTATCATATTTTTTAATGTCATGTGTAAATGACATCTATGTGGATGGTGCCTCATAATATTTTGGTGTTGGACATATGTCGACGTAGCCTAGGGGACCTAAGAGATATAGATTCAGAGGTTGAATTTAGACCCTAACATGATTGATTTCCATATAGAATAGGGTTGATTAGATTGTTGGTATTGAGCATCATAAAGGTTTCATATGTATCCCATTTGGATTGAAATCAAAACCCACGTAATTCTAATATGAGGAACCATGCTCGTGGAATCCCTAAAGGGTATGTCTAACAGTAGAGTACATCCCTTTCAGATGATTATTTTAAAGCATATTCCCGAAGATGATTCCCTTGTAAAGGAGTCCATAACAAAATTATTAAATTATGGTGGTTTATGTGGCTTAATGGTCTCGCTTGTCGTTTATTGAAGTTATATCTGTCCAAGATTAATTACCCATTCTTTATAACTTTAGTATAGCATAAGTTCGGGGTCGATCCACAGGGAACTATGACATGTGTGAATTTAATTGAGTTAATACTTAAGTATGTGAAGTATGCAGAATTTATAATCCATTGGGTTGATTTTGGGTTTTGATTGAAACTAAATTGTTTTACTTCGAAGAAATGAATTACAGTTTTAAATAAATCAACGGGTAAATTTAAAGAGTTTTAGAACGGGAAGTAAAGACGTGTCAGGGCTATGGTAATTAAAAAGTTCTTATACAGATTGTTTAAATGATTGTGTTGTTCATAATAATTCAATAATTATGGATTTCATTTATTTAAAATATTTCATTGGTTCGGTTTCTCTTTTTTGGAATTAGAGCAGTTGACTCCTTTGTCCGGCAGTCAGTGTTATTGACTCATTATTATGTTCAGTCCATTATTTGAATCAGTGATATCCTTCTAATGGTCATGGATATTTTCACCATTACTTTTCTATTGTATTGCTGTGAATTCTTCCCTTGGCCCGGCTCAGAATTCTCAGTTATATTTAACAGCAGATTAAGAAGAGTAAGATGAATTACAATGATAAAACACAACTATATAAAACAACATACAAGTTAAGATCCCTTCATCCATAGCCCCAACACGAGGGGTTTAGTTACACATAGAAAATGGGAGGGAAACGACACATGTGATACCTGAAGGATTCATCATGTAAGAGTTGAGGTAGGGTGTCGGAAGGTGAAATAGTGGAACTATGGCACCACAGTGGCTTGGGAATGGTAGAAACAAAGCTTATTCTCTCCTCTAATGGTTTTCAACTCCAAAATATGTAGGCCAAGGCCTATTTTAATAGAAACATAAAGTCCACCACCTATATAGAAAGTACATGTCGTGTACTTTTCATCAATGCGTTTTAGCGCAAATTTCTCTGCTGGAAGGTGGCCTAACACGCCATATTTGACTTTTGAACATGGCGCCTCTTGGTGGTCGGGTGTACACGGCATTTAACTCCACCTCACATGGCCTGTATCTTCCTATGTTTGGCCGCCATCCCCTTCTAGAACAGTAGACGCGGCATGTAGAAATGAAACACGCCATGTCTCCTTCAACGGCCACATGGGCGTGTAGACTTTTCCCAGCAACCACCGCTTCTGGATAGTAGTACACGATGTGTAACGCCAACTCACATGGTGTGTATCATCTGCCTGGTGACATGGGAATGTACTCCCTCCTCTGGTCCGTGTCCCTGTCTTGATGTACATGGCATGTATAAAAGTACACACCGCGTAGTTTCAAAACTTTCATAGGCTTCCCTTGATTCGTGTATTTAGACAGAAAGCTCCTAAAAGTAAACATAATCACCAAAATCAAAAAATATGTTCATGAAACAACTGATATTTTCTGAAACATGTTTTTATCAACAATTATATACATGGAAATGTATAGAGAAATTGGGTGCATCAAACTCCCCCACACTTAGTCATTTGCTTGCCCTCAAGAAAAATCTCAACATCTAATTAAGAGAGCCTATACTTTTAAATGAATGCTATTCAATTAATCAAAAGTATAAATGATAGAGTTACTGAGGAAAAATTCTAAAAGGCACAAACAAATTTAATTCATAAGATATTGAAATCATGCCTCATATATAATTCAATTAACAACTCTTATTCTCTTTCAACACATTTTTCAACTTTTCAAAAATAAGCATGCCACTTGATAATTTACTTTACCAGTCAAAATCACACTCCACACTTAAGATATTTTTAATCAAAGTTATGCTCAATCTAAGGTATATACATTCTATCCATAGGTTTTCAAGATATCTTGTTCTCTACTTCAGAAAAATTGAATTACAAAAATCATAAGGGCTTAATCAAAAAGGTTCAGATGTCTCTTTGGCTAAGCGTTGGTGGGTTCCGATGTGAAAATAAATTATGAGGCTTGAAAAAGGAAGGCTAATTCCTTTAAACAACATTGTATCATATTCAAATTAAAACTCAATTAAAATGCATCCTTCACATGCTCAGTCAAATGCCTTTGTAATCATCACCATCTTCCTTAGTCAAGTAGGGTTCATGGGAAAATAAGCATAAGGTCCCCTTGTTGTTTGTTTTTTGTTTTTTTGTTTTGATATAACAAAACTCAAAGGAAACACTTATGAATACAATGAGTATATGTTTGGAACCCATTCTGCCCCAAATAATCAAGAGGCACTCCCCATACTTTATGTCATGGCTGTACACAAAAATAGTCCATGTATTTTTAACTCCCTCTATGAAGCTCAAATGAATAATCATGCAACGTTTAAAAATATATAGGGTAGGAAGGGAAATATTCTTGTAATGTGGCTTCATATAAAGGCTGTTCATGGATTCTCTAGGCTTAATGAAGATTAAATGTAGGGTAGGTCTCAGGATAAAGTGGTTGAAACAATCTAATGCCTCATTCATTTTAACGTAATTCAAAAAATTCGTCATGTTTTTAAAATAAAAACTTTCAAAATCTGGTAGTGATGCGTATCCTAAGAATCTCTCAAGGAAGAGGGTATTAGAAAAGAAATACAAAAACGGGTTTAGAATACCTCTCAGGAGTGGAAAAATAATAAAGGTACAATCAGGTCATTACATGCATATAAATGATTAGCCTAATCAATGTATTTTAATCAAGGATGAAAAGTTTCAATTGAAACTATATCAGCAATCATTTTAAAATACCAAAAAAGTAAAAGAAACATGCAACCTTTCCAAAAGTTTATACTAATAACTCTAGCATTTATAAGAATGATTAACAAAAATTGCATTAAATTTTCAAATATAGAATCTAATAATGATGTCTCCTAGAGTAGTTAAAGGGAAAATACTAAGGTGAAAGAGATAGAAGCTCCCCCATAATTACGATGGCACATGGCCCACCAAGTGAAATATGAAGGTAAAGGGTGGGCAAGTGGGTGATATGGGGGACAAAACGAGGGATAGTAGTGGAAGAAGTAAATCCAAAAAGAATGAATATAAAAACTAGAAAAATACTCCCCTCCTGAAAAGTGATGCCCAAAGTGCTCCATGACCGTACCTATGACTGTCGAGAAAAAGGAAAACTGCAAACATTCATACCATCACAGCACAAGAACATTAAAAAATAGATATATAAGATAATGAAAAATGTCACTATCATATGGTCGCCTCAGGGGAGGCATCATCCTGTACAGAATCATCCGGTAGAGACGGCGCCGGAGGTGTGGAAGTGGGAGGCCCTGACTCTGCATCGGGAAGGGAAGCGGAAGAAGGAGGAGATGCAGGGGCGAGACTCGGGATAGGAAGCTCAGCAGCAGGCCTAGGCCCAGCTGATGTGGTAGCAGCATGGCTCACCATAGTCATCAGAACTGATTCTGTGGCCTACGCAGGAGATGGCGGTGGAGCAGCAACAGAAGGGCCAGGAGCAGAGGCAGAGGCTGGTGGCTACGGCAATGGAACACCAAGATGATGAGCAATATGGGCCAACAGATGCTCCATCCGGTCCTGGCGGTTGTACAGATGAATCAAATGGCGTGCAATGGTGTCCTGGAAGCTGATGATACGAACTAACTTCTGCTCCATCATGGCTAGGCAGAGGGAAAGGGTCAGATCGACTGAGGGTGTTGGGGTAGGTGTGATGGGGTATGGGACAAAAGAAGAAAGGTTGGAAGAAGTGGGGTCAGTAGGAGGTGGGTGAGGTGGAGAAGCTGGAGGGGGTGGGGAAGGAGGAGCGGGGTCAGCAGCTGGGGCGGGAGGGTCAGCATGTGACGGGGCTTGAGCTTGAGCAAGGATGTAATCACCCCTGCTTCCAGACCAATCCCATGTGATGAGCATGAGTAAGTCTATACACTAGGTTGAACCTATCAAGTCATGAGGTAAAGAGGGCTCGAATACCCCTAAGTGGTGGGCAAGACGGCTGGTGTAAAACCCGCCGTTAAGGTTTCACTGATGGCCGGTAAAAATGGAGTGAAAATAGGTGGCGGCAAGATAGGGGAGGTCCGGGTAGTTGTGCCAGATGACATAGGTAAGAAGCTCCATGTCATGGCCGGTCACGACCCCCATATCCTCATGGCAGGAGAAAAGGATGGCGCTAAAGCACTGGTGGGTGAAGCGAATGATGGGGTCGGCTATAAGAGTGTTGTTCTGGGAAGTGGGGGAGTACCGGTGGTCAGGAACAGTGATCTCCCACCACATGGCAATGAGGTCAGAGTGCTCGGGCTGCGTCAAGTCAGAAACGGGGGGTGGGTGATTGGATGGGGTAGAAGCCGCACCTTCGGCCAAAATATGTAATAGTAAGAGAAAACCGTCTTCCGCCTATCCCGAATCGAACTACAGGCACCGCATTGTCAGGTGTCTCTCGGTACTCTGCTCCATCGAACTCAAACGAGGCCACAAACACCAAAAATAAATCACAGAACACAAGAGTGCTCACCTGAAAAATATCGAGGAGTGCGGTGTGACCGAGAAGGACCTCAAACTCCTCCAAAATACCGTGTCAATGCTGAATGCTGCTGTCGAGGTACCAGCCAATCAATGGTATTGGCCGACGAGAAAAGCGTCAGAACATGTCGTATCCGAGGTCGGTGACCGGGAATACTGTGCTGGGATAGGGAGCACCTGAAGGTCCCGGCCCAGGTGCCAGTGTAGCAGCAACGTCTGGATATGGAGGTGGAGCTGCCGAAGTAGAAGGTGGATCAGTTGATGTTGTGCTCGAAGAGGGACTAGTTGATGAGGATGATAGTACAGGGAAAGTGGCAGCTGGTGCATCAGAAGTAGGACCGACCTCATCTGAGGGAGTGAGTGGTGGAGGAATGTCCAATGGAGGGAGCTCAAAGACCAGAGCGTCAGGGTCTGACTGCATAGGAGGTCGGAGTCGGATCCGACGATAGATGGGCTTATCGCCCTCAGTGGCAGAGGCTGGCCGCTTCCTGTGGGAAGGATCGTGATCTTCCATATCATAAAATAGAATGAAAAGGAAAACAGAATAGAATAAAAATAAAATGGAAAGAAAAAAAAACAATGAAAATGAGAGAGAACTAGAAAATAAAAGTACACGGCGTGTACTCCAGAGTACACGACGTGTAGTCAAAATATAGATCATCCCGTGTTCTCTGGATAGACACGCTGAGGGTGGAAATATACCATATAAAATTACACAGCATGTACTGAACATACACACCGTGTTCACTTAAAGTGCAGGTGGTCCTATCTGTAGAAATGACATGGCCATGTTGTTGACTATTCAAATAAAACAATACACGCCATGTATGTACAAACAACACAGCGTGTACTGAACACGAAGAACATGGTCGTGTAGAGGGGAGACACAGGCATACTAAACATCTAACAGACACGGCGTGTACCAAACACACACGCCGTGTATATGAACATGGGGTGAGAGGCCCTGTAGTGGGGAGACACGGGCCATCCACAGATATAAAGGACACAGCGTGTACCGAACAGACACGCCGTGTTGTGGAACATGGGGTGATAGGCTGTGTTTATGTGCCACACACGGAGGGGCCAACCAAACTAATTTACACGGCGTGTACCAAACACACACATCGTGTACATGAAAAACGTGTCCACGGCCTTATGCAAAGGTGTACTCAGTCATGATGAAAGGGACACAGTGTGTACCGAACATACACACCGTGTATATACAAATTTCAAAATATTTTGTATGTGGCCATGTACAGAAGTACACTGCGTGTGTTCTTCATTTCGTGGCCGTGTACTGCCAGAACCCGAACGGTCAGCCGATCCGATAAACACCCTAAACAAGTCTAAAAATTTTAACTAGAGGGTGCAGAACGACATACCTTGAACGAGGATCACAATGTGAGAAGAATCAGATCATGAAACGCCCCAAATCGACTGATCTAGAAAAAGGGGGTTCGGGTGGCATTCTGGAGAAGAAATGTGAAGAAAGGAGAAAAATGGGGTGGTCGTGTGACATGTCCTCAAGCCGGGTGGACCGCGGCTTATATATTCTAGGTACACGACGTGTTTGTTTGGTACACGCCGTGTATCCCGAATTTTTTTATAGTATATAAATAAATATATTTATTATAGTAAACTATATAATTAATTAATAATTAAAATAAAATAGATATACAAACATAAACCTACAGATGACGTATATAGGGAAATACACGCCGTGTATTTTAAAATGAGAAAAAAGAGTAGTACAACCTTTGGTCTGGTGCTTGGGGAGGGATTTGAACCGGCAATCGACCGGTTCGAATGGATGCCCTCACCCACTGGAGCAAAGGTTGTTCTGCTGTCCATATTAATTATATATATATATATACTCTATACGGCCTATAAACACTGAAAGAAAGAAAATCATGGTGTGTGGTTTTTATTTAGGAAAGGATGGGGGTGAAGCGGGGAGATTAGCACGATTCGAAACCGGTTATTTTGAACCTGGTTCCTAGAGTTTTCCAATCTTCAAACTTCACCCGCATGTAATTTCTTCTTTTAAAAACGTTATTAATTTATATTTGAAAAATTATGGCGCACACGGCGTATATCAGAGTACACGTCTTGTGGGTTTATTAAAATAAGAAATGATGGTAATGGGACGGTTGTCTGGATTCGAACCCGGGTCTTTTGAAACTGGATTATGATTCTAGCCAACCGGTCGATCGCCACCATGGGTTATATATATATATATATATATATATATATATATATGGAAAATACCACACACACCGTGTAAATAAAAAGAGGAACCCCGTGTTGAAGGTAGGTCAGGAGGATAAGAACCGAGGACGGCTCGAATAAACTCCAGTGACTTTGCCATCGGCAACAACATCATCCATGGTTATTTATTTGTTATTCTATAGATTTATACTATTTAGATTATAAATATAAAATATTTTTACACACCGTGTATATAAGTGGGACACAGCGTGTAACCTTTGCGTTGCCTCCCAAGAAGCTCCTTTTTTTAGGTCGTTGGCTTGACCTACTACCTTACATACCTGATATTTATGGTGGATAATGATCCCAATAGTGGCCGCCCCGGCCATCTAGGAGTTGCATGTTCTCGGGCTCTTATTCAACAGGAATGTCTGGAATGTTAATGTTATCAGAAATATAGGAACATACCAGATCATCCACCAGGTGATCTTCTATTGTAGTTATTGCAGAATAATCCTCATGATCGGACAATGATGCCTGCTTGATGGCTTTGAGAACATTGTAAGAGACTTTCACATATCCTACACAGAAAATAAGATCTCCCTAGTGCACATCAATGAGTACATTCCCAGTGGCTAGGAATGGACTTCCCAATATAAGTGGTGCCTCCGGATCATCCCCCATGTCGAGGATGATGAAATCAGCTGGGAGGATCAGCCTACCCACCTTGACCAGTACATCCTCTAGCAGCCCCTTTGGGTGTTTGATGGATCGATCCACAAGTTGAAGGGCTACAAAGGTAGGCTTGAGCTCGTTGAGTCCCAACTTCTTGAAAACTCTGAGGGGCATGAGGTTCACGCTGGCCCCTAAGTCACAGAGGGCCTTCCCAAACTCACAAGATCCAATAGTACAAGGAATGGTTAAAATACCAGTATCATGGAGTTTAGGAGGAATGGAATGTTGAACCACCACGGTGCACTCCTTTGATAGTGCAATAATTCCAAAATCCTCCATCTTCCTCTTATTCGAGAGGATTTCCGTCATGAATTTTGCGTAGGTGGGCATCTGAGTTAGGGCCTCTGCAAATGGGATGTTGATATGTAGCTTCTTGAACACATCCATGAATTTGCTGAACTGGTGGTCTGGCTTCCTCTACTTCAATCATTCTGTAAAGGGTAAGGCAGGATTTGTGGTTGGATTACTTCCTTTTCTTTATTCTGCATAGCCTCCTTCTATGGGATTTTGGATGAGGAGGGGTTGGTACTGGTACCTTCTTTATCAACAGTGGGTGTGGATTCACCTTCCTGTGTTGATTGGTTCTGCTGGAGCTCTTTTCCACTCCGGAGCATGATAGCATTGGCCTCCCCCATTGGGTTCTTTTTGGAGTTCCTCGGTAGTGTACCGGGTTGCCTCTCTGAGAGTTGATTTTCAAGTTGGCCAATCTTATTCCCCAAGCATCGAATCTAAGATTCCTGATTCTGGAACCGAGTCTCAGGAGTTCATATATATTTATTCATCAGATCCTCTAACCTTGAGGTCTTCTCCTACTGAGGTGGTTATTGATCCGGTGGAGGAGGTGGCTATCGTGGCAGCTGTGGATGAGGGTTTTGATACCCTTTTTACTGATAAGGACCCAGCTGGGGTTGTTGCGGCCATTGGTATTGGTTCTGGTATAGAGGCTAGTTGTAGCTGGGTGGTTGCTGGGGCGGAGGATTATACTGTTGTTGGCCCCAGCGTATGTTCTGTTGATCTCTCCATGTCGAGTTCTGGTACTGCTGGAACTAGTTGGGCCCTCGATTTTGGGCAACATAACTCACCTCCCTCATCGAAGGGACTCCAGTCAAACCCGGGCATTCTCCCATGACGTGGTTATCACCACAGTCTCCACATGTAGGATGGTTCGCCGCATGAACTTGATATGTTCCTTTTAGATTTTATGCGTCAATTTTCTTGGACACAACTCCCAACGAAGCAGTTAACATATTGGTAGTGTCAATGTTGTGCATACCTCATTTTTGGGTCCCCCGCTCGGAGTACCACTGGAAGATGTTGGCTGACATGTCTTCCAGTAGTTCGAATAGTTCTTCGGGGATTTCCGCATCACCATGCCTCCAGCAGCAGTGTCCACCACAAACTTGGTATTCATGAATGTCCTCTGTAGAAGGTTTGGACTTACATCCAGAGTTGAAGTCCATGGTGGGGGCATTTTCATAACATTTCTTTGATGCATTCCCAGGACTCGTACAATGACTTGGAGTCATGCTGCTAGAAATTATGAATATCATTACGGAGTGTCATCGACTTTGATGGTGGCAAGTACTTGGAAAGGAACGCCTTGGCTAGCTCCTCCCTGGTGAGGATAGACCGTTGTGGTAGCCCCTTCATCCAGTCATTTGCCTTGTCCCATAGAGAAAAGGGGAATAGGGGAAGACAGATGGAGTCTTCGGACACACCATGGTAACGAAACGTTTTGCAGATCTCCAGAAAGTTAGATAGATGGTCGTGTGGGTCCTCCCTGGCCAAGCCTCCAAATTGGACTATGCTTTGGATCAACTGTTTGATAGCAGGCTTGATCGCGAAGTGTGGAGCCTGGATCAGATGACGGACAATGCCCTTATCAGCTCCATGAATCTATGGATGTCCGTACATTATATGGGTACGTCTTAGAGGTTGTTGATGAAGGGGAGGAGTTTGCATGAACTGCTCTTGAGGGGAGATGTATGGCCATGGGAAGAGTTGCGGCTGTGGCTGTTGGTAATCCCTTGGGTGGAATTCCATGAATTCTCTAGGAGGTTGCTCCGGTAAACCAGCAGCGTGAGGCTGCTGATCCTGGTACTGATGCTCAGCCGCAACATCTATGGCTAGTGCTCCATTTTCCATGTTCTCGATGGGTTGTGTTTTCTGGTTGTGAGTTTCTGTCCGTGTACGCCAATGATGAAGCAAGGTACATTCGATTTCTGGGTTAAGCGGAACTAATTCTGAAGACTCGACGCTTCTGGATCGCGTAAGACGTCTAAACATACACTTTAAGACCTGCACAACTTAAAAACAAAAACCAGGAAAAAAGGGAAAAAAAGAGAATATTTGTAATGGGATTAGAAAATAGATATTTGATAATTTTTGTTTTTTATTTTCACTTAAATCAATTATTAACACAATTTAATTATTATCACTAAAACCAAAGATTTTTTCTGACAACGGCGCCAAAATTTGGTCTCGCTTTTCATTGATTGAAGTTATATGCATCCCAAATTAATTACCAATTCTTTATAACTTTATTCTATCTTATGTTCATGGTTGATCCACAAGGAACTATGGCGTGCGTGAAATTTATTGATTTAGTACTTAATTAGGTGAAATATGCAGAATACAGAATCGATTGGGTTGATTTTGGGTTTTGATTGAAACTAAATTGTTTTAATTTAATGAAATTAATAATAGTTTTAAATAAAACAACGATTAAATTTAATTAGTTTTAAAACGGGAAGAAAAGATGTGTCGGGGCTGTGGTGATTAAGGAGTTATTATGTAGATTGTTTAAATGGTTGTGTTGTTCATAATAATTCAATCATTCTGGATATCATTTAGTTACAAGATTTCCTTGGTCTGGTTCCTCTTGTTTGCAATTAGAGTAGTTGACTCCTTGGTCCTGTAGTCAGTGTTCATTACTCTTTATTAAGTTCAGTCCATTATTTGAATCGGTGAGATCCTTCCAATGGTCATGGATGTTTTCACCGTTACTTTTCTTTTGTATCACTGAGAATTCTTCAGCTCAGAATTCTCAGTTATATTTAACAGCAGATTAAGAAAATTAAGATGAATTACAATGATAAAACACAACTATATAAAACAATATACAAGTTAAGATCCCTTCATCCACAGCCCCAACACGAGGGGTTTAGTAACACATAGAAAATGGGAGAGAAACGACACATGTGATACCTGACAGATTCATCGTGTAAGAGTTGAGGTAGGGTGTCGGAAGGTGAAATAGTTGAACTATGGGACCACAATGGCTCGGGAATGGTAGAAATAGAGCTTCTTCTCTCCTCCAATGGTTTTCAACTCCAAAATCCGTAGCCCAATGCCACTTTTTATAGAAAAATAAAGTACACATCGTGTATAGAAAGTACACGTCATCTAATTTTCATCAATGGGTTTTGGCACCAATTTCTCTGCTGGTAGGTGGCCTAACACGCTGTCTTTGACTGTTGGACACAACACCCCCTGGTGGTTGGGTGTATACAGCATGTAACACCGCCTCACACGGCATGTATCTTCATAATTTTGGCTGCCACCCCCTTCTAGAAAAGCATACACGACGTGTAGCAATGAATCACGTCCTGTCTCCTTCAACAGCCACATGGGCGTGTAGAATTTTCTCAGCAACCACTGCTTCTAGAAAGTAGTACACGGCATGTAACGCCGCCTCACACGGTGCGTATTGTCTGCCTGGTGAAATGGGCGTGTAATCCCTCCTCTGGTCCGTGTCCCTGTCTGGATGTACACGACATGTGTAAAAGTACATGCCGTGTAGTTTCAAAATTTTCACAGGCTTCCCTTGATTATTGTATTTAGCCAGAAAGCTCTTGAAAGTAAACAGAATCACCAAAATCAATGTATATGGCCATGAAACAACATATATTTGCTGAAAAAATGTTTTTATCTTCAATTATATATATGGAATTGTATACACAAATTGGGTGTATCACTTAACACATGGATGAATCATAATAAATATGACCATATTAAGGGAGTTATGAATACAGATTACTCATATGGAGTATGACCACTGATATCAGTACCTTTTTGGGATTCCTATATATCCTGGTTTGTAGGAATCAGTGTTCTCATAGTTCAATAAGTAACATGGATCATGCGGGTTTCATGGTTATAATTAAAACATAAACCCATGTAATACATGTTTTTCCTCAGAAAAAAGGAGAGGTGAAAGATATAATATTCCACACATTTTCCCTTCTCCACTAGTGGTGGAGTAGGTGAATGAAATGGGAAGAGGCCGAGGTTACATCACTTTGATCACATTACATTAACCCAAAGAAGTGATAATGTAAAAGGACTCCGAGGTAGAGTGGATAAATACTGGAACCTTTTACATGAAATACTAGGGTCTTACTCTAGGACGTATTCCCAGGATTATATTCCTCAATATAAGGGGGATCTAATTCCTATATTAATAGAGAAAAAAAGTAATACTCACCCTCCCAACATAGAACTAGGGGCTCTAGGTATTAATGTTGAGAATGAAAGGACATGACATACACCATATTCTTCCATAATATAATCTCCCTAACATTTTCACTAGGTAAAGGATCATCATTACCATTAGGATACAATCCCAAATGCAAACTGAGGACCCTGACCATCCAACCAGAGAAGTGAGGGAATCCTCTAACCATTGTAATACAAACCCATGTGAAGGGAATGATGTTGTTCCACTAATTATGGTTGTGAATGTCCAGTGATATTTGTGGAGGTTTCAACTTGCTCCATTTTAGGCAAGGAATCAAAATAAGGATAGTCCATTCCATGTTTTTATTTTAAGAAGTCATTATGAATGGATCACGCGGGATTGGGATTAAGGTGAACCCAGGAGGCTTGTGCAGGGGTTGATTTGTGCAGGTAGGTTTGGGTGAATTGAAAACTCCTTAAGTAACAGACCACCAATGTGACTAAACTTGGGTTATACCCTACACAGGTCTTCAAGGGTATTCACAGGTGTTCACTAATGTAATTTATTTAGGTTCCATTTTGAGGAAGGGTACCTCGTCCTAGTATTCGTTAATCAGGGATTGGGTGAATTCCATGCATGTGTGTAGATAATTTGAAACCCTAGGAGGACATTAGTTTCACTATTACCATTTAATTACGTCTTATTCAAGTGTTAGGGAACTACTTATATAACTACATAGGGTTTTATAGAAGTGTTATGGTGATCAATGAATCGGCAATCCTTCAGGGGATTCCTTCAAAAAAAAACGAAGACCATGTGTCATATTTATAGAGAAGAATTACACCCTGGGAGAAAGTCCAATATTGAATACATGTTTCCCACATTGAATATGTGTAGGGATTCAAAAAGTTATCATGTGAAATGATGATACTTGGAGGGATTTATGAACAGGAATGGGGGCCATTGAAACCCTTTTTCATCCATGTGACAAAACAAAGTGTCCAAAAAAGGCCCCCTTGTGATTGAATTTGATCTGAGAGAGGATGATATGATACTGAGGTAAATGGATGAAATAGATGAAGGGTATGTGAATTGATTTAATTCCTTGATTTGGCGTTTTTGGTCCCCTTTTACCTTCTGCAGAAGAAGATCGCTCACTCAGACCGTGCATGTTCAATTACCACTGCAGTTGCGACTGAGGCACTTCACTATATTGAGGAGACTAAAACTGGTCTATTGAATGAGCATTAATGAGTTTCTGATGGGGACATGTATTTGATTAAACATATTAAGAATTGTGATTATGTACTCTTGTAATATACGTTAGAGAGACTCTATCCAATGGATGTTCATCTGGGGTGATTTTCTTCTTTTGTTCCTAAATGAAAATAACTGTATTTCCAATCATATATATCTTCATCCCTACCCTATTTTTTTAATAATAACGACGAAGCTAATATTCCTATCCTGATATATACATTCTATCTAATCATAATAATAATAATATGGATGGGGGGACATATTTTTAGCTAATTTCGGGGTGCCAGTGATCCGAATTTTACTCTTTCTAGGGTTGTATAGACAAACCTACCAACATTTTTGTATTTTGTGTCATCCCTGCATGTTTTTTGTAAGAATTATATAATGTATAATTAGAGTGTATAAAAAAGGATTTTTCTATGACATCCCATTTCTGGTTTGTAGTCTAATATGTTTTTACCTTTTATCTTCAAATTTCTCGATATTTCCTAAACCATACAGATTGAAATCATGAGATCTGAGACTTTACTTTTTCTAGTGTGACCTTTGTGTATTTTTAATCATGTGAGAATAGTGTATCTTTTTTGTGGTATTTTAATGTTATTAATGTTGTACTAATAACACTAGTGTTTTATGTCGAACATCATTGACCGTAATTCATGAGATAATGACCCAAAAAAGGCTTGTGGACAATGAATATATTGATATTCTTTAGGTATCCAGTGGGGAATTTTCATCGATGATTTTATGGTTCCCAAATATGAAATGTGATATTTGGGAATAGAATAGGTGTCTCCTAAGGAAAAAATTTCTATTGGTTGAAACCACATTATGAGGGATATTATAGTCAAGGGTTATTGGGGAACATACTACATAGTCAAAGAGTGGCATCTTTAGGCTGATAGATCTATTATGTGGGCGACTTATGTAAGGCTAACTGGGTCACATAATTCATATGTAGACAAAATAGTTTTTAGGAATTCCAAAAGTATATTACAGATTATCAATTTTTAATATTCATATTTCTCATTACCACGAAGGGTACTTTTTCCAAAGGATGGTTTCTTAGAATGAATAGAATATCTATATTGGTAATGTCCAGGAATGGAATACCGCCCCTATATGAATTTGGATCCATTGAAGGCTGGTACATTTTAGATGGTAAATAATAGGGGAAGGCCACATGAGTACAATTATAAAATCATTATCCAATTTAATTTCCTGTGATTAAGACATTTATCATCTATTTTAACATCTTACGGTGATGACATTATGCTTTTTAGTTTAATGTCATGCCTCCAGAACATTATTAAATGGAATTTAATGTCATGCAATAAGATATTTATTCTATTTATTTTATAGTCACACTGTATGGCCATTATAATATGTTGTTTAATGTTATACTGCATGGAAAATATGGGGATATATTTTAATGTCTGTTTATTTTTGAGGATGATTAATGATTCTACCACTATTTATCTAAAAAATGTCTTTCCATATTCAAAAATAATAGGAGAAATTGGATTTATGTGATTTGGGGATTCATGGATCCTTATAGTATTATAGTAAAATGGATTATGGCATTATTGGAGTTCTATCTTGAAGAAGAAGTTATAACTTCTTGAAAAACCCATTATGGGGGTATAATTTTGATTTCCAACGTGGGGACATACTTTAAAGTAAATTAGTGGCATAATTTTGGATAAAACACTTGTTATGTGGGTGAACTATAAAAGGAAAATTTGGGCATGTACTGCATATTCAGGAAAAATAGTTCTCAAGAATTTTGATATTCTATTGCTAAAAGTAAATGAATATTTATGTATATTTTGATATAAAAAATAATATAGTTTTCTTTTTGGAAAAAATTACCTAAATATGGAATGGGTATTTCAAGTAATGATTTTGTGTGTATCAGGGAATAAAATTTATATGAAGGTATGACCAAACTGTAGGATGTTTGGTGCCTTTAGTCTTGTGTAATATGACTAGGACTAAAGAATTAAGGAAATAATAAGTATGCCTGGCCTCTCCGACCAAAATTATTCTAGTATGATTTGAACCTAAAAATATGGTAATTGTAGACCATGACCTTGGGGTTCTCAAATCATGGGAGATAATATGGGAAATATATTCATGGAAACCGCAAACTATTTCAAATCATGGGTTTCAAAATATTATTTTCAATGCTTATAAGGACAGAAGAATCTTCCCTTGAGAGCGAAGTAAACACTGGTTGGAAAAATAATTATGATGCCTTTTTTGTACAAGACCAACTGGGGATCATACTACCTAGGAAAATTGTGGTATCCTTTTTTTAACAGGCTTGCAATGAGGGTTGGTTTACCCAAGGCCAACTGGGTAGCATACTACATAGTCATGAAAAGGAGACTTCAGGTATAATAATTTATGTCACAGAGAGGTGAAGAAAGATTAAAAAGATCTGAAAGTAACAAAAATTCGGAGTATTAATTGAAAAATAAAAGTTTTAAATAATTAAGGAAGCATATGTATTGATAACAATTATGAGTTTGTAATCCCTTGCCTAGACATTACTTCTATATTGATTGGGCATTTCTGTTTCTTTCTAGGTATCCCCTAATGGGGGGGGGGTACTTTCATTAAATCTAATTTGTATATGTCTATTTATATTAATGAAATGGTTGTTTCATCATTTCTCCATGGATGTGTGTAGGAATTAAGGCCTATGCATCACTATGTATCACTGTGGGATGATAATCAAGCCATATATAGTTCTCTAAAGAACCATTTTTCTTATCATCCTACAACAAGGGCATGGGTGACTCTAATGTGAAACAGAATATTTTAGTTAGACCAAGATAACCCCAATGTGAATTGAATTTCCATTCTAATTAGGGAATATATTTCACCAAATTTACTAATCCCCTATAATCCATGCTTGGTTTGAGAAATAAAGGGTGAAAGAGTTTCTTCCACGATACAAAGGCATTATAAGAAATGAATTGGGGAATTTATATTTTATTGTGGAGAGGCTAATATATATAATCCAAGCATCATTACTTATCTCATTTGGATGATAAAAAAGCCATACAAGGTTTTGAGAAACCATGTTTTTTTATATAATGTGGTATGAACTTTTACTTCCTAATTTGAAAAGGGGTATTAAGGATAGACCCAAGGATAGAAATATTGGGTGTAGTAATATGTCCTATAATGAATGAAATCATACCATATATTGTCTCTAAAATTCCATGATGTTTTATTCCATGGGGTAAGGAAAATGATGAATAGTCATGAATGAACAAAAATGTTGTGTTTGGGCCGAAGGGTAGATATATGGGCATCACTGCATATCTCATTGAAATTATAATCAAGACACATGTAGTTATTTATGAACCATGTAGTATAAAGTCACTATGAAAGTATTATGGTCACCTAATGTGAATGAATTTTTGTATCTAGACAAGGTAATAGGACCCTGGTGTCACTACGTATCTTTATATAGAAATAATCAAACCCCACATAGTTCTTGATGAGTATCCCCATACAGATCTAATTCAGACCCATGAAAAAGGAGCTATATTTTTTTATTCATGTACCCAAGATATGAGATATAATAATCACTATATATCTCAAAAAAATGAGAATCAATCCAAACATTGTACTCTAATTACTGGGGTTCCCCACACCAATTGACCTTTGACATTGGGAAAGGCTATTTTATTCTTTATAGAATAATGGTTGGACCGAATACTTTTGATCTGCGCATAAATGTGAATCTCCTTGTTATGAGACTTGTGTCATATGTACTAGAAATTTTCTATATATATATAGTTTATAAAGGGTTAAGGGAAGGGTTTTGTTTTTAGAAAACATGGATGGACCACGATTTGAGATATGAGAATCACTACTTATCTCCCTGGAATGAGAATCAACACACATGTAGTTCTTGAAGTGATCATTATATTTATCATCATACAACGAGAATGTTTTCCATGCATTTTATCATCTTGTAAAAAGGGATGTGAATTGTTTTTGACATATACTAATAAAAGGGACCAAAATTCTATTATGGTGTGGAAATGATATAAGTAGGAATTATGCATAGGGGAAACCTAGGTTTCTTCATCATGGCTTGACAAGATTCAATCTCAACCCACAGAGGGGATAGAGTGATGTTATTGGGAACTACTCAAGAAGCAAGTTCCCATTTAATGTGAAAAAATTTATTTCTCAACTTATGGTTCACTAGGTATTTCATAATGTTGAATTTAAAGGATGTTAACCATTTCATTTAATTCCATTTGGTAAGGAAAAAGGTTGGTATACTAGGTATTTCATATTGTTGAATGTAAAGGTTGTTAACCATGTCATTTAATTCTATAGTGTTTTATTTTATTTTATTTTATTATCTTGAAATGAGGACACTGCCTCATGTATTTATGATCATGAGACCAAAATACACTATGATTTATAACCTATTGTATCATTAATGTAAATCAGGTAATTACATAGAATATTTATTTTGTAACATTTCATTGGTTGGGGTCGTAGTGAGTTCCCCATTCATTGAGATTAATGAATAAGTTCCATCAGAGTGGACCTTATGTATGGAGTAATGTCAATACCACATTGTTTCATGCCTAAAATGATTATTTACTAGTATAATTGGAGTAATAATGACCAAAACCAACTCTCCATGTATAAAATAATGGAGGCATACAATCTTGTTAATATCCCGTTCTAACTGATTCTGATGGAAATATTAATGTTTCAAGGTGTGCATTCTCTTTTCATCTTGTCGCTCATACTAATCTATAAATTTCTGAGAATTTTTATCAATAAATTGATGGAAATAGATGGAAATATAGATTGATGGAAAATGAACTCTAATGTGCAAGAATTATTTGGTTCTAAACTCCAATGAGTATGTGGTTTCCCATACTAAAGTATGGGTTATAGTCTGGTAAGCCCATAAGATAAAAAAGAGTTTCTAATGCCAAGAATTAATATATTTATCAATCATATTATAGTGTATGTTCAATATGGTCTTATAAAAAGATTCTATCATTTATATTAACCACAACATGATAGAAGGATAAATTTTTTTATTTGATACTATTTTCTTGAAACTATTTTTTACCTCTGCAAAATATAAATTTGTGACATTTTATGTCAATATTGTATGTGGGACACCAAATCATGTAATTTTCTTAGTTCTCATGAATTTGAAAAAGGTTTTGGTGCCAATTTATTTTAGGTTTATTTTCTTGGCCTTTTTTAGAGGAAATCAGTAGCAGTAATGGTATATTTGAACTTATTAGCCATAGCTAGAGAGTATGGCCCTGCAACATCCATTCTCCTCAAATAAAATATCCATTAGTATTTGGATGTATGCAGAAGATCCAGGGGTTTATGAATTATGTTGTAATTCACTTGGAATTAATTATACTTCTTAGTGATTTCTGTGCAATCATGTGAAATTGAAGGCTAATAGTAACCAAGACATCAAATTTTGCAGGAAAATTTATAACCATACTGATCAATGTGGAGGTCCCTAGAATGTAATTCATCCATAATGGCTGCAGTCTATTCTCTATAAATAACTTTTAGAAGGACTCCATCAAATCCTCATTTGTATAGAACTTTTTTGGTGATTTGGACAATCATATTGAGTGAAGTTGGATGGTCGAACATAGATTTTCTATTTTCAATCCCTATATAATGGGAGTACTCCTAAATGAAGGTAGTATACAATTAGAATCATCCACACAAAGGTATTTCCATATTTAAAAATGATAGGGTTGGATTCATTGATCTCCTATATTCTGATTCGAACAAGAATGGATGAAATTTTCTGATGGGTGATAGTGATGATCATTTCATCCTGATTTGAATCTTCCAAATCCATGGAAGAATATTACAATACATCTTCCTTGTAATTTTACGATCACAAGATGTGTGTTAATGTAGGTTCTGAGGGGAACCCTTCCATCATCCCTCAGACATAGTCAAAATGTGGGATCAACTCTTCTTTTCTGATGGCGTAATCCTCAAAGATTTGTTTTTTTACCGAGCCTGAATCACCTTTACCTCCAAATGTTTCAATAGTATTTGGATGGATAGATCTAGACCAGCAATAAAAGCACGATATTCTTACATGTTGTTGGTACATCCTTTTGGAAATAGAAAATTGTACGATAAGAAATCCTTTTCTAGGGAAATGAGCATGATCCCTTACCAACCTTTTTAAGATTAGGAACATCCATTGTCTTCCCTATTGGTCTGTTGGATGAGCCATCAAAATACATTAGCCATGTTTGAGATCATCACCAAATGGAGAATACTACTTCATCTACAAATTTATTATTTAACAATGTCACTTCAACAAATGGGCTCTCTAGAAAAAAAATATGATAGTTAATGGAAATTAACTACTTTCTAAGAAAAAAATGTATATCAAACTGCTACAAAATAACCAATCATCACGATAGATTCCCTTCCAACATAGAAAGACTGAGAATGAAACAAAGTGGGTTATTTCAAGAGACTAGGTAAACATCACTATGGTGCAGATAATGCTTCAATTTATGAATTGCTAAGATTAATTCCACGAAGACCTCTTCAATATATGATTATCGAGTCTCCAAGACAAACACATTTCGACTGTGGGAATAATGCCTATTTTTATTCTCAATAACATTTTCTTACATTAATAAATCGCCAAATTATCCCTCTATAACTATCAGGTATAGGATGATCAACCATACCTCAAAGGGTGGAATCAATACCCGTGGACTCAAGAGGTATTTCTTGAGTGTATAAAATTCATGTTGGACTTCAATGGTCCACTGATATGTAAACACATTGTTCATCAATTTTGATAAGGGAAAACACATGTCCACCAAATTATATATGAACCACCAGATTCAAGCCATGTTTCCATGAATTCCTCTCAAATACTTATGGTTTTGAGGAGGTTACATTATATGGATAGATTTAGTTTTCTTAGAATTTCCATCGATGTTGTGATGACATACAGAGAAACCATGAAATATTACTGAGGTTAATCTAAAAAATAATTTCAAAGTGTACAAGTTTAGGTAATGCATTAATAGATTGTTGCAGATGGTATCTTGGTTAATCATGTGGTTAGAACATTGACTGGACCTTACCACTAGATCATAAACATAGAATTTTAGAAATATTCTAAGAAAAGTTTAAAAAATTGATTCATGGCATGTTGATATGTGGCGATAGAATTAATTAAGCAAACCAACATTTCCCAATAGCAGAACACTCAATAGGGGGCTCTGAAGGCTTTGAATTCATCATATTTCAAGGAAAATAGATTTTATTAGTCATAGATTATCCATACATAAAGAATAGGGATTTATAACTATCCATTCCATCAACAATGATTTTTTTCTTAAATAGGAAGTCAAATTTGGGACTATGCATGTTAAGATATCATTAATATATGAAAACTGAAATTTTCCCATTCTTCATATTCATAGGGACATTATATCTATCAATATTAGATTTGGTACATCTGAGATAAAATCGTAATTGATGAGCATATCTATATTTTATTCTGTTTTGTAGGCTCGAGTTGGTTGTGTCCTTCTGGATATGTACATTTATCCCTGAGGATCTTCTTGAAAACCCATGTCATGGGTGGACAACTCATGTTCAAGGCATGGAATCTCTATCTAATACAAGGAAAAATCCCCAATGATTATTTAGTATGGTGGTATATACCTCATGATCTTCATGAACCATGGATGCACTATTCTGAGTCCTTTGTGGATCTTAATTTGTACTTATATTTAAATATTTGAGTTCATCCATTGTGGTAGAGACCTTCATCAATGGATGGAGGGGAATCCCTTATGTCTTCCTCTTATTTAACTTCCTCAAACATTACACCTATTTATTCCCCTAGGGATGTAGGAAGAGAAGTAAGAATGTCAGAGTTACAAGATGAATTATCATCCTATCAACAAGATGACAAAGCAATCATCCCTGGCTCAACTGGTGGAACTTGATCTCTCCAGATCTCTTTAGGGGAAATGAGGGACTGAGGCTTATAATCTTCATTTTACCCCATTAAAAATAGACTTATTCTTGTCCAAACATTATAATAGAGATTTTTTTTAATCTTGATGGATAGAATGAAGGCCTTTTCATATAGGATTTCATCATTCTTGGGAGTTTTGGTAACATATCCTTCCCTTTCAAGATCGGTTGTGATGAGTGAAAGAATCCCCTGAGTATGTGCTTGAATTCATTCCCACCCATTAAATATTATTAATGGGAAGTACGTAATCCTTGATATATTTTTTAAAGGGTCTTCCTATATCATATCTAGGCCATTTTGGGAATTTATTTGAGTAATTTCATCAGCCATGGAATGATTACAACCCCCATCATAGAATCCAACATCAATATATTCTGACTCAAAATATGAGACTGAGGCCCTGTGACTATAAAATGTTCCATCCTAACCATTGAAAAAATATTTCAGAAATTGGATAAATGATATAGGAATAGTTGCACGCTGATGTAGCCAATGACATTCTAAAATTTCTTTGAAAGGTGTATCCTGCCGAACACCATCAAATTTTGAGTCAGACACTAGATCGTTGAACTGGATTCTGAAAATGATCTGACATATAGGTTCTTAATAATTATTGTTTAACCATGTAACATCAATTTGGAGGAAAAATGATATTCATTGTGACCTAATTTGGAAATGTGGTTGGATTGGGATTAGGTTGACTTCTGATCTATTTCTAATAAATTCTTATCACATATCAATATGATTTATTTTTTTGGAAATGTATAGGGGCTTAATATTTCCTTAACTGGAAATATATTTATCCTTGTCTGTTAAATTATTGACCACAGGGTATTCTATTGGTTTATTATATTTATGATATAATTCAGCAAAAGAAACCTCAGCTTCATACTCATAAGTGTATCAAATGGACTCTATGAGTGCCTCTATGAGGCCTTTTGACAAACTCATAGCATCCAATATTGATAACATGGAAGAAACATGGACTACTAGTTCCAAGACAAAATATTTTCAATTTAATGGTCTTTTCTTCCCAGTATGGGAGTGTTTCTTCTCATTTTATTTTGGAGTTGAAGTTCTTGATCTTGATGAACCATCTTTTGGACTCAAAGATGAAGGTTCTTCCACTATTGGTTTATTGGGTCAGCTAGTTCAACCTACCTACTGAGGAGGTGGTGGCATATCCTCCAATCTATTTTCTAGGTGATCATGTCAGAAATAACCCTATTACTTGTATTGGAAGAACTAATTTGTCCCTATTGTGTTCGTTGGAATGATTACCCATGAGATTATTCACCATAGATGGTTTGATTAGGGGTTTGGTTTAGTTAGTGTCTTATAGATTGAGAAAATATTCCCTTGCATCCACAACATCGATAACCTCTTCCCCAAGATCCCAAATATATTTTTTGGAAATTAGGTTTATAATCAAAATCATCATTTGAAAAGGGACAAATTAAATGAATAACATTAATGGAACTAATAATCAAATCCACATATGATGAATATTCAATCCGACGGGTCTAATCTTTTTCTACCATTTGGCAGGGCACTCTTGGGTCATCGGAAATATATGAATGATGCCCAGTAAAGATAAAACAACTTTTCCATTAACACAACCTCATATTCTTATGTTTTATTCATATCTCATTGGCAATGTTTCTTTTATAGAGGATTTATATTGGGAGGAACGTTCTAGCTTTAAAGTTGGTTGTGCCATAACAGGAGTGGAAGGTGGAATAATGGGATTTTTTAATAGTGTACATATAATATAGTTAGTCTAGTTAAGCATTTTTCTAACCATCCAGTAATAGAAATTCTAAATACTCTTACTATTATGTTATATCCATTAATTTTCTTCCTCTTCTATAGTGGTATAAACATACGCCACATTATCAGGGGAATTCTTAAAAAAATAATTCCTCTGAGTCTATTATCATCCACAAGAGGTCTTCAAAAACAAAACAGTCATGGATGTGGTTCCCCTACATTTGATAGAAGGCATAATAATTCTGGATATATTCATCACCTTGGGTACATGGATTTATGATATATGGAATCATGATTAAGTTGTTTTCCAATATTGAGATGAAGTAAAAGAGGACATAGTTATCTAAAAAAATTATAACTTTTTTTTCATCTCCTAAAACTTCTTCAATCGCTAGTCTCTCTATACCTTTTGATAAGACGGTAATGAATACTAATTCATGGGTGGTATGACCAAATGGTATGGTAAGGACTTTTAAATAGGAGTAGGTATAGGGACCTTCTTATGTTTAACTGATATAGCTTCTTCTTTTCCTATTCTCCTTCATCGATTCTATGGAATTATTTGGTACATTGATTTGTTCTCTATGATGGAGTTTTCTCATTATTTATAAAATTTGGAAAAAGGTACCAAAACAATATTGTGTACTCCATAGGGATTAGTGGTGTATGAAACTGATCATGAATATTATCTACACAGATGGGAAATTCCACTTCTTGAGGCAGTTGTATATTTATGGAGTATGTTAATCCTTTCCACTAAGAAATGAAATCTGAGAACCTTTCATTCCCCCATTGTTTGCAGTTTTTGAGGAAGAAGACTTTCTTCATCTACAACATTGAGCTGAATTGGACTAGAAACTTCTGACGAAGGTCTTCCCACCCCATGATTGACCGAGACTGCAATATTTTGTACCATAAAAATGTTAGTCCTTATAGATACTACATGAAGAATCAGAGACAAACAAACTCATTTTGTTTAGGGGTACCCATCATGGGATCACGGAGAGAGAAAAAATGTTTCAAGTTCTTCTTTGGGTCACCTAATATATTAAATATTGGAAGTGTATGTTTCATAGAGTTTATTGGGGGAAGAGTTAGATATCCCCATTTAGGGTAAGCCTTCTTTTCTATTAGTAACAGTGCACACAATCCTTACATGGCTTTAAAATGAGTCTTTAATGACTTAATGGTGTTCACAAGCATTTGATGAATGTTTGGGTGAGTTGGAAAATTTTTAGGCATGACTTGTAGATCAGGGATGGGTGCAGTTTCCTATAGAACCATTTCTTGAAGTAGTGCCAATATATTCTGTGGTGAACCCATATGGGAAGGCATAAAAGGGTATGCCTAATCTTGTAATGGATATGTACATAATGGTATGAATTCGTGATCTGTTACAATGGGATCCAAATATATTGATGTTTGATTCCCCATGTTGACCGGATGTTTCATATATGCTTTGGTTGCTATGAAAAACCCTCTTTGTTGAGGCGATCCAACAAGAAGTGCAAGCTGAGGAACTTCTTTCAAAGAACCTATAGAGGGAAGGATACTACAGAGTAATTATACATTGATTCTACTCAAGAATTTCATCTCCTCATCTGAGTGAGTAAATCATTCGTGTTGATGAAGGGATTGACCCTATTTGGGGAAAAGGTGGGACACTGTTTGAGACTTACATTTTTCTCTATTTGGTACCTTGTAAGGAGGTATAGGAGGATTATTCGAGGGGATGATAAAATTTTAGGAAAGGCTATGATTTTGGGTATACACTCCTTCTTCACATATTTGAGTGTATAACACATTGTGATCCAAAACATCCTCTTATGAAAACTCTGAATTAGCCTCAGTTCATGAGGGTCTTCAATGCTGATGTTGATGATTTTCACTAACACATAAAGAATTGTAATAATTCCATCAATATTTTTTGAAGATAAATTTATTCTATGTTCTCCATGAGACCTTGTACCATTATTTGGGAATTCCCTAAGAGCTGTTTGGTGGATAGAAACCAAATGGGAAATTATAGAGAGGTCAAACATGTTTATTTTACTTTAATTCACTAGATCATAGGACAAGAAAAAGTGAGAGGATTTATTCCACAACATCTTCAATAATCAGGAGAAAACTAATTCCCATTGAGGAGGGGATTATCGAGGTGAAAAATCCCCCATCCCTAAGTGCTGGAGCTATTCACCATCCCCTTTCACAAGCCTTCTAGAAACATTTTCCTACCTTAATGGATGGGTTAAAAAATTCACCAACCTTATGGGAAGGGGTTTCTTTTGACCTGTTGGGGCTAATATTACCATGTTTTTTCTTCATATTTTACGGATTCTTTTCAGACATTGCCTATGTGCATCATTTTTCAAGAACATAAATCGAGAATTTTAGAAGGCATTTGTGCTATTTATGAAATATTCATAGTGTTATGACTAAAATAATTTCTCCAGGATGCTTCCACTATGTTCTCAGATGATTGACAAAAAATTATCTGAATATAATACACCCTTCTGTCCTGAGATTGATGGGAGTTAATCGAATTCTATTCTTGTTGAGATTTTATTTGGTATTAAAAAGGACCTTCTTTTGTGAGGTGACTTGGGGCTATGACATTTCATGATACCATCATTGGTGGCCTTTAATGGTTAGGGAGTGAAGTAAAATGAAATGATCTATTCTCACACCATCATATGATATAAACACTAGATAGGGTATCTATAATCACTGTCACAACCTCATTAATGCCTCGAGGTTATCCCAATGAAGGGATCCTTGTTGTTTCTTGTTCATTGGATATCATGAATCTAGGAGAGATGCCATGCTAATTTGGTGATGTAACCACTCTATTACCTGGATGTGAGTTTGATACTAGTCACAGAGTAATATATTTTCTTTTAGGTGATGAATATTTTTCCATATGTTTTGGAAAATCATAGGCATAAAATCTCACACTAAAACCTATGGAATACTATATTTATGGGTGGATAAAGGACATAACTTGACCTTTATGTCATCTTTATCCAGTTATTTCCTCATGTTTAGAATAACATATTTTCCTTTTAATAGTTATTCGTTGACCCTGTTCGACCAAAGTGGATACATCCAAATTGTTTAACCCAAAGAAATGGTACTGGTTAGGATTTCCTCCATTATGATGGAAGGTAGAAAAACCAATATAGGATCATAAAATAATATTATCTTTGGTTTCTATTCTAGTTATGAAACCATTTTACCTGATAGTGAAAATGTATCAAACATGAATTGACCTTTATTTTCACATGCCTCATTATAGGAGGGCTTTCGTATCACTACATTTAAAATTTGAGAATTACATAGACAATGTCAAATTCTCTAATAGGGAGAAAATTTAAAGAAAACACCATCATGTGGAGGACCACTATAGTGGATTATTTCAAGGAGAATACCCACATTATCCTTAGTCTTCATTCCACAAAGAGGGTTTTTGTGGATCTACTCAAGAGATAGTATCTCTAGATCAAAAAAATTGTTTTTATAAAGAAATATTTCACGGTGAATTTCCTAGAAGGGTCCTTCAAAATTACTATCACCCCTCCTTTAATTTGGTAATAGGAGTGTAGGATATTGATCTTCTAGCGATAAATGTTTGTTGAATTTTTAAACATAAGCATTAAGAAGATCCATATCATAGATTATCTCTTGATCTTCTAATCTTTTTTGTTGAGGTTACTTCGTGGGTGACTTATTTTGAGATATTGAGGACACCTAAGAGAATAATTTGTATTCATGGTTAGGTGTTTGTGCCTACCCTAGTGTGGCCATTAGGATCAGATGAATATCTCCAATTGGATAGGGGGTATCTTTATAATCCCTATATAAGTATAATATGGGGCAGTTTTCCTCATAAAACTCTATGATGAGAGAAGTGGTGTGTGTCTACTCTGTGGTTATTATGATGATGACCCACCCCATTTATGGGTATAGAGTTTTGTATCTGTCCCTATAGAACTTATTTTTCTTCCATTACGATATCATGGAATGTCTGTAGGATATGAGAAATAATTTATGTCTTGACTATCAGAATTACAATGATATTATTTGTGACTTCAGGGTCTAGAACATGGATATATGTCCAATTAGTATCTAGAGAAGGTGTATGTATAAAATTATGCTCCCTTTCCAACCAGCAGATATGGTAAATACTTGTATGTGAGGACATAGTATTGAGTCTTCCCACTACTTCTTGTTTGGACATTCTGACTGACTTCTCCCTATGTTTCAAGATGAGGACTCTCATAGGATTTCTGAATGCCAGTAGGTGTGTGTGCCTACATGCTTATTATCACCAAAAATTGTCAGAATAATTCTATGAGTTCTAACATATGATTCAACTAATAGGATTGGAGGGAGTAGGTAGGTGAATTTTCTTGTTTTTGGATTCAACCATATTTAGTTGGCATGATTATTTGAATTCCTCTAGGTAATTCTTCTAGAAGGATGAATGATGGAAAGAGGGGTTTATATTAAAACTATCAAATTTCCAAAAATAACCGATTGGGTGGTTTATTTTAGGGGGGAGTGATGTGACCATGCTACCAATTTTCTAGTTGTCATCCCAGATGGGTCATCTTACATGCTCGAGATAGAACGACTTGGGATGATCAGTTGAAAATAGTTCCCTCGTCATGTTGAGGGGTTACTACCAAGAGGCATTGGCAGGTGATATTTTTTGTAGGATCCCATGAAAAGGTATCTAGTGTCCAAGGTATTAGGTTTTATGCAACCGCTTGATCTACATAACTGAGATATGGGAGTGACTGATTGTCACATTTCAGGGATAAGATCTTAAAACGGTTGATGATGGTGATCAGCACCATGTGCTTTCGGACCTCCAGTCATCATTGACCATATGATCAATGGTTGGAAGGACACTTAAGCAGCCTCTAGGATTGCTATAAAATCATTTTGATGGTACTCCTGTACTAGCGAGTTAAATACCTTTCATTAAAGACGATGTGACAGGGATAGATTTTTATGTGAGGATGATGGCCTTCTGTATGATCATCAAATGATTTCTATGGTGAGAGTTTGAAAGACTCCATTTGATTGAGGGGAGTTTCGACAGTTGGGATACTATATATAGGACAAACAAAAAAATTAAAATAAGTCAATGAATTATCTCAATTTAATGAACACATTCCTGATTTTTTATCTCATATGGAATACACTAATTAAATGAAAGGGGCTTGATGGGGGGGGGGTGAAATTATCAACTTGGTTTAGGATTCATGTTCGGTTATCTATTTATTGTTTCCATAATAAAGGGTGATTTGAGTTACAAATAACTATTTTTAAATGGTTTTAATGGGGGTTTCCATAGAAAAAGAAACAAACACTGATTTTGTATCTAAGGGGACTTGCTTTCCAATTCTAGGTGTTCATAGGGAGGCTTGTCCAATGATTCTTAAGAACTCAAATTATTTGTCAGGGAGGGAGGTTGGGCTCATCAAACCCTTTTTGGGGGGAATTATTTCCTACCTCTTTACAATCTTATATATTTAGGATATATTCTTTACTAATTTATTAATTAACAAGTATGTTGTAAATTACTAAATAATTATCTATCAATTATTAGCATGCATGGAATATATAATTATATACTTTTTTCTAATCTTTATAATCAATGGATATATCAGTATTTATCTGATGTTATCCATAAATGGAATTCTATTTTATATAGAATAGTTATTATTTCTTCATTGTTACCAAAATTCTTGAATTATATTTATAGAGTGGGGGACTCTGGAGTTTTTTGTCATCTAGGGATATAATGTTTACTCTGGAGTTTATCATCATCCAACTAAATATGATTTTATTTTATTGTGATGGAACCCATGGATGGGTTTACTATGTATAATTATGAAAGGAAACATAACCCACATAGTTTGGTTCAAATTAATATTGCACAACATTCCTTTTAAGGTCATGTGATAAGGACTGTTCCATTCAGTTTTGTGTCATGTGGAAATGACATCTAGTTGGATGGTTCCAGGTAAAAGTTTGGTGTGTGGCATATGAGGAAGAAGCCCAAGGAAACTATGAGAGGTGGATTCTCAAATATAATGTAAACCTTATAATGAATGTGACCTAGAGATAATATGTTTGATTTGATTTCTAGGTTTGAACCTCGAGGACGTTTCAAACATATCATGTTTGGATAGAATTAAAATATGACATAGTTTGATTTTTAGGACCCACGCCTATGGATTCATTTAAGGGTATGTATTTTAGAGGATTATATCCCATGGAGATGATTTTGTTGTGGACTATTCCTAAAGATGTATCACTTTTGATTGGGACTATGAGATGTTTCTTAACTCATGTTTTTTTAGAGGCTTAACTCCAAGATTACTTCTGAGGAGGATGCCCAGATTATGGGATTTATGATTAAAGCCTACTATTAAGGAGGATTATCAATGATCTCACGATCTATGTAGGACTCAAATATACCCATGTAAATAGGAATCATAGTATTTTTAGTTCAATAATCACATGAATCGGGTAGGTGTCATGATCACCATTAACCCCTAAGCCCACCAGATTCATGCTTGGTGTGAGAAAAAGGCAGAATTGAACAACCTAACAATCTACACACATTTATTAATCCAAAGGTGGATGAGGATGAGGATGATGGTGGAAGAGGCTGAGGTTATGACACGTCCCTCTATTTCCATTTCCTAATGAAGCGACAAAGGTAAAGGATGCATAGTTAGAGTGGATAAATACTAAAACCCCCTTCAAGAAAGCCTAGGTACATACTCTATGAAGGGATCCCTATAATAACATCCACATCAGGATTCAGATAAAATTTCATGATTAATTAAATAACAAGCGTAATCCTCACCGTCCCTTATAGGACTTAGTGGATCTAAGTATTATAGATGATAAATGAATTATATAGTCTGAAACCTAATATTCAAGACTAGGAACTCTATGACATTGTCCCTTGGATAAGGTTCATTATCACTGTATGGATAAAATCTAACACACACACACACTGAGGACCCTAATAGAACCACCAAACATGTGTTGTTATTTTCTGAAAATATGAATACAAACCCAAGTGGGGGAACTCTAGAGATCCAATTACTATGTTTTTAAATTCCTAGATTTCATGGTAGAGTATTAAACTTATTCCATTTCAAGAAATGGATCCAAAGAAGGAGAGTCCCTATCTTAGATGGTCTTGAAGAACATCTCATGAATGGATCATACATGTGGTAGATTAGGGCAAACCAAGGTGACTCTTATTGGGGATACATTAAAAGGAAATTTCTAGGAATGTTGGCAGCACCATGGGTGACATACCACCTTTCAGACTTCACTTGGGCATGACCCAACATAGGCAATTAATGGTCTTCAGAGGTGTTCCCTGAAGTAATTAAATTAGGACCATGTTTGTTGAAGGGTACCTCATGGTAGTCTTCGTTAATCGGCTGTTGAGAGAACGTGTCGCATAAGTATGTATATTTAAAAACATTATAGGACATTAGTGTAACGATTCAAATTTAACTCCCTCTTTTTATTGTGTTAGAGAAATAAATAAAATGTTAAAGAGAGCTTGGTGAAATAATGAGGGTGATCAGAGCATTTTCTGGCCTTCGAGGAATTATGACTTTACAAATGAAGACCCAAAGGTCCTATTTATAGGCCAATATTGGACCCTAGAAGAAAGTTTAACCTCACATAGGTTTTTCATGTAGGTTGTATGCACAATGTTCAATGCAAGTAGCTCGTACACTAATAGTACTGGGGGGGTGTGCGAATGGCTTTTGGTGCCTTTCAAACCTTGACCCTTCCACTTTATTCCTTCTATTTTCATTATGGTATTTTCTTTATAGTATTTTCCATCATCAAATTTTCATCCATGTGTATAAAAATGTGTCAAAAATCAAATAGATCTTCTAAATGATCATACAAGGGAATACTTTATTATTGATTATTTTTTTGGGGAAACATACTCTCTTTTGTGAAACTTCTAATCCAAAGGTAACTGAGTAAGGGCTATGAACCATTTAAATGATATTTTTTCTTTATAGTTAATGTAATAAGAAGAGGTTTTCCATTCCATTTATCATTTTTGATGTGAAGTAGATCAATGGAAGGACCTTATTAATAACAAGATACAATAGGAAGAAATTGACTTTGTGAAATTGGATGAGTTAAAGAGGGTATTTTTCATTAATTACTTCCCATCTAGTACATGTAAAAATATAGAGAAGGAATAAATTATGGATATGAAAAAGTGTAAAATTCATTTGTACATATGATAAAAAATTTACAAGACATTGAAGTTTTTCTTCTGGTTAAACCAATACCTCTAAAGGAAAAACAAATTGATTCTATGCTAGATTAAAACCTATCCATTGAAAAGAATAATCTATGTGGAATTTAGTTGATATTTAGAAATTAATTGATGTGAAGTCATGGTAGAAATGAAAAGTGGTGATTTACACCATTACTATGGTTTTGATAAGAAAATGAATATTGAGATTGATGAAAAGTGAAATAAATCATAGGGTGGAAGGAAATTATATCCATATATATACCAATAATATGGGAATAATCATTTGGGTAATTTATCTAATGAAAATAGTAGGTTTATAAAAGGTTGAAAGGTGGTTCACAAAGACTGGGAATGTTGAAAAGAAATAAATGAGATATTAAATGAAATGGAATAGAAGAAGACACCATCTTAGTCACCACAAATGATCTATTGCTTCAAATGAAAAGAGTATGTAAATTATAACAACTGGTGTATTAATTTTAAGGGTTATAATTATAATTAGGGTTAAAAACCTCTTATTATAAATTAAAAAGTGATGTATCACATTACCACGACTATCAACTAAGTTATGTTAATGATGCAGTGAAAGGTACAATTTTTAACTTCTTTAAAACAGGTAATGCCTTATGTGATTCTACCCCTACCCATTATTTTATATGTAAGGATTTTGAAAAGGGTATTGAATTAGCATATCAACAATTTCATATTGAGTAATGAGTTGAATATACTAATGGTATAATGGTATAATATAATTATTATAGTTAAAATTTGACTAATGTTTATAATAAAGTGCTTCTTAGAAATCTTTTTATTCAACCATTTCATGAATTTTATGTGATTATATTAATGTATTATATTTTCTTATATAGTTATGATATCATTTCTTATTGAAGGTAGATCAGATTTTATAATCTAAATTAACCCATTCTCATTTATTAGTGAGGATGAATACAAACATAAAATATAAATTACTTCTATCATGTGAGTCTAAATTCCAATCAATGAAGGATGTTTATATTTAATGGTTTGTGAGAAACTCAACATTGAATATATGCCTATATTTATGGAGTTTACTGAATTAATTCTAGAATAATTTATTATTCTTCCTCCTGGTTAACAATTTGAGTTTTCAATAGACCTCATTATTGGTGTTACATATTTTTCAAAGAATCACTATTTACTGAATACAATTTAGATATAATAATTGATGATGAAAATATAGCATAATCTTGATGATAGTTTTATTCATCCTAGTGCATCACATTAGGGTGCATCGTTTCTTCTGTGTGATGAATTATTTATCAATGTTACTCTAGATTCATTAATGAGAACTTTACCTGATCAAAACCATGAAAAAGTATCAAATACCCCATATCAATGATTTTTTTGATAAATTATGAGGATCTCAATACATTTAAGTACTAGTGTTTGATATGTATTCTATATAGTGTGGTTCAAATGTTTTGGAATAACCATGATATTCATCTGTATGTGTTATAGACACTATGAATTTATAATGATGAAATTTGGTCTTAAAAATTCCCCAATTATCGTCATTGATTTAATGAAGGAGTCATTAGTTATTAAATTTATCATTTTTGGTAGTAATTGTAGACGAAATTATTATATATTTGAAGAATAAGGAAGACCATGATGTTATGTTGAGAATAGTATAAGGACCCTGAGGAAGGTTATGTTGTATGATCCACCAAAATTTTATTTTTTATTTTATTTTTGAAAACCCACTTTATGGTCAAATAGTAACCAATAGGATACAAACACAATGGATACCCACTTCAAGATTTAAAATTCATAAAACCAAAGGATAACATAGAGCCCAAGATAATTGCGATCAAGGATCACCAACTTTAGTCAAAGTACAATTACATATAACCATCATGATGAAACCTACCAGTGACATCAATACCCTATCACAACCAATGAGGTCATCATATGAATGCAACACTAGCCATCAAAGCCCATTTGATCCCATCATAGTCGATGTAAACCATCATCACAAAGTCGTTATCATCATCCCCTCAATGAACTCAAAACCAAATCACCAAATATCATCTCTTCAAATGCATACACATCAACATTATATTTTTGTGAATTATACTAAATAATTCTAAAAAACCATATATGAACATAAACAAAACCATAAAGAAAATCAGAACCATGGTGTTGCAACTCAGTTAGAGGAAGAACCCCAAAACGTCACCATAGTGGAAAACAAAATAAATATGCATGGGAAGACCCTTCATCCACAAAAACACACATTCCAAAACACTTTTGATCCCACCAACCCAGATTTGACCAAGAGAGAAACAAAGGTATTAGAGTTCACAGTGGTTCTTGGAATAGTCAGGGTCTCTGAATGCCATAATCCTTAACGAGATTGAAACCAAAATCCAAAAACAAGAGAGAGATGAGTGAGGAGCACCGAAAGAGCGTCGACTGCTGAACCACTAGCCAAAAACCACTGAGTTATCAGCATTCTAGATCTAATATAGAATGGATAGGTGGAACATGAGGTCAAGGGTGGGTTGTACTGGCCAAGAGATTTAGAAAAACCATCATCCGGACATAAATCACAACTAACAAAGGGGATTGTACCACTAGAGAGTAGATTAGATGATTATCTACCTGAGATCCATCAAATAATGATAGATCCATCAATGAAGTCACCTTTCATTACAATGAAATCTGATAAACCATTTTTGTTTACCATATTTTGAGAGTATTCACACATGAGCCACTGACAGATCCGACAACCACAATCACCGCCTCATCCGGGGAGGAAGTTAATATACATGCAACATGAGTAGAGTTTAAACCAATGATGGAATGTGGAAAGGAAATAATTGATAGAAACCCAACACAACCGCCTTCAGATAACAAATCTTAAGTATTGAGAGGAACTAGGTTTAGAGACAGCCGCTACAAGAGGATTAAAAAAAATCCATGCTGGATCCTTCAATGGTATATTCTTTTGAGAAATAGACCAGAAAACACTTCGTTACTGAGTTTTTTTAATTATTTTTTTTGGAAATATTTTATAAACCACCAATAGGGAATTTTTCCTGGATTTGTAATCCGAAATCCATGTTAATTGCAAAGTGATAAAAGTTCATTAAGAAATATGCATGTGGGGAAAAATTCATTGGATTGAAGAGAATGATAGTCAGTATACATGTTCCAATATTATCAAGCATTGGAGAAGGGTCTGTAATCAATAATAATTCTTCAAAGAAGGGATTGGGTTTCATTGTTATATAAAATGATATTGTTATAGCTAATTCCACTTGAAATTTTATAGTTAATGGGAAAAATTACCCAAATAATTTATATTGAGTTAGTTGTGATAACTTTTTTAATATATAATAATATGAATTATCTCTATGGTTAAATATATGTTATATATGAAAATAATAAAAGATAAAATTTTATATTCACTAAAAAGGGGATTAACTTGTTCTATTGATGTTTTTATGGGTGATTAATGATTATAAATTCTCAATAAATCACAACCCTATGAAAGATAACAAGGTTTCCAATTTTTTGATTAGAAATGATGAAATTAGTTTATCTATGATGAGGAGCACGCATGATACAATATTGATGGGTTTAAAAAGGATTTATCTTGATGTCTTGAATGAAGAGGATAATTCTTATACATTTTGTATAAATATTTAACCATCTATCTATATAATGATTAATGATGTGTATAAGGATGATGTAAAACTACAAAACAAGGTGAAAAACATCCTCGAGTTTAACCAATATTTCAATAGAATGATAATATAATGGAACCATGTATCTATCCCATCCATAACCAGCTTAAAGAAGGAGGTTCTGAATTATAGTCATAGTACATCATTCATCAATTAATTATGGATGTATAAATATGTATTGAAATATTAAAGATTATTTTTTTGGGATACCATGAAAATGAATATTATTGAATATGTTTCTTTGTTCATAGAATGTCAGTTTGTTATGGAAGATAGACAAGCATACAATGAGATGTTACAACCATTACCTGTACTATAATGGAAATGGAAAAACATGACCAATATTTTTTCATTAGACTACCCAAAACATATAAAGGATATAATGTTATCTGGGTTATAGTTGATAAACTTATAAAGACTACACCCTCCATTACTGTCAGTGAAGTCTTATAGCTTGCTCAAATTTAGAAACTATACATTATTCGAGTGTCAAGGATTCATTGGATACCATATTATATTCTATTAGAATGGGATATGAGGTTTATCTTGATGTTTTTTAAAGTATTCAACAAGGAATGGATATTGATTTTTGTTTTCGCAATGTTTATAATTTTCAGATAGATGGATAGTTTGAGAGAACCATTAAAACACTACAAGATATTTTGGTATTATTTTCTATATAATTAATAGGATTTTGGGATGAATACCTTCCACTAGTAATGATTTTCAACTACAATAACACTCACATGAGCATTCAAATGGATCCTTATGAAGCCTAATATAAAAAAAATGTGTATAACTCAAATATTTTGGAATGATGTTGGGGAAATATTTTTTTGGGACCTACTGTAGTTTTATAAAGGGAATATAAGGTTATTTCCATTCAAAAACACATATAAGAAGAAAATATTTTATTGAAATTTAATTATGTCAATCATCAATGGTATATGGGATTCATATTTAGTGAAAAAGTGTTTATTGAGAATTATTTTAATGAAGAATAATATGTGTTTTAGAAAGAAATAAAACACAAGACCTTGATAGAGTATCCCCTTCAATTATATTTCATTATTTAGGATGGAATATTATTTTTTGGAATTTCCACTTAACCAATCTCATGTTTAGGATGTGTGCTACTTATATCTATTTAGGAAGTAGAAACCTGACCCTTCACATGTACTGAACTAAGAGGTAAAGCCAGTATAGTCAAATCACTATTATGAAGAATATATAGGGGAAATTTTGGAGCATATAGAAAAATAGTATCAAAATATACCAATCACTAAGTAAATGTTCTGTGGTGAAAAAATAATTTGATAAAGCTACATCGGAACTCCAGGATAATATGAAGCATATGTACCCTCATTTTTTGTATTAGAGTAATTAAATTTAGATTTAGAAATTTTTTTTAAGGGGAAATATTGACATAACAAAATATTTTATGGAATATTTTTTCAAATTATTTTATTTATTTGTTAGACTACATTACAAGTAAAACTGTTTTTAAACGAATTGTGATATACAAAAAAAATATTATTATTTAATGTGACAGTTAAAATTGGGGCAATGTATTAGAGGGTATGAATTTGGATAAACATATTACAAGAAAATATGGGTTACACATTTATAATATAAATTAATTGGGCATAAATGAATTATAGAGGGTTATAAAAAACATTTGAATTTAAAAGAAATACATTTCTATAAAATAATTTTTATGTGTTCATTGTGTTTTTATCTAGATAAAAAGAATTTGTAACAATTGGTAAATTATTTTAAAAGTATTTTTATAATATATATTTAATAATGTTTTTTATTTATATACATTTATTTCTTGTAGTGGGTTAATAATAAATATAGTTTTATTCATAAAAATTTATTTTTCATTCCAAAAAAATATTTTATTATGTTTTGTAAAATTATTTTAATATTAATGTTTTGTAAACATTAAGAAAATATATTTGATAAAATTAAATTTTTTTGAAATAAACATGCAAAAATTATCTTACAGTGAATTTTTGAGAGTTATATGAGTATAAAATTTTTTCTATGAATAGTAAGAAATAATGATATTTTTTAAAATTCTATTTTTATCTAAAGATTTTAAAATATTAAAATTTACTTTAAAATGGGGTTTAATGTAATATTAGTTGAATTATTTTATTTTTTCTATAATTTAGTTAATTTTAATTAATTTTACATTTAATTGTTTTACAAAAACTTTTTATGCCTAGAAAATTTCGGTCTTGGGAATGCAACCTTTTCATTTTGATGAAGAGATTAATTTTAAATTAAATTATGTGATATCTACGAATTGAATTTGATAAAATTAATTCTACATATGTAATCAAAAAATATATTATATAATAGGTGAAAATTAATTTTTAGTTATAATGAAGAGTAATAAATATAAAAATCAGTTATACTAGTTAAGGTTAAGACACATTTACCGATGAGTGAAAATTAGAATATGTTTTAAAATACACTAAAACCTTGATAATTAATATTTTAGGGAAATATTTTAATCTATCCCATATAATATTATTAATTTACCTTTTGTGTTACATATTTCCAAATAGTGACACAAAATTATTTGTAATCATTGAAAAATTTCAAGTGTGAAACTCATGTCATTTATAAATAGGAATCCCTCTTCATCCCCATCAAAAAATGACTAAACATTTGGTTCATACATGAAACAATAAATTATATATTTTTTTCCATAAAAAAAAATATATAGCTTGGTTGATTTTAAAACCACCATAGAAATGATTTTGGTTCAATTCTATGAAGGTTGATAAAATATAAGTGTCAATCTTAACCGAGAATTTTCATTTTATTAATCCTTATAACTTTTTTAAAAAAAATATTAAATTTTCGTAAAATAATAAATAAATCAAATTAAATATATTTAAATTTCATTAATTAGATTTCATAACAAATATTTATCTCCTCTTCCATAAAATGAGTAAGAAAATCATTGATCATGTGTATGGTTGACAATAATCTCACGAACCAATGTAATTCATTTTACAACAGCATGTATCGTGACATGAAATATTAATGAATTTAATATATTCGTATAACAATTAATGAAATATTTAATGTTATTTAATTATAATAAAATAATTACCATCTTACATTTAAATCCATTTGAAAATGATATCATTGCTCATGCATATGTGTGGACTACCACCTTCATGATGCAATGTGATTTTTTAACTTCTATTTTATATAGATGGTAATATGGATATATTGTATTATTTTATATGATATATTTGATATAATAATTTTTATATAAATTTGGTTTAATATTTAGCTATTCTTTATTCCATCCATTGAAATGTCAATAAATATTCATGTGTACATATGACCTACCATCTCTAAGAATCATGAAGTTAATTTTATTTATTAATATTGTTTAGATGAATATATATATATATATATTTATTTAATATATATGAAATTTATTTCATTACTATCATTTTATATATGATTTAATCATTATTAAAGTACATGGACAAAACAATAGAACTAAAATATACAAGAAACAAATGCCATAGTTATCACCAAAAGTAGTGATTTCAATAAAAAATTATTAATAAAATGGTAAAAAAGGTTATAAGTGAATGATATATAGTATAATACATATTATTATGGTTATATAATATATTTAAAATATTAATATATTAATTATAAATTGTATTCAATTTATTACGAAGAATTTTAATACTTTAGGTAAGGGATTCCTGTTTCAATTTTATTTTTATGAGAAACATGTCATATTTTCCCCTGATTTCTTTTAAGTGATGTTTAAAGTGAACATTAATTTATTTTATAATGATTATTATAAAAATTATACAGATTTATATATCCATAAAGATATTTTTTATGGAAACTATAATTTATAAGTTACCAAAAATGTTAACGGATTTATGTTTCAAGCAAATTTTAAATATAAAATGTTTATGATTGATTTTATATTGAATAAATTAAATGATACTTATATATTTAATCTATTTAATTTGTATTATACACTGGTAATTTATTTAAAAAATAAATTTTCTATGCATTTCCCTCTCTTTAAGAACTAAATTTTCCAAAAGAATGTTTTTAATGAAAATCATCTTTATTCCTCTCTTCAGTCGAATATCCATTATCTTCCTTATACATGTTTTTTAATGTTTTTTTCAAAATACATTTACTAACATATATAAAGTATTTCAAATCTTTTTTAACCTTGGGTTACATTACATTTTTTTAAAGATGAATCTTCTTGTAATTTCTTAAATGTGGCACTTTGGACTTTTGACTGTAAGTTTTAAAAAAATACTTATTTTAATATACACAACATGAAAAAATATTCAGTCATAATTAACAGAAAATATTTTTAATATTACTTAATAATATTTCAGTTTAATTTTAAGAATAAAAAATTTAATTTCATAATTGTTTTAATTAATATTTTTAGAAAGGTGATTTTCAATGCGGAAAGTGTATTTTCCTCAATAATAAGTTCAATGGTATTTTAAATAAATTTTCATCTATGATAATATTTCTTGATGTTAATAATGATTTATATAGATGTAATTAAATGATAAAATACATATTATTTGTTTTCAAGGTCATTGATTATGATGGTTATATGTTCATAAAACAAATTTATACTTCTGGGTAATACTTTTTTTGACAGATCAAATATTAATGAAACCAATTTTTGTTGCACATATTTTGACATAAAGATATGATGAATGTTTTATGATCTTATTGCACACATATTAATGGTATACATTTTGTGATGTGTGGACATGGAATTATATATAACTCTAAATAATTTTTTAAAGTATGTATATCATGACATTACTATGGGAAACATGTCGATGAGTTTGATCCACTTTTGCTAACAAGTCAATGTGATAGATCCTATATTGAAATAAAGATTATATTCATGATAATATATGGGGATGATGTCAATTTTCATGATCCTATATAGAAACATATATTCATGACTGATATTTTATGATATTATGGTACGTTTATATATAAGTTTCATATAAATTGGTTTTTGTACATAAGTTTGTCTAAAGAATTTATGGAAATAACATATAGTTCATGATTTATTTGTGATTATTTCTCACCAATATGATATATTACTTTTGAAATGATATATATTAGTTACATGAACAATTATTAAATTAATTGAAATATTATGTATAGTTTTTTTAAATTAAGGTCATTATAAAATACCTTTATGCTTATCTTATGTATTAATATGATCATTAATTGACATCTTCCTAGTTTACCATTTCAATGAATTCAAGGTAAATCATTCTTAGGTTTCCATTACCCATGTTATGAAGAAATGTTTTATATACGGTATTTCTATGTAGAGTACACAATGGGGAGATATTTTTGGGGGATGTTGAATATCATTAAAGAAATAAGAATATTGTGTATCTAGACTCCAATGAAAATACAACATTTTAGTTACTGGGTGTGTACTTATGAAATGTATATAATAATAATCTATTTTTTTTAATAATTATGTATGAAAATAATTTATCTATATATGTAGAATAATTATAAACTTCTATTACCAATCCAGATTGTATATGGTGCTTCATGGGATTATTGAAATACACTTGATCTTAATAATCAAACTAGAGCTTTAGAGACAACTTCCAACACTTATTCTGTAATATTTGGTTTTAAAGATACTTATCTCACAAATTCACAAGAATGTTAATTTGAATACGTACTCATAATATATTGGGTCAAAAAATTTATAAAATCCATTTATGACCTTGAAATAGAAATTTCATGATGAGTTACAACCTATGCATGTTACTCAATCAGCTCATTTTTCCTCAGATTAAAATTTAAATAGCAAATCATTATAACTAAATCGAACTCACCCATTAGCTTCATCATGACAGATTATATGTATCCCATAGTTACCGTGATGTTCACATATATATATATATATTTTAAAATTTATGGTGTTTTTACCCAATGATCATCATTTATAGGTTTATTTCCATTAACATGATGAGTTTCTTTAGCTTGGTCCACTTCTACAATGTGATAAGGCTCAAAATTTTAATTACTTTTTCCCATGGATACACATAATGTATCATTATTATATTCCAATAAATATTCCTCATAATAACCCAACACCTTTCTACTATTAAACTGAAAAACTTATCTCTTAATTTTTCTACTTGTCTCTTAATAAAGAGATAATTAGAATATAGAAATATAACATGTACCAGTGTTGGTGGTTCTTTATTGAACAATTCTCCTAATATTTGTAATGGAATTATACAAAATTTATCTTGTATGAGAAACTATTAATGATGGTGGATGAATAGAATATGTAATTTGTGTATTCACACTCCCCTATAGTTACCCCAATTTCAACTCTCATTAATATTTTTTGGTTCTGTCATTATAATGATTAATCTTATCTAATACAACAACATGAAATTTTCTTCATTTATAATTTGGAATAAAAATTTCTAAAGGGTATTATATAGATATAGTTATGATTATTTTTTCATATTCTTTAGTAGCAACTATTTCACAAGATAACTTCCCCTAAATTTTAGTAGAGGGTACTTCCTTATATTATTCATCACCAAAACGTTATAGATTCTTAACATTGAAAGTCTAGAGATATTTAATACTCTTAAAATATATATAACTAAAAATTTCAAATCATTTCAATAGACAACCATGGTATCATTTGGAGGGACTAGACATTAAAAAAAACCAACATTAATATCCTCCAAAATGGATTGAAGTCCTCATACTGAATTTAAATGCTGAAAATATACCTCTTTACATAATATAAAAAATTTATAGATTTTTCTATGAATAAAAAATACCATAATATAATGCATTAAATCATTATTTTCTCAAAATCATCTTTTTTTTGTGATTATTGACTTAATAAGCTTATGCAAGATTTTTCTTTCAATATCTTGGACCATGAAGAATTTATTTCCAACATCTTACATTCCATGTAGAAATTTCATTATTTTTAAAGGGCTAAATTTAAATTGAAACATGAGAGAGGAATTAAATTTAAAATTGACTTCATGTGCACATATTAAAACCTCAACCATTAATACAAAAGACATCAATAAGTTCTTTTAATTGATGGTTTTTCTAAAAACATCTTCATAATATCAAAAAATCAATTTTACAATCTCATAAAAATAATAAACCTCATTTTAAATAAAAAATTCTATTATCTCATCATGGAATATTTATTCCCATATTTGAATAATAGTTACCCTATTCAGAAAATTTTTATCCAATCAAGGAAACACAATTTAATTTCATTACTCTATAACTCTTTTCTCATAGACATTGAGGGATTTAAGCTATTTTTAGTAGTACTATATGACTTAGTGGGTTTTTAAGTGATTGATGCAGATAAAAAGGATAATGGTATAGGGTAAGAAGGATCGAAGGGCCTAATGTGAGAGATCTATCTGTTGAAAAGTGTTTCAAGTTTGTGAATTAGGTTGATTTTGATTTTTTTTATTTGGGATAACAATGTGTCTCAAATTACAATGTGGATTTTAATTATTACAATTATAATATATATATAAAACAACGATATGAATAAACCAAAAATAACTAGCCAAAAAAACTAAATTAAATAAATATTTACTAAATATGAGGACTTTCACATTCCATGACATCCAAAATATTAGAAAAAAAGACAACATTCAATTAAATAAAACTAATATGGATTTAATAAAAAAACTATTATTAGAGAATGTATAAATGAAAATATATAATTATTATTTTTAATTAAAATAAATTATAAAGATATATTCCCATTTCCCACATAATATGTAAATAAATGATGCGTTATATCTAAATTTTTTTATTTTGGAATGATTTATCAGATTCGTGAAAATTTTAATAGAACCCGTGTTATCACATTTTGTTATAAGATGATTAAAATTAAATAAAAAAACATATTAGTGTGTTTCTTCCACATAACCTATGAATGTTAACATCCATATGGAATATACAAAGATTTATTAGTTGACAATGTAACATAGTTTCATTTTATACTAGACAATAATACTAAGGATTTAAAAAAAAAGAAGGGTTGTTAATGTAATTTCCCCCTCTAGTATTCACATATAAAAATCAGTATCTGAGTATGAAGTTAAATTGAAATTTTATTAATTTTTCAAAAAATTCAGCAAAGAAAAAAATTCTATTAAAATACAGTAATTGTATTTTTTTCAATAATTAAATCAGATTATATTAGGTTTGATTTGAAATCTAGTACAAAGAGATAATAAAAAAATATTGTCACATCTACCCATAGTGAGATAATCCAAACTCCTGAGTATTCATCCATATATTTTTTTAACATGTTTTCCAACTTCATCAAAATAAATTTGAATATTATAACTCATAAAAATTAATAAATACTCACTAATTTCAATTTTATACCTTATAAATAGAATAATTATGTATTTTATTTATTTTAAATCATTTCAAAATTTACAAAGATAAATTTTAAATGCATGGAAATAGTTTAACTCACCCATCATGTTTTTTGAAGTTATTTTTTTATTATTTTTTAAAAACTAATTTCCCATTTTCTGATTTGGTGACCCAAAATAACAACAAGAACATTTATTTTCACATGAAAATTGATTTTGATGATGTTTTATTGAATAGAGTGGGGACTTTCATTCCCATGTTACCCCCAATTGAAAAAATAAAATAACATAATCTCATTAAAATTTTATGATGTTTGTTTAAGGCTACAATGTTCATTGGTATTTTGGAGAATAAAATTTTAAAAATGGGTTTCTTTAAAACCAAGAGTTTGTTCAACATATAATTCCCCCATAAAAAATCTATTTAATTTTCTCTATTTAGAATCCATATAATATAATTTTCAATTCATTTTAGATGTGAATTCTAGAAGGATTATAATAGATTCTAACAAAGAATTAGTTGAAATATTATCTTCATAATCCATTCCTTCTTTTTGATTATAATCATTTGTCACTATCCAATCCTCATTTCTAGTGATTTCACATTGATCCCTCTACTTGTACCAAAATATCTATTTTTTCCTATAATAGGATATTTAATGGTTATATTAAATATTTCTCATAACTTATTTCTATTGAAATGGATTAACACATATTGTATTTCTAAAACTCTACTCTCACAGTGAAGGCTTCATCTATGGTTTAGGACTCTAGATGAGATGAATAAGGAAATAATTATATTAGGTTTCTTAATAATATTGATAGAAAAAAAACAATATTTAGATCTCTTATAATGATCTATAGAGGATGTTGTTTATGGTTTATTGGTTTTATTGGATTTTTTTATTTCCATAAATACTATTTACTTCTAGTTCAAATTCTTTTATTCACATTCATGGTCACCAAACATTTTTATTTAAAATCTTTTCATGTTTAAGGTTTTTTACAGACTAGTCATAAATATAATATTTATTATAATAAAAAGGATATATTTCTTCAAACCTAAAATTACTGGATTATTAAATTATAATAGAATTATTATTCAAAATTAAATAATATATATATGTAGTAGAATACCCTAGGATAGTTATTTCACAAACCATTTTATTGATTTGAAAAAGATTATGTTGAGTGTTTAAGGAGTAATCCACACATTCATACTCTTTGAAGTATGACAATATTAGTTTTAAAATATTCCATAAATCATATGGTATTATTTTATGAATGTAATAATTAAAAATCTATTAATAAAATAACATTTCGTGTTGACATGTTTATCCTAAAAGTATATCAAAAGGTTATATTTACATAAAATAGTCATAGAAATTTTTGAAAGGTCGTATTTTTACAATAAATAACACGATTTTTTGGGGTTTCATAGTGTAAGAATATGATTGGTTAATATCATTCTTGTAGAAAAATTATTTATATTAATGGTTCTAAAATCATCCTTAATGGTAACAAATTAACATAATAGTGATAATTTATTTTTTATTTTTTATTATATTGTAAAAATTAATAAAAATGAGGATGATTCACTTTTATGTATCAAGAAATAAACCGATGTATATCATGATAAATATCCAACTAAATCATAATAAATATATTTTATAACTAATATTATTATTCTAATAGGCCCAAAATATTCATTGTGGTTATGTTCAAAGGGTTTAAAAGTTGAAAACTCATTTATTTGTTCAAAAGAAGTTTTTTTTCCTTTCCTATAATGATTTAATTTTTTTGTGACATAGGATTTTATTTTAAATGAACGATTCATTAATTTCAGTATTAATATATATTACATTATATATATATAATAATATAGATCTACTATTTATATTTTCAATTCGAGATTCCATAAATTTCAAATTTATTTTTTAAATAATATCAAATTATTATTATAAAAATAAATGGAATAACATTCATTAAAAAGTTATGAAGTACTTATCATGTTATTCTATAAGGATTTTACAAAAAGAACATTATTAAGGAGGATTGAATGCAGATTTCTTAACGATCCAATGGTAAAAAAAAAATTCTTTCATTATTACAATGGTTATGATAGCCCCCAAAAATCATAAATAATGTCTAAAAGTTATATGAATATAAAATCAGTTTCCTTGAACAACTAGTGTACATAAAACATTTTTCATTACTATTTGTGTGAATTTTTTCAAAAAAAATATGTATGAAACAAGGTTTTTGTTACCCGAACACACCTAAGTACCTCAATGTTAACTGAAAATTATTTAGGAACCCAAATATATTTTTATATTTGTGAATTAAAACTCAAATTAGATAATTTTTCTAAGACAATAAATATCCTTATTCCATATATTTGGTTATTTTTTAGAGAAAATTAATTGATATAAACATCATTTATTTAAAAATAAAATTTTGTGATACTGAAGATATTTTTTAGAAAATGGTATAGTATCATTTCTATAATGCTCAAGCTTATCTATATTGCTTCACATATCTTATTTTTCATTTATGTATCTTTTTAACCAATTATTTTATTTACGTTATCATCCCATAGTATAAAAACAAGAATCATCCCTTAATATTTTTACGTATATTTCAAAAAATATTATTTTTAGGTCATGGGATGTAAAATTAGAAACAAAATCATAAAGTAAAACATTTAGTTATCATTTTTTATGGATTATATTTATTTTATATCTCATCAAATTATTTCACTAATTTTTTATTTATCTTTAAAGACCAACTATCAACTTCTAAATTAAAATAATATTCATTTATTTGATCATATTTGGAATTTCAATATTTTGATTCGGATATTTAAATAAAATAAGAATGTAACTCAAATTATATTCCATGAAGCACATGGTAGCCTTAAAATATAAATTTTATACTTTATAATATGAGATATAATTAATATTGAATTCCATTTAGGCACTCTATGTATCCTTTATTTCTTTCTTATATTTATTATTATATTCAACATTTATGAAATTATTATTCTCACAGTTCTAGTTATCATGTATTTGAGTAATGTTTGGATTAATGGGATTAGTTTCTTGTACTTATCGAGTATCAACACATCAGAGTTTAAGTCAGAGTTATTATTTTTATTTAATGTATTTATAAAACCTATTATCTTGATGAAGAAATTTATGAACAATATAGTGTACTAATGAATCACATCATTTGATTATGAATTCCTTGAGGTATCTTTCTTATACAAATTATTTAGAAATTTTTATTAAATTTTTTTAACATTTCATATATTGAAGTAGATACCATTAGGGTAGTATTTTACTTTTTAAAAAGATTTTTACCAACTACCTTATATTCTATTTATGAATCTAATTTCATAATTATATGAATGATATCATTTATTTTAAAATCATTAAAAATTATAGATTTTCTAAAAGAAGATGAAATTTTAATCCATCAGGGTGGTGGAATTCATAGGATTTTTAGAGAATAATCTTGTTCATGAATATGTATTCCTTGATAAATATAATTATTTAAAATAACGGTAAGTACTCTATTTAATTGAGTGATTATATCAACATGAATTATTCCAAAATTATCAACTATAATCATTGTAGTGTTTTATAAAAGAGCTCTCACATTTATAGGTACATCATTGTCTAGTGATTTGGTTGTCCATATATCATGTACTATATCACATTTTTAAACTATTTAGAACTAACAATAACCAAGTGCACATATGGAATCATTCATGGAATTAGAATTTATGTCTTATCTTGATTTACTACTTGATTTAGGATTAGTCTTGGTAATTTCATTTGTACTGCAATATAATAGATAAATATTTAAACCCATACTATTGAGGTAAAAAATCAATCTGGACTTATCACAATCATAATTATATCCACTGATTTAAGGTGGTATAACCATATACATTCGTTCAATATTTTAAACCATTTTAGGTATTTTAATTTGATCTTATGAGTTTAAAGATTTAGAATTGAGAACTCAAAAGTTAGAACCTAATTAATATACTGATTGATGGTCATAGGGTAGCTATACAACGAATCAAGATGGTGTGAATATAGTTCAAAAAAAATTATTCACATAAAACAAGAATCTTTTTAGGGTTCATTGGTTCTTATATTTTTTTTTAAAAAAGAACTTCAAATAAATATATCAAGGTAAAAATAAAATACATGATATTTATAGTGGGTTTGGGAATAAGTACCCATAGGACACTCCACCAATAGACATAATATAGAGATGGGTTTTGTTCACTAATAATAGTCTTTTTTTTGTGGATTCATGACTAATTGCAAACACCTATAAGTTAATATAAAACCATGGGATTTCATTTGGACCTTATAGGTATTTATGAAACTCCAGCCTTTAAATCCTTATAAAATTAGTGATCAATTAAATTTATATGAAGGAATAATAAATATTATAAATAATGAACACAATTTCTTGATGAAATTGATAGAACATAATGAATCATCTAGAGAATATGATTTTATTCTAATAAAATATCTATAGGTTCTTCGGTTGAAAAATGAAATCATATATGCACAAAAACTATAGAGTAGATTCTTGCATTATATATCATCTATCATATGATGTAGTTATCATTTATTGTATATGTAGGTATCACATTTTATGTAGTGGGGAAATCTAGAATTTATATCTATTATTTTGAATTTGAATTGACTAACAATTGATAAACCTAATATTTGATTGGATAATCCTTTTGAGAAATTGTATTTCTATGATCGTAATTAATGTGTGTCTTTATTATATTAATAAGTAATTATCTTTGATGGAAATGATGAAAGAAATGTTCTTCATGTAATCATTCCATTATTTTGAAAATGATGCTTTATCTAAATTGATCCATTATGTATTTAGTAAACAATATTTCTAATGCTAACAAAATTGTTATTTTACTTATGAAAATGTTACACCAATGGTAAGGAGTAATATTATTACTATCAGAAGTAATATTACAAGATATTCATAAAAAAACATTTGGAAACAATATTCTTGTAAGATTATCCAAAAATAATCTATGTAAGATAAATTTATTATGTTTTTTGACCTTTTTATCTCATAAGATAAATAATAATGTTTTTATATTTGTGTATGATAAATCCATTTCATAAGATAATATATAATTGTTATAAGAATAGAAAAGTATAAAAATATCTTATCATCCATAAGATAATTAATTTAAAAGTTATATTTTGTATGATAGAATAAATTCATTGACATTACATTTAAAATTTATTTATAGCCTTGAATTTCTAATTGGATAATTTATCAACATCATATGATAATATACTTATATACTAAGATAATATTTGATAGTAAGGTTTAATGAGATAGATTCTATTAGTGTTGACTTTAGAAATCCGTGAAATTATAGAATCTTCCACATAAGGGAATTATTTTAAGGGTATGTTAATATTGTTACACAATATTAATTTTTTTGATAGAAAATTAAATTATTTAATCTATAAAATGAATTATTTTTCCACGTAGAGTAAATGATATTGACTCATTATCGGTGCAAGATAAATTTCTATAGAATATAATTATCAAATAAATATATTGTATTAAGAATATCTACATTTATAGTTTGGAAACACTTAATATAAAGATGTCACTAAATAAATATGCTTTTTCGAATAATCCAAACACGTAATAAAATGATATATATTATAAAATCATAAGTCTATTAAATATATCCCAACATAGACATGTGGATAACAACCATGAGTCATTACATCCTACTATAATAATCAATAATCAAGATATAATACATTTTTATCCATTCATTTTTCTTTCATGGGTCCAAAAACATCCACATGCACTAGCGCAAATAACATGGTTGGTTTCTATAACTCTAACTTTGGGGTCTTCCAAAGAAATGTCATTGTCTAACAAGTTTCAGACTGTGAGTATTGTAATGTGAGATATTTGTGATATATTTAGTCCTATCATGATTCACCCATTAATTCAAGGAAATTTCACACAATTATCATAGTATTTTATTCCATAATAGGTTTTCTTCTATTTCAAGGAATATACACAAATATTCTTTATAAATGAGGTGTAAATTCCACTTTAAATGTTTTCCATGTAATGATGTTAATTTTTATCTACCTTATATTTTACATGTCATCTTATTTAACATCACCACATGAATAAAGTCATATAATTAATGAACAATTGGTTAATTTTGATCAATACCTTCAACAAAAAATTAATCCATGTTCCATAAGTATATTCCACCTATGTAAGCCTTCTCACTATTGATGATCCTGAAACCCTCATATTTTCAAAATTAAATAATCAAAATTTATTATATTATATTCTTATCAAATGATCGATATTTTAAATAATATGCGATGTTCATCCACTACCGAACATCTTATTTATATATTTATTCATCATTATCAAGGAAATTTGTATGATATTTAAATCCTTAGTTCTTCCTTTCTTGTCCATTGTCTACATCAATGTTTCCTTTAGTATTAAATTAACCCGATTCACCAGTATATTGATTTCTTATTCCCAATCATGTTATACTAATATAAATTCTGTGTTTTTATCTTTAATATTGATTCTTATAGATGTTGAATTCTAATTATTGATGATTACATTAGCTACATTATTTACAAATTTTAAGCATAATAAATTTCTATGCTCCCATAATTATCACATAAAAATAATTAACTATTTGAATTATACCAAGAATTTGAAATTATACTCACACATATTTTTAATCCATATACATTAAATATTTATTTTAAATAGATCACAATAAATATATATTCCCCATATATCCATAACAATATCATTAAATTATTACTATCTTCTTGATTTCTTTTTATACATCAACAGTATCAATCTAAATGTATTGTGTTCTATGTTATTAAATCATATTTTTTCATGTGAGTCCTTGGGATTTTTTATTATCCACCATTAATTTTCCATTGTCTTAGAAATTCTACACATGTTTGTAAGATACACCCTCCTTGAAAGATTCCATGAGAACCTTTATAACATTTTTGGAGGTTGATGCACACAAACATTGAGATATCATGTCATGAGTAAAAATTAATTCTTTTTCATCATAGATATCTCATAAATTCATGACTTCATCATCATATTCCTTAATTATTTTCAACCACTCTTTCACAATATTAGTCAATCCATCTATGATCTAGGTTTGTTCACCAATTTTAGTCAAATACTCGATATCATTCTAAAAGTTCCCTAACTATCTAGACATTATTTCTCCAATACATGCTTTCAATTCATATTTATTCTAATTTTATAATTTTATTTAATTATTTGAGTCACAAACCACACCATTAAATTTATTGTTTTTGTCAATCCAAATACAGATTTCCTCAAGAGTTGTCTCAAATTTATCTTCACGGTTAACTGTTCTTTCAACATTAGAATCTTCTCAATTGCTTTCCTCCAGTCATAGTCTATCAATAATGAACAAAAGAACATCATCAGTAATGTATTTATAATCCATAAACTAATCCACCTATATTTTCTATGGGAATTCATATTATTTTGAAAAAAAATTCATTATTTTAAAGAATTTGTATTATTAATTTCTCTAACCAGCCACAAAATTTGATTATTTTTTTTGGGTATTCATATTCATTATTACCCATAAACATAAAGGGTGACTTAGAATCTAATGTCTCATATCATATTCAACACATATGTATACGATTTAAAATTAGTTTTTAACATTCCTACATTTCTAAAAAATTATATGTTATGAGATTTAGAGTATTAAGAAAAACTATTAAATAACAATCTTGATATTTCCACATAGTGTACTTTTTTTACATAAAAACATGTTTTTAAATTGAAAACCCTATTTATTTAAGAAACTTATTTTTATATTATGATGATTACCCATAGAATATTAATTTTCAATTATATAGATAATATATATCCTAAAACCTAATGAATGAAATCAAACAATTTAATGATAGAAAAAATATTTTAGAGGTACATAAAAATTATGGAAAACCATTAATCTAATGAAGATCTTGAAATACCATTTAAATGATCATATTTTAAAAATAAAACATCTAGTACATTAATAAAACATAAAAACATGAGATAATTGACTATTTCTTATTAAAATAAATCGAAACCCATTATAAATATAAAAAATTATGATGTGAACAAGAGAAATATGTAAACTTCTTAAAATTTTAAGTTAAAGAAATTTCATTTACCGATTAATGTTGTTATTATATTATTAACTTTTAAAATGTAAATTTTCCATAAAACCCCATTTAATTATTGAAATATATATCATAGAGAATAATATTCATAACACATGTTCACTACTATCTAACCTGTGTCAGAATAACTGATATCTAGTTAATTTCATTTCTGTAACATACTATGTTATCTCACTCATTTTAACCTTATATGTCTAATCATTACCCAATGAATTGGATATCTATATCAGGATCACCATTTATTCTAAGATATATAATAATCAATCATCATCATCTATAGTTGTCATGTACCGTACCATGAAAAAAAATTAATAATTCACTTTTCATTATAAAATCTTTGAAAAGCTTATTTAATCCCATAAGTAAAAACTCATACCATTTTAACATAAAAATATGAAGAAATATCCATATATTTGATAAATATTTAAGATTTATATTTATAGAAGAATGTAAATAAGATATTATATTAAAAAATTTAAAAATATATAAGAATATTGATAATGAATAATAGAAATGATAGTGGGATAAGGTTCTCAATTTAAATATATTAGAAAAAAACTTGTTTTCACTTTAGTAATAATAGTTAATAAGGTCCATACAGTTTAGGTTTAAAATATTTCTCAGCAAACCATTTTATAGAAACAAATATTAGTTGAAAATAAAATTTAAAAATATTTTTAAATAATAATATAATTTTTGGAACAATTTAAATAACATGTATATATAAGAGAAATATTTTAAAACAATACTTTCAAACAATGTTTTAAAGAAAAATTCCTTAAAATAAGGCTTATATAGTTTGTACACTCTCTAATGCATAAATAATAAATTAAATAAGTTATTTAATATATTAATAACCATTATCATGTTCCACATATTATCATTAATCCATTTATTTCATTTATTAGCATGTTTTATTTTGATACTATTATAGTCAAGTAAATATTGGTCATTCTGGGGTCATTTAATTTATAAGCTTCCAAAATATGCATATTATCTACAATCTAAGGGGTTATTTCCATCATCATTCTAATATTAATAATTTTATAATTATTTATTTTCATTAAGTAATATTTTATTACAAGCCATGTACGGTGGTAATTAAAATGGAGGGACATAATTTCATGAATATGGTAGTCCATATATACACATTAACACCATTTTTATTTTTTTTACTTTCTAGAAAATTAAAAAAGTATAAAATAATATAATTTTGAATAATAATAAATATGATATATGTTATATATTAATTCATTCGATCCATCCATATAACCATATATGCGAGGGAGTGATGACAAATGAATCACATCGTTTCATGAATGTGGAAGTCCACACATGTGTATGAGGAACATTATCAATTATCACAAGATACATAAGGTTATGAAAAATCATTATTCCATAAAATTTTTAAAAAAAGTATATAAATTGTTATTATATTATTATATCACCACATTTAATGATTTTGGAATGATATAGAATAAGAAAAAAACATGAAAACACTTGGTTAATAGTTATACCGCTTCTTTGGGAATCCTACTTTTTCATAAACATTAAGCCTTATAACATTAGTACTATGGTATTAATAGGACCTCTATGATGTTGGGAGGGATGTTGGGATGTTATTTGGGTATGTTTTTTTACACTAAATATATCAGTGGCTGTGATAATGTGATGGGAGGGTGTGAACTTTTATTAGTGAGGGGAGTGAAACTATAGTCCTTATTAATTATTTTGAGATTATATAAAGTATTATTCATTGTATAGAGGCAATAAATATATAAAAGTTATAGGATGATGCTCAAAATAATATCATCTAATATGAAAAAATATAATCTTTTTGGGCCATTTTACTTTGTTTTAATATTAATTAACCTGTAATATATCTGTGGTTTCTATATAAATTAATTGAATATATGTAGTAATATTTTTTAGACAAGTTTATAATAAGAAACGTGATTCCAAGGCCTTGTGAGCCCAGAATTGATGTTTTTAATATATTAAATATATTAATTTCACTTTGGAATAGTTTTCCTAAAAAAGTGGAATTTATCAAAATGGTGTCTAATATAAAAAATGCGCGACTTCTATTTAGTTTATAGCATAAGTTTTACACTATGCATTACTTAATATTTTCCAACAACATGAGTTTATGCAAAATTATTTTCATGTAGAAAGAAAAAATAAAATTATTTTTATTTGATTATGAAATGACCTAATTAAATTCTATATAAACATGATTATAATCAATATATTAGGTGTCACTAATAATCCATCGATTTTAGAAATGATATGGGGGAGGAGATCCATGTATTGACATTAGCAGATTTAGTTTTGGTGATCAGTGTGCCGATGGAAATTAAGGATCTCACCAATAAGTGTGATTTGGATGCATTATACATCATCAAAAAAAATATTGAGGTGGAACATTTGTTTTATGTGGAGTATTACCTATTAGATTTTTACTATGATGAATGTGAATCAATAAACTAATAAATTGAATCACGGATCGTGCATAATGAGAGTAAGAGTTAGACTTATCTATTATTAAATATTTATTTTCTGTTCTTTTACCTCTATTGCTTCATAATTATATTTGAAAAGAATTGAGTCAAAAAAATTCATGAGGTGAGTTTCATTCCTCATGTTTGTGTGTTATTGAATTCATCCCACACTATTTAAATGTTTGTCTCATGCAATTACTTTATCCCAATATTCAATGAATACCATGTGTTTTATTATTGGATTATTATTATTTTCCTCTTCGAATCAACATTGTGTGTATGGATGTGATCAAGGATGCGTTTTGTGGGGTACACAAAAAAATAATGATCAATATTTTCTCTTTGGGGATAAATGTTCTTCACATTTTTGGTGTGTGATGATGGTGCATCTCAAAAAATGATTTCTAAAAAGATTGGCCAAATTTTTCCAGCCAACATGAGATGATGTGGATTTGTAAACCCCAATTCATGACAACTGGTCATGATCGAGGGTAGAACCATATGAGATGTCGGTCTAGGTGTTAGTGAAGTATGAAGCGTGGGGTTATAGAAATATCTTGTTACATAGAATGTAATCCAGGATCACATAATATGTAGTACCCTGGTTGTAGTGATAGGGTTTCCACATAGAACAAATTATCAGACACCATGTGACACATGTTACACACCATGTGTCCCTTATGTGAAATCCCAAAATTTCTCTAGACTGGTACATGTCATGGGACTAGACATGATCATGTACACAATAAATCTAGATTAGATGGGTTGAGTTGTGCACATGGATATGTCAATGTACACAAAAAATAACAAGGTTTGCTAACATGTGCATGGGTCTTGATACAAGGTTTGACTCCATGCCAAAGGTAAAACCCATGTATTACTAATACACATCATGTATTCCATAAAATTTGATATAGACCACTTGTTCCATTCATCATAGAAATATTTTTTTAGGGTGTGAACCCTTGATCCTTTCCATGAGGGTATAGTTTAGAGTTACATCTTATTTATAGGGTGGTGATATCCTCTGGGGAATATTAGACATAGGTAGTGTTGCTGGAAAAATTATTTGAGTATTGGAGTGAGATCATATATCAACATCATTTTCCTATGTGGGGTTCTAAAATTCATTGATACCAACATTAAAAAAGCATCGACTCCCTACTTGATAGTTTAATCTAGAGTGGGTTTTTGGTATACACGATGGACCTAGTTGTGAACCCCATCTATATATAAATTAATAACATCTTCTAGAGCATACATGGAGATACCTGATGATAATGACATATCAGATGCACACCATCAATTATATCTAAATCAAATAATATGTTCTTACAGATGACTGTTATATGTAACCTCTATGGATGAATCCTAGTCTGTAAATAAATTTGGGATCGTACCTAGAGATGGTGGGTCTACTATGATTATATCTGTATGTTCTTGTTATGTATTTTGTTGAAATATCTATGTTATGGGTTTAATTTTAGTATTAATGATTTGATATATATTATTTCATGGTCAATTAATTCGGTATTTTTATACACACCTATGCATGGGATCAACCTACATGTGTCATTTATTATAATAATTATAAGCCATTCGATGGGGTTCTAGATGGACTAATTGATGAAAGAGATTATATTTTTGATAGAACCACTATGGTTCATACCATGTGTAACATTTAACAGTAGTCCCATCTTTCAATATGGTTTTACATGATTACAATTTTTGGTGGTCTTGTATTCAGGCCCTGTTACTTTGTAGTATTTGTTAACACTGATTATTGGACAAGATGTGTTCAAGAATTTGGTTTCTGTTTTATTTTAAATTTCCTCATTTTATGGAATTAGATATGTGTGTAGGAGTATATTTACCTTCATCTAAGGACTCACATTTGTGTGTTAAGCCTACTTAGTGCGGGATGCCGACACCTAGCCTATTGCATTTGAGTTTGGGATAGTAACACTTATCTTATTGATGACCAGGCCTGGGGTGGTCAATTCATTATAGAGTGGTATTAGAGGCTAGTTTTCCATAACAATAATACAATTTTTGGTTTTTTTAAGGGGTGTTATTGTATTGGGATTTATGGAAATATTGATATATTGTTCTAGTCTAGAACATAACATAGGGATTCCAATGTTGTTGTGGTATCCTATGTGTCCATTAAAAAAGACTCTAGATCCATTATTTTATTCTTCATACATGTAGGAACTGTATTGGTAGAAATATTTTTCTCATTAATCATATTGTAATGGGTTGTGGTATCCATGTCCTTCTTGAGTAATCTCTCTGGGTATGCACATTGAACTTTGGAAATATTATCTATTTCGATATACCTCCATGATTCATTCCAGAGATGTTTTAGTAGCTGGGTCATGAGGATGATCCCTTGAGTAATGAGGGTAGTTTACATGGACCTCTTTCAGGGGTGTTTCCTCCATTTTGGTGCACCAATCCCACCACCATGTATCTAGTTGAACATGGTATCATATGTACCAGCAGATGAGGTATACTATGTGAGTGTGATAAATGAGTTTCAATGGAAGTGACCACTCATGTTTCCAGGTGAAATATACCCTAGGTAGCTAATAAAAATATTGAGGAATTGACAGTATTATTTCACATCAATAGGACCCATGAAAACTACATATTGGAATGGGAATCGAGCTAACTCAATATCTTTTTGGGTTGATGATGGGTCCTATTGAACCTGTCATCTGATGAGGTTCCTCTTTCATGGTTAGAGTTTGAGAACATTTTCAGAGAGGAATTATTTCCTAATTCATTGTGGAATGTTCACATCTTGATTCTTCAATAGATTCCATAGTGTAGTACAGTAGTGGCTCTTTATTTGTTGATTTTCATCAACATCACCTAATACTCGATTTATATGGTGTGTGGTCAATTCTCTCAAGATCGTAAAATAAATTGATATTTTCAGGGAGACATAAAATCTAGTGTCATAACTATATGACTTATTACCAATTCTAGTGGTTTGAATCATGATTTAGTGGTTAATAGTTTCATGCATGAGAAGAATCATACATTTGGTATTGGTAGTGGGCACATGAGAGATGAGGATTTTACAACAGATAGCTGATGATTGATGTAGGGTCCTAGAAATGTGATACATTTCAATAGGTGATCCCAAGATAGTGTATACATGTTTTAGGGATCATGGGATGGTTGTATTCGTAATATAGGTAGGATATTATACTTTTATGATAGTCATGGGAAAATTGCATAAGATTTCCTCACCCGGCAAGTGACTAATAAAGAGGAAGTTGATGAGGCATCTTTGAAAAAGATGTAGCAGGGGAAGGGAGGTATTCAAGGAGAAATATTTGACAATGTATATGGTAGAGTACATGAAGATAATATATGTTTTTAGTTGTTAACACCACCACCCACTTGTGGTCCACTCCAGGCTGATGAAATTGGGGGACATGGGTGAGGACAACTGCATGCATTCAGGGCTTGTGACCTAGTGGCATCAATGATGACACAATGTGATATCTATGTATTTTTACATTATATAACGTACTATTAGACATGGGGGTGAACCACTCATTTACTTACACTTATCTAGTATTAAATGTAGATATTACAATTGGGTCCTTTGGATCGACGATTGTGCTTGGATACTCCTAACATAGGAGACTATGTGACCACACACTACTTCCAATGGTGTGAAACATCTATTAGAGGAAAGGGTTTCTTTTGGGATCTCATTATAGAGTGTATGTGGCCATAGGACCTCAACTTTGGTATCAACAAATTTTCTACAGTTCGTACCTAGATAGATTGTTTTTGGTGGAGGATGTGGTGTCTCCACAGTGAAGGGATGATGTTTTACTTTGTGGTTGAAAATTAAATCTAGGAGGAGTAGGATAAGTTCATGAGTGTTAGAGGGAAGTCTATTATAAACAAGGTGTCTAGAATGAATCTTAATGTAGTGGACTCTATGAGTTTTGAGTTTTATTCAACAGTGGAAGAGTACAAGGACGTCGTTCATAACGATATTCTAGGCTTACCTCCACACTGATAGATAGACTTCTACATCAATATTCACTATAGGAAACCCATGTTATATGCTTTAGAATATATTAAGGATCATAAAAAGAACCAAGAGGTGAGGGTGAATTTTTTCGGATTATAGAGGATGGGATTTTTTAGAAAATATATTTTAGCCTGCGTAGCCCCAGTATCAACATCCAAGAAGATATATGAGAGATTAATGTTCTTTCTATATTATATTCGGATAAACCTGGGGAATTCGAATAACAAGTATCCACTAAAAAAGGATCAATTTCTTATTTGAATAGTTTATAGGTGTACGATGATTCTTGAAGAATGCCCTCTTATTAGGATATCAGTAGTAATGATTATGAGTTGATAATATACCAATGATTAATTTCAGATGTTGTTACAATCACTATAGTTACATGGTGATTCACTTTGGAATGAATAATTCACCATATGTGATCATAGGTCACATGAACATGATCTTTTAGCCTTTTATATCATGGTTTTTGGTAGTCTTTATCTATGATATTCAAGTGTAAATGGAATATGAAGGGGACAATGAAAGAAATTTATTGATTGTTTTGGACATACTAAGAGAGCACTAGCTTTATTATATGTTCTTAATGTGGTAGTTCTCTATTTAACAGGTCCACTTTATGGGACATGTCATCTCAGAAGATGATATAGAGGTGGAACGATGTAAAGATTAGGTAGTTTTGATTTGGGATCCACTAATGAATGTGATAGAGGTGTAGATATTCCTTGAGCTAGTAGGTTACTATTAGAGATTAATACTCTATTTCTCTAAGATATCAACTACACTAAATTCTTGGATAAGAATGGGGTATCCTTTCATGTGAATATAGTAGTTCCCCTAATCTTTCTGGGAGTTGACATAGATATTGAAGAGTGATACCATATTTAAATTATAGGATGTGTTTGTTGAGTATATAGTTTTCTATGACAAATTAGGGAATGTGATTTTGTTTATTATGAAACATATGAAGGAATTGATTTCATATTGTTCATGTCAGTTGATACTATATGCATAAAACTACATGACCCTTGATTTTAAGGTAGCGATAATAGTCCTCTCATTAAATATGTTATGGAACTTCCTAATTGGTGAATGAATTGCCAGCTATTATAGAAGAAAGAGTCTAAATTAGATATTCTCTGAGAATGCACCTAACATGAGAAAGTGGTGATGGATTAGGTTTCTATAAGTTTTTTACATTAAGATCGTCTATACTCTTGGGAAGGGGAAAAGGTATAGGATGCATAAAATATGAGATCTTGGTCACATTTTAAAAGTGAGGCATCAAAGTAGACGGCCAAATTACACATAGATGTAGTGGATGGTGATGGTTCAACATACCATTAGTTTACAATTATTATCCCATTGCTTCTACATTATGTTATAAATTTTCATTATGAAGATATTGACTGTGAGATCATATGTACTCATATATCAATTGGAAGTTCTACTAGTGGTTTTATAATGGTGGAGATTAGGTCATTATTTTTAGAGGTTGTATAATGGTACAGGTGAAATTACAGGATGAGGTTTATAATGGTTTTCATAAATACCCATTTAGGGTCACATCTTAGTGAGGATAAGATGTACAAGGAACTCCAAAATCAGTTTATGTGGAAGTGGATAATGAATACAGATATAGAGTATGGTTCTCGATGAATTACATTTCAGAATATGATGGCTATACACTAGGATCAAACAGGTTTATCTCAACAACTAGAGGTTCTATTGTGTTAGGTATATGGTATATCTATGGAATTCAATATTCACATACGATTCATGCCTATAGGACATGATGCCATCAGAGTGATCATAGGATGACTTACCTTGTCATCCCACATCATAGCTATCTATGAGAATAATTATGTAGAGATAATGAGACTCATTTAATTCACAATAAAGTTTATCTCTATATAGTTCCCTTGAAAATATTTTTCGAACATGATGATTTATTTAAATCTTTGTTATATAGGAGAATTTCAAAAGCCTGCAGGACACTATTGTGTTTGAGCATAAATTTTCACACCAATACTGCTGACCAGATTGATGGGAACATTGAGGTCATGGAGGATATTATGTGGGATTTAATGCTAGAATTTGGCTATAGATGGGAGGATTAGCTATCAATGGTGGAGATTTTAAAAAAACCCACTCCACCAATGTTATGGTAGTATTAGAGGCCCTATTGGGGAGGCCTTGTAGGTCACAAATATGGTGGACCGACCAAGGGGTTAGAAAAATTATGGGCCCATAATTGGTAAGAGCTATAATATAGAATGTATTGATCTTCTGGGAGTATATAGGAACTATATAGAGCCTCCAGATGTCTTCGGAAAACCGGAAAAGTGAGCCGTTGAATTTTGAGAAGGGACACAATGTGTTCTTTGGTGACTCTCTATAATGTGGATATAGAGATCTGGTATGGTTGAAATTCTTTATGCACAATTATTTTCCCACTAAAAAATTCTACATAGATTTTGTGAGGTGGAATACCAATTGTCTCTACATCCATAGTTGGATCGGGTACACGACCTCTTCTATATAATACAGATGATGAGGTATGTGCATGAACCATAACATATTATCGACTAGTTAGATATGGACATTGAGGGTGGATAAACAATTTTAGAGTACCAATTAGATATTTAAGATCATTATGAGAAGATCCTAGATGGTAAATTGATTCATTTATTGAATTTATAGAGGCAGAATAAGTGTCTTCAGGAGAGTACCAGGGAGTGGGAGACCCTGATACATTCTTAGTACCTATATATACTTGTGTAGTCTATTATTTTTATTTCTACGAAGTAAAATACCAACTTGTAGAGATTTTAATTTCACTTTTTTCTATGTACTATTTTTTTGCATATAACTAGTAATATTTTCTTGACCAAGTAGTGAGAGGACACTTGATTCAGATGCTGATTGATACCAGAAATTATGTTTTAAATATATTAAATATATTAATTTTGTGAATTTATTATTTTGAAAAAATGTAATATCATCTAGAGGTAGACTCACTATAGAAATATGAGAACACATTTGAGTTTACAGTGCATGTTATACCCATGGTGCGACATAATCTTTGTTATCTTCAAGAGTTTATGAAATATTAAACTTAGGCATAAATAATAAATAAATATATAAAGAAATTTATATTTATTTGATGATGAAATGATCTTAAATTTTTTTATAATCCAATTAATATTAAATTCAATATTTAGCCTCATATTAATTATATTTTAGAGGCGAATCAGTGAAGGATCTTCCATGGAAGAACATCGACTCACAAAATATTTGTGACCAGTTTGCCAATAGAAATTTAGGATCTCAGAAAAAAAACATGAAGCAAAGAAATTTTTATATATTAAGATATCCATATTGTGGTAGAAAATTTTGTTCATCTTTATATATACTAGTTTTTTTACTATGATTAACATGAATTAGTAAACTAATGAATTGATCCATCGAACGAGTAGTTTGTTGGTACATATGAGATTTATCTAGGATTATGGATTTCATTGTGGAATATTTATTTATACTGATTTATAAATATAAAATAAATGATTTGCGGCCACAAAAACATTGGATGAGGTTAATTTATCATGCTTTTGCATGGCTCAATACTTCCCCCATTCATAACAATTCTATCATGAAAAATGACATTGGCCCATTGTTCAATGAACACCTACTGTCTGATTGTTATGTGAACATTATTTAACACAAAGAATAAATATCGATAGTATAGATGTAATTACATGGAACTTGGATAATGGATGTTTGTTATTTGAAATTTGGTGATACCCATTCTTCCCATTTTCAGCATGAAATGATAACGTGGCTTGATAAATGGCTTCTGAGATGATATAGTCATGATTTTTGACAATCGGGTGATGGTGATTCTGCGTTAGACTAGATAGATGATATCTATGTGATATCATTGATAGGACATGAGGATATGGAAGCACATTCATATATTAAGGAGTAAGTAAAGGATTCTAGAAACCCCATAATACACATAGTCTAATTTGGGATCACATACCATATTGGGTCTTGGATGTAGCGTTGGGGTTGTAGTGGAGAATAAAAGTATCACATTTTGTGTGAAACATGTAATGAACCATGTGAACCTTAGGTGATAGCTTGAAATGTGTGCCATAGGATACATGAGAATGGGAATAGACATTGTCAGATACAGGTCCTAACTAGAGTACTTAGGCTTAGTTGTGAACTCCAACATGGAATGGTACATGATCACAACTAAGTACATGGACATGGCTAATTGTACCTCAACATGGACACATGATTGATTTATGATACAACGGTAAAATTAGTTCTGATGGGACACACAATGTACCTTCAGTATACACCATGTACACTTTTTATAATAGAATGGATCTCTTTTTTCCATTTAGTGTAGATAATTTTCTTTATGTTGTGTTTATCTGATCATTTTCCTAAGTGTTTTTCATAGAGTCGCATATAATGAATAGGATGGAGGTTCCCTATAAGGAAAATAAATCATTGATATAGTTAATGGAATCCTTCCATGATCCCCAAGGTGAAATCCATTATAATTATCATTTTCCATTGGTGGGGTTCCTAGAATCATCATCACCAACACTACATAAGTGTCAATCCCCTACATAGTGGGTTAATCAAGTTTTGGTTGTCGATGTACCACATTGCCCTGAATATGATCCCCATCTTCCAATAAATCAATGTAGACATCCAACACATAATTCTCCTTCAATGTCCTGATGATCACAACATCATAGATGAATTCCCTCAGTGCTATATAACCCATGGATTCTGTTTTAATCGATGAGTATTATATGGAATATTTTTGCACAAATCCTTGGTCGAAAATATATTTGTAACCATACCTTGATATTTTTTGAGTATAATGAGTCTATCTTTATTTTCTTATTTTGTATTCTATTGTAATATTGATGTGACTAGATAAATTATATAATATTTATATATGCATTGCGATTTTAGGGCAGCCTACTTGGTATTGTTATACTCAGGCTTGTGTGGTCACTACACACATGTGTCGTGTCTTACAAAGATGACCATAAACTCGATTAGGTTCATAGTGGACAATGTTCATAAGAATCATAGATTTCTACAAGACATACCATGGTTTGTAGCATGAGTCACATTTGATTATTGTTCCATCTTTCCATTAGGTTTAACTTATTTACAGTTTTTTGTGGGATTGTATATTTGACTTATTGCTTTTAGTGTTTTTGAATACTTTTATCATGGTATTAGATGGGTCAATGTATTTTGTATCTGGTTTATTTTACATTTCATAAATTTATGGGTCTAATGATCTAATTTTGACTATATATACCTTAAGATATGTTTTTTCATCTGAGTTTTATGCATACTCTTAAATGGTCGACATCCCCTAGCCTCTTAGAGGTGGGATAGGGGTTGCATCACATGATTTATCTCTATCTCGATGGGACTATGTGGGTTGTATTGTGAAAGTTATTTTAAATTATAATTTGATAATAATTTGGAATTATATTTGACAAATATTAATATTTATTGTTTAATCGTTAACCAATTTTTTTTCAAAAATTGATATATATATATATATATATAATATAGAGGAATAAGTTAATAAATAAAAACAAATTAACTCAAGTAGTAGGTTCATAGTATCCCATCAATGATGAAGAATACCATAGCCAACATTCTTGGACATTAAGAAGAGACTACTAGAGACTTATTTACCATTACTAAAGTGGTTTTGGGGTTGATCACATTAAAAAAAATTCACCACGTATGAAATCCAATTTATTCTTTTATTTAAATCATCAAGAAAATATTTATCCACACATTCCAAAACCAAAAATTCAATAAACCGATGTAATTTGTGTTTCAATTAAAAAATTTTGGTGGATTTATTAATTTATCCCAATTAAGGCATTAAGAGTTCACAATGTAAATTACATGTTGATATCTTGGGTGTTTTGATTATTCTCAAGTCAAAAAATGTTGGTCACATGGATTCAAGTAAATGGTGTATTAATAAAAATAAGTTTAATTAATAAAATTAGTAATAATTCTATAAATAAATATTAAAAATTTATTATTTCCATTGATGTGGCCAAATTCCAAACAAATATAATATTTATATTCCACTATTGGAAAACCCTACATCATAGACCTAACTTTATTCTCAGAGTTATTTTTTAATACATTGTTTAGGAGATATTTAATTAATTTTGGAAAAAATTTAATAAAATATCAAATATGTTATTTTTGGGTGTTATCTATCCAAATTATAAAGGAGCAGAAATGTTATATAACACATTCAAAAAACCCTTAAATTTGATCCTAATACTGGTATCAAGGTTATAATATAACAAACCAATTGAAATATATTCATTTATTCTAGAAGAATCTCATGTGTGTAATATAGTTTATTGAATAATATTTTGAACTACAGAAGGATATAGAATCCTTAAAATTAATATCAAATCAATGCCTCACTTTATATATATTCCATAGAATATTCCAGAGTGTTAACTAGTATTTTTACCTTACATTAATCCGTTAAATAATCATTCATGTAATTTTTATTTAAAAGAAACATTTCAAAATAAAAATAAACATAAATTATTTTCAAAGAATATTTGTAGTATCATTAATGATATAGGATTATAAAGGTATCTCTCTCTATTAACATATCATCCCGGAAATATACCGAACAACCATTCTGGAACAACATTTTTTACTAAGCTTGAACATCATGTTTTCACTCCTACAAATCCACTTGTTTCTATCCACAATTCCACCAAAATTATAACTACTCATACTGTATTTCAACAAAGAAAATTATCACTTAGGTCCATAATATAAACTATAAAAACATTAGAGCTGCATATGGTTCCAAATAAACAACCTTGATGTCTATAACTTGAACAAGATTGGTTGTGTACCTCCAAAGATGAGAAAAGTTGAACATACCATGAATGGTTCAAAACCACTTAGGATATTCAATATGGTATTCCACTTTACCCACCCATTGAGTGATCGTAATAGTCCCAAAAAAACATTTTGAAATATTTCCCTCCCATCTCAGACATCAGTTCCCCAACTGAGGATTCACTCATAAGATATACCTGATCACCTATAATGAAATTCCAATGATTCCCCTTACAATCAATATACGTTGTCTACTTGATTTGTGTGGTGATAATCCTCTTTTGAATTTGGTGCACTCTCTTAATGGTGTTATGAACTAAAATTCACCCAAATCTATTTCCTCACGCACCGCATGACTTGAAGGAAGTAAATGAAATGTCCACTCATAAAGTGACTCTTAAATTTAGAAGGTTAAGTGATCACTCCATTCTCTACTCAAGTCCAGGTTAAATTCTCAATGCATAACCCCTAGTTTGTCTATAGTCTACTCAGACCATCTATTAGTCAAATGATGTAACTTTGTGATCAATCTCAACTAATTTCCTAGGTATTTCTACATGACTTACAAATAATGCAACATAAGTTAAGTGTAATTTTTTAAACAATCCTCAAGGAAACTACCCATGAAAAAATATATCACATTATTATAGTATTTCAAATTTCACAATTGGGTAATTAAATTTGATTAGTAAATAGTGGATAAACATTTTCATCAAATCAACATTTACCCAAACAATGTCATTAATCCTCATTGTCTTGGGTAAACCCATCAAAATTCCTTTCACGAAATCTTACAAAATTGTAATATGAAAATCCCTCATCAGACACTCATTGATTGAATCAATAACTCCAAGCATCTCATAATCCATGGTTTCATGCCAGTGCTCAACTACATATTCAAAGAATGTAATGTTAGTGATAAAATAACTCTATTGGTTAGTCATGTCAAGAAACCACTCATATATATAATGAAAACAGTAGAACTAAACATGGTATATGTTAAAAAAACATGCTTGAGGTTTTATATCATAATGTTTCATGTTATTCATCAACACATGTTGGTGCTTGATCAACTATATAGACTTGGAAAACCTCATCTCCATGACTATGATCATGACTCTCTTATGTTTATATCATCATACAAGTATACATCGGTTGTTTGGGTCCTACACACCTATATTTTCATAAACTTCTAGCACTTTTATAGGTATCCTTTAATAGATTTTTTTTAATATCACCATCCATGAATCATTGGATTCAATCCAATACACGATTTATATAGGTTCTACAATAACTCCAAACATTTTACATAGGTATAGTGTATGTCTCCCATAGAGGTTAACAATTATGTTTTACTCAGACCTTAATATTTTTTAATTTTATACCATTGATCAACCATTATATTCCTATAATAATAAATAAATCCTTTTTAAGGAAAATATCGTCATTCACCCTAAACAGATGAAAAAATCATGTTGCATTGAACTCTTCTAACCCCTTATCAATGGTATGGTTATTAGGTAGAAAATATGTCTATATCGTTAGCTAAAAACATCTAACATGATGGTTTATATATGATCTAAGGACAATATAAATATATTTAGCCATATAGCCATCATTTATATCAATCAATATTGAAATAATAAGCAACATTGTAAAATTAACGGGGTATTCGAAGGAATTAAAAGAACTTTGTCATAACACCATGAACATTTGGGAATAATATACCTTCACCATGTCCATAAAGTACTAGTTATGAAATATATCATTGAATTTCCTCCATTTGAGAACCTATTTATCATATTCTAGCCCATGGATTTCCACAATCTTCGTGATGGCCTTTTAAAATGATAGTCACCCGAATAACCCATCCTTCTTTGGGAATCTAGTCTATCTCAAGGATACACTCAATAAAGTTAAACCACTCATCTAGATCTTGTGGTCCACCAGTATCCTGGAATGCCTATTGTCACTGATGTTGAAAATGTTGAGCATGGTCAGTCACAATCTTTTCAGTGACTGTTTCTTGAATGAGATGATTCTGAATGAGTCCCCACTGGATGGGTTCTAATGTGTAGATCATTTCTGTTTGTAAAAGAGTTTGATCAGGAGCGTCCACATTCACTATATGTAGTGGCATATGGATATCCTGGGATTCAACAGTTCTCTGTCCTGTCAAAGATATCCTTGGTGGAACATCAATACAATGAAGTAAATTAGGAACCTAACTAGTCATAACTAGTATATGGGATCCAAAAATGTTTTCATAGTACTGTACTGTAATGACCCACTAATTCTTATGGGCTATAGAGTACAACTAGTCATTACTAGGCCCTAAGAGACATCCCCAAGATGCCAAAGGTAGACAATAAATGGCGAAGGGTTTCAAATACACATGGGGGATGATTTAACCTTTTTAAAATAAACCAATAAACCTACCAACCATAAACAAAAATTCAATGTATGATGCATGAACAAATGGAAGACAACTCAATAACTTCATGTATCTCAAAATCACATCAATGTAAGAAATAACAGAAAAATATCCCAGTATCAAAGTACACATCATATAGACTACACAAGACTCTCCAAAGACCTCAAGAATCCATTCTCCATAAGCTACCAGCTCCAAAATCTCCAAATTTCCAAAACTTCACGAGGTAGTTCTTAACACATGTGAAACATTTCCTATTACTTTGTCTTGGAAGATAGCATATGCAAAAGCCCCAATGTGCCAAAGCATGGGTGATTATAAAAGTCATTAGGTTTTCTCCAATGACTTCCCTACTCACACCACTAGCATTGAAGAGTTAAAAACAATTATATAAAAAATATTATATTAAAAAATTTCTCAAAAATAGTTGAAAACTAAATATAAACATGGTTCAAAAACCATTCATCACCAAAATCATACATGTGAAATTGAAACGAATTTTCCCAGAAAAATATTTTTCCAAAAAAATAACTAAACAATATTTACAACCATTTCAAAATATCCATTTATAAAATATCAACCCCTTCCTCAATCTCGTGGAACCAACCATTCATGCTATGTTATGACAGTTCTATACTCATGAGTGGTTTCTCGTCGATCTACCATGTCGTCCTAAGGAAATTGTTTCCCCTGTTCCATTAACTCTTTGGCAATGAGTAGAAGGTTATATTTCAACCATGCCCCATGTATGTAATTCCCATTTTCCATTAAATCGTGGTCACCAACCACATGTTAAAATTTCATTAAATCCTTATATATATAACATAATAACACACCACATATTCCCAACAATCATTCCATGAAAACCTTTTCAATAAAAAAATATCTTTTATTGAATACCATTTTCGTTAAAACCATTTCAATGACAAAACATTTAAATTTCAAACCATTTCAATAAAACTCCATTTCTATTGAAAGCCATTTCTATTGAAAATATCTTCTTCATAAACCATTTAGAAATTCCAGAGAATCAATAATTTAAAACCATCATTTTAAATTCGCAAAACTAATACCCCTTTTTCACAACTATTCACCAAGATCACACAATTTCACACAAACCATAAATCATCACAAATGAATATTTTTCAATGAATTTTACAATAAAAAAATTTTAATCTAATCCAATCAATTATATAAAGTGGATATGAGAGTTAATCCACCTACCTCGAAGGTTTTGATGAATCATTGACAACAGACAAAGAACGCACAAAAAATCGGGTCGATCCCCCAAGAACATCCCTAGTTCTATTATCCTTGAAAGATCATGACTCATAATTGAGTTATTTGTCATCAAAAAATGTAGATATACCGACTGTAGGTTCATTTATGATATTGAATGGAAATCGGAGAAATATATCTAAGTATATCTAAGAAAAGATGACAAACCCGAAAAGAATGGTGACATACCTCAAGAATCGGACTCGAAATCAAGGCTCTAGGTTTTCTCCGACACATGTGGGGAGGGTTCTCTAGTCTATTAAAGAGTGTAATCTCAAAATAAGTTTGTTTTGAAGGCAAAAAGAAATATATAGGGAAAAAATTATTAAGGTCATAGAAAATAGGATCTAGATTTGACCTCTATGCAATGCTTGACAACACGGTTTTGGCCAATCGTGTATGGATTGTGTGACCTTCCTTTTGGTATCAACACTAATTATAAAACCCCAAAACTGTCACATCATTCACCATTAACCTTTTTATGGGAACACATTATTTATGGAAACATACCACCTTATAGAAACAACCCACAACATTGAATCACTTCACTTTATAGAAACAAATCAAATTATAGAAACAACCAACATTATGGAAACACCCAACATTTTAGAAACTCTCTATTTTATGGAAAATCCCTATTTTATAAAAAATATATATTAAATACAGACCAAATAAACAAATGTGAGGAAAGGGGTTATGTACCCGAAACAAGGGGTACTATATTCTCCCCCCTATTGGTCTTTCCATCATCGGAATGTATAAAACCCTCATGGGCCAAAAAGTGTTCGGGCCACTACTCTTTCACTCCATTCCCACATTCCTAGGTCTCTTCATTAATTTGACCATGTTTCCATAATAACTGCACTAGGACAATGATTTTCCTATGCAAGAATTTCACATGTCTATCCATGATCTGCATTAGGATATGTATTAGTGATCCATCCAATTCTAGCTCTACATGATCTAATATGATCACATGGTCTGGATCAGGGTGATACATTTTCAACTTGGATACATGGAACACATTATGCACCGAACAAAACTGTGGTGGTAATTACAATCGATATGCCACCTCTCCAACCTGTTCCAATATCTCAAAAGGGATAACGTATCTAGGAGATAACTTGCCCTACTTCTTGAAGTGACGATGTCCAAGCCTTAATGAGATCCTTAAGAAGACATGATCAACCATAGAAAACGACAACAGTATTCGATGGTGATCTTCATACGATTTGTGACTACTAAGAACTGTATCCATCCTATTTATAATCAATTGGATCTTCTCCATTGTTTCATGGACAAGGCTTGGCCCGACTAGTGATGTTTCTCCCTTTTCCACCCAGCACAGTGGATAACGACAAGGACGCCCATACAATGCTTCAAACAGAGCCATGTGTATCGAGACTTGATAGTTGTTACTGTATGAGAAATCCACTAAGGGTATATGCTCCTTCAATGAGCCACCAAAATCCATTACACATGACCAAAACAAGTCTTATAACATTTGTATCATCTACTCGGATTTCCCATCCGTATGAGGATGATACACCATGCTCATAGTCAACTGAGTCCCAAGGGCTTGTTATAAGGATTTCAAGAAATGAGGTGTGAACCTCAAATCTATATCTGATACTATTTACACTAGTATACAATTCTTATTTACTACTACTCAGATATATATTTTTGAATGATCCTCCCCCGTATGTGTTTCACAAATATGTTTGAAATGGGCCAACTTGGTTAGACGATCGACTATCACCCAAATGGTATCGCGTTTTTGGACTGTTCTTGGAAGACTTATAACAAAATCCTATATTATCTGATCCCATTTCCATAATGGGATTGGAAAATATTGTAATATATCAGATGTTCTTGGATGCTTTGATTTAAACTGCTAAAAAGTTAAGCACCATAAGATGTACTCGACCACCTTCATTTTCATACCGCACTACCAAAACTATGTCATCAACACCTTTTACATCTTCTATATACCTAGATGTACAACCCATATCGAATAGTGTTATGAATGGAGGAGTTGTTCTAGAAAAACATATATACAACCATCCAATCATTGAAACACAAAACTGAACCCCCATAAACTTTCCATACCTCAATGGTCTCCCCACCATTGATTTTTGAACTTACAACCAGAAATTCTACATAAAATGTTTATGCCTCTTGGATCATTTGTACTAAATCAGGAACAAGCATAATAGAGAAGAAAAACACAAAAACACCTCGGTATTCACATTCCACGTGTATGTTGGAAAATACCGACATCAACTACCTTTCATCTGAAGCTTCTTTCACCAAATAAGCTTATGAATTTCTACTCAATATGTCCGCCACTAAATTTCCATTCCCTGATGTGTACATAAATTAAATTTCGTACATTTGTAGACACTCCACCAATATACATTGCCTCAGATTCAAATCATGCTATGATAGAATGTGTTTGAAGCATCTGTGATCCGTAAAAACAGTAAATTTCTCATCAAAGAGATAATGTCAACATGTTTTCAAAGCATGGACGACTGCAGCTAACTCCAAATCATGTGTTAGGTAATTCTTCTCTTGCACCATCAACTTTCTTGAACCATAAGAAACCACATGATCTCTTTTCATGAGAACACATCCCAATCTTGATCATGATTCATTCTAAAACACCACATACCCATGTACTGATTCTGGAAATATCCAGATAGGTGCGGATGTAATCCAAACATTGAGTTCCCGGAAAGACTTATGATATTCTTCCATCCAATGGAATAGAGTATTCTTCTTTTTCAGAGCCGTCATTGGTGAATCTAGTTGTGAGAAATCACGCATAATGCATTGGTATAAACTAGCTAGACCATGAAAAATTAGTATATCAAAAACATTCTTCAGTGGTTTCCAAGAGATAATGACTTCTATTTTTCAGCATTAATAGAAATGCATTTCTCATAATTGACATGTCCAGGAAAACATACTTCCTATATCAAAAAATCACACTTTGATAATTTGGTATACAAATAATGATCTCATAGTATTTGTAACATTGTTTCCATGTGAACCTCATGATCAGACATTCTCTTTAAATCGAACAAATTCCTATCCAAAAACAGCACAACAAAAGAATCTAGATATTGTTGAAATATCTGATTCATCAATACCATGAAGACCACTAGTGAATTAGTTAGACCAAAAATCATGACTATATATTAATAGTGTCCATATCTACTTCTGAATGTTGTCTTTGGAATATCCTCTTTTAAAACTCTCAATTTGTGATATCACGATCGCATGTCAATCTTAGATAACCAATGATCTCCCCTTAATTGATCGAATATATCATCAATGCATGGAAGTGGATATTTTTTATTTATCGTAACTTGGTCAAGCTTATGATAATCAACCCAAAGCTGAACAGTTCCATCTGCCTTCATCACGAACAAAACCAGTGATTCCCATAGATACATACTTGGTCGAATGATCCCCTTATTTTCCATCTCCACTAACTACACTTTCAATTCCCATAACTCTGTTGGTGCCATCATATAATCCTGAAGGGGAATAAGAATGGTCTCTATAAGGACATCAATCGTAAACTCGACTTCCCTTAGAGGTAGTAACCCTATTATGTTTGTGGGAAATTCATTGGGAAATTTATCCACAACAGTTGGAAAAATATTTCCCTTGATCTATTCCATTGATACCAAAGTCAATACTTCTAATTTCTACGAGATCATTCCCACCATTGGTTTCAACAAGATCTTTGCACCATTCTTTGCAGTCCACTATCCTCTAAAGATATGCTCGATGCCATTCTCAGTCACGAATCAAACTCTTCTCCTATAACAGTAGATTTGAGATTTGAACATTGTAAGTCAATCCATACCTCATATTATATCATAGTTATCCATATCCAATATCAAGAATTCCTATTTTACCACAACTGTATCAAAATTTATAGCACATTCTCTAAAGAGAAATCTTGACATTCTCTTTCATCGAGAAGAGTTTGCAGTTTCAAAATAGAAGGAATCATTTCTAGTTTGAAACATAGAAAGTCAACAGCACGAGAAGAAATGAAGGAATGTGATGCACCAGTATCAAACAACACTTGCACAAAGGTATAATTAAAAATAATCACACCACTTACTGTAGATGGTCCAGCGTGATCATTCATAATCATATGCTCAGCTCCATATAATTGTTTCTTCACTACACTATTCTCCTTTTTTCTTTACTGAGGATTCCCTAGTAGAGGAGTCATGGTATTTCTAGAATCACCATGGATATATCTAATCTCTTCAAGAGACTGATTCTCTTGTCCCCATCCAGTCAAAGCATATGATGCTTGCGACACCTGAGAAGTGTTTCGAGCACCAGACCTTGGAGCACTGCGACAATAGCACTACAGATGTCCCATATTATCGTAATTATGACATGCTCTAGGTTGTGTCGTGCAATCTCACTTTATGTGGTCAGGCGAACCAAATTGAATACAACCTGCTTTGCTTTGGGGTCCTAGAGGAAGGTTTACTCATCCAACCGTCCGGTTCTGATTCCCACTTTCACCTTGGAAATAGATGTCCCTTTTCTGCTTGTTTCCAGCGGTTGAGTTACCACTATTTCTGGTAGGTATCATAATGCCTCCTCCCATTGATCCTAAGATATCACATTCAGGAATAATGGCACTATTCTCCATCTCTGTATAATCTGTAATACAAAGCACTACAATATTTGATCGAATATCCCGTTATAGCCCTGATTCGGAGATGCATTCCATCAAAGAGGCACTTGCTTCAAATTCTTGTGCAAATTATACTATATTCATGAACAAAGCAAAATCCTCTGTGATAGAGATACAATTTTTTTAGGCTGAATAATTCTGTCATTTTATGAATCTTGAACATGTGATGATAGAATTTTTTGTTGAACAATTCCGTGAAATACTTCTATCTTTTTTCCTTTATCCAATTTTTCATGCACTACTAAATCCCACCAATGACGTGCAAGATCCCCGATCATATACATCGCCAGTTTGGCCTTTAGATCTACCAGTGTGCCGATCAAGTATATGATATGATTCATCATACATAGCTACACATCCTCCTTCTCGGATTTAGAATCACCTGAAAAGTTAGGTGGATTCTACTTCATAAACTGGATGGTATGATCCACTTATCATGCCTCATTCCTCTGGTTCCCTATATACAAAGCTCGAAAAGGTTGGACAATAATTTGAATCAGATCTTGGTTCACGCATGGTTCGGCTGAAACAACATTTTACTTAGCTTCTTCAGGTTGGTTTCGATGAAGCCTACCAGGTTCCATTTTCTAAACTAACAAAAAATTCCTTTAATCTCACTCTCTAGAAACTGTTGGATTTGTAATTAGAATTCTATCACATCAACTATCACAACATTGTTTTCCAAAACAACCATTTTCCCATGTTCAACCTTTTTTAAAACACTTCACATACTTTTGAAAATTAAACCGTTTTAAAAAAATGAGAAGCATTGGATTTTTCAAAATCATTCATTTGAAAAACCATTCCAATCATTTTCAAAAAGTAAAACTTTTTTTCACAACCTGAATCATTCCTCGAAATGATTTATGCACTCATAGTGGGAAGTTATTCCACTACAATGCATGACATGCTTGTCTCATTTGCTAAACCCATGAAAATGAGATTTCTAAATTCTAGAAGTGTCTCCAAACACTTATTTACCCTACTCCCTAGTAACTTGATGATCAACATAAAAGGGTTAGATACGTCCATTTATTCTATACATTTCATGTTCTGACAATCCTTCTCCTTTCTAAGATTCCCACCCAAGGAATAGAAATGAAGGGATTTCATCTTCAAAATTTGGAACATCGATGACTACATTTTAGGAAAGGACTGAACAAGATGATACCATTTGTAATAACCCACTAATTCTCATTGTCTTGATAGTACAACAAGCCATTACTAGGCCTTATGTAACATTCCCAAGATACCAATGGCTGGTAATAAATGATGATGGGTTTCAAATACATGTGGCGGACGATTATACCTTTAAAAATTAACAGATAAACTTACCAACAACAACCAAACATTCACTCTATGATGCATGAAAAATTTGAAGGAAACTCAAGAACATTATGTAAATCAAAATAAGATTAAAGTAAGCAATAATAGAGGAATAACCATGTATCAATGTATACAATGCATAGACTACAAAAGGCACTTCAATAACTTAAAGAGTCCATTCTCTAAAAGATCCAAGATCAAAATATATTAACATCCATCACATCATGAGGTAGTGCTAAACATGTGTGAAACAACACATTTTCCCTTTTCCCGGATGATATCATCTGCAAAAGCACCAAATTACCAAAGAAGGGGTGAGTATAAAACATAGTAGGTCTCCCCAATGACTCCCCTACTCACGCCACTAGGAAAAAAGAGTTAGAAAAAATTATGTAAATAGTTTTATATAATTTTTTTTCCTCAAAACCAGTTTATAACTAAATATAAACAAGTTTCCAAAACCATTCATTAACAAAAGCGTACAAGTCCAATTGAAACCAATTTTCACAGCAAGATATTTTTCGCAAAAAATATCCAAACAATATTTACAACCATTTAACAATAACCCTTTATCAGAATACCCAAAAATTCCTCAACCCCATGAAACCAACCATGCATTATACATTATGACAGTTTCATACTCATGAGTTGTTTGTCGTTGATCTAATAAGTCATCACATGGCAATTTTTTCCTTTGGGCCATTAACCCTTTGGTACCGAGCACAATTTCATATTTAAACCAATCCTTGTGTATGAAATTCCCATGTTCTATTAAAACTTTGGCACTGAGAAAATGTTCATATATCAAGAATGCTCCATATGTGATACATGAACACACACCACATATTCCCAATGATCATTCCAAAATAACCCATTCAAAAAAATGTATTGACAACCATTTCCATCAAAACCATTTCAATAAAAACCCTTTTAAATTAAAAACCAATTCAATAAAACTCCATTATTATTGAAAACCATATATATTGAAAATTTATTCTTCATAATCTATTTATAAATAACCAAAAATCCATAAGTTAAAATAATCATTTTAAATTCATGAAACTAAATCCACTTTTTCACAACTATTCACCAAGATCACACAATTTCACAAATACCATAAATCATAAAAAAATGAACATTTTACATGAATTTCACAATCATTAAAACAATTTGAATCTAAGACAATCAATTCTAGCAATAGGATATGACATCGAAGCCATTTACCTCAATGGTTTTAACGAAACATTGACAAGGGACGAAGATCGCACAAGAAAGCAGGTCGATTCTTTAAGAATGGAAGTAGTTCTCTTATAATAGAAATATCACGACAAAAAATTAAATTATTTGGAATCCAAAGACGTATATCTACCCACTATAGGTTCAGATCTGAGAATTATTGGGTATTAGAGAAGTAAATCTATGCAGATCTAGGAAAAGATGACAAATATGGAATGAATGGTGACATACCTCAAGAATCGGACTCGAAATCACCAAGTGAAGGCTCTGGGTTGGCTCCAACTCATGTGGGGAGTTTTCTCCAGACATCTAGGGACAGTAATCTTAAAATAAGGGCGTTTTTAATCCAAAACGAAATATACAAAGAAAAAATGATTGAGCACTTAGAAAATAGGATCTATATTTGACCTCTGTGCAGTGTTTGACCGCACAGTTTGGCCCAACCATGTATGGATCGTGTGACCTTCATTTTTGTCCCAACACTCCTTATAAAATCCCCAAACTCTCAAATACTTCATCATTACTCTTATTATGGAAACACATTTTTTAAGGAGACATCGCACTTTATGGAAACAACCCACTTTTTGGAAATACCCCACTATATGGAAACAACCCACTTTATAAAAAAACCTACAATATAGAAACACCCAACATTATAGAAACTCTCTATTTTATAGATTCTCTCTTTTAAATACACACCAATTTAAAAACCCTGAGGAAAGGGGTTATGTACCTGAAACATGGGGTACTATTTGTACCGTCATCCAAAGGTATAACCCTTATAACACGAACAGTAGTATCCATCCCTACACAGTATTAATGGTCTTCATATATATATATATATATATATAATAGCACAACAACATGATCAGTTCAAATAATTAATGCATATAAGGATATATCACAATGACATGAGAACACAAATATATCACATAATAAAGAAAATATAACCACCTAGAATTTTCAAATATTGATATTATATCTCTATGAATGAATATTAAATATATTATACAATCACATTCCTAAAGACCGTAATGGTTTAGTGTATTTTTTGGATTCATTCATAATGTTTTAACTTGGTGAAATATCTTCAACCCCACACACAAAGATCATACTAAAAAATAATCCACATCATAATACCCTACATTAACCTCTCTTCATAACCCACTGAAGGAAACATATATAAGGCTGAGATTAGATGCTCAGTAATGGAAAATGAAATGGATATAAATCTATGATCATGAGAAATAATAAAATTGGTATAACAGTATTTGATTATTAACATAAATTATGAAGGTCATACCTAACGTATCATATATCATAATCATGATTCATCGAAAAAGACATTATAATTTCTGAAAAAATGGACCGTAAGATTGATATATAATCCTAAATTAATGATGAACCATAAGATAATTTCATAAAACTCTAGAATGACCATAAATACTTAAAATAATTTAATATGTACATGTTAACTACTAATAACAACAAAATAGTGGATTATGAATCACTACATGTTTTCTATTATGGATTAGGACACACCCTTTTTCTATAGTATATCAGGACATTGTTGTTTCCAATAGTGCATTAGGACGCACCAATTTTAAATAAGGGGTCTAGATGCACCTATTTATCATAATGTATTAGGGAACATATGTTTCTTCTAGTTGATCCAGAACATTGATTTGTTTCCAATTTTTATCTCATATGATATAATGTTTTTTGACATTAATTTGAGGGATATATAGGTACCACCTATCATATATTGAAAATCATACACTTGTGATCCAGAAGATCATAAAACATTAATAATTTCATAAACCATGAAATTAAATGGGCATCATGAAAATTTAAACATATCATACACTATTGAAAAGAGACAGTTTTCATAATCATTTCATCATTTCATCATTTCATGATCTATAAAGAAAGAAGAATATTTTATAAGAATTATATCATTTAGCACAACCTATTGGATAGAATCATGATTCACAAACATAATGCCATAAAAAACATAAACCATTATGATAATGAATAATAATGGTATCCTTTGTTCATACCCCACAAAAAGAGAAAGTTTCATCGAATGACATTATCATAGATGGGGAATGTCTTTTAAAAATAAGTCAATTAGAAAATTTCTTGAGGAGGATAAAATTTAATCGAAAATAACTTTTCTAGACTAAATTTTTTTAAATATTTTTGAAAATTCATTTTCGATGAAGATAATATTTTAATACTTATAATAGATGTTTTATAAGTCAATGAAAACATTTTTTAAGGAAAAAATAATTTCTCATTTTACCGAAATATTATAAAATATATATTTTTTTAAATCCTTTATTTTTTGAATAAACATGACATATTAAATAGAATAATTAATGAAAAAATTGTTATGATGGTGGGATTTTATTTTTCATTCCACACATGATATAAAAAATATTTCATTCACATTTTTAGTATAATACATATGGGAATTGTTTTTGAATATGAAATGATCATTCCATTAATTTTTTTCAAAAACAATAATTGTGTAAAAATTTGAGAAAATTTATTTTAAAGAAAATTAAAAACAATTTTGAAATAATTATATAAATATGGTTTTGGTTGAAATATTTTTAATATTTAGAAATATTACTTTTCTTGATGACATTATTTTTGAACTCATAAAAACAAAAAGAGATAAAATGAAGGGAAAAAATTTATTCTCACCAAATAGAGGAGAATTAAAGTATTGGGTTTTATGAGAGATGGATAGTAAAATATGGTCATCAAAATGTAGTCATAAACAATCCAAAAAAATGATGACATTGTTATATAAAATCATTTACACATTGGTAACAACGAAAGATATTCCCCGTAATGGAATAAAATTAGATGAATCCTATGATATTTGGTGGATAAATAAATTCATAATATTAAACATCAAATTTTTTATATATACACCTAGAAAAAAACTAAGTGTATCACATAACCATATGTCTCAAAGAAGGAAAATTGAGATAGATATACCTATAACAACTTATTGATTTTTATTAGAAATAACTTTCAATTTCATTAATGTCTTATGTTTTATACTACCCCATCATTATCTTGATTTACACGCAATAGATGATTAGCTTGAAGTCTACTAAACACTATATTTATATTTTGTTACACACTTGTTTGAGTTATTTTGATAAATTTTATTTCACATAAGACCGTGTTTTAGAGAACAACTATGTATTATTATTTTACCTTATAACCTAGTTATTATAATGGAAGGTATGAACATTATTAATTGAATATTGATAATGTGTTTTAAACATGTATAAATAATTTATTTTATTTAGAGAAATTAATTATATATGAAAAAGAACACTTTTTTAAATAAAAGGAAACATTTTTCTAAAGAAATATTAAAATTAAAATAAATGAATTTATAAAATAAGAAAATCACTCTTGATGGAATTTATTAATGAAATATATATATAATATATTTAATCTAATGTATACAGTTCATTATATATGTTTTCTAGAAATGATTAATTTTTTTGTATAAAATAATTATTTTAAAAAAGTATTGTTTTTCCATATTTGATTGAACACCCATTTGGAATCCAGTTTTAACACATTTTTATATTATATTTTACAAAATAAACTTCTAATATGGAATCAGGCATTAAAATTTTACTTTGGGTGAATTATTAATATTTTTCTTATAAGTTACATGTTTTGATGAATATTAAAAATATAGTAAATTTTTATTGAAAAACCCATTTTTCATCTGAATAATTTAAATGTTTAAGTTATATTATTGAATTATGTTAATGTATAATAAAATTATATTATTAGTATTCAATATAATTTAAGTCATTTTAATTAATTTGACATTAAATTTATATGTGAAAATATTTCATTCTTTTTCATGTTTTATCGTTTAAAACCAATTTTCTCATTCTGATAATGGGATTAATTTAAAATTAATTATATAAATTATGTGATTTTTATTTTGAAAATTTTATTACATTAATGGAATAATTACTTCGAAATTATTTTCGTGTCATTATGAATTGAAATTGTCGTAATTTTTATTTATACGATTAAAGGGTAAATCATGTAATTAAAAATAAAAATAATATTAAAAAACTACCCTATCACATTTACAACTATAATTAGATTTTTATTTTCAACCTAAACTATCAATGTCTTGAAATGGTATCTTTTTTTAAGAAACTTGGATGAGAATAGGACGTTTAATATATTTCATTTAAAGAAATGTTAAATATGTCTTACTCAAATTTTAATAACTATATAATTTTTAATATATAGCGATTCAAGAGATTGATTTGAATATAAATAATATTGTGATTTGTAAAATACTTTTATTTTGCATGGTAATTTATTTTTAATTTTTAGGAAATAAATAAATATTTTAATGGGTTAATAAATGATGATGCATAAATTATTTAAATTAATGAAAATCAATAAAAAAATTAATTAAAATTATAATAACCATTAAACTTCCAAAAACATACAGAAATATTAATGGTAGATTATATTGAGAAAATAATCATCCAAGGGTTGAATTATTGACCATTTGAAGCCACATAGAAATGATTTTGACACAAATTATGTTTATCCAATATAACATTAATGTTGTCACATTCATGTTTCAATTAATCTAACATTTTTATTATAAGATTTTATTGATGTTATATTCTACTATAAGTATTATTATGAAATCCATAGTATTTTTATTTTTGATATCATTTTAGTTTTAAATTTTATTCAACAAATAAATATTTTAAATAATTACACCAAACTAATGTAGTAATTATTTAATTAATGGAAATATCAAATAAATGTAATTAATTATATTAAAATAAATATAATTTTAGATAATTAATATATCCAGTGAATTTTATATATGGAATAGACCTATTTTTAATATAATATATTACTTTTTTTGACGTTATCTTTTTATCTTCATATTTTTCAAAATCTATGAATTGAATAGTGTCAAAATTTACAATATTGATTGTTTATCAAAATTATATTTTATTAAATTATTTGAAAATACTAATAAAGTTTTAAAAAATGTAAAATAATTATTAAATGGTATAAAAGTTTCATTATTTTATGGTTATGATCTAATTGACTTCTAATAATTAAAATTTACACAATTTTAATATTGAATAATGTGTTACCTTATTTACAAAGATAATGTTTAAATTGTATAAAATAACTTGTTGAAAATTAATTTGTTGTTGTTTTTATAACCTTTTCTCATCTCATATTCAAATATATGGCAATTTGGGAATTTTTTTATGTTGTTTATATTTATTATAAATTAATATTTTTTGAGAATACAAAATTTCCCCTCACCTAAATTATAAAGGGGAACCTCTCCCCTCACATATTCACCAAACACAGATCCTTAAATCTCAGCCATCCCATTTCCATTTCCCATTTAAATTACCATAGTTACATTCTATGGGGGATGGTCTTCTGAAATGAAAAACTATGGAGTCCGTAAGGGGAGATCTAGAGGGAGATCGACAACAAAGAGGTAATAACCTCTACATATTCATTCAAACTTATTACTTCTAATACATCACCTTCATGATTTTTTCCATTATAATGTAATATATCCAGTCACAGTTTTATTATTATATGTTATTAGACTTATGAAACAACCAATTTCTACATTTCATTTATCTTATGAAAAATGAAATCACCACCCGTGTGTACGTACAACTTACCATCTCCATAACATAGTGTAAACTATTTTTCTAAAAAAATTATATAGATGGGTATAATGATGGAAATGATAACTAAATATGATTATTATAACAAGATATTTATTTTTAACAAAAATAATTTCCATCCACTTCCATATTATTTTATTTTTAAGGTAATGATATAACTGCTTGTGGATACTTACGACCAACCATCTCTTTGATTTCATGTGACTCATTATACATGATATTTGTTGAATCATGATTATATAAATGTTTATAATTAGTAAATATTCTATATATTACTTTAATATCAATCTGTAAATTATGTATCTATAACTTAATAGTAAGAATCAAAACTCTTGTGAAAAAACATACATGAGAAATGAAGTAGTTAAAACCCGAAAGATGAGTACAAGAAAATGTTATTAACAAACAAGTAATCAGATTATCATATTTCGTATCAAAACAATAATTATGGTTTTGGAATAATTTAATAACATTATTTATACCATTATACATGTGTTTTACATACATACACATAGAATCTGACCTAATGACAGTGATTATCTTTATCTTACCCTAATTTCTGTGAGGCACATATTGTATATTGTACTTATTTGTTTTAAGTTGTGTATAAGATGACCATGAATGTGCTTTATGAGTACTTTATAGAATAATATATTATATTCATAATTATATTTCATTAATATGGAATATGATTCTATTTATTACATTGCGAATAGTATTTATTTCACAATCATATTTTTATTTGTAATTCTGTTCGTTTTATGTTTCTGTTGGGGAATATTTATAATCCATGTCTATGTTCTAGAAAAATGTTTTCATAAAATGTTTTAAAATCATCCTATGAATATTTCAATTCATATATTCCATTTTTTACTAGTTACTATATGGATTAATATTAATATTTCTTTCATTTCCCAAATGATATATTTTTTGATTTTTCTGGAAATAGTACAATAAGACTATTTTATTTAAACTTATAGATCATAGAAAAAACTTCATGATTTCATAATTCATTATTTTCATGGTTATTATCTTAAAATATTGAAATTTTATCTTCAAATAAATTATATTATTTTAAAATTGTGAGTCCTTGTAATAAAATAAATCATTTTAGATGAAGAAAGTATATTTTCCTCAAAATTATTTTCCGATTTCTATCAAAATTATTTCTTTATAATATTACAATTTTTAATGATGTATATGGTTTAATGTAGACATTTTTTTAATGTTATTATCACTATTTTTCCAGTTATTTTTTTTATGATCTAATGAAATATATTAAAATCATTTCATTTTCAAAGATCAATTTGCGAATGAATGATTATTTTGAAACCCATCTGGCTATGATATGATGAATATTTTTTGTTCATGTGGAACACATATGTATGGTTTTCATTATGATATGGGTGGAACTATATCTCTATCCAATTAATTGGGTATAGATTTATATCTAATGAGATAGAGAGGAATGGGATGGGAAATGATCATAATTCATTAATACATGGATAGAACGGTAAGTATACCAAGTTCAGTAAAACGGAGCTGGAATGGTAAGTAAACTTGATTCAGAAATATATGGATTAAATGAGATATAAACCTGGTTGAGTAATACATGCATGGAAAAAGGAGTGAACTCAGTTCAATAATGGTATTTTCCCACTATAATGGTCTTGTAAATGATCCTTGGATAATATAGGAATTATTTTCTATGCATATTTGTTTTCCACAATTCTATGTTTTATGTCAACTATATTTTCTCAAAGATATTTTTAATTTATTATTTATTCCTTATGAACTGCCAAGATTTATATAATACCTCACGATTATTATTTATGTTATTTTTGGTCTGATTATCAAAAAACAAATCCTGTTTTTTTATTCTTATTTTCAATATTTTTTATATATTTACTTTGTTTACCATTACTGAGAATTTGAGCTCACCATTTTAAGATTTATTCTTTTATCTAGTTTATAAAAAAGTTTATAGATCTGGAAAACTATAGGCTATGATATTTATAAGAGATGTTAAAGATATTTCACCAAATTATATGAATGTGTTCCATGTTTCCAAAGGAACAAAACTAATACGGTCTTTGGGAATGTGTTTGTTTAATATATTGTGTATTCCAAAAAAGGATATAATATCCATGTATGTCAATCTTGGGTCATTATAATCCCATACTGATATGGCATGTTTTGAATCATAATTACAATTTATGAATAACTTCAAATGAAACATAATATCATGAAAATAATGTTATTCTTGATATTACATGTCAAAGGGTTATTATATACAACACACATATGAAACAAACAATGAATTTTCATGTCCCCTGGAAATAAAAAATGAGACTAGAAATCCCTTACCTTCATTATTGACCTCCACCGTACATGTTAAATACTATTTTATAATAAATATAAGATTATTATACCTATATTAATTAACCATTCTTATATATATATATATATATATATATCATTCCATATATTCTTTACTTATAACCTTTTACTAATTTTTGGTTAATAATTCCATGTTGAATTCATGTTTCATGCAATGACTGCTTTGTTGTTCATGTATGTTTTGTTTTTTATTCCTGTTCTTATTACATTGATAATGGTTCCATTATCACTAAAATAAAACTAATAATATTATAATAATATTTTAACATAAATTATACATTTAAGAGCAATTAATGAATATGGTTTTTAAAAATTAATTATGTCATGTTTGTGTAAATGGTACGTTTTACCTACCCATGACTATTGTTTATGGGTTTCAATGATCATTATGAGAAAGAGGTTTGTAATATATTATATTTAAAAAATTACCGTGAAATAATAAACACCATATTATTTTTTAAAATATAATTATACATATCATCCATGTGGTGTGGTGATTAAAAGGAATTCACATCATTCGTGAAGGCGATAAATCACACATACAAAAAATGTAATTTTCAAATTCCTATGAGTGAAATGATAAGAAATAATATAGAATTTTATATTCTAATCATTGTAATTATTACATGAATATAATTATTGAATAATTTTTTTATTTATATTATTTTAATTTTCCCTTATTATCTTCCATTAAAGTGTTACTAAAAGTGAATCATATCACATCATGAGGTGGTAGTCTCTCTCACACACGAACGAAATTATGATATACCATATGCAATGGAATGTAAAAAATTTATATTTGATTAAATGATTAAAATTATATAATTATTTTATAAATATAATATATATACTTCATATATATCTTACTAACCTACCATGATAGCTGGTAAGAGAAATATAAATGACATCAATTCATGAGTTGGTGGTCTGTTGTACATAAGAATGATTAATTCAAAATCCATTTGATGGATTTGGGGATGATTTTAGGTCATTAACATAGCATAAAAATAGATAATCATATAAAAGATACTTATTCTACTATATAATCATTTTTTAAGAAGAAATTATTAGGATCGAGAATAATAAAAATATAAATTCTCGCTGATAAATTTGACCTCTTCTTCAGATAACCTCATTAGTTTTTCACCAAAATCAATCCTTGGATAGATTTATAACCAAAAAGGATTCAAATATGATAATTTGTAATTTTTAATGTTTTTTTAAATGTTTTGTTAATGTAAATTTCTCAAGATTTGTGAATAATTGTGGGGAGAGGGTACCCTTTTCTAATTGAGGAGGTGTGTCGTTTTTTGTAAATACAAAAAAATATTGAAAAATGTTATTTCACTGTCACCAAATGTGGCTAAAAATGGATAAATATTGGATGGTATGTATTATATATCGTAGAAATACCTAAAAAAACAAAATTTTCAAACATATTATTCTATATACTTTATGTTTTACCGTCTATTAGCATTTTAATTTTCACTATGGTAACAATATTTCTTTATCCTAGAAATTTTAAAGATTTGGAAAAATATCATATGACTAATAATAGATATCTTTTACCAAAAAACTACAAATATGAAATTGAATTTATAATATAAAACTAATATGTGATGACAAGTAATTTTAATATAGGATCTTTTGACTCCCAAAACCCTATTTTGACCTTTATTTTTGTAATTAACTCTTAACTATTTCCATAATCAATATGGTTTGAAAATAGGCCACCATATTAGATAATTTAATTTATTATGATTAAAAATATGGAATCTATTTTTCCATATTCAATATATATATATGGAAAATTGTAATTTAAAATTAATCTCATAAACAATATGAGAGAGCATGTCTTTAATGAGAACCATGTTATAAAGATTAAAATGATTCAATATCAAGATTTAATAAAAAATTAATTTAAATAATAAGAAATTGTATTTAATGAAATATAAATGACTAGTATTCAAAACCAAATTATATTAATGTTTAAATATAATTTAATCAAAATGATAGATTCTAATTAAAATTAAATATTTTACACTATTTGTAAAAATGTAATATTTTCAGAATAGTATATCAAATTTACTCAAAGATAATTTTTATATTATAATTAAAAAAATTATGCTTATTTTTTCAAATAATATTACTAATGTTTCCATAAATTATTTTTATTATTGTCCACGAAGATAAATAAAGAAATTTTTTTTTCGATAAATAGTTTTCTTGAAAGATATATTGACTTTATTGAATAATATGTCTATTTTATATAGAACCATTATTAAATATATACAAATTATTTATTTTTATTCGTAGATCTATTTTTAAGTTCATGGATTTTACTTTTATTTTTAAACATTATTACTAATATTTCATGGTTCATTAAAACTCAGTGTTGCATGTAATAGAAACTAAAATCACAGTTTCATGCAATGGAATAATAAAAAAGTGCATCATGTAATTCAAGATTAAATCAGTTGATCATGAAATGAAATTTAAAAATTAAATTTAATTTATTGGAAAAAAAATCATAGAAATTTATATTATTACATTATACCCCCTAAAAATAATTTCACCATTGATGTTCATTACTATGATACAAAAAAATGAGGGTACATATGATACATAAGTTTCACAATTTCCCCCATAAATTCTTTAAATTGGTGGGTTTTTAACAAAACCTTAACCAGGTGAGTGGCATGGTGTATGGTATATAAATAATAATGGTTTTTTCCTTATAAGGAATACTATTCTATATAAGTATAACCTCAATTTTTAATACATTTGATCGATCTAGTATGTTATTCCTTAGGAAAGATACATAGAACAAATTAGGGATATAAGATATGTTTGGAAAAATCATCCATCGATATGAAACAATCCCAATATGATAAATAGTTTTAAAGGGACTGATATACCAAGGGATTACCTTTCCATTTTATTGTAAGCACAATTTCATCCTTTGGTTAATCTTCAATAAATTTCCATTTCATCTCTTTGTCAAATAAATAAAGATGAATTTTTTATCTTGAATGTACTAATGGATCCCATGATCCAAAATATAATGATATCCCATTTATTCTATCTCTAGATAGAAAAATTAGTATTATTATTCCAATATCAAAACATTTTAATATTTCCAAGTGATACATTATTCTCTAAAAACTAATACAAAGTTCAACATAATCCAATCCCCAAATTCTTAACCATATAACCCTTTAAAAAAATTACAAATAAGGCCACTCAATATCCCAAACTCAAGAAAACAGAAATCCTCCAATTATCATTATGAATCTCTTAATATTCACTTTTAAAATAAGTGAATACCTTTGTTCAATATTCTTCTAATGATTGGTAATAAACAGATTTACCATAAAACCTAAATAAAAAAATTCATGCATCCTTATTTCACGAATAAAACTATAAATTATTAATAATATTATATAAATCAAATCATTTTTTAAGCTCCATCAATGATAACGTAGAAAACTTTTCAACATAGACTTTATTCATTCAAATATCATCAACACCATCCAATTTACATTATCCCTTTATTAATGCTAAAAACCATTCAATTAATATTTGAAATATATTAATGGTTTTATTCCCATAAGCTTGTGTCTTCCACAAAATATTACGCTGAAATTAAATCACTTTTCAAGTTCATCAGTACCATTTGTATTATTCTTGATAATACTTAATGAAAACTATATACCAACAATCCTTATATATATTATGATTCATATATCATAATTATATAATTCCAACCAATAAAAAATGTAGTTATTATAACTCACCAATAGGAAAATTACTAGGCTTCATCATATTATTTCATAATAACATCTTCCTTCCATATTCCATTTGTAGTATCTTCATCATTAATAGAATATCCATTACTCATACATCTTTGTTTATTTCCTTGAAACGCCTCCCATTTAGAAATTTATTTTCATAATGGTTATACATTCCCCATTTTAAGCATTCCATATTCGATGATACATTATATAGACCATTATTTTCATCTCTTATGTTAAGAAAACATTTCATTCTTCCTTTATATTCACATTCACAATTTCCTTCTTTTTTAAACATGTAACATGTTCCCTCCCCTCTACGACATTTCGTTCGGTGTGTTTCACCCCAAACATTTTATGGTATGTTTCTCTTAAATAAATTTTAGTTATTGCCAATATTTCCAGCATCACTGAGCCACAATGGAACAAAACATGGTTACTTAAAGGAGATAGCCATAGCATAGCCATAAAACATAAATTTGTGAGCTCTGTGACTTGAATTTTAAAATCCTAACATACACAATTGTGATAAGATGATAATTAAATTATGATATAATTAACTTATTTTCATGGAATAGTAACCTACCCTTATGAAAAGTAACCTACCCTTATGAATATTATCATACCCTTATAAATATTAATTTGACTTTTATGAATGGTATCCATACGATTGATTGTATAAATGAATTTAGACACCTTAAACATGAAGATGAAAATTTTAAGTGTCTATATTTTTTGATTAAATAATGATTTTAATTTAATATTTAATTAATCATATTTGTAAAATTATTTTTGGAAAATGGAATTCAATTTTGGATTCAACACATCTAAAAATTGATAGGGTGAATTTTTGGGATTTTTCTGAAATACAAGAATTTTTGATGAATAGTCAAATCCGATAATTCAAAAAAAAAAATGAAAAATAATGGATTAATTGAGTCATTGATGATGATATGATGATATAATCTAATTGGTTTGAATTAAAATGCATATATTAATATTCATGTTCATTTAATACTCAGTATTGGTTGTCTTGAGAGGAAATAATAAACTAATAAATTCTATATTAAGAAAACTCCTCTCCCCTCTACTATAGAAAGCACCCCTCATCCACTCATTCTATTACACCACTCAAGCATTTTTACTTGACAATATTCTGCCCGTGTCACTCCCCAAGATCCTCCCGCATGTCCAAAAGCTTATATCCTCTTCAAAATACCAAAACCTCTCCCCTTAAGAGGTTATCAAATGTGGAAGTCTCTAGAGGTATATTCCTCTTTCCAATTCCATCAATTATTTTAAGTTCATTTCTTTTTTTTCATTCCTCACCATAATAGTATTATAAATCCAGTAACATACATGTACATTAATTTTTTAATGCTAATGGTAAATTTAATTACCTTATCTCCTTTCCCCACCATTTATTTGAAATAAATAAAAGCATTGTTTGAGATGTGCTAATTTAGCACATTCAAAGACAACATTTTATCAATTTCTATTATAATATTTAATTTTGTCATTAAACCATTTGTGTTATGGTAGAAACATATTTTTATATATTTAATATATCATATTATTAGGTCTGTAATTCTTTTGTACCAATGGTATTAAGTTATAATGTAAAACATGTTCATTGAAATCAATCCCACAGTATTGCCAAAACAGTTGTCACTAAGGTTATATATATAATAATTCGACCTCACTCTAAGTAACCAAATTAAATTTAAAATAATTTAATCATATTTATGTTCACTAAAATAATATAACTTCCTTTCTGGACAACCACATCTATCTTATATATTTATCTGAACTTGAATATAAGTGAACCGATCATTTAAAACCATGTAAACAAATGAGACTAAATAATGAAATTGACCCTTATAACTAATCATAAAGGAATTTAATAAACTAAAAAGGGTTAAAATAAATCATTTACATATATAAGAGGTTCTAAACATATGAATTAATAAGCCTAATTTTTTTATTCAGGTTTTAAATAACAATTTAGAAACACATTCAAGCGTAAGGTAAGGGATATCTTAACTCAATTTCCATTTATTGAGTTACACATCTATCTCATTGTTTTTGTCTCTCCAATAATATGTGTGAATGACCTATGATTGTTTTATACTGTATATCCACTTATATTTTGTGGATTTTTACTTGTCACACAAAAACATTTCATCGATTTATCCACAATCAAATGATACAATATTTGTAAGGGATCCTCTCTCCCTCTTTTGTTCAAGAATCTCCACTATGTTGTGCCCTTTTATTTTAATTCCTAATGATGGGGTATGTTTTCTCACCTCCACCATACTTCCCTTGTGACATATAAATAATGGAATACTCCTTTACATCTTATTAATCCCTCGCAATAACACTGTTTGCTATGCCAAAATGTTTGTATGGGGTTTCTCATCCCACACACATTTCTGTGAGATTTTCATTGTTTTCCACTTATTTTTTGTATGTTGTATACATGTTCTGGAATTTTATATATAATAAAATGTTTCCCATTATATTCATTTCATTCAATGATTAATTTTAGGGTTATTATGTTCTGGTCATATGATTCGACCCATTACATTGTGGTAAGAGACTTTGTCTCAACTACTATTTTGTTGTGACTAACATTGTATTGTGCACCTAATAATCCTTATATGGTGTACCTACCTCTCATTTGAAATAAATTTTCATTTTAAATTATATTTTTATTAAATATCCATAATCTCAAATCATGGATATGTTTTTTGTCTACACTGTATAACATTTTACATAAGGTGTTTATTTGGAATGTTGGTTTATTTTTGGAAATATTGAGGAATCTGTATACCATACTCTATACGGATATAGAAATGACATATTTCTATTGAATTGAATCAATGTATAAAAAATTATTTGGACATACAGAGGTGTTTGGGTCCCTCTATATCCCTTTTATCTATCGGTAGGTCTCATGAGACAAATCAGTTGGTGACAAACCCATCGAGTTTGTTTCCAAAAAATAGATGTGCTTCTAACCATAGAATTAAACCGTTTTTACGGTATTATGGTATCATGTTCCAGATACATGACATCCAATTAATAATCATTCTATTTATTCATTATCAATTATTATTATTATCCATGAGGTTTTCACTATGACAAAGTATATGGAATCAGTTTCATTCATATTTTAGTAATGGCATTAGTTTCTCATTAATTCACTATGTCATATTGATTATGTCAGATTGATTATGATTTACTTGTTATTGTAATCATGATTTAGCTATTTGTTACCCGTACTGAGCATTTGAGCTCACTCATTTCATTGTTTACTTTCAACAGGTGACAAACAGGAGATCATTTATTGAGTACTTGTCGATGCAGTTTTCATTTTCGTTATGTATTGTAACTTGTAACATTTTTCAATGTAATTTGTGATAAATATATGCATATAGTTTCTTTAGGACTACTATACTGATCATTACATCAGGATTTTTCATTCATTGTTACTATTACAATATCACAAGTAATGCACTGGCTCCAGCCTAGAGGGGTCAGGGTGTACATTTGGTATGAGAGGAAGTTTATTATGAAACATCGAAACTAGAGTAATAAATGAATAGTTGGGATAAAAACCCTCTGTTATTATTTGAGGAAAAATGTACAAGAATGTCATGGTATTTAGGTAAGGAATATATTATTTCGATCTCTTACACAATATATCCCTGTCAAGATACGAGCAGATAGAGGTGAATCTGGGACATATGTATCGAGGGGTAAAACCCGAGAACACCACTTTGACCAAGACTGAAATGGGAACATGGTCAAAAAAATGTACCTTGCTTCACTCTTGGTTATGACACTCGTGCGGAGATGCTTAGGATAATTCAGATTTTTTTACTAGAAATTATGATGGATTTTATTGTAAAATTTTCCTTAGAGAAACCATGTTTATAAGATTTTCTATGCATAGAATTTCAATCTATGTTGAGTGATTTTCTATTTGAGATTCATAAACTAATCTATTGTATCCCATTATTTAGAAATGGCCTCTTCTAAAATAAGGGGAATCAATACTCATGGGCAAGGAATGGATCTCTCTACTGAGCAAGATAACATAATCAATGTTGGAGCAGATCAAATCATGACCATATTGGGACAATTTACTCAGGTTATAACGAATAACCATTCCACACCTGTGTTGGATCGTTTCTTGTGGCAGAAGCACCCATCATTTAGTGGGACTACAAACTCAGTGGTTGCTAAGTAATGGATCAATTCCCTTGAAATGATATTCATGGCATTAAGATGCAATTAAAATGTAAAGGTAGTACTGGTAGTATATTGTTTCAAGGGAGACACTGATCAATGGTGATCCTTGATTCAGAATACCACAGAGGAAGAAGAAATAGAAGATATGGAATGGAGGCTTTTTAAGGAAATATTTTTTCAAAAAATATTTCCCTCATGAGCAACGAACTGAAATGAAGAGGAAATTCATTATCTTAAAACAATGGGAAGAAGACAGTGTTCTAGAGTATGAGGCTACATTCACAAGGCTGGCTAGGTACGCCGTAGATTACGTACGTGACTCGGTAGACAAGGTTGATCATTTCATTAAAGGACTTAATCCATGTCTTTGAAGGGCACATGCTTGTCAATCATTTTCATCATATGATGAAATTGTATCAAGTGCCATCAAAACAGAGTAGGAATTTTTTAGATCAAATCTTTTAAATGGAAACCAAGATAGAAGTCGTGCTCTGATAAAAAAGGAAAATGAGAAGCACCAAAGAAGAGCTAGGGAACAAAGTTATTCCCTTTATGTGAGAACTGTGGAATGAATCATCTCGGGAAATGCTTGAAAGGAATGGGAGTCTGTTATAACTACGGTGAATATGGTCGTCAATATGATGGATGCAAGGGGATGAGACAATTTAATGATATTCAATTCTAGAGTTTCAGAGAGATGGGAAACTATGAAAATGAGTGTTCTAAGCGCCAATGAAACATGCCTCAGAAAAATCAAAGAAAACAAGGGAGAGCCTATGCGATTACAACCACATAGGTTGATGTTCCTAATAAAGTGGTGGAAGGTACTTCAATTGTTTCCTCAAACATATCCAACACTTTATTTGATTCTGGATCATCGCATTGATTTATATCTTCCCAGTTTCCCATAAATTAGATATGTCTAATAAGATTTAATAAATGAGTTGGCAGTCAAAACTCCCAGGGGATGTATCATAGCAAAAAAGGCATGTCAATTAGTCCCCCTATGGACACCAAAACGTGATTTAGTTGCTAACCTTATCATCATACCAATGACTTAATTGGATATAATTCTTGGTATGGATTGGCTGTAAAATTATGATGAGATGATTTAATATAATAATAATTAGGTTGCAATTTTTGAAAATGATGTAGAATACCTTGTCTTTAGGGAAGAAAAATTACCCCTTGATTCTTATATAGAATCTCCCCAATAGCTCTACTGAATGCAATAATTGGAGAGGTAGATAAAACAATATCTATATGCGAGGAAAAAAATATTCAAATTGAAGATGTGCACATAGTGCCAGAATACATTGATGTATTTCTAGAGGATTTACTTGGACATCCTCCAGAGCGGGAAGTTGAGTTCTCTATTGATGTAATTTTTACTGCAATACCAATATCAATGACTCCCTATAGAATGGCTAATGTGGAGTTATTAGAGCTAAAGAAACACCAAGAGGATTTGAGTGAAAGGGATTTATTCGACCTAGTGTTTCTATATGGGGATCCCCTGTCCTCTTTGTCCAAAAGAAAGAGGGATCCCTGAGGCTTTTCATTTATTATAGGGAAATAAATGCTATTACAATAATTAATAAGTATCGTTTTCCACAGATTGATGATTTATTTGATCAACTTCATGGAGCTAAATACTTTTCAATGATTGAAATTTGGTTCGGATATCCACAGTTTCTTGTAAAGAAGGAATATATTCCTAACAAAACATTTTTGACCTGTTATGGGCATTACGAGTTTACAGTAACAACTTTTGGACTGACAAATGCATCCTCCGTTTTCATGGATTTGATGACTATAGTTTTCATGGAATATATTGATAAATTTTTTGTGGAATGCAATGATGAAATCCTCATATTCTCAAAAATATATTATGACCATGAGAATCACTTGCAGGTCATTATGCAAGCTCTTAGAATCAATAAATTATATGGGAAATTTAGCAAATGAAAATTCTGGCATCAATTATTTTCTTTTCTAGGCCATATTTACTCTACGGAAGGAATCCTTGTTGATCCTACGAAGACAAAGGAAATTCAAGATTGTTCCACGCCAACAAACATAACTTAGGTATACAGTTTTATTAGCTTAGTAGGTTACTATCGGAATTTCATAAAGAATTTTTCCCGACAGGCTAACCCGTTAACCAAGCTCACACATAAAGGAGTAAAGTTTGTGTGGTCAAAAGAATGTACAGAATGATTTGAATAATTGAAAATGAAGATTGGTCAATGCTCTAATTTTGACTCTTCCATCTAGAAGTGTGGATTTGTAATATACAGTGATGCATCAAGGAATGGACTGGATTGCGTCCTTATGAAAAACGATAATGTTATTGCTCATGCATCAAGACAGTTGAAGACACATGAGAAAAATTATCCAACTCATGATATTGAGTTAGCATCCGTAATCTTTTCACTAAAAATATGGAGGCATTATCTCTACGAAGAGATGTGAGATTTTTACGGACCACAAGATTTTGAAATACATTTTAACCCAAAAAGAATTAAATATGAGCCAAAGGAGATGTCTATATATATTCAAAGATTACTATTGTTCAATACACTACCACCTGGGAAAGGCAAATATGGTGGCATATGTATTAAGCGGGAAAGATCATGAACTTCTGACTCAAATGAGGATTGAGAGTGATCCTATATTATTGTATCTCCTAAATATGGATATTGGAATTATTAAGGAAATGGAAACATCATTCCTCTATCAAATGATTGATAAACCATATTTATTAGAGAAGATAAAAAGCTCTCAATCTGATGATAAGAACCTGCACAAGAAAATTATTGATGTCAAGGATGAGAGACTGGCTGACATTGTGTATGAAGAAGGAGTTCTGAAATTTGGGAAGAGGTTATGCGTTTCATCAGTACCAGATCTACAAAAGAAACTATTAAATGATGCACATAGCTCAGATTTCTCTATTCACCCAGGTAGCACCAAGATGTATAGGGATATGATGAAATATTTCTGGTGGGATAATATGAAGCTGGAAATTTGTGACTACGTGTCAAGATGTCTAGTTTTTCAATAAGTGAAGGTAGGGAGACAACATCCCAAAATAGTGATGAAACCTATACCTAATAATACATGGATGTGGGATAACATTATGATGGATTTTGTTATCAGACTATAAAGGACACCTAGAACGAATGATGCAATATGGGTAATTGTTGATCGACTCACAAAATCAGCACATTTTCTTACTATAAGATAGGAGTTTCCACATGAGTTCTTGGAAAGAAATTATATTAATGAAGTTGTAAGACTTCATGGTGCACCTCTATCGATTGTGTCTGACCAAAATCACATGTTTTCATCAAAATTCTGGAAAAGTCTTCATAAGTCATTGAATACTGAGCTTCGTATGAGTACTGCTTATAATCCCCCAAACTGATGGATAGTTTGAAAGGACTATTCATTCTCAAGATGACATGTTGAGTTCTTTCTCTCTTGATTTCAATGGTATGTGGGATCAATATTTGTCTTTAGTGTAATTTTCCTGCAATAATAGTTTCCATTCTAGTATTAAAATGGATGCATATAAGGCATTATATGGAAAGAGATGTTGAACTAGAATTTGTTGGGACATAGTTGGTGAGAGGAAACTTATAGGTCTTGAACTTATTGAAGAGACCACGACAAAGGTGAAGACAATACAAGACCATATTGAAGTATCCCAAAGTAGTCAGAAGAGTTATGATGACAATCGGATAATGGATTTGGATTTCTAGGTGAGAGATCATGTCATTCTGAAAGTATCTCCAGGGATGGGTGTCTTAAGGTTTAGTAAGAAAGTGAAACTAAGCCCTAGGTATATCAAACCATTTGAAATTTTGGAATGAATTAGAGCTATAGATTACCACTTGGCAACACCTCCATGTATCTCAAGAGTTCATGATGTGTTCCATGTGTCATTGTTAAAGAAATATATTCCCGACCCAACACATGTACTCACATATGAAGAAATAGAACTGGAACCTAATTTTTCATACTGTAAAAAGAATATCAGGATTCTTGACACAAGGGACCATGTATTGAGAAATCAGACAACGTTTGAAGTAAATATTCTTTGGAGGAACCAGAATATGGAGGAGGAAACATGGGAACCAGAGGACTTCCAGAAAAAAAACCACCGACATTTTTTTGGTGAGTTTCATACATAAAATTTCGAGGGAGGAATTTCCGGAAAAGGGAATAATATAGCACCCCAAACATTTTATGGTATGTTTCTCTTATATACATTTTTTATAGCATATATTTCTAGAATCACTGAACCTATATGGAGGAAAACATTGTTACTTATAGGAGGTAGCCATAACCTGGCCATAAAACATAAATTTTTCAGCTTTGTGATTTGAATTTTAAAAATCAAACATACCCGGTTGTGATCAAGATGATATTTAGAGTCTGATAGAATTAACATAATTTTTAGTGAATAGTAATATAACCTTATGAATAGAAAACTACCCTTATGAATAGTAACTTACATTTATGAATAGTAATATGACTCTAATTAATGGTATCTGTGCCATTGAGTGTATAAATGAATTTAGACACCTTAAAAATCAAGATGAAAATTTTAAGTGTTTGTATTTTTCGATTATATATTGATTATTATTAAATATTTAATGAATAATATTTAGAAAATTATTTTTGAAAAATGGAATTCTTTTTTGGATTCAACATGTCAAAAAACGGTTAGAGTGAATTTTTGGGATTTTTCTGAAATACTTGATTTTTTATGAATAGTAAAATCCAATAATTCAGAATAAATGCTAAATAATGGATTAATTGAGTAATTGATGATGATTTTCTGATTTAAGACCAATTAAATCGATTTCAAATTCATATATTACAATTTTTGGTCATGGAATACTCACTATTGGTTGTCTTGAGAGGAAATAATAAACTAATGAATTTTATATTAAGAAAACTCCTCGCCCCTCCACTATATAAAGCACCTCTCACCCCATCTTCCTCTCACACCACTCAAGCCTTGTGACTTTCCAATATTCTTAAAACATCTCTCCACAATATCCTCCCCCAAGTCCAAAATCTCTTAGACTCTTAAAAATACCAAAACCCCTCCCCTTAAGAGGTTCTCAAAGGAGGATGTCTCAAGAGGTAAATCTCTCATTCCAATTCCTTCAATAATTTTAGGTTCTTTTCTTTTTGTTTGTTTCTTCTCCATACTAGTATGATAAATCCAGTAACATACATATACTGAAATTTTCTCATGCTAATTGTATATTTCATTACCTTCTCTCCTTTCCCCGCCATTTATTTGAAATAAATAAAAGCACCGTTTGAGATGTGCTAATTTTGCACATTCAAAGACAATGATTTATCTATTTCTATTATAATGTTTAAAATATGGTCATGAAACCATTTTTGTTATGGTAGAATGAGATTATTATATGTGTAATATATCCTTTTTTTAGTTATGTAATTCTTGTGTACAAATGGTATTATGTTATAAAGTAAAACATGTTCATTGAAATCAAACCCACCATTTAGCCAAAACGGTTGTCACTAAGGTTATATATATAATAATTAGACCTCACTATAAGTAACCAAATTAAATTAAAACCATGTAATATTTTGTATGTTCACTAATATAATATAACTTCATATCTAGACAACCAAATTCGTCTTATATATTTATCCAAACATGAATATAAGGTAACCGATCATTTAAATCCAAATAAACAAACGAGCCCGAACAATGAAATTGATCCTTATACCAAATCAAAAAGGAATTGAATGAACTAAAAAGAGTTATAATAAATCATTAAAATATATAAGAGGTTCTGTACTTATGAATTAATAATCATAATTTTTCTATTCAGGTTTTAAATAACAAGTCAAGAACACCTTCAAGCATAAGGTAAGGGATATCTTAACTTAATTTCCATTTATTGAGTTACACATCTATGTCATTGGTTTTGTCTCACCAATAATATGTTTTAATGAAATCTGATTGTTTTATACTGTATATCCACTTATATTTTGTGGATTTTTATTTATCACAAATAAATATTTCATTGATTTATCCTCACTCTAATGATACAATCATTGTAAGGGATCCTCTCTCTCACTTTTGTTCAAGAATCTTCCCTATGTTGTGCCCTTTTATTTTTAATTCCTAATGATGGGGTATGTTTTAGAACCTACCTAATACTGACCATGTGACATATAAGTATTTTAATACCTCTTTGCCTCTCATTAATCCCTCGCAATTACACTCGTTTCCATGCCAAAATATTTGTAAGGTGTTTCTCATATCACATTCATTTCTGTGAGATTTTCATTGTTCTCCACTTATTTATTATATGTGGTATACATGTACTTCCAATTGATATATAATAAAATTATTCCCATTATATTAATGTAATTCCATGATTCATTTGATGTTCATTAAGTTATGGTCATATGATTCGACCGATTACATTGTGGTAAGAGACTTTGTCTCAACTACTATTTTGTTGTGACTAACATTGTATTGTGCACCTAATAATCTTTATATGGTGTACGTACTGACCATTTGAGATCAAATTTCATTTGAAATTATATTTTTATTAAATATCTATAATTTCATGTCATGGATGTGTTTGTTTTCTAATCCATATAACATTTTAGATACATTTTTTAGGAATGTTATTTTAATTATGGAAATATTGATAAATCTATATACACTACTCTATATGAATATTGAAAAGGTATATTGAAATTATATTGAATCAATGTATAAATAATGATTTTTAAATGAAGTGGTGGGTGGGGCCAACTATAGCCCCTCGATGCATCATTAGGTCTCATGAGACAAGTCATTTGGCGACAAACCCTTCAAGTATGTTTCCAAAACTATGACGAGTTTCGACCCATATAATTAAACTATTTTTTCATTATTATGGTTTCATGTGAAAGATACTTGAAATGAAATTAATAAGAATTATTTTTATTCATTATCATTTATTATTATTCTCCATGAGGTTTTCACTTTGACAAAATCTATGAATTTTGTTTCATTCTTAGTTTATTAATTGAATTAGTTTTTAATTTTTTCTCTATTCCATATTGATTATGTCTGATTGATTATGATTCAATTATTATTGTACTCATGATTCCTCTATTTTTAACCCTTACCAAGAATTTCATCTCACCCCTTTCATTGTTTACTTTCAATAGGTGACAAATAAGATATCATTTATTGAGTTCTTGTGGATGCAGTTTTTTGTTTCGTTATGTATTCTAACATGTAACCTTTTCAATGTAATATGTGCTACATCCATGTATCTAGTTTTTTCAAGAATACTAAACTGATGTATCATTCTTTATTTTTCATTCCTTTTAACCATTCCAATATCACAAGTAATGCACGAGCTCTATCCTAGAGGGGTCGGGGTGTTACAATGTGCTTCTTTCTAAATTATAAAAATACAATAAATAAAATCATATTTCATCCATGGTATCTACTCCATAAACTCTTAATAAAATCTATCCTTATCATATTTATTGTGATTTGTTTTTGGCTATGGTTCCTAATGTCAATCAAGTCCCATGATAACTAATTAAGAATAATCAAATAATTATTTACTCCAATCATCATTGTATTTGATGTTTCATCTGCAAATGTTCCATCTTATCCATTATTACCCCAATTTCTTCTAGTTTCCACCATTTACAAAGACCAAAAAATGTGTGAATAATGAAAACAATTATTAACATCCACATAGTCAAAAAAAATAATTTATAGGATTTATAAATCAAGACACCTTATATTAAATATATTACACATTATATTTTACCTAGGCCATTCATGACCATTATATATTTAAATATTTCAGGATGGTTCATAATAATTTTGGGTATTTTTTATGAATTAACTCCATGAGTTTCAACATATGTGTTCTGAAATGACCATTTTCATGCACTAGGTGGTGATTGATTCAAGATCAATGTCCCATTTTCATAGTTATTCCACCCACACACCACTATTTTAGGAAAAAATCACAATATTTAATATAGAAATAGACATAACTTAATTGAAACAACTTGATATATACATGACCATAATTACAAGACATTTTCATATAAGTATACTCATCCTTAGATATATACATATAGAAACCCCTATTCATATCCTTCAAAATATCGTAGGGTTCTCAGTAATGTATAATTATCTATGATTCCAAACGACAACCAAATCGTTCCTTAGATACCAACTATAGTGATCTAAAATTTTCATACATAGATATTATATCATTATAAAAAAATATTCAATACATTATATAAACACATACAGATTCATAGTAATAGTTTATTTTCATTGGACTCTAGGTACAAAATCATTTAATTTGATGAAAGATCATTAATATCTCCCACAAATATCATCACACATAGTACTCCTCTTATGAATACCCTACATAACATTTCTTTATAAATGGAAGAAGGAAATATAATGAAGGGTGATATCATATACATATTAATGGTATAACTAATATATATAAATCTATTATTATAATAAACCATCAGATAAGACAAAGGTTATGTGATCACATGAATAATGTATGAAGATCATACCCATCCTTTTATAGGTCATAAAAATTAGTTAGAGAATAAAAATTTATTAATTATCATAACATGGAACATAAGGTTGATAAATAATCCTAAATATATCATTAACCAAAATATCATGTCAATTAATTTTTTCACCATTATAAATATTAGAAACCACTTCATAGGACAAGGTTAACTAGAAAGACTATCAACATAGTGGATGAAGAATTATTACCTGTTTTTTATTATGGATCAAGACACACCCGTTTCCTTTATTGGATAAGGACAAATATATTTAAAATATTGTATTTGGATATTCCTATTTCCCTTCTATTATTGGGAAATGACAATTTTATACAGTGGATCAAGACACACATGTTTCCCATAGAGGATTAGGGAACACCTATATACCATAGTGGATCAATATTATTTACCATTTTCCCATTATTATCTAATGAGATATACAGATTTTCCTAATTAATTAGAGGGATATATATGTCCCACAACACACATAAATAATTTCACATATATTATTTTCAACAAGATCACAATAAGTTCATCATATCATAAACTATGAAATGAAATTGTCTTCATAAACATTTCCCCATATCATAACCAGTTTAAAAGTGACAGCTTTCAAAATCATTTCATCATTTTATAAATGCATAACACATGGATAAATAATTATGTATTCTATTTATTTTATCACAGTATATCCCATTATAGATAAATAGTTATCATAAACATCATTATATCATAGACAAGAACAATTCCAATAAAAGAATTAGAATGGTATAAATGGTTATAAACCAAGAATAGCATAATGTACATCAATGTATGTCATTATATATGGGTAATAATATTGATTGATAAATTACAAGGAATTTTTCATGGGGATTAATTTTTTTAAACCACTATTCAAAACAAAAAATTCATAAAATATTTTTTTATAAAATTTAAATCGAAAATAAACTGGAATACTTATACTAGAATAATTAAAAATACTTTAAATAATTTCATGTTGAAAATATCATTTATTCTCTGAAAAAATGTTTCAAAACATAAAATATTTTAAAAATACTTTTCTTTGAAAAAAACATGAAAACATATAATGTAATCAATAATGGACATAATATTCATGATTATCAGACGTTTGATTTATGCAGTAAACATTAAAAAATGATTCCTTACACATTATACATAAAATTCAAATTGGAAATGTTTTTGAGAAAAACATAAATATTTCTATGAAAACATTTTATAATTATTAAAAATTGGTAAATAATTCATTAATAAATCTTTTAAAAAATGCTTTTTGTAAATTTTTATAGAAAACAAGGTTTTTTAAAAATGGGGTTTCGACCAAAAAACTTATTTTTATTTAAAACATTGATTTTAAACATTAGAGTACCTGATGATAGTAAAATTAAGGGTAATTATTATTTTAAAGACCGAAATAGAGTGGAATTAAATTGATAGTTTTCTTAAGATATGTATCATACTATTTGATAATCGTATAGACATTCCTTGGTAATCCCAAAAAAATGATGATATTTTTACATAAAATCATTACAAAATTGGTAATTGTAAAATATACAACCCATGAAGTAATATACTTAAAAGAAAAATAAATATATTTAGGATAAATACACAAATTATGTTAAAAGTCAAGGGTTTTGTATATAGACATCATAAAAGAATATAGGTGCATAACATCACCAAATGCCTAAAATATAACAATTTGAGAGAAAAATCCCTTATGTATTTGGTATCTTATGAATCAAAATACCCAAAAAGAATATAATAAAATGAAAAACTAACTATCATTAAAATATTGGGATTAATGATATCACTTTTTATAGGGGAATTATATACAATAAAAAATGAAATGAGTGGTGCATGTGAATATGTATCCCTAAAATAAAAGAGAGTCTATAAATCCCTTACTTTAAGTCTTGAATTCCTTCGTGCATGTTAAAACATTATGTATACTAATTTATATGTTTATTATACATATATTACAGAACTATGAATATATATATATATATATCCAAATAATATTTTCATAAGACATTTAATTGGTTGTTTATTATTTATTCCATGACAATGCCATGTTAGGGGAAATAACACCATTAATTTCCATTTAAGTTTTAAATTTTTAATTTTTCCCTATCATTGATAATGGTTACACCATATAATAAAAATAATAATGATGATGATGATGATGACATAATTAAAACATTTAAATACCAATTATACTTTTAATTCTAATCATTAATGTTGGGTTTGATAAATGAAGTACAATATATTCAGGGAGATATTAGGTCGACCTAACAAGGAGTAACATTTCCATTTTTAAATGATCATTATGGATATGAGGTAAGTCATATCATAAAACAAAAAATGAGAATAATATCATAAATACCATATTATTACATTAAATATACTTATACATATCCCTTATGGTGTGTGGTGATGAAAAGAGAGTCACATCGATTAGTAAAGGTGGTAGACCAAATTTAAAAAAATTATCATCATCCAATGAGTGAGAAAATATGGAATATAATGTTATAATATCTATTTTTAATGTAAATATATCATTAATATCCTAATTATGTTAACGTTAGTTATCTTTCCACATTGTAGTAGTTACTTGATATACTTTTATTTTATTCGAATAAATTGTTTGAGGCTTTCATCAGACTGAGATTTTCTGGTCTATAACTCTAGAGGGTAAAATTAATTTAAATATATTGTATATATACTTTATATCTATCATCATAACCATCAATGTGAGGTGGTATAGGGAAAATTAAAGACATTAGTTTGAGAGGCGGTAATCCCTTGTACAAATAAATAATGATTACATAACTGATTTGATGGAGGTGGATACCATTGTAGGTCATTAATATAAAAAAAACATATTAATATATTTAATATACTAAGGCTATTAAATAATTATGTTTTAAAATTAATTAAATGTTGTGGTGGATGAAATAAAATAAAAATTTTCTATGAATAACACATATTCTTCAGGTAACCTCTTAGGGGATAAACAAAAAACATTCCATGGTTGGATTTATTAAATAAAAATGTATTCTAGGATGAGATGAGGGAAATTGTAATGTGATTTGGATAGTTTTTATCAATTAAAATGGATTAAGAAGTGTGAATAATTGAGGGGGGTTAGTTCCATTTTTTAATTATGGAGGACTGTAAATTTTTAAATACCAAAATATATTATTATTTTAGAGGTAACTATCACCTCTTGTGTCAAAAAAAATTGATAAATATTATATATTATTGATGATATTTATTATCCACATGTAAAATACCAACCTTTTTGGAAATTTGTTGTACTTGTTTTCTGATATTATTTTACCCTTTCTTTGATATCACATTTGTCGTGTCTTATATTGGGGTTCTTTTGGGTGAATTTAGAAAATTTTGAAATCCCCCTGGGTTTTTCAATGTTGTAGAATGGTTAGGAAAATTTAACCAATTGTCCCTCTGGAAACATTACCCCCATTTTGAGCCATTGGAATGGGCTGCATAATTTGACCAAACAGCCTGACCACCCTCTTACAAATTGTGCACCCTTGGGCAGATGGGTTTTCATAATTAGCACATGATTTAGAAATCCATTATCCCACCTTAGATTAATTCTGAACACCATATTTTATGATTTCATGGTTATGGGTCATATATTTTCAAACCATTTCCCACCCCATAAAACCATGAACATATGATTATAAACAACCAAAAAATTAATAAATAATTCATGAATCCCCTGTTTATATACCTAATTTTATATTTTTGAACTAATATGTTATTATTCACTCTTTTAGGATCATGATAGGATTTATATGGTCCCATAACCACATGATTTTTGAATATAAAATCCTATGTAAGAATAAACATATCTCATGTATTTAATCATTTCCTTGTTTTAGATCCCCTCTCTCATTTATTTCTTCCCCTTTAGAAAGAGATGAATTTCCTCCATTATTGATGGTTTAGATCAATGCATTAATGGATCCTGTTTTATTGGACCATGATACTATATTTTTCTAATATATCTTATCCCGAAATATGAATGACACCGTTCTACATTGAATTAAATCTTACAGTTTGGGGAGTCATTTTCAATGATCCTGTGGTAGGTGGTCTAATTGATAATTTCCATAGTCTTTATTATGATTATGTGTTTGTAATTGTTCTAGTGAATTTCTATTTTGTGAAATATATTTTAAATTAAAAATTTGAATTTCATTCCCATGGAATTTTTTTTCCATTAATGATCCAATTTCACCCATTACATATTATTAATTTGTATAGATTGTAACCCATGGGGTGTTCCAATTTTCCTTTAAATCATTGTTATTAAACTTGGATAGATCAATAATTCATTTATTGAATGAAAATAATTTGTTGATGATTTTTTGTAATTTTATTTAAAGGGGTGATTGGATTAACCTTTGAGGGATAATGATTTGTTAAATAAATGAAGATAAATGTATTAATGACTAAATATTTCATGTTGTTTCCTTGTGATAAAAGGAAAAAACAAGGACATTTTTTGATAAATTAATTTTTACATCATGTTGAAGATAATTTTTAAGTGATCTATGAATATCGAATCTTGATATTAAAAGTTTCTTAATGATTAATCAATTAGTTGTAGGTTATGGAATGTTACTCAAAATACCAATGGGCTTCTAGAATTCTACTCTAATCCCATGATATAAATTTATATGTATGAATTTGAATAATGTGTTTTGGGATAGGGAATGACACTCTAATTAAAAATGGGGTTATAAATTCCTTCTCTTGGTTCATTATAAATATTTATATATAATAATTTTTTTAAAGTGTTTTGGGTTAATGGATGCTACTCCAAACACTCATGAGGATCCATAAAACTCCAAAAGGCACAAGATACATGTATGAAATTTGAAATAAATTAGGTAATAAAATCCCACAAAAATAATTAAAAGTTAAATATATATGTTTTAGGATTCAAACATCGGAATGGGTTGAAGAATGTAAGATGTGGTTGGACAAAGAATGATAAATGAGAAACATATTTAAATTTTTCATTTAATATTTATTAATTTTAAATCTACTTACACATTAATTGATTAGAAATCACTTTGTAAGTTTTTAATGGAAGCTTACTAAGTTAAAATCACACCCTCCTCGAGCAACCTGAATAGTTCCCAAATATACTTAGGGTTTGTATGACATGATAAGGGATATATTCCAATGATAGATGTATGAGTTGGGATTCAAGATGTAGCATTGATAAGGTTTCCTTGAATTAGACTGGTATCCTCTTTTGAGTATTTACAGAGTCTTTATTTTGGGTTTTTATATAACACATGACACTAGTATATCAAGATGTATTTATGAATATGGATTATGCTCATTTGTATAGTTTTTTATTAAACATGTAATTATTGGTATTATACATATTATAGATGTTTATTGATTATTTTAGTATCCCAGAAATATTGAATTTATATTTTCACTATTTTGAAATTTGGATAAAGCGGTAATTGTCTCCCCATTTTACATATTACACCATTTCCTATAGTCTAAAACCTCTAGAGTACCGAGTGGAGTTCTTGAGGTCATGTAGTGAAATAGATTGTGTTACTGATATGTCGTACCCAGGTTAGGATGTTACAAAGTGTCATCAAATGGCTTGGCGTTATATTGATTTTAGTTTTATTGTTTATTCTTAAATTTTTAAAGGATACTAGGATGGTTCTTGGTCATGGTCTCATTTAATAAAGTAGTTAACCCGTGCTTAGTGGATAACCCATCTGCATAGGGTTGGATTTTTGTTATTAATGATTTGTATTATAAGTGGATGTTATTTCACCTTATGTGATACAAATATATTTTTTTGGTATTAGGTTTCTCAGATTTTACTTGAGGACTAGAATTTCAAATGAGTTTTTTTTGAATGAATAATTCTAGGTACTCAGTAATTTCTATGACATGAATCGTGATAGAAACGTACATAAAAAATGTAATGAGTGGGTTGTGGGGATAAAAAATGGTTTTCATTCATTTAGTAATTTAAAAAGATAATATCTGTAATTTTGAATTAATAATGGTTATAATTCATCCAAATTTGTAATTTAAAATTTTTTAAAAAGTGGAGCATAATAGGAATACTAAAAATATGAAAAGTTGGATTCCCATTTTTATCCATTGACCATGTTATGGATGGTTTAGGGTTGTTATAGTGCCCCAGTTATGATTATGTGGTGACGTATGAGGGATAAATTGTTATAAAAATATATGAATACATATTGTGTAAATGTGTGTATGATGTGTTACGTGTCTTTGTTCATTTGTTTAGAATTGTCTATAAATTCCACAGTGATAAAAAATTTTGATATGAAGAGATGAGTGATTTATTGGAAGTGTGTATCTATCAATAGAACAATAGGCCCATATAGTTCAATGTGAAGGTTCGAGATAGATGTTTTGTGATGAAATTTCTCATAGTATATAGATCACAGAAAAGATAGAAGAATATAAATTTAAAATATGTCTGATCTGAAGAGGTAGTTCTACTATCATCACCCTCAGACCATCACTAGAGTGGGTGGTATTTATATAGCAATGTTTGTATTGAGTCAATCTAGAAAATTCAGGACCGTTTAGATACTCATATAAGGAAAAGATTCATGTTGGATGATTATATGTTATTAGTTCAATCAAAGCACTGGTAGGATATTAATGATTTATAAGAGATGTCAGAAATGATGGTAGGGATGGACATTTAAGAAAAATTCCAAGATGAATTTTACTCATATATGATCATGTAGGAGAGGTCAGTAGTGTTTATGTGGGTTAACCAATAAATAATGTATAGGGTGTAATATTATGGTCACATTAAGTACTTATATGACACATTAATAATGATAGTATGGTATGAGGTAACTACGACAAGATGTTTATAAGATAGATATTAATTTGTGATTATGTCCCAGGTTAATATCTTCTGATTAAAGAAGTTCACTAAGGTGGTAAATTATGATCTCATTTTTGAGTGTTACCTAAAGGAGAAATCCAATGTATGAAATGTACATTCTCCTAGATGACTAATAGGCACATAATCTTTGGGTAGGAAGCATTTATATTAGAATATAAACTGTGGAATTAGAAAATAGAGTAGAAACGAGGAATGAGCAGTTATGTACGGAAGTAATACAGTGTACTATCATCAATGTAGAGGGATGAGTCACATTTTTATCCATTTTACTCATCCATTGGTGGAGTTATAATCTTGTTTTATGAAGAAAAATTATAGAGGTATTGTCGGAACCATTGACTAGTGGGTAGTGATGGAGGAGTTAGGACGAACCAAAGTACTGGAAGGGGGTTTTCCACCTTATATAAGTTGGGTAGTTGGAGTTATATTAGATGTGGAAGTAATGGAAATGGATGTGTTAAATTATGGTTAGGGCACCAATTTCTATAGAGTAGTGTATTAAATGGAACTCATACTATAGCACAAGAAATCAGGATAGGTCAGTTTCATGCAGTCCAACTTCTACTTATGGATAGGAAAGATGTTCTATCTATAAGTAGAGGTACTATTCCTATATCATCTATGATTTTTAGCACATTTTTTATAAATTATCCTACATTGTTTAATATCTACCAAACTTGTGAATGTATTCATTATGATTGTGGGTTTTTACTAGATTTATGATGATCAACACTGTAATGGGTGTCCAGTCAAAGGAAATATATCTACTTTAGGGATATTCCCCTGATATTAGGGAGTATCATTTTCTTTTTGATATTTATATTATTTTCATGTCGAGTATTGACTAGATTTTTTCATGGAATGTCTAGTATTATAGAGATCCCAAATGGATTATTACACTTGGTGAATAAAATTTACATCTCTTGAGGGTAACAATTATGTTCATCATGGAGAATTAGATATACATGCAGGCCATGTAGGGATGAATCATTAGGAACTAGGGATCTTATCATCCATAATGTGAGTCATTTTTTAAACTATGGGGGTTGTGAATACTTATGTCTTTCCACCCATAGTAGAATGACTTGTTGAGGTTTTCCATGAACACATCATTGGGCTTCCATCTAAGAGATATGTTGAGTTCACAATTGTACTCCTGTAGAGATGTAAGACATTTTCTATCCCACCATACCAAATGGACCTAATAAGGAATGTATAGATAAAGACACAATTGGATGAATTTAAGGATAATGTATTTATCCATCCAATTACCTCACCTTGGGGTTCTTTAGGTTTTTTACTCAGAAGGCTCATGAGATATTTTGTATCTCTGTCAATTAAAAAATGTTGAACTAGCTAAAAATTAAATACTAATATCCTCTTCCATTTATTGGCGATATAGTTTTCCAGTTTATAGGATCATGTGTTTCTTGTAAGATTTAATTCTGATTAGGGTATTATTATTTATCAGTGATACCTTATAAAATAACACATACCTGTTTCAGAAGTAGGAATGTTCTGTGTGACTTTTTGTAATTCCTTTGGGTTTAGAAAATGATCTAATTATGTATATGGCCTTAATGAACCAAATATAATTCTTGTACCTTGGCCATTTTTGGTTGTTATTTTGGATGACATCATAGTGTACCCACATACTCATAATGATCATGAAAAATATCTTGACATCATCCAGAGTACACTAATAGGGAATAATCAATAATCTAAGTATTATAAATGTAAATTTTGGGAAAAAATGTGCATTTAATGGTTGAAATCATCTTTGAGGATTGTGTGTTATTAGACCCATTCAAAGTAAAAAAATATGATTCTTGGGAGGTTTCCATAAATTTTTTTATATCCAATTATTTTTTGGTTTAGTATGCTAATTTCAAGGATTCATCAAGAACTCTTCCCATTTATCATCAATTTTTTTGGTTTGATCATGAAGGGTATAAAAATATAATGGTTTGGAGCATATAATAATGATTTCCTGATGTTAAAGAAGAGTTTGACCACTACACCTATTTTTATCCTACCCATAGAGTGTATAATACCATGTTTTTTCATATGGAATCATGCACAAATTAGTGTTGATGTAGTGAGATAAAGTTGTAGTATTTGTGTCATAATGGTTGAGGCCAGATGAATAGATTTACCCTACACATGATATCAAGTTTTTTGTGTTATTTTATTCATTAATGTGATGGTGTTATTATCACATAGGAAAATGTGTATTTTATATACAGACAAAAAATACATAAATTATATCTTTTTTAAGTGTGATTTAAATATATGAATGTTGAGATGGATTGAGTATATGCAGGAATATTGAATTTTAGCATGCCTATACACTTGTGAAATAAAATATTTGGCTAACACATTGATTTAAAAAAAATAAAATTCGAAAGTTTAGGAGTTTGACACTCAGAGAAATATGATGGGTTTGTTATCTAATAATCGTAATGAGAATCAAGACGTCCAGAATAAGATAAATCTCATATCATTATCATATTAGTCCATAATTCTAAAATGAAACATGGAAATGAAGTATGCAGATTCTATGTGATTAACCTTGTGGAAAATCCTTGAAGGTGTGGCGACAAATTTCAATTGTATAATAGATGAAGATTAAATAATCAATGTCTAAGGGAATTTAGTTGTGCCTAAGTGTCTTAATTATGATATGATTTGTGTGTTTCATGCATCAATGTGGGTGGTGAATCATGGTTTGACCAAAATGTACTATGAAATACAATGATTGTATTGGTGGTCGGGAATGAAAATTGAGATTGTGGAGTTTTTAACATGATGCTACACCTTTCAGTAGGTTATGGCTAAGCATCAATGACATAGTGGTATGTTACAACCTTTTCCCACTCCAAAATAGAAGTCGGACTAAGTTTCATTGTTCATAATGGTTGTTATTCCATGGATTCATTGAAATAATGACATTATATATAAGAATTTGGACCATTTGACAACATTATTCAAATTTCATACCTATCTAGGAAACATTCAAAATTGATTAGTTGAGGGATATGCATGTTCGAGAGATAATCTATTTGCACAAGTTTCCATAGACTATAGTTTCAGATAATGATCTATGATTTAAATCATGATTTAGTAAAAGATTACTGAAGGAATTGGTTTCCCATGTTTTTATATGTATAGCTTCCCACGCATAGATAGATAGGACAAGAGTGTACTATTTAAGTGCCAGAGGAAATGCTGGCGAAATCTATTTTAGACAGTAGGGAATCATTGGGGAATCACATAGCACTCGTTGTGTTTTCATATGAAAAAAGTTATTATAACACTATTTATATTCAAGAATACAAGGATATTTAGGGTATCCTATATGGATTAACCATTCGTTGGATATAGAAGGGGTGTTAGAGTTTTTGGTACCATGTATAATGTTGGAGACATCAAAACATCATCAGTTGATTTAAAAATGTATAGCTATAGCGTAGAGTTGATATAAGTCTTATTTTGATCAATGTTGTCAATGAAAGTATTTTATAATTGGTGATCGTGTTTTCATTTTCATGTTTCTTAGATTTTTACATCGTAGGAATTGGATTCAGGTTATGTTTGATACCAGGTTTGTGGGATTATTTGAGAGTGTGTGGAGGGTCAAACCGATGGTGTATCGATTGATTCTTCAAAAAAGTTATAGTGTTATTCATGGTGTTTTTATGTGTATAATCTATTATATTATCACACCGACCCTTCTCATGTGATCTATATTGATGATGTTGATATTGAAGTTGATGCATCATTTGAGGAGCAACTTATGTATATTGTGGATCATAGTGAAAATGTTTTATGGGGAACACTGTGTTGTTAGACTGGGTGTTATGGTAGCATAGATGTGTTATATAAGAAACATTGGAGAAAATTGTTGATATGAAGGCATAGTGGCCCAACATATTTACCTATGATTCTTATTATTTCATAGAAGTGCATCTTTAGGAAGAGTTGTTATAAGGTCGGGAGATTGTAATATCCCGACCATTTTAAAGATGTTTGATACTCATTTTCATGTATTTCATTACCCTTGGTTTTATATTTCCTTCATTATATCTTTAATTGAAGTTTTCTCAGGTGAATTGGTAGATGTTTTGAAGCCTATGTGGATATGCACTGTTGGATGACCATTATGGAAAAATCTATCATTTTACCTAGGAACCCATAAACCAAATTTTTAGACATTAGAAGGGCACACGTTTGACCAAACCATGTGGCCACTCACTCCAAAACTAGAACCCATGGATAGAGTAGAGTGATATAGTTAAAAAATGTTCTACAAAATCATATACCACCTTGGATTAATAGTTTACCCTAGACTCTAGGAGTGCATAGTTAGGGAGAACTGTTTGTTAAACCATGTGTCCCCCATGGAAACCAAGCATGCATGATTTTAAACCATTTAAAATTTAATTAAAAATACCACAACCCACTTTTTATATCCTTAATAACCCCCACTAGAGGTAATACATATTATTTAACTATTTTAGGCTCATGAGAGTATTCTTAGACTCTATAAAAACCTTTCTATGTGAATTTATGATCAATTGGATGAATCATATACTCTATGGTATGTGATCACATACTTATTTAAGTTCATATCTCTCCCTTCATTATACTACCATAGAGGGGGATAAATTTTCTATTTTTTTATGGTTGAGATATTTTATTTAATGTATATTTTTTATTTGGATCTAGATATTATATTTTATACTTGATCTTCTCCACATTTTTCATTTTGGATGTTCTACATTGAATTGAGGGTTACAATTTGGTGAGCATTCATCAATGATCTTGAGGTTGGTTGTATAATTATTAATTAAAATAGTCTTTATTTTCATCATGTTTATATAATTTTGATATTAATTTTTAATATTTTGTATTTTATTTAATATTATAAAAGAAAAATTGATTCCCATGAAACAGTGAAGCCCTTTGTGGATCTCCTTGAACCCTTTAGATATTATGAGACTTGCTTGATGGAAACCCATGGGGAAATCCAGTAATCCCCAAAATGATAATTATGAAATGTTAAATGGGGAATAATTATTCTATTGAATTTAATTAAATCCATTTTATAAGTTTCAAAATAATATTTAAATGGTTATTGTCTTGACCGTGAAACACTAATGAGTTGTGAAATAAATAACCAAATTTTTATTAATGTGTAAATTGTTTATGTTTATTCCGTGAAGTAAAATAGAATAACCATGTTTGTTTTTTATTAATTAATTGTAACATCATGATGAAAATGGTTGATAAATGATTATTTAATGTTAAACAATGCTAGGTGATATTTTTGAATTATTGATCAATGAACTGTTGTTTGGGTATTGGTGCACTAAATAACTATGGGGTGACAGACTGTTGCTCTAAGTCACTGATATATATTTATATATATGAATATGAATAATGAGTCTTGGGAGATGAAATAATTCTCAAAATATCCTTGGTGTTCTACAATGCCTTTATAGGACCCCAATATATATTTATATATATAAATTTTATAACTGAGTTCTGTGTTAGGGATTGAAGCCCCAATTACAGATGGGGTTCCTTACTAATTCTCTTAGACACCAATGTGTCAATTAAATATGAATTATTTTGACTCATTAAATCCCATGAGAAGTGGAAAATTTAAAATCCCAAAGGTTTAGGATTCACACACAAACACAGATCGAAGAAAAAATGATGTGGTTGGATTAAGAATAATAATTGTGAAAAACTATTTACTTTTGAATGTTGATATTTATTATTTATACAACATCATGCACTATTATTAATTGGTTACTTCTATAGATGACAGTGGTGGGGGCCTACTGATACGTACTATCACCCTAATTGGGTAGCCTAAATAGAAACTTAGTAGACATAATGTATTCATGACTTGTCAAGGGAAAGAGAACTATATTTGAAGCGTGATTTGGGATTTAGAATGGATCATCGATGAGGGAACTTAGAATTATATTTTGACAAAGTCGGTTTTTTTTGTGTATTTATATTTTGTTTTCATTAGACAGTTGAGACATGTATGAAATGACATATTTAGTACTTTAGTTTATGGTAATTTTTCCAATTTTTGGATTCATCATGTGATGATTTTACTTATATTGATTATGGTTTTATTGATTATTCTAGTATATATGTTGAATTTAATATTGATTTTCACTAGTTTCCATCATTGATAAAGATGAAATAGTCTCCCAATGTCATATATTTGACCTTGATTCGTAGTCGGAAGCCTCTAGGATATGGGTAGGCACACCTCAGGTTAGGTGGAAAATAGTATTGGGGTAACAATATGTGGAAACCAGGTCGAAAACATACAATACACCAACACAAAAAAAACATATTTTTCAACCTTTTTCATCTCTATACATTGAGTTTGAATCACTTTTACAATTTTAATTTTTAAATTGTTAACTAGTTTTTTAACCTAGTAAAATTATCCTTCAATACTATAAAAAAATTAGTATTATTAGTTAATTTAGACCTAGTTATTATTATCAATAAATCTAATTTATAAAAGAAAAATCAAATGTGTTGAAAATTATTTTAAACATAAGCACCTGTAACATGTAAATCCACATTTTAACATTAATATTGGTAATTCATTTTTATTTATTTAACTAATAATTATCTTCAAAAATTATGTTAAATATATAAAATAATATAATTTTTTATAATTTAAAATTGGAATACATTTTTTCAAATTCAATTCATAAAATTGGAAGAGTTTAATTTAAAATTAATCTTTTCGATACGATGAGAAAGAAGAGTTTGAAAGAGAAAATGTTAAATGTATGTAAAGTTTATATATAAAAATAAATATATAAAATTTATAAAAATGATAAAATTTTATTAATAAATATATAATTTATTTAATATATCCTTAAAACCATTATAATATAAAATTTATATTTATAAATAATTTAAATGAAGTTACAATTTTAAACTGAAATCCATTATTTTTCAATATTCATTGAAAAAAAACCTTTTCAAATATAATAAAAAAAATATTGTAGTCTAATTTTGATATATTGATATAAAAAATTATTTTTATTTTATTATTTTAATTATATAATAGTTCCAAAAATTAATATTCTTTGGTCTTCCAAAAAATATATAATTTTTTTGAGAAAATAGTTTTTTAAAAATAGATAAAGAATTTATTTTATTATATAACATATATATATAGATAATCATAATAAATAATATTTTTATTGAATTATTACTATTCTTATCGCTAAACTTAATAGATGGGTTATAATGATTGTGTTTGAATAATTTAAATAATTTATTGTGGTTTGTAATAACTCAGTTTTAAGTGTAATTCATGCTAAATTCATGGATACATGTAATATAATATTAACTCATTATTGTGTATAACACAATATTAAATATATGTTGCATGAAATTGAAGAATTTAATGAATGAAAATTTGACAAAAAAATCAGAGAGACTCATGTTGTTATGGAAACTGTCCCATAAATATAGCAAGTATAATGTAATTTTATAAAAGAACTAATGTTATAAAAATAAATGCCTAGTAATGATTAATATAAATTTTCAAAATAATATATCAAAATCAAGTGTATCACCCATAGTGAATTCAATCAAAGCTAAAAATAACATTAATCTCAAATTTATGGGAATCTATAGTTTTTCTATACAGTATTGGATAGGTACTAACATAGTTCCCATACATGAGTCCAAACTTACTATCTGATGCCTATCATGATCCAACATAAGGAAAAAAATAAGTACATGTTATTGAATCCTGACAAATGATTGTATTTTTAACATACGGTCCCAAACCATCAGGTTTTTCCCAAGCGATACATTAACTCATGTACAAATCTCTCTATTTAAGAGGGTATTAGTTAGGAGCGAGGGTTTATGTTTGATAGTGGGGAGACAATAATATCTATTAGAGTGCTTTGGAGAAATAAATAACCACAATACAACACTAAATAATGTATGGGTAATTTTTTGAAATGATCAAAGTGTAATTTATTATAAAATGATAATTATGTGAATTATCAAATGATAATTATAAAACATTTAAAAATATAACTATAAGAATAATAACAAGGTAGTTTAATCAGATTATCCAAATATGATTATAATATGATAATTGCACTGAATTATCAATAAGTAAGTTATTAGGAAAATTATCAAAAGAAAATTATTGAAATTTAATTATACAAATCATATATGTTTAATTGTAAGAAAATTAATTGTGTAGAAAAGTTAATAAAATCTAAATAATAGTTATGGAATTTTTTAGGATAATTATATGGTTTTGCTAAATAATAACAAAAAAGAATACCACATCTTTTCTCAAATTTATTTAGAGATATAAATTATTTAATGTGTTTTTACAATTACTTTTTAGGAGAATGTTTTGACCACATGTGTTGAACAGTATTTTGGAAATTATCAAGAGTAACCTTATAAGATGACATGATGATGATTATGATAACAGGGACATGAAGAAAAAGTTCTTGACTTTTGACATTTTCACTCCATATTATGAACAATATAGGGTGGTTTCTCCATTCCATTGACATAAATGACATTTATGGAAGAATCTTGCATACCCATATGTGCCTTTTATATATGATGTTATCATGATATGATGTTTATGTTTTACTAACTCATGCTTGTTATCAGATTCATGTGTGTATGTGACTATCCATGAGATGAATTTTTTGTGTGATTTTAATAAATTTTATCATTGTGTGGCTTATCATTTGTTTCTATGAAATATATTGTTGTGTGTTGCATAATATTCCAAAATTGGTTAAAAGTACTAAGATACTTAGATGGACCCTCGAGGTTAGTTGTATGTGGTTACCCAACCTAAGATAGTCCTAATGATGTTAAAGGCAAACGTGGCTACCCTACTAGAGGGGAAATCATAGAGTCTCTCTCGTATTGATTATGATATATGGTAGTATCCTTGAGGTTTTGATTTATGAGGTCATAATATCTTCAATGTTTGGTGTTGCTACCAATATAGAGGATAAAATATGAGTGGCTGATTGCCAAGCCTAACACAATCCTTATGGGAATATTGGATAGTGTGGCTACCCCTATAAAGTGGAAGGAATAGTTGTTTTCTAAAAGGTACCATATATGGATTACTATAGAATTGTGTCGTGGGTTTCTAATTTGTTAAAAAATATGAGTATTAAGCTAACAGAACGTGAAAAATTCCTATAACAACCACCAGAAGGGTGGGGTAAGCTTTTGAGATGGTGGAATGTGCAAAATTACAATGATAATCACCATATGTGTTGGGTTATCTTGGTTACCTTGATAGAGTTATATGACTTCTCAAAATCCTTGTCAACAAGGATCTGAAGAAGGTGTGGCCAAGGATTGGGGAGGCTTTATCAGTGTCTCTAATTTTTACGTGGATAACTCGTCATTATGACCGAAAATAAAATTGATTTCATTAATAGTTTAAACCTTATAATTGAAAATCTGAAATATATTTTTTGTTATTCAATTTCCATAAGTATCAAAATTTAATTTTAATATATAAACCCAAAATGGAATATAAAAAGTTTTTTTTTTTCAAAAATTCATTTTATATACCTAAAAAATATTTATTCAAATATAAAGTATAATGAAACTTGACATGGAAATAATTTTATTATTTTAAATCAAAAGGAATATTTTATGTTGAATTTAATTCAAAACATAATAAAAACTCTTAAATATTTTAATATAGATGCCAATTTTTTATAGAAACATGTTTAATTCATTACTAACCAAAAGTAAAACAATTTAGAAAAATCTAAAATACTCACCCACTAATAAATATTATATAACAATATGTAAAATTATGTCAATTTTATGAAAATAAATTCCTAAAATATGGAAATATACCTTTTAAAAAAACGTAATAATTCATGAAAACGATTTTATTAGAAAAATATAATTTATACTTCCAATGAGAAATTTCTTAAAATCACTATAGTGAATATAAATACAAAAAATATATTAATGAATATTACCAAGACATGATATTATAATATTTCTAAAATTTAATAGGTTTTCATATTATTTCTCCTTTAATAAATTACATCCTTACAGTTTTATTCATTAATTAAAATGATCTCGGAACTTTTTCATCATAATTGTTTCTAATTCTCACTTTGATTCTTCAATAATAATTTTTTTTAGAAAATAAACCAAATGAGTCACCATATTCTAAAAAACATAATCCAAGAGATCAAAAATATTAAATTTATTTTCCCTATAAGAAATATTCTTTCGTAATTGGACTACATCTGCGATCAACATTTGAGATTCATCTCGTACATATTTCCATAAAACCTTTACATGAAATAATCATATAGTTGAGATAAAGTCAACTGTTTGGCCACTCATTAATTAATTGACACCACTTTTTCTATAATTTCATGTTTCACAATATATTATCAAATAAATATTCCTTTTCGTCGAAAATTTCTAACAATTTTTCATGGAGAATCACGATAAAAAATTGATCTCTTTCCTCAAAAGAGAGATCATCCCATCAGATATCTGTATAAAATTTCTTCATACATATAGATTCTACTAGGACTATGTTTTCATGATTTTGTTTTTGGGAGATACAAAAGTTTTTTTATGTATTTTCTTTTGTTTTTAATGGAATAAAATCACTTTAATTTTAATTTTTTTTATGATCATACTAATCATTATATTCAGAAGTTCAAATTCACAATGATTAAGAAAGTCCATCAGAATTAGGATATGTTTTCTTGAATAACATCTTCATTAGACTCATATAGAATCTAGAATAATGTGATGATCATAATAAGAAATATGTATCATAGTCTTAATACCTCCAATACAATTCTGATGATGTTTCCTACTTTTTATATCACAAATTTCATAATTCTTCTTAAAATTTTCAATGAAAGATTTATGAAAGAATTTGTGATAAATACTGATTCCAATCATTTTCAATGAAAAAAAGAAGATGATGGAAATAATGGGATGTTATAATACAAACCAATTTATGTAATTGGTTTTTGAATGTGATCCTAAAAGTTTCTACAGTCATGTAGAGGAATTTATTACAAGAATATTTTATTGTATGAACGAATTCTCTTAAGACAAAGTCTTCCAGTCTCAGTTTATTGGTGTGAGATCACTAGACATAGAAATGTTTAATGGTTGGGAAGTTATATTTGAAATGTAATAAGATGGAGTTTCTAGTATTTAGATAGACCAAAAATCCACAAGAAAAAATTATTTTGAAAAGAAGTTAGCAATGTATATTATAAACAAAAAAGGAAATATGTTTTTGAAGAAAAATCAACTAATACAAGTCCATCAACCATTGTTCTCCATCTAGAATCAGAGTGATACTAAAACCGATTATTAGATGTAGTGAGGGATCCTAATTATATTATTTTTATAGGAGTCATTCAGACCACTAAAAATAATAATTAATGTTGTTGGGAATAATGCTATTGATGAAAGTTAGAGACTAATCAACAATATATTCAACCATTTTTATAAAGACAAATCATTGGTTATTTTTTAAGTGGTTCAATAAAAGTAGTAACTATTATATATATTTCTCAATTGGTTCAAGATAATCAAACTGGTGTTGAATCCAATAATCATTATCAAACCAATAGACCCATTAGATGTGGGTTCACTGATCTGATGAAAAGAGGAAACAAATAAATGATTCAAGAATTCTCAAAAGTGTTTCTAGAGAGGAGCGTGATGTTTGATGAAGTGAGAAGAAGTGTTTAGTTTGAAAAGATTTTGTTTCAATAAGTTGGTAAAAACATCATAATAAGAATACATTTTTTTATGAAAGTATATTTTTATTAACTGGTACAGAGAAATGTAATGAAAAAGTTGTAGTTGAACATATGTCTTTTTTATATTAAGCGGATCAAAATGGGGAACTAGAATCAAACTAAATTTTTTTAATAAATTCATAATGTACTATAATTTTGTGATAAGTTTAATTATGTTTGAGAATAGTTGAGAACGTTTGAAGAGGTAGAAAATGTATATGAAATTCAAGGAGAACACATGTTTTGGGATATTTGGTTATGCTGTAATGTTTTTTTGAATCCCACCCAAACCAATTTTGTGTCACGAATAAATAGGGGATGAATATTTCTCTTTTTACACTAGTAATAAGTGTAAAAAATGAAATATTGAATCTAAAACGTTATATGGTGAAGAGGATACCAAATTGTTCTTTCTTGAGCAATGTTTCTAGATAATAGAAGGGAATAAGAGGATGGAATATCATTTTTAGAGTTTTTACTATGTAATCAGAATAATATTTTCAAATTTAGATAGATGTAGTTGTTAATTATTTTAGTTGTATTTTTACTAAATTATATTTTCATATTGATCAACTCGACTAGAGAATCAAGATAAGATATAAGACTGAGTATCATTTTGAATTACAGAAGAATTTTTTTCCTGTTATTGGGTATGAAAGGGAATACTTGTTTTAAAATCATATTTTTGAAAGTAGATCAAACATCACCATAAAATGTTTTATAAAAAAAATTTATTACATAAATTTGAGATACATAAAAAATATGCATTTTTGTATTGATGATGGTTCTACAGTATTGTATGAGCATATCATACTCATCTAATGAACACAAAAAGATTTTTTTGTATTAGATTTTATGGTATTTTATAGTTTCCAAACCATATCAAGGATTTATCTACTATTTTTATGTAGTGATCCATGTAATTTATTATGTTTCATTGGATGCGTGATTGTATAGTTTTCAAAAAGGTGATAACTCATTAATAATAAGAAATGATTATGTCAAATGAAGGGAAACAGAAAATTGAAGGATATAATTGATAGACCCCATCCCCCTATCAAATAAATATTTATCTTTATTTAGAAATCACAATTTTTATCAAAGATGAAGGTTCCCTTCATTTACACTTTATTTAATTTTTGAGGAGAAGTTATGATGGAGAATCTGAATTTTGTAAACAGTAAACTAATTCATTTCATTAAAGCTCAAAACTGTCATATATAGAATGATTGAATGTTGAATTATCTTTTTTTCTCTCAGATATTATGTTCTCAAAGAAAAAATAGATTGATTTTTACCTAGCTATAACAATTTTCCTCTTACATGTATTGATACGAAGAATCATGAGAATGATGGAATTGGTAAGAATGATTTACTCTTGTCAATTTATGAATGTAATTTTTTAATAGTGAGAGGTTTTTCCACCACCAATGGTATATGCGATAGGTTAAAAAACATATACGATGTAAATACAATATTAAATAAGGAAAAATTACAAATTTGGAGGCTAGTGTATGATGATATGAAAATGTTTGAGTATAAATCTATTGTGGACCTCATTTCCATGGTAAATTTCATTGGTTTCACTATCATGTGTCTTGGTGAATGGTTAAAGGATTATAATATTATCAAAAATATCTTAAAAATTCCCCTAAAAAGATTGATGAAAATGTAACCCTATTAGAATATAGATATCCTCAAATTTTATCACTTTATATTCTTTATAGATCACTAATTAACTATTTATTGATAAAGGAAACAACTATAAAATGAAAAAAAATTGTTTTAGAAATGTCATTCAAATCATCTAAGAGGGTAAAATATAAGAATGTTCTTGAACACTACGATGTTTCTGAAACTGACTCTAAAAATGAGGAATCTATAAATAATCTTGAAATTTTATCCTTGTTTTATAAATTATTTTGAATAGGTATAGGTAAATATAAAGGGATTCTTTACATTGTGTGATTTTAATGTTCTATCTTTAGACACATTGTGGCTAATTTTCCCTGAAAAAAAGAAATATTTGAATAGCGATAACAAATAAAGAAACCAAGAAGTTCATCCGAGAAACAAGGTGACAGCGATAATTCTTATTCGAAAGGAAAAAATCGCAAATTATCCAAATCCCAAAATATAATTATCTAATCTAATGATGATGATGAAAATTATAGAGAAGAAAAATCCAAAATGACCTTTGATAAGTATAGATAGAATACTATTATTTAAATAGTGAATAGTGAAGAGTTTGGATTTAGAAGTTCTAATAATGACAATGAAACTCAATTGGTATTTCATCTTAATGAAGAATTGAAATAATTTCAGATAAATATTGGTAGGTATAATAAAGAAAATATGATGATTAAAAATGAAATATATTCAATAAATAATCAATAATTATTTCTAGATGATAAATTCAAGATCATATAAGAGACGGATGATATAAATAAATCTATTAATAATGAAAATAATTTATATTAACCACTGGAAGTAAAATTAAAGGAAAAAGAAGATGATTTGGAACATGTAAAATAAAAACTTTCTAAAGATTAAAAATTTGTAACATGTTTCAAAAAATCTAACTATGATTTTGGTGAATGTTTGTGATAAGTTAAACCAGAGAAGTAAAATAAGTTACCATTAATGGTTCAGAAGAATGCTGGAATTGTTTCTGATAAAAACATTGATCCGAAAGTGATGCCTCCAAGACAAACAATGTTGACAAATTTGATGTTTCAAAAAATTTGGAGTCTGAAAAATTTTCTATTACATTCGATTATGATAAGGTTCAAAAAGAAAATCATGAATAGAAAGAGGATTATATTTGATGATAGAATGGTCAGTGGTCAAAAAATTTTTGATATTAAAGATAAGATGTTTTATGAAAAACAAGATCATAACTAGGGTGAATATAGAAATTTAAAAATCTATTATTTTTTATGGATGCTACCAAAATAGTGGTGGATAAAAAAATTTAGAAAATATTTGTTGGTTTAATATAAATAATTACATATATATGAAAAACTATGGATGGAAAGGTTTGATTGGGATTCAATCCATTATGAGGAAGATTTCTGTGAAGGATGTTCTAAAAAACCCAAAAAGGATGGTGTGAATATTGAAAATAGATTCCCCCACACGGAAAATATTTTTGAAATAGGTTAATAACCTGATAATCATTTAAAAGGATACCATGTTTGTTTACAAGAATAAAATATATTTTTTTAACAATTTTGAAAATCTGGATGTGAAGAAAGATAAAGGGAAAGAAATTTCTCTTTCCATATAAACCAATGTTAATGTTACAATATGATAACATCCATGTATATTAGATAATGTATTTTATTCTCATATTAATAGATATTTAATGTTTTCAAAGAATGTGTACAACTTCAAATATTTAAAAAAAATTCAAATGATTAATATCTTAGAATCAAAGGTGTTGGTTGTTCCATCATTGTGAATGAATAGATAATGTCCAAGATTGTCTCATTTTTTGTTGTGATGAAACACAACCTACTAAGTGTTTCATATCATTATGATGAATTAAAATCATCATTTTTATATAAGATGTTTTTTTTTTCTTAGAAACATGGTAGATGGAAAGATATTTATAAGAGGCTAATAAATTAGATGAATCTTTTTCCACGATGGAAAAATACAAAACACTTATTTATTATTCATGGAGGAAGAGGATGATTTATGGATAAAAACATGGGGTACTTATTATAGAGATAAATTAGAAAATTATCATATAAAGATAATGTTTTGTGAGTTCCGAATATTTCAATAAGAAGATATTGGTGTTTCACTATTGACAGAAATGAAATATTACAAATTATGTACTTATGAAAGTTCAAATTGGATCTAAATGAACCTGGGATCTTATCCATTCTAATATTTATAGAATAATAAAAAAACTAATAGATATAAGTATATAATCACTATAATTGATGTAATTATTTGCATTACTTGTTTAACATATATGAAACATATGTCAGATGCTTAAAAATATTTAAATGTTTTTAGAGGAGTTATTATAATGAATATGAGTAATCAATGATGAAATTGAGAACTGATAATGGTGGTGAATAGAAAAATTAAGTGATTGAATGTTATTTTGGGAATCCTGGAATGCTTTAGGATTTCAGTTCACCATATAGTCATAAAAAATGGTGTTGCGGAAGGAAGTAATAGTTGTATGGTTGAAATGGGGAGAACATTGTTACTTCAGTATAGTATCTCTCAACTCTTTTGGAGGAAATTATTGAGTATTGTTGTGCATATAGAAAAATTATGTTTCTATAGGGAATGTTTAGATATGGATCCATATGATTTATTTTATACAAAGCTCCATGTATGAAACAAATAACAGTTTTTGGGATTTCATTTATCAAAATGATGAAACATGGAATCCTTGGGAAGTTGTAGAAGAGTTGTGAATATGGAGTTTTTCTTGGTTATGTTCCTAAATGATGAGGGTATTGATGTTTTAATAGTGAAATAGAAATATAAGTTAACTCTATTGTTGTGAATGTTTTTTAAAATGATTAATTGTTTTTTAAACAGACACAGGATGATAATGAATATGAAAAATGTGAAATAATTTGTGTTAACAATTATGATAAGGATTCTGATGATAATACTATTAATCAGTAAGAAGTATTAGATTGAACTATTTTCAGTGACGAGGAATAATATCAAATATCCCATCCTAGATGAGGAAGCAAGTCGAAAGTAAATTTTTTTGTAATCAACATCAAAAGGATAAAATAATAAGAACATAAAAGGAAATTAAAAATAAATCCTTATATTTAAAAGATTATATAAATGATGTCAATATATATTCTGAGAACTCATAAAGGGTTTATTCCATGAATGAATCATTGGATCAGATGTAGAAGAATGATACCTTGGAACTCATACAGATTCTAGGACACAAAAATGTTATTATTTCAAAATGGGTTTCCCAGAACACAACTAATAATTAGTGTAATGTAAAACAAAACAAAGGAAAATTATTGTGAAAAGGTTACACATAGATTGAAGGAATCAATTTTTATTAGAATTTTCCTCTGGTATAAAAGTTAAAAACAATGAGGACATTTTTTTCTTTTTCTACACGATAAAGATGAAAATTATTATATATTTAGATGAAGTCCACATTTTTTTAATTGGGATATTGATGAGGATGATTGTATTGAAAAAATATTTGTCTTTTTTTGGGAATGATGGAAGATATGTGTGTAATATATGGAAAGACATGTATGGGCTAAAATACTCTCCAAGATCATGGTATTCTAAAATTGATACATTATTAAGCAGGATGGGTTTTAATAAAAAATGATTTGAATGAAACCAGAACATCAATGAAATTTTTTAGATTACCATCATTGTAATATTTTATGTTGATAACAATATATTTATTGGGAATTATGAATGAACATTTGAATTATTTGTTGAAGAGATGAAAAAATTGTTTTAGATGTATATTCTAGGTGAAATGAAATACTATCTTGGGAGACATAACCTATAAAATTATAAAAAAATTTCATTCTGAAGAAAATTATTACATTGAACATTATATGAAGTTCATCATGGAATATTTGAAACTAGTTTCCATAACCATTTTATGCAGAACAATGTTTTATGAAGATAGATAAGGCAATGACGTTGATCGTACAATGTTTAAAAATATGATAGTAAGTTATTTATATTTGACTTCCTCATGTCCTCCCACTGTTTATGCTATTAACATACGTGAATTATTTTAGAGTGCACAAAAATAATCACATATCATGAATAAAAAATCTTCAGATATATCAATGGATAAAAAATCCAGAATTAGATATGATAGTTCATAATATATTGACTTTTTGGGTGTTTAGATAATCATTGGTCTTGACATATTGATAATATAATTTCCACAAATATTGGATTTTTTCGGGGAAATTATGATTTAGTGAAAATATAATGAAGAAAAACCAGAAATCTCTTAGAACAACTAATTTTGTTAATGTTTCTTCCACTCAATATGTTACCCAAATTTTTTGGATGAAGTATCATTTAGAATATTTACTTGTTTATGTGACATTACAATTACCCTTTTATTGCGATATAAAATTGGAAATGAATATAAAACGAATCTGCTGAAAATATATCATTTAGAAAAAAATTTATCAAATACCATTTCAATAAAGATCTTGTGGAGATGAATAAAATGATGTGGGAGTATATTTTTATATCATAACAACTTGCTGACATTTTCACAAATCCATTATCGAAGTATGATTTTTATAAATTGAGATTGAAAATGGGTGTCCAATATATTTCTCATCAAGGTTGAGTTATATTTTTTTTCTCCCCTATCTCATATTTTGTATTTGATAGTGTTTTTATGGGGGAGAATTATATCATAAAATTGTACATTTAGGAAGAATTTAAAAAAGTAGTTTCTTGGGTAAGCTGTGAATCCAACATGTACGTGGGTGAACTATTCATAACAGTTGGTGTAGTAGTTGTAGGAAACATTTTTAGGTAATTTTATGAAATAAAAAATGATTGATATGAAGGAATGTTGGAATGTCAACGGTCTTTCATGAGTCATTAATATAAAAAAATGGTTTTACAAACAATTATTCTTTTTTCTACAATGATTTTGCTCACATAAGATTTTAATTTGTCATAAGTAATCAATAGGTTGGGGTTACAATGATCATTGATTTTTGAGTCTTGGTTTAAAAAATCCACAGAGGGACATTTTTGGGACAATGTTTTGTAGAATAAGTTTTTGGAATGTAGAATGATTTTTTGCTAGAGTTTTGTTTTTCTTCATGGGAATGAAATCAATTGACTTCTGGATTTTTTGGATGATTGAACCAACCATTGTATTTTTTCATTTATCCTCACAAGGATTAATAATTTTTATCATATTTAGGGGATGTTTTATGGAAGAACAGGTTATTCAGAATCACTATATATTTAGAATGATATGATGATTGTAATGAGAATGTTGTGTTAGATTCTTATTATCATTGATATAAATTTTATTATCATTTTATGTTTTTTAATTCAAAAAAGTTATAAGTTTTATAAAAATTTATAATATAATCCTTATGAATGAATGGGGGATAATAAGCGATTCAAATTGTATTGATGGGAAAAAATAAGATGTAGGTAAGATTAGTAAGTTACAATATATTCCTAATATATGTCAGACGATGTTGAATTTGATCCAAAATGTTTTGAGACTAATTAGGAGGTCGTACTTACAAGAAGATTCTTTGGAAGAAGGAATTTTCTAATGTAAAATTTTTCTAGTTGTTGTCTATCGGAGAGAGGTTAGAGAAAATAAAACAATTTATTGGTTGGGATAGTTCATTAGAAACACAATAAAGAAAAGATGTTGGTTTTTAGTTAGACCAATCATCCATAATAAAAAAATCTTTAGAGAAATAATCTATTAGTGTGAATCCTAATATTAGAAATAATGATTTTGTAGAATATGACTCTACTTATATCGGTAAATTACAGATACTGTCCTATTAAGATTCAGAGTGATATTAACACTGATCATTATATTCAGTGAGGAATTAGAGGAAAAATTATTTTCCTGGGATTTTTTGGTACCTGTGAAAATAAAAGAGGAAATTTTATTGGGAATGATTATGGTGGAGAATGATAGAAACTGAAGTATAATGTTTTCAACTTTTTTTATCAAGTTAAATTATTTGTTTTTTTCATGTATGTAAATAAAAAAGGACAAATATGATATATGGTTGTCAATTGGATCATGGTAATCAGAATTAGATATAACACTGGTAAAATTCAATAGATGTTCATATCCATCAGATGAAGGATCATAATTCTGAACAATGTAAAAAAAAGAAAACTCTTTAAATAATTCATAAAATTTTTTAGGGGAGTATAATGTTTTATGAATTGAGTAGAAGTTTTTTGTTTGTAGAGTTTTTTCTATCATTTATTATAGAGAATTATAATTACAAGATATATATTTCTGATGTGTTTATTTTTTTCAATTAGTGAGGAGAAATATAATGAAGAACATTTATCTAAACATATGTCATCACCGAATTGAGTGGATCAGAATAAGGAATCAAAATTAGAATTATGTTTATAAAGACACTATTTAGTGACCTACAGATGTGAGAAGTTTCTATATGTTTCTAGAAGGGTTGAGAAGAATTGAAGAGGTAAAAAGGTATAATAAATTTGAGGATAATTTATATTTCAGGTAATTTCATTGAGCATGAATGTTTTTATGATTACCTCTAAAAACCACTTTTGGGTCACTTATAAATAAAAGAGGTACTTTGTATAATTTGGCACTAGTATTGTTTAGAAATAGAAGAGTGATAATCTTTAAAATTCTATTGGGAATAATTTTTATGATTTTTCATTATTAGGGATGTTTTTTAAATAGAATAATGGATAAAAAGAGGGATGTTTATAATCAGTGTTTGGGAATTAGATCGAGTATTCATACCAGGTTGTTTGGACTCATAAATAAGTAGTTCCGAATGGAACCAATGATATTATGAAAAAATTATATTTCCTGATTTAGCAATTAATATAGTGAATCGGACTAGGAAATCCGATTTATTATTATTATTTAGTACAAAAAAAGTACATGACCGTTGTTGGGTATGAATGTGATGATTTTTTAGAGATCATATTAGTGAATATTAATAATGAAGCACCATAACTTGTTTTCTACAAAAAATATATCAAATCATTTGGTTCTAATTGAAGTAAATTCATTATTGTATTGAACATAGTGCTACATGAGTATAATGTCACATAATACTCATTGTATTTATATTGAATGATTGTTTTCTTGTAGATTTTTTGGTATTGGATTGTTTTCAAACCATACCAAGGCTATAGATTCTCTTGTTAAGTAGTGAATCTTTAATGTTATTATATTATTATGGAGGTCCAATTGTTTTTTAAATTAAAGGTGTAAATAAATAACAACAGGTGAAGGTTGTTTCAAAACAAAGGAATCTTAAATGAAAAATATATCACTGATCACCCCTCCCCCTATCATTGATACATAGATTATGACTGTGAAATATCATTTCACCACATATAGTGCTTAATAATCATGACCATATTAATAATATATTTTACAAATTTCAGTCCCAACAATGTACTCTCACTGAAATCATCCCAACATAAAGGAGTTTGACAACAAATTCCATATTATTTCTCCAAATTATTCATATGTACACTATAAATAATACTTTTATTAAACAAAAATTACACCAATGAATTCTATTGATTATAAATTATATGGAAAACCCAATTAGAAATCTTGATATATATCTTATAAAGAATGATTGTTTTCACTGACTATCTATTAGATTGGGAATGAAAAGATGTAATGAAATTTAATTAGTTCCCTCAACAAATTTTTATGTCCTTTCCAAAAAATTTATGTAAATTCAAGCCTATGGTTTGAAAAAATTGGGAGAGGGAATATATGTAATATTATTCTTTATTCAGTAAATTTATATCTTGTTTATATAAATATAAAATATCTCAAATATGAAAAAATGCATAAATTTTGTGAAATTTTAAATATTATCCTAAAATTCATTATTACATCGAGAATTCATTTCAAATACCACTATATAAATCATTATAAATATTATATCATTTCCATTAAGGTACATGAAAAGGTAGGTAAATTCCCATTCGTCGTTATGTTTATTATTTAACCTATTGAAATGTAAAACATTTCATACTAAATTTAGAAAAATATTTATTCATTCAAACCCACCAATAACACATCTAAAGGTATCTATATATTTATTTGGTTCTAGGATGAACAAAAAATAAAGATATGTGAACTTCATATAATAATTACTTCATATATTGGGAGTCAGATGGCATAAAAAACGTCATTCCAAATATAATAACACAATATTTTTCAGTATTAAAATTAGAAACATACCCTTCTTGAACAAATAAAAAATTTCTATCTAATCATGATATATTATATATATTTATTTTTATCCAAAACATATGAACACCATGACACATGATCAAAACGTGAGGGTGTTCTAGAATAAAAAATTTATATTCCACCATTCATTATACAATTAACCATAAGATCATGTTATAAATACAGAGTGATTAATGATACATTATATTAATAAATCAAGGTATAAATTACCTTGTTTCCTTTACCTATATGATTTTAAATCAGGAAATAATAATTATATATAAATTAAAACCAAATTTAAAAACTCATGTTCAATTCTTCTTGAGCGAATATATATTTCACACATTTGTGGTCACTAAATATTTATCATTTTAAACCATATAAAATAATCATTAAAATCATTAAAGAAAACAACACTACTAAAATCTAAAGATCAAGAATATATTAAGTCTTATCTTGGATTTTAAATTTATGTGATGAATATGGAATTTCCATGTCATCATGCATCATGAAAATACAAATTCCATTCAACAAATCATCGTTATAGATAAAAAATAACTATTTATTATTGTAATGATTGACCCCATAGAATTTACCAATCTTATATTTAATTCATGGTAACATGAATCACATCACTTTATTAAAAAAACTATCACCTTTTCAACTTAACAGAGTTATTGGGATAGATATATGATACATATTTTCAATGAAGCGTTTTTAGAAACCCACTAATCCCAAAAAATATCAAATCTAACTTTCATTTGTAGTTCATAGCCACTCTACCACAACATTATTTTTAGAAACACTTATAGATATGAAATATTTAAAAACAAAATTCATATTTGGTAAAATTTTCATACATCAAAATTTCTTTTAATGTCAATGAAAATACTTATAGTTTTTTTTGGTTCCACATAACATTTGAAAACAAACATAAATTTCATCAATTAAATCCACCACCGTGTTATCTAAATAATCTTGGTGTCGAATGGTTAATAATTTGTTTAAATATAGTGGGTCAATTCATTAACCATTGTGGAAAAAACTGACTAAATATATCCCTAGCGAGTATAAAACACTATCCTAAAAATTTATTGTACTTACAAATTCTATTGGAGATACTAAGACCAAAGATCAATCATTTAAATTTACTATGAATTCTATACATGACCGTAGAAGTTATTGAAATGATGCATGAGATAATTTTACATAATAGATATTAAATTGAGTTCTATGTATCAATGTAAAGTCTCATGAAGAATTAATTTTCTTAGAAAAAAATGGAGCACCCCAAGGTGAAATTCTATGATGAATGAAAGCCTTATCAAGAAAAAACATTTCAATATCTTTCTCTTCAAATATTGACGATTCCCATATTTAGTAACTAACTACAAAGACATGTTCATCTAATTACCTAACTCATGGAACCTAAAACATCTAACTTCTAGATGGATTTCTATTATAAAATTAGAGTCATATTAGAATACATTTCCTTGAATCCATGATAAAAATAGACTATCTTACGATAGTAGTTACATAATCATGTTCCTGTTAAACATTCATTCCATTTTATTTACCACATTAAAAACATTTAAGAGGCTTACCAGTGGATTTATTGGTTGAAGGAATCTCTAATTTGGAAACCATGACTACATATTACCCTTATTATAAATTAATAAATAATTCTTTATAAATTCAATATCAACTTTATCAACAAAATATCTTACACTATTGAAACATTGAAATTTTTGAGTGGCTAATAAACATCATAAAATAGATTTCAAACATGTGTCAAATATATGAATTATTATCTCATAGTTGAGAATAATACAATTTTTATAAAAATATAATCATGAAAAAAGATCATTATAAGTGGACTATAAACCTGTTTATTTTAGAATAATACTATGTTCGATAACATACATAATATGCATCACTGAGTCTAAAAAACTCAAAATATATTATTTATAATAACATTATTTAATGTAGCAATTATCTCCTAGAAATTATATTGGTTCTTATGATTAAAATTAACTAAATTATTAAATATATATAAAGTGAATACTCGTTGAAAGTCATTGATTAATCCATTTGAAAAAATTACAAAATTATCAGTATGGTTATTTTACGCTGTAAAAATACATCTTCATCAAAGAATAATTTTTTATATATTTTTGAGATAAAATATTATAATTAACTTCTTGAAATTATATACATATTATATTATAAAAATTGTAAAATTATTTAAATTATTATATCAAAAATATATTCACATTTAATTTTTTAAATTTTATGAAATGATTGATTCTTCATTGAATGGAGAAAAAACAAATTTTAATTAAAAAATAAAACATTAATTCACGGATTTAAAAAGATCCATTAATTTAAATGATTTAAAATAAAAACTAGATATATTATATTATTAAAAATTATATTAATTTATTTAATCAATTTTTTGATTGAATTTTGTATTAAAAGAGTTTTTATACATAAAATGTAATTTTTATGAAAAAATATTATTCCTTGTGTTTTGAGTTATGATATTAAATTAATTACATCCACTTATAGAAATTTAATGCATAAAAATTTATTCCATATTTCTAATTTGGAGTTTGAAATTTGGTAAATATGCCACATTATTATTTATTCCATATGAGTAGTAACTATGGTACAATATATCACTGTAGTCTAGGTTAAATTAGGCTTATATATGTTAAGACTAAGTTATTAGGCGATAATGATTACATCATAATTTTTATTTCATTAAGTTAATTATAAAATTATAACCTTAGGATCATAAATTATTTTTTATTGGTCAACTTTCCATGAATATGGACTATATAATATTTAAATCAAATTTAAAAAATTTCACTCTCTTAGTTTTAAATATATCTTAAGTGTTAACATTGAGACAAAACCTATATTTAAGTGAATTATAATTTTCCTTTTTATAATGAACTTATATTTCTTATGATAATTTACATGTAATTATTAGGTATTAAATAATAACCTTAAATATTCATGAAATGCTAATAAATATTTTTTTAATTAAAGGAAAAATAAAATAAAAATATTTATAAATATTAAAATTTATAAATCCTGAATGTGTTAATGTGAATAATTAATTTTATATATTTATAAGACATATTAAGAATGATTTAAATCCTTAGCGTCAATTACATATATTTTTTTATAATAAATGTCAAATAAATGAATAGTGTTAAAATGAAGTTACTGATATTTTAAAATAAATAATATTATAATAAATGATTTAAAATTTATAATATTATAAGAATCATCCCAATAAATGGAATATGGTTTTAAAAAGAAATAATGGTACATATATGGGTCGTTTTTAATTTTATAGAAACACCATTAACATTTAATGTGTATAAATATCTTATATTAGAGTAATTTTCAAAAGGGGTAATGGGGGGTGGGGGTTAAAGCTAAGTTATAAATTTTAAAACAAACATAGAAAATTTAAAATTTTTATTTTTTGAGATTATTTATACATTTATACAAAATAGATTATAATTATTACAATTTAGAGCCACATGGGCCTGGAAAATAATTTATATTATATTCACACATTAAGAAATTACAAGAGTGTCACTTCACTCAATTAGAAATGGCTCTCCTTCCATTACATATTTACATCACATTAGGCCATATAAATTTACATACCTTAACCATTAATCTTATAAACATCTTTAGGGAAGTTCTTCATGTTATGGAATTTCCAAAATACCTACCCTAGTCCCCTTAAGAAGATATGTAATGGAATTTTATTAAGGAAGTGGTAATTTCGTTTTCGAAGTCCTTCATGTTTATTTCTTCTTATAGTGCCACATAAATTTTTGTACCCATAAAAAGATAACGGCTAAATTATAAAAAATATAATTATATATCATTATTATTATTATACAACCATATTACATCCCATTTTCATCCAATGTATAGTGAAAACATTACATGTTTGTATATACAGATTATCATCTCCACGTAGCGGGATAATTTGTTTTCCCCCTCTATTTCACTTGGATTGTTATAAATATGGGAAAATTTGATAAATATTATATATATTATATAAATAATATTCTCAAATTAAACTATCATATATCCATTCTTTCATTACATATTTTTGTAAAAAATGATAATGTCTTTCATGCACGTGTATCGATTAAGACCGCCATGAAGTGTTGTGATCCATTTTTTATTTATGCATTAAATAGATTCTAATAATTTTAAATTTTATGAATATAAATCATATAGATGAAATTATAATTATAATAGAAATCTTAATTATTATTTACATTTCCTTTATTCTATAATTGATAAAATGAGTACAACGTTCATGTGTGTGTATGGCCTACTGTCTCCATTAATAGTGTAATTCATATTTATATCATTATATTTTATTTATAAATATATATATATATATATATATTGAATATATACTATATTTATACCATGAATATCATTATAGGGGATTTTACCATTATGAAATTATAATTAATAGAAAAACAGAATAAAAACAAACAAGAAAACCAATATAGTTAACACTTGATATAATTATAAAAGTAAATGTTTATTAACAAATGGGGGTTCATATTTCATAAATGGATAATATATGCTATTAATCATATTAATAGAGTTATGAGTTATAATTATTATAAAATCATATATATTATAGGTTACTTTAGAGAAACATTGAGGCTAGTAGATCTTGAGGTAGGGGATATCATCTCAATTTCCACTATATTGAAACATATTTCATATAATTAATGTATTTATTTTTAGATAGTTTTTATAATTTACTATTTAAAAAAGAAACATGAATAAAATTTTCTCATTTTGATTAATTATAAATTAACAGTAGGAATTTTAATGATTCTCAATATATTCTTGTAAGTTTTCTTATATTTGGAACATCAGTGAAAAAATTTTTTTAAAGAAAAACTGATAATATTTATATTTTTATTAGTTATATTATTCTCCAATGTCCATATTTTTATTATTATTTTTTCAATAATTTTTTCATAATTATACAATAATACATCAGAAATAATATTTAAAAAAATTACTTTTTTTAAAATGGAATGTTTTATTATTCATATCATTGTGTGAATGTGGTAATTTTTTAACAAAATATTTAAATGAATATTTTCTTTAAACTATATGTAATTAAGTAAAATTTATGATAATATTTACATTAATTTTTGGAATATTATTTTAGAATTTTACAACTATATTTACACAAAAAATTATTCACTTAATCTTTTTAATATTTTTTAAAAAATTGAATTTTTATTTGAAAGGTATCCATTCATAAAAAATGTTATTAATGATCTTGGTTAGGGTAATTTTATTTTTCAATGAAAAAAACTATTAACTTTTTAAATCACCAGTGGAGATATGTTGTAATGATGCCATCATTTGAAACAATCACTTTTGTATTGTCATTGGATATTATATTTAATTTAAATATCCATATTCTTTGTATCATGGATATTATTGTTTCCTAATCCAAATACCATTTCTAAATTTGGGTTTACAATTTGAAATTATTTTATTGAGTATGGAATTTCTGATAAATTAATATTATTTACTCAATAAATATATTTGATTACAAGTCACATTATTCTAAAATTTAATCAATATTTTTAAATATGATGAACATATTGGACATGCAGTGATGGGCGAGGACTGGAATTATATAACCCCTTGATGTATTGGCAGGTCTGATGATACAAATAACTTTACTAGATTTAAATTAATTTTTGGTGAATGTCTACCCATGTATTTATACTGTCTTATAATAAGGCCTTGATGGTGTAGATTCTATGATGACAAAGTTAATGGAATCGAATATTAATCATTTCATTTGATGGAAATTTAGTTTTCATTATTGATTGGATTACTATAATGATATTATCCACAAATGTTTTTATTCTTATGTTATGAATTTAAAGTCACGTGATTCTAGTTATTTATCATGCTATATTTGCTAGAGCTTATTTAATAATGATAGAAACCATTGTTTGTAGCCCCAAATAACCATTTACTCTTACAATTTTATTATATCTACTTGATATAAGGCGGAATATTATAAGTATTATCAAGGATGAAATAATGTTTTTATTAATGAAATTCTATCTTTCCAAAGTGATAAAAAAAATAATGTATGTATCTACTTCTTCAATATTACTAAAATGTTTAGTCCTTTATAATTTTATTAATTAAATCTAGTGCCAATTCAATAATGAAGAAAGTATATATTGGATACAAGAGTTACGGTTGTTACATGTGTATTAGATAAAACACAGAAGAAAATATGAGAATTGTATTCAAAATTAACTTAGCTAACATAATTATTATGATAATCACTGATATGATTTGATAAAAAAATTCATTATATGGATTCTATTTTATGTATCAATATTCATAATTATTATAAACTAAATAATCGTGTGCCTTTATTTTGTGATAGTGCATTAAAAATTATTGAGAATCAATACCTTAAGACAATGTGGGGATTTCCAATTTATGAAAACCGATACATCTTGTGTTGGAACTGAGTAGATCATTGAAATATTAAGGTGGTTGAATAATGTTATTGAAAATAACCATTACCATATAGAAGGACATGTTGTTCCGTAGTATGAATGTCATTTGCAGGATTTTATTGTATGAAAAAAGCATCTATATTATTGTTGAACTTTTAAACAATTGGAATCAAATAAATGGATTAAATCTCTCCAAGTGATATTCTATTATTTTAGATGTAATGAAATTAAAATAATATTCTCACCATTTATTATTTAAATAAATATTTTTATTAGTAGTTTTTATTTATATAATACCGTAAAAAGTTAAAGAAATAGAATTTATACAATAGAGAAATTCTAATGTGATTCTTTTCGATAAATACATCTCATGGGAACACAGAGTAGAAATGGAAAATATGTTACACACATTAAATAAGACGGAATAAAAATGTGTAGGAGATTATTAGGCTGTAATTAAATTATTTTCTTTGAATTATATTGGCTAGAAACCTGATATATGAAGTAAGATTTACCATTTCATTGATGGGATAAAGAAGATACTCTTAAAGGATGTAATTTAAAATATATTTACCTTATATAATGATAAAATATAAAGGTCCATTTAGAATGAGATGTAATTTTATATATGACATCATTATATGAGGTGATTCACTGAGAACCAAGAAAAATGGAAGATAACAAAGATGAATAATAGAATGATTTAATTTCAATTATTGATTTTTTTGAAATGAATCATGTATTAAAATTCTTTAAGGGAATGGGTTTTTGTTAAATGTTTAGAGATTAGGTCCATGTGCATATTAAATATTAAGAAAATAAAGAAACTAATACTATTGAATTCCCCATCTACAATGGTATAAGTATTTATTAAAACCTATATACCGTGCTCTAAGGTGACCTTCCAAAAAAATATTTTATGGGAGAAGGTCATGATTATTCTATTATTATAGCATAAGTGAAATGATAAAATTCCGTGTGAATTTTTATTTATGAATTATATGAATAAAAATCTGGTTATATGGATCCTTGTATACATATGGGTAGTGCTACATTATTCTTATTTAAGGATTTTAAAATATATGTAGAACAATACAATTAACTTAGAAACCCGATTTAGTGGTAAAGTGATTTTTTGGAGAATATATAAATATGGTAAAGACAACCTTTAATGTTTTCCTGATGTGGAGTTAATAATGTTTATCTATGAAAAAGAGAATATTTACAATGAAATTGTTAATAAAGTAATATTAGTGACCTTGAAAATGATTTTGTATTTTATAAAAAAATTAATTTCTAATGGAGTGTAATTTTTTTTAGATTTATGGGATATAAGTAATAAGGTTAATGTTAAGGGTGATTAGGGTTACATATATCTGCCATCAAGAAAAACACATGTTTGGAATGTGACATTAGATGATTATTTTTTTTATAGTAAAAAATTATTGATTACATTTTTGGGTTTTGAATACAGTTAGAAATATTTTAGAAGCATCTAAAGGTTAACTACTCATGGAATTGATTAATCTGAACATTGGTTATAACTATTTTTGTTTTATGTATGATTTATAATATTGGTTAACATATGTATTTTTTTTGATTTTGATAAATATTGATAATTATATGGATTAAACTATATATCTATGATTCATTTAAAGTTATTCAAGCATATAAAATAATTCATCTCGAATATCTATTTATGCCATAAGATATGATGTTGGAATTGATCTAAGAATAACCATGGTATGAGATATTAATTATGAAATAAAAATAAATAAATTATGATTATTTTATCAAGTGATTTATATAAATTTTAAAAAATACCCTTGATATCAAATATGTACCATGAAATAACAACATTATCTGTTTACATATATTATCAAGAAATGAATGGTATTTTATCCAATCACATAATTATGGTTTTGATATGGTTAAATATCACAAGATCATGTTCTGTTACACTATCTATAAGTCCTTGGGTGATAGTTTTATATTCAATATCAATATTTTCCCTTCCCAGTGACGTTATTCTATTTGGAATCATAGTTGATTGATAATGTTCACATTTATATTTCACACATTTAAGAGGACATTTTACTAATTCTTTTATGCGGTCCTATTTCAACAAAAGAGTATATAAATCAAAATCCCATTATTATAAAAAACATAAAATTTAGAGGAGGTAATGTGAAACTCTCTTATTTTTTAATACAATACTATTTTTGACAGCAAACACAATAGTCAACATTGATTATAAAAGGAAAAAAATATACTATTTAAATATTATTTTTTTAATGTAACAATAATATTAGAGCTATTCACTTGGTGGATATAAATATTATTAATTGAACTATGAAATATATATATATACACACATATAAAGGTCATACATAATAATAATTTATTCATTATTGATATGGAAATAAGTACTCAATTTTCAGCATGTAAATATATGCTGAAAAATAAGTTTTATTTGAAAATGATTTTTTTATTTTACATAGAAAATATGGAATTTCTATAAATTTTAATAAACAAATTCATATAAATTTTTAATTTTCATATCTAAATTATAATTTATCGGATTTTAAAGATTTATTGCAAATATATTTATTCTCAATATTTAAGCATTCAAATTTTTATTGAAAACTATATTTTTGGTTAAAGTACTTATAATTTTTTTTAAGTTTATAAAAACAATAAATTGTTTTACATTATTAAGAATAATTAAATTAGATTTTTTTGAAATAATTATAGTGTTAAATTTGGCATGAAACCGCTTTAATACAAAAAGGCATTTTTATGAAAACATGATTTTCTATTATTTTTTCATTTTGATTTTCAATTAATTAATTACAATTATGGATATTGAATCATAAAAAAGGGATTCTATATATTTAATTATGAAGTTAATTTTTTTATTATTTACCTTTTATTTTTAGTCAATACATATTGTAACCATTGTAAAATTTATTACGTCGATAAAGGGTAAATTAGTTTAATCTAGTTAAAAAACAAGTGATATGGTCATAATTTTTTCATAATATTTTTTAGACATGAAATTTAATTATAACCTTCTCACCTTAGGATCTAAATTTATTTATTTAATTTATAATTTTCCATAAAAATGATCTATATATTATTTAAATCAAATAATGTTACAAAATATCACACTTTTAGTTGGAAATATATCTTATGTGTTCATATAGGTGAAAAAATATTTGAAAAAATAATGATGTTAATTTTGTTCATATTTATGTTATCCTCATTATTGTAATTTATTTATAAGTTTTTGATATTAAATAGTAACCTTAAATGGTTTCTCAATGCCAATATAATATTTATTCAATTAATTAGAAAATAGAATATATGAATTTATAAAATATTAAAAGTGGAATAATTTGAGTAAGATAATGTGGAACATGATTTTTCACGATTTATATGACATATTAAGAATGTTTTAAATTAATATATTCTTATTACACTTTTTTATGATGTAGTTAAATTCAAATTATATTAATAGTGTTAAAAATCACATTAAGGATATTATATAATTAAAATTAATTTATAAAAATATATTAAATTTATAGTAATATTAGATTTAGTAAAATGAATTTCATATGTACATAAAAATCTACCATTTGACATTTATGAGTTTTTTATCATTTTATAGATTCATAAGTAACACTTAAAATTTAGAAATGTTAAACATTATGATAATTTCAAAAAGGGTTAATGGGGGTTAAATTTAAAATATATGGGTGAAAAAATACCCAAAACATGTCCAAATTATTTTTCATGGGAGTATTTTTAATTATAAAATTATTAAATATGTTTTCAATCAATTTGGATATACTTATATATTAAAAATAATTTAGAATAATTTAAATTGTTATGAAATTTTTAAAATGCACCACTGGCCAATTATGAAATAGAATATGTTCCTCCACTAATTTACACCACTATGGGACATATTGAGCAACAAACCCATACCATAACTCTTATAAAATGTATATTGGTAATGTTTCTTCTAAAAGACCCACACTAGAATATTCAATAAGTTATCTAACGAATATCTACTAGAAAAGATGTAATTGTCCTTATCATGTTTTTCAAGTATATTACATCTTCTAAAAACTATAAAACTAGTGTACCATTCATAAGATACTATTAAAAATTAAAAAATATACTATTATATATTTATTATTTTGGTAAAACCATATTTTAAATTTTTTTTATCCTACAAAAATAAAAAACACAGCTTATACGTCCATACGACATACTCTATCCCCATAATAGAGAAATTTTGTCAGCAATATTTCACATGGATTGTTATGAGGATGGAAATAATGAACATATATGATGTTAATGATGTAAATATAATTCTATAACTATTTATAATATTTTACTATATATCTCCCAATATGTTTGAAAACGATAATGTCACTCCTTTGTATCAATGGACTACCACCTCCACGAAGTGATGCGATCTATTTTTCATTTACAATTTACATGGATGGTACTAAGGTAAATATTAATTAATATATATATATATAATATATGAAAAAAAATTTATTCAAGAAAATTTGAATGTAATATAACTTTTTTTGATCCATTTATTGTGAATTAAAAATAACATTTATGCATACCCAAGGCCTATGTTCTCCCTGAAGGGTCTAATCAAATTTTCAATATATATCATTTATAGATAACAATAAATATAATTATATATATTAAATATTATATATTATATATTATATTCATTCCATAAATAATTATTTAGAGATGATTGAACCATAATAAAAGTACAATTAATGGAACTACAAAATGAAAACTGTTTTAAAAAACAAAGTAGTAAACATTGGACTTAATGATAAGAATTGTTTTTTAAAAATGGGTGAAAAAAAATTATAAATGGATCATTTATGAAATTACAGATATTAATATTATTATCCAAATTATGTATACTAAAATAATATTTATTTTTCAAGGTATTTGATCATATACGAGGAAAGACAAACTTGTGTTAAGGGATATCATATCAATTTCCATTCCATAGAGAAATATTCGATAATATAGACCAATTAAATTGTATATAGTCTGTATTATATTCCTTGTAAGTATTTAACATGTATTTTTTTCTTATTGAATATTAACAATAAATTAGAGTTTAATGTTTTAATGGGTTTCTATAAATATTTATAACTTTTCGTATCATTAGATATTGAATTAAGAAAATAAATGTTTAAAATAAAATAAGATCTTCTTTATCATTTGATAAGATATATTTTCCTTCCAATTCTATATTTTATATAAAAAATTATATTTTAAAAAGTTATTCAATAATTTATCAAGTAATATTTTTACACATGTACAACATTATTACAAAATTATAAAAAGGAAAATTCTTATCGCTCCCTGAGTGAGGTTTCTTCCTTACAATGGTTTGAAAGAAATATTTTATTTTAACTTATATGAAATAAAAGATATTTTACACTATTATAACCATTTAATTATGTAAACTATAATTTACATTATTGTAATGTATTTTAAATTAATATATTTTGATTAATATTACTAAAATTTTTCATTTTTAAATGTTAAAATCTAATTAATGATGATATTTTCCTAAAAAATTATTTTAATGTTCATTTTTATCATAAATTTATTCATACAAGAAAATAATCTTTTAAATTAACTCTTTGTCATGAGGAATAGGTTTTATTGATTCAATCCATTGAAAATTTCACTTAAATGTGATCATTGTATATTATATTTCTATTATATATTCATATTTTTCTGTATTAGGTATATAATTATTCATTAAATAATATATCATTTTTACTGATGTAGTCATACATTGAATGTATTTTATTTACTGAGGAATTTTTGAAAAAATTATATTATTTACTAAAAATTTATTTTCTTTGATAATAAATTTTTTTCATTAATTAAATAAATAATTTAATATATGTGTAATGCATTGGACATGCAGTGTTTGGTTGGGAAAATAATTATATATCCCTTCAATGAATCTATAAGTCAAAGACAAAAATCAATAAGCAAGAATTAATTGTTTTATGTTATATTCGTACAAATATTTTCGAACTATCCTAGAATTATTCCTCAATGGCCTTGATATAATGATGTATCATATCAAGAATTCCAATATTAATCATTTTAGTCATTGATAGTTTAGTTATTATTATCCATGGGATTACTATATTGATATTATCCATGGATTAAATTTGTTGTCATGTTAGTGATTATATAGAATGTGTTTAAAATTATATATCATTCCATATTGACTGTGAATTATCTACTCAAGATAGATTCCACTATACATAACCCTAACTAAGCTTGTGAGCTTACCCTTTTATTGTTTTATCTTCCCCAGTATATAGAGAAGAGAGTTTTGAATAATATCAAATAATAAATAATGTTATATTCTATGTACATTATATTTCCAATGTGATATGTAATCATTTATATATCTATATCCTCAAGAATAATAAAATATTTTATCATTTTAGATGAGATTACTTGTGTCTGGTGCCGATGTAATAAACAAGACACTCCCTCTAGGTGGTTATAGTATGGTTTTTTACATGACCATTGAGTCTTACTACTTTTGTTCAAACACCATAAATTTTCTTTTTCGTAACATGGAATAAATCATATCATTTCTTCCATAGTATTATTAATCAAAGACCACCAAAAATCAACATCATCATTAAAATGACAAATAGAAAGCATTACCTTTTTAATTTCCATACATCAGACAGTAAAAAATATATCGAGTAATTTATTTATCAATCATTAATCATCCATCAGACCCAATAACCTCATAAATAACTAGGGTTCTATTTCTTGAAATGGTCTACTATATAAATGTTAATCTATGGAGAATTAATTCACTATTTTTCTGAGTTCTATAATTAGTAACCTATGTTTTCAATGTTTACACTAACATGATGTATGATATTTCAACCACTCTAGGATGATGATTCGTAAGGTAATAATCTCCTAGACACCCTCCTACACCAACATCACAATTTATTTTATGGAAAACCATTTTGAAAATAAGTATATTAAATTAAAAGTCATGGATACAGTAAAATATATATCTTAATAATAGAATAAAAAATTAAAATATCATTTTATATAATTTTATATTATTTTATCCTAAAAAATGATCAAATAATTTAATATGATACCAACTATAACACTCAAATCAAAACCAAGCCATATTTTCATGATTTAAAAAAATGGTTTTACTTTATTAAAATAAAATAATCTTTTAAAATTATATTTTTATATTATTAAAAAATCAATTAAATAGAAAATTTGACATTTCCACACATTGTACATTTTTTATCAAAATATGATATTGAATTTACACCCCCACTATTTCATTAAAGCGTCTTATTATTTTTTTTACGTGAGCCGCCATAGTAAAATTATTGAAAATTATATAGTTATTACAATTACATTTTTATTATTAAAAAAGATTGGAAAATGGGATAAAAAAATTCTAGGTATGAGATGTAAGAATCCAAGAATCCTATTAATCTAGTGAACACCAAGAAAACCCTAAAAATGATTATCTTTTCAGAAATCATACTTTAAGAAACTAAACAATATATATCCATATGATAAAAAAATCATTTATAAAAATTATGAGAAAACATTTATGATAACATAAAATTATAAAGAAAACATCAGTAATATGGGGACTCATCAGAACATTACTGGAAGAAAATTTTTTCACCTTTCATTCATCATAAAATTAAATTATATCACTACTAACCATTAAAAATATTAAAATATTCTTCATATAGAATCATATTTATTTTCCATGTTTACTAATATTTAAACCATTTTCTATAAATTGATTCCCATTTAATTAGATTGGCGTAATGTACTAGGCTACTACCCTAACTTTTCACTTTCATTATCACATCATTACCTAATGCATTTGATGGCTATACCGTCTAACCAATATTAATGAGATATACATGAATTTTAATTCATTATTTAAATTTTTCTAGTGAAATATCATGAACAAAAAAATTTTTATCCATCACATTTTATCAAAAAAACTAAAAAACTCATTTGAACCCACAAGACAAAACACATTGATATTTTACTTAAAAGAAATTTTAAAAATCACATTCTTAGGAAAATTTATTACAAAAAATATTACTATAATAATGGTAATAATAATTTTGTTAGAAAAACATGAAATATAGATGATATATCTTAATATTAAATAATAGAATTGATGGTGTGAAAAGGTTTCCATGCTATATATGTTATTTTTTCACTTTGGTAAAAAAAATCATAATGACGTGGACATTATATGATAAAATTATTATTCCCAAATAATTTTTTATAGATCAAAATGTATTTAAAAAATACGTAAAATAATATTTTATTTATAAAAAATCACATTTTTGAAACATTTTATGAATATGGATATGTATGGAAAACATTGAAAGGGATGCATTAAAATAAGGTCTTAATGATTAATTACCTACCTTTAACTTTATATATCTATATACATTATATAAATCATAAATAATAAAATTATATTAGTTTTTCAATATCTCTTTAACCCTTTTTATTTTTGTTCTATTAACTTATATCATTTTATTTCATTAATTACTATATTTTAATTGAGTTAATTAAATTTTATATTTAAAATTTGTCTTTGTGGTGTTGTTTAGTTTATAACCAAAAAAGAATATTGTAATGTTTAAGGTAGTCAAATGTTTTGTTATATCATAATATAAAAAATACTTAACATGTTTTATATATAATTTTGCCACATTAATTAATTTTTTAAACCCATTTATGTAAGGTTTTCATGATAAATGAAGCCCATAGTTTCATAGAAATGGTAGTCTATGCTTATGCAAGATCGGGCACATAATTTTATTCACTGGGAAGTGAAAAAAAGAAAAAAAATGTTTTAATTTTATATAATTATAATTAATTTATAAATAATATTTTTTTAGTATTTATATAATTATTACCATCCATATAAGGCAGCAATGAAAAACAAATCACATTTATCTATGGAGTTGGTTGTCTACATCCATGAGAAGAATTATATTTTCTCATATGATGGAAATAAAAATAAAAATGACCATGAAATAAATATAACAACATTTATATTTATTGAATACTAATTTTTTATTACATCATAATGCTTAAATAATATTAGAAGTATGTAGAATAAGAAATGTACATGAAAACACTCAGTTATGAGTAATACCTCTTCTTTGGGAAACAACATTTTCATTGAACCACAATTATTATATGATTGATCATTTGAAATAACCTGTACCTATAAAATACAGTTAGGCATGTCGGGATGTGTTTTTTTACATCTTTTATGATATAAATAATTCAATATATGTGAATAAGAGATGATATAGTGAACCCTTTTATATGTGAAGGGAGTGAGACATTTGTAAATAGTAAATGTATTAAATTAGTATACATTATTATTCATGTAAATGTGGAACTGAATAAATAAAATTTAGAATATTATCTTATAAAGATAAAAAATTTATCATAAAAAATAATTAATATAAAATATTCAGGCATTATAATTTTTTTACCTAACATAACCATTATTACCCAATACTATGGTAAATAATGTATACCCTGGTAAAATTTCATTAGAACTAAACGTAATTTAGATATACAGAAAAAATTAATCTATATATTTAAAATATAAAATATTATTTTAAATATTCAATTTAATGTGGTTTTAGAAATTATTAATAATATATGAATACAAAATATAGTGGAAAAAATTTTTAAGATAATGTGCTTATAAGAAAAAAAAAATTAACATCAATATTGACCACAATGATTATTAAAATTTAACTAATTGTATTATTATTATTTAAAAGTACATAATTATAAATTTTATCCAATAAAATTATAAGATGGATTTTTTAATAAATTGAAAATAAGTGACCGTTTTTATGAAATTTTATATTTTTCTCTATTAGACTAAAAATCAATAATTAAATAATCCAAAAAAAATCAAAAAAATATTATTTTTATATGACGTTATAAAATATTAATAATATTATAAAAAATTAAATTATTAAAATATAAAAAATATATATTTTAAATAACATCACATAATTTATGAAAAACAATATGGTTGGATAAAACAATTTCATCTTCAAATGAGAAATTGCACAAAATCATATCAGTGAATATGACACCATAAAATAAAAATATGAATATTAATGAGGCTTCAAATCTATTTATTATTAACATCACCTAGGTTTCATAGATTTGTATGTTTCTATTGTTTCTAACAAAATACATTAATTATCTATTAGATTTATTTTGATTTCCCCTTTACTTTTTTAAAGTTTATTGACCAATAAATACAATACATCCATAACTTATTCATCGTATGAATCCTCTTGGAATGATATATTCTTCATTTTCATGAATTATTGATTCTAATAGTTTTCTTTTGACTTGGAATCACTATCATCATTCCTTATCTCCAATGAAATGAGTGTATAATACAAGATATCTAGTAACACCTCCTTTATATATTTGACTTCAGTAATTTATAAATTCATGTTAAACCATGGAGTAAATCCAAAAAACATTATTTTATGAATTTTCATATAACAATTTAATTCTCAATTGAGATTTATATCATCAACATGAATAATCACTGGATCAAATAATGAACCAACTATCTTATTTGATATTATTCTTAAATATTCAATCAAATTTCATGACACTATGAACTTTTCCACTCTAAAAATGGATTCCCAATTATAAGTATTGATATTTTCCCCCACATATAATGAGAGGCTATCGAATACATCATCTTTGTTTAAATAGGGTTATCCAAGGCTCCCCCTAAATAATTAATTTTGTTGAATATATGTACAGATAATTTTGATCCCTATTGGATAGCGATCAACTCTCCATACTAGTAAAAAATCATTCAAATCCTTCATGTACATATCATTTAAAAAATTAATGAGTTTATTGTTGTATTTTTATCCATTTATGTTAATTATTTCTTTTAAATATGGGTATTCCATAATTATTGACAACAATGAACTTTCTTTTATAGTGAGAAAAGTGTTCTATGAACATTTGGTTATGATACTATATTCAAGTCACAAACAATGGTGAATACCTAAAGGATAATTAGGATATTATAAATTTTTTCATCAACCCATGATAACAATATCGATCATTTAAAAGTTAAAATCCTATAAATTTATTTATATAGATATAATGTTTTTAAAAAAAATAATGATTGGTCCAATAATTTTATACATTGTGATCATAAATATTATAATAAAAGGAAAATGAATAGAAATGTGTTTATTCACCTAAACTAGTAATATGAAACATCTTTTTACAATTTAGAGTGAAAACAAAGATTATGTTGGTTTATAACCCTAATGAGACAAAAAATAACTAATCCTTATTTATATGGGTAGTCACTAATCCTCAGAGCATTCATAATATAATAAAAATAATAATAAATGATTTTGGTTACATCAATAATTTTCTATGAATCTACTACAATTTAATCCTCTTAAATATTTTCAAAAATAATTGAGAAAAAATTTATCAAGTACTATTCATTTATTTTTTTTATCCATCCAGTAATTGTCTTAAATTAAGCCTTCTAATGCAAATATATTTTCTCTACAATGCAATCTCATTATTTTATAATTCTTATACGATGATTTAAATTCATCTAGGAATATTATACTTAATCTAATGGTGATTATTAATTATCCTTTCAATATTCCTTTTTGTTCATTCATTGTGTACCAATGATTTTAAATGAGAGCATCAATTAATAATTATATTGTGTTACACACTATAATTTAATTCATATCATTAATTTTTAATTCCAACTATAACTATAAAAGTACCGAACCATAGTGTGAGATAAATGACCATGTTGTTCAATATCATGATCTTAGTTATCATGTATCATGATCTCTCTTTGTTGATTCGGACTTTATATAAATAAAGGAAATGTAAAATCCATTGATTATGTCAAATTTTTAATCTAATATGATCTAATTTTTATTTTTTCTATCTTCCTCTATCATTAATATATCCAATGAATGGAACAATATTTCAATACATAGTTTCTTCTACCATGGTATATTATTTTGAAATCTATAGGAAATCATGGGGTGATGTGACTGATGGTTCTTCTATGTATAAATTGGAAGAGCCACTAAAATTTAATTCACCCATGTTGTAGAGAAAGACATTCATCATGGTTTCCATACAATAAAATCACCAAATTTATAAAACATAACTACTTCTTAATATATGGTGTGATAGAGAACTATAAGGGTGAAATTTTATTTACTAAAACAATTGTAATGTAGGTTATCTTTATATAGAATGGAAACCTAAAAGATAACCTCCCATACATAGACCCCAATAATGTTATGTGTGGTACACCTTTTTATAATAAACACCCTCCAAAATAAAATGATACTAATCACCTTAAATCATCCCATTGAATCATGGAGACCCTATTGTGGTATGAGGATCATTCTTCTCTAAATAAATATTAAAAGGATAATACTTTTAAAGTTAGTATTCTAACCACATGATGTCTCCCCTATAATTCAACTAGAATTTTAATCAAGGTTAGAATTTTCTAGAAAAAAAAAATCAATCTATCATCTATAATCCTTATGAATTAACCTTGATACCTTCATAAATTCTTTGTTATTTCATTCAATAGACATGATAATAAAAACCAAAAAATTACTCAAGTTTATATCTCTAGTAAATCCCATGGATAAAGGTATATTTTAATGGTGAATGAAATATAGAGGTGGAATGTATTTCTTAGTGTGGTAAAAATTTTGAATAAAAAAACTAAAGGGAACAAATTGAGGAAAAATTAATGTATAAAATATATTAATATAAATTTTTTTGAGGCATTTTAATTGATGAAAAATACCATGTTTATTTGTAAAAAACTACTAACATAATACAATTAATGTTTGAAGAATACTAATAACACTAGAGAAACCTTGAAGAAAATTTTTTATCATCAAAATAATCAAAAGTATCAATATAAATATTTAAAAAATATTGATATTTTGAGAAGGAGAATAATGTTAAAGAAAACATAATGAAAAAGAATAATGTTTCTCATCAAGTTGAATTCTAGAATTTTGAATAATATGGAAGTGGTGACTTTAATATGGATTTTAAAACAAATCATAAACCTGGTAGTTAATTAAAGACGTTTTGGACAAGTATAATTATGTTATGAATAGAATAAAATATTTTTTTCTCTAAAATAGAATAAAATAAGTGATATTAGAGGTGATGGAATGGAATAACAATAAAATATTTAATGAGTATTTTTTAAAAAATTATTTGATATCCTTTGACACTATTAGTGTTATGGAATTAATGAACATCAATCAGAAAATTCAAGGTTTTATAGAAAGTAGGTTATGACTAATATATTTTTTTGAAGGTAGGGGATAATGGTGATTCTACCCAGTAAATATAATAATAGTATAGATAGAGGATGATATTTTAGGTGTTCAAAATAATGACCCATTAAATCATTTGTATAATTTCTATAGATTATTTTATATATAAATTATACTAGATAATTAAATATTACCATTTTTCTATTTTACATAGTTGTGAATAAAAATTATATATTTTTTAATAATATTGATAAAAGATGAGATAGGGACATCATGATTTATTTTATCATAAAATTATGTGTATTTAATCACCCATGGATAATAAATAATGAGTGTTAATCACATATAATAGGTAAAAATAGAATAATTAAAGTCATTTAATGTTGTATACAAGGACTATTTACATTTATAAATTAAGGATCACTTAAAATAAATGTAAACAGTTTAGTATGAATTAGTGAAAAAAATACGAGGATGACTAATAGTACTCTCCTTATTTATGGATTGGAATAGAAACATCAAACTCTAATATATATATATATATATATATTTAATGAAATGATTGGATATTGATGAAATATTTTTTGGAATATATTAAAGTAATAATATTCTATTATGATAAGAAAATTTATAAATGAAATTCTATTTCATGTATGAGTTTCATACAATTCATTCAAATTAAATATGAAGGGATGATGAGTTATGAAAATGATGACAAAATTACATTTGATAAAGGAGAACAAAATTCATGTAAATATGATAATAATTTTGATGTACTATTTTTTATCATAGAGATAAAATGTAAAGTATCATCATTCAAATAGTGAAAGATCATGAATTCGTCACTTAAAAATATCTAGATACAAATAACTCATCAATTATAAGTTTTCTCTTCCTTATATATGGACCAATGTAGAAGAAAATATTGGATGGTGATAAATATATTAATATCATTATTTTATTACCTTAGTTGGGAAAATATTATTAGTTTCATATAGATAAAATCCAAATCATTGAATATGTTTAAGAGTTTTCTGAGAACAAAAAGGTAAGAAAACAATTTCAAATTGAAGAGTTTCCATTATAATAATGGAGTAAAATTAAGAAGAGATAATATTAAGAAATATTTCAAAAATCAAGATATTCATCCAAATCATAGAACTCTATATTACCTATAAAAAATTACTTTCATGAATGAAAAATTAGTTTATTATGGATTTTGAAACAACCATGTTGGTTGAATATATTATAACTCATTTATTTTAGAGTTAATGGATTAGAAAAACATTAGACATTAAAAATCGGTCTCAATATAATCTAAACTATGAAATGATTATGTATGAGTTATATTAAATATATACTACAAATCTTATGTATTTATGGTTATTTGGTTGCCCTTTTCTCTTCTTAGTCATGGGAAAAAATTTAAGGATGTTTGAATAATGAAAAGTGAATTGATTTTTTAATGAATTTCTACCAAATTCAAAAAAATTTATAAAAATAGTGATAAATATAGAAAAAAGAGTGATAATTAAAATAGGATGGTGTTTTATCACTCATATAATAGGTTTGCATAACATGAAACACTTTTTTATTTCAATTAATAAGATATATAATTAGCTGGGTAATAAAGATGAAATAATGATATGTAGAAGTTGTGGTGATGTGTATAAATTATATTCTATTTCATAAATATCCATTGATTAATAAAAAATAAATTTAGTTCATAATAGGATTTTGAAGAATGTGGTGTTCCATAATAACATGAATGATCATGGATAAATACTTCAATCTAAGATATCATTGAGGAAAACATGTCATATATGAAAAAAAAATTATCTATAATTGTGAAGTGTGGATAATGGTGCACGTATAAAGAATAAATTCATCCCATTAATGAGGTGATAGATCATTGTAAGAAAAAAAACACTTGGGTGTTGGTTACAATTCCAAATGACCACAATGTTATCAACAAAAGTGGGAATTCTATTTAAATTATAATGTGAAGGGATACATGGTGATGAATAAGTCAAGTCTCATATATAATGGTTATTATCATGTTGAATGTATTTAATTTTATGATATGTTTTTTAGAGTTGATAGGCATGAGCCCATAATTATTTTACTTTCTATCACAAATCATTAGAGGGAAATAATTTTTTATATCAATGTGGAATCTATATTTCTCAATGTTGAACAAGAAGAGTGTGTATATATTAATTAAACCAGTGTATTTTAAAATTGAGATGAAGAGTGGAGCGTCTTCAAGTTGAATAAGTAACTATGTTGATTTAAAAAATGTCAAATGCAATGATATTCAAAAAATGAAAAATTCTTGAAGTCGATGGGATTCATGAAAGAATGTTTATATATGATTTTCAATATAAAATAATGTGAGAATATTTCTGAATAGAAGGATCATATTTTCCATCACCAGAGAGGTTTTACCAAAATTAACTACATATATTTTGAATAGTGGATATTAAGTTACTTTCTGTCATATTTTCTTTTGTTAACTAAGACATATATTGATAATGATGTATAGGTGGTTGATCCAGAAGATTATTGGGTGATTTATCAATTAAATACCATCAAGACCACATATTGTCTATATAGTTAGACTATATGAAATGATCTATTATGAAATTGATGAATCCGAATTTAGAAAAACAACTATATGGTACATTAAAGGTAGTAAATATTTTTCAGTGCAAAAAAATAGCAATGAATAGCTTTATATATTCATATATACTGATTTAGATTGGGTTGGATGTATTAATGATTAAAAATAAATGTGTTGTTGAGTTTTTTATGTCATAATGGTGATATTTTTTGACATAAATAAATATAATTATGTTATTATAAGTACTACATCGATAGAAAATGTGTCTATAACCCAATAAACCTCTAAAATCACATGAATGATGATATATCTAGATTATTGGATAGTGAAAGTAACATTTCATGTTTGGTGGTATTTGATTATCAGATTCATATATATATTTAAATAAAGTTAGTTAATCAATCATAATCAATTAAAATATAATCATGTAACCCATTATAATGGATAATGTGGATGATGAGGTTTTGCGATGGAGTATATTCATATTATGGAATACAGAGTTGATGTATTTACTAAAACACATGAATATTCCCTGAATAAATATATTTGTGAATTCGGGAATGAATGTGAGTTTTGAGAGATAATTTTGATCCCGAGAGATTTTGTTGAGTTATACATTTTAAATAAATTTTAACAATAATCTATTATTTTCAGATATGATATTTTTTATAAATAAAAAAAAATTAATTCAGGCATAAGGTATAACAGCACATAAAAACATGAATATTACATCATTACACCAACATAGAATATTATATCACACTAAAAGTATATTTCATAAAATAGAAAATTATTGAACAAAGCTCCAAATTAAAATTAAATAATAAAACTATAACATTATATAATGGTTAATCATGGATACAAAAATTTACGATGAAGGAAAAAACACAACAAAAATGATAGAATACACTAATAATGTAATAAAAATTTTAAAATACAGAATATAAAACATAGAGAAGAATTAAACATAATGATGAATGATTACTATAATATCAATATATATGATATGTATATATGATAGTTTGAAATATGAAAAATGGAATATTATCATGATGGTTACAATAGTTACCTAAAATCTATAATAATGTCATAATAAATTATAACAGTAATATAATATTATGTTAACTTATTAAGCAAAATATAATAAAATTATATCACAAAAAACATAATTAATAGTTTTAATTATGATAACATTAACATTTGACATAATGAAAACATCAATATATATTCGAGAAAATATATATGATTTATTTTTTTTAAACACTTATTTATAATAAAATGAATTTTTCAAAATAATATTTTATTTTTATATTTTTGTTTTATAAAATATTATTTATTTTCATATAATTTTATATTCAAACTTAGTAAATAATATATAAATTTTATATAGTTCATAAATTTGATTATGACATAGATATTATCTTTTTCAATAAATAATTATTTTATTAGAAAATTATAAATTTTACAATTATAAAATTATTTTTTATAAACCATTCATTTCATTTTCATAATCAAAACATAAAAAAATTTAATGTCATGTTTTTTTGTTTTCCCAAAATTCCATCATTCTAAGGTAAATAGTAACAAATTATATTTTTTTAATTGTATATATGAATGAATATTCATTGTTTCTCAATGTTATAGAAATATTTTATCATTCTATTTAAAATTAATTAATGATACAATTACTATTGAATCACAATATTAATCACGATATGAAGATAAACTATTTTATACAAATATTTTATACTAAAATATAAGACATTGTACCTTATAAATAACACCCTTTATCACACAACTTATCCTCACACATAATCCCCAAAAAAGTGTATAAACTAGACGAAAACAAATTCACATATATATTATCCATGATCAGGAGTTTTCGTTCTCATCAGAAGGATATCTTATTAAGGACCAATTAAAATAGAAAAGGAACCATCCTATGGATTAAGGTATGAACTCTAAATCAATCATTTTCATTATACTCCTTTAAATATACATGTTTTTACTGTAAAACTACTATATAGTTTAAATTTAATAATATATATGAATTTTTTGTTCTTTTATATTAATATTAAATCATTATAACGAAACAATAGTTGTTTTGATAAAAAAATTTCCAAACCCAGATTAATCACAAATAAACATACTGTAATTAAAAAACAATTATTTCCTTCATGTATTAAAATAATAAACCATTTTATGGTTAGTAAACATATCCATTATTATATTAATGTATGATTTATATTATATAATGAGTAAATAATCTAAAAATGTTGAAAATTATATTATATTCATAATTTCTTGTAAAACCACCTAAATAAACAAACCATTAAACAATAACTTATATAATAAATGAACTGGGACATATTTATAATTGATGAGGATATTTAATGAAATGTGAACTTAAATAATTAAAATTTAATCATTTATTGATACATATTTAGTTATTTAGTAATCTAATAATATATTCCATTATTATCAGTAAATTGATATTGTATTGAAATAATGAAACAAACAACCTAGGGATGCTTAAAATGAAAACAATCTCGTAATAAAATGATTATAAACAAGAATAAAAGAGTAATAAATTTAAAAATAAATGAAATTTTTATAAATTAATTATTTACTCCAATTAATTTTGAAATTTGAATTTTTAGATGCACATACCATGTGAGTTGGAATATGAGGTAATAGAATTTGTAAACCACCTTAATTTTTCTTTAGTCTTCACACACACACACACACTTTCTATATATATACCAATATGTACCGCTATTTTATTAATGTTTACTTCTAATATATTATTATATATATTCCTTATAAATATACCACGTTTATTTTCAAATTCACTATTGCAGAATATAAATGTTTTTTAGGTTCCATTTTAAATCATTTGTTTAATACAAAATCTATAAATGTGCAATTCTATATTGGTTATTATTTTTACAGTGTTGATATTTTAAATTATTCCCCATTATTTGATTTCTAAAAATAATAAATATTTTATAGAAAACTATTCTGGTTTATTTATGGGTTTACAGAAAACAATATAATCATATCTTCTTTAAAGGCCCTTTATTTAAAACATTGTTTAAGTGTTTCATTTATAAACCTACGTCTCCACTATATTCATTTGAATTTTTATTCCATTAAAACTTTTATTCCAAAAAATATTATTTTTTATTCAATTATTAATATCGAAGAATTCATAATTCATTATATTTGTTTGAAAATTTATTTTGTAACATTTGGTTATGCTTTATGTCAGAATTATATAATCGAGTTTCTTCTCACGGGTCAAATCATTCTTATAAATTATGTATACATTATTTTCCTTTTGTAGAAGTCATATTGAAGAAAAAATTATGGCATAATGGGTGGCTCTATAATTATACACCTCACAAAACGTTTCATTATGTTTTCAACTTATATTGGACCTTATATTGTGAACATGAAATAAGAATAGAACACTATGTTATCTTATCTTGGTTTTTATCCTATAATTATGTTATTGATGTCCTGTTTTTTGTTTTTGATAGACATTTGACTCCATGGTATAAAAAATTACATCTTCTATACCATTCAATGGTGTTATTATATATTATAATCCTCTTTTGTAACTTTATTTTATGCATCCTGACTCATAAGTATGACATCATTATTATGTTTCTTCAATCATTTCAATTATAGAATCACTATTTTAATTTATATTTTTTACAAATGTATATTATTTTATAATAAAAAAATAATGCGATATATGGTAATATTTTTGTATGCTTAAATAAAGATGATTTATTTTATTTTTAGGTTAATATATTACCTATCTAATCTCTTCAACATACTAGTCCTATAGATTTTCTGGGAGTGATTTATGAATTTTTATATTTAGAATCATGTAATATTTTATAAATGAGATTTTGGATTGTATTCTTGGTTTCAGATTAAGTTAAAATTATATTTTTGATTAGTTAAGAGATAATAAATGTATATAGACAATGAATAACATATAGTAAAACATATAAATTTATTATTTAGAATATAAATTTCATTTATGAATTACCCTTTTGATTTTCATTATTGTTCTTTCTATAAACTTATTCATTTGAATATTTTAATGAAAAATTATTTTACATTATATTATTTTTATAATTGTATGAATCGACGAAAAAATATAATGGGAAATATAATAATGTCTCAAATGAGATATATAATATTATGTTAATGAGAGTGGAGAAATTCATGGATATTATTTCTCAATTGACTCACATTATAAATAATAAGTTGAATCAAGGGTAATGTTTTCATTGTTCTAAGAGATAAAAAGTTATTAGTTTGTGATTTATGTATCAAAGGCATCCACCTTTAGTTGATCTTTGGATCCCCCCACTATGGAAAAATTATAACACCACAAGTTCCACTAGAGCTCTTAAAACTATATCCTAAACTATCAAACAATGAATCATTTTAAGTGATTTATTTATGAATTTATTTTATAGAATAATTTAAATAATTTTAATAGACCCAAATAAATTTATTTTTAATTTCAGCATATAAAAAATATCTTATTATGAAATTTGGATCTTTTTACCAAAAGGTATTTTTTTAGTCGAATGTACTATTTTCCCAAAACATGAAATTTGTATGACATTATCATTTAAAATATTACATCAGAGTTTATAAAATATTTTAGATAATAAAATCTTAATTTAATTATAATAAATATTCTTTTTAAAATATTTTTTAATTTATAAATAATATATCATTGTTTTAATAATATATTATATTATATCATTTAAAAAACTAATTTATATATTCTATTTTAATCATTAATTTCCAATAGAGATTTTATTTTAAATTTAATTTAATTTCATTTAATCATTATTAATTTACTATAAATAAATTTTTTTCATAAATATTTAGAAGAACAAAATGTTACCAGAAAAGCCATCAGAGGATAGCCACATGACCATTTATTATATAAAAGAAATGGATTGTAAAAAATTACCACAATGTTAAAGAGAATATTACATATCAAATAAACCATACCCACCATCACATTCATGATGAGAAACCTCATCCGCAGTAGCTGATTCCCATTCCAAACTTTCATAATGTTTGAGAACCTTCGCATACTTCCTTCGCAGGTTCATTCGTTCCAAGTATAGCAGATCTGTGTTCCCAGTCAATGACCTGGTGGGCATCGACTTTGGAAATTTGGAGTAGTCCTTCCTCGACCTTTGTCGTGATTGAGTATTCATGCTTCCCTGATTCCTGATCATCTTCAGTCCCCTGCCCGGAACAATCTCACTAAAAGAGGGCATCCTCAAACCTCTTTCATTTTCCTTTCCACTATCTGAGTAGTCCCCCCACACTCCAAAAATATAGACCTTATGTGATCCATCTTCCCCTCCTAGGCCTTCCTGATTTAAATTTTATTTATAAAAACCATATATTGATAAAACAAATTGCGATTACGAGTTTTTTTTTTTAAAATGATCTTTTATACATTTTGAAATTTTATATAAAAAATTGATATTTAAATTTAAACTTAGAAGTTTTAAAATAGGTATGAGGGTCAATATTAATTATTTTCATTAGAATAAATAATGAAGGATAAAAATTAATTATCCCAATATAACAAAAAAATGGGTAAATTTAATTTAAGATAGTGTAAAGGCATATGAAATTAAAATAACATGACTTGAATTTAGTTGTTGATATTTTTATTTATCGATTCAATTTTTTCCATCTTTTTCATTTTAAAAATGAATATAATATTGCAATATTTAAAATGTAAGGGATACTCCCAAAACTATTATTTTCATCACTGATAAAAGGGTATCATCTTCACCACATCAAGACACATATATCCTGTGATTTCCTCAACAAAATTATGAAATTTTACTCCCCATGTAAGCCACTACCTTGAATATAATATCGCGTCCCCACAAAGTTAGCATAATCATTTCGAATTCAATGAGACCTCCAAAGAAAATTTAATTCCCCAAACTGAGTGTTATAAGTGACATAATTTTATAAATAGCCTTATAAAAAAATCAACACTCACTAATATAATTTTATTATAATCATTTACATATTTTAATGTTACTATGTTAAATGTATTATAATAAATTATTTATATTCCTCCATCAACTATGAAAAACAAATTGTTCTTGTGTTGTGCGGACTATAGCCTCCAATACATCACATGTTTTGTTTACATTTTCCACATTAAAACACTAGATATTATGATGGTATTAAAGGGTGAATATTATATTTATGATATCATTATGAGATATTATATATTATATTAACTATATTATTTATAAATGATCGACATTAATTATATCATTTAAATTCAGAGTGTTTAGAGGGAAATATTTTATTCAAATCATGTAATATTTTCATATACATGGACTATTATTATATTTCCTTGAAAATATAATATATAAAATTAAAAAATACTCTTTTATATCACTATTCGTATATTTTAATTATATTGTAAAAACCCACCTCATATTCATTCATTAAATTAGTTTATGTCATGTTGGGGTTAGTTTAGATATATATATGAACACTACTATGAATTTGTATCATGAATGACTATGTAAAAAACATTAATCACAATATATGACATAAATGTATAAATAAACACTTTTTATAGTGATTTTTATGAGTTTCTCTTCCATGAATTGAGGAATCAATATCCTTCCATAAAAATACATAGAACATTTAGATTATAGAATTCATCAACATGGATAAGGTCTAAATAAATCAGTATGGGAATGTAAGACATTATAATGTATTATAAACCAAAAATAATAGAAACATTAATGAAATATTAATAATTTACATTTGATTAAGAATGAATATGAACATATCTATTATGAAACCAGTAAAAATGATCAAAACTATATACATGACATGGGAAATTAAAAGAATCATGTATAAAAGAACTATTTTGGAAGATTATTAATGAATATGGATTTAAGAATTATTCTATATATTAATTGATTAAGGAATATATAATTATAACATATGAGGATAAAGTACAATTGTGTATGTCAATACAATATCCAAGGATTATGTATCTCAAAATTCTCTCGATGACACATATATTTTGTTCAAATAAAAATTATTTTATTTTGTGCATGTAATACATATTTACAATGTCGTAAAATGAAGATATTTTATTATTCTTATATATATATTTTTTTCAGTACTATAATTAAATTTTTTATTATTGAATTTCAACCATGTCATATTTGGGGGTTTTCAATCTCAAATTATATTCTTTGGGACAAAGGTTATAATCACCAGCTATTTTATTTTGTATGGTGCATACATTTCCATGAATAGATTTTTTACATGTTAATCAATAAATTTAATAAATTTAATTGTCCATATTTTTATCCACCTCTATAATTATTTTGACTCAAGAGTTGACTTTTCAATCATGAAAAAAATACATATGTTTTGGTAATGTAAAATAATGGGTAATTTCTGAAAATGTAAATAACTATTTGGATACATAAAGGTGGATATGGATGTGGAAAATATTACCCTAGTGGAAATCGCCTTGAAAATGATTATTGGTAAATTGACTCAATAATCACCATTGTGATTGATGAGTTTTCCAATGACTACAGACATGGTGAAGTAGTCCTGTAAGATATGATTTAGAATATTCAAATTCTCTTAATGATCCAGGATGGATGATTTTTCATAACATTTCTGTGGCCTTATAAATAATAAAGTATCCTTTCAACTATATTTCATTGATAAGGGTATATCATGTTGTATTGATTATGCCCCATGGATTATATTTTTATTAAGGTATATTGTTCCATACAACCAAAATATTATATTTTAAGGTATGTTATTCATATAATTATTTATCATTATACAGATAACCATGTCTTTTTTTAGTCAGAGGATCATCATGGATTATCATGAAAGGTACTGATGACTCTTAAGGTTAATTAATTGCGCTTAGTTAAGTGACAATTGGTGTATAGAAATATATATCACCTTAATGCATGAACAAGTCTCATTTGAAAAAACTTGTCGGGTTTTGGTGTATACCTCTTCCAATGATAGAAAAGTGTATTATAAGAAGTCTTCAACAACATGTGTGTAAGGTGTGAAATTATGAATTCTTTTAGTATAAGATAAAAGATTGTAGTTATTTATGTTTTTTTTATCATATATATTGTATTCCCTCAGTTACTGATAATTATGGATCCATGTTTTTCATTTATTATTGACATATCATATAATTAATGGTTTGATTTTATATGCTCCCATTTAAATTAGTCCTTACTAGGAATTTGAGTTCATCGTGATTCATATTCTCTTCCCCAAGAGTCATATGGTTTGAATAATTTTAATTTTTTGGGATATAGGGGAATATATAGTCATGTTAAATATATATTTTTATTTTATTTCTTCTTATGAATTTTATTGTATATAATTTTATCATCTTATAAGAATACAAAAGTGTTTGATCGTTCAGGAACACTTGTTATTTGTACTAACAATTGAACATAACAATAAGATATATGGTCTAGATTCATTAATGTTATTGTTGGAATCAACAAAAGTTGAATAGAATCCCAAGAGATTATATTTAAATAAAACATATATGATTTCACAAATTCTATGAAAAATCATCATCATTTCTAGGTAACAGTCTAGAAAACATAATATGAAATTTATTTTACATAACAATATCATGAGGTAATTATGTGTATTCTATTATAAAAAGATGATGCCTAATGGTATGAGTTAGAACTGTATAAATACTCATAGTAAATATATTAATATGTCTACTAAAGAAGTTAATAATGTAGATGGTGAGGCTAATCATTTCATTACCATATTAGGTAAATTGACCCCAGTTATGAAAAATATTTTTACCCTCATAGAGTAACATGTTAGTCAACAATATGATTTAACTATGTGGGATCATTTATTGTGTCCATAAAAACAAATATTAAAGGGATATTCAAATTTATTGGTCACTCAATAGTGAATTATATCCCTAGAGATTATATTTCTCTCTTTGGGAAGTTGTGATATGGAAAATTTCATCATTGGTGTTTACCAACTAATGGGAGAATAGACCAATGAGGGTATCTAAATGAAATCACTGATGAGGATGTTGTTATTTGGTTATTGGAATATGAATCATTCATGGAATTATTTTAAGAAACATACATTACCTATGTAATTAATTTATAAATGGAAAGGTTTTTCATCAATCATTGATCAAAGGAGATGAATAATGTTAATGAATATAAAGATAACATTACAAGGGTTTCTAGGAATAATATAGATAATATACATAGACTAGAATGTTTGATTCATCATTTACTTTACAGCTAAATCCAACTCTTTATAATTTAATTGGTCTCTCATACCTTTTCCTAAAATGAAGATATAATATAAATTGAAATGCTGATAGAAAAGGAGTTCTACGTGACATATACATTCAAGGGGAGTCAAGAGCAGAATAGACAAGATGTGAACCATGCTAAAAATATTATAAATTTTTCAAAAAGGGAGTTTGAGATTTAATTCATTTTTAAAATATTGGAATAAATACCGAAGGGATTTTAAGAATGGAACACGTGTTTGTTATAAGTGTGGAGAAAAAATACATAAAAGTAAAATAGAAATAAAAAGGTATATTTTTTTTGACATTCAATGAATTATACATAGAGAGAAGTGACACGATACAAACCAATTCCCCAAATATTATATTAATTTACCTTATAAATAACTATAGAGAAAAGGGATATATGATTACCATAATTATTGAAGGTGTTCATAACAACTCTATGGCTAGTACATTGATCATTTCCTTATAGTTAAATTTTTATTTGATTTTTTATACACATTTATATTTTATATGTTTTCTAAAATAATTAGATACTTCCCTATAACCCTAATATCAGAGTTATCAATTAAGACAACAAGTTAGAGTCTTATATAAATAGGGATATGTTTTTCAGTTCGAATGAAGATGAATGTGATTTTACTATTTTTAATTCAAGATAGAATAATTGTGTTTGAAATTTATTTGACCCATGGTATGGATTTTATTTCAATGAATAATGCTAATATTTATTTTCTTGTGAAATAGATGATTATTTACAAAGTAAACACATAATATTTTTCTAATATGGGGAAACAAAATCATTTAAATAAATATTCGATTCTACCTTAGTAGATCTCCTAAAATAAATTCTTGTTAATGTCGATGATCAATAATTTTCATTAGATTAGAATGGTGTTCAAATAATAAAGTATATACCGACTGTATAAGATTTCAGTGATGTTTTTTCTGAAGAATTGTTTTCCATAAACCAAAGAAAGAATTTGTGTTATGTATTTAACTCATTCCTGATGCAACACCCATAACTAAAACACCATATAAAATATATCTAGTTGATATGGATTAGTTAAATAAGCAACTAATTGAGTAGGGTTTCAATGGATTTATACACTATATAATTTTACCATATGATGAACTATTCTATTTTTTGAATATAAAATAGGGTGAATGTGACTATACATCGATTATAGAGAGATCAAAGTCATTACTATATAGAAAAGTATCATTTACCTAAATTTTTTACATATTAAATCAGGTCTAATGATTTCAATACTTATCAATTATTTATCTTCAATCATGTAATAATCAAATAATGTTGAAAATGGAATATATACCAATGATGATAATCTAGACATGTTTTAGAAAACATCTTTTTATGGTAGTGCCTTTTATAATGACTAATGAACCATATTTTAGTAAGGATATGATGGATATATTATTCAAGGTGTATCATGATAACTTTATGTTTGTCTTTTTTAATGATATAATGATATAGTCTAACATGTATTATGATCTTGAGAGTCATCAATTTTTTTCGAATCATCAAAACATATATTTATATGGGAAGTATAATATGTGTGATTTTTTAATAAAGTATCTTTTTAGACATATTCTTCATATTGATGGAATATAATTTGATAATTTAATGAAAATTTTAGTCAATGAATAGCCTAGAACAACAATAAAAAGTGATATATGTGGTTTCTTAGGCATAGTAGGTTACTATCAGCAGTTTTTTTCAATATTTTTTCAATATGGCCAACCCATTAACCATGATAACACTTGAAGGTGTTAAATTTATATTGTCAATGGAATGGGAATGGATTTTTGATGATATGATGAAAATATTGATAAATATACAGGTTTTGACACTACCATTATGTTAGAAAGTATTAATAATTAATATTGATGTATTAGATAGCATATTATGATGTATCTTTATGTATAATGATATGGTGATTCCCAATGAATCAAGAAAACTAAAAAAATATTAATAGAGCTACCCAACTCATGATCATGATCTGTAAGCTATAATATATTCTTTTAATATATGGGTATAATATCTATACAATTAGAAATGAAAGATATATATTAGAGAAATGATTTTTATGTATAAGATCGCCCATATAGAGAGTAGTATGAGGATAATATTATGGTAGGAATGAGTCATGGAATATGAAAACTCTATATGTTACCACCCTATGATGGAAAAAAGATATCTGATGTATTATTTATGAGATTTCATCGAGTGATTTCAATTATGGGGCTTAACAATGATCCCATATACAATGATATAATAAAAATGGATCTGAATATTTCTATGTATTAGGATTCATCATTCCATTTCCAGAAAATGTTTATGGATGTCTGTAAAGGATGATGAGAACATAGAAAGGAATATTAACCACGTGAATGAGTGTAAATTGATAGAATTCATTTTTATAATTAGAGTGTTTATTTTTAGGATAGTATTATATGTTCCATATATGGTAGTGTTGAAATGATAAATAGTTATGAATAAAATACAACAAATTTCTCTATACTCTATGGTATAACAATAATGTTCATGAAAATAATTTATCATTTATAGTGGAATGGTATGATGTGGTAAATTGCAAAAAATTTGTCGAGATAGTAAGAATTCAAACAATTGAAGTAAGAAATACAATATTATAGTGGATCAAAGAAACATATTCATATACCTATATGGATGTGGGACAATGTTATAATTAAATATCACAAGGGGTTCCAAGAGAATCAAAGAAATAAAAATTTTATATTGGTCAACATTGATCATATTTCTATATTTGGTAATTGTTTAGTCATAAGATAAGTTTAGCACCTTTATCACCTTTCCTAAATCTATATCATTGAAATGGTAAGGATTTCTTGGAAACATGGATCAATTACATTAGATCATGACTCCCTGTTTCACATCAATATTTTGGAAGATTCCTCAAAGTTCCCTCAACACTGAGGTACATTTTTTCATTCCATCTCATTCCCCAAATGACGGGAATGCTGAATGGACTATCCATACATGGGTAGAAATGTTTATATTAAATTATGAGAAGTTCAATGGTATTAGTGACCAATATATACCATTATTTGTAATTTTTATAAAATAATAGTATCCATTAGAGAATCCAGATGACAACATATCTATTACTGCATTGATATAGGTGTTATACACCAACCTATTGGGAATAATCTGGAGAATGAAGTCTCGATGGAATAGATCATATATATAAAACTACTATAAATATATTAGATACTTTGGAATATATTAAATCAACCAAAAGAAGAAAAAATTCATATATAGATAATTTAAAGAACGACTTGATATTTTATGTTGGGGATCATGGATTCTTGATGGCTTTAATATGGAAGTGAGTTATATGATTTGGAAAAATGCTTATGTTATTCCTAAGTTATATTATGGATTTGTAAATACTAGAAAGAAACAATGTCATATCATACTAAATGGATATGTTTAGCACCATTTTTATAGTATGAAACATCTTCCATGTTTCATTACCAAGAATATACAAGGAAGATCCAACACATTTGATCAAATTTTTGGGAATATATTGGAGAATTAATTGCCTTATAATGAGGTTCCATTATAGATTACTGAAACCATATAATATGTACTTATTAATTAGAAAACATTTTTGGGGAATGTTAATTAGAGAAATAACAAATTAAAAGTAGAAAATTGAGATCCTTAAGAATATTTAAGTAAGCAGTATCCACAATTATTCAATAGTTGATATATACCCCAATTTGGTGGATAGAATTGTTTATGGTGGGGAGGGGGGATAATATAGCACATGAAACTCATCTTTAGTAGGTAAACAGTATATCCTGAAAAATCATTAAACACACCTTTTAAATAGCATTTTTCAATGGATTTATTTAATTATTAATTGAATAATTTGAAATTGACTAAACCAATTTTTTTAATTCATCACATCAAAATTTACATAGTATAAATATTCATGTTTTTACAAAATGGTGAATTTCTATAAAAAAAATATGGATTTCACGGAATAGATAATTTGTATGACATTATTGTTATATATGAATTAACTATAAGTTTAAAAAATAAATTATTTAATAAAATATTGATTTAATTAATTAAAATATTTAGTTTTAAATATTCTATGTGGTTATAGTCCTTTGTATAATTTTTTTATAACTAATAAAAATTCTACTTAAATAAAATATCTACTTCAAGACATTTTGTTAAATAACATTTTCTAAATTGTGATTATGTTTTAACATACCTTTATTCCCTTATAAAAATTATTTATTTTGTTATAAATCAATTTAGATAATTAAAATATGTATCTAAGAAAATTATATCTTATATATAAATTTCAATCTTCAAATCATAGTTTCTCTAAAAACACTTTTCACAGAATTCAGTGTATTTCTTTAAATTTACTCCAAAAAAATTTTAAATCATTAAATTATAACATTATATATAAATTTGAAATTTAAATTTCATTTTTTAAAATAGATTAATGTTAATCATTGTCATTAAAATCAATAACTAATGTTAAAAATTAATTACCTTGTAAAAATTGAAAAAGTGAGAAATTGAGAATAACATAGAGTAAGGACAATGACCATTTTGGAAAAATTCTTTTTATTGTGTGTTTAATATATTTATCGACCAAGAAATATGTGACAAACACTTCAATACATTTTGATACATTAATAGTAACATTACATTATATTAAATGTAATATTTTCTCCTAAAACTGCACTTCTTGGCACTTATAGAAGGGAAACACCTTCACCACTTCAAGACTCACCTTACCTAAAATTTACTCATAAAAAATATCCCATTGTAATACCCCTATTACATTTATATATTAACATAATCCCCTAGTAACTCATATTTTTTTCAAATCTATTCAAATTCTAGAGACTACCATGGAAAATTAAATTCACCAGTGTGAGTTTTATCAATTACATAGTTTCTTTCTTATTTACATTACTTGAAATTAATTATAGAAAAAATAATATAAAGATATTATTATCATTTTTATATTGTAATTTTATTTTTTAAAGGTTATTATAATTATCTATTCCTAAAACATATCTATTAATAAAAAATACCATTTAGGTGCATCATGTGGACCACATTCCCCAAAATGGAACATTTTTTTTACTTCACAACCAAACATGATAGGTCTAATGATGGTATTCATGGAAAATGTTATTATTATAATATAATTACGGTTTCTGATTGAAAAATAAGGGAACCAATTAATTTTATTTTTCATAAATGACTATATTTAATTATATCTTTTAAAATAAACCTTCCAAGAATATAATATTTTATTCCAATCCTTAAAGATTTTCATATACAATAATTATTCTTATACATCAATAAAATTATAATATATTACTCAAATTAACACAATTTATAGTCATTATACTTATGTTATATTTATATTACTATTGAATAACTTCATAATCATTCATTAAATCATGTTATGATCGGGTTTGGGTCGGCTTAGTCACCAACTTGAACAATATTATGAATTGGTATACTAAATGACTATAGGAACATAATTAACTATAAAATATGATATAAATCTATAAATAATTTTTTTTGGATTTATATTGGTTATATAAATATATAATCCATCAATTATGAAAACTCCCTCCATTTATGAAAAATAACAAATAAATAATTATTATTGACATTATTTTTTGAGGAATATGTATAAAACAGGTGTAAAATAAATTTAAAATATCAAAAATTATAATAAATAATTCATTTTATTAGCATTAATTACCTATTAATAAATTCATTTGGATGAATAATGAAAAATTGGTACACCCACTGCTGTGTATAATAAAAACAATTCATGTAGAAAATCAATATTTTTTAAATATTTGAATTAAATTAGATATATGTATGGTCATTAATTATGTTATTAAGATATATATGTTTATGAAACATGTGGTTAAATTATGATTTCAGAAGTCTAGTCAGGAGGTAAGGGTTTTCTAGCTCAAATAACTTTTTCTGCAACATATTTTTTATTATGCAGATAATTCATATTTTGTTGTGTATGTACTTCTTATTTTATATTTTATATCAAGAAATTATATTATTAGTTTTATTTTAATAATATTCTTAATATATATACTAAAATATGTTATGATTAATTTTTTCCCCATGAAATAGGTTTGGGTTTTCAATATCAATTTCCATTCTATATGACTCTTGATATATTAACCACTTATTTTAGTTATTGTAGTGCATACAATATTATGGAAGAATATTTTACAGTTACTGTTTAAAGTTATGGTATTTACAAGTATATATTTTTATCCCTATCTCAAATTATAATTATTCAAGATTTTCCATTTCTTTTGTGTGGGAATAATCATATGTTTAGTTAAATTATATGATTATGTAATTTCCATGTAAAAAATTCAACATATGGATAAGGCCATGTGGATGCATCTTTAGTATAGATTCACCGTGGTGTTAATATTCTGAAATTTTATGGTTGAGAATTCAATAACTCATTACCTTAACACATTAGGAGTGGGCATAATATTCCACACCTAGAGAGAATATCCTAAGAGTATTGGTTGGAATTATCACATAGACTTAATAAACCATGATGAATTGTTTTCCCAACCAATACCCATGTATCATATAAATTATATATATTAAAACCAAATATTATCTTCCATTTCACAACCTATCACATTTTATGTTCCCTCACCAAAATATTTTATGGATAAGTTTAAATCATGTTACATTGATGATACCCAAAAAATTCAATGTAATCTTATGTATATTCTTCTAGATCTCTATAATATTACACTGAATTTGTTAGTATTTGATATATGTATTTAAAATTTTATGGCATCCATGTTTTTTTAGTAATATCTTCCTCATGTTGTGGTATTTGAGGCCCCGATAACTCTTATTTTGAATTAATTTGAAATAGTTAAGTTATAGGTGGGGCCAAGAATTTCATTGAACATCGATTAATAAATAGGTCTAATAAGAAAAAACCATTTGGGATTGGTGTATACTGCGTTATGAGAACGAAATGTCTCATTGAAGAAGACCTTGAGATCATGTTTGGGATGTATAGAATTATTTTTCCATCACTTTGAAATTAATTATTATAATTATCCGTGTCCTTATTAATTATTATTGATATAGAAATCTAAATGTTTTAGTTGATTATGGATACATTTTGTTCAATTATTCTTAACAAATAACTTAATCTATGTTTATTTTTTGAACAATTATGTTTTAATCTACTCTTTACTGAGTATTTAAACTCACCATTATTATTTTTTATTTCCCTTGGAAACCTAGAAGAGTAGTGTCTATAATTTTTAGGGATATAACTAAAGTCATAATCATTTTCTGAAAATATGTTCAAATTGTATCTTTTATTTATAAATGTGTGTTGTTTAGGTATACTATTATCCATGATTGATAAAAAAATTCCCTAAATCTAGAAAAATATTACATTATACAAATAGTGTAATATAACGACTACATCTAGGTATTTATATACCATGATGTTATAAAAATAGATTACTTAATTTGAGAAAATAATCTCTATCCTCTATTGATTTTATGGTGAAAATGTTATATCGGTATTTGGTCTTTTAGAGGGTAAATCTAGTTTTCGGTACAAAATAATTATAGATACAAATACCATGTTTGAAATTGAACCCATTTAGAGGGATTTTTTAAATAATATATTTTTTGGAAAATATTTTCCTCACACTCTCGAAATTTAAATGGTGTGGGATTTTCCCAGACTCATGAAACATGAGTATTAATCAATCGGTTCTTACGAGGAAAACATGAAAAGTCATTATTTTATGGATCATTATTTTTTACTGAACCATTAATGAAGGTTAAAAACTTATATAGTGGGATAAATATGAGTTTTTGAAAAATATCATTAATTAGAGACATTGATATCTACAATAAATTGTCTCATACAACCAAAACGATGAGTTGTAGATTAGTGACTATCAATGATCTCATGAGGTTGGAGATAAAAATTAGATAAATGTGTTTAATTTGGGATGAAAAATTGATAAATATAATGGAGGTAATAACATATTGTCTCTCACATGAAATAAGTGTTTATAGAAGTTTCCACGAAACTACATCAATTGAATAAGGAGATATTTTAATTGTGGAAGAGTGGGGATCAAGATAATTAATTCTAATTCAAGATGATGATTACATATAATGTAATATATTAAATTAAGATTCTTCTCAATATTGTAATTATTATCTAATGATTTAACTATAAGATATAATGAAATTATACATGTTCATGAACTAGGGCTATAGTTATTGAGGATAACTAATTACAACCAAAAATAAGGCTAATAAAAATGGGATGAACTTATGTTATCACTATAGATGAGTTTGATAATGGAAGTGAAGTTTTAATTTCACCACATATAACAAATTATAGAATATTTTATACAAAATATCATTTTTTTGGACACATTCTTTCATATAATTCAATTGTATTTTAAATATTCAAAGACCGCATAAAGTCATGGATTTTGAGTTCTTAGTGATAAAACATAGTACTGTAATCATTCTATATCAATCATATAACTCTCCCATAATTAATAATTTTGGGAATAATATCTCAATAAAACATATTAAACCTCATTTATTTTAACTCAATGTTGTATTGGAAATGCATTGGATACCATTATATAAATGCAATATAAGCATTTATGAAATGAAAATCAATATACACTTCCCAAATAATCATCTGATTCTATATAGGTGTATGAATAAGGATAAATCTCCCTTAGAAACTACATTTAAGAAAAAATAGTTGATAATCCTTGAACATATGAACATTATTGGTGAATATATTATTTTCTTCCCCTATGTGTTTCCAAGAATTCCTCTTGAATAATATTTTTATTTATCAATTAAATTTACATATATATTTTCCCAAATTTATGGTTAAAAGTAGGATAGACTCAATGAAGGTAGATAAACTAAAGGTTAAACTATAGAAGAATCTAGAAAAAGGATTTGTATGAAAATGTGATTCATTTTGGGGTTTTCCTATACTATTTATCAAGATAAAATAGAATCCATTTCATCTATTAATTAATTATAATAAATTCAAAAAAAATCAATGTAAATAAAATATTTCCCCAACCAAATATTGAATACTTTTTTGATATACTAAATCTGGATCAGTACATATCTATGATAAATCATTTATTAAAATATCATCAATTATATATAAGGAAGAAATATATTCCTTTGACTAAATTTAGTAAATGATAAATATTCTATGAGTTAATTAATATTTCTTTATATTGCCAAAATATTTTGACAATCAGTATGGACTTAATGAATAGGGTTTTGTAATAATATATCAGTATATTTATAGTTTTCTTTTTGGAGGAAATTATCATATAATCCTAAATAATGAAGAAGAGTTAGGAGAAATTTAGTATTATTATAAATCCATTGAGAATTGTGATGTTTTATAAAAAATATAGTAAGATTGAAATTTAGATGAAATATGTAAAATTCATGCGGTATGTTATCAGATATAAGGGAATATTAGTGGATCCTACAACATCAAAATATATTGAGGGTTATACTAGACCAACATTAGTAAAATATTTAGATAGTTTCCTCAAATTATAGCATAACTACAACTGAATTGTGAGAAACATATCTTGATTATAAAACATGATAAGTATGATAACATAGAAGGGAGTAAAGAATCAATTGAAAGATTAAAATTAAAATACTTTCATGTATATTAAAAAGAAGCTAATAAATGGACTTGTACTCGCACAATATATAATTGGAGAACTGTTGTTGATCTTCAATAATGTTTCAAAGAATATGTTAGGTAATATACTCCTGAAAAATTTAAATGTGATATCCTACACATCAAAAATATTTATGGTTCATAAGAATAAATATATGAATTTTTATCTAGAGTTGGTTGATATATTCTATAAACAAAATATTGAAATAAATTTTCTATATTGGTAAAGGTGTGACATATATTGATATTATTATATCTCTAGGTATATATTCACATATACGAAGCTCAATATAAACACAAGATATTGGTTGGAGTAGATTAGGAACTATGAATTCAAAATCCATAAACAGCATGGGAAGGATATTAAATTGAAGGATGATCTAAATTGAATGATAATTCAATGTTATCCATGATAAGTATTAAGAAGGATCACTCCATATTTTAATTGAAAACTATGGACACAATAATCAATAATTAATGAGAAACTTCAAAGCATTCACATTTCATCTCACAAAAATCCATTCTTGAATAGAATAATAAATATCAAAGAGAAGATACAGAGATAAAAATATGATGTATTTTATATGGAAGGGAAAAATATCAAAATATAATATTGAAAAAAAGGAATTGTGGAATTTTTTATATCATTATGTTTACCATCACAGTCTATGATATAAAACAAGATATTTATTTTTTCCCATATCACAAAATTATTAATGAGCCGAGGGAGAATATATATATATATATATTATATTTACTGGTGGTTTAAAATTAAGAATGAGATTACTATATATACATGAACATGATTTACATGAGAAAAATTAATGGAAAATAGAAAATTATCAGGGGTTATATTTAACTATTACCCAATCATAAAGAGAAATGGGAGAGCATAACAATTTGTTCTTCAAAATAAATCCAATATAAATAATTCCATATGGTTTATATTTGATCATCTAGTAATGAATTATCTTTTCATCCTCATTCAAGAGGACATTTAAATTGAAGAACATGTAATGATATAAACAAGAGTAGTGGTAAGGTAGTGTATCAAAAAATTATTGATTATATTTAATAACGATTTGATCATAACATAAAATTTCAATAAAAATATTCAACATGAAAATATAATAGATTTGAACATTAGTGCATCTTATCTACCCAATACTAATTGAAAATATTATAGGACTATACAAACACATGATGATATAATGAGATATTTCCCTATGGGATTTAAATGATGATGGTGCTAACATCATTCACTATTTTATTTACAACACAACAATAACACTAACTTGAGTATAATGAATTATCCTTATGAATCCCTCCATGAGTTGAAATGTATACCTCTAAAATGATTTGATAGTGATATATAATTTATGGCATGGGTAACAGAACTAGTAAAATAAATAGTATTGAATTACAACTCTATTTAATACCACATACATGAATCAAAAAGCAAAAAGGGGAATATTTTTTTAATCATTAATCAGAACTAGAGTGTGAGGTTTGATGTAAGTGGATCCATTAATAATATCCATTGAATAGAGCCTATGGATTGAGAAAAAGGGTTAATTATATACCATGTACATTGGCCTTATAGATTTATGATCACATCAGAGTTTTGGCATATGGAATATCACTCCTATCAAAAAATTATCATGTGATTAGAGTGTTTATCATATCCCTCTTGATGATGTATATAAAAAATAAATCAATTGAAAAAAAATTAGTACTATAATTATAAATTTATTCCTCTTAAAATTAGAATCCAATGAAAATATTATAATATATATAAAACATTCTATATAATTATATAAATCACCTTTTTGTTGTACCATGGAGAAAGAACAAGTATAAAATGAAAACATGTTTTCCTATGGATGTATGGAAGCATAAGTACAAATACATGTTATCAAATTATTTTTTAACATTAAATTATTTACATGAAATTTTTAATGGGGTAGATTGTAATGAATTTGAGTTTCTTCAATTTCATATTTCTTTCTCAATATATATGTTTGATATTTAGAAATTAAAAATAATGAATCACATAAAAACACTATTTTATTAAATAAAATATATCATTTATTATTACGTATAAATATAATCTCTAAAATTGAAAATCTTTCAATTTTTAAACAAATTCATGTAAATTTTAAAATAAGAGAACAATATTTTGGAATATTAATATCCTTGAAATTTTTCATCTATTAAAAAAATAATATAAAAAACAGAGAACAAATAATCCAGAAAGTGTTTTTAAAATAAACTATATTGAACATTTAATATAAATATAGTGAATGATGAATGATTAATATCATAACTATTTATAGGATGTGTAATAGATACACGGTCATTTTAAATATGATGGTTGAAATAGTATCCTCGCTATTCTGATAGTAATATAGCCATTAAAATAAGAACCTAGTTGAATAATATAGTAAAATAATATCTAGGTATCGTAAAAAATACAAATACTGTAAATACATGTCATAATAAAATTAAATTATAGTGTTAAATATTATAAAAATAGTAAAATAAAGGAAAAATATATTTTTGAGAAATTTATATCTTTTTTAATCTTTAAAAATATTTATGATATATTTTGAAATTTAAATTACTTTTACTTATTTTCTGTTCAAAAAATACTAGTAATATGTATATAAATAATAATAATATCTTAAAATTTTATAATTATATTTTCTATGGGATATAAATATATTCATCTCATAAAAAATTATATTTTTCAATAAATAATGAAATTATTTAAAAAAATAAAATTTTCAAAACCAAAATAATTATTTTAATAAAATAAATTTCATTTTTAGAACAATTAAATCTATATTTTGTAAGGGTGATGTTATTTTATTTTTCATAGATAATAATATATGGAAATAAATGGTAAAATATCTGATATATTATACATTTTTAAAGAATTTATATGAATGAATCTATGACATTTCTAGATGATATAAAAATATTTAAAATAAATAATTATAGATATATAATAATAAAATTTCTATTGAATCACATGATTTATCACCACAAGAACAATATTCGTTCACATGTTTGATCACCCCAAGAATGTTATTATTTGACATGTTTGAAACATGTGATTTAATAGTTTATCTAGGTTCTTGTTTTTCTAGTCAAATAAAAGGGATACCATTTGGTGACATAATTTAATTAGTAAAGGAGTCATAATAAGTTGTAAGGATTGAATTCATACTCACTCTTTTCATTTAAATTCATTTCAAATTACTTCTTAGACAAAATAAATCTAATATCTATGATCAGTTTAATAAAATAACCTATAGTTAATAACTATAATATTGATATTAAAATCATATAATGACACAATTATAGTTTTATATAGTATTTACAAGTGATTATATATGATCCTCTACTTTTATGAAATTATATTATACCTCTTAATTTAACGTTACACAAAATTATCATGCTTTTGACACTACATGGAATTATATGTTCAAACAGTCGTTTATGTATGCCCCTATTTTATTTATTACAGTACTAAAATAATGAAGGGATTAAATAGAAAATTTTATATACGAAATAAAATATGATATATTTAAATTTTAATATGATGTATTATATATGTAATATCATAAATCTGTTGAGCCAATAGTTTGTTATTGTATTTTTATCAATGAATTTAAATGATTTGGAGTGGAAATTATGTTTTATAATATAATGGGGGGATTATATTTATGAAGAAATATTTATATTGATGTGGTATAAAGATCCCAAACATGATTAAAATTAATGAATATATCATGATAGGTGTCACATTATATTAATTCCAAAAATTTAAAGATGGATCTTTAAAGCTGTTTTGTAATATAAATTTCTCATCTCATTCTTTTTATTTTCAAAAAATAATATTTTTAACATCATGTAATTTTTTTATTCATTATGTGTCAATGTTATTTTTAATCATTTAACTATGATTTTAATCGTTTTAAACAAATAAGGAATTATTTGACATAAATATATATTACATGATAATGAGGAATAAATAGACCATCAATTATTTTGATAGGGTGTCTCTATACATCAAAAATAGTTATATCATATATCAAAATTTTAATAAATAATTTTAGATTAATAACATGTTTTTTATATGGGTGAATAAATAGTTTGAAGAATCAATAATGTTATTATATGGGTGATTAATTACTTTTAATTAGGAAATCCCCATTTTATATTCATATCTTATGAGTTTATAAGATTCTTCTAAAAATTAGTGGAGTAAATTTCCATTTTGGATGAGTCTATATAAACTTGGGTAAATATTTAACATCAACCATATTTAATCATGTGTTAATATAAATCCAATGAAATTTAATGGGGTCATTGATTGTTTATGATGAATGAAAAAATAAATAAAATGGATCATTAAATATTTAATTTGGTGATGTGTTATGATATTTTAATCATTAACATAAATATCACAATTAATTATTATTGTTCATCCTATTATTAAATAATTTACAATTATATAAAATTTTTAAGATCATATCAATGAGTTTCCAAATGTATTAGTGTCTAAAAACTCAGAAAATTTGAAACAATAGGGTATATGGTTGATTTTTTTTCTATCCAATGTTGTTTGTGCATGTTTCTAGTTCACTCACCCCAATATGATTTCTGTTTATCGACCTAATATAAAAATCTATACCTTCATCACTAAATTAATTTTCATCACATTCACTAATATTTTAGGTAGAAAAACTATGATTACTATATTAAATATTAAAAATTATTATATTTATCATTCAAAAACGATGTTTATTTTTTCATATAATATAAATAAATGTTAAAATTTTAGTCTTAATGAATGTATACAATTAAAAGGAGGAAAAGGACATATCAAATAATAATAATAATTAATGTATAGTTTGGTTTAGCATAACTCTATATTATGTGTTACACAACTTATCAATAAAACTCAATATTATATGCAACTCAAGATAAACTTGATGCTGTAGATTTCTAAAGATTAACCTTGTCTTTTTTTAATAGAAGTTACCATAGAATTTAAATTAATTTGAAATAATAAAGGTTATAATATTTCTTAGTGTTACATCCTACCCCCAAAAAAATAATTTACCCCTTCAAATTTGACTTTTATGTGATATGATTAAATTTTTAGAATTAATCTTTTGTAACCCACATTTTAAGAAGTGTTAATAAAACATCATTTTAAAATGGTGGTGTGGGAAACATAAAGGTCACTATATGTATCACATAACTAGTCTTCCACATAGGGTAACATAGTTTGGAAATTAAAATATTGACTTGTAAGGAAAAATTAATTCCTATTTAATAATAGATATTGATTGAGAACATGTTAATGGGGATTTAATTTAAATCAAAACCACAAGCCAAAAAGGTGTATAATTGGTCATTCATTTCATTAGAAAACATGGTAATAAGGTAAAATTTTATTTTAAGATAATCATCCTCATGTAAAATAAATATATTACCGTATATTCAAATAGAATATTCACATAAATGATGAGTATAATTTCATCCTTTAATCATTTTTGTTCTAAAATATCTACTTTTATAAAAAAAATGACGAGTTTTGGAGAAACATTTTATTTCCTGAAGAAGTTAAATCCACATTTAAAGACCATATATCCATAAAATGGATAGAAAATGTATTCCATATATCTTTATAAATAATAATAAAAAATATCACATGGTAAGGTAATTCCCAAAATGATTAAACCTTTAAATGATACGATGATATTAAATATTTAATCATTGTACTAATAGTTTAAAGTAAATTATTAAATAAAAAATTTTCCATCTCATTCATTGAACATTTCATGACTATGTTTGAAACCCAAATATTGTAATGTTTTGATCACATACTCTTCTATGATAAATGAACCATTATTTATAAAATAAAATAACTTATGTTCCTAACATAATCATTACATTTGAAAAATTGATGCCATCTCGAAAATCATATTTTCTACTCGGAGATACTAAAACCCTTATCATCCATCATTCATAGGTTCAAGCCCCACTGACGTGTTAGATGTGACAGGTTCCCACTGATTATATGGGTTTTATACTATTGATTCCAATGATTTCGTTTGGGCGCACACATTTGTCTATCAAGGATGACAAAGATGTGCTGACCGTTACCCTGCATTCCTACTTTCCAAAAGTATACGACATCCGTCTATTATTTAGGGACGTTTTATCCTTGATCGAAATGGGATGATGGGATATCGGTTCCTCCTTCCGTGGATTCCTCCTTGGAACTCGTCACCTAGTCAGGGTCTCCCTTGTCGATTAAGACCAGGTTCGTGAAACTCATCCCAATGTCATATGTTATTGGATGTTGGTTAATTACATTGATTTTGATGGGGCATTCCAAGGGGTCTGTCCAGGGCAGCAACATTTCATCGGGGGAGTAGACATTTTGGACATCAATGGTGTGTCTTAGTTTCTTCCCATTATGATAGGGCTTCTCTAGGACATAGAATCCCATGAATACCTTGCTGAGTGTGGGGAATTATATTCCATAGGCATGTATCTGAGGTTTTCCACAACTTCCGATGTATAACATAGGTTATTCTGCAGGTTTAACGTCTTGAAGAGACCGATTAGACTTATCAAAACACTTATTAGAGTGGATCAGATCGGTTCAACCCCTGGAGGGAACACTGATTTTGGGAAAACACGCGGTTATTTACCCAATTTCTAGTAATAGTATGAAAGAGGAGAATTGACAATATCTAATCAGGATGTGGCGACCCGTGTAATAATCAAGATGGATAATGGATGGTTAATTGGTGTAGATGGAGAATGAGATGGAGTAGAATCGTGGGAAACAGTGATGTTGGGATTGTGCCTCGAAGATACTTCCAATATATCCCCGTGATAGGGAATCAAAGTCCATGTAGGTTAGGATGGGGTTATAGGATTGGGGTGTGCGCATAGGACAACGACCCAATGATATACTGGTGCTTAAGTGTGGTTAACAGCCCAAAGTTTATATGCCACAACTAGGGCGGACTAGAGATATGGGTCCCAACGAAAGGGACAACAATAGCCTACCACTGGGTTTTCGTTGACAATGACATACCGCTGAATGGGGATCACAACAGCATACCGCTACATGGGGTTCACAATGGCATACCTATAGATAGAGGATCACAATGTCTTACCACATGATAGTGAATTAAAATGGCTGACTGCTGGATAGGGGATCACAATGTCCTACCACTGGATAGAGGACAGTTTAGTATCATGCAGGACAAAAGGGGCGTACATTTTAATGTCATGGAAGACAGGGGGGACCGATGAAAAGTGGTTGGGACAAATGGTTGTTGGGATTTAACCTCAGGAAGGCTTCTTACATATATTTCCATGTAAATGATCAAAGTCCATGTTGTTCAATATTTGGTGGACCGACGTGAAATGGTTGGGACCAATGGTTTTTGGGCTTGAAAATCATGGATGCTTCCTACGTACCTTGCCTTAGAAAGGTTCAATGTCCACGTAGTTTAGGATTTGGTGGACTGACATGAAGTGTTCATGACCAATTGTTTTTGGGCATGAAACTTAGGGGGGCTTTATATATACCATGCATTGGTAAGGATCAATGTCCAAGTAGTTCAGGTTGGTGTTTGAGGATTACACTATAGGCTTCCTAGATAGGATGTCATTTTTCGATGCTTACTCTAAGACCATGTGAGTCATGCTCGGTGTGATAAATATAAGATATCATTGAATTTACGATCACATCGTGAAAGGTGAATCCATTGGAAGTGGAGTGGGGTTTACGTGTGGTTAGTGGCCCAAAATTGATAAAGGGGCATACGTGTGGTTCACATCCCAAAGAGGAAACAGGGGCTTACGCGTGGTTCACATCCCAAGGAGATGGAGATTGGGACTTACTCCATGATGGAGGCCCGAGTAGTGACAAAGCCCAGCGGGATAAGGATTTTTCATGGAAGAGAGGAGGGTTTTGGTGCACATCCCCCCTCTTGGGTCTTTGGAAAAGTAGAAGATTGGAGGAGAAGGGATATCGCCTCCTGCAATAAAGACTAGGGGATTACACAAAGGTCATTGCCCTTTTCCCATGGGCAGATGTCTTCCCAGTTAATAGGTGTCTTTTTCGTAGTAGATAATCACTTCATCTTCTCTTACCTATCCCTAAAGGTTTTTGGGTATGCTTCATTTTATAGTTGATGCCCTTGGAGGCTGAACTCAAGTGACGCTGCATACAAATGCCCACTTGACATCTGATTGGGTGCATGATTTTTTAAGCGCCTGTGGAATGTTGTCATGTCTTCAAGGCTTTTTTTCACAACCACTCCGGTGGTATCTAGAGGGTATCTATGTAATCCTTCAATTAATTTATCCTGGGTCACGCAAGGGTCCCTTTGACTTCACATTGGCGCATAAGATTTTGTGTGTCGTCGGGTGCCTTTGTGCACGGGCCATAACTGATTCTCGATGGCGACGGTGCGCCTGGGCCCCTTTTGTAAAGACCTGGAAATTTCAAGGGAAATTTTTTCCTAAATTTTCTTTGGAATTTTCCATTAATGTAGTTTCTGACGGAACTTAAGTCTGAGGCCCGGTGTGCCCGGAATTATCATCCGAAGTTTGGCTCGGGTACGTTCAGTGAACGGACGAGCGGGTTTTTCTAAATTTTGAACCGGTTCCTGGAATCGAATTCTGAGGGCACCGATGGAATCACAGCACTAGTATTTGCTTAGAAACTCCTCTTCCAGAGTTGCGTTTGCTCGGGTGTGGTTTTTAATTTTTGGGCTTAAGGTTAAGAAATAAAATAATTTGTACGACAAACTTTATTTTATTTCACTTAAAGCCACTTGAATTCCACTAAAAGCTGCTTAAGTGGAGTTGATATGGATAGGGTGCTATCCAAAAATCTACCCCCTTGGTAGGATATTTGTGAGGTGGGGCCCTCACGATCCCCACTATTTCTTTTCCGCTAAGTAACTCACCCGCGAAAACCCGTCATTATTAAAGTCAATTGACGCGTTTTATTAAATTCTTAATGCACAAATTAATTGGGTGGTTTTCTTCATTGAATTAATTCTATGAATTAATTTATTCGTTTCTTAACCTGTTTGAAATCCGTTGGCGTAATAATAAAATAAGACCAACACACCACTTCTGAAAAAATGCTCGTTGAGAGGATTCGGAAAACCTCAAGTTCTTCATCCTCCTTCGCGAAGAACGTGAAGAACGCGAAGAACGCGAAGAATTCCATCACCCTCGGAGATTGACGACGCTTCATCTAAGACGTTCTTCCCCGCCCCGATCTCCTATCACCAACTGCTTGAGGTAGGAGATTTCGGGTTTCCTTTAAAACTTCTTTGTGGTTTATAACAACACACAGATTTAACTATTTATAATTAAATCTGTTTTTTCTTGGTCCTCAGAGTTCGTCGACGCAACGTCGGATACCGCGACGACGCGACGATCCCCTCCTTCCACGACGATCAATTTCTGTGAAGAATGCGCGTGCGACGACTTGACGAGGTAGGGTTTTTAACTGAGGATAATAATACCCTTTTTCCTCGAATGTTTCCTTTTGAAAAGAAAAAAATGCGGATCAACTCAGTATTAAGTTGATCCGCGGGAAGTTTGGTTATGGGATGAGTATTATTGATTGCGGGTAATCGGTAGGGGTTTTTTTTGTGAAAGAATAATTTTATTCGGTGGTTGTTTCCTTTCAAAACAATGAACCCGGATCAAAAGTAAAATTTTAATTTATTAAAATTGTATCATGTTACGTTATCAAATGATAATTTATTTCTCCAGACGGTTATCATCTAACGCGGAGGGTGCGGGCCCAATGAACACGGCCCGACTACCCTCCGCAGTTCTTCGTTGTTCTGCGGATTTGACGGGCGACGACAAAATGTGCCGCAAGGGAGATTTTATGTTTCCGCAGTGAAGAATGGGACCCGGGAGGAGCAGCGGCATAGACGGGAATGAAAGCGGACCACCGGAGTGACTCCAACGGCCCGCGGGATCCACCGGCGGCGCGGGGCGCCGGCGGCCGGAGGCGACGGGGCCCCGGCGTGCCGCCGGAGGAAGCCTCCGCGGTGCCAGCGGACTCGTGGACGCACGGGTCCAACGCACGCAGGATGCGGCGAAGCCGCGTTCATTGACCAGGGTGGCCCCCCGTGGGGGCCGCGGAGCTGTCACGCAGGGGCAGCGTGCCACACGCGTTGCTCGGCCGCTCGGTCGAGCCGAGCCGGGCCGGGCCGCACCCTAGCTGGACCGGACCGGGTCGGGTCGACCTGGTTCGGCCGACCCAGGGGGGTCAGGCCGGGTCGGCTTGGGCCCAGACCCCCCGTCTTCGGACCATTTCGGTCTTTTTCCCATAACATGAGCTGCGGGCCTCCGAATGATGCGCCATCAGCAGCAATGCGATACTTGGATCGAGACGGTCGTTTCGGTATATCACACTCAAAGTTTCGGAACACTTTGGTTTCGGCCTGGTTTGTTCGGATACGAAACCAACCGGGCCCTTGGAGCGGAAACGCTCATATCATGAGTTTCGGACGTCTGATTGACGTGCCGTCGACTTTGATGTTTTCCTCTTGATGAGACGGAACTTTTGGCATACTTCGCCCGAGTTTTGGTTGTTGTTGGATAGTGGCCGGGTCGGATTGTACTCAAATTCCAACCGGGACCCTAGAACGGTAAAGCTGATATCATTCAGACTGGACGTCCGTTTGACGAACCATCAGCGGCGTTGGTGATCTCATTGAAAAACAGTCCCTTTGAGTATACCCGATGAGAGTTTGGGGTAATGTTGAGATATGTCATGACCCGTCCTCGGGGCCCGTGCCGTGACTACCCCAAGCCCGCCTTCCATAGGCCAGGGGCTGGCGACTAGCACCAAGGCGTAAAATCCCAGTAAACAGGGAAGGAATTGCCTTTATAAGTTACAACCACACAGAGTCAGCAAGCGGAAAGTAAAGTGCAGAAAGGTAAAGGGGGCCGGAAATACAAGCCCAACTGTAAAGTACAACTGAAAAAGTAAAGAACAGCAACTGAAGAAAAGACGGCGGCCTCGTGTCGTCCACTGGCAATCCCACCTGAAGGGTGGGTACAGATAGCCTCCAGGCTCCTCGGGTCCCACGTCCGCTCCGAGCACGTCCCGCCCAGTGGTCCACCTCCAGGTACCGTCCTGCTCCACGCCCCAACCGTGATCAGCGCTGTCCGTCGTCTGCAACCAACACAACAAGGTGCGGGCATAGCCCATGCAGGGGTGAGTACAAGCTACTCAGTAAGGACCCCGAGACCCCCGAAGGTCTCCCGAAATCCACAAAGGATATAGCACAAAAGAAAGATGCAATCATGAAGTAACATCTGACTCGACTTAGGTATATGCCCATACATATACCTAAGTCCCCAATTCTAGCTCTTCTCACGAGCTCAAGAACAACTCAATCCACAAAGGAAAGCAAGACTCAAATCCACAAGGAGAGTAAACAGTAAATCCACATAGGATAGTTCAACACAATCCACAAAGGAGAGTAACATAAGATTCAGCTCAACCAGGTATACTTTTTCAGATGACGTCAAAGATGATCACTGATCCATCTAAGTCGTCGGACCCACGAAGGATCGATAGGTACTAACCCCCGCAAAAGACCCACACAGGATCGGGCTCACACAGAACCTGTAGGCAATGGCTCACACAGAGCCGGTAGGCAGTGGCTCACACAGAACCGGTAGTAGGACCCACATAGGATCGGGCACTGATCCACGTAGGATCGCTGAGTGCAGTAGTCGACGCAGTCCACTGAGGATCTCTGCACAGTCGTCGCCGCAGTCCACGAAGGATCTCTGCTCTGTCGTCGTCGCAGTCCACGGAGGATCTCTGCTCTGCCGTCGTCGCAGTCCACGGAGGATCTCTGCTCTGTCGTCGAAGTCACAGCCAGCGCTAGGGTTCCCGCACATAGCGAGCTCGTTTAGGAGGGTCCGCTCCACGAGCCGAGAGGCTGATATATCAACTGACACGTAGTCCGAAGTTGATGTATCCAAAAGTTCCGTATCGACAACAGGATCTCAACGCAACAGACGGCGCGGTAATCGGACGCCCGGTCTGAGAGTTATTGGCATTTTCGTCCCAGGGGCCCGGTTGGTTTTTAGGGCAAAACCAACCCGACCGTACTCCGCCTGTATCCGATCCTCGGGCGGAGTATGCCAAAAGTTCCGTCTCACTTAGAGGAAACTACCACAGCTGACGGTACGTCGATCGGACGTCCGTAGCTCAAGTTATGAGCGTTTCCGCTCCGAGGGCCCGGTTGGTTTCGTGTACGAACCAACCCGGCGAACCCAAAGATTTCCGAAACCTTGAGTATAATTTACCGAAACAACCGTCTCGATCCAAGGATCGCGTATCCGCTGACGGTTCGTCAATCGGAGGTCCCAGGCCCAAGATATGGGCAAAAGACCGAAGAGGGCCCGAAACGGGGGTTCTGGGCCCGGGGCGACCCGGCCCGACCCCCCCCCCTGGGTCGGCCGGACCGGGTCGGCCCGACCCGGCCCGACCCGGCTAGGCCGGGTCCGGTCCGGCCTGGGCGCGGCCCGGCCGCCCGGACCGGCCGGCTCGGCTTCGGCCGAGCGGCCGATGGAGGGCGCCGCGGGCTTGACCCGCGGCTCAAGCGAAACGCGGCCCCGCGGGGGGGGGGGGGGGGGGGGGGGGGGGCGCCTGCCACGCGTACGCGGCCGGGCCGCCACGTCCGTTTCCCGGTTCCGTGCAGCCGCAGAACCGGCCGCCGCCGCCGTGGCTTCAGCCGCGGCGGACTTCCTCCACGGCGGCGCGGACCCGCGCCGCCGCCGCCTTCCGCGGGCCGCCGGAGATGCTCCGGTGGCCCGATTCCTTTCCCGTATGCGCCGTTGTTCCTCCCGGGACGCGTCCTTCACTGCGAAATCAACAAATGGCCCTTGCGTCGTGCTTTTGCCGTCGCCCGCCAAATCCGCACAAAAAAAGGAAGATCGGCGGAGGGTTGCCGGGTCTTGTTCGTTAGACCCGCACCCTCCGCGTTAGTCATAATCAACGGGAGGAAAGGCTACAACAATTTTTAATCAAAGATAAAAATTGTTCACTCCTTTTCTTTTAAACGGCATTTCAATTTTTAATTAATTGAAAAAAATTCATGCCGATTCTTTATTCAAAAGAAATAAGAACACGGGAATGAATCATCAAGAAAATAAACCCCTACCTTGTCGTCGTCGTCGGACGAGAGGTCGTCGCGGGATCGCTCGTCGCGGAAGAAGGGGGATCGTTGCGTCGTCGCGGTATCCGGCGTCGCGTCGCCAATCTCCGGATCAAGATCAAACGGATTTAATTAATTTAAATCCGTTGATATCGAAATTAAAAAGGGAGAATTCAAACGATTCGTTTCTCACCTTAGTTGCCGAACGAAGATCGGATGCGGAGGAAGGGGCGTCGCCGAAGAACGTCGCGGGTAAGGCTCGTCGACGTCGCAGATCTCGGTGTGCGTCGTCGAATTCCGGTCGTCGGCGTTCTTCGCGTTCTTCGCGGGGAGACGAAGAAACAAAGATCCTCTCAAATCCTTTCAAAGGATTTTTTTTAGGTTGGTCTTATTTTATAAACATGCCAACAACGCAAAAGCGTAAGTAACGACCCATCAGTTCGTTGAATTAATTCAACGAGCGAAACTGCCCATTTAATTCACGAAGGAAACAGCCCATTTAATTCACGAAAGAAACAGCCCATTTAATTCACGAAATAAACCGCCCAATTAAATGGTCTGTTAAGAATTAAAGAAAACGCGTCGGTTGACTTTTCAGTTACTTTGATGGGTTTTCGCGGGTGCGTTACTTAGCGAAAGAAACGGCGGGGCTCGTGCGGGCCCTGCCTCACAAATATCCTACCAAGGGGGTAGGATATTTTCTGGATAGCATCCCATCCAGTTCAACTCAGTTCAAGCCGCCCTTAAGTGGCTTCAAGTGGCTTCCAAGCAGCTTAAGTGAAATAAAATAAAGTTGTCGCACAAACATTATTTTATTTCTGACTTAAAGCCGCAAAATTTAAAAAAACATGTCTGAGCAAACGCAACTCCGAAAGAGGCGTTTCTAAGCAAATACCGGCACTGCGATTTCATCGGTGCCCTCAGAATTCGATTCCGGGCACCGGTTCAAAAGTTAGAAAAACCCGCTCGTTCGTTCACTGAACGTACCCGAGCCAAACTTCGGAAATTGATTCCGGGCACACCGGGCCTCGGAATCAGGTGCCGTCTTAAGCTGCGCTCTTGAAAAATTCCAAAGAAAATTAAGAAAAAAAAATTTCCTTGAAATTTGCGGGTCTTTACATTACTCCCACCTCAGGGCTTTACGTCCCCGTAAAGATACATCAAAAACTAGGGGAACAAATGGGGGTACTGAGCACGCATCTGAGCCTCCCGCTCCCAAGTGCTCTCCTGGAGGTTCCCGTGCTGCCATCTGACGCGCACAAGAGGAATCGACCGCCCATGTAGGACCCGCTCCTGTCGATCCTCGATCTCCACTGGGACCTCCGCAAAAGTCGCCCCATCGTCCACGTCCAGCTCCCCAAAGTCGATGATGTGCGTCGGTTCGTGCACGTATCTCCTCAGCTGAGACACGTGGAAGACATCGTGCACCCGGTGCAACTGAGGTGGTAGAGCCAGGCGATAAGCCACCTCTCCTATCCTGCTGAGGACCTGGAAAGGCCCGATGAAGCGTGGAGACAACTTGCTGCCTCGGCCAAATCTCCGTAAACCACGTCGAGGTGAGACACGCAAAAAGACGTGGTCGCCATCCTCGAACTCTAGTGGCCTCCACCTCCTGTCAGCATATGACTTCTGACGGCTCTGAGCTGTCCTCATCCTCTCCTGGATGATCTGGACCTTCTCTATCGTGGCTCGGACCATCTCTGGTCCCACGAGTGCTGACTCCCGAGGGTCTGTCCAGCACAACGGTGATCTGCAGGGTCTGTCGTACAACGCCTCGTATGGTGCCATCCCGATGGTGGAGTGGTAGCTGTTGTTGTACGCGAACTCCACCAAGGGTAGGTGGTCCTCCCAGCTACGACCAAAGTCGAGAACACATGCACGGAGCATGTCCTTGAGTGTCTGTATGTTCCTCTCCGTCTGACCATCCGTCTGAGGGTGGAAGGCTGTGCTCAGATGGAGCCGCGTCCCGAACGCCTCCTGCAACCCCTTCCAAAGCCGGGAAGTGAAACGAGCATCTCGATCGGAGACGATAGACGATGGAACACCGTGAAGCCGTACGATATCCTGGACGTAAAGACGTCCCAAGCTCTCCACTGAGCCCTGCTCTCTGATGGGTAAGAAGTGTGCCGACTTGGTGAGTCGGTCGACAATCACCCAAATGGAGTCGTGACCTCTGGAAGTGCGTGGAAGTCCAGTCACGAAGTCCATAGATATGTCGTACCACTTCCACTCCGGGACCTCCAAGGGCTGTACCAAGCCTGCTGGTACCTGATGCTCTGCCTTCACCTGTTGACAGGTGAGGCATCGTGAAACGAACTCTACCACAGCTTTTTTCATGCCCGGCCACCAGTGCTGTCGTCTGAGATCCTGGTACATCTTCGCCACTCCGGGATGTACTGCCAAGGGAGAAGTGTGAAACTCTCTCAGCACCTCCTCTCGTAAAGCGACTGGTACGAAAGTACGTCCTCTGAAAAGGATGTCGTGCTCTGCTCCAAGGGAGAAGCCATCAGGCGCCTGACCTGAGGATATCAGTGCACGTCGGGTCTCACAGTCAACGTCCTCACGCTGAGCCTCTCTGACCCGCTTTAGAAGTGGAGGAGAGACTGTGAGAGACTGAAGAAAGGCTGCTCCGTCTCTATCCACAAAGGATATCTGTAAGGAGGCTAGCTGCTCCGTCGCCTCCTCAAGTAGCTGAATGCCCGTCCTCTTGCTGAGGGCATCGGCTACCACGTTCCCCTTCCCAGGAGTATAGACTATCTCAAAGTCATAGTCCTGGAGGAACTCAAGCCATCTCCGCTGTCTCAGGTTCAGGTCCTTCTGAGAGAAGATATACCTGAGACTCTGGTGATCAGAAAAGACTGTGAAGCGCTCGCCCATCAGATAGTGCCGCCAAGTCTTCAGAGCGAAGACCACTGATGCTAACTCCAGGTCATGAGTGGCGTAGTTCTGCTCATGCGGCCTCAACTGACGTGATCCGTAGGCGATCACGGCCCGCTCCTGCATCAGGACGCATCTGAGTCCAGTCCCTGATGCATCGCAGTAAACTACGTACCCAACTCCCTCCTTAGGCAACCTCAAGATAGGTGCGCTGGTCAATCTCTGCCTCAGCTCCTGGAAGCTCTGCTGACATCTGTCTGACCACACGAAGGGTTTCCCCTTCTTCGTCAACGCTGAGAGTGGTGCCGCAACTCTGGAGAAGTCTGGCACGAATCTACGATAGTATCCCGCTAGGCCCAAGAAGCTCTGCACCTCTGTCACGCTCCTGGGTGGCTCCCAAGCTAGCACTGCCTCGATCTTCGCGGGATCCACTGCAACTCCCGCCTCAGAAATGACGTGCCCCAAGAAATGGACCTCACGTAACCAGAACTGGCATTTTGAGAGCTTGCCATAAAGCTGGTGCTCTCGGAGTGTGTCTAGCACAACTCGCAGGTGGTAGGCATGCTCCTCCTCAGTCGTCGAGTATACCAAAATGTCGTCAATGAAGACCACGACAAATCGGTCGAGGTATGGCTGGAAGATCATGTTCATGAGGCTCATGAACACTGCTGGAGCATTGGTTACGCCGAACGGCATAACCAAGAACTCATAATGGCCATACCGACACCTGAAGGCCGTCTTCTGCACGTCCTCGTCTCGAACTCTGAGCTGATGATAGCCTGACCGGAGGTCTATCTTCGAGAACCACCGCGCTCCCTTGAGCTGATCGAAGAGGTCATCAATCCGTGGCAGCGGATACTTGTTCCTCACTGTCACCTGGTTCAGGCGACGATAGTCGACACATAGTCGCATGCTCCCGTCCGCCTTCTTGGCGAACAAAATCGGGGAAGCCCACGGTGAAACACTGGGTCGGATAAACCCCTTGCTCTGCAAGTCCTCCAACTGTACCCGCAGCTCTCGAAGCTCGGCGGGGGCCATCCGATATACTGGAGTAGATATCGGGGTTGTCCCGGGGTACAAGTCGATGTAAAAGTCTACCTCTCTACGAGGAGGTAGCCCTGGAACGTCATCGGGAAAGACGTCCACGTACTGGTCCACCACTACAGGAAAAGCTGGACTCCGCACGTCCACTGCTCCTAGGATGAGGCTAGCCAACTGATGAGAGATGGGCTGCACTCTCCTCCGCGGAAGTCCATCCTGTGCTGCAAAGGTTCCCTTCTCGCTGGTGAAGGTAAACCTGCTCCCGTCGGTGCGAACACATCGCACCTTGCGCCTAAAACAGTCGATCTGGGCATGAACCGTGGATAGCCAATCCATGCCCAAGATGACGTCGTAAGGCCTCGACGCCTCTACAAGGAGATCCCAGCCGAAGCTCTCTCCTCCTAGAGTAAGCTCACACTGCCGGCACCAGTGCGTAATCGTCGAGTCTGCTCCCGTAGGAGTCTCTAGCCGTAAGGATCGAGCCAACGGCTCAGTCGGAATCTCCGAGCTCCGAACAAGGGTAGAGGCTATGAAAGAGTGACTCGCTCCTGTGTCTATAAGAACTGCAGCAAGGGTGGAATAGACACAGATCGTACCTCGAATCATCTCTGGCATGTCGGGGTCGTAGGCCTCCACTGCCTAGAGCTGGGCCTGCCCCTGCCCACCAGCTCCCTGTGGTCGAGGTGACCCTCCTGGTGGTGGTGGGGGTAGAGCCTGGAAGCGTCGCCCACCACCCGCTGCTCGGCCAGCTCCCCTGCCTCGTCCGCCTCCTCCCTGCGGACCGCCACGGTCGACCCTCTGCCTCTGCCTGGGTGGCCCCTCCACCGTCTGCTGCTCCTCTGATCAGCGAGTCGGGCTGTCACGAGCCATGTGACCCTGCCCGCCGCAGGAGTAGCACAACCTGCCTCTCGGAAGGCTGGCACTCCGCTGTGTGCCCCGTACTGCTGAGCCAGTGTCCTGAGGCCGTCTGCGTGGGGGTCTGGTCTGCCTGGACCCGAGAGTCATCCGTCGGCTACCTGCTGCCGAAGACTCAGCTACCTGCCGCCCGACGCTAGGTCTCGCTGCTGAAGAAGGCTCTGCCAGGAAGCTCTCGATCAGGAGGGCTCGCTCCAGCACTCCCACCTGGGTCGGAATGCTGAGGGAGATCAGCGATGCCCGAATCTCATGTCGCAAGCCCTGCTCGAAGGTCCGGGCCCGGAAGAAGGGGTCCCGTACCATGTCGGTCGAGTAGCGAGATAGGTCAGTGAACCTCGCCGCGTACTGAGCGACCGTCATGCTGCCCTGGCGCAGCTGGAGAAGCTCCTGGATGCGCACCGCTCGGAGGGTGGCCGAGACGAACTCAGAGCGGAAGAGGCTCTCGAAGTCCGCCCAGAGCAAGGATGCCTCATCGTGAACCTGGAGCATCAAGCTCCACCATCGTCCTGCTGCCGCCTGCAGGAGGCTCGCCGCGAGGATCACCATGAGATCCGCTGGTGTCCTCACTAGCCTAAAGATCTGTACCACCGCCTCTAGCCAGTCCTCGGCGGCCTGGGGGTCCGCCTCACCGTGAAACCTGGGCGGTCGCTGGCTCTGAAACTCATGCAGTGCCCTGAGGCGACGTGCATCGTCAGCGTCTGGTACTGGTAGCATCGGTGGCTCGGCGGTTAAAGCTACCGCCGGTGCCACTGCTGGAAAAGGGCCCTGCACCGAGGCCTCGTCGCTCGGTGGGCTGCCGTCGCGCCCGACACTCGGAACCCTAGCTGGCTGTCGTCGCGGGGCCATCCTGAAAAGGAGAACAAGAGCACCACAGTCAGAACAGTATACCTGGTGAGCTGGCACAAGTAATCACAAGGAAAACTTGAGACTTTCATAAAGCAGATTAGTATACCCGGTGAGCTGACATAAGTAATCACAAAGAAAACTTGAAACACACACGCAATCAATGTTTTCATGCATTAAGTCGGAAATCAGGAGTCAGGGTCCTGGTGTACGGATAAGTCGGCCGCCGCACCAACACTGGGCTCCCTGAACTGATAACCACACTCAAGACACTAAATACTATTGCTTCATATAGAATGAAAGGACGATCAGAGTCTGCGGTAGAACCGACCGCCTCTGATACCAATTTGTCACGACCCGTCCTCGGGGCCCGTGCCGTGACTACCCCAAACCCGCCTTCCATAGGCCAGGGGCTGGCGACTAGCACCAAGGCGTAAAATCCCAGTAAACAGGGAAGGCATTGCCTTTATAAGTAACAACCACACAGAGTCAGCAAGCGGAAAGTAAAGTGCAGAAAGGTAAAGGGGGCCGGAAATACAAGCCCAACTGTAAAGTACAACTGAAAAAGTAAAGAACAGCAACTGAAGAAAAGACGGCGGCCTCGTGTCGTCCACTGGCAATCCCACCTGAAGGGTGGGTACAGATAGCCTCCAGGCTCCTCGGGTCCCACGTCCGCTCCGAGCACGTCCCACCCAGTGGTCCACCTCCAGGTACCGTCCTGCTCCACGCCCCAACCGTGATCAGCGTTGTCCGTCGTCTGCAACCAACACAACAAGGTGCGGGCATAGCCCGTGCAGGGGTGAGTACAAGCTACTCAGTAAGGACCCCGAGACCCCCGAAGGTCTCCCGAAATCCACAAAGGATATAGCACAAAAGAAAGATGCAATCACGGAGTAACATCTGACTCGACTTAGGTATATGCCCATACATATACATAAGTCCCCAATTCTAGCTCTGCTCACGAGCTCAAGAACAACTCAATCCACAAAGGAAAGCAAGACTCAAATCCACAAGGAGAGTAAACAGTAAATCCACATAGGATAGTTCAACACAATCCACAAAGGAGAGTAACATAAGATTCAGCTCAACCAGGTATACTTTTTCAGATGACGTCAAAGATGATCACTGATCCATCTAAGTCGTCGGACCCACGAATGATCAATAGGTACTAACCCCCGCAAAAGACCCACACACTATCGGGCTCACACAGAACCTGTAGGCAATGGCTCACACAGAGCCGGTAGGCAGTGGCTCACACAGAACCGGTAGTAGGACCCACACAGGATCGGGCACTGATCCACGTAGGATCGCTGAGTGCAGTAGTCGACGCAGTCCACTGAGGATCTCTGCACAGTCGTCGCCGCAGTCCACGAAGGATCTCTGCTCTGCCGTCGTCGCAGTCCACAGAGGATCTCTGCTCTGCCGTCGTCGCAGTCCACGGAGGATCTCTGCTCTGTCGTCGAAGTCACGGCCAGCGTTAGGGTTCCCGCACATAGCGAGCTCGTTTAGGAGGGTCCGCTCCACGAGCCGAGAGGCTGATATATCAACTGACACGTAGTACGAAGTTGATGTCTCCAAAAGTTCCGTATCGACAACAGGATCTCAACGCAACAGACGGCGCGTCAATCGGACGCCCGGTCTGAGAGTTATTGGCATTTTCGTCCCAGGGGCCCGGTTGGTTTTTAGGGCAAAACCAACCCGACCGTACTCCGCCTGTATCCGATCCTCGGGAGGAGTATGCCAAAAGTTCCGTCTCACTTAGAGGAAACTACCACAGTTGACGGTACGTCGATCGGACGTCCGTAGCTCAAGTTATGAGCGTTTCCGCTCCGAGGGCCCGGTTGGTTTCGTGTACGAACCAACCCGGCCGAACCCAAAGTTTTCCGAAACCTTGAGTATAATATACCGAAAAGACCGTCTCGATCCAAGGATCACGTAGCCGCTGACGGTTCGTCAATCGGAGGTCCCAGGCCCAAGATATGGGCAAAAGACCGAAGAGGGCCCGAAACGGGGGTTCTGGGCCCGGGGCGACCCGGCCCGAACCCCCCCCTGGGTCGGCCGAACCGGGTCGGCCCGACCCGGCTTGGCCGGGTCCGGTCCTGCCTGGGCACGGCCCAGCAGACCGAACCGGCCGGCTCGGCTTCGGCCGAGCGGCCGAAGGAGGGCGCCGCGGGCTTGACCCGCGGCTCAAGCGAAACGCGGCCCCGCGGGGGGGGGGGGGGGCGCCTGCCACGCGGACGCGGCCGGGCCGCCGCGTCCGTTCCCGGTTCCGCGAGGCCGCGGAACCGGCCGCCGCCGCCGCGGATTCAGCCGCGGCGGACTTCCTCCACGGCGGCGCGCCGGGCGCCGCCGCCTCCGGTCGCCGCCGCCGCCTTCCGCAGGCCGCCGGAGATGCTCCGGTGGCCCGATTCCTTTCCCGTCTGCGCCGTTGTTCCTCCCGGGACGCGTCCTTCACTGCGAAATCAACAAATGGCCCTTGCGTCGTGCTTTTGCCGTCGCCCGCCAAATCCGCACAAAAAAAGGAAGATCGGCGGAGGGTTGCCGGGTCTTGTTCGTTAGACCCGCACCCTCCGCGTTAGTCATAATCAACGGGAGGAAAGGCTACAACAATTTTTAATCAAAGATAAAAATTGTTCACTCCTTTTCTTTTAAACGGCATTTCAATTTTTAATTAATTGAAAAAAATTCATGCCGATTCTTTATTCAAAAGAAATAAGAACACGGGAATGAATCATCAAGAAAATAAACCCCTACCTTGTCGTCGTCGTCGGACGAGAGGTCGTCGCGGGATCGCTCGTCGCGGAAGAAGGGGGATCGTTGCGTCGTCGCGGTATCCGGCGTCGCGTCGCCAATCTCCGGATCAAGATCAAACGGATTTAATTAATTTAAATCCGTTGATATCGAAATTAAAAAGGGAGAATTCAAACGATTCGTTTCTCACCTTAGTTGCCGAACGAAGATCGGCTGCGGAGGAAGGGGCGTCGCCGAAGAACGTCGCGGGTAAGGCTCGTCGACGTCGCAGATCTCGGTGTGCGTCGTCGAATTCCGGTCGCCGGCGTTCTTCGCGTTCTTCGCGTTCTTCGCGTTCTTCGCGGGGAGACGAAGAAACAAAGATCCTCTCAAATCCTTTCAAAGGATTTTTTTTAGGTTGGTCTTATTTTATAAACATGCCAACAACGCAAAAGCGTAAGTAACGACCCATCAGTTCGTTGAATTAATTCAACGAGCGAAACAGCCCATTTAATTCACGAAGGAAACCGCCCATTTAATTCACGAAAGAAACAGCCCATTTAATTCACGAAATAAACCGCCCAATTAAATGGTCTGTTAAGAATTAAAGAAAACGCGTCGGTTGACTTTTCAGTTACTTTGACGGGTTTTCGCGGGTGCGTTACTTAGCGAAAGAACCGGCGGAGCTCGTGCGGGCCCTGCCTCACAAATATCCTACCAAGGGGGCAGGATATTTTCTGGATAGCATCCCATCTAGTTCAACTCAGTTCAAGACGCCTTTAAGTGGCTTCAAGTGGCTTCCAAGCAGCTTAAGTGAAATAAAATAAAGTTGTCGCACAAACTTTATTTTATTTCTGACTTAAAGCCGCAAAATTTAAAAAACCACGTCTGAGCAAACGCAACTCCGGAAGAGGCGTTTCTAAGCAAATACCGGCGCTGCGATTTCATCGGTGCCCTCAGAATTCGATTCCGGGCACCGGTTCAAAAGTTAGAAAAACCCGCTCGTTCGTTCACTGAACGTACCCGAGCCAAACTTCGGAAATTGATTCCGGGCACACCGGGCCTCGGAATCAGGTGCCGTCTGAAGCTGCGCTCTTGAAAAATTCCAAAGAAAATTAAGAAAAAAAATATCCTTGAAATTTGCGGGTCTTTACAAGATACGGCCGAGATTGGTTCGCTCATGAAACCAACCGGTCCCCTGGGACTAAAAGGCTAGTAACTCACAGACAAGGCGTCCGATTGACGCGTCGTCTGTTGTGTTGATACCCCTGTGACGAGGCGGTCACTCAAGATACTTCTTCGTGGGACCTTGTGACACTTATAGTATTGACGAGCATCTCGTGGAGCGGACCATCCTGGAGACGAGCGTGCGGGATACAGAGACCGTGTAGCCGGCTAAGACCTGACGACTGCTTGACCGATCGACTCGGTGTGTTTCGGATAGCCCAGTGGGGAGCACTTGGTTGTAGTGGCAGACCCACAGTGGAGGAGCGCTTGGTTGTAGCGGCAGACCCGCGGTACTCAACAGAAGGAGTGCCTCTGGAGGCTATGAGGGGGAGCGCTTGTTTGTAGTGACAGACCCATAGCAGAGGAGCGCTTTGTTGTAGCGGAAGACCCATGGTACTCAATAGAAGGAGTACCTATGGAGGATATGAGGGGGAGCGCTAGGTTGTAGCAGTAGACCCACAGTGGAGGATCGCTTGGTTGTAGCGGCAGACCCGCGATACTCAACAGAAGAAGTACCTCTTGAGGATATGAGGGGGAACGCTTGGTTGTAGCGGTAGACCCATGGTGGGAAGTGCATGGTTGTAGCGGCAGGCCCACAGTACTCGATAGTAGGAGTACCTCAGCAGTCTTAGGTCAGTGAGCAGTAACTCGGAGTCGTGATAGGACCAATGTACACTCCAGAGACGGGGCTCTTCAGCAGTTACGGTTTCGATAATAAAAAAAATCCTGGTCTGAGCTGAGTCATTGACTTTTGTGTTTACTCATGATTGAGATGGGTTACTTTATAACTTAGGTATATGTATGGGAATATACCTGGGTAGTGGTTATCCGTTGATTTCATAACCCTTGTGTTTCCTCATGATTGAGATTGGTTACTTGATAACATAGGTGTATGAATGGGCATATACCTAGGTGGAGGTTATCTGTTGAGATCTTCCTTGTGGTTATCCTTGTTGGTTTTAGTGAGACCTTCAGGGTCTCGGGGTCCCTACTGAGTATCGTTATACTCACCCCTACACGGGCTATGCCCACACCACGTTGTGTTGGTTGCAGACGATGATAGTGCTGACGGAGGCCGAGTGTTTGAGGAGGTGGACTACACGACGAGTCAGTACCCGGAGGTGGACTACAAGACATGTCAGTATCCAGAGGTGGACTTCGCGACGAGACGAAACACGGAGGAGGTTGACGGGCGAGGGCGTTGTGGAGGATATCTGTACCTACCCGACAGGTAGGATCCGTGGTGGACGACCTAGGAGCTGCGCCATCTGTACCTACCCTTCAAGTAGGATCAGAGGTGGACGACCCAGGAGCTGCTTCCGTCCATCCAGCTATTGTCTTTTCTATTGTACTTGTTCAGTTTTAGTTGTAATTTCTTTTGGGTTTGTATTCTGGCCCATTTACTTTTCATCACTTCTCTTGTACTTAGTGTTTACTTTTTTTTCGCTTGCTTACTCTATGGTGCTTGTTTTCTTTTATAAAGGCACTGCCTTCCCAGACATTGGAATATACGCCTTTGGTGCTAGTCGCCAGCCCCTAGCCTATGGAAGGCGGGATTTGGGTAGTCACGGCATGGGCCCTGAGGACGGGTCATGGCAAATTGGTATCAGAGGGGTTCGGTTCTACCGTAGAACATGGGACTCTGATCCTTTTTTCCCTTTCTGTGAAGCAATAGTGTTAAGAGTACCGAGTGTGGTTTTTAGTTCAGGGAGTCCAGTGTTGGTGCGGGCGGCCGACGTATCAATACACTAGGACCCTGATAACCGATTTTCGACTCTGTGCACGAAAACATTGATTGCGTGTGTATTTCTAGAAGTTTTTAAATATCTGCTCAAACCAGGTCAGCTCACCAGGTATAATCATTTGACAGTGTCACATTGTTTCTTTCAGAATACCTTTTCATGGACGACCAGCTAGAGCCCAGAGGGATGTGAGTATTGATAGCTTGCCGAGCGACGAGGCTTCGGTACAGGGCCCTCTTGCAGTTGAGGCACCACTGGAGGCACCGGCGGTACTACCATACATTGGGCCACCGATGCCACCAGCCCCAGCAGTAGGTGATGCACACCACTTGAGCGTGCTGCATGAGTTCCAGCGCCAGAGACCACCCAGGGTTCTAGGAGAGACAGAGCCGCAGGCGGCTGAGGATTGGTTGGAGGCTGTGGTGAGAGTCTTCAGGCTAGTGGGGACGCCGGCAGACCTCATGGTGATCTTTGCTGCCAGCCTCCTTCAGGAAGCAGTAGGAAGGTTGTGGTGCCACTTGTTCTAATTTTTTGACAGGATGGCCTTCCCATGGGAATAATTCTAGACCTTCTTCAGGGTGTAGTTTTTTCCAGTAGTTCTACACCCCGAGCGTGTATAGGAGCTTCTTCCTTTGCCGCATGGTTTTCGATCAGAAGTTGAGTCATCTGTGGGCAGAAGACAGATGATGTAGAGGTCCAAGAGGACTAGAGCCATCCATACGAGGAGTAGGAAGAGTTATGAATGTGGAGGAAATGGACACCTGGCACGTGACTGTCCGAATCCTCGTACAGTTGATCCATAGGCTTTGGAGGAGCCACCGAGGTAGAAGCAGCGGCGGGTGCTTGAGCAACAGCCGAGTAGTGGACAAGGCAGTAGAGCTCTGGGAGCAGGTGGACATGAGTGGAACTAGTGGATACGTCCCTTGTACTATAGTTCCATTTTGATGTTGTATTCGTGTCTTTGTACTATGAGCTGCAATAAGAAAAAGACACATATCTTTGTGATTCTTGCTTTCCTGTCCTTTTTGTTTGGTTGATACTGAGTTGTCCTGGTTAAGACTATTGACTTGACCCTCACTTTCAAGATTTCTACTGGAGGAGACCCAGTGACCTCGCACTGATGCCGACAGTGTCACTCGACACTTGGAGGCGAGTGTGACAGTTGAATCCTTTAGTAGTTACGTCGAGGCCTTACGACGTCATCCATTGCATGAATGCATCCTTCATGTCAGGATTGACTGTATTAGGCAATGGGAATGGTTCTTCCAGGGGGAATAAGACCGGGTTTCTCTTTTTGGAAAAGGAGAAATTTTAGCAGCTCTTCCGGATCGTAGGCCAAGAAGGTGGAGATCATCCAGGAGCGGATGAAGATTGCACAGTGCAGTAAGAAACAGGAAACCGGTGCCAGTCTTAGAAACTCAAGCGTGTTAAATGTTTCAAGAAGAGGAAGATTTAAAGATATATGAGTATGCAAAGTGGCAGACATAGAGGCAGATCTAGGAGAGTAGCATGAGGCGGTGTACATCTTAATATGCTACAAACACCTTCCTTAGTTATCCCCGCCAAGCTCAGGGAGCTGGAGGGCAGAGGAAGTGTGCGGCTGCATACTGTCAAGGAGTGTGACCCAATGGCTCTAAAAAATGATTCAAGGGACGGTCTGTGTCAACTACTAGCTGCTTTAGTAACAAACATCGATATGAATCATTCATCGCTTTCAAAAATCTTGTCCCAGACCTAGAGTTTCTGGTAAACCGTAGACTTGACCCTCACGTCTAGAAATACCTTGGGAGACGAATCGATAATCACACTTACACCGACGGTGTGGTCAGACCCTCGAGGCGAGAGTTTTGGTTGGAATCTCTTGGTGGCAGGGTCAAGGCCTTACGACGTTGATTTGAGTATGGACTAGGCAATCACAGATCATACCTAAATTGACGGTTTTAGGCAAAAAGGTTTTGGATTAACTACGACGTCGGGATGGGTTTTCCATGGTCGGCGAAAAGGAAACCCCAGGCAGCATAGGATAACTCATACACAAGAGGGTGCGACCGATCACTCTTGAGTCGGTCATCCTTACCCTCGTGACAGAAGTCGTTTGAGTCTCAGTTCTAATAGGAATTGGGGGCCTCTAGAGTTCGAGGATGACGATCACGTCCTTATTCGGGTCTCACCTCGACGAGGTTTACGGAGATGTGGCCAATGTGGAATTCTATCTCTGAGGTTCAACGGACCTTTCTAGGTCCTCAGTTGGGTAGGCGGGGTGGCTTACCACTTGACCCATCCACCTCAATTGCACAAGGTTCACGACGACTTCCACGTATCTCAACTGAGGAGATATGTGCTCGAACCTTCACATATCATCGACCATGTGGAGCAGGACGATGGCGATGGAGTGCCTTTCATGGAGGTTCCAGTGGGAATCAAGGATCGACAGGAGCGGATCCTTCAAGGACAATTGATTCCTCGGGTGCACCTTCTTTGGCAGTACGAGAACCTCCAATTGATCACATGGGAGCGGAAGGCTCAGATGCGTGCTCTGTACCGCTTTTGTGACCCTAGTTTATGTTGAAGCTTTACGGGGACGTAAAGCCTTGTGGTGGGAGTAATGTATTGTCCAGGAAATTTCAAGGGAAATTTTATCCTAAATTTTCTTTGGAATTTTCCAAGAATGCAGTTTCTGACGGCACCTGATTCCGAGGCCCGGTGTGCCCGGAATCATCTTCCGAAGTTTGGCTCGGGTACGTTCATTGAACGGACGAGCATGTTTTTCTAACTTCTGAACCGGTGCCTGGAATCAAATTCCGAGGGCACCGATGGAATCGAAGCGCCGATATTTGCTTAGAAACTCCTCTTCCAGAGTTGCGTTTGCTTGGGTGTGGTTTTTAATGTTTTGTGCTTAAATTTAAGAAATAAAATAATTTGTACGACAAACATTATTTTATTTCACTTAAAGGAACTTAAAGCTACTTAAGCTGAGTTGATACAGATAGGATGCTATCCAAAAATATCATACCCCCTTGGAAGGAAATTTTTCAGGTGGGGCCCGCATGAGCCCCACCATTTCTTTTCCGCTAAGTAACGCACCCGCGAAAACCCATCATTATGAAAGTCAACTGACGCGTTTTCTTAAATTCTTAACGCAGCAATTAATTAGGAGGTTTTCTTTGTTGAATTAATTCTATGAATTAATTTATTCGTTTCATAACCTGTTTGAAATCCGTTGGCGTAATAATAAAATAATACCAATGCACGACTTCTGGAAAAATGCTCGTTGAGAGGATTTGGAAAACCTCAAGTTCTTCATCCTCCTTCTCGAAGAATGTGAAGAACGCGAAGAACGTGAAGAACTCTGTCACCCTTAGAGATTGACGAATCATCATCCGAGACGTTCTTCCCCACCCCGATCTCCTGTCACCAACTTCTTGAGGTAAGAGATTTCAGGTTTCTTTTAAAACTTCTTTGTGGTTTATAAAAACACACATATTTAACTATTTATAATTAAATCTGTTGTTTCTTGGTCCTCAGAGTTCATCGACGCAACGCCGGATACCGCTATGACATGATGATCCCCTCCTTCCACAACGATCAATTTCCACGAAGAACGCGTGTGTGATGACTTGACGAGGTAGGGTTTTCAACTGAGGATAATAATACCCTTTTTCCTCAGATGTTTCCTTTTGAAAAGAAAAAAACGCGGATCAACTCAATATTAAGTTGATCCGTGTGAAGTTTGGTTATGGGATGAGTATTCTTGATTGTGGGAAATTGGTAGGGGTTTTGTTTGTGAAAGAATAATTTTATTCCATAGTTGTTTCCTTTCAAAATAATGAACTCGGATCAAAAGTACAATTTTAATTTATTAAAATTGTATCCTGTTATGTTTTCATATGATAATTTATTTCTCCCAACTGTTATCATCTAACGCGGAGGGTGCGGGCCCAAAGAACACGGCCCGACTACCCTCCGCAGTTCATCGTTGTTGTGCAGATTTGACGGGCGATGACAAAACGTTCCGCAAGGGTGATTTGATGTTTCTGCAGTGAAGAACGGGTCCCAAGAGGAGCAGTGGCGCAGACGGGAACGGAATCGGACCACCAGAGCGACTCCGGCGGCCCGCGGGAGCCACCAGTGGCCGGAGGCGGCGGCGCCCCGGCGCGGAGCCGGAGGAAGCCACTGCGGCGGCAGCGGCGCCAGCGGACCCGCGGCCGCGCGGGTCCGGCGCACGCAGGACGCGGGGAGGCCGCGTCTGTTGACCAGGGCGGCCCCCCGCGGGGGCCGCGGAGCTGTCACGCGGGGTCAGCGTGCCCCCCACGTTGCTCGGCTGCTCGGTCAAGACGATCCGGGCCGGGCCGCGCCCTGGCCGGACCGGACCGGGTCGGGCCTGGTCGGCTCGGGCCCAGACCCCCCCTTCTTCAGACCGTTTCGGTCTTTTGCCCGTAACTTGAGCTACATGCCTCCGATTGATGCGTTGTCAGCGGCAACATGATCCTTGGATCGAGATGGTCGTTTTGGAATATCGCACTCAAAGTTTCGGAACACTTTGTGTTCGGTCGGGTTGGTTCGGATACGAAACCAACCGGGCCCTCGGAGCGGAAACACTCATATCTTGAGCTTCAGACGTCCCATTGACGTGCCGTCGACTTTGATGTTTTCCACTTGATGGGAAATAACTTTTGGCATTCTTTGCCCGATTTTTGGTTGCTGTTGGATAGTGTCTGGGTTGGATTGTACTCGAAATCCAATCGGGCCCCTGGAATGGAAAAGCTGATATCTTTCAAATTGGACGTCTGTTTGACGAACCGTCAGCGGCGTTGGTGATCACGTTGTGAAATGGTCCCATTGAGTATACCCTATGAGAGTTCGAGGTAAAGTTGAGATACGGGCGGGATTGGTTCGCTCATTAAACCAACCGGGCCCCTAGGACGAAAAGGCTAGTAACTCACAGACCGGGCGTCCGATTGACGCGTCGTCTGTTGTGTTGAGACCCCTTTGACGAGGCGGTCCCTCAAGATACTTCTTCGTGGGACCTTGTGATACTTATAGTATCGACCATAAGCTCGTGGAGCGGACCCTCCCGGAGACAAGTGTGCGGAATACGGAGACCGTGTAGCTGGCTGAGACCTGATGACTGCTTGACCGATCAACTCGGTGTGTTTCAGATAGCCCAGTGGGGAGCGCTTGGTTGTAGCGGCAGACCCACAGTGGAGGAGCGCATGTTTGTAGCTGAATACCTACGGTACTGAACATAAGGATTACCTCTGGAGGTTATGAGGGGGAACGCTTGGTTGTAGCGGCAGACCCATAGCGGAGGAGTGCTTGGTTGTAGCGGCAGACCCGCGGTACTCAACAGAAGGAGTACCTCTAGAGGCTATGAGGGGGAGCGCATGGTTGTAGCATTAGACCCACGGTGGAGGAGCGCTTGGTTGTAGCGGCAGATCTGTAGTACTCAACAGAAGGAGTACCTCTTGAGGCTATGAGGGGGAGCACTTGGTTGTAGCGGCAGACCCATGGTGGGGAGTGCTTGGTTGTAGTGGCAGGCCCACAGTACTTGATAGGAGGAGTACCTCAGCAGTCTTAGGTCAGTGAGCAGTACCTCAGAGTCATGATAGGACCACTTTACACTCCAGAAATGGGGCTCTTCAGCAGTTATAGTTTCAATAATAAAAAAATCCTGGTTTGATCTGAGTCATTGACTTTTGTGTTTCCTCATGATTGATATGGGTTACTTGATAAATTAGGTATATGTATGGTCATATACCTGAGTAGTGGTTATCCGTTGATTTCATAACCCTTGTGTTACTTCATGATTGAAATGGGTTATTTGATAACTTAGGTGTATGAATGGGCATATAACTAGGTAGAGGTTATCTGTTGAGATCTTCCTTGTGGTTATCCTTGTTGGTTTTAGTGAGACCTTGAGGGTTTCAGTGTCCCTACTGAGTATCGTTATACTCACCCCTACATGGGCTATGCCTGCACCGCGTTTTGTTGGTTGTAGATGACAACAGTGCTGACAGAGGCTGAGTGTTCGAGGAGGTGGAGTACATGATGAGTCAGTACCCAGAGGTGGACTACATGACAAGTCAGTATCCGGAGGTGGACTTCGCGACGAGACGACACACGAAGGAGGTTGACAGGCGAGGGCGTTGTAGAGACCCGAAGCTTGACTTACATGGAAATTACATTACTTTTGCGGAATACTCAGTACATAACAAAAACACACACACAAGGACCATAATAGTTTAGTGTCTTTGGAAACTCGGAATATAATCTTCTAATCGTGGTGAAAGATCTTCAACATCTCCCATAAAGATATTCTTTTTTTATACCTAAAACCTTTATTTATATCCTGGGGAAAAGAAAACATAAAAGGGTGAGCTCAAATGCTTAGTAAGGGTAAACAAAATAAATATCAATCACATCATATACATAAGAACATAGCTTTTGGAAATCTTAACCTGCAATAAAGAGAGCTCATAATATCATAACATGGGATAAATCATAGAAGTGAAATGTAATCCCAATAATCATGACATAAAACATGAAACATTGTGGCATACACACATAATCATAGAGAATCATTTATTGTTAGTCAAGACTCATTGCCAAGACTATCTTAGTGGACAAAGTCCCTTTCTGAATCGAGTCACCCTCGTTTCAGTCCTGTTTCACTGAACCGGTATAACCTACCATTCCAGCCATGTCTATCTCATGAGATATAAAATCTTTACCCAATGCATTAGAGGGAGATATAGGTCCCACCCTTCTCATAATGATTCTATTCTTATGTGTGCCACAAAATCATAAATCATACATCATTTCATAACCCATGTAATAAAAATGGGAATCTTAAACATCGTGACATCATAAAACAATTCATATAAGATAAAGGAATTCATAAATATAATTCCATCACAACATGATCAAATATATGCAATAATAGGGATATAAATAGAACCCTTTATTTTCTTAGATGGAAAATAGTTTTGATAAAACACTTGAACTCCATTCTTGAGGAAAATATCCTTTCTACTTCAAAAATACATTTCCTTTCTTAACATGTCATACAATTCTTAAATAAAAGAAGTTGATTAAAAATAAACATGAAAACTTGTAAAGGAATCTTCTTGGAAATAATGTTTTAAAAATCCATTCATGCCGTGTATATTAAAAAAACATTCTTCATGTACTTTTGTCAGAAAAGTCCAAAAAGTACCTCGTATGAAAAACGACAAAAGATTCCTTTCATATCCTTTACTAAAAATTCACCGAAGGGTAAAATTGGATTTAAACAATTGTAGGTGGATGGAAATAATATTACATATTGAGGAAACATGGATGTGGATGATAAAATACACCCCAGTAAATGCCAAAGTATAAACAATCTCGGATAAAAATGAGATTGTGATATTTCCCCTTACCTTAGGGCTGACTTGCTTTGTAAGTGTTCCAACCTCCTATATAATTATTTAAATCATGTTATTGACTTATTCTAGAATCATATTCATTGTTATTATATCATATATGGTCCACTTATGACTTTATATTACCCGTTCTTTTGCAAATTCATGTTAAAGTATCGTTTTGGGTAAAATCGTCTCATTTGTCGTTCGTGTTTTTAACTTGTAATTTTTCATATGATTACATAGATCATGATTACTTAATTCCAGAATATAAAACATCATTTATATATATATATTCAGAATATACATATATAATAAATCAGTAAATGGAAAGAAATACACTGTTCATGGAGACGGTAGTCCGTACGTACGCATGAACACTGTTTTCGTTTCCTTATTGAATTAAATGGAATTAAGTAGATGACATACATATAAATATAAATAATTCCCGTATAATTATTATGTCATATATTTCATTAGTACTTATTATATATACTTTATAATCATTCATGAATGGTTAATCATTGAGAATGAATCTCATCGCGTCGTGGAGACGGTAGTCCGTACGTACGCATGAGCGATGATATCGTTCCCATGGTCATGGAATTGTGTTGAAGTGTATGTATACTATTTCAGTATCAATATCACTTTATAATAATCATATATAGTTACTCATTAAACCATTATACCCATCCAATTAAGGTGGTGGCAGAAAATAGATTACACCACGGCGTGGTGATTTCCTTTTTCCGTAGGATGGATAGAAGGTTAATTAGAGTTGTTTCATATTTATAATAACATATCAGTATATAAGAAATACTGATGTTATTACTTTATCATGAAACAACTAAAGAAGAAGATGTTGAAGAAGAAAGAAATTGAAAAAGATCGGTAATGGATATTACCTCTTTTTGACGCGCCTTTTCATAACCTACACTTAAAGAACTAAGGATGGTTTTTATAGAAGACCAGGACCTCTAGGATGATACTAGGGAAGTGGAAAAGAGATTTTTTCAGGGGTTGGCCGAGTTTGAAGGCTCAAAGTTGTGTGAGGAGGAGGGGGAGGAGGTTCCCTTTTATAATGGAGGAGAGGGGCACCTTAGGAATATCTCAAAATATTATTTTATATTAAAGTCAAAATCGGTTTATAATGGTTCCAAAGGGTCTTATTTCGAAGCTAAAGAGGGTATGCGTCTAAATCCTATCAACCAATAGGATTTAGACATGTTTAGGGTATTATTTTAACCTTATCAATTAGATTTAACTCTAAGTTAAATAATTTAACTTTTACCATGTCTTTTTGTTTTCTTTCACTATATGGTTAATACACTTACTATAACATGCCAAACGAACCCCAAATTGTTTTTTATTAATATATATATCCTTATCTAAGTCATTTGGCCGAAACATAGATTTTTAGGAATAAAATAACAATTAGTAATATAATATTTTATTTAAAAACTATTTTGTGTCAATTTTGACACTATTTGATATATGATTTTTGTGAAAGTCATAACAGAATTATATGTTCGAACCAAGTTGATTAAATCAACACTAATATATCATAGTAACCTAGAAAATTAGTGGAACTCATAAAAAGTCTCAGATTACATTTATTTTGGTGTTTATGACATCAATTATGTCAATATTTCATTAATAAGATAATTACTGCATCATCATTGTTTCATAAATAAATTAAATTATTTAATGTCTAAAAATTACAAATAAAATACCATTATGTAGGAAATATTTTTAGATTTCTAATGAAAATTTATAGTCGAATTAATCTTATGTATAACCCCATTAAAAATGATTTACTTATTAAACGTTCATTTTAAATATTTTAACCCTTCTTTAAATAAATTAATAATAAATGTCCTAATCTAACCCAAGTGGGCCTAAATGGTCTTATTTTATTTCTAAGATTGTTTTTGGTCGAATTAAACTTATCCAATAGAATTAGGACATGTGTTAGGGTAATAGTAATATCATTTTTACCCTTAGTTACCCTATTTACTATTAACCGCGGTAAAGTAAAAAGTTACTATTCACCAAAAAATTATTTTTATCTCATTGAACCACATTTTACTTACTGATATCAACCGTGTCTGTCGGAGTTTCGAAATTACATTCACAGAAGCGGTAAAATTAGGTTTTATGAAAAATTCAGTTTTTTTAACTACCACTTAGTAGTTTCACTATTCATCAAAAATTGATGTTTTTCAGAACAATGCCAAAATTTCATCATAAGATATATTTCATATTCCAAATTCAAAAATAAAGTCTATTTTACAAAATTCATAACATAGAAGTTTCATTAATTAATATTATAATTAAATCCCGATGTTAAAACAAATAGCGTGTTTTTAAGAAACAATATCTATCAAAAGATTGACACTTGTTTATGTCTGGTTTAAATGTGAAATTACATCCAATGACCAACATTGTATTAAATTGTAAAAATATATTCTAAATATTCTTTAAAACCACTCAAATTAATAATTTATCACTATTAATTATTTTGATTAAAAAAGTTTTTTTAAATTATAATTTAGTAATTTTCACTATTCATCAGAATATGAAAGTTATCCGCAAAGTACCAAAATTTCACCTTAGGCTAAATTCGATACTCTGAATCCAAAAATGAAGTCCATTTTGAGAGCTAAAATTTCTAAAATTTTAAAAGGTGGTTATTACTATTTATAACGGCTAGTTATAATAATATTATAATAGCATATCGTTGTTTAGTGAAACTCGGTATTGCGTACTACACACGCTATCGAGGAAGGTCGCGATTGTGTGTAATGCAAGTAAAGTCAAGGATATGTGTTTTTCAAGCTCCTTTTGCTGTAGCGTACAACACAAGACATTAATAAAATTAAAAAAGAATAGTTTTCATAAAATATCGGGCTGTTACATTCTACCCCCCTTAAAATGAATTTCGCCCTCGAAATTCGTCGGGGTTATAAATAGTTTACTATTCAAAAGTTTCTTTAATAGAAACCCACATCGTAAAAAGGAATACCAAAACTTGGCTTTAAAAACTAAAGTATGAAATGTAACAATTACCCAAATAAACTAATCACTGGGTTTCCACATAGGTGAAACTATGGATATGGAAGAGAAATCAAACCATCATGTTCTGATGGAGAGTGGTAGAGAACATGGCTATGGAAAAGCCAGTAATCACAAATCCATAGATTTGTGATGATATAAGGTACCATCTGATTCATCAGGTATAAGATCACGAGGACAACATTTTTGGTTTTCAAGATCATTTCCCTATAGTTGAAAATTTGAATTAGAATAAATACTTACTTTATTTTGGTACAATATCACTGTTGTTCGTGCCTTGAACAATTTCCACTTCATCTCTTAAATAAATGAAGTTGAATTTGTTATTCGTGAAGTGTTAGCAGATCATGTGATAGAATGACGGGTCATTCCATCTGTCTCAAACAAAAGGTTACCAAAAATTATATACATATGTCGATCTATAGTGAGATTAATCATATATGGTTCCTAAAATGAACTTATACTTCATATATCATACTGCTTAATATAATAAAACTAGTTTCTACTAAACAGGGACTTCCTGTAGGCCAGTGGTAGGCGATAAAGGCCAGTCGCACTTCGATTGTGAGTTCGATTTCCACAGCCTTGTCCGACGCGATGGGTTGTCGCCCGTCCTGCAGGTTGTCCTTTTTCTAAAACTATATTACTATAACATCCCATCAATAATATCGAAAAAAACTTCTATACTTAAACAATACTAAGTTATATCTAACATAATCCATTCCATTCTCCAGGCTTATCAATAATACTGCAGTCCACTCTCATAACATAGTGAAAACGATTACCAGAGATTTAACACCATCGTCGATCCCCATATATCATAAGATATGTTTTGTTGGTCACATTCAATGTCCTTAATCATGTATTCTCTTGAATACCTTAGTGAAAACATGAATGCAGTTAAAAGTTAACACTTTCCACATACCAAAATCCTCAAAATTCTATTTACTCAAACCAAGATATCACTTAGTCCTTATATCAATGATGAGCTCATGAATACTGTTAAACATTTCATTTTCTCGTTTTCCCTTCATTATGCGCATATCATCTAATTTCCAAAAATATCTCAATTACTTTGAATACCACATTAGACCAATACATAAATATTCCAATACTTTATGATACAACATTATTTTGGAATCCCATTACATAAACACTTAATCATTCCACCACATCGTTATCATATTCAACATCGCCAATAGTGATCGCATGTGACTTCCCTTTGTCCTTTGCCTTCAGTGGTTGCTCATGTTGATCATAACTAATCCTTGGATTAGGGAATTTATTAGCATAATGCCCCATTTCCTTGCACTTGAAGCATTGAAGTGTTGGTGGTGCGTTCTCTGCAGTGTTTGCTTTATTCACATCATTAGAAACCCTTTTTCCATTACTTCGACACTCAGCTACTCGATGACCTTCTTTTCCACATGTAAAACATTTTCTAGTCCCTTTAAGACAATCTCCACCATGCTTCTTTCCACACATTGTGCATAAGAAAACATTCATCTTCTTTTCACCATTATTCTGAGATTTCTCCTTGAACTCCATATTTCGTTTCTTGTCAAAACCATGAGATGGATATGGAACACCAACTTCCATTTCTACCTTGATAGCACAACGCAAAATTTCTTCATAGCTGTTGAAGTCTCTTATAGCTAATGCCCTTCGAAGATTTGGTTTTAAGCCACTGAAAAATCGATCAACTTTACTTTCAGATTGGATGATAATGCCAGATGCATACCTTGCAAGTCTTGTAAAATTTGCTTCGTATATACCAACAGATTCATCATCCTTCTGCTTCAGCTCAAGAAACTCCTTTTCCATCTTTTTTCGAAGAATACGAGGGAAGAACTTACTGAAAAACAAGTTCTTGAACTCTTCCCATTCCATGGACTCAATTTCATCTCTTTACCTCGTATTCTTGATAAGATTCCACCATTGATCAGCTTCACCTTCCAAACGATATACTACTAAGATGACATTATCAAGTTCAGAACATTGAAGAACTGAAAATATCTTTTCAGTGGTACTGATCAATTGTTCATCAACAAGTGGATCAGAAGACCCACTGAAAGAAGGTGTACGTTGCCTCATGAAGGACTCAATAGAATATTGTTCCCTTCTCTGCTCATTTGGAAGTACAGAATGATTCATAGCTTCTGTAAGAATATCAAAAAGATTTTGCACTCCATCACCCATAACATTTGTTTGTTCTGGAGGACAATCATTGCATTGTCCATTGCATTGATCAACACGGTTCCTTCGGGTTCCAGCCATCGTCTAAAACCCAAAAAGAATAGTGTGAGAGGCAAAAATCATGCTAGGGAAAACAACATAATAAAGGGGGAGTACCTTCAATATCTAACATCTTAGGTTTAATTCTATGATCTTTAGTGTAGTTCTAGTACTATAACCTATACGTATACTTAAACTTAGGGACATCCCTAGACATACCATAGAAATATCTCTAGGGATCTCACTAAAGTTCTTGCATCCTAGTTTCCAAAGGTTGACTAAACCTTTCCTCTGATACCAACTGTAGAGACACGATGCTTGACTTACATGGACATTACATTAATTTTGTGGAATACTTAGTACATAACAAAAACTCACACACAAGGACCGTAATAGTTTAGTGTCTTTGGAAACTCGGAATATAATCTTCTAATCGTGGTGAAAGATCTTCAACATCTCCCATAAAGATCTTCTTTTTTTATACCTAAAACCTTTATTTATATCCTGGGGAAACGAAAACATAAAAGGGTGAGCTCAAATGCTCAGTAAGGGTAAACAAAAGAAATATCAATCACATCATATACATAAGAACATAGCTTTTGGAAATCTTAACCTGCAAAAAAGAGAGATCATAATATCATAACATGGGATAAATCATAGAAGTGAAATGTAATCCCAATAATCATAAAATAAAACATGAAACTTTGTGGAATACACACATAATCATATAGAATCATTTCTTGTTAGTCAAGACTCATTTCCAAGACTATCTTAGTTGACAAAGTCCCTTTCTGAATCGAGTCACCCTCGTTTCAGTCCTGTTTCACTGAACCGGTATAACCTACCATTCCAGCCATGTCTATCTCATGAGATATAAAATATTTACCCAATGCATTAGAGGGAGATATAGGTCCCACCCATCTCATAATGATACTATTCTTATGTGTGCCACAAAATCATAAATCATACATCATTTCATAACACATGTAATAAAAATGGGAATCTTAAACATCGTGACATCATAAAACAATTTATATAAGATAAAGGAATTCATAAATATAATTCCATCACAACATGATCAAATAAATTTAATAATAGGGATAGAAACAGAACCCTTTATTTTCTTGGAAAATAGTTTTGATAAAACACTTGAACTCCATTCTTGAGGAAAATATCCTTTCTACTTCAAAAATACTTTTCCTTTCTTAACAAGTCATACAATTCTTAAATAAAAGAAGTTGATTAAAAATAAACATGAAAACTTGTAAAGGAAGCGTCTTGGAAATAATGTTTTAAAAATCCATTCATGCCGTGTATGTTAAAAAAAACATTCTTCACGTACTTTTGTCGGAAAAGTCAAAAAAGTACCTCGTACGAAAAATGACAAATGATTCCTTTCATATCCTTTACTAAAAATTCACCGAAGGGTAAAATTGGATTTGAAAAATTGTAGGTGGATGGAAATAATATTACATATTCAGGAAACATGGATGTGGATGATAAAATACACCCTATTAAATGCCAAAGTATAAACAATCTCGGATAAAAATGAGATTGTGATATTTCCCCTTACCTTAGGTCTGACGTGCTTTGTAAGTGTCCCAACCTCCTGTATAATGATTTAAATAATGTTATTGACTTATTCCAGAATCATATTCATTGTTATTATATCATATATGGTCCACTTATGACTTTATATTACCCGTTCTTTTGTAAATTCATGTTAAAGTAGCGTTTTGGGTAAAATCATCTCATTTGTCGTTCGTGTTTTTAACTTGTAATTATTCATATGATTACTTAGATCATGATTATTTAATTCCAGAATATAAAACATGATTTATATATATATATTCAGAATATACATATATAATAAATCAGTAAATGGAAAGAAATACACCGTTCATGGAGACGGTAGTCCGTACGTACGCATGAACGCTGTTTTCGTTTCCTTATTGAATTGAATGGAATTAAGTTGATGACATAAATATAAATATATATAATTCCAGTATAATTATTATGTCATATATTTCATTAGTACTTATTATATATACTTTATAATCATTCATGAATGGTTAATCATTGAGAATGAATCTCATCGCGTCGTGGAGACGGTAGTCCGTACGTACGCACGAGCGATGATATCGTTCCCATGGTCATGGAATTGTGTTGAAGTGTATGTATACTATTTTAGTATCAAAATCACTTTATAATAATCATATATAGTTACTCATTAAACCATTATACCCATCCAATTAAGGTGGTGGCGGAAAATAGATTACACCACGGCGTGGAGACGGTATTCCGTACGTACGCACGCGCGGTGATTTCCTTTTTCCGTAGGATGGATAGAAGGTTAATTAGAGTTGTTTCATATTTATAATAACATATAAGTATATAAGAAATACTTATGTTATTAATTTATCATGAAACAACTAAAGAAGAAGAAGTTGAAGAAGAAATAAATGGAAAAAGATCGGTAATGGATATTACCTCATTTTGACGTGCCTTTTCTTAACCTCCTCTTAAAGAACTAAGGATCGTCTTTAAAGAAGACCAGGACCTCTAGGATGATACTAGGGAAGTGGAGAAGAGATTTTTTAAGGGGTTGGACGAGCTTGAAGGCTCAATGTTGTGTGAGGAGGAGGGGGATGAGGTTCCCTTTTATAAGGGAGGAGAGGGGAACCTTAGGAATATCTCAAAATATTATTTTATATTAAAGTCAAAATCAGTTTATAATGGTTCCAAAGGGTCTTATTTCGAAGCTAAAGTGGGTATGGGTCTAAATCCTATCAACCCATAGGATTTAGACAAGTTTAGGGTATTATGTTAACCTTATCAATTAGATTTAACTCTAAGTTAAATAATTTAACTTTTACCGTGTCTTTTTGTTTTCTTTCACTATATGGTTAATAAACTTACTATAACATGCCAAACGAACCCCAATTTGTTTATTATTAATATATATATCCTTATCTAAGTAATTGGGCCGAACCTTAGATTTTTAGGAATAAAATAACAATTAGTGATATAATATTTGATTTAAAAACTATTTTGTGTCAATTTTGACACTATTTGATATATGATTTTTTTGAAAGTCATAACAAAATTTTATGTTCGAAACAAGTTCATTAAATCAACAATAATATATCATAGTAACCTAGAAAATTAGTGTAATTCATAAAACGTCTCAAATTACATTTATTTCGGTGTTTATAACATCAATTATGTCAATATTTCATTAATAAGATAATTAATGCATCATCATTGTGTCATAAATAAATTAAATTATATAATGTCTAAAAATTACAAATAAAATACGATTATGTAGGAAATATTTTTATCTTTCTAATGAATATTTATAGTCGAATTTATCTTATGTATAACCCCATTAAAAATGATTTACTTATTAAACGTTGATTTTAACTATTTTAACCCTTCTTTAAATAAATTAATAATAAATGTCCGAATCTAACCCAAGTGGGCCTAAATGGTCATATTTTATTCCTATGTTTGTTTTTGGTCGAATTGTATTTATCCAATAGAATTAGGACATGTGTTAGGGTAATAGTAATATCATTTTTACCCTTAGTTACCCTATTTACTATTAACCGCGGTAAAGTAAAAAGTTACTATTCACCAAAAAATTATTTTTATATCATTGAACCACATTTTACTTACTGATATCAACCGTGTCTGTCAGATTTTCGAAATTTCATTCACAGAAGCGGTAAAATTAAGTTTTATGAAAAATTCAGTTTTTTTAACTACAACTTAGTAGTTTCACTATTCATCAAAAATTGATGTTTTTCAGAACAATGCCAAAATTTCATCCTAAGATATATTTCATATTCCAAATTCAAAAATAAAGTCTATTTTACCAAATTCATAACATAGAGGTTGCATTAATTAATTTTATAATTAAATCCCGCTGTTAAAACAAATAGCGTGTTTTTAAGAAACAATATCTATCAAAAGATTGACACTTGTTTATGTCTGGTTTAAATGTGAAATTACATCCAATGAACAAAATTATATTAAATTGTAAAAATATATTCTAAATATACTTTAAAACCACTCAAATTAATAATTCATCACTATTAATTATTTTGATTAAAAAAGTTGTTTTTAATTATAATTTAGTAATTTTCCATATTCATCAGAATATGAAAGTTATCCGCAAAGTACAAAAATTTCACCTTAGGCTAAATTCGATACTCCGAATCCAAAAATGATGTCCATTTAGAGAGCTAAAATTTCTAAAATTTTAAAAGGTGGTTATTACTATTTATAACGGCTAGTTATAATAATATTATAATATCATATCGTTGTTTAGTGAAACTCGGTATTGTGTACTACACACGCTATCGAGGAAGGTCGCGATTGCGTGTAATGCAAGGAAAGTCAAGGATGTGTGTTGTGAAATCTCCTTTTGGTGTAGCGTACAACACAAGACATTAATAATATTAAAAAAGAATAGTTTTCATAAAATCTCAGGCTGTTACAGCGTTGTGGAGGATATCTGTACCTACCCTTCAGGTAGGATCCGTGGTGGACGACCCAGGATCTGCACCATCTATACCTACACATCAGGTAGGATCTGAGGAGGATGACCCAGGAGCTGCTTCCGTCCTTCCAACTGTTGTCTTTTCTGTTGTACTTTTTCAGTTGTAGTTGTACTTTCTTTTGGGTTTGTATTCTGGCCCATTTAATTTTCAGCACTTCTCTTGTACTTAGTGTTTACTTTTTTTCCGCTTGCTTACTCTATGGTGATTGTTTTCTTTTATAAAGGAAATTCCTTCCTAGACATAGGGATTTACGCCTTTGGTGCTAGTCTCCAGCCCCTTGCCTATGGAAGGCGGGCTTGGGGTAGTCACAGCACGGGCCCCAAGGACGGTTTGTGACACCTTTGATGTCGCATTGGAATCACATGATTTTTCACACTGGGAAGAGTGTTGCACAGAACCCCACATCCTTTCATGCCATTGCATTTGGCAGTTTTAGAGTGGTTGCTTTGGATGCCATCCAGTGAATTCACATTAGGCATGCACGATTTTGCGTGCTGGATGGACTTTTGTGCCCATCCATCGAATCTTTCACACACCTACCTCCAGGGTTACAGAATCTTATCCTTATCTTCTAAATATATTATTGAATCTTTATCATTACAATATTGTCCCCATCCTTAATTTAGAATGAACAAATTCCCCCCTCAAAATCGGAGCTGAAGGGGTAACCGAATGTCAGATTCTGAGGGTCACACTGAAAAGTGGGACGTGCCCGTTCGGTGCACGCAAAATGAGATTTGGGCATACAAACATATTTCACACAAGAGGAAGATTTTTACTTAATTTTAAATTGGCTAAGGTCCCCACATAGCCCCCCACATTGAAATTTTTCACATGACATGCGCGTTTCAATCCTTTCACAAAAATGGCCCAATTGTGTGTGTAAGTTTCCGCAACCAACTCCCCATTTTGCGTGTTGTTGGACATTTTTCGTGCAGATCTACAATTGTGTTCAACTATATATTTTGTGTGAAAAATATTCATTCCATCGCACCCATACCTTAGGATTTCAAAAATTCACTCCCAAGAGACTGATGTTGAGAGAGGCACTGCTACAGCTATGAGGAGGACTCAGATGATCATGATCCCTAAAATTATTCATGTGAGGAGGGTTGTTTCTGATAACTAGATGCCTATTTCCATTTATATGCAAGCTCAATAAGATTATTTCATGAGTGATAGCCTACCATTATGAATCATTGGCATTCTGGTGGAGGTGTTGATTCCTGGTATTGAGACAGATACACCACAGTCATGGGAGACACATGAGGATAGTCTTCTGAAGTTCCATATTACAAACAATGCCCACCCATTAAGGGAAACAAAGAATACATCCGTCTATGCCCTAAATCCGAAGACTATTACAATTATGGTAACTAATCTAGTTCTCAAGGAATCTCATTCTCGTTATTCATGTACTTTCAGAAACACTATTACTAATAAGACGAAGGGTTGGAAAGAATGGGATTTCAGATCCGTGGAAAACATCACCAATGAATGGTCTTGGGCAAACTGGCTACACCAGAAATGCGACAAATTTGGGCTAGAGATGTGGCATATTGGGATTTTTTAAGTTGATGGGATATCCCAATTCCACTTCTACTGACATTATGTTCTGGTAGCTTAGTTATTCAGTTCGTGGTCCCCTGATACCAACACTTTCCACCTCCATAGGGGGGAGGTGGGCATCAGTCTGTTGGACATCCACTAAATTCGGGGAATCTCCATGGTGGGGTACCAATACCATGACATCCTCCTGATGGGGAATGTCTGGGGGGATAGGACACACACCCCTATCCTGTCATTGAACATGCAATAGATGAATAAAGAGGAGCTGAAAAATAAAATACATCCTAAAGGACATATCCTATTTATGGTGGCCTAGTATTTTTCTGATGTAGGAAATGGCTGTAAAAATGCTATTTTTCGGGAAGAAATGCTTGAACACGTCTCAGAGGGGAATGGTAGGATCATACTAGAGGGTCCTTGAGGCTGGAGAGTACCGATCACGGGGCTTTGGAATAAATGAATGTCGAGACCCAAATGTATGATATACCGGTTTTCTTACCACATTCTTGATTAGATGGATACTACCAGTGATGGACACAAGGATGGGGGTCTACCAAGGGACTCTAGTGATTGCAAGAATTATTTCAGCATAGAACATGGTTAACCTGGGCGGTTCCGATGTTGGCCAATCTGTACAACATTTTGGGGCATATCTCAATGGGAAGTATATCCAGGAGGATATGGGGACCATTAAAGATTCTTAATGGATGCTTCTCAGTCCACTATAGCTAGTATGGCTTCCCGAATTCTATTCTCCCTAGGTAACAGTATGCAACCATCCCTACTGAACATTTCCAGAATCCGCCCATTGATGCTCAGAGAAGAGGGGATGAAGCTGAAGATCAGCAGCACACCCACTTCATCTTTCACCGTTTCCGAACACTAGTCGTTCAGATGGTAGATGATGGGAGGTGGTATTAGAGAAGAGGAAGTATCTACAAAGCATATGGGTTGGTGTACAATTAGCCAGGATTAATGGTAAAATCTTTTGTGAACTGTACATGCTGACCATGTTTTCCAGGCAGTTCGAGAGATGGCAACGAATGCCGAAGAATGTATATACAGAGGTTCGTGGAGAACGGAATCCTTGTATTCTCCTCCAACTATGTCTTATGTTCACGTTATCAGGCTTAGGAGAAATCAACACTATTCCCCCCACCAATGTCAGTGAAGTCCTATCAATAGAGTACGCCGGAAAGATGACAAAAACATATCTCAAGGCGATTATTTGGAAACAAATCGGGCAAATTAAGGTGGCTAGTTTAAAGCCCAAAGATTTGGGAGGTAAAAGAGGTGCCACGGGAGAGGTGAGGAATGAATTAGCCGGGTGTCTAGCATGGCACATCCCGGTGCTTCTTTGGCAAAAGCATTGCAAGCTGAGAACGTTCCTCCATCTTCCGGGGAAGGGTGGACCCATATGCAGCCTTGTGGGACAGCTAGGGAAATTTTGGGGAAGTAACTAATGAACCTCCTAAAGCCAACTACCAATTCCATTTTCCCTTCTTTGTGGTCTGCTTGATGAACACTATGATAGTCTATTTATACTAAATAATTGTGGTGGGTGTTGGTACTCATCAGGTATGGTTTTCAAGACCTAGGTAGCATCCAAATTAAGTATAGGGTAAACATTCATCACCATCATGCATACATGAAAGCTATGGATATGTACGCATGCCAGTGGGGGTAGTATGAAGAACCACATATCCTACTAAAAGTGATGCTTGGGTAGGAACATGACCCAGAAAAGCCACTATTTGAGGATGAAATTATATAAGAATATGAAAAAGAAGATAAAGAAGAGTATGAATAGGAATAAGGTAATGAATGTGAAGAAGTTGGAGTTGAAGAAGAGGAGGAGGACCAAGTTGAAGGTCTTGGTGGTGATGGGCCTTCATAAGCTCCCACTGAACAAAAAAGATCTCAAGAGAGCGGTGAAATCGTAGGCTCTGATGCAGAACTAGAAGAGAATCTTGAGGTATGTTTAAATCTAATATCTACTTTCCTTTATCTTTTCAAAATTCCAATCCGTCAACCAAACTCTATCCTTTTTAAAAACACAAGGATGAGGGTACCCAGGAAGCCTCTCCACAGGGGATGAAGATGTGTCTATGAAGGTCGGGGATCATTCTTAGGAGCGTATCCTTAGGACCGAGCATGGTGGGGTGTCAATTATGGTTGGAGAAGACAACAATGAGCTATAAGGAAGAGATGATATGACATTCATGAGGAGTCGGCGTCGGTAATTGAGTTGATAAGTGCTGAAGGTTCTCCGGTGACGGCAGATCCCACCATGGCATAGGCATTGGACACGAATGCACATGGCTCCCATAAGACTTTATCTTCACTCTCTTTGTTCATTGTTGGGAAATTCTATTAACCAAGAAATTGATCCCAAATGTAGTGACCGCAATGTTTGAGGCTTGATAGACCATTGTGTCTGGAACATCTATAGGAGCCCCGCCGATGACTGCATCAACTCTTGTAGAAGCAACCGTTCTTGGTGGCCCCACCACAGTACATGATGAACTGGAGGTGGAAATAATGGGAAGTAATTATTTCGAGGTGCAGTTCCAGCCTGACGAGGGAGAAGTCACTGATGAAGAAGCGGCTCCTGAAGAAGGCCCTACTATTGAACTCCTCACTACTTTCCTCGAATATAGGACCGTGGACAGTGAGGAAATAGACAATTATGACTCGGACAATGCTGAGGAGATTCATATGACATGACACAGGGTGTGGAAGTGCATCAAAAGATATCTCATCTAGACACATGCAGAATGAATTAAACGGATGGGATCGCTCTGCACCAGTTTTCACTTTTTCTATGCTAGAGGAATTGATGTCGCTATCTTCATCTAAATGTATACAAATATATGTCTAAGAAGATATAGGACAACAACAAACACTCCAAAATTTCTTTGATCTAGAAAGAGTTAGCTAATAACCAATCATTACTTAAGGAGGAGCAGGAGGTCTGACACCTTGAGGATAAAATGAAAGAAAGTGAGGAATTCATTGCAAACTGCTCTGAGCTGATTGAGAAATAGAGAGTCCTACTGTAGGATTCCTAGAAGCAGATAGTAGGGGTGAGTCACCAAATTAATGAGCTTAAAAACGAATTGGCATGTGTACAGGCTAGGTCTGGTGATCTGTGCTTTGCGACCGCTGAAGAAGATAAGGATCAGAGTGGGTGGAAACCAATGTTGGAGGCGACAAACAAGATTGTGGAAACACTGGAGAAATCCATCCAAAACGCTGATCCTTAAGGGCCCCCTTTTGGTCTAACTCATAAACCTATTTTTCATTGATGCCTCTTGTTCTGAACTGAATTCATGAACAAACTATTCACTTGCCTATTCAATTTAATGAATTTCAACCACAATCATGAAATAATTATAAATCCATCCCTAAGCTCATGTGGGTCATGCTAGATGTGAGAAACATGTGATGGTCACGTTTTCACTTCATTTTAGTGGGGGAATTCCAAGAAAATTTCAGGCATCTTGGGTATAAACGACCCCATCGAGATCACAAAAAGAAAGGGGGAGGCCTAATTGTTGAATGATCCCCTTAGAACAGTCAAATTATCACCTTCCTAATGTATTCTTGTGCATGAGCGGGGTAACTCCCGGGGAAATGAAATTGATCTGAACATCAGGTAGTGGAAAGTGTGGATCACGATATCCATGATTCAGGACACTGTAGGAGTGGTATGGAAATGGAGGAAAACGGTTTACCATGTTCGAAACCAAACATCCCTATGGTGTTATCCAAAAATGGGGATAACAAATGAGGGCCGACCACAGACCTTGTTCGAAACACGAGGCCTGACTCAAAATGCTACCCATTAGTCTTCCAGAACATTGACCCAGGATATTAAGCAAGCCATAGGCCATGAATCCATACTTTTGGATGGTTCTTTTAGACATGAATTAGGTCGCTGGTCCGAATATAGGGCACACAAAGCATGGAGTGTGTAGTGATGGGTTGCTCGAATGTTGTCCAACAATCATGAAATCACGCCACTGTATTGGAAACACATTAGGTTGATGATTATGTCTGGTCATGGATGAAAATTACTTCTAAATAGGACCTCTATAGAAAATAAATAAAATTCTATGTAGTTTTATGTCATACTAATAAGGACTATAGACACGTAGTTTAAATGTTGTACGGTGAGGATAAGCACGTAGTTTAAAGATAATACTGCAGGTTCCAGGATCGGTCCTGAGGGGCTAGAAGAGTCAATGACCCTTGGGATTGGTTCAAGGAGAAATGCATGGGTTTCACTATGTATCCCACGAATATTAGAATCAGGACAAATGTAGTTCTGAGAGCATAGTTTAATGTCATGACGGATGATGAAAGGCATGTGTGTCATGGTTGCGCTAGTACACATCCTACCAAAACTACTAAGCCAATGTGATTCATGCTCAATGTCAGAAACAAGGATTAGTGATGGGACATTCCTAGCGCAGGGAGTCATAAGTTAGGGGTAAGGGGGCTCTAGGTGAATAATGTCCCAACAACTCTGGCCTGTCTACTTAAAGCACCTAGATGTGTGTTGGGGTAAATCAAAGTGTTTTGGAATTCCTCTTGAACATAAGGAAGTAGAAAAATGTGAATCATGATGGTCTAGATCTAGAACACAGTGATGGGGGCATGAAAATTGGGGAGAACCATTGACCTTGTTTGATACACATCATCCATATTGCATTAGAATGGATTGGGGACAAACAAATGAGGGATGACCACTGATTGTGTTAGAATCACGGGACCTGTCTCAAATGTCTTTTGAGGTCCTCAGGGATATAGACCCAATATGGTAGATAAGAAAATGTGGCATGAGACAAGGCCATAAATGGGGTCCCTTCAGACGCGGAAGAGGATGAGGATCCAAATAACGGGTTCACGAAGCTTGGATATGGAACGGGGGAATTTCCTTGTAAAAATTCCACTCTTCAGGATCTTGGTCATAACACATATGTGAACGAAAATAAGATGTTTCAGATAGAGGGATTCGAGTCCCTTTCCCAAGGAAAGGGTCTTTGGGTTACTTAGGGCAGTGAAGTATCCAAACCTAACATGTAGTTCCTATAAAGATATCATATTTTAGGGTCATAGAACTCAGACCGGATTGGGAAAATATAAAGGAGGCACTTGGTGTGGCTGTTGCGAAAACTGATGTGAATGAGGACCGAAGAAGTCCACAATACACCACGTATCCATGGAAGAAGTTTTTTTTCAGGTTGATGGACCAAAAGATGGAGTTAGTCTAGGCATGTGGCAATGTGTATGGACATTCATGCAAACCCCATTAGGATGGGAATCAAGACGTACAGTGTTCTGGATGATGCCATACAGTTTAATGTCTTGTGGAAAAGATGTGGAGAGGTCATAGTTTATGGTTATAGATCTCGAACCCTGATGAACTGGAAGTGGGTGACATGTGGTGATGCAATTTCTAAAACTATACGTGAATGAGGATATTAGGAGCCCATATCACCTCAATGATAACTCTAGAAAATATCTAGATTAGGGGACCAAAAGTGAATGTTAGGTTGGGCGTGGGGAAAAGTGATCGGGAATTCCTACATACCCCATGTGGATGGGAATCATGTCATACATAGTTTTGATGGTGGCATGGTAAGATACTTTTTCTTGAGATAATATGTTTGGCAGGACTGGCCCTCAATCCAAATGAAGTGGCATTTGATAGATCTTGTTAGTCATTTAGGATGAATGTGTGGTTATTTTATGAAGCGATGGACCTAGGAAAAAAAAGCCCAGGCATCGCCACATGAATAAAGTTGTATTTAGGCATTGAAAAATGTTATGGTTTGTGACTGATAGGAACCATAATGTCCCCTTGAGTGAGGACACCATGATGCAATGTCTTTTTTTTTGTGCGGCTAGTACAATATAGTCAAAGTTTAGGGTCATGTTATTGGAAAAACCATGCATTTTAAAGTAGTGTAGTACTGACGCAACAATTTAAAGTCATTTGGGACTAGGAAACAAAGATTAATGTCATATGGAATAGATATATACATGAGGGATGAGGTTTATGAGGGGATGTTCATGGAAGGATAAATCATACCCAATGTGAATGAGGACGAGGTCCACATCACACCGTGCATGATTCCAGGATAGAAACCTTAGGTCGAGGGTCGATAAATGGTTTGAGAATAGTGGGTAGGAAATACTAGCTCTCAGATAGGAATTTCTGTGGTCCAGATCTTACAAACCTGGCCCGAATGAAGAAATACGTCCACACAAGCTACATAACACAGTCCTATATGGGTCGGGGCCGAAAAGGCTGAACAGAAGTGATAATTATTGATACATGGGTAAGACCCAATGACATGATGTCTGGGAATTTTTAAGTATCCCATAAGGATGGGAATCAATCCATACATAGTTCTATAAGTTGATGTATTAGTAGATCTTAGTTTATGGTCTTAGAGCTCAGACCATGAAGAAGCCAAAATCTTCCAAGGGACCGTAGACATTAATCTGGTCCCTCAGCCCACATGAGTCAAAAATGATGTGGGAAACTAGGGAGGAATAGATGTTTGCATCAAATGGTATATATGTAAAGGGGATATCATTGCAGAGCCCCAAACGGTGCCTTACCAAACCATTGTCCTCTTAATGTGAAAATTTGTACTAAGGGATAGTACCAAGAGTGTCAAAATTCAATGAAGACATTATGGGGTGGAAAATGTTTTGAATCATGTAACTGAAATTTAAGGCTTTTGGGGTTGGAATGACGATGGTGGATAACTATTGACCGTGTTTGAAACACAACAACCATATTGTGTGACAAGAAATGGTAACAACAAATGAGTTTCAACCGCTTATCGTATTCGCAAGGCGGGACATGTATAAATTTTTGTCTACATCCCGTGAGGATGTTGGCCTCTAATGGTAGTAGAGCCCTTGGGCCGAGCATCAATTCCATTTTGGGGTCCCTATATATGTGAAAGATAATTAAATCCCAAATGAAGGGGAACACAGAGCCTAAAAATGGGTGAACATATGTACAGGTAGAATCTGATACTCCAGATTCTCAACCAGAGTACTCTTGAGATCATTGGTGAATCCCCGAAGAGGGTCGGGGACCAACATAAGAGCATCCGACTCGAAAATATGAGTGCCGTGAAAGGGAGTGAAGGTTTATCAGGTTAGAGAGGTACATGGTGAGGTTGTTACAAAAACAACGTGAATGAGGATGTGATTCCATACCACACTATGTAACCATCCCCTAGAAAGACTCAGGCCAAGGGGAAAAATTAATAAGGAGGTTTCTAAGAGATGGGGTTGGACCTGATTACAAGATGTTCGGGTGGTTCTACCTATCCCATGTGAATGGGAATCACGCCAAACATTGTTCTTGAAGGTAAAATGTTGTGAAGTTTATCGTCATGCATCAAGGATGGTAGTGCTCTTAGTTTAAGGCCATAGGGCTCGGACTGTAGATTCCTAGTTGTCCAGTTGAGTAAAGAGGGAGAATAATTGTGCCTGTAGAAATCCACAAATAGGAAATGATGATAGAGGATAACTACTGATCATGTTCGTAACATATTATCCATATTTGTGTGACCAGGAGGTCGGGGGCCAACAATTGAGCGTCAACTGTTGACCGCATTCACAACATGGGACTTGTATCAATTTGTTTCTAGAAATCGGTGAGTAAGTTGGTTTGAAATGGTAGGAAAGAATATGGGCCAAGAATATTCCCTTTTCGGTGGTCCTTTTGATATAGAAGTTGATGGAAACCCAAATGATGGGGCTCACGAAGCATGGTAGGGCCTCTGCTCGCAGAAACGACGATACATGAAGGAGGGATATCTCATGAGGATATGTGTGGGATTCCAAAATATCCCGATGTGAATAATGATTTGAATCCATACCACACTGCACAATCCAAATTGTGAACTCAGGCTAGGGGGCCAATAGGGTCGGGGGACCTAAAGGTGGGCATCTAGGCCAATTGTAGCAATGTGACCTCTTTTGAGGGTATAGCCTTACCTCATCTCCTAAGACCTTGTAAGCAATTATTGGTGTGGGACACAAAGAGTAGGACTAGGATATCCCCATCATATTAGTGTTTGACAGCTATAATCAAACTCTTTCCCAAGGTATACCGGATCTTGAAGAGATAGTGGGGAAGAATGAAACACTACACTCAATATCTGGGATACATGGGGGTGGTGACAATGAAAAATGATAAATGTTGACCAAGTTCAAAACACATAATCTATTTCGTGTGACATGAAATGGAAACAATAAATGAGCATTGATTGCTGACCATATTATCAATGTAGGACTTAAATCAACTTCTTGTCTGAGTTCCTTGAACGAGTTGTCCAGAAATGATAGGAGATACTATAAGCTAAGTATCCATACCATTCAGAGGCCCTATTTGGAGGTGAAACATTATGGAAACCCAAAATACAAGGGGTGTGTGAAGCATAAATGTGCCTATACAATTAAAAGTCTACATGGATAGTAGAATAGGTGGAGATCATTAGGGGGAGGAATACATGGTACGGTAATGAACCAAATGACGTGAATGAGGGAAAAAGTCAGCACCACACTATGTGTTTTGACCCAAGGGGAGGTCCCAATGTTTGGGGCTGGGACTACAGACAAAATTTCCGGGCATTTCTATGTATTCTATAAGTACGGGAATCATGCCATACATAGTCTGAGGGCCATGCAGTTTAGCGCCATTTGGTGAGGACGGTGGAGGAGAGATGAATGAGGGAGAGAACATGGTGCAATCATCTTAATCCTCACACGAGTTTGTCCAAAAATATCCTACACAACGCCATGTAGGATTCTTCAAGAGACCTATACCCATGGGGGATAGTCAAAGCAGAAACTATGGCTGGACTCAAGATGATTCATTTGAGTGTTCATATGTATCCCATGTGGATGAGAATCAATCCATACAAATTTCTTGCGGTTTAACATCTCGCGGGATGACTCATAGTTTAACATCATATAGGACGACATACATTTTAATGTCATGCAGGACCGTATACAGTTTAACATATTTAGGGAAATTATAAAGTTTATGGTCATGTAGGGCAGAACAGTTTAAGTTCATGTAGGACCCATCTTACCCAGGAAATGTATTTCTTGAGGAACATGGCATTGGTGGGAAGAGTCATAAACTCACTAACATTGGTAACCAGGGAGTATGAGCCATTGGAGTAAACCTTGTGAATGATGTAATGTCTTTCCCATTTTGGATCCAACATGGGTGGTTTCCTACTAGGTATCATTAGTGTCCTCAGGGCCAATGCTATGTTTCCTTGAAAGAAGGAGTGGAGAAGAAATTTCATGTTGAAAGCTCAAGCTATATTGTTCTGATTCAATTCCATATTGTGCAGGGAATGATGAATGATCTCTTCAAGTGCTTCCAACTCAACCATATGGATTTCAACTACATTATCTGGAGATTTCTGATCAGAGACAGATGTGCACAATGATGGAATTGAATCTAGATGGGCAGAATGACCTCTATTCTATACAATATGGAATATGGAGTCACATGGGTGGAATTATGAGTGATCACCGATAAGCCCAGAGGGAGTTGAGGAGATTTTACAGCCAACTCTTCTTGTTCTGACCAACCGTTTCCTGCAGAATGTTAGATATGGTTTTGTTAAATGCCTCAATATGTCTGTCTGCATGCGCATGATAACAAAAGGTATGGTTAGGACAGAAGTTAGACTTACCATATAATTTCATCAGCTCAGCCACCCAGATGATTGTGCCATTATCGGGGAGAATGACGTGAGGTACTCTAAATTGGTAGATGATGTTTGAGCTCACCAAGACAGTGATGGAATGTGCCATGACCTCCGTGAGAGAAATTTCCTCTTCCCACTTGGAGAAGAAATCCATAGCGGTCAAGATAAAGTAGCACTAGTGAGCCGTCGCTAGTGGATATTCTCCAATGACATCGAGTCCCCATTCCACTAATGGCCAAGAGTACATGGTGTTTTACAGAGGCTCTGGAGGCCGATGCTTAATGTTTTTATGAATTTGGCATGCATGGAACATTTGGCGAACATGATTTGGTCATGGATCATGGAGGGCCAAAAATATCACAGGCTCTGGATCTGATGAGATAGTTTCACCCGGGTCTGATGAGCCCCGTTGGAACTGGAATAAACCTCTTACAAGACATGGGAAATCTCATCTGCTTGAATGAAACATAGGAGAACCCCATCAAATCCGCACGTGTAGAGGATCTTTTCATGACCAAGACCGTCTTGAAGGGTAAATTATAATGTGTGGCATCGAATTCTCTTTCACTCGTCCCAATCTGCTGGGAGATTATAGTTATAAAGGTACTCGACAAAGGTGGTTCTCTATTTAGGTGTCACTTCAATCACTGCATCCGGGGGACTTTGGGGTCTGGACATTGAGGCATCGATGGTAAAGTGGATTAGCTGTGGACAATAACCTTCATCTAGTGTGATGGGAACAATGACTCTCTGATGTGCCATGTGGATAATCATATCATCCTATTCGGGCTCTACAAGTGATGCAGGTAGGCTGGATAGGGCGTCAGCTCGACCGTTTTGTGATCAAGGGACATGAGTAACTTCTGGCTAATATGGGAACATGGCCATTAGCTAGAGAGTGCATTCCAATGATGGTACGATCTCTGTATTTTTGATGACATAGTCACTGTTGATCTGCTTGGAGACTAGTTTGAAGTCACCTTTTCTATGAAAATTGGGGATGTCAATCACAAGGGCTAGCTCGAGGCCAGTAATGACAACCTGATATTCTACCTTGGTGTTGGTCGGCCATTTGACAACATGAATGATTACGATAGAATGGCTTGTGCTGGTTTAATGATGATAATACTTAGGCCCACTCTGTTGATCATGGAGTCATTGATCCCACTACCGCTGGGGCTCCGGGAAGCACCAAAGAAGTTCATTTTCAAGTATGACACACCTTGGTCTACTGAGATAATTGCATCATTAGGGAAATAATGATCTAGGGATTGACCTGTTGGAGATGGAAGGGCAGTAAGGATGTATGCCAATTCTTTCCCCTTAGTAGTCGTATGAGGGAAAAACCTGATGTCGAACTACAGAAGGATTACTTCCCACCAAGCAAGATGTCCTAATAACATTTAGAGGTTCCAGATGTAATTCAATGGATCCAGTTGGGACACTAGATATACCTTACGGTGCTTCACATAAGGTCAGAATTTCTGTAATACAAATACCAGTACATGGAAACTCTTCAAAATGGGGGAGTATCTGGTCTCCGCATCAAGGAGCATATGGCTGAGATAATAGAGTTTGTTCTCAGTTCCCTCATTGTTCTTTAGGGATATAAGGTCAACAAGAGACCAGTACAAGGCGGTCACGTAAAGGACCAGTGGCCTTCTAGAGATCATAGTAATTAAGACCATAGGTTGAGCAGGTACTACATGATTTCCTTGAAGGTAGTCTGACATTCTTCATCCCACTGGTAGATATTTACCTTTTTCATGATCCGGGAAAAGGGCATACACTTGCTGACCAAATTCGCAATGAATAATTGTATGTAGGACAAGTGTCCTTGGATAACACAAAGATCATGAATATTTCTTAGAGGATACATCTGACTAATGGACTTGATCTTTTCTTGGTCGATCTCGATGACCCTGTATCTGGAAATCATGCCATGAAACATTCTAGAGGTGACCCTGAATGCACACTTCAATGGATTCACGTTCAGGTGCTGAAATAGTGGAAGTCGAACAATTTCTCAATGCCATTGAGACGGTCCTAAAACTGATGATATTTCACCACAACATCATCCACGTTTCATTTCACCAATGTTCCGAGGATCAGCTTAAATATGTGATCCATAGCCCGCTGATAGGTGACACATGCATTTTTTAAACCGATGTGCTTGACATGGTAAAATAAAGTACTTTGTGGTTACCTAAAGGGTTTATAATCCTCATCATCAAGGACTATTTGAATCTGGTTATACCCGGAATACCCATCCATGGAAGAGAGGGACTAGAACCCAGCTATAGAATCAATCAAAAATTCCATCATAATAATGGGAAATTCCACCTTCAGACAGTGACAATTGAGATCCTAGATGTTGATGCAGACTCTAATCTATATGTTCTTCTTCTTGACTAGAACAATGTTGTCCATCCAGTTGGGGTACTGGACCACCTTGAAAGAATTGTCTCTAATGAGATTATAAACTTCGACCTCAACCATGGCACCGAGAGAAGGGTTCATCTTTCTAGGAGGCTTCTTAAACCAATGATGATTTGACGGGAGTCCGTGGCGATGGACGACCACCTAAGGATATAGTGCAGGAATCTCATCATAACTCTAGGAAAATACAACACAGTGTTGTTTAAAAATGTTTATGTAATGTTGTTACTTATTGAGGGGCATGGAAGAACTGATCAATGTGGTTTTCAGATCTGGCTCTCTACCGAATTTCACTTGTACAAATTCATCCACTATGGCAGAGAAACCCTCATCAAAGGTAGGTTTCATCCTCTAAATCTTATGCTTCACTTATGGAGGAGGGTTCCTCGGTGGGAGAAGTTTCCTCTGAGTTAAAAGATCCTGATGGGAGGCTGGCACCAGCGTGAGTGGCAGTGGACACTACATCGGGGGACTCTTATGATGTCAAAACCATATCGATGAAGGATATTGATCTAATCCCATCTGGTCATTGTCCCAAGAGACCATGTGTAATGCCTCGAATCATGAATCCCAGAATCGGTGCATTATTTTAAAACATTGGCATGATTACAAGGAATCATGTCTTGAAAGGCCGATCAGTTTAGTAGTCTTGTAAAATAGATTACATACATGAACATTACATTACACATTAGAAAATAAAACACAACATAAATAATCCATTGAGAATACTATTAATCACCTAGAATGACCCTACTTATCAATAAAAAACACATCTTGGAATCTCAGAAAAATAAAACATAAGAAAGGGGTGAGATCAGATGCTCAGTAAGGATAACAATATAGTGGAAGCATTCATAAATAAGCATAAACAATTAAGGCAATGTATATGAATAAAACATAAGCCTTTCAAACAAAAACATCAGCATAATATGGAAAATATAAATCAAATAATGCCTTTTACATATTTACATGGATATTCTTTTTTTGGAATAGTCACATGGAATACCAATATCAAAATTAATAATTATGGAATGTATATTGCCAAAGTTGACAACCACATAGTCAGGTCCTTGTGCCAAGACTAAATATATGATTTATTCAAGGCCATGTTCCAAAAAACTAGTTTGTCTCATGAGATCTACTGATGCATCGAGGAGCTATAGTGGGATCCACACATAACATACTAAGACTAATTCATTACTCATATGAAAATGTTAAAACATAACATAAACATTCTTATTAAATATAGCATTAAAAATGTCAATAATTTAACCATAAACAATGAATGGTATAAAAATAGCACAGCCACATAAAAACATAGCATAACTCATTCAATACAATATCAATGATTGAATTATATTAAATAAACCTCAATCAAGAATAATATCCAGTAAAGGATGTTGACATAGTTTAAAATGATCTGTAAAACTCTTTGAGAGAAATATCCCTTTTTTATGAAATCATTTAAATGTCACACAATTTTGAAAGGATGACATTTAAAAGACATTTTCAAATCAATGTGTCCCATACCACTTTGAACAATTTGAAAGGAATTGACATTTATAAACATACCAGTCCATATAAATAATTCCTTAAATCCATTTTAAAAACATGGACATAAATGAAAATGATTTAGAAGAATAATTATTTAAACAATTAAAAATGATTTTTATTTACAGAGTCTCTTAAAAAGAATCTTTCTGAATACACTTCTACAAAACATGGACATGGAAAATAATTATTTCCCAGTAGAATCTAACACACTAACAGACTCGAATAATAATGAGATAGAGGAATTAACCCTTAACCGACACAATTCCTTGGTGGAGGGTACATTAACCTCTTGTATAATAGTTAAATAATTGGTATTAAATTATAAATGAACTATATACATAAATATGATATCATATATTATCCTCTAATATTTCTATGTTAATAATATTTCAGTAGTATCATCGTTTTCGGGTGTTAGCTGATTCAATTTGCTTTATATTCATGGTTACGTAGCCATGATTATTATGGACAGGATGTATTTTATTCATATCTCATATAATATTAAGTTCTTAAACATTATTTTATATCATAAAATGAAAATTATTCTTGTATGATTACGATGGGGAATGACTCTCATCACGTTCATGGAGACGGTAATCCGTACGTATTCACAGGTGACAATATCATTATATTGATGGGGAAATAGAATGTAATTGGATATTATATCATATATAAATATTCATAAACATGTTATATTTATTATTTAAATATGTTATACTCATTATTATACCCATCCAAATAATGAGGTGTTTTAATAAGAAACTACACCACGAAGTGGAGATAGTATGTCTTACGTACGCATGTATGGTGACTTTGTCATTTATAGGATGTACAGATGACCAAATATGGTTGTTCCATATTTATAATAACATCATAGTATGTAGTAGGTACTAGATTTAATATTTTGGTTTGGAAACAACAACGAAAGTGGATGTGAAAGAATAAAAGAACATGAATAAGGGTGGTGAAATTATTACCTCTTCATCAGGTGTTTCCATTTGAGTTGACCAAAGGGCTTCTTAGGTTGAATTTTTGATCAATTTAAGGACACTAGGTTTCTTTTAGGGGTTTTTGGTGGTTATTTGGGTAGGTTTAGGCTGAGCCAAATGGTTTTGGGAGGTGTGATTTTGAGAGAATCGGATGTACCCTTTTTTAAGAGAGGTGAGGGTCACTTAAGGAAAAGTTTAAAATATTATTTTATTATTAAATTATTTTCAGTTTATAAAAGATTAAAATTGATTTATTTAAAATATAATGTTAGTATGGGTCGAAATCCACTCAACCAATAGGTTTTACATTGGTTTATGTCACCATATTAACCTTACCTTTTAGATATAACTCATAATTAAATAGTTTTTCTTTTATTGTGTCTTCTTGTATCCTTACACTACATGGTTAATAAACATACTCTAAAAATGCAAGTGAACCTAAAGTGGATCATTAATGACAAGTTTATATAGTATTTAGTCCATTTTTATGGACCTTATATTTTTAGGAAAATTATATAATTAAATAATATAATATTTGTTTTAAAAACTCATTTATGTCAATTTTGACACTATTTAGTATTTGGGTTTTGTGAAGGTCATCACCACTTGATTACATAAAAAAAGATATATTAAATAAACCCTAAAATTTCATATTAACCAATAAAAATTTTGTATGTCATAAAATCATTTAAAGTATATTTATTTTAATATTTATAATAACATTTATTTGATTCTTTCCTTAATAAGGTAATTACCACATCATCACTGTGTCATAAATAAATTTTATTATTTAATGTAAATTTTTTTTAAATAAAATACCATGATGTAGGAAGTATTATTATATTTATAATGAATATTTATAGTTGAATTTATCTTATGTATAACCCTATATTAAAAATGTTTATTTATTAAACAATGAATTTCACAGTTTTAACTCTTCTTTAAATAAAATAATAATAAATGTGGTAATCTAATTGATGTGGACCAAAGAGGATCGTATTATATTACTAAGGTTGTTTTTGGTCTATTACACTAATCCAATAGAATTTGGACATGTGTTATGGTAATTATAATATCATTTTTACCCTTAAATACACTATTTACTTATAATCGTGGTAAATAAAAGTCAAAAGTTACTATTCACTATAAAATATTTTCATCTTATCAGTAAAAATTTTACCTAATGATGTGAACCAAGCCTCTCAGTTTTTTGAAATTCAACTCATAGAAGCGGTAAAATTATCTTTTTTTCTAATTTGTAAATTCTCTTAAAAGGTGGGTAAAAGACGGTAAAAAGTTCAATTAAATTGTATATATCTAAAAATTTTATAAAATGACACCAATGAAATAAATTGAACTTATATAGGTATTATGTATCTATTTTGACCTAAAATAAATTAATATAATATAACTAATTATTTAAATATAATGTCGGTTTTAAATAATAACGTAGGTGTTTTTCATTATTTATCAAAAACTGAATGTTTTCAGAAAAATACGAAAAATTCACCCTATGATAATTATGATATTATGAATTAGAATATGAATACTATTTTACCAAATTTAAAAACATATATGTTGCATTAATTAATTTAATATTAATTCTCGTTGTCAAAACCAAAATGCTGGTTTTTATAAAGTAAAAAACTATAAAAAAATTGACATGTGTTTATGTCAAATTTAAATGTGAAATTACTTATAATGACCTAAAGTATATTAAATTATAAAAATATAATCTAATTATACATGAAAACCATTCAAATTCCTAATTTAACACTATAAATTATTTCGATTAAAAATTTTGTTTTCAATTAAAATTTTGTATTCTTCAGTATTCATCAAAATATGAAAGTTATCAAAAAACTACCAAAAAATTATACAAACCAAATAATTATTTCCCACTTCTAAATAAAAAGATGATTTTTTCCAATTTAATATAAATTTTTTAGATATTTCATTTTAAAAAGGCCCCCCAATAGTAGGTGATAAAATTGATTTTTTTAAAAAAAATACGTCCTTTATCTAAAAAATTGAATTAGTTCTTATATTATGCCTAAGAAACATATAATATGGGTGTTAAAATTATATAGATTATATAAGATTAAAAATATTGTTAATACTATTCATAACAACTTTTCGAACGACTAGTTTGGTATGTTGTGGTGAGCTCGATCTCGGTGTTTCGTGTAGCACAAGCTATTGAATTACTATAATGAGATAACATAATATGAAATCATGAGGCTTTAAATTATCCCCTCCTTCAATAAATTGGTTCCTCGCAATTTGAAATTGTTCTTCAAAAATAAATGGTTAAAAATTTAAAAAATACCATTGTGGAAAACCCACATCAGAAATCAGGTTAATAAAATTTAGACTTAATAAGAGGGAAAAGGAAATGAAAAAGTCACCACCAAATTATGATCTCAATTAGAAGAACATTAGTGAAAATTAGAGATAATTATGGGATGAAAAAAGTAAATATTTTTATGGAGTGATTGAGGTCATCAATCACAAATAAGTGTAAAATCGAGGGCCTCAAAACCATAAATCTATGATGATTTTAAATATCATCGATTAAAAAAACATAAGGTTTTAGGATAAAACATTTATGGTTGTAAGATACCTTCCCTAAAGATTAAATATTATTTTATTCGTAGAATAAGAGTAAAAAAATATACTTGATAAGTAGAGCTTCATCCTTCAACTAATTCCTACCCCAAAATCATCTTTGACTCCAAAAGATAATAGAATTAAGAAATATTCTATTTATCGTAATCATATATGAATCCAAAAAATAATGAATTTAAAATTAATTGGTCATACTTAAAAAAACAATATTAAACAGACCAGGACATCAATTATTCCAGTGGTAGGTGATCCACCTTTGTCACCCATCAGTTGTGGGTTCAAGTCTCGCTGCCTTGTCGGACGTGACATGTTTTCGCTTGACCACACAGTTATCATTTTTATGAAAATCCAATAATTATCTCAAAAATCTATTTAACCTTAAAAATAGTATCCAATGTAAAATTTAATCAATTCCAACCTTTAAAAATATCCAAAATACTTCTATCCAAACTCGCAGTCCAAAATTTATAAGGAAGGTAGACAGAATGAAAATACTTTATTCCACATAATAACATGTGAATACATTCATCATGTATTCTTTTAAAACATTGTAACACCATAAATTACCATAAAACCTTATTGATTACATTCATTCTCCCTTATTACTTATAGAATACTAGATATACTCCTTATATCCAAATATGTTGTAAACTCCATCAATGATGGAATATAAAAATCCTTAATATGTTTCAAGGTAATCAAGAATATCCAATATAATTTATCCAAATCATTCATATATTATTCCAAAATCACTACCTCGGTATCTGATCCATATTATAGACTATCTTTCTCCCATCCATATATTTTTTAAAAACATTATCCTGATATTGAGTCACATTGTTCAGTTCCACAAAATATGAAGTCCTTAATGAAACAGTACTGCACTACAATCCTTATATACTATATAATTTTAGTAACATGTACATCATTAATACAATGCTCAAATGAAAAAAATACATTAATAACAACATAATAAATCTAATCATTCCGCTTTATCTTCGATAGTATCATAACTTGTTTATTATCCAATAAAAGCATTTGGGGTATACTCTAATGATTTGGACATTAATTTGCATAGTGTCCCAACTCCTTACAGATGAAGAATTTTACATTTGAAACCTTTTTCTTACACTTGAAATCACGTACATGGTGTCCTTTTTCTCCAAACATATAAAATACTCCCATTGATTTCAATCATTTACTAAGGTGATTCTATCCACAGTTATCAGATATGGGAAAATTCTTTATTTCCCCTCTTCCCTTTATCCATATTTCTCTCCTCCACCTTTTCCTCTCTTGCTTCCCTTCAAAGCCATAAGACTCAGATGTATATTTATTTATCGTATTAACACATGATATTATTTCTTCATAAGATGAGAATACATGGGTTACTATTTCCCTTTTTAAATAGTCTCTTAATACCATGAAATATATCATACTTCTTAGTCTTTCAATCATGCGTATTTCTGGGATTATCATTCCTTATATAAGGTGCCAAATCTAAAAAATGGCATAAAATAGATTAGTTTATGAATCTCAATTCATAATTAAAAACATTTAAAATACATAACATAAATTGAAAATATTATACAAATAATATATAATCATAAAATGATATCATTGATGAAGTATTTACTCTTAAATATTTCATAATGGATTGAAGTGAAAATTTAAATTATCCTATTCATATCCACAATGGGTGTCATAACCAAGAGTACACCAAGGCACGTTTTCATGTTCCAGGATACCCCAGGTCAAGCCCGAAACCCCTTTTAGGAGTTTTCATTACTAGGTGCATATCTTCTGGAGCCGCCTCACCCTGCTCGTATCCAGATAGGTATGTATTGCTTGGAAAATACAAAAAAAATCTACATTACCAAAATTCGTGGAAGTTCTTTTATTATAATCATCAATGTATATCTTAGGGAGGTGTTTTCAATTCATAGATTATCTAAATCTATTACCATTGTTGTTGCTAAACTTCTCTGAAACCAATTGTAACGCCCCGACCCTAGAAGCCCAAAGTTGGACCATTATTTTCATACATTGGTATGATTAAAATGAATCATTTCATGAAAGACTGATCAGTTTAGCTGCATTGGAAAACAGATTACATACTTGAATGTTACATTATACATTAGAAAATAAAACACATCATAAATGATCCTTTGATAACGCTAGTAATCCACTAGTTTAATCCTTCTTATCAATCATAAAACATTTCTTTTAATCCAGGGAAAATAAAAAATAAAAAGGGTTGAGCTCAGATACTCAGTAAAGATATAAATATAGTAGAAACATTCATAAATAAGCATAAACATTTAAGGCAATTTATATTACTAAAACATAATCCTTTTAAACATAAACATCTGCAGTATATGGAAAATATAAATCAAATAATTCCATTTACCGATTCACATGAATGTTCTAATTGTCTAATAATCACATGAAATATCAATATCCACTTTAACAATGATAAAATGTATAATTCCAGACATCATAACCACATAGTCAAGGCCTTGTTCCAAGACTACAAATAAGATTTTAACAAGGCCTTGTTCCAAGACACTGGTTTGTCTCACAAGACTTATAGATGCATCAATGAGCTATAGCGATCCCCACCCGTCAGTTACTATGTACAATACATTAGTCATATGAAAATGTGGAAGCATAACATAAACATTATTTTTAAAACTAGAATATGAAATGTCAATACATTAACCATAAATCGTGAATGGTATAAAAATAACACATCTACTATCAAACAAAGAATAACTCATTCAATACAATATAAAAAATTGTATTACAATAAATAAACCTAAATCAAGAATAATATCAAGTAAATGATGATGACATAGTTGAAAATGATCTGTGAAACTCTTTGATAAAAATATCCCTTTTTTATGAAATAATTAAAAATTAACACGATTTAGAAATGAAGTCATTTAAAAAGAAATGTTTGAATAAAAGTGTCACATACCACATTGAAACTTCTAAAAGGAATTAACATTTTAAAACATTCATTTCTATATAAATAATTCCATAAAACCATATTGAAAACATGTAAATCAATGAGAATAATAAAGAAAAATAAATATGTAAACCATTTAAAATGATGTTTCAGTTAAAGAGTCCTTTAAAAAGAATATTTTGAAAACTTTTTTATGAAACATGGAAATGGATAATAATTATGTCCCAATAAAATCTTATAGACAAAAAATCACAGTTAATAATAATATTGAGGAATTAACCCTTACCTTATACATTTCCTTGGACAAGGGTACGTTAAACTCCTATATAATATTTAAATAATTGTTATTAAATTATAAAAAAACTATATAAATAAATATTATATCATATATGAACCTCTAATATTGTTTTGTTAATAATATTTCAGTAGTATCATCGTTTTCGGGTGTTAATTGATTCATTTTCCATTATATGATTGGTTATGTAAGCCATGTTTTTTATGAATAGGATTTATTTGATTCATATCCTGAAATATATTATGTTCTTAAAAAATATTTTTAGTCATAAAATGAATACTATTCATTATTGATTACGATGGGGAATGAATCTCATCACGATCGTGGAGATGGTAATCTGTATGTACGCACCAGCGACAACATCATTATATTGATAGTGAAATCCTAGGTATTTGGATGTTATATCATATATAAAAAATAATTAATATGTTATAATTATTATTTACATCAGTTATACTCATTATTATACCAATCCAAATAATGAAGTGTTTGAATAACAAACTACACCACGACGTGGAGACGGTAAGCCGTATGTAGGCATGTATGGTGACTTTTTCGTTTATAGTATGGATAGAATAAAGAATATGGTTTTACCCTATATTTCATAAGTTCACATAATGTATGAGGTACTAGAGTTATTATTTTTGTATGAAAACAAAAATAAAAGAGGAAGTGGAAGGAGAAAATAATTTGAGAGAGGGTGGGGAAATTATTACATCTTTTTCAGGTGTTTCCTTTTGAGTTGTTCAAAAGGGCTCTTTAGGTTTCCTTTATAATCAAATTAAGGACTCTAGTATGATGTTAGGGAATTTGGGAGGATATTTGGGCAGGGGTTGGCCAAGCCAAATGCCTTTGGAATTGTGATTTGAAGAGAAGTGGATGTAACATATTTCATGAAAGGTGAGTGTCACTTTAGGAAAAGTTTAAATTATCATTTAATTATAAAATCATTTTCGGTTTCTAATGGATCCAAATTGATTTATTCAAAAATAAGGTGTGGATGAATCGAAAACCAGTCAATCAATAAGTATTATACAGGGTTAGGTCACCATATTAACCTTATCTATTAGATTCAACGCTTTGTTAAATTGTTTATCTTTTACAATGTCTTCTTGTATTCATACACAATATGGTTAATAAAATTAATCTAAACATCAATGATAATCACAATTGGTTAATTAAATACATTCATCTATATTATTTAATCCCATTCGCTGAACCATAGTTTTTTAGGAATATTATATAATTTAATAATATAATATTAATTTTTAAAAGTCATTTATGACAATTTGACACTATTTAGTATTTGGTTTACCTGAAAGTCATCAAAAATTTATTACTTCAAAAAAGATACATTTAATCAACCCTATCATGTCATATTCACCATGAAATTTTTTGGATTTAATAAAAACATTGTAATTATATTTATTTTAATAATTATAATAACATTTATTTGATTCTTTCATTAATAATGTAATTATTTCATCAATATTGTGTCATAAGTAAATCTTATTATTTAATGTCTATAAATTATAAAAAAAATAACGTAACGTAAGAAATATTTTTAGAAATCTATTGAATATTTATTGTCGAACTTATCTTATGTATAACCCTATATGAAAAATGTTTTAGTTATTAAACATTGAATTTAACACTTTTAACTCCTCTTTAAATAAAATAATAATAAATGACCTAATCTAATCCAATTGGACCAAATAGGATCATATTTTATTCCTAATGTTTTTTGGTCAAATTACACTTAGACAATAGAATTAAGACATGTGTTAGGGAAATTATAATATCATTTTTACCCTTAATTACCCTATTTACTTATAAACATGGTAAATAAAAGTCAAAAGTTATTATTCACCAAACATTGTTTTCATGTTATTGAACCACATATTACTTAATGATGTCAACTTTGTTTCTCAGATTTTTGAAATTCAACTCACATAATTGGTAAAATTAAATTTTATGCAAAATTGTAAATGCACCTAGAAGGTGGGTAAAAGACAGTAAAAAGTTCAATAAAATGTATATATCAAAACATATTATAAAATGACTCCAATGAATTATATTGAACTTTTATAGTTATTATGTACCTATTTTTCATAAAATTAATTAAAATAAAATAAGTAATTATTTAAATAAAAAGTCAGTTTTAAAAAATAACGCATTGTTTTTCACTATTGTTCAAAAATTGAATGTTTTCAGAAAAATATCAAAAATATAACCTAAGATAATAATGAAAATCTGAATTCAAAAATTAATTATATTTTACCAAATTTAAAACATATATTTTTCATTAATTAATTTAAAATTAATTCCCATTGTCAAAACCAAAAATGGAGTTTTTAAAAAGTAAAAACTATCAAAAGATTGACACGTGTTTATGTTAAATTTAAATGTGATATTAATTATAATGGCCTAAATTGTATTAAATGAAATAAATATAATCTAACTATACTTATAATTGATTAAAATTCATAATTTAACACTATAAATTATTTCGATTAAAAAAGCAATTTTCAATTAAAAATTAGTGTTTCTCACTATTCATAAAAATATGATGGTTGTCACAAAATATCCAAAAATTTATCCAAACTAAATTTTTATGTCCCAATTCTAAATAAGAAGTTTATTTTTTCAAATTTAATATAAATGTGTTAGATATTTTATTTTAAAAGGTTCACCATTAGTAGGTGGTAAAATTGAATTTTTTTAAAAACACTTCCATTATCTGAAAATTTAAAGTTGTTCATATATTTTGTCTAAGAAACCCATTATATGGGTGTTAAAATTATATAGATTATATAAGATTCAAAGTGAAGTTAATATTATTCATAACCACTTTTTGACGGGCTAATTTGTTATGTTTTGATGCGCCCGAAATTTGTGTTGCGTGTAGCGCAAGCTATTGAATTAATTTAATGATATAACGTACTATGAAAACATGGGGTGTTACCCCAAACTTGATGATATCAAAGAAATAGTGGCACATTAGCTTGATCCACTTTATCCTAGCCCATCTAAAAAAGCAATTATGATGTGTTGTCGTTGCTATAGGGAGGACATCTCGACACCTTATGGGAGGGGGAGGCTCCGTTATCACCTGTTCATGATTTGTGTAGGAGTATGAGGTAATCTTCTGGTGTCTCTAATACATTTGAATGTATTTACCCTTCATTCTAGAAATAATGAATCAGTTTCCCATGTCCGGGGCTGTAGCCTTTAATCAGTGGATTGGAATGAAGTAGGCATCATCTAGATCTGTCCATGGATCGGTCGCAGCCATGGCGTGCTCAACCTCATTAGATTTAATCTTATTGTCTTTTCTCATTTAATATTAGGCATCCAAATAGCATGTTTCACAAAAGTCAATGGGAGACATATCACCTTGATGCACGCCCACTCGACCATTAAGGGATTACTTGAGGCACTAGTGATATGATGAAGGAATCATCGCATATAGGTGGATCCATGGCCTGCCCATCAATGCATTGTAGGAAGGGTCCTGGGAGACAAACATAAACTCAGTGTTGGAAAAAAGGCCACTGAACTGGGACTTCATGTAGATCTTACCAACCAGAGTCTATTTTTTCCTATCATAACCTTGGATTCTTAGGTCAGAGGGACTCAGATCATCCTCGGACAACCCTATTTTTCATAATGTCCGAGTCGGGATTTTTTTGATCCTAGAGCCTATGTTGACAAGGCAGTGGTGAACCTCCATACCATTAAACTGGACAGTGATGTATAGTGGGAAAATGTGGCCCTGTATGGGGGAGCCTTAATCTTCTCTAGGGAATGAGATAATGGCATGACATTCAAAATTCTCGATAGCCTCTACATGGAAGGATTTTGCGGCTTCTACCTCCATCTAAAATTTGAGGGGGCTTCTTAAAGATTTGACGAGGGCCTCACGTATATCTGATGACAAGCGAAGGGCTTCAAGGATATAGATCTTTTCTGTAATGAATGAAATATTCTTGAGGACATAATATATCCATACCAGGAGTTAATTTCTACTTACAAGATGTCGCTCAATGACAGGAGGTATGGTGGGCCATGTCGGCTGGACCGGCGACTGATGGGTGTTGAGAAGATCCCGTTGTTCACAAGTCAAAGCCTATACAGTGACTATCAGATGAGGGCTATATGACTGAGACCGGTCCATAGTAAAGTGTGGTTGGCCATGGAATAGTCAAGGCGTGTCTTCCTGATCCAACAATATGAACAGTGGCGAAGGCGAACCTGATGACACCAGATAACAAGGTTTCACATGCTAAGCTCTGTGTTGGCCTTACTGCCTAGGTTCTGTACAATGAACAACCTGTTTGGAAGTACTGACCAAGGTACTTCAATGACCCATATATCCATGGCTCTGCCGACACTGGTGACGACTGGGGACGTTTGGTGGGTCTGCCCCGTGATCCTCACCATCAAAAATCATTCAGGGTTTAATAGATCTACGGTATTCAACAAGTCATACCCCTTCTCCATCAATCTAAGAGTAATCCACTACTAGATGGATTCTGGGAGGAATCGACATCTTTGAGGGCATTATATCACTGAGAGTACGGGATGATTATGGCATTGGCGAGGGACTATGTTTTCCCTTGCACCACTACTGTTTTCTCTACTAATAAGGGGACAACTGAGATGAAGATGTAGAAGTAGTAGATGCGGCCTCTAAATGCTCTGGTCGATTCGGGCATGAACAGATAAAACCATGGGCATTGGTGACTATTTTATGAGCCATCCAGTCATCTTACATTAGGGACCCATGGAGAGAAACCTGATTCCACTAACCTTCACTGTCACTGCTGATGTCCGGCTTCACGAAGACACATGAATCCTATACTGGAACTGGGCCTAATCGGACTATGTTTTTATCCACATGGTGTTGAATATAGTCATTAATCACATAGCACTATTTGAGTGTGTTCCCAAGGATCTTTTGATAGGGGAGGTAATTAGGGCGATCAGCGAGGTTTGCCTCTTTTGGCCTCTTGTATTCAGGCAAATGTACAATCCCCTACTTCAAGGCACTGCGGAAATAATAGGTTACTCGAGCATCATTGAATGAGTAGGTCCGATTACTCCTATCCGATAAGGGGTCCCTGGGATACTAGCCCTGAAGAGGGTCTGGAGGAGCCTGTTGAAGAGGTGGAGCCTGTTCGTCTTGCCTAGGTGGCAGTGACGCATTGCACGAGGCACTTGTCGATTCGGAGGTGGGCGCTGCTAGGCCAGAGGTTGTTCCTGAGGTGGAGGGCCCATGCGAGGTTGTATAGGCATCTCCATTGGTAAAAAATCTAGATGTCTTGGGGCCTCTATTTGATCCACCATGGCGGGCTCAGCCCAAGATGCCCTTCTCGCATGGATTGTAAGAGGGAACATACATGCCAGGCTGGCCTGTTGTAAGGCTTCCTCTTGGCGTTGGGCCTTATCAGGAAAGTCTCGGAATCCCCAAGGGGAATTATAAGTAATAAGGGAGGGGACCTATTCTATATTGACATTTCTTAAGCACAACTTCAATAGTTTTCCCTGAGTCAGTGGCATGTCAAGGGAATATGTGAGACCTTTCCACTAGGCGACACTGTCTACAACATGCTCAACGGGCACCTTCATTCACATGAATAGGTTAGTGATACTCGTCTTCTGATTGGTGGGACTAAATTGAAGGGAAATTACCTAAAAATATCTTCTCAATGAGCTACTAATCTGATGGGGAGATGTCCATACCACAAAAACCCTGACCACTCAAATGCTTGTATGAAGCATTAGAGTTTGGAAGCCTCCGACTATGCTAGAGTTCCCAACATGGGAACACAGCTTGAGAAAAAGTGGGCCAGGTGATCAAGCGGGCACCCTACCCCATTGAAGGTAGAATAGAAGCATTTCCAAAATGTGAGGGTACTATCATATCATCAAACTATCCCAGATTTGGCATTCCATCAAGCAAGATTACCCCCTGTCGAGTCTCTAAAACATCATGGTGGGCGATCTGTGCCGCCATTGGATAATCTATGTGGGTATTTTTATCATTATGGGGATCTCTAACCACTAATGCACTGGCTGGGTCTTCAACATTATAAGCATGCTCGACGGCTCAAGGAGTGGCTGATATGATGACATGTAGAGGATCTGGGGGAATATGGGATGGATCCCAAACATTGTCTCATTGATCTGGGGATTTGGCGACACATACCGCGCCTTTTTTTCATATGTTCCTACTTCGACCATGTATGTGTGGGAAGGATGGTCAAGGTCCCAGAGAGGTAATTCCACAAGGGGATGTTGTGCTTGACCTTACTACCTCGACTAAGGATCACCATAGTTCAGTCGTCGCTCCGCAGCGTGTTCAACAAAGAGGTCGTTGACCATCTTCTAGTGTTCTATGAGTTATTGTTGCATTGCAGCTTTTTCAGAATCATCTTCTTCACAAATCTAGACGGGTCGAAGGTTTTTATAGCTCCAAAGTGTTCCTAGAGTTTTCTCGGATTTTGGTTGAGGTCTAGTGCCTTAGTGGGCACATGAAAACCCAATAGATTACTCTATTAATGATTAATCATTCCCGATGGATCCAAGAGGTGTGAAACACCCATATGGGGTAGGTACTCTCTAATAATATATAGTTCATTCTCACCCCTAGCGGGTCATCCATGTTAACCGTGACCCTACATGGAGCCATATACTCTACTTCACCCATCAAATCGGGCTGGTGCTGAATAGAACTATAATGGAGGGTCATGTACTTCCCCCAGCCAGGGATTTACCCATCGGGAGAAGCCTCCATGATTATCCAATGGATCACTTTAAAAATCCAGATGCATCATTGTGGAAGGGTTCTATGGTGGCCTGGGGACTCAAGGTGCTTTTCCACTAGGAGAGCGTCCAAATCAACCAAAATACATTGATGGCTAATGTATTCAAAGTGCTCCTGAATCATGTGGTAGGACACTCATAGTGGAGGAGGATGGAAATTATTTAGCCAATGGTTTTGGTGAAAGCATCAAACCTCATCCTGGGTGAGTGCTTCTGGTGCCCTGAAATATGGTGCTAAAACATGACAAAACATCTCTGGGAAATGGACTATTATGATAATATCCCACAAACTCCTTAGCAAGATTCGAGGTCCAGCCCAACATTGCCCCACACGTCAACCGAAGGAAGTTGGGGAACTGGTAGAGGTACTGATGTAGACTGTTGAGATGAATGGATGACCGGAAAGGAATACAGAGAGCTGACTGGAAAACTACCGCATCTCGGGCTATTCTCTAAATAGTGTAGTGACTAAGCCACCACAATGCAGTATGATGGGATGATGACTGTCATTTCTGTTATAGGGACTACAAATATTGGTGATGGACCACGTTGTTGTTCATCCTCCATTGGTCCCCATAATATCTCTCTGTGATCTCTGGTCAAGATAGAGTGTGCTTATATTGATGGTGGTGGAGATTGAACAACCGTAAATTATCGATCTACCAAATTTTTTTTCTACTCGATATACCTATGGAGGGAGGTGGGAATCTGATGGATCTCCCATTCTGGAAGTATGAGGATGATGAACCTTGTTCCTACCCCAGCCCTTAACACAGAGGATCTACGAGAAAGTTTCATCGATGAGTCATATTCCAACTAAGAATATAAGAATTAAACTCCTTTAATCTCAGTCTAAATATTCTCGGTCATCTTTTTATAGTGTCAATTAACCGCCCTCCTGCCTTGGTATGGTTCATCAGCACTAGGTTGATTTTTGGTGTGAGGAGGACCTTCAGCCTTACTGGTGTTGGGTGGAGAGGATTTCCACCTGAGTGAGTTTGGTGTGAGGAGCACCTGGACAGATATCAAAGGGAACACGAGGGGGAACTCTGTGTCTACTGGATGATAGGCAGAGGGAATCTCGGTGGGATGTGCTGGAGCATATAGGACCTCTAATGATGCTAACAGGATCACAAGTAGGACCTCCATACAAGGTGCTGATATAGAGAAGCTATCCTTCACCCCTCTGATTGCTGAGATGAGGCGGACCTTCACCAGTTTCTATAAGAACATGGGAAGGGCCCCCATTTCGAATATTGACTAGTTGTCTAACATCCCCATTCCAGCGGTTGGTGGCAGGAGAAAAAACTCTATACCTTATGTAATGAGCATGGGAGAGGCTTCCATACTGAATGTTCCTTCTAGGGGTGGACCGACATTCAGATTTATGGTGGCATAGGGCAGACCTCCACGCTAATCTAGTAGGTGGGGAGGACTCGTGTTCTCAATGGTGACAGAATAGGGAGGACCTCCACACTGGGTGACGTTACTACTAGTCAGTCCACGACAGCCACTACCAGTGCCGACGACCAAGAGTTTTGACGCAGCCTGCCAGTGGGGCAGTTGGGGCCTTGATCTGGTTTGGGAATATAAGTTCCCCTAATTAGTATACACAAGGGGAAGTTGATATATGTCAACAGTGGAGCGATCCATATTAGTTGTTGACGTTGAGTACCCTTGGTGGGAGTCTTCTTTGGCTGGTGCCCGACACTAGCTTCAGGTCTGCCGGATTGGGGCCAATGGTGCAGGAGCATGGCTTACCTGCTCCTCTACTTGTGGGACCAGGTGGTAGTGCTGGAATGACATAGTGGGAGCCCTCCATGGGAGCCCCTGATATGGGATCCCGACCACGATGGACTAGACAACCCTTACCACATTGGCATAGTGGAGGGAATCATCGAGTTGTTCTGGGGATATTCCCCTAAAATGATATTATATTGGCGTGGGGAGGAGTGGTTCCCTGCACTGCCCTTTGGGGTAGCGGTGAAGATGAGGCGCAGATGCCTCTATATCATAGAGGGCCATATCATGGGTTGGGATAATCCCCTCCTCCTCGTATCAGCTGACGAGGTCGTTTATAACCCTTCATTGAACGAACAAGGAAGGGGGGGATAAGGCTTGGGAGACCAGCAGCAATGGGTGTTAAAGAAATCACAGAAGTGGTGGATCCATGATGGATTAACGCGTTGGTGCTTCCCCTGCCCTTGTATCGGTGGGTCGGTGGTGATCGGATTCTAGATGCGACAGCATGGTTCCTTGAAAGAGAGGAGATTAAACCATTAGTGCTGAAACAATGAAATAAACATCTGATTCCCAAGCACCATTATATCATCCATTCCTAGTAAGAGGGATCCACGGTAAAAAAATCATATACCAGGATGTCCAACATTCAACTGCCCCAACTTCAGTTGAGTTTCATGCTATGCCCAAAAGTAGGATGGAGGGACACGTCGCTAGATAACTAGATCTGGTGACATGCTAATCCAATTATGACTCTAACACTACTAATTTCCACATTGAGAAGAATAATTTCACGTCGGGTTCACCATTTATATTTCCGACACTATCATTAGGGCGAACACATCCTTATTTAAAGGACTAAGAGGATGTTCTGACTGTAACCCCACATTCCCACTTTCCAAAGGCGGGTGACATCTCTCACATATTCAGGGACGTTTTCACCATGATCAAAATGGGATTATTGGATGTCGGTTCCTCCTTCCACAGATTCCTCCTTGAAACTCATCACCTACTTCGGGTCCCCCTCATAATTTAAGACATTGTTCTTGAAACTCTTCCTAGTGTCATATCATCATGGATGCTGGTTAATTGAACTACTTTATTCAAGACATTCCAGGTGGTCCGCCCCGGGTAGAAAACTTCATTTAGGGGTGTAGTAACATAGGACATCACTAGTGTGTCTGGGTTTCTTCCTCTTATGATGGAGCTTCTCTAGGGCACGGTAGCCCGAGGCATCCCACGTTGAGTGCAAGGAATTATATGCCATATGGATGCCTTTATGGTTTTCGTAAACATCCCATGTTTAACACAGGTTATGTTGCAGGTTTAACATCTAGTAGAGACAGATCGGATTGCTTGGAACACTGACAAGAGTGGATAATATGGGTTTAACCCCTGGAGAGGACTTTATTGTTAGGGATAATGCGCGGTTAGTTACCCGGGTGCTGGTAAGAGTAGTGAAGAGAGTAATTGACATGATCTCACCGAGATGTGCCAGCCCATGTAATAATCATGATAGATACTGAATGGTTAAGTATAGTGGAAAGAGAATGATATGGAATCGACTCAAGGGAGACGGTGATATTGGGGTTGATCCTTGACGAGACTTCATACGTATCCCCATGATAGGGAATTAAAGTCCACGTAGTTCAGGATGGGGTATATGATCGGGGTGTGTGCAGAAGACAATGACCCGACGATATACTCAGGCTTACCCATGGTTAGCCGCCTGAGGTTAGACTGATGTTACTAGGACGAAACCTAGATATGTGTACCAACGAAGGGATGAAAACGCCCTACCACTAGGTTTGGGTTGAAAACGTCTTACCGCTGAATGGGGATCACAATGTCTTACCGCTACGTGAGTTTCACAATGGCTTACTATTAGATGGTCTCCACAATGGCTTACCATTGTATAAGGGATCACATCATCTTACAGCTGGATAGGATATCACAATGGCTTTCTGCTAGATATGTGATCACAACAACTTACCACTGGATAGGGGACACTATACTGTCATGCGGGACAAAAGGGGCATATAGTTTATTGTCATGAAGATGCAGTGGACTGACTTATAGTGGTTGAGACTAAGGGTTGTTGTGAATGAACCATATGAAGGCTTCCTAAGTACCTTTCATTTGAAAGGATCAATGTCCATGTAGTTCAGGATTTGGTGGACCAATGTGAAATGGTCGGGACCAAGGGTTTTGGGGCTTTATCCTTAGGGATTCTTCCTATGTACCATAACATGGAAAGGATCAAAGTCCACGTAGTTCATGATTTGGTTGACCGATGTGAATGGTCAAGAAAAATTGTTGTTGTGAATGAACCTCATAGAGGATTCCTACATACCTTGCTTGGGAATGGATCAAAGTCTACGTAGTTCTTGTTAGTGTTTGGGGATTACACTATAGGCTGCCCAGAGAGGATTTTGTTGTCGATGCTTACTCTAAGACCTTGTGAGTCATGATCGCTGTGAGAAACAAGAGATAGAAAAGACATGGCAATCACGTCATGAAATGTGTGTCTGTGGGATGTGGAGTGGGTCTTACACATGGTTAGCTTCAAAAAATGGAAATAGGGTATTACGCATAGTCTGCAGCCCAAAGAGGGAAATGGGTATTACAATTGGTTCACAGCCTAGGGAGATGGATATTGGGACATACTACAGGAAGGAGGTTTGAGTGGTGACAAAGCCTAGAAGGAGATGGATTTGGCATGGAAGAGAGGGGGTTAGGTTGTCCATACCCCTCTTTGGTATTTGGCTAGGAATAAGATTGAAGGAGTTGGGATGATTCTCTCGCAAGAACGTCTAGGGGCTTACACCAAGGTGGTTTCCCATTTCCTGGAGACAAACGCTGCCCTAGAAAAAATGATCTTATTCAATGTGAGGAAGATTTCACTCCCATGGAGACCAGTGGGCATAGGGAATGCCTGATATGGGGAAACCCATGTAAATTTCATTGGGTGAGTCATAGTTTAACATCATTAGCTATGGACGATGGTGCATGTAATTTTAACAACTTACTACTAGGACAATGTGTGTTCACTCTGTACCCCTTAGGACATACAAAACTAATACCTCCCACCCCTTTGGGAAAAGGAATGAATCAGTAATTACATGGTAGAGGGGTGTATGGATTTATCCAATGAGGGGTCCATGTTAGCGTGGCTATGTGAAGAATAAATAGCCATTATCAAGCCTATACAATAAAGAATGAGGTGATGCAATGCAACGGGAAGCATCATCCAAGGGACTTTGAAATTACTTGTGCAAACCTGGAGGGTCGTACAGGAAAATGGTGAGTGGCATGAATGTGTTGCACATAAGAGGGTCTCAAACATGGTGCCTTAAGGTAATGGAATCATATGGATCCCACAAGGAGGGCCACACATATGATGAGTGGTTGCACGCAAAAAGGTGAGGCTACGTGCAAACCGGAAGGGTGCGCGAAAAAAGAAAGGTTGCACACAGGTCGGAGTGACTGCATGCAATGGAGGTTTAATTCATGTATAATATTGAATGTAAGAGAGATATTTTTTGCACAATAGATATAGGGTAAAATGAAATGGATGAGTATCATGCCCAAGAGGTCCCACCTGAAGGAGGAACCTTAGGGGACATGTCATGCGAGATCCAATTCCTTGAAGACATAGTGTTTTTTTCATAGTCACGGAATAGGTGTCTTTCACGCAACAGAGTGTCTCTTCGTCTTCCATACCCATCCCCAAAGGGTAGGCAATATGAATAATTTTATAGCTGATGTCCTAAGAGGCTATGCTCAAGGGGTGATGTGCATAAATTTTTCTTGACATCGCATTGGGCGTGCAAGAATTTGTGCACTGGAGGAACATTGGAGTGCCTTCCAGACTTCTGCACTCCAGCCCCTTTGGTGGTTTCTAGGGGATCTTCATGAAAGAATTACATTGATATCACATGGGGAATGCATGGGACCCTTTTATGTCACATTGGGTGTGAAATATTTTGCACGCCGTCATGTGCCTCCATGCCCGGGCCTTAACTGATTCTTGAGGGTGTTGGCGCGCAAAGGCCCCTTGGACGTCACATTGGGCATGCAAGGTTTTTTGTGGTGGGAGGGGAGTTTCATGCAACCCCGCATCCTTGCACACCATTGCCTTTGGTGGTTTCAGATGGGTTGCCACATAATCCTTCTCGTGGCTTCACATTGGGTGTGCAAGATTATGCGCTCTAGAGGGACTTTTGTGCGCATCCCTTGAATCATGCGCGCACTTGCCTCAAAGGTCACGAAATCTTATCCTTCTCTTACAAATATATTTGTTTCTCTTTATAATCCCAATTATGGCCCTATTATAAATTATTCACGAACAACTATTTTATATAAATTTGTAATATAATTATTACCAAAATACACTTCATTTTGATCAAAGGGTTTAGAAAATTCCTCATCCAAAAAAAAGGACTCAAAAAATCACATTATGATCTGATCACATAAATACCCAAAGGGGTGTCTAATAATTTGACCATATGATCATCATTATGCTCTTAATACTTTAATGGTATTCGTAACTCTTAACATAACCTCACATAAAAACATCCAAATCTCATAAGTTATCAAAACTGTCCTTTAATACCTACTACAACAACCTAGAAACCGCACTCTTGGATTCTTTGCTAAAATCCATAATATGACATTACCATCTTTGATGCTTATTATTAGGGATAATTTTTTTTCTTCTAATCCATACAACATAGAAGGGAAAATGTGAATCATATACAACCTTTAGAACCATTTATGTCTAGTGTTATAGATAATTAAAAAAATTACATAAACAACTAATATCATCATGAAAATATAAAAAATCAGTTCATAATGTCGAGAATAATCTCATGTTATACCCATCTTATCTAATTTAAAATTAGCTCATCAAAAAAATTCATGTGAATTTATTTATAAATAATTTTTGTAACAATATTTAAAATCCATGTAAAAGGAAACATAAGAAGGGTGAACTCAAACAGTTAGCAAGGGTGAACAAAAGCACTAATAAGAAAATGTCACAATGATTATAAGAGTTCTTAAGGATATGATGACATAATAAAATTTCAAGACAAAATCATAAAATAACTCATACCCTTCAATACGCAAATAATAAATCATGAGAAAATTGTAAATGAAGGTGTTATCAGAATAAATAATCACGTGCCATGTGATGACAATTACTATCATTAAAAACATTATAAACCCATATCAAGCATATATATCCCATAAATGTACATTGGGAAATATTTAAGCTTTTCATTCATAAAAAAGGAATGACCATGTGGAAGAATCGATTCGTGTCCCTCTTATAAATGGAATAATCAAACTATTGACTTTCATACCAATGATTTGGACAGATATCATGGACCCACACATCCTTAGACTGTTACAGAACCACCCATCATTTTTTAACAAGTAACCACCCAGCTAACATCCAAGTAACAATTGAATGTAATACCACATAATATATATGATAAACAAATTAGAGAAACCAATAAATCCTTTCAAAACTCGATTTAACCATGTAAAATAATGAGTTATATAATAATCATGTTTTAATGAGATTAACTCATGGAAACAATATTGGTTCTAAAATAATCTGATAGAAATATGGTTAACCCATGGAATTTAAATGGGTTCAGTAAGGATATCTTTGAAACATGATTATTCTATTGAAATGGAATGGGTTCTAAAACAATCTATTTGATACCTGATTATCCCATGAAGAATAAATGGGTTTCATAACAATATATTAAGAACACGATTATCCAATATAAAATAAATGTGTTCTATAACAATCTCCTTATGGAATAATCATCCAATGGAAAAGAAATTGGTTTCATAATAATTTATTTTGGTCAAAATGAAACCATGAAAAAAATGAGTTTCACAAGAAAAAATATTAGGTTATAAAAAATACATGAAAAATAAACTAGTTAAACAATAATCTATTTAGTAAATTATTATCTAATGGAAATGAAACGAGTTTCAAAACAATATCTTTAGGACATAATCAAACTATGTAAAATAAATAGGGTTTATAACATTATAGTTGAAACCAAAATAATTCATAAAAATAATGAATGGGGATGGTATAAATACAAAATATCCCCTATGCAGGATACGTACAAATAAGATTTGTTGATGTTTATTAATTTAAATGGCCTTAAAAGATCACTAAAAAACTGTTGACGAAAATAATCATTTAAGATTCAAATGCATCCCATACCACATTGAAACATTAGAATCATTAACCCCATGAAGGAAGTAAAATTATATGAAACAATGAATATTATGTGAAATAGGATATTTATGATATAAAATTTTAAAAAGCTAGTAAGTACACATTATAAATGACTATTGGTTTAAAACACAACAAACATCACAAAGAATAAAAAATGTGACATCATCCCAATATAGCTTTGGTAACATTGAAATTATAAACCCCATGAAATAATAACAAATAAATGAAACATTTAAATAACATGAAGACAAAATAAATGATTATATAATATAAAATAGGGGTAGTGTATACACAATATAAAAGTAACTAGGTTCATCATAATAGTTATGTATCAATGGAATTTAAATTGAGATGAAAAGCCTTAAATAGAGTTCAATTTTTCATTCTTGTTCTCAATATTCCTTAATAATATACTTATGTTAATTATTTAATTCAAAAATACATTTTTCCTTGATAATTATTAATTTCTCACTCATAAAAAAGTTACATACAATTATTAAATAAACAATCTTTTTGTCATATGTTTTGACCATATTTGGTTTATGTCCCCAAAGTAACTTCTATAGGTCGACTATGGTAAATGGGGTTATTATATAAATATATAAAAAATATTAATCACGTAATAATATTGATATTTATACATAAATAAGACATTTAAAAACCATAATTGATGATGTTCATGAATAATTAACCAACATTACAATCATAGAGATGGTATGTCGTATATACAGATGAGTAATATTCAAATTTCGGAATGATCATTTTGGGAAGAATAAAAGGAACATAAATATCATAAAAATGGAAATTATTTCCAAGTTACCATATTGTTTAATAATATATAAATATGTATATACTTCGTGTTAAATAAAAGTAATCACATCATAAAGAGGAGGCGATAGTCTACATGTCCATGAACGACTTTATCACTTTTTCGGTTTTTGAATGGCTAAAATAGTTAATGTTATATTATATTAATATAAATTTAATTCTTGTCTAAATGTGATATAGATTAAATTTATTAACATATTTCTAATTATATCCACCATTGATACATCCTATGAATTGTGTGAACAAATCACATCACTTTGAGAAGGCGATAGTTCAGAAGACCACAAACGATGTTATCATATTTGAAAAAAATGTAAATCATTAAGGTATGTGTTATATAAAAATTCTAGAATAATTAAGTCTACATTAATATAATATATAAATAATATTGAAATAATTCTTCCATCATAATTCTAAACCATGTGAGGTGGTTAAAGAAAAACAAATGAATGACATCGTTTGGAAAGGCATTAGCCCTCTATACACAAATGATAAATTGTTATCCCATTTGATGGAATTTTGAATATTTCTTCGTATAAACTTGAACATTACAAAATCTAAGTATATTTAGGATATTATTGTTTTTATAAAATCACATATAATTATAATTTAATTGGTGGAGAATGAAATAAAATATAAAAAATGTATTGTAGAATGTTTCCACTTTTTTGCGTAACTCAATTTTGTTTTGTATAGGGATAATATTTTACACATTTTTTATATGTATTTAAATTATTTAAACACTGTGATTTTATAAATTTTAGATTATTTACCACAATTTTAGATATATTGTGTGTCTTGAGATAAAATTATAAAATTTGTTAATCCTAGAATTTTACTAGATTTTAACCACATTGTTAATTTGTGTATAAAATTACAAAATTATTCATATTTTAGATATTATTTTTTAGGATTCCTCTATTTAGATTCTTCACCATTTTATCCTAGACCATGTTCTCATTCAAAAAATTGGTTTTCTAAAAAATAAATCAATTTGGTATACTGTTAGGGTAGACATGGTGGACCCCACCTTTTTAAATGAAACATAAATCAAGATACACATATTGAATATTGGTGATTAAAAATATATTTGAAAGAGGATGAAAAGAAAAGTTTCTATAATAAATTTGATATAGTTTATTTACTCATTATGGCAGTTGTTGGATATTATTCATTGAATGACGATTTATGGAAATCACGAACTAAAAAATTCATTCTCATTATTTATTGAATAACAACATCTAAGTGAGTCCGATAAATGAGAAATTTTAAGGATAAATTATTTTCAAACATCTTTTATGACGACATATATCACCAATTGTGTCATTTAATGGGGGAAACCCAAATATTAATGTAAAGTAATATTATGTAACTAAAATTTCTATCATTGAAGACCCATTATGGAACCAAAGTCAATAATGGTTCATAATAACACCCCAAAACCCATTGAACAACAAAAAATAAGATTAAATTGGTAGATTGAATGGATATATATTGGTGGGGTAGCTATGGATATTGAATACTTCTTTAGTATTTTTTATCCTCATTTTATTTTATATATTTTCCCCATGTAACACATTCACATTTTTATTAAAGTGTTTCCATTTTCTTTTTACACCCCTATTTATCATCTCATATTCATCTCACTATTTCAATCCTCTTTATTCCTATATGATATATTTTTAATTTCCAATGGAAATTTACTAACCCAAAGCATGGACCTGGGGGAGGTTTCTTGGTGTTCATTTCTATGGTACTTTAATTAAACTAGTTTTTATTCTATTCAATGTGTATTTGAGCATATTTCATGGGTGTTCCATTCATACTCCATGAAATCAATTTATATTCCATTTCTTTTCCATTTATATTTATTTTTCCTTCCTTATTTCTGGAAACCCCTTGAAATAGTGGATTTAGGGAATCTTGACGGGATGGATTGACATACGAGGGATTTTTATCTCTTAGGAAGTGAATTCTCAGTTTATGTGTTATCTTATTTGACTATTGGTGGAGGTGTGTTTTGGTGCGTATAAGGAATACTAAAATCAAACACATAAAAAATCCCAGGAATGTAATTCTTTAATTATGTTTTATCAAATGAATTTTCAAATTGAATAAAAAAAAATTCAGCCTTGATTGTCTTATCTAATACAAAGAATAATATTCACTAATATAATTTAATTATCAACGATGTCATAACAAGGATTAAGGTTTGAATTCATAATCACTCATTTCATTTATATTTATTAAAATATTCTGGTTATACAAAATAATTTTCATATATAGGTACAATTTAAGAAAATAACCTATATTTATTTACTATTATATTTATATTCATACCATATAATGATACAATTGTTGTTTTATATAATTTTTCCATGCGATTATATCGGATCCTCTACTTTTATGAGATTAAATAATGCCTCTTAATTTAATGTTAAAAAAATTATTGTACATTTTCCCTTATAAGGATTTAGAAGTTCAACCTATCTTTTATGTATATCCCTACTTTAACATTTACAGTAATAATATAATAAAGGGATCAAGGAAAATATTGTAGAGATCAATTCAAATATGATGTAGTTAATTTTTGAGATGTTATATTATATATCTAATATCCCAAAAACATTGAGACCATATTTTTTTGTATTTCTTATCAACTAATTTAAATAAATTGGAGTAGAAATGATGTTTTATAATAATATTAGAAGAAAATGTATTTATGAAGAAAAAAAATATTTTGATATGGGATGAAGATCCCCACAATTATGAAAAACAATGAAGATCCCAAATTAGGTTTCAATTTATATTAATTCCAAAAATCCGAACATGCATCTTTGAAGTTGTTTTTTAGTATAACGTTTTCCTATTATTAATTTTATTGTGAACAAAATCATCAAATTCAATATCATGTAATTTTTGTTGATTCACTTCATGTCAATGTTATTTTTATGGTTTGGAATAAGATTTGAATATTTTTTTAATAAATAAATAATTATTTGACATAAATATATATTAAAAGATCTTGAAGAATAAAGAGATTATGTATTATTTTGAAAGGGTGTATCTATACATCAAATGAGTTATATTGAATTTAAAAATTCAAATAAATAATTTCAGATGAGTGACTCAAGAGTTTTTATGAATTAATCATGACATTATATGGGTAATTAATGAGTTTGTATGAGTCAATCACCAGTTTAGTTTCATATCTTATTATTTTAGAAGAGTCATATAAAAACATGTGGAGTAGATTTCCATTTTAAAATAGTATCTACATACTTTGGAAAGTATTGAACATTAACCCTATTTAAAATAATTGTTAAAATAAATCCAATGAATTTTAATAGTTTCACTGATTATTTATGTTTTTGAAAAAAAGTCCAAAGGATCATTAAATATATAATTTGGTGATTTCTTATGATCTTATCTTAATTGAAATAAATATCACAATCAATTGATATGGATCTTAATCTTATTGAATAATTAACTTTTATATAAAATGTATAAGATCATATCAATGCATTTTTTCATGTCTTAACGTCTAAAGAACTCATAAATTTTGTAATAATTATGTATATGGTCGAAATCTCAAGGTGTTACGACAAACCCACCATAAAATTAATTTATACTTAGAAATATTTCTTTTTATGAAAGGACTAAAATTTTTATATTTACTCATTTCAAACATGAATTATAAATGTTTTCATAAAACGTCCTTTAAAATTGGTTATGTGGTAAATATAAATGTCACCATAAGTTTCACATAAATAGAATTTCACATAGGAGAACATAAGTGGGAAATTAAAATATTTTATTATATAGAAAAATTAATTCCCATTTAATAATGGATATTGATTGACAACACAGTAAAGGGGGTGTAATATGAAACATAACCAAAAGCTAAATAGGTGTAGAATATTTCATTCATTTCATTATAAAATATGTTAATTGGGTAAAATTTTATTAAAATATACTTTTACTAATGTAAAATAAATATATTACCATATATTCCCAGAGGAAATATACCTACATGATGAGTATAATTTCATCCTTTAATAAATTTCCATCAATATTTCATCTATTCTCAGAAATGATGAGTATTTGAGATGAATTTTTAATTCTTGAAGTAGTGAAATCAACAATTAAAGAGCATATATCCATAAAAGTGAAAATAAATCTATTCCATCTATCCACAGAAATTTACAAAAAAGTACGTTATAACATTGTAATTTACTTCCCAAAATTAGTAAACCTTCAAATGATGCACCAATATTAAATACTTTTTAGTAATACCCATAGTTCAAACTAAATTATTAAATAAAGAATTATCCTTTTGATTATTTGAACAAGTCATCACTGAATATATGGGGTTTTCACTTTTTTATATAAATTTTAAATACAAATACCACCAAAAACTCTTCATTTAGATCATAGGGTTTAAAAACTACCTTATCCAAAAATGAAATGAAAAATAACATTATAATTTAATCACATTAATCCAAAATGGGGTGGCTAATACACTAACTTTATGTCCTTGTGCTCTTATACATTTTATGGTATCTATAACTCTTAAGATAACCTCACATAGAATTATCATAATCTCCCATGTTATCAAAACTGACATTTTATACCTACTATAAGAACCCAGAACCCACACACTCATATTCTGTGATAAAATCAAAAACAATACATTACCATATTTGATGGTTTTTATTGTGGCTAAAAATTTGAATCAAACCCTTAAAAAATCAAAAGGAAAACATGTATCATGTACAACCTTTATGACCTTTTATTTTTATAGTTTTAGAGAATTAGGAAAATCATTTAAATAATAAACTCTTATCATCTTGGAATCATTATAAACTTGTTAATAAAGTTGAAAATCATCTCTTGTTATACCCAAATTTTCTTTTTTCACATTAGATCATCAAAATTATTCAAGTGAAATAATGTATAGAATTTTTTTTCAATAACATTATTTAAAATCCAATGAAAGGGAAACATAATAAAGTTACACTCAAACACATAGAAAGTATGAACATAATAATTAATAAATAAATGCCACAATGATTATATGAGTGCATAAGGATATGATGTAATAATCAATGTGCTTGAGAGAATCATAAAATAAATTATACCCATCAATACCTGAACCATTAAATATGAAAACATGGAAAATCAAGGATTAATCTGAATAAATAATCATGATCCATGTGATGATAATATTGTCTTTAGAAACATTATAAACTCATATCATGAATATATAACACATAATTCTACATTGGTTCATATTTATTCTTTTCATTATTAAAAATGGAATAACCATGTGGTCGACTTCCATTCATGTCACTATTATAATTTGAATAGTCATACGATTGACTTACATAACAATGCATTGGAGGGATATCATGGACCAACACATCCTTATCCTATCATGTAACCAAAAATCATTGTTTTATAAATTAACCACCCACGAAATGACCATGTACCATTTGAATGTAATCCTACATAAAATATTTGATAAACACATTAGAGAAACCAATAAATCCTTTCAAAACGTGATTAACACCTATAAAAGAACGAGTTTTATAGAAAAAAAAATTAATGACATTAAATAATAAAAACACAACTGATTCCACAATAATCTCATAGAAATATGATTAACCCATGAAATAAAAATTGGTTCAAACACAATTTCATTGAAACATATTATCCCTTTAAAATGAAATGGATTCAATACAAATATACATGACTCATGATTAACCCAAGGAGAAGAAATGGGTTTCATAATAATATATTTAGGGCATGATTATCCATAATTAAATAAATGGTTTCTATAACAATCTCTTTAGGGAATAATCAACAAATGGAAAAGAATCCACTTTCACAATAATCTATTTTGGTGATAATAAAACAATTAAAAAATTATTTTCACAACAGTATCATTAGTTCATAATAAACTCATGAAAAATAAATTAGTATCACAAAAATATATTTAGTAAATAATTAATAAATAGAAAATAATTGAGTTTCACAACAATCTCTTTATAACATAATCAAACTATTTAAAAGAAATATGGTGCATAAAAATCTATTTGAAAAAAAGTAATCAATACAATGAACGAATGGGGATTGTATTAATAAAAAATATCCCCTCTACGGGATAAGTAAAAATAACGGTTTTTGATGTTTATTAGTTGAAATGACCTTAAAATATCACTAAAAATTTGATGTGGAAAATAACCTTTAAAGATTCCGAAGCATCCCAGACCACATTGAAACATTTGAATCATTAACCCCATGAAAGGAATATCATTAAATGAAGCATAAACTATCACGAGGAATAGGAGACCCATGATATATAATGTGAAATAGGAATTAAGTACACATTATAATTGAATATTGGTTTATAACAAGACAAACATCTCAAAGAACGCAAATTATGACAACATTCCATTACCGCTTTGGTAACATTGAAATTGGGAAGCTTGTGAAATAAAAATAATTAAATGAAAATTTTAATTAAAATTAAGATAAAATAATTCATTATATAAAATATTATATGGGAAGTGTATACACATTATTAATGTTACAAGGTGCATAAAAACAATTAAGACTCAATATAATTTAAATTTAGATGAACCCCTTACATAAAGTTCACTATTTCATTATTATTCTCAATATTACCAAATAATAAACTTGTGTTAATTATTAACTATTTAAATATGATTTATATTTTTAATTATTATTTTATCACTCATAATGAAGTTAAATAAAATTATATAATAAATAATTTTTAGGTCGTTTTGTTCTATTGTATTCTCCTTTTGTATCAGAAATGACTTCAATTGGTCGACTATGGTAAATAGGGTAATTATATAAACATATATAGAATAATAATAATTGAATAATTATTATATTTACACATAAATTATTCTCTTAAAACCAAAAATAAATGATGGTTATTAAAAATGAACCAACATTAGAATCATGGAGATGGTAGGTCGTTCATACGTATGATTATGTTCAAATTATTCAATAATATTTATGGAATGAAAGAAACAAACATAAATCACTTAATAATGATAATTATATTATATGTACCTTATTATTAATCATATATAATTATATTTATTATTCATATTATATATAAATAATCATGTCGCGTTGAGGAGGCGGTAGTCCACGTGCCCATGAATGACGTTATCACTTTTTCAATTTTTGAATGGGTAAAAAAGAAACATATATATTATATTTATATAAATTTATGTATTTATTAAATATAATATAGATTAAATGTATTAAAATATTATTAACTAAATCCCCCATCGAGACATTTTATTAAATTTGTGAACATGTGATATCACATTAAGGAGGTGATAGTTTAATGTCCACAAACGAAGTTATTGTATTTTCAAAAAATAGAAATCATGAAGATACGTGTTACAAATAAATTCTTGAAGTATTATGTCCACATAAATATCATAAATATATCATATTGAAACAATTTTTAAATCATAATACCCAACCAAGAGAGGCTGTAAAGGAAAAAAATGAATAACATCGTTTGATGAGGCGGTAGTTCTCCATACACGAATGATAAATTCATATCCCATTTGATGGAATTGTGAATATTTTTATGTATAACCCTGAACATTAATAAATTTTCTTTATATTTAGGATCCATTTGTTTTTATAAAATCACTTATAATAATAATTTATTTGTTGGAGAGAGAAATAAAACATAAAATCTCTAAGAATAATGTTACCTCCTTTTTCTATCACTCGTTTTTATTGTTGATAGGGATAATATTTCAATCATTTTTTATATGTATTTAAATTATTTAGACCCTCAAATTTTATCAGTTTGATTATATTTATAGAATGTTTTTATTTATTGTGTGTTTTGAGAAAAAATGTAAAAATTGGTTAATTCTGGAATTTCAAAAAAATTTAATCACATTGTTATTTTGAAAAAAACATTGAAAATTATATTAATATTTATTTTTTAGGATTCATTGATTTAGTTTATTTATCTTTTTCTTCTGGACGTTGATATTATTTGAATAAAATGGTGGTTGAAATAATAAATCAATTTGATATATTTTTCGGGCGGACATGGTGGAACCCACCTTTAGAAATGAGGCATAAATAGAGCTACATGTATTGACGAATAATGATTAAAATTGGATTTAAAAAGGATTCATAGAAATGTATGTATAATAAAATTGATATTGTTATTCAATAATTATGTAGTCCATTTGATCTTATTCATTGAAGGATGATTTATGGAAATCTCAGCAAAAAAATCATTCTCAATATTTATTTCACAACAACCTCTATATGAGTCCAATCAATGTGATATTTTAAAGATAAATTAAACCATATATTCGGACATATTTCATTAATAAATCTGTCGCCAATAGTTCCATTTTATTGGGGTAACAGGTATATGAATTTTAAGTAATATTCTGTAATTGAAATTTCAACCATCGAAGACCCATTATGACACCAAAGATTATAATGGTTCTTTATGACACCCCAAAACCAATTCCATGACTAAAAATAAGATTAAAACAATGTTGTAAACATAATATAGACTGTTTATGGAATATATGGATGTCATCTACTAATTTACAATTTTTTCTTTTCCTTTTATTTTTTATTTTTTTCCAAGTAACACATTTTTATTTTTATTAATGTGTTTCTCTTTTCTTTTTCCAACACTTTTTATATTACCATATTAATTTCAATATTTTTCTCTTCTGTATTCCACTATGATATATTTTCAATATCCAATGGACTACGACTAACCTTAGGATTGGCCCTAGGGGAGGATTCTTGGTGTCCTTTGTTATTAAGCTTCAATTGAAATTGTTTGTAATCTATTAATGGTGGATTAAAGTGTATTTCATATAAGTGGAAGTCATGCACCATGAAATTATTTTATATTTTATTTATTTTCAATGAATATTTATTTTTCCCTCCATTATATTTAGAAAAACTATGAATATGTGGAGATGGGGATTCTTTAAGGGATAAAACGTAATACGATGGAGTTGGGCCTCTTAGGAATTACATTCTCGGTTGAGGTGTTATCCTATTTTACTATTAAAGGATGAGTATTTTTGTGCGTCAAAACTGTGCTAAAATCACACACATAATAAATCAATGGAAATTATTTATTTTATTATTTTGTATCAAATGAATTATCAAATTGAATATAAAGAAATTATAAATAACTAACGAACCTGTGTTATGAAACCAAATATGAAGATCATTATTTCAAATATTCAATATAGAATTTTATTTATATTGATTTCAATTTTAATTATACATTGTTTTATTTTAATTTCATTATATCCAAAAACAAAAAAATCATAAAAAAATATAAACAACAAAAAAATTATACTATATGGATTAGAAATTAGTGATTGATATGACTGCAATGCTCCTCAAGTGAGGTGACCCTGTTCATCCTTTATGATGCATGATGAATATAAATTTTCTTTTTTCCATTCCATATAACAGGCATGCGTCAAAACCCGAGATTTTTTTATGGAGCTAAATTTTTATTTCAATCACTTTTTTTAACACAATTTTTTTTAAAGAACAATTTTTTATATATTACAAAACCATAAAACCCTATTTTCGATGAGGTATTCAAATTCAATGTATTTTTCATTGGAAGATTAATAAAATGTCTAAGATTAAGAAATATATTATAATGATATGGAAATTGATCTACGGTGTCATTATATTATGATAATGTATAAATATTTGAATAGGGGCCAAGACACATGGATTTCACCACACAGTTTAATGAGAATGATCGATGAAATCTAAATTTATGTGAAAAGGTTCGAGGGAAAAAATTTGGTGTCTTTGGGTTTCCACTATTTTACAAAGGACATCTGAGAAGTTTAAGCGAAATTGTAAATGGATCATCCTATCTCCCAACCCCCATCCAGTGACGATCAATTCCCAGAGGAACATTCCATAAAAGAAGAGATTCAAGTTGAACCAACACTAAAAGATGATAAAATGTTAACCAAAAAATCATTTCATTTTATTGATACAAATTTGATTATCAGTCTGAACTATTTAGAATGTTCAGATTCATAGAACTCTTATTATTCCCAAAAGTATAACGAGGAAAGGGAATTTTCACCTGTGGAGGAAAACCTAGAGCTCCTAGAAGACATTTAATATTCACTTGAGGGAGTACAAAAATACAAGAAAATGTTTTACAAGTTATAAAAAAAGAGGAGTTGGTTCCATTATTCATCCTACACCTTCCATGCATATTGTACCACATTGTGAAGGGGGAGGATCTGGAGTACTCTATATATGGAATTCTATTTAACAAGAAAAATTAAGTGCTTTCTAGAAGGAACCAAATATGGTTATTCAAATCCAAGAAGACTCCACACACATAAAAGAGTGGATAAAAGCTGGTACTTCCCATTAGAGGTAGAAAAAATCTAGGGCCCACATGGGGTATTATACAATGATTTATAACTAAAATTTACTATCAATTTAGAATTCAAATTAATTTTTTGGATTAGTGAAGCATACAAAACACTCTCACTAATCATCCTAATCATAAATTGCATGATCCCATAAATTAATTGAGTGATTATATTATTTAGGACCATGATGGAACAAGGAATACCTAAAATAGTGGAGGAGGATAAAAAAATCATTAGTTCAAAAGGGAGTTCTGTTTTAATGTTTATCTTTTAAGAGTCATTACATTTTTTCTGAGATTCTGATTTGAGATTTGAACTAAAATTGCATGTCGATGCTTGAATTCATGATTTCCATGACTCATCTAGGAGATATGAGTTTCTTATTAACCCTCTGATTCCATATTTTATATTTTAATGATATTGAAATTAAATAACTAAAATGAAGAATTTCATTATTAAAATGAAGCATTGTTATTAAAATGAGGACTCATAGTTTAAGGAATTAATTGATTCTTTAAAATGATATTTCTCTATCAATATTCAAACATTGAACATTTTAAATTAATGTGAATTTATTTTTTATTATTAATCATTCCTTTACTGATTGTATAATTTAAAAATTCTCATTCTCGAGAGGATTTCTAGACCATATACTTCTTATTTAATACTTGAACACATTTATATGGTTATCATAGGACAAAACACCTTCTAGAACTTATCAAAGCTATGATTGTAAAAAATACCAGTTAAACTGATCGAGGAATCATTGGATAAATCACTTATCTTTAGAAGACCACCTTTACATCTATCCCACATTATCCCATAGAGACCATGAATGTTCATTATCTGGATGATCTATGTTTTAATATTTTTTTTCAATTCATACCCTGCTCTTGATATTTTCCATGATATTTTAATGTTTAATTATGTGGGAAAAGGGATTCATGCTGGAATGGATGATATAAATAATAAAGAAGTTGTTTGGTTGGGATATTACAGGAATAATAAAATGTTTTTTATTAATTCAACGTAATTAATTGTCTTCCCTTATTTTAAACAAAAATAAAAAAAAATTGGTTTGTGACTTAAAAAAATCCAAGCCCACCACAATTGGAACAATTAATTTTATCATATGTGGTTAAGTGGTGGTTTTGAGGCTTATTCTATGAATTACGCTCAAAAATGAAAAAAAGAAACACAATTACTTAAAAACGGTAGATAAACATTCAAGAAGGGGAAAAAATCATTATTCGTCCACTATTTATGGGAATTGCTTTCATTTTTTGGGAAATGGTAGTCACTACATTGAAGGAGAAAGTTTAATTACAATTTATTTTGGATATCATGGATTTTAAGTAAGAGATAAACCCCGTGAAATGTTCCAGGTATTTATTGAATAAAAATTTTGTTTTCTATTAATCATTATATATAACATATTAATTTTTATTTAATGGGGATTCTATGTTCGATGGAATACCCGACAAGCAACAATGAGTTTTTCCAAAATCTGATGTTGCACACAATACAGAGTCATACTGAAAAAAATAATATAATTTTATTATATTAAATTTTAGTTAATGCCTTGACTTTGTACTGGAGGGAATAAGTAGAACTAACTAAAATATGATTATACATGTTTATAAATGTATTTAAATTTACTCAATTTATTTTAGAGGCTTAAAATAAGAATGAATTTTATTTAAAGCATGAAATACCTTAATATTTTTTAAAAGGTTATTATACATCCTCTTGATGGAGAACCCTTTTCTAATATAGAAATTTTTCACTTTTATATGTTCTATTTGAAAAAATAATATTTTATTTAAAATTGGGACATCAAAATTTACATTGGATAAAATTTTGGTATTTTTTTGATAAAGGTCATTTTTAATGAATCATGAAAAATACAGGATTTTAATTCAGAACTGCAATTTTGTCATATCTATTTATATCATCAGATTTTTATTTTTTTGGTTATAAAGTGTATTTGGATTATATATTTACCATTTAACCCAATTTTTTTCATTGAATGTAAATTCACATTGAAATTGGACATAAACACATGTTAATATTTTTGTAATTTTACTTCATAAAAACACACTTTTTTGTTTTGACAATTGGATTTTAATTTTAAATTAATATATATAACTTTTGGGTTTTGATTTTGGGAAACTTTATTCCATATTTGGAATAAGGAGGTCAAAATTTGGTAAATGGGTAACTTTTTTTAGGCATTATGAATAATAAATTCAGTAAATATTTTATTAACCATCGTTAAAGGGTAAATATAGTAAATAAGTCTAATAAATATTATTATATTAATATTAATTTACCCTTACACGTGTCCTAACAATATTGGATGAGATATTTCTGACCGTAGGAATCCAAGGGTCGATTTTAGAACCCCTTGGTGCCACTTTTATTGCAAAATGACATTTAATTACTTTTAATTTAATGTTAAGGAAAATATAACATAAACATATATCATTTACTAAAACAAATTTTATATGGTGTTATATTTTTTCTATATTCACCAATAAATAGTCATTAAAAATATAAAAATATTTTCTAAATCATTTTTTCATATATATAATTTTTAGATATTAACTAAATAAATTTATTTATGATACAATGATGATGCAGTGATTTCTTCATTAATAAAGGATTAAAATATAAGATTTTAAAAATGATAAAATAATTGTAATTCAGTTATTTAGATGTCATCATAGAATTTTATGAATGATAGTTAAATTTTATATTTGTATTAATGCTGTTTTTTCTATGTAATCTTGTTGATATAAATTTTTAAATAATCCATGATATGAAAGGTGTCAAAATTAACATAATTCATATTTTAATATATAAAATATTTTATTAAATATTATAAAAATCCTAAAATTCTAATATTTTTTCAAATAGTTATAAAACTCCTAAAATTATATTATTGACACTTTAAAGAGATATTTTTCATGTTTTGGTAACTATTTTTATTCTTAATGTGAAAAATTATTGAAAAAACGGTATGAGTAAAAAAGTTTAATATTAAAATGATAAGGAATGAAAAAAATACAAAACTTGTCGAATTATTATGGAATGATTTTATAAATACTTATATCATATTATATTAGAATATAAAGAGCTTTGGGCCTTTTGAAAATGAAAATAATTTTATAATAAACTAATACATTCAAACATTCATAAAGATCCCCTCCACCCGCTTATAAAAGGCCACCCCTTTATCCCCTTACACAGACATCTCAAGACCCTTGGCTCAACCAAATTATTCTCTATGAAGCACTAAAAATCACCACTTCCTACAAGAAGATTTACCTTTTGCAGAAGGAAATTCAATAGTGCCTTTTGGGTCATAACAAAGAGAGTTACATGTTTTAAGAGGTAACATCTTCTCAAAAATGCTTCCCATTATTCAATTTCTTCACTCCCTATTCTATTAGTTTTCATTTACTGTATAACAAAACCAGTATCCTTAATATACTTTTTTATGACACGTATTCAATCTATACTTACACACAACTCCATCTAATGGATATAGAACATACTGTTTCTGTGGATGGTGAACTTCTGCCTCACGAAAGGACGATTGTTCAATTATCTCCTATCGACACTCATGATGGAAATTATGATGTAAATATATTTGTATGTGATTTATAGTATATTTATATTATCTCTAAGTTTTTTTATTTTTTATTTTTATCACACATTTATGGTTTCCATAATGGTTAAATATGATAATATAATTTGAGAAAGTGCAGACTACCACCCCCTCAAAGTGATATGGCCTGTTCAGGCCATAGATAGAATGTATAAAAAATAGTGTTAATGAAATTATTTAATGTATATAAAATATGGTACTATACTATAATTATAATATACCTACGTATCTTTTTATTTTCATTTTCAAAAAAATGAAAAAATGAAACAAAAGTAGCGTTCATGCATACGTACGACTTCCTGTCTCCATAAACAATGATTTTAATTTTTATATATCAAAATGATATGGACTATTCTGAATACATATATACTGGATATTTATGATATATATGATATCTAAATCAATAATATCATCCTGGAGATAATGGTATTTTTACCACATTGGAAATTTTTAATTATTTCATGTTCATTTTTTACTCATGTTATGAACATTACAAAAATGTCTCAGATGAACTCAAATAATTTAATAATTTTTATAGAAATGTGTTAAGTTATATATATGGAATATTAAAATTTAAAAAGGTTCATAAGAAAGTAGAAAATTAACTTATGTTTATTATTCACGAAGAACAAGGAATATACAAGACAAGTCAGACTTGAGGTAAGGGATTTCGACTCAATATCCATTCATTGAGGCATACTTTTATTTATAAATTAATTTCATTTATATGGTGTATACACCCTTGGATTATTGATTTTATTCAAAGGGTATATTTTTACTATGATTTATTTTACTAAAAGAAAAAAATAATGTTTCTTTTTAAGGCATGCCATGAAAACAACCTTCCCACCGCCACAAGTATTATTTCATATTTGGCTTCCTTAACCAGACACAATATTTTTAAAATGAAAATAAATACCATATAAAATTTATTGGTATTTTGGTATTAAAAATGGTTGTTTAGAATGGATTGATTTTGTCAATATATTGGGCTAATATATTGCAGTTTCAATGTGGAAATTTTATCATTTCATTATGCATGTTTTATGTGTTATGATTGTATTATTGTTCATGAGATTTTTTTATGTATACGGGTGGTTCCATGATAAACCTAGGGAAGGTGAGCATGAGAATAATCTCCAATTCATTGGATAACATGAAAGAGGTAAAAATTATTGTTTCTACAATGATATTTAGGTAATATACTGTGATTGGTATTCCAAATGTAACTCCATATATAGCTGTGAAATCTACAATGTAGGTATATTACGGATGTCACAAGTTACCTTTATGATTTGTATGTGTTATTCATAAATAATATGATTTCATGATGTTTTCTTAAGAGAATATTCTTTGAATGTTTTGATGGTATAATTTTTTTATTCTCTATTTTATAAATATTACTGAACTTTTTTTGCTCATCCCATGTTTTTGAAATGTTTTTCATAGGGCATAAGGAAGGATACGAGAATTAAATAATTCAATAAGATTTATGTCAAGAAATGAATTTTTGTTTTCTTTTAAGAGTTTTAATTTTATGAAAAAATTGATACTGAGTATAGTGTATATTTTTTAATATTTTAGATGTAATGTAATAATTATGTCCCAATTCACCAAATCTCAAAATCTGAAAAGATCTTTAAAATTAATTATTGATTTCACTCAATATTAAGTAATGTTTTAAGGCTGGGGCCTTATAGTTTGTATCATAGGTTGGTTTAATCAACATTAGTAGTTAGTATATTGTTAAATCAATATACATAAATTAATTTATGGAATGATTAAAATAATAAATAATTTTAAGATTACCATGTTGCTTCAGTTATTATATTTCTATCTTCAGAATGGTTTTTGGATGTTGAAACATGAATGCAATGACGGGATGAAATCAGGAGGAATAAAACCATCCAAATCAGCAACCAGAGATGGTCAGAATAGACACTGAATAGTTTGTGGCAGTGATGTCACATGTTACTTATGTTATAAATGATGGTGTTATACATGCATCAAATAAACTAGATTAACCCTATGGGAACATGTCTATAATGTAGCATTTCATGAGGCAGCATCCCCCATAATTCAGAGGATCTTCTAAACTTGTTTATACTTAAGGGTGGATCAAATCACTGCAGATGATTTTCGATTTCATGGGACGTATAGACAATCAGAAGGTTAGTCTTTATGTTTATCATTTTAAACTATAATAATATTATTGGTGGTTTATGGTTAAAAATATCAGGGGTAGCAAGGAGATTGATTCTATTTTTTAGGAAGAATTCAAAGGTATGTTTCTGGAGAAATATTTTCCTAAGGAGTTTCAACTTATGATGAAAAAACAATACTTGGAATTGAGGTTGGAGGATGACTCAGTGGCTTCATACAATAAAATGTTAACCTGAATGGCACGGTATTCCCTAAATTTAATCTGATTTCCTTTTAGTAAGATAAATTGACTTTACTCGGGACTGATGCCTCAATATTTAAGCACATTAGCCTCTCTTAAATTCAAAATCTATGAAAAACATGTTAGATGTGATGACAATGTAGAAATAGAGTATTTTAATGATCATTTTTTCCAAGAGAGTATGAAAAATAACAGAATAGTAGGAATGAAAATGGAATGAATTATTCAAAGTAGCATAGAGTTAAGAAAACTAAATTTCCATCTTGTGAGAAGTGTGGTATAATGAATCCTAGATGATGTCTCTGAAAATATGTAAGGAGCTTCCTATGTGGTAAGACAAGTCATATTGCTCATAAATATAACAATGTTTTTTTAGTCAGGCAATGAAAATCCAGAGGTATGATTTTTTAGTTGCAACGAGTTTGGACGTTAATCCAATGTGAGTCCAAAGTTGATACCTAGGGTGGAAACCATATTATATAAAAATAATAATGGTTGGATAAAATCATTTCTTACTACTATGGTTTATGTGGGACCATAAAATGAAGTGGTATCATGTACATTGTTTTTTTTTTCATATTATGCCAATGTGTTATTGGATTCAGGATAATCTCGTTATTTTATTTTCAAGAAATTTTCGAGTAAATTGGGAATTCCATTTCCCAATATAGATCTTAGACTTGTGTTAAAAACGACTAGGGGAAATTTATAGGAAAAAAGAAATTATAAGAATATTCCTATTATTATTTGTTGATAGAATTTACATGTAAACCATGTTGTTTTTCCTCTAGTAGAGTTTGATATTATTTTGGTAATGGATTTTCCTTCTTTTTTACCATGATAATATTGACTGTATAGATAATGAGGTTTCTTTTTAGAAAGACTTTCAATTTCTGTAAAATAATAAACCCTTATCTCTGATAAAATACGAGGAAGCTGAGAAACTATTGAAAGATAGAGAAGAATTTTACCTTTCACATATTACTGAAAACAATGGATCTATTCATGATAATGATGTACCAGTGGTAAATGAGTATCTTGATGTTTTTACTGATGATTTTCCTTGTATAATACATAATTTAGAAGAGGAATTTATTATTTACTTAGTTACAGATTGTAATCCAATTTCAAAACCCCCTTATCGAATGGCTCAAATTTAAATTTTATATTTAAAGATGAAATTTCAAGTGTTATTAGATAATGGTTTCATTCGACCTAGAACATCACCATGGGGTGCTGATATATTGTTTGTTAAAAAGAAATATGGTTAAATGAGACTTTGTATTGATTATAGAGCCTTGAATAATATCACATTTAAGAACAAGTATCATTTTCCTCATATTAATTAATTGTTTGACCATCTCTACAGAGATCAGTATTTGTTGTTGGTTAACTTGATTTCAGGGTACCATTAGTTGAAAGTAAATGAATCATTCATTTTAAAGAACATGATTCATACTAGATATGGCCATTATGAATTTGTAGTTATGCATTTGGGTTAACCAATTAACCGAATGTATTCATGGATCTTATGAATATAATTTTACGTGAGTTCGTGGATAAGTTTGTGGTTGTGTTTATTGAGGAAATTTTGGTTTATTATAAACGTAAATAGGACAATAAAATTCCATTTAGGGTTTTCTGGAAAACATTGAAATAAATTAAACTGTATGGTAAATTCAATAAGATTGAGTTTTGTTTACAAAAAATATCATTCATTGGTTACATTATTTAAAAAAAATGGCATAATTATTGATCATGGTAAATCTAAAGATGATGAAGGGACAATACCCAAAAATATAACTGAGATCTATATATTTATTGGTTTAGTAGGTTATTATTGGTGGTTTTGTAGAATTTTTTCACGGTTATCATTTCCAATGATAAGTTAACATAAAAGGGTGTTGAGATCATTTGGAAAAAATAATGTGATGATTTTGTCAGGAATTGAAAAGAATATTGGTGAATGCTCTAGTTTTTTCATTGCCTTCCATATATGATTAATTTGTTATCTACTATGATGCTTCATTGAACAGACTTGGTTTTGTACTTATGCAGAATGATCAGGTAATTTATTATGCTCCATGTCAGCTAAAACCTCATGAGTTAAATTACAGTACACTTGATTTGGAATTTTCTACTTTTGTTTTTTTCTGTAAAAATTTGAAGGCGTGTTTTTGATTGAGTAATGTGTGAAATATATATTGATCAAAAAAATTTGATGTATATTTTCAGTCCAAAATAATTGGACATGAGACATAGGAGATGTCTAGAATTAATATAGAGTTATTATTGCACAATTCATTACGATCTAGGAAATGAAAATCAATGGGCCAAGGCTTTGAGTTGAAATAGTAATACAACATTAACCTTGTTATATTTGGAACAATATCCTTGGATTATTTATTTGATGAAATTTTGTATACAAGTTTTTATTTGATAGTATTTTTCTACATTGTTCCTGGTGGCAGTGAAATCATCTCTAGTAGACAGAAAAATACATGTGTAGAAATAAGACATTGAGTTGCAGAAAGAGGAAGAGTTGGTTTAGAAGGGTATGTTTCTTGAATTTTACATTGATAATGATTGTATTATGAGATTTGGGAAATGATTATCTATGCCTTGTGATTCATAGTTAAAGAATTATTTGTTATGTAAAGCTCATTGTTCATTGTTTTTAGTTCATCTATGAAGTATTATGATGTATAAATATTTTAGCATGTATTACCGGTGGGATGGAATGGAAAAAGATATTTATGACTTCAATATGAAGTGTTTGAATTTTTAATAGGTTAATGTAGAGAAGATGTTACCAAAAAGGATTATTCATCCTTTTACAATTCTATAGTTTAAATAGAAAAATGTGTCCATGGATTTCATTATGGGATTACATAATATATCTAGAGGAAATAATGTCATATGGGTTATTATTGAATGATTGAATAATTCATTCCATTTTCTTACTATTATAGACATTATATATCTAGATCAACTTTCTCGATGTTATATTAAAGAGGTAGTTAAGTTACATGGTGTTCCCCTCTATATTTTATCAGATCTTGATCCTAGGTTTACGTCTATCTTTTGGAAAGGCCTTCAGAAGTCATTATGAACTGAATTTAATTTTAGTACAGCTTTTCATCCTCAATCAGATTGGCAGTCAGAATTAAAAATTTAGACATTGGAAGATATGTTATGTTCTTTATCAATGCATTACTAGGGAATCTAGGAGCAACATCTTTATTTGGTTGAATTTTAATATAATAAAAGTCTTCATTCCAGTATACAAAAGGCACTATTTGATGTATTATATTGAAAGAGGTGTCGAACTACATCTGTTTGTGATGATGTAGGTGAAAAGAAGATGATGGGACTAGAATTGGTTGAAGAGATGACACAAAAAGTTAATTTTATTTAGATGAACATGAGAACATCTCAGAGTAGGTAGAAACGTTATGCGGATAACCAGAAAAAGTTTCTTTCTTTCAAGGTAGGTGATCATGTCTTTCTCAAAGATTCTCCATGGAAATGTGTGATGCATTTTTGTTAGAAGGGAATGATGAGTCCAATGTTAATTAGACCCTATGAAATCTTGGATAAATTTGGATAAATTGCCAACTAAGTGTATTATTTCCATGGTTATACCAGGTACTAAATGTTTTCAATGTTTCGTTGTTCAGAAAGTATATTATGGACCCATCACATGTTTATAGTCTAGAGGTAGTTTAGTTGGACGAGAATCCTTCCTATGGGGACAAACCAGTGCAGATTCTTATCCAAATAGAGAATGTGTCGTTGAATAATTTAATCCATTAGGTAATGGTTTTGTGGAAAACCACATGATTGAAGAGGAAACATGGGAATCTAAAAAAATTTTGAGGGATAAAAACCCCCACTTATTTGATAAGTGAATAGAATTATGGGGACGAAATTCCCAAAAGGTGGGAGGGATGTAATGACATAGGTATTTATAGAATAATACTTTTTATTTATATTAATACTTATGAATCATATATTGATTTTACATTTAATAGGATGCTATGTTCAATGACATACTTTACTCACAACAATGGGATTCTCAAGAATTTCTTGTTGCACACAATGGTGAGTCATACTAGAAAATATAAATAATATAATATTATTATTTTAAATGCTAGATAATTCCTAGTCATTTTACTAGTAAGAATAAATATAAATAATTAAAATATGATTATACATTTTTGTTAAATGTATTTAAATTTTTCCAATTAATTTTAGAGTCATAATATAAGAATGAATCCGATTTTAAAAATGAAATACCTTAATGTTCTCTAAAATGTCAATTTACTGCCTTTGATGAAGAACATCTTCTAAATCTTGTTTTTTAACTTCTATATGTTCTATTTCATAGAATAATTTGTTTTTTCAGAATCGGGACAACAAAATTTTTGTTGCATGATTTTCTGGATTTTTTTTAAAATGTTCATTATTGAATATATAATGAAAAATACATCATTTTAATTCAAAACTGCATTCTAATATAATTTATTGATAAAGTTATATTGTGATTTTTAATATTTTTAATGTTTAATTGGATTATTTTTCTAACATTTAATCCAATTTTGATCATTGAATGTCATTTCAAAATGAAATTGGACATAAACACATCTAAATGTTTTGGTAGTTTTTGCTTCTTAAAAATATAGTTTTTGGTATTGACAACAGGAATTAATATTAAATTAATGAACACAACTATTGAATTTTGAATTTGGAAAAAATAATTAAAAATTTGGAATCAGGATGTCGAAATTGTGTAAATGGGTATCTTTTATTTTTATACATTTTGAATAGTATATTCAGTAAATATTTTATTTATCATGGTTTAAGGGTAAACCTGGTAAATATGTGTAAATAATAATAATATAATAACAATAAATTACCCTAACACATGTACTAACCCTATTGGATTAGATATATTTGACCATTGACATACGTGGGTGGATTTTAGGACCCCATGGATCCACTTGTGTTTAAAAATGACATATAATTACTTTTAATTTAATGTTAAGGAAAATATAAAAAAAACATATATATTTTCCAAAAAAAACTATTATATTGGGTTATATATGTTATATATTCGATAATAAATTTTCATTATAATGCTAAAAATATTTCCTAAATCATGGTATTTTATTTATAATATTTAAATATTATATAAATAAATTTAATTAAGACATAATGATGATGTAATGATTGCTTCATTATTGAAGGATTCAAATAAATGATGATAAAAATGTTATAAAAAATTAATTTTGTTATATTGATTTCATCCAAAAATATCATGGACGGTATTTAGATGTTATATTTGTGTTAATGAAGTTTTTACAATCGACTCATGTTTTATGGATTTTTTACAAAGTCATGATATGAATAGTTTCAAAAAATTGCATAATTCATATTTTAAAATATAAAACATTTTATTAATTATTGGAAAATTATAATAAATCTTATATTCAGCCAAATAGTTATCATAAGTCTAAAATTTTATTATTTAACCATTAATTGGATATTTTTCATGTTTTTATAACTATTTTGATCTTCAAACTATTAAATGATTGATAAAAATATATGAGTAAAAAACTTTTAAATAATAAATATAAGGATTAAAAAATACCATAAACATGTACGATTCTTATTAGTTGATTATATTTAGACTAATTTTTTTCATCAATTATACTTTTAAAAGTTTTGGAGCATTTAAATCCAAAAATAATTTTATAATAAAATAATACTTTCAATCATTCCTTAAGAGCCCTTACTCCCTCTTATAAAATGAAACCACCTCTAACCCATTACACACACCAATAACATCCCTTGGATTGACCAAACTCTTCTCTAATAAGATCTAAAAACCCCCATATTCTTCTTGGATTATTTCCCTTAGGCATAAGGCTATTAAAGAAAGCTGTTTGGCTCCAATAAAACAGAGTTACATATTTTACGAGGTAGTGTCTTCTCAAAAATTCCTTTCCATTATTCTACATCATAATTCCCTATTCTATTATTTTTCATTGAATACATAACAAATACAATATCTTAAATATACTATATTTTTTATGATAAGTATTCAATAAACACTTGCACACACCTTCATCTAATGAATTTAGAACATAAAGTTTCTTTGGACGGTGAACTACTACCTCAAGAAATGATGATTGTTCAATTATCTCATACTGCCTCTCATGGTGGCCATAAATATGTAACTATATTTATATGTGATATATAATATATTTATATTTCCAATATGTCTATTTATTTTTATTTTATATCACACCATTATAGATTCCATAATGGGTAAATATGATAATTTCATATGAGGATGTTCAGACTACAACCCCCTCAAAGTGATAAGACTTGTTCATTTCATACATGGAACTTATAAAGGATAGTTTTAATAAACTTATGTAATATATATAAAATATTATATTATACAGTAAATATAATATACCTTTTAATCATTTAATTTTCATTAGTTTAAAAAATGAAAAAAAGAATAGAATGTAGCGTTCTTGAGAACGTAAGGCTTACTGTCTCCATGAATGGTGCATTTCATATTCATATGTCCAAATGATATGGAATATTATATATATATATATAAAGAATATCATTTTGGAGATAATGACATTTTGACCACATGGATAACTTGTAATTATAACAAGTTCATTTTTACTCAAGTTCCAAAAATTGATAAAATGTTTGATATGAACTCAAATAATTAAATAATTGTTATTCCAAGGTAATAAGTGACATAAAAGGAATAAAAAAACTTAAAAAAATTATGAATGAGGTATAAAATTAACTTATGTTTATTATTCATGAAGAACATGGAACAAACAACAAAAGTCGGACTTGAGTTAACGGACTTTGTAACAATACCAATTCATTGAGGAATACATTTTTTATACAAGACTTTCAATTAAACAGTACATAAAACCATTTTACATTTAATTTCATTCAAATGGAATCTTTTCTCTACAAAGTGTTTTACTAAATGTCAAAAATATTGTTTCTTATTAAAGTAAAAGGTGGCAATAAATGTTCCACTGTCAGAAGAATTATTTGATATTTGGATTCATTAACAAGAAAAAATGTTTTCAAAACTAAAATAAATACCATATACTCATTTAACCTATTGTTTATTAAAAAGGTTTTGAGAATGGATTGAATATTTCAATATATTTTGATGATATATTGTCATTTCAATTTGGAAATGTTATCTTTTCTTTATCTTATTTTATAAGTTATGACTATGTTATGGTTACAGGGAAATGTTTACATATACGGGTGGTTCTGTGATAAAAATAGGGTGGGTGAGCCCAAGATAGATCTCCAATGCATTGGGTAATGTGACATAGGTAATTTATATTGGTTCTACTAAGAGATGAAAGCAATATATTATAATGGGTATTCCAAATGTAACTCCAAATGTAGATTTTAAATATACAATGTAAATATGTTATGGATGCCAAGTTACCTTTATGATTTATAATTTCTATGTCTTATTCAAAAACCTTATATTTTCATGAGGTATGTTAAAGATCATATTTTTTTATGTATTTATGGAATAATATTTTCTTTAATTATTTTATAACCTTTACTGAGATTTTTACGCTCATCCCATGTTTTTGAAATGTTTTTCACAGGGTATAAAGAAGGGTAAGAGAAAGGAATAATTGATGAAGATTTATATCATGAAATGAATTGTTGTTTTTTTAAGGATTTTTATTTAATGAAAAAATGGATACCGAGTGGAAGTGTCTACATAGTAATATTTGATTTTTAATGTAATATTTATAGCATAATTCTCTAAAAGATTATACAAAAAATACTCAATGTTAATTCTTGATTTCACTCACGATTAAGTAGTTTTTAAGACTGGGGACTTATACCCCCTCCATGATTCTTTAATTTAAGACATCAATCCCTTTCGACCGTAAGTCTATGAGTCATTTCAATAATTAATGAAAGACATCATGATTTTATGTGACTTTTTCCTCTACAAAGTACTGATTGTAGTTACTTTAAATGAATATGGATAAGGTGTAAGATATCGAGATATAATAGTGAATCCACCTGAATTTTATCATGATAGACGAGGGAAAACATTCAAGTGAGGTAAATCATTACATAGAAAGTTAAATAATAATGATGTTTTGAGCTTAAATAAATTTAAGGAGATGTTTGATCATTTTTAATGGGGGGAAGTAAAACAGAGGAGATGATTATTTCTTTCAAAATGTAGAATTTCAATTTATAAATTATATAAATTTTTTAAAATTTGGTTTTACATTGATTTTTTTATGGCATTGTAATTTGAATATTTCTAACATTGGCTCCATTCTAATTTAATGTTGAGGTTTCAAGTTTGAAGAAAATCATGGTTTAAGAGTGGTAATTCATAAGGATAATATTTTTAAAATTTATTATATTTATAATAATTATTTAAACCCTATAAATTTATAAATTTGACCTTATTAAATTTTTTTATTTATTGTGTGTTTTGAGATAAAATGTAAAAATTTGTTATTTGTAGTATTTTTCCAGATTTTAATCACTTTTTTATTTTTAGAATAACATTAAATATATTATTCCAATATGAGTGATTATATGATTAGGATTCTAGGATTTATTATCTTCATATGTTTTTCTAGATGAAGAGATGATTCATAAAAAATGAGGACCGAAAAAATTTAATCAATTTTACATATTGTTATAGAGGACAAGGTGGACCCCACCTATGAAAATGAAGCATAAATAGAGATAAACACATCCAATAGAGGTTATTAAAAATTTATTTTAAAATGTACACATAGTATTTTTTTTGAAATTAATTTTAAAGAGTTTTTCACTCAATATGTGGTCTATTGGATGTTATGCATTGGAGGATTATTTTTTGTATTCTCCTATAGAAAAATCCATTATCAAAATTCATTCCATAACATCCTCTATACATGTACAATAACATTAATATTTTGATATCCAATTAAAACCATATTTTTTTCATCTTTCATGAAGACACCTACCACCTATTTGTCGATTTATTGTGGCAACATGTGGATATTTTTTAATGAAAATTATGTAACTGAAATTTCTATTGTTGAAGAAGAATTATAACCCCTATGTCATTTATGGGTCTTCTTAACACCTTGAAACCACTTCTATACCTATAAATAAGAAGGAAAAGGTAGATTGAAAAGGATATGAATTGGAATGAGTATATGTGGATGTATGTGACTTCTTTAGGATTTTTTCATTCTACTCATTTTATATTAGTTTTGTTATCCCATATAACACAATAATATTTCTATTATGATGATTCCATTTACTTTTTAAACCTATTTTTCTCTTATGATATAAATCTCACTATTTTTCTCCTCCATCTTCCATGTTGATATCTTTTCACTTTTAAATGGTTAGTTACTAACTTATGTCTTGAACCTAGGGGAGTTTTTACGATGTTCCTTGTTATTGTGATTCAATTCCACTTGTTTTTATTTTATTTGTGGGGGGATGTGATATCATTTCATGGGTTTGGTGGTTATACACCATGAATTTATTTTCAATTCCATTTATTTTCATTGATTATTAATGTTTTCTTCCCATCACTTACGAAAACCCTTAAAATGTTTTAGTTGGGGTTTCATGAAGGGATGAAATGACATGTGGTGGACCCACGTCTCTTTGGAATTACATTAAATTTTGAGGGGTTATACTATTTTTATGTTGGAGGATAATTGGTTTTGTATGATGAAGGCATGCTATAATCTTAAAATAAATAAAATTAATTTAATTCATTTACTTGTTTCCATAAAAAGAATTATGAAATTATTTTTAAATAATAAACAAATAAAGAATTAACTAGTGCAATCACACTCTTATCCAATAAAATTATTTCTAATATTCAATAGGTTTTCATCTTCATTTATATTTCAACTTCATTTCTATATTTTATTATTTTAGTTTAACATTTTCATAAAAAACTCCAACCACCATTTTAATAAATAATATAGAAACATATAAATAATTATCTTATATGGATTATAAATTAGAGATTGAAATGACTTTTGTGAATCAGTTTTTACTAAAGGGGTAACTTGGTTATATTTTTAAAAAATGAGTGTACTTCAGGGTTATTGGATGTATTTGAGGATTTATGGCAAGTTTTTATGATCCAAATATCTTTACATGATTGATGATGTATGGAGGGTGGGTTCTTATTTATACTAGAGGGATAGTTATATTCTAGTTAATATAAAAAACCAATCACTATTTATAGGTCTCCCTTACCTTATGCACTTCAATGAAAAATAATGGAGAAAATTGTATGTATGTTTGATAAACACTTTAAACACACAAAAAGAAAGTATTTTATTATTTGTTCCATAATCATTTTGTTTCCTTATTTTTTCATTTTGAGGTTTCATTTAGGTATCTAGTTTTCTAGACTATTAACATCATCCATTAATAACACATTAAGGTAAAATTTATTACAAAATTTAAACAAAATGATTCTAAAATAGTAATTCCAATTTATAAAATTAAAATCCCATTTGTTTTGGAAATTAATTTTAACAAAATTTAATGTAACGCACAAAATCACTACTTTAACCCAAATTGTGAAGACCATGTGTTAGCTATTTATGGGTCAATATATCGATTATAAATGATTGATTGGCCCATTAATGGAAATTATTTGATATTTAATTGCACTAGAAAATAATATGGCAGAATATACAATTTTGAATAATTTTAAATCATTTAATAAAATATAATTTTTTGTAAAAAAATTAACATCAATTTTGAAATTATTTATCCAATTCAAGTTTATATACAACAACAAAATATTTGAATTAAAATATATTAATTTAAATGTTGTGTAACATGATATAATCATTAATAATAATAATGTAACTAAACAATTCAATAATTTAATTTACATAAAGTATGTTATTATCATTTGTTTTAGTTAATTAGTAACTAAATAATATATGTGTTAGTTTTTCATATACATTTATTATAATTATATAATATCTAAAAAATAAATATAAATTATTATGATGATAAAAACTAATTTATATTTTACAATTATATATATAATAGAACCCTCATGTGTTTCTTCAATATCCCAAATCATTATAGAAGTAAAAAATCGAGAAAGGTACATATATTTTCATTTTCATAACAAAACATATTATATGGGTCAATTTAATGGAATAGTGTCTCAAAAAATCCTTAATTCACAAAGAAGATGTTATATGTTATAAATATTGGCATAAATGTATTTTGGAAAAGTTTATTGGACATTCTCCCTTAAGATGAATTCTTATCCACTATGTAAAAACATTTTACATTAATCATTTTAATTAATTTTAATTAATATAAATAATATTGTTTTTCATTTTTTTGACCATATTAAAAAATATTAATTATTTTTATTTCAAATATTTAATCCATATGTCAAATTATTATCATTGAAGTGGAAAAATATAAATTAAAGTTTATCCCACAAAATGGTTGATGCAACATGTTTTTAAAGAGAAAGGTTCAAACGTTTTCAATGCTTTTTATATATAAATTCAGTTTTAAATTGGTTCTAATGATCTAAACATGATTTAATGATAAATAAATAAATCCTACTATACATTATAAACAATTATGAACATAATTTAATAATATATATATTAGAGAAAAATGTAATTTTCACTAAAATTTGATATTATTGAGTATTCATAAAAAATGAATGTTCTCTGAAAAATATAAAACATTAACCCATAATAAATTTTGATATTTTATTTTAAACAATGAAATTCATTTTTTCTTAGGAAAATTATAAAATTCTCAAAATTTACTTTTACTATAATTATTTCATTTAAATTAGATAAAACAACCATATTAAATAATAATATTAAAATTATAATATTGTTCAGTGTAACATGGTCTTACATATAATATAAGACATGAAATAAACAAAATTTTATGTGTAAGGAAATAAAAACAGGATTTTTCATATAATTCAAGGCATGTTTTAATTTTTTTACACAAGATATCAAAAAATTGAATTAAATTTGAAAGAATGTATTTCATAAAATCTAAGAGAGTTACAAAAAGTGATATGAAGATTAGTATAATCTCATGAGCACTGAAATATAAATAAAAAGACATGTTTTTTCTAATATAGTTTCAAAAAATATTCTTCATTTGTGATAATACAAATGGAGTTTTGTATGCTTTCATTTACAAATAATTTTAGAAGAGTACAACAAATTGTGAAAGAGATGAAGAAGAACATAATTTTTCAATAGTATTTACACTAGAATGAAAAAAAAGAATAAAAACTATTTATTGAGTTATTATTTGTAATTAATTAATGAAGAAGAATAAGACAAATAAATAAATCAACATTTTATAAGTGTATTCAATTATTGTATGACTCTTGAGTTATAATCTTACTCTATTTTAAAATATTGGGATGGAAATACAATGATCTAGTAGGTTTCTATTATATTGGTGGATAGACAATACACTATCAATATATATTTAACCTGAATTTACTATATTCCATTTTAATTTTAATCAATGGTTGATACTAGTGGATCATGTCATTTCAGTAAGTAATTCTTCACATTATTGATTGGCCTATTGTTTTCAAAGGCGATCCTCATAAATCTATTAGGCCTCATGTGTGTGTGTGTGTGTTTGGATGTATTTCATGAAAAAACTATGGTTTGAATTTGAGAATAATAGATCCCTGAACCATGAATTTTGATGTAGTATAATGTAAAAATATAAAATGTTTTAATTTGATTATAAGATCACAACATTGACTCACCAACACATAGGGTCTAATATATCTTAATATGGTCCCCTCAATTTTTTTTACATCCCGATTCACCAATAATTGGACTCAATAATTTATGAATTTTTATCTCTTGGATTAATTTGAGTCACTTTAGGATTTTATAATGATGTTCAGTTTTTGTAAGGTCGCTAATATTTAATATTAGAGTTTTATCTCTACCTAGAATGTGATGAAAATAAATAAAAATATAAGAAGATGAATTTTATGTAATTATATTTATAATTTAACGAATAGAAATTACCATTACCATTATAAAATTATTCATAATATGATATATCAAATGTGAATGAAGAAGAAGGGGTTGTTAAGTCAACTATAATGGTGATAGATTGTCCTTCTACCTTATAAGAGTTAGGAAATGCATGTTATCATGGGGAATCTAAAAATTTTATCATAAAACATCCAAATAAAGATCCAAGTACTAATTGGAGTGATCACATGTTATTATTTTTATAATTTATTTCACTAAATGATATTATCCATAGTTTCCCAAAATAATTATTAATTTTTTTTGTTGGATATCCGATAGAATGTTAGATGAAATCACTGATCTTTAAGAATAGTATGAAAATGTGGGGAATGTTATTAAAGACATGTTTCTTACTTGTGTAATGCTCTTAAAATAGTTTTCATACACTGATAAATTTAATGTAAATATTGTAGAGAAATTTATTATGTCTTATAATTCATGTTAAAAATGAAAAATTGAAGGATAAATCCAATATGATATATTATCTTTCCACATTTATAAAATATAAGGATTTAGAGCATGAAGATAATATTCACAAGTTGAGAAAATATTTTATCGAAGAGGTGGAATTTGTAACATCCCATCCTAGAAAACCACCCGAAAAATACTAAAGGAACCAGGTGTAACTGACCATAAGTGAACCTCCCTAGATACCAATGGCTGCCAACTAGTATCTATGGTGGAAACATTTATAGTGGGGAGGCTATATCCTCTGGGAGGAAGATAATGCTACTTGTCTGAGAATAATAGCCTAATATGCAGTTGAAAATAAATTATGTAACATACTTGAACTCGACCGATAGATCAGAAGATTATTCAATATCAATAAAAAGAAGAATCAATATAGAAACAACATCATTAGAAAGTAAATAGAACATCATGATAAACATCACTAGTAACTAACACTAAAACAAGCAAGGCATGAATCCATAGCAGGTCATACATGTCAATACAAAGGGAGCACATTGATAATCACTATGGCTACATAAAAATAATAATAAGCATGATGATATAGGAATGAATGTTTAATGTATGTAACAATCCATCTAGTCATAACCTCAATTTCAATGCCAATCTCTTTACAAAACAGAACTACTACCCAACTCCTCAGGTTGATCCTTTAGCTATAGTAAAGACATAATGTCAACCTGCATCTAGATGGGCCTGTGTAGGGTGAGAGATGAATCTCAATAGGATTCCACACAATGGTGAATATCTAGTAGAAGAGTTTAAGCAGACAATAACACAACCAAGCTATACAATTCAATGAAAAATAAATACTACCTCCACTGGTGATTTGAATCTACTTGGGAGTTTCGCCTGCTTCGGCCAACAACAGAATATTAGATGAATGGAGTGTCCTTGGACCGTGTCCCAAGGTACTCCTGTAGTCACAAAGTCATGGTGAACCCTTAGGTTCTTCCCCAATCACATAGCCCGACACCATGTCCCTCCTGACACCAAAATTCACAATGTACCAAAATTCGGAAAGCACACCAACAAAAAGTATCCCAGTCCCAAAGACCCCTACATAGATGCTCACATCGGCCCATTGAAAGGAAACCAGACAAACATCAAAGTCTATCTGTAGGTAAATATCCAGGTTAATGGCTTCAATCATGAATAACCTCAGCCCCCAACACAATAACATCATCACTATCAATCGTGGGATCCTCACCTTCCACTAGATTTATGAACTAGGCACCCAGAGTCAAAAAAATACTAAAACCAAAACTATCATGGGCCTCTATCCACACGATTTATCATAAAAACCTCATCACAGAGTCTACCTGTGTGAACAAGAATCAATCTGCACTTTGGCCATCACGGGTGAGTAGAAATCACCGAAAATAACTAAAGCCAAAATTTCTCTAGAGCCTCATGCCCCCGTGACCTTGTTTCTCAATTCTGATGGCCAAGCCAACTAAGAATCTTGGGCCATGACCAACCAAATAGTCACATTGTCTCAAACCGACGTCCATGACACCCAATCCCATGGTCATAATCACCCAATAAAATTGGGTCCATGCCCAACCTATGATCAATATCACTCATTCCCAATGTCCATGCCTTCCTGACTTTGGTTCATGCCTACCACAGCCCTAGTTATATCAACACATTGAAATTCATCAATCAAATAATCATTATCACAATGAATACTTATAAAAAAATAATTCAATTTAGGAATATTTGATTACACTAGCTATAATATATTCTATAAAAACACTGAGATCATGAATGCCACTGAACAACAAAATTTTTCTTTAAACACGTCAATATACAAGTTTTAAACATAATAAAATAGTTATAACCATTTTCGAATCCCCCAAAAAATGTCCCAATCAGCGACAACATATTACCTGACCTAACTCTCATAATCAAGGTAAAGGAATTCCCAGTGGCTTCCCAAAAAAAATAAGGACCATTCAAAATTCCATAATAGGGGTCTCACTCAATTCTAGTCATTGTGCTAAAAATATACAACCCCAACTATCCGCAAAAACACAAAAAAGGTATGAACCACCAAACTTATACTTGTGCGATTTTTCTCATCTATTTATGCCTCATATTCATCCTAGAATGGAGTAGATATAAAAATCAATAAAAATCACTTGACCCTTAATAACTTGGTCAAATGATAAACCATGAAGAACAAATCCTCGATGTATCAAGGGCTTACTGATTCATTTCTAATGGATTCATGGACATTATATATAGGGGGTTGAATGGACAATAATGAAGAACATCTTCATTTGGAATATCATTTTACTAAAACCTATCAATGGGTCTTCCCAAAAACGTAAAATGAGGATATTCTACATTTTAATGAAAAAATAAAATAAACAGTGTGTACTTTGGACAACACACACTGTAGATTCTTTTATCGTTCAAAAGATGGATGACAATCACCAAAGTATTTTCGACATGACTATACGACATGCACTAGGAAGTAAACATCATGTACATGGTTTGGTACTCTGATCCCCTTTCGGAATCTCTACACACCCTGTATACCCCTTACCCAACCATAGAGTACACAACAAGTACTTGGGATTAAATGGAATGTAACCCTATGTTAAACCAATGAAATTCTGATTCTAGTTTTTTCCAATTTTCTCCCTATTTCCTCAAAAACAACCCAAAAGGGAAGAAGAAAAAAAGACATATGCCTCAACAGAAGAACCATGTTCTTAAAAAATTCCACCATAATGCAATCCATCCATGAATTTCCCTTCCAAGAGTCGTGATGAATCATTCCTAAACAAATCCTTCTTAAATATCAAGTCAAAAAATGTTCCATATAACTGTATTTAGACCCATGGTCCTACCATGATACATTCTCACCAATGACCATCATCAAGTTCACATGTATCTCTTCTGACACTAAATCAAAACCTGCACCGCATCAGCACCCACCTCAAGCCCATAGAACAACGAGGTCCTGCATCCCATGGATGCTCAAAACAACGTGATTCCTTGATCCTCTATCACAACAGCATCATCAATGCCATGATACCCTATGCACCTCAAGTAATTATTATCCCATGGATTCCACACTGACCGTGTCATGTCAAAATGAGCATCTAATGATTCTTCTGATGCCAAGAATCTCATATATATATATATATATATATTCATTCACCGAAATGGTTCCAACCCACTGAAAACATCTAGTCCGTCTACAAACATGTTGTGCACCTTGTTCACTCAAAATGGACATGATACAAAAGGCCATGTCAAAAAAACAACTATGGCCACACCCATGGTATACCTATGACCGCCATTGGCTCAATAGTATGCTCCACCCTTGACGGCTCTACGGAGTGCACATAGCATAACACACAGCTGCCAGAAGCATGTCCTACCTATGGGGAAACACCAGTCAATAACCACTGACCACTCATTTGTGTCCCCCTTTATATACAGTGTCCTCCTTTTCCATCATAGCTATTGTTACCCTCACCTAGTTCTGATAATTAATCAATATCTAACGCATGATCATGCCTCTGTCCATTTATTAAAGCAACATAAGAAGGATTCCTATAGAACCTATCAAGATTCTTGACCTGTGCACATTCCCAACACTCTATTGGAGAGCTATCACATTGAGTACTAACCTGCCCTGGCTACCCAAACAAAATTAAAACCACTACTAATCTACCAGGAGGTGGTCTAGTTGAGTCCATAGCCAGACCGACCTACTAGAAATCATCTCTAGCTCGTTTCCTTCAATATGAACCATCACATGAACCTACCGCCCGACCCAAGTGACACATGTTTTCCAGGTTTCACTCATCTATGATTGCCTAATTCACTTCCTCTATGAATGATGCTAGCCAAAATATGTTCACCTACACCCAAATGGATTTTTTAAGCCTTCCTTGAATCTCCACACCCTTTAGGTGTTATCTCTTACCATATATGGTGGAATTTGAGACAACATGGTTAATGTAGTTGTATAGTCCATGATAGCCATGTCGCTATGTTGAATGCTCAATAACTCATGATCTCTCTCTTCCCTCAACGTCAATGGAAAAAATTTCTCCTAGAATTTATCTTCAATGTTCTATCGAGATAGTCTATCATGTATGTGATCCTGAACCAACACATCCCACTAGTGCTTCACCGATCCACTTAGCATTTATATCTCCAGCTTGACCCTTCACACTATTAGAATCTCGAGCTACTCAGAGATAAACTTCATGATCTCTATCCTGTCCTCAGCTTCCTAGAGACCAACCTCCCCATAAAAATGCAGCAGGTGCTATGACTAGAAATCCTGAGTAAAGTAATCTTGAGAGGGATCTGTTCATTGTGTTCCGCTATTGATCCCCTGGAAAACACGTACCAGACTAGACTAGAGATACACATTGATCCACAGCCTAAACGCTGCCAATCCTTGATTCTACCCTACCTGAACTAGATCTAGAATATAATTTTTTCCATGATCCAATACATGCAGCTCATGCTCTAAATGACCCTTAGGGGTCTTAACCAGATCATGCTCTTGCAGCACTGTACCATCACCCACCAGACTCTCTATCGAGTCTTCTTGGAAAAAAAGTTGGATACCATAAGTGGTCAAAACAAACACATAAATACCACTATATATAAGGTGGATATAGAATGTAGTAAAGTGGTAGCACATAACAACGACCCTTAATCTCCCCCATCACAGCCATTCCCATGGAATCCCAGCCTCATGGCCTCATTACCCTCCCTCAAGAGAGGAAAGTATCACAATATTTTTGGGTCATGCCCATCCTAACAACCATCATTTCCTTAATATGATGACCTAGTAACATAATCATGGTGATCAAAAGCACCTCATCCAATGTATTGACCCACTCATATAATAGCCAGGACCAAATATCCTTCCATATACAATTTCAAATAAATTCAAACAATTGAATATTTTATTACATACAACGAACAATTCTATCAGGCGTTACAAATTTTTTCACATGGAAATTGACATATATCACATTGTTTTATCACTTCACAAAGCATATGTACATATATGAAATTGAAATACACTAAAACTGTGCATTTCAAAACCCAAAAAACTATGCATTTCCTTACCGGCCCATGTTCCAATTCTCCCTTACCACACCGAGTCATGGGTCAAATTTCAAAATCAACAACCATCACAAACCAAAAGATCCACCATGGTAGAAACCATATAAACTGTAATATGAGAAAATGAAAAATTGAAATTCCCACCCTATAAAAATTGGTCCCTCCCTCATACCTTGGGCCACTAGCACCGAAGAACAAGTTAGAAATTAAATTATAATTATAAACTATATCCAGCCTATAATATCAAAAAATATTAAACAAATATAAAAGAAAGCAATTCATGATATCATTTGTAGCTAGTGAGTCCCTTCTACTAAATCTCATTCAAGAACAACTTGCTATAATGCCACTTTGTAATGTTACAACTCAAACAACAACCCAAATAGTGCTAAATGGGTAAGATGTCACTAACCTTAGGCTCACCTTCCCATGTTTTAATGGTATTCGATAAGAACTAAGAGTGTAAAAAGGTATAACGGGGATCCTATACCCTCTGGGAGGAAGATTAAGGTACCGGTCCGAGCATAATAACATAACATAATGTGTAAAATATATGACCCAATATACAAGAACCAAAAATTCAGAGAGAAATCATATTCAATATCATGAAACAATGGAATAAATATAGAAACAATATCAGTTGAATGTAAATAGAACATCATGCTAAACAACAGTTGGAACTATTAGTGAAAAAAACAAAACATGCATCAATTATAGGTCATGCATGTCAATATACAAAGGATTCCCATGTCTAACCCCTATAGATACATAAAAATAATAATAATAATTTTGATACATTAATGAAATCTAAATGGATTTAAAAATCATGTTAGGAAAAACCTTAATGTTAATGCCAACCTCCATGCCAAAAAACACTACTACCCAGCTCCTGAAGCTAGTCCATTTCCAGTTCGTAAAACCATAAAGCATACACACATCCCAGAGGACCATGTAGAGTGTGATATGAATCCCAGTAGATTACCACCCAACAGTTCATATATTATACATGTTTAGGAAGACAATAACACTACGAAAGGTAAAAAGATAAATTAGAAATAAATACTACCTCCACTGGTGCTTAGTATCCACCAGGGAGTGTCACCTACTTCAGCCAACACCGTAATCTCATATGAAAGGATAGTCATTATACCATGGTCCAAGGTAATATTGTACTCATAAAGTCCTAGGAAAACATCATGTTCCACCCATATCACATATCTCTTCATGATTTGGCTACGTAAACCACATCTATCAAACTACCGACATCCTGAAGGCATACCAATCAATAGTATCTTGTTCTTATGGACCCCTTGTAGTAAGATCACATCGTCCCATGCTAAGATGACTAGAGGAACAAAAATTCATGTCCTCAAATAAATATATAGTCTCATGGCCTCATTCACAGATAACATCATCCCCCAACCCGATATCATCTTATTTATCAACTGAAGGCTCCTCAACTTCATCATGATTTTTATAGAAAGCACCCCCAAACCAAAAATATATAAGCCACATCTATTAGAGGTCCCTAATCACATGAGTTGTCAAAACCAACTATTCATGTGTCTACCTATGTACACATGACTCAATAAGCACATTGGACATCACAGGATTTCATAAATAACAAGAGAGAACCTAAGACATAATATCTCAGTCACCTCTTAAATGAGTGACCATGTTGCCCAAATCCAAGGACCATGACATCGATGTATCTTTGGCCTTTCCCAACCTGACGATCACACTATCTCAATTTGAAATCAACGACACCCAATCCCATTCTCAAAACCACCCATGAAAATCCATGCCATGTCAAACATATGATCAACAACATTCAATCATAATGGCATTTCCATCCCATCTTTAGGTCGTACTTGCAAAAACCCCATGGGGTTCAGTACAATGTAATTTAAAAATCACATATTAATTATCACATAAAAACACCTGTAAAATTTAACCATATTGAATAACAGTATCCAACGTCTATAACATAGAGACACTGATTTCTTGAATTCCTCAAAATAGCTTAAACAAGTTTAAACAACTGTAATATACCAGTTTTAAACAAAAGAATACAATTATAACCATTTTGGCACCCCAAACAAAAATGTCACAATGAGATACGACCTCTAACCCAACCTCGCTCACATAATCTAGGTAAGGGAATGACTAATGACTTCCCACAATACATATAGTCCATTCTAAATGAAATAATAAGTGTCTCACTCAATACTAATCAATCTGCTAAAAACTCGCAACACACAAATACCTATGAAAACAATGAACAAGGTATAAACTACCTACCTCATACTCAAAATATTTTCCTCATCTAGCTTCAAACTCTAATTCATCCTACAATGGAGTAGATCTTCAAAATGATCAAAAACTATCAACACTCGATAATAGGTTTAAGAGGACAAAGTATGAAAAAAAGTTCTATGTGAATTAATGGATTAAAATTTTGGATCCAATGGATCTAAAGGGGTTTAAATATTGGTTTGTACATACAATCTGGAATAATTTCAACCCCTAGTAGTGTTTCTCTATAAAATCTTTCGATGGATCTTCTGAAAAACATAAAATGAGGCTACTTCCAATTTTAAGGAATAAAATAAAATATACCGCATGTACTTGGAACAACACACAACATAGGTTCATTCATTATTAAAAAGATGGATGAATATCGCCGAGTTCTTGATGACATGAATACACGGTGTGTACATGGAAGTACATGGTGTGTACAAGGTTTGTTCCTCAAATCCCCTACCAACATCCATATATGCCTTGTATACCCCTTACATGGAAAGAGAGTTCATGGTGTGTACTTGGGATTACATGGCATTTAACCCTATGTCAGGCGGTGTGACAATCTGATTCCAGTACTTTCCCAAAGTTCAACTATTTTATCAAAAATAAAATAAAAATGAAAATTAAAAAAAAGTGACTAGCACCTCAAGGGATGAATTGGGTTATTGTAGTTTTGATTGGAGAAATTATGAAATTGTTAAATATAATGTGTTTAAATTTAGACATAAATTTGAAAACCTGTAAGTGAAACATATTGGGAATTAAAAATTTAAAGAGAACGAATATACTAAAAAACAATAATCTAAGGAAGAATTCGGTGATAAAAGACATTGTTATATGAAAAAATACAAAAAAAATCAACTAAAGTCATTTTTCCCGTAGCCATAAAGAAAGAGATACCATACATTTTATATTCTAATGTTTGTATTAAATTTATTTTCATATTTGGAAATGTTTTCATTATAAAATTTATACAAAAATGAATGAGAAAAAATGGGGAGAATCAAAATATCATGTCATTGGGGGAGAGATAGGGTATGAAATCTGGTTCCCTAAAATAAGAATAACTAGTTATGGAGACAACCTAATTATATCCAACTATAAATTTTAGATATGATGGAATTTTTAAATATAAATTATGAGATGAGAGTAATTTATATTTTTCTAAGAGAATTGGGAATACACTTATAAAAAATTATTATTTTTTCAAATCATTATTATAGGATTTTATAGAACAAATGATAAATGTAATACAAGAATTTTTTTAACATTTTATTAATAGTAAATAAAAATTAAATATGATATGAAATAAATTTTAACAATAGTTTTATAAAAAATAAATGTCAAAAATCATTATTAGCAAAATTTTATATTTTTTCCGTAAATTTTATATTAAATGATTATAAAAAATTCTAATTGACATGGATTTCTCCTCACTTTTTACGTGGTTTACCTAAACTCCTCATCCCCTAAAATATTGATGACACCCCTCCCTTTCTCAAACATGTATCATCATTAAATCTTCATAATTAATATTGTATTTCACACTCAATACTCCATCGTTCATCCTTATTCAATGAACCATAACATCATTCTATCCACTTAAACCATAAAATATTGGACCCATGATGATGTCCAAGAATGTTTTTTTGGATCAATCATCTTCATAATTATAACAAATTTTTCTCCTCAATATTACTTTATTCACCTTGATTTCACTGCCCTTGAGTGTATCCATCATAAATTAATATCTATTTTAAACCATTTCCACTTCATTTTTTAAAATATTTTTAGTTATTTTTGGATTAAAAATGCATTATATTTTATTATAAATTGAATTCAACTATTATTTTGTTTATATTTATATCATTTCTAATTTTTATTTCTTTTTTTATAATTAGGTAAATTATTTTTGATATTATAATTAATTTTAGATTTTAAATAATTGGTATTATTATATTTTATTATAACTATTTATATTTTTTTTTATATTTTTTTCGTTGTAATTGGTTAATGGTTGAAATAATATTTTTAATAAAATTTTTTCCCTTATAATTTTTTTTATTATAATAACATTTGGTTAAAAAAATATCTCGATGAAAAATCATTTACCATTATAATATGTTGTCCCTAATATAAATTTTTTATTAAATTTACATGTGTATTTATATATTTTAATGATCATTTTCTTTAAATATTTATTTATATATATATATATATATATTAAAATGTGTTACTTTTTTCAAAAATTTATCTTTTATATTAGGAATTTTGGTAAATAATGTATCATAATTGGATATGTAGATGAAGAGATGGTGATGAATATATGGCAGGGGTTTCAAATTTCTATAAAAATTATAACAAATAATATAAATAGAGATACGATTTTCTTTGCATCATTGTAGTGTTTGAATATAAAAAATTTACTATATTGGAAAATTAAATATAATGTTTTGTTAAAGATTAAATCAAAATATTATACATTGAATATAGTATGATGAATAAAATCAAGATATGATGATTAATATTTTTTTGAAATGGGAAAAAGGACAGTATTGGAGAATTAATTTATGATGTGTGTACTAACAACTTTGAAAAAACTGTTAAAATACATTAGGAAGATTCTAAGAAACCACTATTACTAGTTTGTTCTTAATATAATTTGTTATATGTTGTGTTGAGATTGTTTAAATTCAATGAAATAAATTTTTGGTCTGATAAAATATTTATCGATTTTAACAATCATTTAAAAGAAAACATTCTAGAAGGAAAAGAGATTCTAGTTTATAATTATGATCTGACAAAAATATTATTCCCCATGGAATTGAGGTATAAAAGAATATATTCATTCCTCAATGGCTTTGTTTTTTATGGAGGAATATAAAATTTTATTATAATATACTAAATTTGGGACATCACAATATAGAAGAGATGAAAAATAAAACCATCGTACATTCTCAGGGTTTGGAACCAAACCTCCCACTAATGAAATATGGTAACTTATATTAATTCCTTGATAGAAGAATCTGTTTTCAAATTAAAATGATATAAAAATGTTATGATAACATACATGTGTGTGAATATCAGAAATAATCTTATGATTTCATTATAATGTAACATAATAGATGATATTTGATCACACATTTTATGACAGTGGAAATGATGTAAGAAATTTTATATGGGGACTCTGTAGATATAGAATGACTCCAAATTAGAACCTAAATTTACAATATATATATATTTGTATGTTATGTTTGATTTATAGAAACTATACCAATATATATATATATATATATCTGTGTGTGTAGAGGGAATATTTAATGAAGAACATGATAATTTTAAGACCAAAATAGACTTGAAAAGATATTGATGTTTATCTATCACTATTTGTTGATATTAGTAAATTTATATTGGATATAAGTGATACAATATTTTATTCATACAATAATTACTATTCCCTTTTGTGTGATACTATATCGTTCACTACACATGATATTTAAAGATATAGAATGTTTTCCTGATAGAATGTTATGGGAAAAAATTGTCCAATTTTGGAAGAGTGGAATATATATGATAAACTGTTTAATGGATGAATTATAGTGTAAATGGTACATTAGACATTTGGGTGAATATATCACATATATAAATGGTTATCCATGTAATTTAATTGATTTTTACTTTATTAATTTTTCTCATGAACATTTATAACTAAATAATGTTATAATAATGTAAAAATTCATATCATATTTAAAAAGAAGGTATGTTCTAGTAATCAAAAAATAAATAGATGAAGATCCCATTATATTTAAGATACCATATTATTATCTTTACATGTTAAACATAACACTAAATTATAAATATAGAAAACATGTTACAATATTATTATATATATATTAAATAAAATATAAAAGGAAGAAATATTTATTTCATTAAAGACATCACTTAATAACCATGTGAATATGATTTGAGTTTTCTCCCATTATGACAGAAAAAATAATTTTTTTTCCTCTGGGATGACACACATTAATAAAGAGTAAGAAGATACATTTTTATCACCATTTTCTTTATATTATATTTCATAGTGGGTTTTGTTCAATGTTGATAAATGTGATGTCATAAAATGAATTAAATTTAGTAGACATGGAATATCATTACTATCATTAATTAATGGAACAAAATATATCAATTTCCATTTGTTTCATACTACCGATTCCTATCAGAATATATACCATCATATCATGTTACTTGTTCAATTCCATTTATATAAAAAACTTTGAACCAACTTCATTAGATTAGTTGGATAATTAATATGTTCTTATAATTTGTTTAATAAAAAAGTATTTTATAGTACATGTTTTTTATACAATGGTTCTTCTAGTTATTCATTTTATGCAATAGATACGGATATGTGGTTCTATTCATTTATATTGGATGTATCCTTATATGAAATATATTAAAAATGGTAAGGTATATATTAAGAATTTTGATAGAAAATAGACCTCAATTTTTCAAGAGTACATATCAAATTTTGTGATATAATTATTCACAAATTATTTTTTTTAATTGTAGATCATGATGGTCTCTCTATATCTCAAAATTATTCTATTGATAATGAATGTAAACAAAGTTGTGCATTAAAGGTAATTTCAATTCCACATGAGGATTTAATTCATGCACATTTTGGAATTTGTAACAACATAGGTGAGGCTCAAAAATAAATATCACCACATATTGAAGGATTAAAGGTAAAATATCTAATATGAAATGAAAATTGATTCAATCAATTAATATAAAACAATATTGATTATTAATTAAGGGAGAACCTAATATTTTATTTACTTATCGAATTAAAATTAAAATGGTTTTTAGAGGGACCAATTTTAATGTTACCACATACAATGGTTTTGATATTAATGGTGAATCATTTTTTATAGTGTACCAAGATGATAAGAGTATCATTGAGTATAGTAGAATAAATTTCATTACAAAAAAATGTGTTTTTCAGGTGATCAATATGACAACTTAATTAATGAATCAAAAATATATTTTAGAGTTTTCTAGGATATATGTTAGATTAATTATACTAAATTTTAAGACCACTATTTAAGTGTAAGTTGTTATATAATAATATAGATGTGAAATATTATGAATTTTATTTTATTATAACTTATTTTTATGGACTTATTGGTAATGTTGAATATTTTTGATAGTGACATATGAAAAATTTATATTTTAGGTTTTTTTACATATAAAATGATCATTTTTCTATTATTTATACTAGAAAAAATTCATTTGTCTGATGAAAATATTGATGGTGTTGAACACATATGTGATAATTTCTCAAATATTACATAGTAACGTTAGGGTAAAAAACACTATAAAATAGACACATTCCTTGTAAAAGTAAATGAACACATTAAAGGGATATGGAAAATCAATCAATTAGTTTTATAATTAATCTTAAAAATATTGGGTTTTTATGAAATTGATATATTTAATTTTTTCACATTGATATTAATATATATAGATGTTGAGAATTACTTAATTGTTTTAATAATTTTTATATACAATTTATTAGGATTTTATTCTTTTAAAAATAATATCATTGTCCTTCTTGTTATGAATATTTTCTTCATATTATTCATTTTAAGTTTAATGTTGTTATTCAAAAAATACATAAAATTTTATTCCTATGAGGAAACATCACATTTTAAATTATAATATTTATGGAATTTTAGTCAATTATAGGAATAAAAATTACATATTTTTTATGATAACCATTTATATATTTTTTTGATAATTTTTATATTTATTAGTTTTAGTATTGTGTTTTAATGAAAATTATTAAATTCAATATTTTTCATTTTATGTTGAAAAAAAATTATTTATTCATTAAAATTATTTAATATTAATTAATTAGAGGGAAACTAATTTTTTATGTAGAAAACTAATATCTATATGATATACACAAGGGTGCAGGAACTGAGATATGTGTGTTTCCTCACATATATATATCTGATGAAATTATATTATTTGAGGAAATTAAACTTATATTTTATGAAATTAGGTCCAACTATTAATCTTCTTTAGTGGGTACAATACCTAAATATGATAGTCAATAAATTACACATTTACCATAAAATACATTTTAACATGGAGATAAAATGTTGATAATTTAGTGTTTTTATAATTACCAATCAGCCGACCCATATTGCAAGTAATTGAAGAGTTTCATATCTGTACATAGTTAATGTTGGATATTTATTTTAATACATGATTATAGGATAATAAAACAGTCAGTGAAAAAGAAGTTATGGGAGTTTATAATGACTAATTTTATAAATTTAGTTATTTATATTTCTTTAGGTTTAAATATTATACATTTTATATGACTAATATTTTTCCTACACAATTATAGTGTGAATTTAACTTTTAAGTGAGGAATTAAATTATGAAAATGTGTATATCAATTATGATATCTACATGGATATATTTTAAGGTAAATATGATTTCATATTATATCCTTCATATTAAAGAAGTTATGATAAGGACCATATGTATGTGTTTATAGTTACTAAGACATGATAGAAGTTTGTCTCCAGTTGACAGGATGAGACCATTACATTATATAATTTTTCTTTATAAAATTTATTTATTAAACTTATTTTGATTAATTTATAACTATTTAGTTAAACATAACTTAACATTTATTTATAAATGATCACTAAGTGATAAAATACTATAATTTATACCCTAAAACATTGTCACATGAAGGGTGTCCATTGTTAAAGGAGAAAATTATTGTAATTAAATTTTATGAATTAAAATTAACATTACGTGGATACTTAGTAGAGATTCAATATGACAATATATCCTTACCGCTTATCATAATGAATTGAAAAGGGTAATGATAAAAAAGGACATGTTTATTAAAAATATAAAAAAAATGTGGAATAAAATATTCTAATGAATTAATTATAATTTTCATCAATTTTACTATTATTTAAATTCTTCCAACAAATATTTCATTTGAAATAATTATTTCCATAATACTTTTATGAGAAAAGGAAACAGTGGTGATTTATCCCAAAAGGATATAAGAATATTCTTATATATGATTTATTAAATCCAGAACACATGGGCCATGTTAGAGGGTATAAGGATTGCACATATTTTAGAAATTGTTTTGGCCATTTACCTTGCATGAAATCAGTTGGGGTAAAATCAATGGAAAAATTAAATCTATAATGGTTGACCTGTTATAGTTTAATAATTTTATAGATATACAATTAAGTATTTTGGTGTAACACCCCGAGATTATTTAAAAAAGATTAATATTGATTGCATGAAATAATGAATCTCTACAAAACACCACTTTGTTATTACCTAGACAACTGAAATAATTTTTCCACATCTGTGACTTGAATTTTGAAAAACTGACATACATGGTTGCGTTTAGTAAAATATTTAGATTCTAATAAGATAAACATGATTTTTAGTGATTATTAATATACCGTTATGAATATTAATATGAATAGTAATATGACCTTTATAAATAAGAAATTTTATAATTATTTTCTTTCCTTAATGTTATAATATAATGATATTTTTATTACTTTTTCTATGTTATATAAAATGAATTACAATTTTAAAATATTTTTTTTTGATTGAGTAAGAATTTAATATAAAAATTAAATTAATAATATTTATAAAATTATTTAAAAAAATTTGAGTTCATTTTTGAATTCTACATGTACAAATATTATTAGGATGTATTTTTAGGATTTTTCTAAAGTACTATTTCATTTATAAATAGTAAAATATTGAAATTTACCATATTTATAAACATTACTAGTTAAATTGACTATTCCTCACATCAGGGATGATGTAAGCATAGTTAATTTTAACTCACAGGCATATATTACAATTATTGGTCACAATAATCAATACTATTTTTTCCTTTGGTGAAATAATAATATAATTTATAAAATAATGGAAAAACCCTCCACTCCTCCTCAATAAAACCCCCTCATTCATTCTCATGTTCAATCCTCTAAATCCTTGTACCTTGTCTAAAATACACTTAAATATCATTAAAACATCCTCCACCACATCCATCAACCTTTTTTCTCATAAAATTAATAAAACCTCACCCCCAAATAAGATCAAAAAAAGATTAATTTCAAAGGAAAATTCCTCTTTTCATTTCTTTTATTTCACAATACATTCTTTCCTTTTTCTTTCCTCACCTCATTTCATCAAAATGTTGTGATGACTATAGTACTTTACATGTACAATATTTTTTTATGATAATAGAATAATTTTTCATAATCTATCATTTCCCCTTCTTTTATACTAGAAATAAAAACACTATGTGAGATGTCTTAATATATCACATTCAAGGATGATAGTTTTTCAATTTCTACCACTGTCTTCAATTAGGATCATGAAACTGTTTTTATGGTTAGAAAAAACTATAATATATGTATTATAACTTATTTAAGGTTCTTTAGTCCATTTAAACTCATGATATTAATTTATAAATCAAATGTAGTTCATCATGATAAAAAAAACCTCCAACTAACCCAAACAATTGTCATTAACATTTTATACAATGTCCCATTTTCACTCCCAACAACCAAATAAATTCAATAAAAATATCCTCTTCTAATTTTTTCACCAATAACATAAAATTTATATTATGAAAAACCATTATCTTTATAATTTTATATCTGCACATGAATATAAGTAAATCGATCAAGAAAACCAAGGAAGAAAATAGCCCCAAATCAAGAAATTTAATCTCTTAACAAATCAAAAGGCCATTAATGAACCTATTAAATTTAAATTATATCAATTATATATTCATTAGATTCTGTAATCAATAATTTTGGAACCTAAATTTTATTATTCATGTCATTATGATCATGTGAGGATCAACTTCATACTTAAGGTATGGAATTTCCACCAAAACCTCCATTTTCATTCAGGTTACCTTTATTATCTACGTACCTAAATTAAATCACTATTCTTTAATATGTTCTCATAATAAATTCTATTTGAGCGTTCAATATATGTTTAGTAACCAAAATCTGTAAACACCATAAAATTTCCATGATTTTTTATTAATTATATTGGAATATTACAGGTCTGGGAAAATTGACAGCGTGTGATTCTGAGGCCCAGTGTGCCCGGAATGAATTTATGATCTTTTTTTGGGTACATTCAGTAAACATGAAAGCGAGTTTTTGTATCTTTCGAACCATTTCTCATAATTTAAATCTAAAGACACAGTTTAACACGTAGTGTCGATACTCGCTTATGGGGACCTTCACCTCAGTCAGAGATGGTCGAGGGTGAAAGTTAGTTTTCGTGTTTATTATGGGAGAGTTAAAAGAATAAAAATAAAATAAAGGACAATTTTTTTTAAAAAACCTCCCATTTGAATGTTTTATAGTGGGGACCACCTGACCCTTGAACTCCATCTTTAATTAGGGAGTTAATCATGGTTCTCACTTAATTATTTGTGAGACATTCCATTAATTAATTATTCCAACATCAACTTAATTAATGGCCTCCTCTAATTAAATTAATAAAACATAACTTAATATGTTGGCTGTTAATTTTAGGTGGAATTGGGGATGTGTTGGCAAAAGGAGGATTCAGCTTAACTATGGATAAACTCTTACTCAAACGATGAATCCTTTAACAAAGAACTCACCTACAAAGAAAAACCTCCATAATCGGAGAATGATGACAATGCTTAATCCCGGATCAGAAGCATCTGGCGGGAGCAACGAACGCCGACATCACCATCCCCAACGACTTCATCTTCCTCCTCACAACATGTTCCAATGAACCTTTTAGGTAGGGTTTATTTTTTTTGTATACCCCCTTACCTCGTTCTTGTTGTTCTTCATGATTCAAGAACAATTAAGTCGCTTGCTAATGGTCTAACACGGAGGGTGCGGGCCAAACGAACACAACCTGAACTTTCCGCAACATATGTAAATTTTTGGTGGTCTTGAATAGTTGGTGACATCCTGAGGTAAGTGCAGGAATTTTCAGAATGATGATAGGGCCATCGGGGCACACCCAGTGACCCGAAGAACTCGTCAGTGACTGTGCCAGTGACCGACACTGGTGTGGCTCGGGATCGGCAGTCGGCACTCTGGCTTGCCGCAATAAAGGGGGTGGCACGACCGTCCTACTGGAGAAGGTCCGCGGCCCATCGGTCGTGGCGGAGCAAGGGCGGTGGACGTCCACGTGAAGGGGAGGTGGTGCACGTCTGCATTGCTAGCTATATAGGGGCCATAACGCAAGGCAACGACAACGATGGAGGGGTGGCCGAATCATTCAGTGTGATCATGCCACTAAGGAGTTTTGGTCATCTAACCTGTCACGGGCCACCTATCAGGCAGTGCACCCTTGGCTGGCCAACGTGGGCTGCACAGTGGGCTGCCCAATGCGGGATGCCCAGCGGGTCGGGCCGGACCGGCAGGCTGAGCTGGGACGGTCCGACCAGGTTGGATCAGACCGAGACCAACTTCGACCCTTTTCCACTCTTTCGGCCATAAACATGTGTTATGGGTGTCTGGTTGACAAACTGTCTACAGTGATAGAAACCTTTGATCGAGACTTCCATTTTGGTATACCCCTCTTGAGTTTTGGATAGAGTTGGGGTATGACCAGGTTTCATCGAACACAAATCCAACTAGTCCCTTGGGACTAAAAGGACAATAACTTATAGACTGGGCATCCGATTGACACACCTTCTATTGCATAGAGACCCCTATCACGTGGTGTTCCATTGGGATACTTCTTTATGGTACTTTGTGGAAGTTGGATTAACGAATTTTGGCTTGAGGAGCGGACCCTCCATGTATCAAGTGATCTTAGTGCGGAAACCATGGGGCTGGCTCTAACATGATAAAAGGATCCTATGTGGGTCTGTGCTTTGGGTTCCTATATGGGTCTGTGTTCGAAATTCTCACCTGGATCAACTCTAGGAATTCAAGTGGGACTACTCTAAGATCCTACATGGGTCTACTGTATTAGGATCCTATGTGGTTCTGATGATTTATGATCCTATGAGGGACTGCTGATTTAGGATCCTATGTGGGTCTGCCTCTTAATAGAGTAAGAAGATTCAGTAGTCACATATAATCATCTTTACTTCCTTACATAAGTTATACTTGGTTTGAGATGAGTCTTTACCTTTGTGGGTTTCTTCTGTGTGGCGTATCTTTGTGGTACATACCATCATGGTGATACCTTTTTGGTATTCTTCTGTGGGGCGTACCTCTATGGTACTTACCTTTGTGGTGATACCATTGTGGTATTCTTCTATGTTGTGTTACCTTTTTGGTACTCACCCTTTTAGTGTTATATTCGTGGTATTATTTCCTTCATGGAACAATTGTACATTGGCTAAGAGTTAGGCCTTGTGTTTCCTCATGAATGAGATGGGTATACTTGATAACATAGGTATATGTATGGGAATATACCTTCATAGGGTTGTCAGTTGATTCCATGATTTGTGGTTTATAATTTTTTGATTATGTGAGACCTTTGAGGGTATCGAGGTCCCTACTGAGGATTTTTATACTCACCCCTTCACAGGCTATGCCCGAACCTTGTTGTTTCTTATGCAGATGATAGACAGTGCTGACAGAGGACATGGGTACCATAACATGGAGGTAGCATGAAGGCGGACCATAGATCAGCATACTGTAGAGGCGACTATTCGTGAGCCGTACCTACACTTCAGGTTGGATCCTTGGTGAGAGTTCACATGATTTGTTTCATTTTAAATTTACATTTCAGTTTTCTTGTTGTTTCTAGTTGGGCTTGTATTTTTGCCACTTTTTCTTACTGTATACACTCTTTTCACTATAGAGTTTACATGTGTCTGTATCATGTTGTGTTCCTAGTTGTGTGTGTCTATAGTATATAAATTCAATGCCTTCTTGGTTTTAGGGAATACACCTTTCAGTTCCAGTCGCCTGCCCCTGGCCTATGGAAGGTGGGCTTGGTGTAGTCCCGACACAGTCCTTGGGGGACGTGTAGTGACAAATTGGTATCAATGGAGATGGTTATACCATAAAACATTGGTCTTTGATTCTTTTAATAGAAATATTGTTATGTTTTATGAGTATGGTTATCAGTTTAGGGAACCCAGTGTTGGTGTGGCGGCTAACGTATACATACACCAGGACCCTGAATTCTGATTTCTGACTCAGTGCATAAAAACACTGATTGCATGTGTGTTTTGAAAAGTTTACTTTGCAGACCCTTTTATTCAGATCACTAGGTATAACTTATTAACCGTGGCACACATATTTTATCTCAGGATGCCTATACGCAGACATCCAGCAAGGGTTCCGAGTATAGTATGTGATGATAGGACACCGAGCGACGATGCCTCATTTCAGGTCCCTTTAGCAGTAGAGGCACCAGCGGATGCACCAACGGTACCATTAACTGTTGGTCCACTGATGTCACTAACCTCAACAGTAGAGGGAAGACGCCGCTTGAGCGCATTTCACGAGTTCCAATTCCATAGGCCACCTAGGTTCATTGGTGAGATGGATCCACAGGCGGTTGAGGATTGGTTGGAGGCCGTGGTGAGAGTATTCCGACTGATAGGCACACCAGCTGATCTCATGGTGATCCTTGTCACTAGTCTTTAATAAGCAACAACATGTAGATGGTGGAGATTGATTCTCTAGGATCATGATGAGGTGAAACATTTCCGTGCAGACTTTGAGAGCCTTTTTCAGGCAGAGATTATCCTATAGACACTTCGTGCAGTGCGCATTCACGAGCTTCCTCATCTGTAACTAGGAAACATGACTGTGGCTCAGTACATAAAAATTTCACTGACCTCTCATGCTACACAACGTATATGGTGCGGGACCCATTCTTTAAGGCCCAAACGTTAGAGTAGGGACACATTCAGGATATCAGGGGTTCAATGATTTACCTCAGCATCCCGATGTAGGCAGGGGTGTTAGAGCAAGCCCACATAGAAGAGAGTATTCTTGATGAGCAGCCGCTAGCAGTGAGACCCACCACCGAGCGTTGTGTTGCAAAGTCTTCTACAGCTGGCAGTAGAAAGATGTCACATAGTACCAAGTTTACTAGACCAATAAGAGGACGACCATAGGATTCATGGTCGGTTGTGCGGGGCACCAGAGACAGAGCCAGTCATGCGAGGAGCAGAAAGTTTTACGCATGCGGCGGGCAAGTTCATATGGCTCGTGACTTCCCGACCATTTGTACAGATGATTAGAATATGGTCGAAGGACCACCTAGGTAGAGACATAGATTCAATCGAGGAGGTCCATAGAGAGCATGTATAAGTGGTAGAGGAGCTGGTCGTGCAGCTGGTGGTGGGCGATGATTCGAGAAGTTACCGCCACCAGCACTAGGTGGTCCACCCCGACCACAAGGATTATGTAGATAGGGGCGAGCTTAGCTCCAGGAAGATGAGACCTATGATCATGGAACTCCAGAGATGATACAAGGTACGATCTATGTATACTCTTTTTTTAGCTGCAGTACTTATAGACATAGCTTCCATTCATTATTTTATTACCATGTCACTCGTTTAGAGCTCAGAGATTCTGACGGAGTCGTTGGCTTGATCTGTACGGTAATAGACACCTACGGTAGAGGATTCCATTATTAAGCACATGTTCTAGTAGTGTGTCCTTACTCTAGGAGGTGAGAGTATCAGCTATGATCTCCAAGTACGGGTGTCATGGCCTTACGACGTCATCATGGGTATGGAATGGTTATATAAATTCCATGCTCAGATTTTCTATATTAGGCACAATGTGTGGTGTGTTCGTACTGATGGGACTAGGTTTACCTTCATTGACTATAAGGGAGCCTTTGTAGCACAAGATTGACTTACCCAGAGGAGAGTGCAGCGAATCACTCATTAGTTTGTTAGCCTTACCCTCGGAATAGTTGATGTGGAGATTCCAAGCTATCATGTAGTGGTGGACCAGTATGCAAATGTCTTCTCTTATGTTGTTCCGAGTCTTCCTCAATGCAGAGAGGTGAAATTTTACATAGGCTTGTACCTAGGGCCGAAATTGATATCTACACTAGTGTATCAGATGGCTCCGGCAGAGCTTCGTATGCTATGGGTACATCTAGAGGACTTACAGGGAAAGGGGTTCATCCGGCCATGTGTTTCTCCTGGGTATGACCCGACTTTGTTCCCCAAGATGGCATATGGGATCTTGAGACTTTGTGTTGACTATTGGTGCCTTAACTAGGTTACCGTGAAGAACAAGTACCCACTCCTGAGGATTGACGACCACTTTGATCAGATAATGGGAGCACAATGGTTCTCGATGATAGACCTCAGATCAGGCTATCACCAGCTCATAGTATGAGACAAGGATGTGTAGAATATGGCTTTCAGATGTCAATATGACCATTATGTGTTCTTAGTCATGCTGTTTGGCATGACCAATGCTCCATCAATGTTAATGGGACTCATGAATAGGATCTTTTAGCCATATGTTGATTTCTTTTTAGTATTATTCATCGACAACATTCTAATCTACTCAGCTACCAACTAGGAGCATTCATATCATTTACAGATATTTTAGGACAAACTCCAAGAGCACCAAATTTATGGTAAGATATAAAAGTGATAGTTCTAGATCCGATATGTTCATGTTTTGGGGCTTATCATCTTAGAGGCTACAGTTGTAGTGGATCCAGTGATGTTTGAGGCCGTACATGGTTGAGATCCACCCAAGAGTGTGACAAAGGTACGAAGTTTCCTGGGGTTGGCGGGATAATACCGGAGGTTTTTCCTAGATTTATCCAGATTTGCAGCACAATTATTAGTGTTGACAAAGAACTGGAAACCCTTCGTGTGGTTGGAAAGATGCCAACGGAGTTTTAAAGAGCTCAGGTAGAGACTGACTAGTTCGCCCATCTTGAGGCTTCTAGAAGAGGGTGTTGGGTAATTAGTCTACTGCGATGCATCATGGACTAGGCTCGGATGTGTCCTGATGTAGGAGCGAGCAGGGATCATGCATGGTTCTTGATAGATGAGTGATCAAGAGAATAACTATTCTTTCCATGACCTAGAGTTAGCATTAGTAGAATTCGTTTAGAATATGTGGCAACATTACTTCATGGGAGAGATTTTTACAGTTACTCGGATCACATGAGTATCAGATATATCTTCTCTCAGAAGGACCTGGACTTGAGGTAGCTTCTTTGAATTGAGTTCCTCCAAGACTATGCACTCAGTTGGAGATACGGTATACAACTACTATTTGAGGAAAATTAGTAGCTGGTTTCTTTACGTATATCCATTGTGGAACAATATTGAACTACCATTCTTAAGTCTCTTACAGTCACTCCCCCACTTCTTCAGCGACCCAGGGAGGCACAGTGTGGGGAAACTTACTACGAGGCTCACCATGATTATATATCTACAAGACAGGAACCTGATGTATTTTCTGAAGTTGGGGAGCACGTCATCCTCTTTAGAGGATGTACCATGATACTAGTATCACTTCAGGAGGAAGTGTTGAGGGAGTTCAACAGATCCCCTATAGCGGTATATCCTAGAGTGGTGAAGATGTACCAGGATATACGACGACATTACTAGTGTCCGAGAATGATGAAAGCAGTACGAGAGTTTTTCACTCTATGCCTCGCTTGTCAGCGAGTGAAGGCAGAGCCTCAGGTACCAGCAGTCTTAGTTCTGCCTTTAGAGGTATTAAAATGAAAGTGGGATGGAATATCCGTGGACATCGTGACAATACATCCACGTACTTGCAGGGGTCATGATTCTATTTGGGTGATCATTGATCGACTCACCACTTCAGACAACATCCTACCAAACAAAGAGCAGGGTTCAATAGAGAGAATGAGATGCCTCTATGTGAAGTAGATTGTGCGGCCACATGGAGTACCCTCGACAATTGTCTCTGATTTTGATGAATGATTAACTTCTAGGCTATGTAAGAGTGTTACAGGAGGTGTTCAAGAGGCAACATCATTTGAGCACCGCCTTCCATCGTCAGACAGATGGCCAGACTGAGCAGACCATTCATACCCTCTGGGACATGATGCGTGCTTGAATCCTCGCCTCTGTCGCAGTTCTGTGGATCACGTTCCCTTGGTGGAGTTTTCATACAACAAAAATTATCACTCCACCATTGTGATGGAACCTATCAAGGCAATGTACGACCGACCTTGCAGATCACCTTTGTGCTGGACTGACCCAGGGGAGTCAGCATTCATGGGACCAGATATGGTATGGGCTATAACAGAGAAGGTGCAAATCATCTATGAATGGATGAAGACTGTACAGGGCAGGCATAAGTCTTATGATGACAGTAAATGGAGACCTCTAGATTTTAGTGGTGGTGACCACATGTTTTTACGGGTCTCACCTCGACGAGGTTTGCATAGATTTGGCAGGGGTGGAAAGTTATCTCTGAGGATAATTGGACCCTTTTAAGACTTCAGTATAGTTGGAATGGTGACTTACCACTTATCTCTTCTACCTCCGGTGCACCGGGTGCACGACGTCTTCCACGTATCCCAGTTGAGGAGATATATGTACGGCCTGTCACACATCTGCGACCACGACAAGCTGGACATCGACGATGGGGTGATGTTTATAAAGGATCCAGTGGAGATTGAGGATTGACATGAGAGAGTTATTAATGGGTTATCTATTCATTTTTTGTGTGTATGTTGGTAGCACGAGAACCTCCAAGAGAGCCCATGGGAGTGGGGGCACATATTCTTGCTCAATACACCCACTTGATTTCCTAGTTTTTGTAATGTGGCATTCAGGGATGAAAAGCCCATTGGTGGGGAGAATATAAGGACCCAAAAATTTCCATGTAAATTTTTTTAATTATATGGGAATATTATGAGTCTGCAAAAATTGACAGTGCGTGATTCCGAGGTCCGGTGTGCCTAAAATGGATTTCTGATCTTTTTTTCGGGTACGTTCAGTAAACATGTGAGTGGGTTTTTGTAAATTTTGATGTGGTTCTCGTAATTTATATCTGAGGACAACATTGAACTTGCAGTTCTAGTATTCACTTATGCGGACCTTCACCTCAATCATAGTTGGTCGAGAGTGAATGTCAGTTTTTGTGTTTTTTGTGGGAGAGTGAAAAGAATAAAAATAAAATAAAGAACATGTTTTATTTTATTTTTTTAAAACCTCCCATTAGAATGTTTGATGATGGGGACCACCTGACCCTTGAACTCCCACTTTAATGAGGGAGGTGACTCTTGATTCTCCTTTAATTAATTGTGCCACCTTTCTTTAATTAATTATGCCAACATCAACTTAATTAATGGCCACCTCAAATTAAATTAATAAAACATAAATTAAAATGTTGGCTATTCATTTTTGGTGGAATTTAGGAATTGATAAAAAAGGGACGCTATGGGAGATCTTTGGAGTAACTATTACTCAATAAAAGAACCCTCCAATGAAGAACTCACTAATGAAGAACGACCTTCGGAATCGATGAACAAGGATAATGATTGAGCCCGGATCCGAAGCATCTTATGGGAGTGACGAACATCGACGTCACAATCCCCAATGACTTCATCATCTTCCTCAATAAATCCTCCAACTAACCTTTGAGGTATGGTTCATAGTTGTTTGTATATCCCCTTACCCCGTTATTGTCATTCACCATGATTCATGGACAATTAAGCCGCTTGCAACCGTTCTAACGCGAAGGGTTCTAGCCAAACGAACACGGCCCAACCTCTCTGCAACCTATGAGAATTGTCGGTGGTCGTGATTCGTTGGTGACATCTGGAGATGATTGTGGGAATTTTTGGAATGATGTTTGGGGAACAGAGGAACACCAGGTGACCTGAAGAATGTTGTCGGTGATGGTGCCGGCAACCGACACAGGTGGCACTCAGGAGCGGTGGTGGCGCGATTGCACCACTGGAGAAGGGCCGTAGTGGAGCAAGGGTGGAAGCTGAGGGAGGCTATCCGTGCAAAGGGGTGGTGGTACACGTAAGTGCCAACGGGTGTACATGGGACACAACGCGAGCCACAATGGCGAGGGAGGGGTTGTTGGCTCGCTGCTAGTTGCCCAGGGTGGGGGGCTGCACGTGACCATGAAATAGTGGAGGGACGGCTATCCTGCCATCCACGATCCACCCATCACTGGCCGGTCCGGACCCAGCGGGTCTTGTGGGCCCAGGCCAGGTCGTCCCGATCTAGTCGGACTAGACCCGGACCCACTTCACCGCATTTCCACTCTTTCAGCCATAACATGAGCTATGAGCGTCTGTTAGATGTACCTTCTGTGGTGCCGAAAACCTAGGATTGAGAAGGCCCTTTTGGTATACCCACATGTGTTCTTGATAGAGTTTGGGTATAGCCAGGTTATATCAAGCATGAATCCATCAGGGCCCTCGATACTAAATTGTCAATAACTTATAGACCGGGCATCCAATTGATGCACCTTCTTTAGCATTGAGACCCCTATCACATGGAGGTCCATTAGGATACATATTCATTGGACTTCATGTATGTTGGAGTAACGACCTATGGCGTGAGGAGAAGACTGTCTCGGAATCAAGAAAAGTTAGTGCGAAAAACATATGGCTGGCTGTAACATGAGAAAGGGATCCTATGTGGGTTTGTGCTTTGGGATCCTACGTGGGTCTACCTATTAACAAAGTAAGAAGATTTACTAGATACATCTAATCATCTTTACTTCCATACATATGTTATACCTCATGTGAGCTGAGTCTTTACCATTGTGGTATTCTTTTATGTGGCATATCTTTGTGGTACTTACCTTCATGGTGACACCATTGTGGTATTCTTCGATGTGGCATAACTCTGTGTTACTTAACTTTGTGGTGATACCTTTTTGGTATTCTTCTGTGTGGCATTAACCTTGTGGTACTTACCGTTGTGTTGTTACCGTTCTTGAATATTTTTACTTTGGCTGAGAGTTGGGCCTTGTGTTTCTTCATGAGTGAGATGGGTATACATGATAACTAAGGTATATGTATGGGAATATACATAAATAAGGTTTTTAGTTGTATCCATGATTTATGGTTTATCTTTTGTGGATTTTGTGATACCTTTGAGGGTCTCGGTGTCCCTACTGAGTATCTTTATACTCACCCCTACCCGGGTAACGCCTGTAGGTTGTTGTGTCTTGTGCAGATGATGAACAAAGCTGATAGAGGACATGGGTTCCAATACCTAGAGGTAGGTCGGAGGTGGACCTTAGAAGAGGTGTACCATAGATACGATTGTTCGAGAGTTGTACCTGCCCTTCAGGTAGGATCCTTGGCGGGTGATCACAGGAGCTGTTTCAGTTTACTTGTAATTTTTAGTTTTCTTGTACTTTCTAGATGGTCTTGTAATTTGGCCCCTTTTTCTTACTATATACACAATTTTCACTATACAATCTTCTAGTGTTTGAATCTTTTTGTGTTCTTGGTTCTATGTGTTTACCGGATATAAAGGTATTGCATTCCTGGTTTTAGGGAATACACCTTTCGGTGCTAGTCGCTGGCCCCTGGCCTATGGATGGCTGGTTTTGGGTAGTCACAACATGGACCCAGGGGAGGGGTCATGATATAATCTTACCTTCACTTGTTAGTAATTATATGTTTTAAATGTATCTTTCAAAAATAATTATGAAAATAGAATCCCGACTCAATTGAATTTCCCAAAATCATACATATTTTCAAGGTAACTCTATTATAAAATTATTAGAAACAATTACATTCATTAAATCAGTCATTTTGTTATGAAATTTTTTGCTTAATTCATTTCTTGTTTTATGAAAACACATTTCCGAAAGAACAATTCATTTAATAGTAAATGAGTATTTATCTCAAGAATTTCCCAATGATTTTATTTCTCTATCCTCATTTGTTTCAACACTCTTATTGATTATTATGTATTATTTGGATTATTTTTAATGAAAAAATCTATAATAATTTATTTGATGGTTTATGATTAGTCTTACTATGTATAATCTATCTTATAACCATTCACCAATTTACTCTGAATGGTTAGTGTTTAAGGTAAATGTTAGGGGGATGTTATTTACGTATCATTTTTTAGTTTCAGTATGAAGGAAAATTATGTTTATATTTATCCCCTACTATTTAAGAATTCATTGGAGTTATTATTTGATTGGAGAGGACCACTATAGCCTCTTGATGCATCTTTAGGTCCCACGAGACAAATAGATATAGACTTGGCCGATGCCTTTCCCAATTTTAGGCAATGTTTTTGTCGAGGCCTTAATCATTTTTAGATGTCTTGGCCAAGGCTTTGACAATATTTCCTAGAATTTCTAGATATTAATTTCCCTCATTATTAATCTAGAAATTCATATTTTAGATGGTTTTTAGCTAGTATAATACACATGAAATGTTTAATTATGGGAATAATTATTCATCACATATTCCTTAAACAATGTTTTCTTATTTATTATTATTAAAGGAATGTGTTTTTAATTATTCATCATTCCCAATGTTTATGTTCACGATATCTTTGATTGTATTTATTACCCAAACAGTGCATCTGAACTCACCCCTTCATAGGTTTAATTTGTTCAAGGGAATGAAGTTGTATACTATGATATACTTGTAGGAATAATCATACAGTGGGGGATGTTCCCAATGGAACTTAATTATTGTTTTTAATATCAAGTATTAATGTTGAACATATGTTTGTATCTTTATTTCAAAATATACGTAAGAGTGAAAAATCCTAAAAGGGGTTTTAGGCATGAATAGGGGTATCCTGGAACATGGAAACATGCCTTACAACCCACCCTAGTTGATACTCTGGAAGGATATTCTTAGGATAAGTCACATATTCATTATAATACATTATAAAGGACTTAAATGTATGTTTTTCCTCAATAAAACCATTTTTATGATTATGGGATTATCATTTAATATGATTTCTATTTATGTTAAGTATTCATTCTATGTTGAGATAGTATATTATGATTCATAACTAAATCAAGTGTATTCCATTATTTAGAACGGGTACCTTGATGAAGTAATGAAACCATATGAAAATGGGTATCCCATGTAGGTATATACCACCATTTTAAGATAATGACGTTGGATTTGGAGTTGGGACAGGTGTAGAAAAACTTAAAACTATACTATGATAATTTACTCAGGATATGAACAATATATTTTTTCATATAGAGAATCTAGATCCACAATGTGGAGGAGATATTTTAGATAACTTTATGTGACCAAAACCTTCATCATTTAATTGGACAAAAAACCCATTCATAGAAGAGAAGCATATATGTTCCTTAGGGAAGATATATATCATCTTTGGAGTTAACAAAATGGAGATGCTTGAAATAGAATATTATCACTTTTAAGAAGATTTTGATCAATGGATGTCACCAATTCAATACACAAAGGATGATAAAGAGATAGAAATCAGGGAATGGAGTGAATTTAATGATAATTTCATAGATAAATGCATTCCTCGTGAACATCCAGTGGATATGGAATGTCAGTTTCTAAATTTGAGGAAAAAAGTAGGAGATCGTGTTTCAAATTATGAATCTAACATTACAAGGCTAGAAATGCATGCAATATAATAAATGCATAATGAAATGAGAATATTGATCGATTCACTGATGACCTAAATCCATTCCTCTGGTGGGAGCTATTTTGTCGATCTTTGTCATCATATGAAGATATAGTCTCATTTGTTATCAAGATATAAAAGGCATTCTCTATATCTTATAACATTAAAGGAAAGAAAGATAAGTAATGGGTTTATAAAAACATTGGAAAATGATATAAGGAAATGGGGAAGAAGGGATGGGTTATCTTTACACCCTATGATAATTTTGGAAGGAAACACCCTAGATACTGCTTAAAAGGAAAATGTGTGTGCTACATTTGTGGAAAAGTCCATCATGATGGTGTTTGAAAGGGGAAGTATGAATCTATTAGTGATCAATGTTAAAATTGTTGAGATATGTGACACTATGAAAACAATTTGACAAATATTCAAGGAATCATGTATCAAATATACCATGGGTGTAAGGACAAACTTATCCTATTTGAAGGTTTGATATTGATATTTCTAATGTTAAGGAATAAGATACATTAATAGTTTCCTCAAATATAGAAAATAAATTATTTGATTTTGGATCATCACATTAATTCATATCTTCACTATTTTCTATGAATTTAATATATATCAAAATATATTTATATGGGAGTTGTCAATAAAATCTCCTAAGGTAAGTATCAATGCAATAATGTTGTGTCTTCAAGACCCCATTATTGCATATAATCATGCTTTATGTTCTTATTTAATTATCATATCTTTGATTTAATTTTATATAATAATTGGTATGGATTGGATTTCGAACCATGATACGAATGTTTAATACCAGAATTAGGTGGATACAAATTTTGAGGCTGATGTGGAATCCCTTATCATTAGAGAAGAAACATATATATTTGATTCTTATCTTGATATACCCCTTGTAGCTCTACTGAATTTAGTAATTGGGGAGTAATGTAGTAGAATAAAAGTGGGTGAGGAAAGGAATGTTCAAATAGAGGGCATGCCTATTGTTAAATAATATGTTGATGTGTTTCCAGAGGATTTACCTAGACATCCTACAGAGATGGAAATTGAGTTTTCCATTACCTTAATTCCTGATTAATGGAGCAAATCAATGACACCTTATGGAATGGGCACTATGTAATTAGTGTGTCTAAAGAATCATCTAGATGAATTTAGTGATAAATGATTCATTCACCCTAGTGCTTTTCCATGGAGAGCCCATGTTCTTTTCATTAAGAAGAAATATTTAACTATGAGGTTGTTCATTGACTACAAGGAGATGAATGCTATATAAAAAAAACATGTATCCCATACCTCGTAGTGATAATTTATTTGATCAACATCCTGAATCCCAATATTTTTCGATGACTGATCTTTGATCTGTATATCATCATTTGCATGTGAGGAATCAGGATATTCCATATACAATATTTTTATCTAGGTATGGGAATTATGAGTTTATAGAAATTCCTTTTGGAAAAACTAATGCACCATCTATTTTCATGGATCTAATGAATAGAGTTTTCAAGAAATATCTTGATGAATTTTTTGTTGAATTTATTGCGGATATCTTGGTATACTCAAAAAGTTACCAATATCATGAAAATAATTTACGTACTATTCAAAAGTCTCTTAAATGAAATTTATAATATGGGATGTTGTGAAAATGTAAAGTTTGTCTTCAATCAGTTTCCTTTCTTGTCCACATTTTCTCTAAGATGTAATACCTATTGATCCTATGAAGGCCAAGGCTGTGTGATAATGGACTACTCCAACAGACATAACATAGTTACATAGTGTTATCAGTTTAGCATGTTATTATCGGTGTTTCTTTCAAAACATAGAGCATTTATCCATCCCAATCACCAAAATTACACATAAAGGTGTTATGATCAAATATAAAAAATAATATGAGGACTGTTTTGAAGAATTAAATAGGAGATTAGTGAATTCTTTTGTACTAAATATACCATCAAAGAATGACTGGTTTGTGATCTATAGTGATCAATCAATGAAAGGTCATGGTAGAGTCCTTATGTAGAATGATAGAGTTGTTTCCTATGAATCATGGAATATAAAAATTCATGAACAAAACTATCATACTCATGATATTGATTTAGAAATGGTAATCGTTACTCTAAATATATGGGGAAATTATCTCTATGAAAATAATGATAGATATATACAGATAATAAGAATCAAAAATATATCATCAGACAGAAAGAACTCAACATGAGGAAAAGAAGATGGATTAAACTACTCAATGATTATTATTGTTCCAGAAACGACCACCCAGGATAGGAAAACATGTTAGATGAATTATTGTGCAGGGAGGATCTAGGTGTTCTCAAAAAATGAGGATTTACAAGGATCCTTTGTACACAGATATATTGAGGATGGATATGGGAATTATCAGATAAGGTGAAACATCACAACTTTTTAAATTGGTTACCCAATAATCATTATTTGAAATAATTAAATCTTCAGAGTCTAATAATGAGAATATTTAAAAAAAAAATTAATGAATTGAAAGATAGGATGTTGACTGACTTCAAGTGTGAAGATGGAATTATGAGGTTTGGAAAGAGGTGATGTATTACCTCTATACCTAAGATGAGATGGGATTTGTCAGATGATACTCATGGATCATATTTTACTATACACCATGGTAGCACTAATATGTATTGATATTTGAAAAAACATTTCTTCTGGGATAACATGAAGAGGTAAATTGCAGATTAGGTATCAAGAAGTTTATTATTTTAGCATGTGAATGACAAACAAAAACATCTTAGAAGAGTCATGAATCCTCTACCAATTCTTAAATGTTAATGGGATGCCATTACCATGTATTTTATCTCTGTATTTAAAAAAACTCTGGGAAAGAATGATGAAATATGATTAATTGTTGATTGACATACAAAATATGCACATTTTCTCTCTATAAGTGTGGATTTTCCACTAGATCATCTAACACGACACTGTATCAATACTGTTTTAAGAAATCAAGGAGAACCTCTCTCAATTGTTTATAATCATGATCCATGATTTACATTGAATTTTTAGAAAAGTCATTATAAATATTTGGATTCTGAGCTTCGATTGAGTATTTCTTAACACCCAAAAACTATTTGGCTATCAAAAAGGATGATCAAAACCTTAGAGGAAATGATGATATCATGTTCACGTGACATTTTGAGTATATGGTATATAATGGCATGGACCTCTCTAGTCCATTACATTGTAAAAATAAGGTGCTGGAGGTGTTCTGGGAGGTGAAGGTGAATTGGGGGTGCGTTTGGGTGGACATTTAAGGAAAGATAAAGGGAAATTTCTTTCTCATCGTTGGTGCAAGGTTTGCCTAAACCGTGCTACCAAACTGGACAAGGTTGTTGTTGGTAGCAGTGGCTCATGCATGGCTAGCACATGGTCTATCTAACCATGCAGAGTAATCATGCGAGGAGGGTTTGGCGAGAGAAAAGCTAACACACTGTTAGCGCACAGTCTGTTAAACCATGCGGACTAACCATTCAGGTACTTGATGTTAGATCCTAAAATTGTGGATCTGAACTATTTGGCATCTAAATGGTTTGTTTAAGCCCCTATGTGGCCATAACTGGGGATTACCCATCCTTGAAGGTATAATAACCTCTACCAAGCGTTTTAGAGGTGATCCAAAGGCTTCTCTTCACGAATCAATGTCGTTTTCTCCAGGTATGTGATCTTTTTGAGTTGGTTTCTTAACTCTACCTAGATCTAATCCTCCTTTTCTCTCGGTATCATATATATGTGGCCGTTATGGGTATATCTAAGTGTGTGGATGTCATTTATGATGATCTTTAGTCTTGTTTGTGTTAGAAGAAGAGATCTAGGGAATATCCTTGGTGAATCAGCCCGGTTTGCTTGGGCGGTCTTCGACCGTTGTGGTTTTCCTCGAAAACCAATAAGGTAAGGGATTCATGCATCTCTTTTCTTTATGTGCAATTTAATTTTTAGCATGTCTAATCCTGTTGTATGCCTTTGGAATTGACTTAATAAATATATTTGAACCGGATTAATAAATTTCATCGAACTTATGTTGTTGCCTCATTTTTTTCTACATAGTGTGATATATATGCATTTCTTTTCAGCATGTTGTTCTTGATGAAATCTATAAATAATGTAAAGCCGGATTTAATTTATAATTAATTGGCTAAATATAAATAGGAATTAAAAAGAATCTGGTTCTTGTTGTAATTTGATTTTGATTAAATTGGCATAGTAAGCATGTTTAATCTTTGTGACAGCTTACTGATTTGGTTCATGATGTTGGATCCAATGAATTGAATTTTTTACCTCAGGATGGATTAATGAACTTGATTGATTGAATTCCTTGAAGGGTTATGAGTTACCCTCTTATTGTGAAATAGGGATAAGAGACAAATTGATTTGGTGATTGTTTTCCTACTGATTGTGATGTGATGTGACCCTGGAGGGGTGTTGTGATATGTGGAGGCAGGGAGGCATTGTGGTTTTGGTAGAAAATGATGCCTATGGGGGCGAGATGCATCGGTTTGTGCATGTGGCTGTCGGGGAGGACACCAAGGATGATGGTATGGGGTGGATGTGATGGCTAAATGTTTGGTGGTTTTGATTGGTTGTTTATATTCTTTACTTTTCCCCACTGCTCAAGGTAGCTGTTTATACTTACCCTTCTTCAGAAAGGGGCAAAGACACACGGGGTATTCCACGTGCTTTCATTGTTTATCCTCTCAAGGAAGAATTGGTCTACGCTCTTGATAAAGGAAAAAAATACTCGACGTGTAGTATATCTACTCACTATGTTTATCCCCCTTGTGTTTAGTAACATAGGATGCTTATCAAGAATGCCTCAGAATATGGGAAGGTAATTCTGTAATGAATGATTGATTAAATGGTGATAATCCATGGGGATGGTGATGATGGAATTTAATGGCGATGTTTTAACTTTTAAAGGAACAGTTGATTTTGAATGTGATCCCAATAAAGATTAATGTGGTTTTGGTCATGGTTAATTAATGTTCTAAGAATTAATTAACATAAAGATGAATTATTGAAAAAGGGAATAAAGTGACCTAATGATGTTCTTTAATTGGATGTGTGCTTATAGGATACTTAGACTTAAAAATAGCATCCTAGAGTCTGAGAGATGTTAACTGCAGTTGAGACTAAGACTAGGTTATTCCCATAGCGTGGTTGTGAGTTATATGTATTCTGTACTTTATGTGTTTCTATATGCTACTCCACCCTGTCAGTAAGGGAAACTGACACCCTAGGGATTCTGAGCCCTGGGGGGTGTTTTCCTCAACATTCCGGTGGGAGGATGAATGGCTCACTACCCCCATTGTCCCCTCTCTCTTCTCTTGGTAGATACTAGTGACTTTGTCACAACGGTCAGTTTCCCCCATATATGTGTGTAGAGGGCTATAATGGCTCGAGGTTATTTCCACACATATATTCTGGATATAGTTTCCTATGGACTACTATAGGTGTAACGTGTATAGGCTTTGATGGCTTTAGGAACCTTACTCAGTGTATGGGCTATAATGGTTGAGGTATAATACTCGGCATATGATACAAGTTATGTGAGCTGTGGTGGCTCTTGAAATCTACTTGATGAATTTTGGTTGTGAGGATTGTGTGGTGCTTCACCTAGGTGTCTGCGGGCAAGCCTTTGTGGTGCACATGGTGCAGATTGTGGAGCATATCCCTAGTGTATACGGGAAAGCCTTTGGGGAGATATGCACATGATGTATGTCGTTGGGGAAAACGGAAAACTAGTGGGGAAGTAGTAGAGGGGTATCCTTGATATTCTTTTCTATATGATATATTTTTGTATGAGTTACATGGTGAGTTTATCCATGGTGAGGTTGGGAATATATAATAAATTTTTAGGTGATGTGTTGGTTTCACATGTTGTTTGCTGTGCTTTAGCATTCTTTATTTATTTTTGCATGAGGGGCTTCAGGGAGGATCCTACTGTGTATACTATTATACACACCATACATATATATAAACTATTTTTCAGGTCACTTAGACCAGGTTGGAGATCAGGCTGGTCACTATTAGCTTGTGGTTGCAGGAGATGTTCAGGCTTGCGGTCGCTGCTGTTTTTACGTTTTTTTTGTACTTGTAGTTTCCCTTTTTAGGGGTAGTACTTTTTCATGGAATTTTATATAGGAACATGGGTTTCTTTTATATTTCAGTTCTGAGTTGGAGTTAGTTGGTGTATGTCTTATCTCTCTCTTATGCATGTGTTCTCATAGAGGGTAATGCCTCCCATTTGTGTATTTATTATACCCTCGGTGCTAGTCGACAACCCGGGTCCTACTATAGGCGGGACTCGGGAGTCATTATCTCCCTTTTCACATTTCCGGCCCAGGAGGGGTACACTTTGTGGGGAGGGGGTCATGACATAGTGGTATCAGAGGTATGGGTGTGAGATAGGATGGAGTTTGGACTTAGGCACATGTGATGTTGCAAGGGTTGGTAGGGAAACGGTGTCATTCATGATTAGCAAGTGCGGTAAACACTAGAAACCGGATGAGACATAGGAGTTTAGGGGCCCCTATGATCTGATGTACGGACCTTTTTTTTACAATGGCTACTAAACAAGGTGATACTGGTTACAGGGTATAGACCTAAGAAAAGATCACACATCATTCTTCTTTGTGCCTGTGTATGAATGTGTAGACCTTGGTATAGGTTAACCTAAAATAAATAAAAGAAATTAATTAATTAATTAATGTTGAGTTTTCCATATTATAGGCTTAGGAGCTCTAAGTGTTTGTTATTTTGCAGGTATGGCTCAATGTCATCGTCCTAGTCAGGTTTCATAGAAGATGTCTAGTAGGCTATTCCAGTAGGTCACCACAAGGAAAAGGTTGATGACTATGACACTTGGATGAAGACACTCCAAGAGTTTCAGTGCCAGAGTCTGCAGAAGTATGAGGGCTCCATTTCAGATGCAGTCACGGGAGACTGGTTGGTGGAGGTCGATATCGGCATCGGTTGGATTCGTGCTCGGAAGGAGCACTGGGTCTCCTTGGTTCTGAAGATGTTGTGTGGAGCAGCGAGGCAGTGGTGGCTTTTGTTCCATGGGGATCGTGAAGAGTCAAAGATTTCATTAGAGGAGTTTCGAGACAAGTTCAAAGTTCTGTTCCTTTCTTCGACTCTGAAGGTGTTTAGTTTCCAAGAGCTTCATACCCTTCGATAGGGGAGCTCCAGTGTAAAAGAGTTTGGAATCTATTTCAGGAACATTTTACGATATGCTTCAGACCTGTTACCAGATGAGGAGGATAGGGCGAGGCATTTCTTGGAGTTATTGCATCCAGAGATCCAGCGTCAGGTCACCCCATTTATGATGAAGACATATCATGAGGTGATGACAAGGGAAGATGTTGTCGAGAGGAATTTGGCCAGGACCGGATCATCACGAGAGGGGAATCATCATTATTCCTCATGAAGCAGAGCTATGGTCCAGGGTTCCCTGTTTTTAGGGTAGAAGAGTTTCTGTTCAACCAAGGGTAGGTCCCAGCCCTTCACATCTCGTTTTTCTGGAGGCTGCAACCCTCAGGCCTATGCCAAGGTATCAAGCCCTTGTTTTTCTTGTGGTGGTCATGGTCATCAGTAGCGGGAGTTCCCAACCTTATAGAATAGTCATCATGCACTAGGTTCTCTGCTCCAGGTTCCTTCGTTGAGGCAGTTCCAACCGAGGCATCAGTAGCAGGGTGCACCAAATTTCGATCTGCAGAGGGTAGATGGGGTAGGCAGAGGACAGCCCCATGATGCTCCCAGTTCATAGAGAGCATAGCGCGACCGTGGTGGTGGTCTTCATCAGGGTCAAAGAGGTTTTGGAGGAGGCCATGGTCAGCTTCATGCTCAAGAGTTTCTAGTTCCAGGAGAGCCAGATGTTATTCGAGGTACCCTTTGCTTGTTTTCTACCTTGGTGTATGCCTTTTTTTATTTAGAAGCGACGCACTCCTTTATATCACCTACCCTTGTCTATGCTTTGGGACATGAGGTAGAGAGGCTTCCAGTGCCCATGTAATTGACTAATCCTGTTGGAGGTCGAGATGACTTGTTTGAAGTATGTAGAGACTATGAGATACTGTTGGGGAAACATCACTCTTGGGGAGATTTCCTATTTTTACAAATACAACCATATGATGTCATCCTCGGCATGGATTGGTTGTATTCGGTGAAGGATATCATGGATTTCTATAGGAAGAAGGTCATTTTATTTGTTGTGGATGGAGAGGAAGTGGAGTTTGTTGGTGAGCGAGATCCTCGAATGGGTCATAGAAGGGTTCCAACCTTATCGTCCATGGTGGCTGGGATGTTGCTATGTTCTTCAGAGGTTCAACGGTGGGTGTTTCCTAGGGCCATGGAGGAGAACCCTGATGTCTTTCCAGAAAAGGTTGTAACATTACCCCCTCGACGAGAAATCGAGTTTGGGAATGAGTTGCAGCCAGGAGCGTCTCTTATATCTATGTCCCCATATAGGACGACCCCTTCTGAGTTATGAGAGCTACGTATATAGCATGCTAGTCTATTTGCAGTGCAGTTTTGTTCGGACAGGTGTGTCACTGTGGGGTACACCCGTTTTGTTTGTGATGAAGGCCAACGACATTTTGCGGTTGTGTGTAGATTATCATCACTTAAACAAAGTGAAAATAAAGAACTGATATCCTCTTCTGCAGATTGATGATTTATTCAATCAACTGAAGGGTGAAAGTTGTTTCTCAAAGATCAACTTGTGGTCAGGATATCATCAGATGTGGGTGAAGGATAAGGATATTCTGAAGACTACATTCCGTTATCATTATAGGCATTATGAGTTCGATGTAATGTCATTCGGCGTGGAGAATGCTCCAGTAGTTTTCATGGGATTTATTATAGCTATGTTCCATGTGTTCATGGATAGGATTGTGGTAGTCTTCATCGATGGCATCCTTGTGTAATCCACATCTGAAGAGGTGCATGCAGAGCATCTATGAGCCGTTTGGGGAGTTCTTTGTCGACATCAGCTATTCAGGAATGTTTTCGAAGTGTGAGTTTTGGGATCAAGAATTCCATTTCTTGGAACATGTTGTGTCCCAACAGGGAGTGGCTATGGATCCATCGAAGATAGAAGCAGTTGTGTCTTGGGCATCCCCCAATACAATTTCAGAGGTGCAATTTTTCTTTGGTCTCACAGGCTACAATAGGAGGTTCGTAGCCAATTTCTCCCGAGTTTCAACTCCACTGAAAGCTTTGACCAGGGAAGATCAGGATTTCATATGGACTGATAAGTGTCAGGCAGCCTTCATGTATCTAAAGGAGATGTTAGTGAGTTCTCTAATTCTTTTTCTTCTAGTTGAGGGAGTCCAGTTTGATTTTTTCTGTGATGCTTCACATCTGGGGCTAGGCTGTGTTCTCATGTAGTAGAGTTCAGTTGTTTCTTATGGGTCCTGGAAGTTGCATCCCCATGAACGAAACTATGCCACCCATGATCTTGAGATGACAGCCATGGTGTTTTCTCTGATGTTGTGGAGACATTACCTCATTGGTGAGCACTTTGTAGTTTTCACCAATCATAAGAGTTTGAGGTATGTTTTCCCCAAACGTGACATGAACATGCAGAAACGTTTGTGGATGGAGTTATCGCAAGAATACGACTTTGAAATATCGTATACACCTAGAGAAGTGAATGCTGTAGCTAATGCGCTGAGATGAAAGTCACGTAGTGATGCTGTATGGAATCTGGTGATACCTGGAGAGTGATGGAAGAACTATCAGCTTTACATCTTGAAATGGAAGAAGTTGGAGGTAGAGGTTGTCTTTTTCAGATGATGGTGCATTCATCCCTGATGTAGAAGGTGGAAGAGTCCCAGTTGGGGGATCTAAAGGTGTACATTTGGAGAGACCGAGTTGTTTGTGGTGAGGCCCCTGATGGTTGGTCGGAGGAGGAACAACACCTAGTGTTGTATCATGGAAGTATTTTTGTTTCCTTGGTAATGCATGAGGTGCTTCTCAGGGAGTTCAGTAGTTCGCCCTTAGTAGTACATCCTATCGTGACAAAGATGTACCGATCCTTGAGGAGTCAGTTTTGGTGGCCTGGGCTGAAGCATACAATTGTAGAGTTTGTGTCTCATTGTTTAGTCTTCCAAAAGGTGAAGGTCGATCACTGTGTTCCAGGTGGTCTTATTCAGCTGTTATAGATTCATTAGTGGAGGTGGGGGGACATCTCAATGGACTTTTTTACAGGTTTACCTCGATCTACGGGAGGACATGGTGCAATTTGGGTGGTAGTGGATCATTTAACAAAATCGGGCCACATCATAGTGGTCAAGAGGTCGAGCTCAGTGGAAGTTTTGTCGAGGAAGTATCTGGAGGAGGTGGTGAGACATAATGGAGTCCCTAGGATGATCATTTAAGATCGAGATCCTCATTTCACCTCCAGGGTGTGGAGAGGTCTCTAACATGATTTTGGTTCTCAACTATTCCTTAGCACTACTTTTCATCTTCAATCAGATGGTCAGACAAAGCGAACAACCCAGAATATTGAAGACATGTTACACTCTTATGGTCTCGATCTTGGAGGGTCATGGATGAGGCACTTACCCTTGGTAGAGTTCTTTTATAATAATAGTTTTCACTCCACCATCGGTATGGATCTGTTGGAAGCCTTGTATGGCCGACCTTTCTGTTCTCTATTGTGCTGTACTGGGGTGAGAGAGTCAGCAATTCTCAGACTAGAACTATTGAAGAATACAGCAGAGATGGTTCAGGTGAATCATGAGAGGATGAAGACAATGCACGATCATCAGAAATCATATTCTGATCAAAGGAGGGGACCCTTATAGTTTAATGTTGGGGATCATGTGTTTTTGGAGGTGACTCCCCATAGTGGGCAGCGAAGGTTTGGTCGTTGAAGTAAGATTTCTCCCAGGTTTGTTGGGCCTTTCAAGGAGTTAGAACTTGTTGGAGCCGTGGAATATCGAGTAGCACTTCCCTCTAAGATGAGTCGGATACATGATGTTTTCCATGTGTCAATGCTAGGTCATTATATTCATGATGACTCCCACATCATTGGTTAGGGAGAGATCGATGTTGATGATGATAGAACCTTTGAGGAGCGACCTGTAAAGATCCAAGACCGCATGGAGAAGGTGTTGAGTGGGCATTCCATCCCCTTAGTTTGTGTCCTGTGGTGACACAACATCTTGGAAGAGAGTACTTGGGAATGTGAGCCATAGATACATGCTCAGTACCCAGAGTTGTTTTATGTTTAACTCTTTTTAGGCATAGATGTTCCCTATTGTGGTTGTGGAACTTTCATGTTTATTATATGGCACCCTTTGTTTCTTTGGTTTCTTTCTCTCTTTTGAGAGGTATCTCTATAGGTGGTTGTTCAGACCCTGTATTGTTTTCCCATTAGGTGGTTTTTGGATTCTTGAGGACGAGAATGTTTTGGGAGGTATCTGATGTAGTGGCCCGGACCTCTCCGGTCCATTCCTTCATGAAAATAAGGTGTTGGAGGTGTTTTGGGAGGCCAAGGTGAATTGGTGGTGCGTTTGGGTGGACTTTTAAGGAAATCTAAAGGTAAATAGCTTTGGCACGGTTGGCGCTCAGTTTTCTTAAACCGTACTTCCAAACCGTGCAAGGTTGGTGTTGGAGGTAGTGGCTAACACACGGTTAGCGCACAGTTTGTCTAACCATACGGACTAACCGTGTGAGGAGTGTTTGGCGAGACAGAAGCTAACGCATGATTAGCGCACGATTTGTTAAACCATGCGGACTAACCCTGCGAGCACTTAAAGATAGATCCTAAAATTGTGGATCTGAACTGCTTTGCATCTAAATGGTTCATTTATGCCACTAAGCAGCCATAAATCAGGATTACTCTTCCTTGGCAGTAGAAGAACCTCTCCCAACAATTTTGGAGGTGATCCAGAGGCTTCTCTTCACGAATCAATGTTGGTTTCTCTAGGTATGTGATCCATTTTGGTTGGTTTCTTAGATTTACCTAGAACTACTCCTCCTCTTCTCTAGGGATCTTAGATCTACGCTCAATATGGGTAGATTAAAGCATTTGGATGTCATTTATGATGATATTTGGTCTTGGTTGTGTTAGGAGAAGAGATATAGGGAGGATCCTTGGTGAATCTGCCCAGTTTTCTTGGGCGTTCTTCGACCGTTGTGGTTTTCCTCGAAAATAGTTGTGTTAGGGAATTCGTGCTTCTATCTCCTTTATGTGAAATTGAATTTTTAGCATGTATAATCCCGCTGGATGACATTGGAATTGAATTAATAAATATATTTGAGCCAGATTAAGAAATTGCATCGAACGTATGTTTTTGACTTGTGTTTTTCTAGATAGTGTGATATCTATTCCTTTCTTGTCAGCATATTGTTCTTGATGAAAGTGATAAAGAACGTAAAGACGGTTTTAATTGATAATTAAGTGGATAAATATAAATATGCATGAAAAAGAATCTCGTTTTTTTGAAATTTGATGTTGATTAAATTGTCAAAGTAAGCATGTTTAATCTTTGTGATAGATTACTGATTTGGGTCACCATGTTGGAACCAACAAATTGAATTTGTTAATTCTATATGGATTAAAGAACTTTATTGATTGAATCCCTTGAAGGGTTTCGAGTTACCCTCTTATTGTGAAATAGAGCTAAGATCCAAATTGATATGGTGTTTTTTTCCTACTTCTTGTGATGTGATATGACCTTGGAGGGGTGTTGTGATATGTGGAGGCAGGAAAGCCTTGTGGTTTTGGCAGCGGATGATGCCTAGGGTGGCGAGATGCATCAGTTTATGCATGTGGGTGTCGGGGAGGACACCAAGGATGATAGTATGGGATGGATGTGATGGATGAATGTTTGGTGGTTTTGATTGGTTGTTTATCTTCGTTACCTTTCCCCACTACTCAAGGCTGCTGGTCTTGCTTAACCATCTTTTGAAAGGGGAGATGACACGCGGGGTATGCCACGTGCTTTCTTTGTTCAGCCTCTCAAGGGAGAATGGGTCTATTCTCTTTCTATAGGAGGCAAAGACTCGACGGGTAGTATATCTACTCACCGTGTTGACACCCCATGTGTTTAGTAGCATATGATTCTTTTCTATAATTCTTGGGAATATGGGAAAGTAATTATTTAATGAAATATTGATTAAATGGTGATAATCCATGGGGATGGAGATGCTGTAATTTAATGGTGATGTAGAAACTTTTAAAGGAACAATTGATTTTGATTGTGATGCCAATAAAGATAAATGTGGTTTTGTTCATGGTTATTTAATGTTCTAAGAATTAATTAATGTGAAGAGGAATTGATGAAAAAGGGAATAAAGTGACCAAATGATGTTCTTTAATTGGTTGTGTGCATATAGGATACCTAGTCCTAGAAATAGCAGCCCAGATTCCAAGAGATGTTAGATGTAATTGAGACTAAGACTAGGTTATTTCCATTGTGTGGTTGTGAGTTATTTATATACTATACTTTTTGTGTTCTATATGCTACTCCACCCTGTCAGTAAGGGAAAATGACACCCCGTAGATTCTAAGCCCTGGGGGATATTTTCCCAAACATTCTGGTGGGAGGATGAATGGATGACTGGACCCTTTGGCCCCACTCTCTTCTCTTGGTAGATACTAGTTCCATTGGCACAACGGTTAGTTTCCCCCATATATGTGTGTAAAGGGCTATAATGGCTTGTGGTTTTTTCCACACATATATTCTGGATATAGTATCCTGTGGAATACTATAGCTGTAACGTGTATAAGCTTTGATGGCTTGAGGATCATTACTCGGTGAACGGGATTTAATGGTTTGAGGTATAATACCCCGCATATGATACACGTTATGTGAGCTGTGGTGGCTCCCGGAAACTACCTGGTTACTTTTGGATGTGATGATGGTGAGGTGCTTCCCCCAGGTGTCTACAGGAAAACTTTTATGGTGCAACTGGTGCAGATTGTGGAGCTTAGCCCAAGTGTATATGGGCAAGCCTTTGGAGAGAGATTCACATGACGTATGTCGTTGGGGAAAAGCGTCAAACCAGTGGGGAAGTAGTAGTGTGGTAACCTTGATATTCTTTTATATATGATATATTATTATATGCATTACTTGGTGAGAGTAGCCATGGTGAGGTTAGGAATATAGTATACCTGTTTAGGTGATGTGTTGGTTGCAGTTGTTGTTCACTGTGCTTTAGCATGCTTTCCATAATTTTGCATGAGAGGATTTGGAGAGGATCCTACTAAGTATACTGTTATACTCACCCTACGTATATATAAATTGTTTTTCAGGTCACTTGGAGCAGGTTGGAGATCAGGCTGGTTACTATTAGCATGTGGTTGCAGGAGCTGTTCGGCTTTGTGGTCGCTGCTGTTTTTACTTTCTTTTGGGTACTTGTAGTTTCCCCTTTCAATTGTAGTACTTTTGCATGGAATTTCATATATGTACATGGGTTTATTTTATATTTCAGTTCTGAGTTGGAGTTGGTTGGTGTCTGTCTTATCTCTCTCTTCTACATGTGTTCTCTTAGAGGATAATGCCTCCCATTTTTATGTATATTATACCCACTGTGCTATTCACCAACCCAGGGCCTACTGGAGGTGGGACCCAGGGGTCATTATCTCGCTTTTCACATTTTCGGGCCATGAGGGGTACACTTTGTGGGGTTGGGGTCGTGACATGGGATCTATATTTACATTTAGTGGAGTTTTCGAACATTTATAGTTTCCATTCAAGTATTCAAATGGAACTATAAGATGAATTTTAGGGAAATACATGTTGTACACTAACTTGTTTTGATGAAGTTGGAGAAAGGAGGATTTTTGGGCCATAGTTTTTGGAGGAAACTACAATGAAGGTAGAGATGATTCAAGGCCATTTCAAAGTAGCGTTAAGCAGACAAAAAATGTATGTGGATAATCAAAGGAAGGATTGAGAGTTTCATGTGGGAGATAATGTTTTCATAAAAGTATCACCATGGAAGGGTGTTAAATGAATTTGGAAGAAAGGGAAACTAAGACCTAGCTACAAGCCCTTTTCAAATTTTGGAGGGAATTAGAGCTATTATATATCGTTTCGCTATGACACCTTGTTTGTCTAAAGTGCACAATGTGCTCCATGTCTCATTGCTAAGAATATACATTCAGACCCAACACATGTGGTCACGTTTGAAGGTATAGAATTGGATCCTAGAATTTCATACTATGGAGAGACTATAAAAATATTTGAAACAAAAGAACAAGTGTGGGGGAAATGGGTGACATGACTGGTAAAAATATAATAGAAAATTCATAAAATAAAAGTGGCAACATGGGCTCCTGAGAAGCTTATGATGAAGAACTACCCAAATCGTTTTGCGAGGTAACATTATAATAATTTTGAGGATGATGTTTTTTTAATGTGGGGATAATGTAACACCCCAAGATTTGGTATATAATTTTAATATTGAATGCATGAAACAATCTGTCTCTAAAAAACATCACTTTGTTACAACCTTTCCCATAGACATAATTTTTCAACCTATGTGATTTGAATTTGGAAAAATTGATATACACAGTTACGTTCAGTAAGATGTTTAGAGTCTAATAAGATAAAAATGATATTCATGAATAGTAACATACCCATATGAATAGTAATATGACCCTTATGAATATAAAATAAAATAATTATTTTATTGTCTGAATGTTATAATATCATGAGATCTTGATTAAATTTTCTTTTTGATATAAAATGAATTGTAGTTTTAAAATTTTTATTTTTAGAATAAATTATGATTTTTTTTAAAAATTAAATACATAATATATATAAAATTATTTTCCAAAACAATTAATTTATTTTTGAATTTTATAAATTGAAAAACTGTTAGGGGAATTTTTTAGATTTTTCTTAAATACTCAAAAAAAATTATGAATAGTAATATACGTTAATTTACAATATATATATATACATTATCCTCAAAATACACTATTACTAGCATACATGATGATTTAAGAACACATGGTTTGAACTCACAAGAACATATTTCTATTCATGGTCAAAAAAATTAATATTATTGGTTGTATAAGGAAAAATAATAAAATAATGAGTAACATACTGGGAAAACCCACCTCTTCCTACAATAAACCCCCCAACTCCCTCTTCTCTTCACTCCTCCCAAGAAATGTTCCTTGTGTAAATTCTGATAAAATATCCTCCCATGTTCCCCCATGTCCAAATGCCCTTGATCTCATAAAAATAAAAAATAATCTCCCCTAAAGGGGCTCTCAAGGATGATTTGATCAAGAGGTAAATTCAACTTTTCATTTATTTATTTGAAATTCCATTGATTTATTTTTCTTTCAAAAACACCTTTTATACTAATGTTGTGATGACTACAGTACCATAAATGTACCATAATGTTGTTATGATAAAGGAATGATTCTTCACTATCTATTTTTTCAGCTTCTTTTATACAAGAAATGCAAACACCATCAGAGATGTGTTAATTTACCACATTCAAAGACGACATGTTTTTATTTTCTATTATCATATTAAATTATGGAAATAAAACCACTATTATTCATGAACCAGAAAACAATATATGTATTATAACCAATTTATCATTCTTGAATCCCTTTTTACACATGATAAGAATTTGTAATACAAAATGAGTTCACTGTGAAAAAAAACCCCAATTAACCCAATCAATTGTCATTAATGATTTATATAAAGATTCATCCTCACTCAAAATAACCTAATAGATTTTATAACCATGTAATCTTATAGTTTTTTACTAATAACATAAACCATCTATTCTGGACAACCATTCTCATTTTACATGTTTATCTGTACATGAATATAAGGAAATAATTCATGAAAACCATGGAAGAAAACACTCCCAAACAATGAAATTAAATATCTTATCCCATGAAAAGGCCATGAATGAACATAAAAAGTTGTAATAAATAAATGATATCTTGAGGATGATCTGAAATCATTAATTTATGAACATTAATTTTATTATTCAAGTAATTAAGAACATGTGTGGAACACAGTCAGACTTAAGGTATGTGGCTTCCACCCAAACCTCCCATTTCATTCGAGTTACTTTTATTATATAAATACCTCAATTAAATTCTTATTCATTAATTTTCAATCCTCATAAATTATGTTTGATTGTTCTATATATGTGTACTAACATCAATGAATCCTTCATTTAGAGGAAAATATATATTTAGAAGGATATTTAAAAAAAATTCCAGAAATACAAGCACAACTCAATAGAATTTCTCAAATTCTTACCTACATTCAAGGGCACTATATAATCAGTTTTTTTAGAAACAAATATCATTCTAAAATCACTAATATTATCATGAAAATACTATCTTACATAATTTATGGTTTCATAAAATCACTTATCCAAAAGAAATATTTTTTTTTCAAAGTAAAAGATTATTTATCTCACGAATTACTCATTGAATTTAAAAGAGTATCTTCATATCATTCAACACTCCTAATGATAATTTTGTATTTTTGGGATCAATCCTTGTGATATCATCTACTATATTTATTTGAATGTTTTATGGAAATATTTTCTATGGATGTGATATTTTAGAACCATTCACTAATTTACTCTAAATGGTTAGTGATTAAGCATAATGTTTGGGGAATGTTATGTACGTTTCATATGTTTGTTTCAATATGAGTGTATAGGTTATTTATGTTTAACCCGATTTATATGTGGAATGATTTGGACTTATTATATGATGACTGGGGCTTGCTATATCCCCTCGACATATCGGTATAACTCATGAGATAAATAGATATGAAGTTGGCCGAGTCCTTGCCTATTTTTATATATGGTGTTGGCCGATGCCATAATAAATTTTTGATTATTTGGTTGCATCATTGACAGTACATTTTAGAATGTCTAAAATATAAATTTACATCATTATGAAGATTGAAATTCATATTTCATATTGTTATTAGACTAATAGAATACCCATATTTATGTATTAGTATGTAAATAATTACTCATCTCATATTCCTACTATAATGTGTCAAAATTATTATTTTTAAAGGAATGTGTTTTAAATTATTATCCATGCCTAATATTTATGATTATGATATCTTTTGATGTATTTATTACCGTTAATGAGCATCTAATATCCCCCTTCTTATGTTTCATTCTTCTCATAATATGAAAAGGTATATTATGATGGACTTCCACGGATAATCATAGAGTGGTGGATGTTTCCAATGGAACAAATTTGTCGTTATTCATTTAAGTTTTAATTTTGAACTTATATATGAATATTGATTTCCAAATATACTAAATTATTCATTCCTTCAGGATATTACATTCTTGTAATCATTTTAATTAAATTTAATAAGGCAGGAGGTCTAGGAAACTAGGTTCTTGTCTTTACATTTGTAGTGGCTATGTGTAGCACCCTTATATTTGTAAATTATTTAGAAAATTAGTTTAATCTATTTGATATTTTCTTTTACCGCACACTGAATATAGCTTCGGTTATATAAAATTACTATGTTTGGCTTGTGTTATATGCAACACCAAGATATTATTATAATCTACACAATACATAGATTAGTTTGTGGTACACACAACACTATGTTTGTCTTGTTTTATATGAAAATTTGTGTTCATTCAATAGTATTCATTACAATGTAGTTATATTATTACCAAACTATAATATACTGTTAATATTGTTATTGAAATATTATTATACCTTCTTCCTAGCTATTGGAATGGTAGTTATGAATTGGAGTAACTATATTTATCAAATATTATTTACACATGTATATAAAATGAATCATTTAAATATAAATTAGTTAAAAATAAATGTGATAATTATTAAAAAAAGAAATTTATTTTCTACGAAAACTATTTTTTCAATGAAAAATAGGCTGTTTTATCTCAATAAATTTAAAAAACACATCTGATGAATGGTTTAAATAAAATTTATAAATATTATATATTCAATAAAATTTTTATGAATATTATCCAACCAATTTGGTAGTTATATGATATAAATACAATTATTTTAAGAATAAAAAGTTTCATTTTTATAAAAGGCGATTTTACACATTTTAATGGTGCAACTATTTTATTTTTTTAATATTTTATAATTTTTATTTGAGAAAATAAGAATCATTTTTAATTTTGGATTTCAAAATTTACATTGGGTGATTTTATTGTATTTTTCTGATAATTTTAATTTCTAATGACTAGAGGAAAGGGTAGATTTTAATTTAATACTATCTTTCATCTAATTTATTTATATAATTAATTTTTTTAAAATTATTTTTAATGTATCATTATGTAATTTAAAATTTTTATATCTAATTTAGGCCATTGGAATAAATTTCACATTGAATTTTTGTACAAAATTAATTAAAATATTTGAAACTTTAACAGAAAAACCCCTATTTCCAATCATGTTTGTGGGATTAATTATAATTTACTTATGACACATAAGTAATTATAATTTTAAAAAATGTATTTAGTATTTGGAATTAAAAAAATTTATTATTTATTATTATATCAAATTAATTTTCTTACAGAAATTACTATTGAATGTAATTAAATCTAATTTTAGTGATTAAGGGAAAATGACATTAATTAATGACTAAATATGGAAAATAATGTTTAAAAATGACCCTACACGTGTCTAAAAATTATTTTTTATCCATATCCCAACCATTACACCTTTGAGGATATATAATTGTAGACTATGAATCATTGGGAGAAAATTAAAACGTTGGTAAAACTAGAATTTTTTCAAGAATTCCAAATCTGACATTTTTTAACTAATTAATGGAATACTCTCATCCTCACATATTAACACTTATCATGCCCTTTTTATTGTCCAAAACATTACCACATATGCTCCAAAGTTCCATCATATAATCCTATTAGAATTAATTTTTGAATAAAGAAAACCATGCTAGTCATTAGGTGAAATCCAAAAGGAATTACACCGAAAAGAGGTAACATGATTCAACCAACACGTTCATTTAATTTAGTTATTAACAACCTAAATTTTTTTAATTAGATGAATAAATAATATACTCATTTTGAAAAAAATAAAAATATTTTTTTCTGATATGGTTAAAAGATACACTCACACAAATTTCCATAAAATTGGATACGCAATCATCGTTCCTATGTACGTATTAATACTTCCTCACAGACCAATATCGTTTGTTCTTCCATTTACACCATCCATGGTTTGAAATAATGACGAAAATTTTGATTTTATATGATATTTATGATATTTATGATTTATTTATGATTTAATAATTATTTTATTACACATAACTTGATGATTTTAATTTATTTAAAATATACCAACTTTGTTTATAGACCTATGGAGTATAACCTCATCAATGCAATGTGATTCGTTAAAACATTATATTGAATGTATTATGGATGCATTTCGTGAATGTATATAAAATATCATACCTAATAATTCTAGTATAATTAATTTATATTTTTTATAAATATTCTTCATTTACATTCTTTCTTACAATACAACAAGAAAGTAGAAACAAAATTCATGCATACGTACGACCAACCATCTCCATGAATTGAATATTTTAGTTTAAATTTAGTTATATAATATATAATTACAAATAAATTTATAAATAATAAATATCATATTTATATCATTTTTAAATTATTTATTTAAGTAAAACACAATCTATGTAATAGGATCCAGAATAACAAGTTTAAACATTTACCAAAAACAATGTTGTTATTATCTGAAACAAAACCTTATCTTTGAATTGATAATAAATATATTGTATAATGTTATAATAAAAGCATATATGGTATGATATATATGAATATGATTATATTTTGGATTTATAATATACTTATATTTATTATATAGGCTATTTGAACATGTATGGAGAAAGTCAAGACTTAATTTAAGGGTATTTCATTTCACTTTCTTAAATTCATGAGACATGCCAAATTCACCACCCATTTATTTTTGTGGTGTATATACTACACTAAGATATGTTATATAATAAATAAAATTTATTTTATGATATTAAATGATTCAATTGATGTATTTATTACATGGTTACCATGATTCAAAATTTTAATGTAGTAAGAGTTATCTTGTCTAACTTTTATATTTTTTTTGAGACTTATTCCTTATTCAAAACTCATTTAATTTATAAGGTTTATATAATTACATGAGAAATTTTATATAATAAATTAAAATAATTTAATGATATTAAATGTTTTAATTTATTTTATTATTTAATGGGGATCACGATTCAAAAGTTACTAGAGAGGTAAGGGTTTTCTCATCTAACTTTTATTTCTATCAGACATATGCCTTATTAACTACTCATTTATTTTGTATGGTGTCTATAATGTACATGAATTTATTTTACTATTATTGTACATAAATATATGGGTATTTAAATATACATTTTATGATCTATATTTCACAGGGTTTTATAGTTCAATAGATATATAATCATTAATTTAGATTTTCCTCAATTTTCCTTCTTTAAGAAACATGTTTTGTTATACACCTATATTATTTTACATGGTGCATATAATGACATATATATTTTTATATCATGAATATACTTATTCTAATGAGATTATATGTTTTATATAATTTAATTTTCCTATAGAGGGGTTTATCCTCAATGTTATCAAAGTGGTGAGAGTTTATTGCAATAATCTCATCGTTTATCGGTATTATTTGTGATTATTAATCCATTGTAGAAATATTTTGACCCATATCTCAAAAAATTATTTTTTTCTCCTTTTTTTATTTATGATATCTTCATGTAACTGTATAATTTTTTCAATATTTTTGTAATTTAATTATTAAATAGTTTTTAAGAAAATATGAAATTATTTATCATATCTACAAAAAATTACTGTTATTCAAAAAAATGTTTTCCAATTTTATTCCGAAATTATAAAATATAAGTATTTATTCATAAAAAATATATACTCATGTTTAACTTGTTTATGAAAATGTATTCTAAATACGAATGTTCTTTCCTTTTTCTAATCGATACACTTTTATAATTTTTTTACAACTTAATAGAAATGTTCAACATGTATTGATTTATCCTCCCTCATTACAATCCTTAATTTAATGCTTCCATTGATATTTTACCTGATTAATTTATAATAAATATATTTATTCTTAATAGTCATTACATTCCTTTTTTGTTAGATTTCAATGAATGGTTTTGAATAGTTACATTCCTAATTTTCATTACATTCCTAATATTCAGTACATTCCTTTTTATTCCTTTTTTATTTTGTTTCAGAAAGGATTTATGTTCAAGAAGATTATTTAATGATTCATAATGAATCATTTATATATTTTACACATATTTTCAATGAATATTTTTTCTAAATGTTTTGAATTTTCCATTATATGTTTTCAACATTATTTTTAAATAAATAGTTTTTAAAATGTTTTGAATCAGAATTTATATGAATTGAAATTGATTTTTAACAAAAATGATTAAAAATTATTTTAATACTTCAATTATGACCTTTGAGATATATTTTCAATGAAAATGGGTTTCAAAAATGTTTTATTCTTTATAAATCAATTTTCAATGAATAATGGATATTTTCTTTAAGAAATGTTTACAAAATAAATTTCAAACTTATTATCAATCTATAATGACATCAATTGTTATTAGTCATTCCTTTTTGGTGATATGATTCAAGGGAATCATTGATATTATTTATCAGATGGTTTATATATTTTTTAATGATGTCTATGGGACCCATTTATCTTCCATGGGTTATATTCTTATGAAAATCAATTATTTTCATGGGTTATTTAATGATGAAATTATTATAACACCTACCTATTTTATATAGGATATTATGTGATTAAATGATTATGATTCCCATTTTATTTTAGGGGTTATGATATAATCCTCATGAAAATCAGGTCTTTATATAGTTCATGATATGATGAAAGATTTTCTATATTGTGGAAATGTATTTATGATTTTATTATCATTGAGGTGTGACCTATATCTCCTTCCAATTAAATGTGTAAATATTTATATCTCATGAGATAATGATGGAAATCATGTTGAAAGGCTTGATCCAAAATTTGAAAGCGGTGTTTCTTGATCTAATATGGATAACTTGTGTGTCCCGGTCAACTATGGTAATATAGGGAAACCCAATCAACATTGGGAATAAGTGGATACCTAGTACACTATGTGAAGAATGGGGTACCCAATCCACTAAGGTATAACTAGATCCACTAAAAGAAAAGGGTTTTGACTAAGGATGGTGGTTTTCACACCTATTTGCTGAACCCCCATAAAGATCCCAAATAAATGTTGGATATCAGCCTTAACTTATAAATAAATTTTTTATATATTTATGTGCATGCCACATGTCTATGTCTCATGCCAATTTCATTCACTCACAACTCATGTTCTTTGATTTACTTGTTATTCAAGTCTAATAAACTAATAATTTATATGAAATGAATCATTATTATGATCATTGAATGCATAGTATTTTCTTCCTATTTTATGATCAGGTTCTCATATCTTTATTCTAATGTTTCACATACTTATCTAACATTTTTAACCTAAATGAGAATTTGATCTCACCTTGTTATTAATATTCCTTTAACCAAGTCATGAATAATGTTTTCATGTTGGATTAATAAATGGGAAAATCATTAAGGGGGATATTGAAGATTATTCCCCACATAAGATTATTAAATTTCCATGTTTCTGAATAGAAGAAACTATTATGGTCATCGGGAATGTATTTCAGTAATACATATAATATTAATCCAAAATGATGTAATATCATGTATGTTAATTTGTGATCTATATAAAATGTTTGTGAATGTTATGTGATAGATGCATCCTATGAACCCAGACTCCCAACCGTCTTCATTTAGAAATAAAAATATACTGTTTGTTTTACCCTTGTAATCCCATTATTTTGGCAAAAAGAATTTTACATCATCTACGGTATTTTATACATTATTATCTTATACAGACTATCGTGTAAGATTAAATATATTATATATTATTGATCTAACTACTTAAATTACACTACCTAGTAAAAAGGTAACCATAATTATACAATGCATTATTTATTTTATAGTTTGAAAAACTATTATTCGTTGTTATTTGATATAGGAGGTAAACTGTTTATTATTATTTATTTATTATTAAATTAATTATAATTATAAATTTTCCTATAATTAAATTATATAAGATTATTTTAATTTGAGTGAATCACTATAATATAATGAAATAATCAATGAACACACGTATTTAGATACACATCAGTATCATTAAAAATTAAAAGAAAGATAACATAATTTTCCTTTATATGTAGAATTATTATTATTTTTTTAATAGTTATTAAATTTTAGAATATATTATATGTTATATATATTTTTAAAAAATAAGTCATTGAATTTGTAATTGGTGATGACCTCATGAAACTCATATTACAATTTTTTTCCATATTAGTAAATTTCAATTATAAATTAAATTTATTTATGGAAACATAAGATATATTGAATAAAATGTTTTAGTAATGTAATTAGGTAACCCTAAATGATTTTAAAAAACATATTATTCAACTTATTTCTATATTCTTATGGATCTAGATTGAATTTCAACAATTATGCAATAAATAATTCATGATAAAAAAGTTTATTATTTATTAGAAATATTAGAAAACACTATGTACATTGTATTTTTTTCCATTCCATAATACGTATGAAAGAATATGTAATTATAATACTTTATCAATCATAATATTTCTGATAATATTATTTATGGATTTTATCATAGGATGGATGTCATGCATATTTTTTTCAAATTAATTTGAGGCATATTGGTGCTGCACTTTTTTTGATTGGTGTTAAAAGATGATTTTGAAATTAATTAAAAGAAGAATCATATTCTATTATTATTATAATTTAATAATTATATTTTTATATTACATAAGATTTTAAAATTAATATTTTAAATTAATACATTTAATTGATTGATTTCACCATGAATCAATTTTAAATAATTAAACATTGAAAAATTGAATTTGTTAATGTTTAGGTGGATACCTTTTATAATTTTGAATAATATTTTTACATATACAACGTTTATACGATTTATATATGTTATGATGTTTCTACATATATTAAATAAAATTCAAACAACATATAATTTGAATTTTATACTATTCTATATGGTTCACTAATTTTTTTTATTTAGATTCATTTATTTATATATTTTTTATAAAATATTTAAGGAATGTCTAAATATATTTTTTCTATAACTATTTGAGTCAATTTTTTGTTATTTTAGGAAATATGGATTATGTTTTAATGGTATAAAATCATTAACAATAAATATATTTAAAAAAACATTTATTTGGACATTGTTTTTGTAAAAACTTATGTTGAATGTCGTATGAGTTTGATTTTGGACAATAGTTTTAATAAAACAGATGTTAGAAGCCTTTAATATGTAATTTTTATAAGGGATATCATTTTAAATTATTTAAATGACAACATTGAAATCTATAATAATTATATATAGTTTATTAAAATATATTTTTAACCGACTCTATGATTAAAAAAACCATAGAAATTAAAAGCCATTTTCCCACTATTTATAAGGAATGTGATTGTTGGTTAAATTCATAAATTTGTGGCATTCAAACAACACCAATTTCATGTTATATAATTGTTGATAACATTTAAAATACATATATTAAAGGGATAAATATATAGAACTCAAAAATTGAAATTATTTGAAATATATATTAATGATTACAATTTATATGGTCAAAGTAATGATATATTCTTGTAAATTTTTTTGAGAACATCTATAAATTAAATGAAATTGGTAGTAAATATAAGTTTAAGATATATAATATTTTTTCCTATTAATTAATATGAGGAATGTTCTAACTATACAATTACAAAAAAAATCATTAAAAATCATTTCATCCTTAGAAAACAATAAAATAGTAAATTGGGATACAAATAATTTCATGATGTTCAAGGGGAGTGCTTCTAGTAAAAGTACTATTTCTAGGAAAAAACACACATAGAATAAAATAATGAATGTGTCAAAAATAATTCAATGTACTAATTTTTTTTCATATCTATTATATATTTAGAGAATGAATCAAGTATTGAGGAAGTACATATAAACTATTGAGTTAATGGAATACATGAAAATAAATAAGAAAAAAAATTCAAGAGTCGGAATATAAGAAATTACAATATCAAGGTTGATGAATAATTGGTTACGTGTGAAAAATATGTGATAGACTTCCAATGGTGGTTTAACCACACAACAATCATAAGAATAAACTTTAATATGGTTTAAAATTATAAAAAGTATTAAAAAAGGTGTTATTCGTAATGAAATTAAATAATAAAACATTTCCATTATACCAATATAGATAATAGATTTAAATAATTTTAGTTTAATAAATAATTTTATGAAAAATTGATGTTTTATTGAGAACATCCTTTCATTATTGATAATGAATTTTTGGAAAATTAATTTCCACAACATTCCAATATTATCTATTTTATATTTGTGTACATAAAATGCATGGAATAGGATGTGAATTGTGTTATTTTTTGGATAACATTACATGAGGAGTGTGATATAAATACTAGAAAAATGTGAATAATACAAATTGCAAGATGGATCTCAAATTTGGTTTTATAAAAAAGTTTTTTTCAAAAAATATTTTCCTTAGAGAAGATATATAATTTTTAAAATCTATACAGAAAAATAAAATAATCCATTTTTATTAAATATCTAAATTGAACATCATATAATTTATCAATATTAGAGGACCAAAATGATAATTCCTATTTCGAGTGTCTCTTTAATGGATAGAAATGTTGAGAATGGATTGAGATTCTACTAGATCCTTAATATGGAAATAAGAATATTTTCATAATGAATATAATATAGTTCAAATATAGAAATAATTAATGAGTTATTATCTGATAAAATTTATTATTGAAATATTTAAAAGCATTAAAGAATGTGTGTTCTTGATAATTTAAAAAAAATGAAAATATAGTTGTCGGTAGCGAATAATTGAAACTCTTATGATATATAAAAATAAATTATAATCAATAGAATATGGATCTAGTAATACAGTTTTTTTCCTAAAGAATATGTAAATATGGAAAGATATAATTCTTTAATTATTGATATTACATCGTGTTCATTGAATTTTAAAGAACATGAGATTTTGACTCTTATACTGCTCAAATAGAAAAATTATTTAGGACGAATAATTCATGAGGAGCGTGGGATACATTTATTTCCATTAATAAAGAGAATATTCCTTCCAAAGTAAAAGAATAGAAGGAGGGGTACTTCAATTTTTGGTGTATGTGCACTATCTTGCATTCAAAATTAGAATAAATTAGTAAATTCATTATAATATAGATTTAATTGAAGCAGAATAATATGATCAAGAAGTATATCAACAAGCCTTTAGAAATATCAAATATTTCAAGAGTCTATTATTGTACTATATTATAAAATGTTGATATGGTTTTATAAGGGTTTATATGAATGTTTCTAATATATAGTATGCATTATAGTCTATCAAGATCCATGTAACATTTGTTTAGTATATTCACTTATCAATAGTTAAATGTAATGGGTTGTGTGATCTTAATGAGTTCTTATTAACCCCAGTATTTATACTTTCATTCTAAATAGAAAACCATGTTAATATATGTGGCTTATTATCTATGTGATTTTCATCTTTTTCATGCTATAATGAAGGTAATAAGTGAGAAAAACAGATCTATACACCTTAATAATGGTTGAGGAAAAATGTAATGAGATAAAAATTTTAAATCAGATAAAAATTTACCAACACTAATTTACCCCCTCTAAGGGTTGAACATACCCTAATATAGACCGTACTATAATTTCCCCAGACCAACACTCCTATATTCATTCATGAAAACATAAACATTAAATTGACAACTTTCATGTCGACAATTGTCACCCAATTTTTTATCCTAGATAGTGCAACATAAAAAATAAAAATTTAGACAACTTACAAACTAGAAGAACATTTAGGTTTAGTGAATTATAGAAATATTATTAAATTCCACATAATAAATTCACTTGTTATTAAATTATCATTTCATTCAAATAAACGATATTTTAATTTTTAGATTAATACATCATCATCATCTATAAGAAATTATTTCAAGATATAAATCATTCAAAATCATTATTTCAAACATACGAAAAAGGAACAATAATAAGGACGGTATCAAATTATTTATATAGTTATGTAAAATAGTTAAAAATTTAATTTCATCGATGAGAATAATATTTTCATTGGGGTATGTCATGATAATCAAAGGGAGTGAGAGAATTATAAAAAAATCATACCTATTAATAACTGGATCATTAAATATGATGTCATAGAAAATGATAGTGTAATCATAATGAATAATAATGAGCTATGTGATATCAATTCCAATCAAGAGAAATTTTTGAAACCTGTAAAAAGAAATTAAGAACATTTTTGGTTACTTCAAGATTTATATTCACAAAACAATTTCAAAAACATTTCAACTATATTAACAATATGGATGAATTCCAATTTAATCCTTACTGAGTGGACTAGAGATATATCTATTTTCACCAATTGTTTTAGTATTAACGAGATCTCCTAGAACTATATAGGACACACTATGTTAAGATATAATGGGATTGTCCCATTTTATTAAGAAACCCTATGATAATATATAACGATAATACCTAGGCTTACCTGGTCCACCAAATTTTAATATTTAATGGTATCACCCTACACTATATAGGCTAACTATTGTTAATTTTTAACATGATTACCCTTTAGTATTAGTACCCCCATATTAAATAGTTATATTCTTATATAACACTATCTGTACCACCTCATGTTTAGGATGAAATGACCACGAACCACAACATGAATTAAAGACATAAATATTTTTTCATGAAACTCATAGAAATATTCATTAGTATTTTATTAAATGATCAAACAATGGAAAATAAATGGGATTAATTTTAATCTCATTGACTCTTAATTAACCTATGTAAATTAAATGGCTTCTATAACAACTTAGTTGAAACATGGTAAACCAATGAAAATGATGTGGTTTCGAGAACAATCTATTTGAAGAAATATTATTCCATTTAGAAAATATTATGGATAGTATCATTTAAAAATATTCCAAGTAGACTATAGGTAACATAATTGGTTATTTAGATTAATGAATGGAAATAAAAATAAAATGCCATTAAAAATATTCCGGAGGAAATTACTTTTTTCATTCAAAATTAACTTTCAAAATAAAAAATAAAAAATAATTACATTATAAAACAACCATGGAAACAAATAAATGATGTTATAAAAATAATTTTGATATAATTATTGAGTAAAATATCTTTTTAAATTTAAAAAATCTAAAAAAAACTGATTTTTTTAGATAACATGATTTTGGAGGAATATTATTTTTTGATAAAGAATATGTTTTCCCAAAAAAAATTAATTAAAAATATTTATTATATAAAGAGAGGAGGATGATGGGAATATATTTAATCTTATAAAATAACTGAATAATAAGAAAACTTTAATGACTAATTTGGTATTATATCATAATAATTCATTATTATATACTTAGTCACAATAAAACATTATAAAATATTGTATTGTAGCTTCAAAGTAAAACAAATCTGGTAACATTGAATTGTAAGCACCAAAAATGGATTAAATTGAATGAAACATAGAAAATGGTAACAAAAAAATTCATGATATTACATGTCAATGAGGATATATAGACAGATTATAAAAGAAGATATGCTCAAAACCTTACATAATAATGAATAAAAAGAATATTGTGATAAATATTACATTACCCTTTGGTAACTATGAAACTATTAAAAACATAAAATGAATATAGTCAAATTGATAATGAATTCCCCATGATTTTAATTATAATAATAATAAATTACATCAATGTGATTTATATTACACAGAATAAAAAAATGTGGTGAATATTTAATGTATCTCAATGAAGTTAATGTGATATTGGAAAACCCCTTAACTCAACTTCCATTCTTCATGACTATTCTTCATATTGTTGAATAGTAATATTATGATAATTAGTGAAATTTATTTAGATCATATATATTTTTTTAATACATTTTTAACTTATTGAAGAGTTATATATAAATAGTCAATCAACTAATTTTAAGTCATATGTTATGACAATATTTAGCTTATGTGTCAAAAAATTACTTAGGTGGGTTGAATATTGTCTAAATGGTCATTATATAAACATAAAATAAATAATAGTCATGAAATAATTATCATATTTATAAATAAAATAATTTTTTGAACCCAATCCTGAAAAATGAACCAACATTAAGATCAGAGAGATCGTTGGTCGTACATACGGATGAGTAACATTTCACGTTTCAATGATCATTATTGATAGAAGGGAAGTAATATTTCATAATAGGATAATTATAATTTTATAATTAATGAAATATTATTTAATTATATACTATAATATATCATTCATGGGATGTTAAATGAATCACATCCTCTCGGGGAGGCTACACTCCATACGTCCAAGAACAAATTTTTTTTTTCGTGTGTGAAATGGTAATGAAGAAAAAGATGTATTATATTTATAGAAAAATAATTACTTTATTAAATTCATAATTATCTAATTTATATCATATATATTTATAATCATTACCCTTCATACATTCTATGTAATGTGTTAGTGATGAACACCTCATATTTCTCTGCAAGGCTACAGTCCTCCACACACATAAGAGTCATTATTGTATCCCTTATATAATGGAATATAAAAAGGATATTTATGATATAATTACTAAATAGGTATAATAATGTTTTAAATGTTATATATAAACATTCTATCAATCATTATTCTAATCCATGATATGTTTTAATGGGAAAACTAATTACATAATTTCGTAAGGCTTTAGACAGTAAAAAACAAATGATGGTTTTGCATCACATTTGATAGATGTGTGTATAGGTGTAGGTCATACTCGTAACATAAAAAAAATTAAGTAAATTTTTTATATATATGTTATTATATAATAATTTAATAAGAATAAATGAATGTTGTGTAGAATAAAACAAAACTAACATGCATGTTGATGAATATTAGTTGTTCATTAGGTAACTCCAACAGTTTTACATGAAAGGAATTCCTTGGTTTGATATATTCCAAACAAAATAGCTATAGGATTAGAAGTGGAATGTGAAGAAGTGATTTTATTAGTCATTGGCTGAGATAATGTGATTTATAGGTATGAAGGGTGGTGGGGTGGGGGAGGCCTTTAGTATTTGGGGTAGTGGACAAACATGGTATTTTTCTTATGAATGTTATGTGAAAAAAAAATATCTACTAAAATGAGATGATAATGAATCAAACTAGATCCTATTATGAATAATGTATATATATAAAAAAAATTGGTTTGTATTAAGTTTATATATCATTGTTTCACTTATGTTTATATTTTATGAACGTATTAAAATCCTTATACCTTAATCAATGTAAATAATTATATTTTCATTCAAAAAAATAATTGATAAAAATTTAATCTGGCATAATTTAAAATAAAAACTTACTATGATTAACATTATTGAATTTTTTTTCCAAAATAAAATGAAATGATTTCCATAAATTAATTTTATATCAAACACGCATATGGAAGGAGGCAACTGGTTTTTAAGAGGAGTTTTTTTAGAAAAACATGCTTCGAAATTAAAAATATGACTAATAAAAAAATTTCATGGAAATAAATTAATATTTAATGAAATTTAATATATAAATTTAATTTAAAATATTCCACATTACGGAAAATTTTAATTATTTTAAAAGGGGGATCATTATTCCTTTTAAATTAGTTTTTTGAAAAACTCAGCGTTGAACACACCAAAAATTTATATTAAAAGACAATATAACATTGATTAAAATTTAATTAATAGGATAAAATATAACTAGGTAACAATTATGTTACATAGAAACATATTAAAAACATATTGGTTCTCTTAAATTACTTAATTTATTAAAATGTAAATACTTTATAAAAATTCATATTTTTATGTATTCACTGAAAAATTCCTTTATTTTATGAAAAATCATAAAATTTATCCCAAAATAATTTTGTTTTATTAATAAATATTTTTGTTTAAAATAAATTTTACAAAAGTTTTCAAATATAAATTTAAATTAAATTTTACAATAAAATGGTGATAAAACGTATTTTTTGAAATATATATACTTTTAAATGAAAAATTGGATTTATTATTTATAATATATATAAAATTCATAGGATGAATGATTAAAATTATATAGAATATATTATATAAAAATATCATTATTGTTGTAAAAATGTGTGATTTTTTAATTTATCATTATGAAACACATTTGTGGATATTTAGGTATTTTTTTCTAAACAAGATTTACATTTCTTATAAAATGTGTTTAATTTTATTTTATAATTAATGTGGAACCAAATATTTAATTAAATATAAAATTTTAAAACTAATATTCTTAATTCATTAATCCTTTAATTACTCTCCATTCCAATTTCTAAGTTATACAGGTAATATATATCATTGGTTATCTAAGATTATTGTTCCATGTAAAAATATTTGTCCGACATAAAAACCTTGGGGTTGTGTGTAAGAAAAAATTAACTGAGTGTTTCATGTTACTTAATATTAATAGAGTGTTTAATTCCTTTAGACTATGGAATATATTTTTTCCCTATAATAATTTACGAAGTTTTATGTAAAATTCATTCTTACGCATAATGAAAGCAATTGAAGAATGTTTAAATTATATGTAACACAATATGACATTGGGTTTCATGAATTTAAATATATATAGGATAATAAATTTATTTAAAAGTTATAATATTTGAAAATTATTGGGGTTTTACACACTGAGTGTGGATTGAAACATTCTAGGGCTTCAAAGTGGGACCTTTTAGATTTTTTCCATATTTATTTATGCGCTAACATTTGGCTGAACTATATGGATGAAGAGTTTAGTGAGCATATACATGAATTTTTTATAAGAAAAACATTAATGTTTTTTATCCAAAATATATTTATGTATCGATTCCATAATAGTTTTGGGTCTTGTGATTTGGACCATCAATGGATAGAGTTTAATGTGCCTAAAAAATTGACCAATCTGACCTCACCTTATGTTTATTATGTTTGTATAATTTTTTTGAAGGGACTGTTAAACAATTACATAATTAGAATAACATATATTAAGAGTATTATAATATCCTTTTCCGAGAGAGATGAATATTTCCAAAATCATGGCTCAATGTACTCAAGTTATGAGTAATGATATGGTAAAACCATGCATAAAATGACCAATAGTCATTAAAAGGTGATGAGATCCTCAATTATGATTTTAGGGATCAAATGTATTATAAATCCATTCATGTTGGTGAAATGTTCTAGATATTGGATGGTATAAATCCATTATGTAGATCCACATTTATTATGGTTAAAATGATATATCTTTTTACCTTTATAGTGCCCATAAAGGTTTTTCGGAAACCCTGGTGACTGATGAAATGATTTCTGATATTTAGGTTGAGTTACTCAGTAGATTCTGGAAGAACCCTATACTCTGCTTGACTGGGGTCTTTATCTTACATCCTTTTGATAATGATTGTTTATGGAAAATGTTATGTGCATTTTTTATGTTATGTAGTGGGGGAATATCTATCATGCAATTTTAACAGGATTTAATAGTGATGTTTTCCATTCATTATAACATTATGAAATTTGTATTTAGGAACTGACATGGAACTATGAATGAATTAATTAAGAAAACATTGCACAGGTTTGGGTAATGTTGGTGTTGTAATCTTTTTTTGTCTATTAAAATGATTATTAATGGGTAGAAAAATTCCAGTTTCCTTGAGAATATTTTTCTTAAGAGAATTAATTACATATATAGATTATACTCACACAAAATTAAAACGAGTCTGTTTTAGTTGGACTTCATTACATAGTGGTATATAGTACTTTTATGGAAGTTCTCCCATAGATAATCCTACGAATCTTGTAAGTGTAGAAATTACTCCATAATTAGATCTTATAAGTAGACCCCTCTATGTACATCTGACTCATATGAAGGATACATGATTGTGAATAATGGAATCACATTTTTGGTACTAAAATATAGTATCAAGGCATCACTACATATCTTGTGATGGATGGAATAAAGAAGCATATAGATCATTTATAAAAAAACACTCAATCTACATCTGACATGGATCCCAAGGGGGGAATGTTTTCCATTTTTGTTGTGGTTGGAACCAGGATTATGATACATGGGTTTCACTACATATCCCATGATGTAAAGAATAAATAAATACATAATTCTTGAATAAAAATATCTATATGTAGGTTTGAACCATATTTATAGTTGAAATATTTTTTATCGATACAGTAGTTGGAACTAGGATTATGAAACATGGGAGTCTCTATGTATCCGGAGATGATAGGAGTCAAGACAAATGTAGTTATTGAATAGATAAATCCCTATATATGTTTGATCCATATGAAGAGGGTGTTTTTTTCCATTTCATATTTCTAGTGGACCCATTCTTATAATACATGGGTTTTACAATGTTTTATGTTATAGTAAAAATAAAAATTCACACAGTTATTGAATAGAATGTTCTCAAAACCTGTTTGACCCATATGCATAGGGGTAATTTTTCCCATATATTATTGGGGTCAGAAAAAATATTATGACAACTAGGTGTCACTATAAATCCTCTTATTATATTAATCAAGTCACAATATAATATTTTGTAGAGGGGTTGTGGGATAACAACACTAAGGATAATAGTCCAATTGGGGGCAGTCCACAGTAATGCACATTTTTACGTAGGGAAAGACTTGTCAACCATGTAGTTTAATTTCATGTGCAAATCAAATTTTCTGTGTCTTTTAATGTATACCATTCAATAAAATACTATGAATGATGTGAACTGATTTGTCTGAATAATTTATGGAATACCATTCTAAAATTCCTAGGACCACAGGAGCTATATTCAGTGTGAGAAATAACGAGTGTGAATGGAATTTTTTTTACCATGCTCAGTTGATTAAAAGAATGTATAAGATAATTTTTAATCATGTAGTGGTTATTAAAAGATATATGTTCTAGGTTTTTCAATATATCTCATTAGAATGCTAATCAAATTGTGTTTAGTTCTTTTATCATTTTTATTTCTACTAAGGGGGACTTCAACCATACCGAATAACATAGTTCCATAAGGATGAAGGTTACCCGATTTGAAAAATCAAAAATCAGTCCCCATAAATTCTTTCACGGAATAATAGAAATCATAACATAAGAGGAATACCATGTTTTTGAGAAGAGGATACCTAAGATAAATAACCAAGGAATATTATGAATGGTACATAGGTTAATAATATATTTTAACATCATGTTCTGAATACATTTTAATAAATATTAATGAATTATGAATGGTAGGATAGGTGTTGTTCCTTTTACGGTCGTGCGATAATCACATCACTATGCAGTTCGACATCGTGTGGTAAGGATGAACGATTACTAGTAGTTTTTTATCATGAAACTCATACAATATATACATGGATAAAATAATGAAACATACATACTGACAAAACCTTAGGTTTCATCAGTGTAATGTGTTCCCCATCTATTATGGCCAACAAGTGAGCTCCATCAGAACATAAATTATGTATGATGCATGGATATTCACATTTTTGTTCCAGATTTGGAGGATTATTTCATGGTATAATTAGGAATCTATTATTTGATACTAGTTATCAATTATAGAATTAGTAGAGGTGATCCTAATTATTGAATTCTTATGTGATCCAATTTGGATGGACTCTCAGGTGTTTCAATGTACACAACCATTTCTCATCGAGCTATTCCAATTCATCCAAACACTTCTTTGGTTTTATTCACTTTTTTTTTCACATATAGATATCTATATCAAGTAAAAGGCTTCTAAGAGAAATAATACATATATTATATACACCAAACAATAAAGAGATTCATGTGTAGTAGTGTGGGTAGTAGTATAGTAGGCCCATAAATCATGAAGAAGGTCTTTTGGAAAAAACTTATTTCCCTTCTCCACCATTTTGTATACTATGTTTGGATATTCCATAATGAAGGCCTGAATATTTTACATTGGCCTTTCATGATAGTGAAGGGATGGTTTTATTTTATATTATAACTGCTATTTAATTAATTAATTTACGTATAATATTAGTTTTTGTTATTTTCTACTAATATTGTTTGAGGGAATTAAATTACAGTTTTAATGTCGGACATTTCAATGTTAATTATATTATTCACCCCAAATTCAAGGATGGGTACTGCCACATCCAATTCAAAAGATAGGTCTATATTTGTAAGGATGTATTGAACCAAATTTTCTTTTATTGGGGGATATGGCCCCACAACGTCAATCTCAAATATGAAAAATGACCAAGAATATTTATATGCATATTTCAATTATGGGGGTCGATTAATGAAATTTTCATTAATTTGGAATGAATTAATTTTCCTTTCAAATTCAACACAATCATGTATCATTGCTTACTAGTATTAACAAATCCCCTTAATTTGATTATAGATTTTAGTCATGGATTGATGAGCACCGGAAGATCCTACATGGAATTATTCCTAGATGGTGGGACACTATCCTTATGTTATGCATCTAAAAAGTATTCAGTTGGATCCTCACGTTTAAAGATAGTTCATATTATTTGGTCGTATATAAATTTTAAGGTTTCTTCATAGCATCTAGTTTATTCCATTTTGGCATGATCTAATGGGAGGGTCCTGTATGGAGATAATTATCTATGTGCTCTATCCATCTATTGTATGATATAAATTCATATTTCCCTTGAGAAATGTTTATATGATTATTTTACTCTATTTTATAGACCGTGATTGATGATATCATCCATTAGTGAGTGATGTGTAACACCACCTTATCCTAATCGGGATTGGCCAGAACTAGGGTTGTATTAAATAGTGCATGAACATGATCATTTTCTTTATCAAGGTACATATTGAAATATTTGTTCAAAATTTATTCTTTCCATAAATCCTTTGACATAACTGTTGAGACGGGATAATTTATTATTTGTGGTGAACAGTTCAACATTTAATTTCTTGATCACTAGCTCCAAATCCCTTCTTTTATTTTGTTATTATAATTGTATATATTGGGCTAGTTCCAATCCAATTATGAGGGATTGGTATTATGCCTCCTTGTAATCATATCCTTTAATATTGATAAGACGTAAGTAAGATTTTCTTCATCCAGGGAAACAAATGCATTCCCTAGACCAACCAGTTTGAGCCTAGGGGTTTTCATTCTTTTTGCTAATAGTATATCTTGAGGAACCATCAAAATAAATCTCCCTTGTTTGACGAGTTTCATGGGAATAGAAAACATATTTGTATTGTAGTCATTTACATTAGTATACTTTTGGGCGTAATATGTGTGACATGGAAATTATCCACTGCCTTAAATTTATATTCATTATGTGACATGGACTATATTGAGTATTCAAAAACAATAACTTCCCATGTGGCCGAATTCCAAATTAAAATAAGACTATGAAGGTTGTAACTGAGAGGGTCAATATGAGAGACCTAGTGGACTTCATGATTATTCATGTAATGTCTCTTATTTTGAACTATAATAATGAGTGGTATATAGTTCTTATTGATATCATAATATTGGGTCTCAGTACCTAGAATCTTTCTAATGAGGTAATAGAGACTGTTTTCATTCCCTACATCATTTTTTCTAAGGAGAGAACCATGATATTGTTACAAGATTACACATATACATGATTAGTGTATTTACATCTACTAGTGAAATCATAACCGGTCATTTTAGAATGTAATAATTTAAATTCATTAATGATCTTTTTTAAATCCATGTCTAATTGTTTGGTAATTCCCACAATTATTAACCTGGTAAAGGTGAGTGATTTTCTAGCCAGGCCTGCTATGAAATACAAAATTTAAGTGAGGTTCCCAAAGATCCCCTAGATATTTTAGACTCTCAGAAAGTGACATTACTGTGATTACACATTTATTAATTGGGGTTGACCTCTATTCCATAATCCCATAAAAATATACAATGAATTTCTCTTACATTACCACAAAAAGTGTAATTTATCATATTTATCAAAAAAATGTGATTTAGAAACATGTTGATTATTTTTTATGATCTATTAATTGGTATCATTTCTATATATATTCATTGACTATATCATGGACATAAAATTATTCTATTCATCCCATTAAGCACCTAAATATTTGATTCATTTCTCATTAGTATGTATTTCTAATTTTCTTTAATCTAAAGGGTATGACTTGATAACAAGTGATCCAATGAGGAGCTCTAAATGTGGTGGATTACTAGTATTCAAGGGACATATTTAATTGATCATATCCAAAATAACAATCCATAAATGAATGTTCATAGAATATACAAGTTAAATCGATCAAATTTTTGGTGATCATTATTGGAAATTCATCCTTTGTGTAGTGTTGATTATGATCAGTGAAATCATTGTAGACAATGATCTTCCAATCATGAACATAGGAAATATGTTGAAAAATGTAAAAAATTAATCTCATATATGAGAATTTTAAAATTATCCATAGATATAAAACAAGTCCATGATAGGTTTTCTATAATAAAACGAAAACAATGACATCTAAAACAATAGGTAAATTAAAGAAATATATGTCATATATAAAGTTAGTTTCAATAGATCTAGCATAATATGTCATATATAACCTCAATAAGTATGTTGAGAAACCAATAACTCCTAGTTATGATGTTTTGTATGACCAAGGTTGATTAAAAAGGACACAGTGTAATTTACAAAAATGGAGAAAACAAGTAGGGTTTGGTAGTAATTTAGAAGTGAAAAATATGACATAAAGGAAGAATGGGGACTTCTCATACACTCCAGTCAATAATTATTTGAATATTACATAAGTTTTAACATTCAAAAAAATATGCTGACAGAATTTATGTGAGGACTCTTATAGTTGGTTCGAATGACAAGAAATGATTTTGGATTTCACCTGAAATATCATATAATGGCACAAAGAATCAATGAGATGAGGATAAAAATATTTGATTACATCTAAACATTGGACAATATTAACAACTTTTTAAAATCCTTATGAATGATGATCCATTGACTGAGGTAACATTATTAAATGGAGTGTCAATGTTGTGAATAATTCTACCGATTTAATATTTTTTTTAGAATGGATCAGTTGTTTATTATATGGTTTTATCTAGGAATGTTTGATATTATATTGGTTCTCATTTATTATTAAATATTATTTTTGGAAACAAAAAACATAATATTAGTACATTAGTATCATTATAGGGGCGAATCATCTTGTATGCCTACCGGAAACCTCGACGGTCAATAGGTAATCTGAGGTGATGTGTATCCACATTAGTTTTCAACCTAGTAATTCCGATATAAGTCTATGAGAAAATGTATTGAAGTTTCTATAGAAAAAAATATACATATTATTCTCCTATAGATTCATGGAATAGTGAATCATAATAGGTCTTCAGTATTCTTCTATTCTCAGATTCACCCGCTCTAGCACATTGACATTGGTTGAGATATATTCCTCAAAAGAGGGAGGGGTGTATCTTTGTTCATGCTATTTTTCTTCAATATATTACTCTCTGGCGGACTTTTTAGAAATAGTGGATAATTTTGGGTATCTCTATCACTATCACTATTATAGATTCCACAAGAAGAGTCATTTTCATCCTGTATAGCTAGGGTCAATGTAGAGAGATTCTAGAGTATATTTTTTTATTTTATTCCACTATTGGGGATATGAGGAGCCCAGTCATCAATGATTATGTCTTCTAACCCAATCAGGTTTATGGGTAGCACAGAATAAATCTGAATAATAATCCATGGATTTATAGTGGTGGTCCCCATGTCATTTGTGGCTGAAAACTATATATCATCATCACAATTGGATGAATAGATTCACTTTTGTGTAAACCATCCTCAGTATACATGGATTTGAATCTCTTGAAGGTGGAACAATCACCATGTAGTATTATGACCATACCCTAAATGGGGTATTTCTTCTATTGATGAAATGTTTAAGGTTCCGTGACTGGGATACAACAAAAACGATTTACAATAAGAAAATTATTTTTTTTGTGTATCTGGATAACAATGAACTCAATGTAAAATGTGATATCCCCAAATAGAGCCTAGAGATTTATTATATTGAGTGGTCTTTTCGTGACCTTATCATAACCTTGAATGGTGATATTTGTTAGATATAGGAATACATCAATATATACATAGTAGAAGACAGAACAAATAAGGGTGAGGATGATCACAAAACCATTATCAATCATAACACATCAAATTTCATAATTGTGATGTCTACCTAAAAAATATAGGATTTTGATATATCCATGGATAACTTCATCCTCATCTTAATCTTTGATTGATATAGTTACATAGCAACATGATGGAATAATATCCACTTAATAAACCCTAGAATCAGTGACTTCTACCTTAATCACTTTTCTGATCTAAAGGGATTTTTGAGTGCCTCATAATGTTCTTTTTAATGATGCAGAGTATCCATGATTTAAAATTTAGACGGTATAACTACTAACAATTTCCAAATACCATAGTTTTTTCCATATGGCTCGATTCTCATGGTGAGGATCTACCTTATTTTGTGACTACGAGTTTAGTTTCATGAGGTGGATGTGTCAATTATATGAGTAGAGATCGAGGGATCATATACTACAAGTGGAGTAAGTAGATCAGCCCTCCATTTTTCTAGAATAATCATACAATCACCCGCACTAGATAGTCATATCAAATTACTAGACATTAATTACATATGGAGGGATAAAAGGAATCTATTCATTTAATTAGGATTTTTGGAGTGCTCAACCAAGTGTCCTTGCAAAATATAAGTCCTTTGGGGGATGTGGCCAATCTTTTCGGATGGACTATTCCCATTCCATCCCTAGTTCCCACATCTCATTCATCCTCAACCTCTAGTTCCCCAGTCAGGTTTGAAGAACACATACTCAAAGGTGTATTCATAATTAGGGAAGTGTTCTTTTATGTGAAATAAATTAATGATCCAGAATAATAAAGTAGTTATCTGATTAGGGGTCCTTTTTTTCGGGTGGTGATAGCTATCTAGATATTGAAGTAAAGAAATCTGTAAGAGTCAAAGCTTCTTTTGGAGTGGGATGTAAATCATTCTCTAATGTTTTTTACCAAGTCCTAATTTTTTTTTATCCACTATGTAGAATATTCATTTTCACCTACATTGGTTAAAAGAAAATTTTAGGTTTTTAAATATGTGCTCCCTAGGTAGCATGAGCTTCGTCAACTATCATATAAGTCGTCCAATTATCAAACTTCGGTCAACACCTATCTGACACATCTTTCTAGTCACCCAAATCATCTGGATCACATTTGTTATACAACTCATCTCTAATGGTTAATTATCCAACAACAGCTTACAACAATTCACAATTCATTAGAGATATTCCTTGAAGAAGATGTAATCCAAGATAATGTGTCCAATCCTCTTATGGAAACAATAGTAGTCGTAGTGATTCATGAGATTTACCTCATTTTGTCATGTTCTTTGGAAACATTAGTATGTTATTTTCCCAGATTGTAAGGAAACAACTAGAAACCATATATTTTCTAAAGTAGTAGGCTTCATTCATTCATTGTACAAATATTAAAGGATTAAATGTGTTTATTTCTTCTGTCCAAGGCATATTTTGTTACTACCACCGCTCAATGTGAGGTGATTGATGTTTTTGGGAATTCATGGATGTTTGAATAGAATAGCTTTTTTGTTTATTTTTAACAATTCTAGTCTCTAATATTTTTATAATTATATAATTTTTATGAGGGGATGGGCTAAGAGTTTAATAGAGTCTACTAAATTGTGTCTTATTGGAATTATGTCATATCAAAAAATCCAATTAATCCTCTTGGATACTTCATATAGATGAAATCTGTTGACATATCATCCAAATTATTTTAATCACATAGAAAAAAAAAATTCTTGAAAGAGAGGTATATTGAGTGAACAGTTGAATGATTTTCATCTTAGGATAAACCTAGAAAACATATTATTTAAAGAATAATTTCAATTTTTGAGGCTAAATGTTTTCCCATAAATGAGTAGATGTATTGATAATATGATTGATGAATAATAATTTCCCATCCCATGAAGATCCCAATGGAAGGCTATAATACCAAAGGATGGCTGGCCCCACAAAATATTGTTCAAAACAACTTTTCTTGGTCAACTACTGATGATCCAGGAGGGACATAATCAGTCTAGATCGAGATAAGAAATGTATGAGATATTTTTCATGATCTCCCTCACTGTATAAGTTTGATATGGTAGGATTTCAGAAATTAGATTGGTGAAAATTGGAATCGACCCATTCATGGTGTGGAATCTTCTAAGGGTTCACAAGTGCATGCCACCCTTCCCTGTATTCTTTTTAAGAGGCCCAGTGTTAATTGTCCATGAAGTGTTATATAGGAACATCCATCTAGATAGCCTAACATATATAGAGTGTGGTAGAGTCTCTTTGAGGTGGCCCTGATTTCATATCCCAATGATTCTTGATATGTTCTAGAGTAGAGTAATCACCTTGATGGAAGAGATAATGTCACCATATTGGATGAATCTCATGACCATTATCAACTTCATCATTTATGGATACTATTTACCCATATCTATATCCATTATATCACTTATACTCCAGTAATGCAGGTGGAAAATATCCCTTTTAATATGTTGGAGGATTGATATTCACCTCTCTGAAGATGATTCCCAATGTTAATGGTTCCGTTGATTAGTTATGTATTTATTTTTATGATATTTTTTATATCATTAACATATTGTGAAAAATTCCTCTTCATAGATGATTTCATCTCCTCTGGGTGGTGAATATGATATAGGCCTACTATTACCGTTATAATTGGTGTTTTTCTCTATAGGTGGAAATTCATTATTCAGAGGATCTATGTTCTGGATCATTCTCTTAATCCATATACGTACAACATTACTTATAATATGAAGATCTCCATCCACATGATATTTGTATTTGTAATTGAATCCCTCTACATTCACATATTAATATAAATAGTTTTTTGGGTTCATGGTGGTGACATTAAAATAAGTGTATCAGGAAATGGTAGTTATCCCATGAATCTCAATGTTATAGCTTGATTATACAACACAAACTGCTCATTTAATTGTTACAATGGGGTTATTTCTTAGACCCCTATAAATATTGTACCATTTACCCCTAATATCATTACATGGTTTGATTTAATTCACCATACATAATTTTTCCTAAGTTTGTGAATAGTGAACATAAGGAAGACTACAATTGTGTTTTTTGAATTGACCCAAAATTGAAATGTTTTGTCTCAAAATAAAAGGAATGGATGGAATACCAATATTATATATTTTCCTCCAAACCTGGAGAAGAAGGATTCCTTACATGGTGATAATAAGTATGAAAATTCCCCAAGCCCTTTGGTATATGGATAATTCGAGGCTATGATTGGAACTTTCGGATCCAATTATTGAGGATTTGATGATCCAAATCCTGGATTTGATACCTATTGATAGAAAAAAAGTGAGATATAAATTCCCCCATATTTCTAGGGAAGGGTTGATCAATAACCACTACTTATTTCCCTAGGTACCACTAAATGTATGATAAACCTAGGGATCAATATTTTTATAAAAATAACCACATATCGTTGAGTGGGGTTTGGTTTGCAGTGGATGCTGATATTTCCTAGAACCTATAATGTTATTATGACATGGGGGATAAGGTGATAGTAAAATTCCCAAGACACATGGGATGGGTTCTCTCTTATATGGATGTAATAAATGATGGTATAACATTGCATTTTATTTGGAGAAATTGTGCCCATGTTTGTGCTGGGTGTAATAATATCCCACCGTGAGTGTCATTTTCCACAGTATATTTTTTATTTGAAAACAACATTGGATTATATGTATGAAATGGTTTCCCATTTTTTAAAGGGAAATAACATAGAAGTCATTTAGTATACCTAACCCTCTGGTGGAAACATCGTTGAATCATAAATGAAAGGGAATATTTATTTATTAATAAACAATCACATGCATTACCCATTTCCCTAATTTCTCTGGAATCAATAACATTATAATATTCTACATCATGGGTGTTCTTGTGTTCTATGGTTATGGTGAAGAGAAATGATTTATACCTTCCCTATCCTTGGATACATATATCTGATGGGGATCTATAAATTAGTCAACAATGGGTTGCTATAATAAAATGAAAATCCCTATGTATGAATTTTTAATGCTCTTCCATCTCTTCAATCCTTGATATATAGAATTCCTCATATTCCAAATTAAATTAGAATGTAGTTATTATCTTGATATTTCCCCGATATTGTTGATAATGGGAGAGTTTTTTCTTCGACATCTTTGAAAATGGGAAATCATCTCATCACACCCTGTCATACGAAAATACCTTAAATTTTCCCAAATCATCACCCAAATAACTCTTACAAACTTCTTGTAAACTTACAAATGACTTGGTATACTGACAAGACAATCCCATAAAGGAAAATTCCACCTCATAAAAGAGACCAACAATGGATTGTAGAATATGTTCCTATCTTTTTTTCTGTTACATTATATCAGTTTCTTCATCCAAAACATTATTTTGATCATATTGATATTATAAAATCACAATAATCAATATAAGGTTATTTTATTAGAATTATGCTAAAAGAATTAAGCACCCCCATTATTATGTTAAGAAAATTAAAATGTGAATACTATGTTTTGTGGACTACTGCCTCTATAAAAAATATGTTTCATTTCCCTTAACCACATAAAAAAGATGTTATGAATGATTAATTTAATGAATATGTATTATATTTGTAACATATTTTATAATATTATATTATGAAAAATATTATTCATTTCTCCGGTTCAATGGGAAATTAAATCATAAACCATATATATGTACAAACTATATCGTCCATTATATTTTTTTTGTTTTTCTATTCTTACCAACACACATGGATGTTCTTGACAATAAGATAAATGGGTAAATATAATAACCATGATATAATGAATTTTATGTTAGGAAAAATGTTGAACCTATTTATAATATTATCAATAAACAATTATCATTAATTTAATTGGTTAAAACAAGTATACTCATAGGAAAGTCAGTCATTCAAATTATGTAATATTTTAATATCCATTGGATATTCTTTAAATTACTATATAGTTTTTATATATCATTACAATGAAAATTCAATTGTATTTTTATGCTTCTAGAATTATAATATTAAAAATAAATCACATCATAATAATCCCTTAAGCTTGGTGTGTCAATTTTTGAGTCTGGATCACCACTTAATATAATAATTCATTGAAATTATATCATAATTAGTCATGAAATAAAAATAAAAAGTATAATATTATGAAAAGTTGTACATGATTATTTTTTTTATTTTAAAAAATACAATGATAATTAACTCTTAATTTACGAATGACACTCCATCGGTTGAAAATCATTGAAAATTGTTTATTGTTGAATTAATCCATTAGGAAAAAATATATACTCTTGATATAAAACTTATTATTCATAAATGTTTATAATTATTCCATTATAGTAATAGTAATGAAATTATAAGAATGATCTATGGAAGAAGAACAAGTAAAATTGTCCTATGAAACTAATACAAATTTTCAAACCTATAAACACGTGACATGAATAAATTGGAAATAACTAATTAATATACTTATTGAAAATTATTATATAAAAACATTTAAATAGTTTTATGTTTTAATATGGTTTAGGTATAGTTATTATGATATATTTTTTTTATATGATCATAGTGTTCATTAAAATAAGTATATAAATTTAGTAAGGGGTTTTCATCTCAAAATTTTTCTCTAGGAGACATTTGTATTATTATGCACCTACTTTCATTTAACTAGTTAATATAGTGCTTATTTGAGATGTTTTATAATGAAATACCCTATATTAAAGATATTTTATGATCAATTCCAATTTTTATCCCCAATACTAGTTTTTATTTTATATATATGAATCATTAAGGAATTTATTTCAAACCTTGTTTTAATATCGAGTCCTCCCAAAAATGAAAATACACTTACAGAATTTGAATAAATTTTTTCTATATGGTAAAAATAATTTTTTTTCTCTAATTGGTAAACATGGTCATATTTTTATTCACCTTATCTTTTTCTAACCATGACATTTTATAAAAATTTAACGCAATGTGATATTTTACAATAGTTATTTTCAAATGGAATAACTTTTAGGAAAAAATAGTCAATTTTTGCAATATCCTCATGTATATTTTAAAATTTTAAAAATGTAATTTTGAAATTTATTTGTTATTTACAACTAGTAATTTCATATAAAAATTTCAAAACATCGTAGATAAAATATAAATACATTTCAAAAATACATTTTTTTGGATTTTAATGGTTTTTTTCTAATGGTAGACTAGTTACAAAATCCGTTAATATGATGAATGATATAACAAATCCCCCATAAGTATCTTCTTATTTTGTAATATTCATATATATACCCAATATAATCAATTTTTCATAACATGGGTAATGTTAATATATGAATGTGTGATCTCAAATAAATTACAAGGGTAAATAATGTAGATAATAATCAATGATAATATTTATAATGAAGATAAACAGAAGAGGAAGATATTTTGAATATGACATAAAAATATCATCCGAAATCAATATTGTATTGTTAACATTTTTCCTTAAAAAATCATAATTTAAAATGATATAACCATTAATGTGAGAATCATCAAAAATAAATCAGGATCCATATGTTCATGTCATGCATGTGTTGAAACATCATAAGTAATGAAACCATTTCATATGACAAGGATAACATCTAATATCATCAATATAAATGATATCAATAATAAACACTTGTATCCCATTTAGTAATTGATTAGGAATCATCACCTGTTTCATATAGTGCATGAATAAAATATAATTATTTTCCATAGAAGATAATGATCTTCATCTTGTTTCCCATCACCATATCATGAGATATAAACCATTAATAAGTTAATTGGAGGGAGATATAGGTCCCTCCATTCACATAACGAAAATAATTCATATATGTGCCAAAAAATCAGGAAAAAACATCATATCATAACCCAGGAAAATAAAAAAATTTAAAAAATTCATCAAATCATAAAAAATCAAAAGAAAGGGGTTTCATAAAAATAACATCATCACATAACTCGTAGAAAGAAATGTGTCTTAAAACCCTCTCTCCAATGATTTTCCTCCTTTTAATCCAATTGATTAAGATGGTTAATGACCTTCAATCCCCCTCTCCAGTAGGAACCAGGGTGGAAACCAACACCAAGGGTATACAAATATCATAAAATTGGATGCATTACCCTATATAGAAACCATGATTAAGAGATAAGATGTATCCATCCAAAATAAATTTTTTATTTCAAAATAGATTAAAACAAACCCCAAACTAAGGGGGCCTAAAAGAGTGAAGGCATAGAGCCTTCCCAATGTCTACATGCATGATTAATGTAAAACTATTTCTATTACAATGAAAATTGATATAGTAAATACAAAAAAAGTGAAGATATGAAAAAACACATCATATGTACCAATGTCTGAGGTACTAATTCCTAGAACAGTCCCAATAGTCCTCCTAGAAACCTGATAGTAGTTTTATAATGTAGGGGTTTCATACTAGTATATATAATAGGAAAACCAATTTCTATCATGAAAAAGTGGGATAATCAGACAAATTATCCCATGAGAAAACAATAGAATCCAATAGAACCTAAAAATGTATACTAGCCACAAAAACCTCACCAAAGGCATCCTCACTAAATAACACATGTTGTATAAGGTAATATAGAGGAAACCAATGATAGGGTACCCTAAAAAACATTCTGAATGTTTAGCTTCTTATACCCAATTGGAAAACATCATGGAATTCCATCTATTCAAAAATCCCCATGTGATAATCCTCTTAGACACTCCAAAGCCTCATAAATGGTTCTGAAACATGAGAAAATGAATCTCACTACATTCCACACATACACACCTAGTCCACAACGATATCACTTCCTGAAAAAAAACCCGAGAAAGAAAAACTCACCCACAGATTCTGGGGACTCACAAACCACCCCACTATCTCATCTTAAAGAATACTATAAAAGCACAACTCACACATAGACACATATGCCTCACAAGACACAACAATACCATCTACGAGATTATAGGGATACCGGTTCCTAGATGTAGAAGAAGGGAAGGGAATGTAACCAGCCATTCATCCTCTGACTAGGATGTTGGGAAAATACACCCTCCCCCATGATGATGGGGGTGTTCGTAAAATAGTTCACAACTAAATTTGGGTTCATATAGAAACCATATGGTAATAAATGTGTTTTTATAAATATATATATATATAACCAAGTACTCAATCCCAACCTATTGGTTTACAAACAAAAATAAACACACAGAACCTCCTTTGCTTCTACCACTAAATGCATTTATAAGCATCTGTTACTTCGGAAGTTGATAAATGGAATCTACTTCACAAGAATCCACGACACAAAACATAAACCCATACAATAAATTTAACCAAATAACATTCATTGATAAACGATTACTTTATTCATTACATGTCTACTCAAGAAGCTACTATGCACAACTAGCCACAAGTAACGTAGGAAAATAGTTTACACAAACATTGTCATTTTACTAGGTGAAGATCCTGCTAGTGTACAACAAGTCACATTTCCTCTCTATTTAACACCCATTCATGATATAAAAAAGTACCAATACTAAGGCTCAATATTAATATTTGGCCATGTTACTCATGGTGAATCCTCAGACTAATTTAGCATACCAGCCACTTCAATCATAATTATTCACAGTCATCCCACCCAACCAATCCTCTCAACAATGAAAAACCTCAACTCACAACCAAACATATCAACAAATCTCATGAAGACCAAAAATGGTATCCCCATTGCATAACCCTTCACACCCATCACATCTAGAGACACAATAAGACACAATCTTTCATGAAATCACGATTTTAAAAACATTCCTTAAACACCAAAACACTCCTTACAAAAAAACCATAGAAATCCATGCATTAGTTCCACAACAAATCTTCTTTTAGTTTTCACAAAGTTGATATTGTTCAATTTCCACATTTTAAATTAAGTTCATGATCACAAAATCCATAAGATCCTAGGGAATCCATTTATTTAACCAAATATACTTGGTTAATAAATTTCATATATATACAATTGTTCAATTGACTACCAACAAAAATCAATCACATGGAATCATAGGTGTTCACACAAATACCACCAATAGTGATGTTTTTTTGTATGCATATAGCCTATACATATCACAATATTAACAGATAATAATGATGAACATAATCCAATTTCCCCCCAGCCCCACTTCTTGATCTTTAAAATATAGAATTATATTTATTTATTTGGATTCTATTATCTTCACAATGAAGCATTCGTATACCCAATGAGCATGATACAAAAATAAAATATAGATGAAGGAATCCCTACCTAGAAGATATAAGATCAGTACTTATTTATTATGATAAGATGGGGGGTTCACAAGAAGCAGAAAAATATAGGGAAAATGTGATCTGAGGGCCTCAACATGACCACATGAATCCTCACAAAGAATGTTTCAGGGAAGACTAATAGAGAACATGAGTACCTAAGGTAGATAATATTCCTGATTTAGAAATCCAAGTTCCTATATAAATGGAAAAATGGTTTTAAATTTCATAAAAGTGGGATCTTGAACAAGGCCATGTGGTTCGACCATTTAAAAGCCTTGGAAATTTAGGGGATCCAAAGATATTATTTAGCCACTTTGAAAATTATTAAAAATAATATCAACATTGAATTAAATTCATTTAATGTCAAAGATAATGTTAAATCAGAGACACTAGAAAAACTAATGTAAAGTGTTATTTCAAGAAACTTTCAGAAATTAGTCACCGTTGGGTGAGTAACCAGCACGAGTCACTAGTGGGTGATTCACTGTTGGCCGACTCAACATTAGACAAGATATCATTGGATGTGTCACAATTTTTTGAGTCACCATTAGACAATATTTGGATGTATGAGTCACCTTTGGGTGACACACCATGAGATGTACTTCCGGTGTATGAACCACCATCACGAGTCACCAATAAAAACATACCAATGTGGGTCACCATTGTGAGTCACAGTCATGACCTTCATTTCCTAATCACCAATCATGACACATCATTTAGAACTCACTGATGGATGCCTCTTCATCAAGAGTCACTATTGCGACTCACCATCATGAGATAACAAGGAATAACTCATCGTCAGACGAGCTATCACTGGAAAATTATATTTTTGTAAAACTCCTGAAATGAGTCACTGGGAACTAACAGAACACTCCAAACAATATTCTTTCACAATTTAAGGGACTATATAGGTCTGTAACATTACATAAGATAACTGTTATACTATTATCCCCCTCTATAATTCAAAACTAAAATGAGAAAGAAAGTAGGGGTCTGAACAACCACCACGTGAGGTACCTTTGAAGATCTGTCTACCCATGAAACACTGCTACTGACATAATAGTTCAACAATAAACCAAATTGTGTTGTTTTAAAGATGGAGTGAAACCTCAAAATCCAAGAACACCTCTCCAAACATCTTCTAACCCAACTGATCAAAATACACAGTATACAGGCACTAATGCCACATTGTCCCGCACACAAAAATCCGTGAATCCATTCCTCCATGTCAAGATATTATCCGCTCTATGTGGAACTGACTCACATGCATGAGTCAATCACGTCTTAATTAATGCATCTTGATTTGGAATCAATTCATCCCCTTTCCGTATTTCAAAATCATATCACACATTATGTAGAAAGGAAACAAATAATCTTATTACAAACTAGGTTCAAACATCACATTTCAATGTAAATAAAAATAAGGAAAAACTCTAAATAACACAAGGTAATGGGAAAAAATCTATGATTCACAATCCAATGCACTCCACTCTTGGACTCAATGACTCTATAAAATTTGAATCAAAGGAATGGTCCATCCAAGGAGCACCTTCTCTCAATGATATTGGAACTCCTAAATGCTCCAAAAATGACACACCATCTTTGATATCTCACTCTCCCCAACCAATGATATCAGATTCATCGTGAAGATACACATGATGCTGAGAGACATGAAAGATATTGTAGACCATCTCCAATTGTGATGGTTGTTATTATTTTTATGCCACCTCACTAGCTCACCCCTACACCTTTTAGGGACCATCATACAAAAGATAAATCTTTCTCTGGCCCCCAAAGCTCCACAACACACGCCAAGGGAAACCTTCAGGAACATGTGGTCTACAACCTTGAAATCGAAGGGCCTCCTCATGTGATTGGAAGATTACTTATGTTGATCATGTTCCGCTTTAATACTATCACAAACGATCTGAACCTTCTCATTCATTCTCTATACTACCTTAGGACTATGAGAAGATGTCCCCTATACCTTTATCTGACAAAAATATTAACATAATTGTCTTCCATACGATTATTCCATCCAATCCAAGCTGATGGAAGAGTGATAGGTATTATTATAAGTAAACTCTACCAAGGGTAGGTGTCCCACCCAAGATCCACTAATGTCCTTGATACATGCTCGTAGCATGTCTTTTAGGGCATGTATAGTCCATTAAAGTTTCCTATATGTCTGATGGTGGAAGGTAGTGTTGAGGTGTAACTGAGTTCCAAAAGCATTCGTCAATCCCCACAACACTCATGAGGTAAAACATGTATCCCGATCTATGAAAATGGATCCCAAAACACCATGAAGCTTCACCGCATCATCCACATTCCTATTTTTCAAGTCATCTAGTAATCACGACTCCTTGATTGCTATGAAGTGAGCCGATTTAACCAGTCTATCTACTAATACCAACATTACATCGTAGCCTCCCTGAGCTCTCAGTAATCCAATGATGAAATACATTTATACTTCATCCCAATTCCACTCACTAACATTTAATGGATTAGACAAACCACTGGGAACACAGTTCTCGGCCTTTACCTATAAGAACACTAATTCATTTTCTCCCTACTCTACTACTACCCACATTTTCTTGGGCCAACTATAACTACTCCCTCATGCCTTGGTACATATTTTAAAAACCTTGGTGAAACACTGTGGTTGAGCTATAAAACTCACAGATGAATCCCTCATGCCCCACCACTAGAGCAAAAAACCATTCATTGAACAACTTTGGATTCTGGCAATCCTTTGACCATCCTTCCGAAGCATTGCCATTTTCAACATGATCGTGCATCACCTCGTCCTCTATGTCTCCCCCCAGACACTCCTACATATTATCATTAGTGAATATTTAAAGTTAATAAAAAATAAAGAACCTCTTGCACTATCCACACATGCATCGAAGTGCAAGGATACCAACTCCTCTATCTCTTTCTAGGCATGCACAGATTCCTAAACCTCCTCCATATATGACATTGTGCTTGTGGCACCAGCCATAATATTCCCCTTTCCAGTGGTGTATGAGATCTCAAAATCATAATTCTGGTAAAAATACAACCTCATACACTACAACAAGTTTATATCTCATGGTGAAAGAATATACCTCAAGCTCATGAGATCATTGAAGACCAAAAAGCACTCCCCAATGTGGAAATGATGCCACAACATATTTGAAAACATGAATGATGCCATCTATAGATCATGGGTGGTATTATTACGTTCATGGGGATATAATATACTTGTCCCATTAGTGATCACTCCCAACTACTTCATCATCATGCTTCGCAATCCCAAACTAGAAGCATCAAAAAACAACCCAATCATCAACCCTTCCCCTCAAAAATAGAGAACTAGAGCACTAAAACACTTCTCATTCATATAGTTGAACACCACATAGCACATCTACCTCCACTCAAATTCTTGTTTCTTTATAGTTAGAGATGTCTATGGAGCTTCAGCTTAAGAAAAATCTGGTAAAAAAATTTGGTAATATCCCACAAGTCCAAGAAAAAATGGGACATCTTAAACAATATTGGGTGCTTTTAATGAAAAAAATTCCTCAAACATCGATAGGTCCACAACTACACCCTATTATGACACAACATGTCCATGGAAATACACCTCTCATGTTTAGAACATACACATTGACCGATTTTTGTATATCCGGTGGCATCGAAGGAACTGTAGGAAAACTGTGAGATGCTCCGTATGCTCCTCCTCAGACGTCAAGTGGATCAAGATTTCATTGGGGAATACGATGATGAAATGGTCCATAAACTCATGAAATCGTAGATAATAATACCCAAAAACCCAAAAAGTGTGTTTTTTACATAGAATAAAATGAAAAAGAAATCAAAGATATAATACCTTCATATGAATGTTGTATTTTGGATATCTCCCTCTTTCACCATAAACTAGTGATATACAGATGGTAGATCGATCATAGATAACCATCTTTCTACCCTTAGTTGTTCGAAAACACCATCTTCACTCGGGAGAGGGTAAGAGTTCTCGATTGTAACAAGATCAAACCTATGGTAATCTATACACAACCTCATACCACTATATTACTTCTTTTCAAACAACATCATAGAACCCCATGACGTCACACAAGGCCCAGTAAATCCCTTCTTCATTATGTCATTCATCTCCATCTTCTACTCCTGAAATTTAGAATGTTCCATAAGATAATGAGCCATATAAATTGGATAGGCACTAGGAAATAAGTCTATAACATAATCAATGTCATTTCAATGGGGAAAATTCACCTCATCCTTGAAATAATAGAAAAGAACCCATAGACAACCCTTGAGACTATAATGTCCACTACATTCACCAACAACTCAACCAACATGGATAGAATAGTTTCCACACACTAACTGCCCATATGACAGCTCCACTCATTGATTAAACCCACACACTGACCATCCATTTGGAAAAACTGACTTTTGTCTAGAAGAATTTGATAAATGTGTGAAAGGAATACAAACATTCGATGCTAAAAATGACATTGTATGTTTTCTAATTTACTAGGAAGAGATCCCCATGAGACTGATGATGTGGTATCAACAGTCTACACCCCCGATACCAATCAAAAAACTTATAATGACCTCTCAATAGTTTAGGGAACACCAGGGAAAATGGAAGCCTTTATATGTCTAGTCTGAGAGCATGGGCTAGACTATATTTAACAATGAAGGGAAAATCTCATGAATCAAACAATGTACTAGAGAGGGTTCTAAACAGGCTAATCATACATCATTCGATCTCTATACCTACTAGAATTTCTACCTATACAATGTGTAACTGACCACACCATGCTCCACTACCCCTCAGTAGAAGGACAAACCCATGACCATGCCTGGGTTGAGGCCCCTGAGGAACACCATGAGGTTTGACTCTGCTTACTCCATCTCCACGTGGTGGAACACAAGTTTGTTTTCCCTACAACTAAAATTTCCTACCAAGAAACTACAACTGTGTTTTGGTGCTAAACATTCCCACCTCTATATACTGTGCTCAAACAATAATAAAAAACTGACATTGAAGATAGCCACAGGCTCCAAAAGAGAAACACATCGGTCCTAAGTTTCCAGTTAAATCTCGACGAAATGGAAACTGATGAGGTCGACTCCACACTAGTCAAAACTGTGAAGGCCCAAGAACCTAAGACATGTTTATGGAAGCCTTTCCCTTTAAATAATCCTTATTGCTCCCCTCCCATGGAATACCACCTCGTGAGTAAATCCAGTCAACTACCTTTTCCTACTTCTTGACCTCCAATTAAATCAGCAAGTTTAAGAGAGTAACTGCGTACTAGAGTGAAGGAAGAAGTGACATCACTAGATGTCTCACATGAGAATACTAATATGAAAATAGATCAAGGGAAATATGAAGGAGAGACTTGAACATAATCCAAAAATCTTGTACCGATATACTCCCCTGTAGGAAGGAGAGTTACTATTACCTATTATTAGCCTTCATGGTTGGAGGAAGGAATTTTCTAGTAACTCCTTCTCCCAATCGACCTATAGAATTTCAATATCCTTCTTCTCCCCTAGATACAATGTACACTATTTATGTGAAACTCTTGAATTTGGATAATGGATAGAGGAACCGAGTACTCCATTGGAACCTGGAAAAACTCAAGATAATATCAAGATCCTCGACAAATCTCTCCATAGTCACGTCTAAAACCCTTCCCTCATACTTTAATAATGTCATCTGCTATAAATAACAAGATATTATACACCACTAGTCATCCTACACCACTAGATCATCCCTCTTCCGATCAACATGATTGGATTTTTGAGCCTCGACCTCATGAGATACACACAGAAGATGACCATGTTCTTCAACTAAAAATGGTAGAAAGAAACTCCTAAGGTCGAGTATTATGTGATTTTTCTTGTGTTTCATTTTAACTCATTAATTATTTCAATTTCCACAGTACACCCTATTCAGACAAGAACACAAGTCATTATGATACATTTACCTTTCCTAGTGTCTCTACCCTGAAAATTGCGTATCCTCACATGGTTATTAGGTAGGATCTTTTTTCATGCATTAGATCTTGGGGCGCCCAAAAATCACATTTTCTAGTTGATCTATCCTGTCCTATGTTACGCACCAAGATCACCTAAACTTGTTTCCCTTACAACACATTAAATCCTCACTTTACCAAACTCCAAAATACATCCTATTTCTCCACCTACCTGTAAATATATTATTTCTGGACCCCCTCCCTCTAGATTGACCCTCCTATGCTGGAAATAAAAAATTATAGAAAATGATGCCCGAGTCCCGCCTCCAGTGGGCCCTATGGTGGAGACCAGCACAAAGCGTATACAAATATCCCAAAAGGGATGCATTAACAATTTTATAGTAACCATGATCAGGATATAAGATGATTCATAGTCAAAAGAATCCAAGAAACACATATAAAAGAATACCAAAATCCATCCCAAATGAATTTTTTATGTTAAACTATTAAAAATACAATGAAGAGCCTCAATATAAATATCAAAAACTAAATCTAAGAATCAAAACAACAATTATCCTAATGTACTTGCCAGAAATTCCTAGAACGGTCCCCATAGTCCTCATACAAGCCTGAAATCATTTTTATAATGTTAAGTGAACATACATGTATACTCAGTAGGGAAACCAAACCCTCTTGTGAAAAAGTCAAAGAATCATACTAATGCTCTCTTGAGAAAATAGTATAAAAAAACATTACCTAAAAAGATATACCATCCACCCCAACATAATTAAAAGAAATCTCACTAAATAATGCATGTCAATTAAGGTAAGATAGAGAACATCGATTATAGGATACCCCACCCAACGTTACCACTAGTAAGATAATCATGTCCTAGTAGAAAACCTTCTGGAACTTCAATCTCTTCCACAAGCCCCAGATCACAAACCACCCACACACACTGGGGCCTTAGAGCTAGTACCACAATTAGGTAAAATGATGGTCACCACATCCCACACACACACCTAGTCCATAACCAAATCACATCTTGAAGTCATCTAGGAAATCACAACTCACCCATTGACACTTAGGCATTATAAACCACACCAAAACATTATCTTGAACACACCTGGGAAATAACAACTCTCTTGAAGACATCTGGGCCACAAAAACCTCACCACAACTTTCCTAGAGAGTCTTGGGTAACCAATTACTAGAATTTGGATCATGGAAGTGCATGTAATCAACCATCCATCCTCCCAGAGTGATGTTGGGAAAAGAAACCCTCCCTTATGTAGATGAGGCTGTTTAGAACATAGTACTCAACTATGGTAGGGTAAATATTGAAATCATAGGGAAATTCATGTATATATATATAATACCAAGAAATGAATACCAACCTATTGGTTTCCAACACAAAATCAACATAAAAATAGTCTTTTCAGCTACCTTGATATGAATTTAATAACTACTATCACTTCCACAATTAATAAATGAATGGTTCTTTGAAATATTACACAACTAAAATAAAAACCTGAAAAATTCATTTAACCAACTCCAATTCATGGTTAAACTGTTCATTTATTCATTCCATATCTACCTGGGAAACTAATAAGCAAAAATGGTGTCAAAAAACACAAGAAAGTACTCAACAAATCCATAATTATTTCTGATAGCAAAGTGACAGTATGTTTAACACACTTTACATTTACTCACCCTTTAACAACCATTAATTCTTTAACAAAGTACCAATCCTTAGACACGTACTGACGCTTTGGGCATGATACTCATGGAGAAACACAGGGAGATTTTCCCATATGAACCACTTCTATAATCATTCTTCACAATCATCCAATTGAATCCATCTTGTCAACAATGAAAAACCCTCAAATCATATCCAAGCCCAATGAAACATCAAATCACAACCAACCCGGAAATGCAACTGCGTACCCCCATCACACCCATAAAATCCACAAAGACGATGAGCTAAATTCCTTCCTGACAACCCTATCACATGAACACAACTCAACCACCGAACCACTCCTCACAAAAAAACCATAGAAACCCACTATTCACTCCCATAACAAAGCCTTTTTTGTTTTGAAAAGGGCATATTGTTCATGTTCCACTTCATATCGTAAGGGTGTGATCTTAGAATCCATACGATACAAGGGAACCCTTATAATTAACAGAATATATGTGGTAAATAAATTTCATATATATACCATCATTCAATAAAAAACAACATAAAAATTTCATATGGATTCAAAGTTGTGCACACAATGACAAAGAATGGTCATGTTTTTTATTAGGCATAATACCCATACAAATAAAAATATTAAAGTATAAAAATCAGAACATAAGTCACTTTCCCCCAGCCCTGCATATTCATTTTTAAATTGACACAATTTTATTTATTTATTTGGTATTATTCTATATTCATATGGTGATAGTTATATACCCACCCTGAATGATAAGAAAAGAAACGATTTGATAAGGAATCACTACCTTTATGGCATATAATCAGTACTTGTTTATTGTGCCAAGAAAGGGGGCAAACAAGAAGCATAAAAATACAAGGAAAATGTGGTCCATAGTCCTCACCATGGCCCCATGACTCCTGAGGGATAAAATTTTGGGGCACACTAAGGGAAAACATGAGTTAAAAAGGAAGATATGATATCGGCTTTATAAAGATGAGATCCTATATCAACGGGTGAATGGTTTTAAAATTCATTAATGTATGATATTGACTCAGACCATCTGGTTCAGCCATATAAGAGCCCCATAATTTTAGAGGAGTCAATAATATTTTTTAGTATCTCTGAGAGAGCTTCAAAACCACATAAACATGGAATTAAATTCAATTTTTTTCAAAAGGAATGTAGAAGGTGTGAAATTTGAAAAACTGGGGAAAACAAGTATTTTGAAAAACAATTTGTAATGTCTCACTATTGGGATATCCATCCTTTGTAGTCTTTGGTGGGTGAGTCGTTGTTGGGTAACTCACCATTTGACAAGCTATATTTAGATGAGCCGACATTGGGTGACTCACCAGGGGAAGTGATACGAAGAGATAAGTCCGCATTGGATGAGATACCCATGAATGAGTCATTATTGGGTTACTCACTATTGGACAAACCACCATTGGACAAGTCGCCATTGTGAGACTGTACCACCCCAGGTAAATAAAGAATGTGACATTTTTATATTTATCCATATTTGTGAAGAAAATATTAATATTATTTTAAAGGGAACGCTATGCTCGATGGCGTAGCCAATACACAACAACGAGTTCCTTTGAAATCATACGTTGCACTCTAATAATAAAATAATTTTATTTTAAATGGTAGATAACACCCTGCCATTGTAATGACGGGAATGAATAGATATAACTAAAAAATTATTATTTATTTTTGTCAAATATTTTTATTTTTTACAATAAATGATAGAGGATTATGAAATGCGAATGAATCCAATTTTAAGCGTAAACATTTTAATATTCCTTAAAAAGTCAATTAACCGCCTTTTGAGGGTGAACCTCTTTTAAATACAGTTTTTTAAAATTTTATGCATTATATATCACAAAATAAAATTCTTCTTTAGAATCATGACATAAAAATTTACTTTTTGTAAATTTTTGGTATTTTTCCGATAAAGTTCATTTATTAATGAATAGTGAAAAATGTTGTATTTTAATTCAAAAAAAATTTTTAATCTAAATTAATTATATGATTAGATTAATTTTTGAATAGGTTTTAAAGTGAAATTAGAATATATTATTACAATTTAATCCAATAATGGTCATTGGAATTAATTTCACTTTGATATTGGACTTAAACTCGTGTCAATCATTTAATAAATATTGTTTCTTAAAAACACGCTATTTGTTTTGACTGCGGGAATTAAATATTAAATTAATTAATTCAACTTATATGTTTGGAATTTGGTAAAATAGACATCATTTATGAATTCGGAATATCAAATATATCGTAGGGTGATTTTTTGGTATTTTTCTGAAAAACATCAATTTTTGATGAATAGTGAAACCACTAAGTGGTAGTTAAAAAATAGACTTCTTCATTTAAATGAAACATTATCACTTCTGTGATTTGATTTTCAAAAATCCGACATACATGGTTTTCATTAAGAATTAATATTTGGTTCAATGAGATTAAAAAAATTTGGTGAATAGTAACATTTATGTTTTAATCGCCATTAGAGGTAATTAGTGTAGATTAAGGTAAAAATAATGTTTTAATAATTTGAAATGACCATGACACATGTCCTGCCCTTATTGGATGAGTCATGTCCGACCAAGAAAATCCATGGGTCATCATGGGGACCCCATGGAACTACTTTGGTAGGAAAATGACATTAATACCTTTTTATTTAAAGTTATAATTAAAATGACACAAACAAGTGTTGTTTTACGACAAAAATTTTTACAAGGGGTTATACAAGTCATATTTTTTTACTATAAAAATTAATTAGAAAGATAAAAATATTTCCTAAATCCTGATATTTTTATTTATAATTTTTAGACACTAAATAAATTAAATTATTTATGACACCATGAGGATGCAGCGATTACCTCATTATTTAACGATTTAAATAAAATGAAAAGATAATGTAAAATAAAAGACCTAAACTTGTAACAAACCTATTTTATGGGAGGATTTAGAAACCTTTTCACCTTATCATCTAAATATATCCTTTTTGGACCTTTAAAATCCAAAAACCAATATATAATAAAGAATATTTTATCACTTTCCAAGAGTGCCTCTTCTCTCCTCTTATAAAAGGCACCCACCTCTACCTCCGTACACACACCTCTCAAGCCTTTGGCTCATCCAACCCATGCCCATATAATCTCTCCACATCCCTCTCTTCATCATTGAAGTCTAACCTTTGGCATAATTCTCCTCCAGAACCCTTTTGGTTCAAACCAAGAAGAGTTACCCGATTTAAAGGTAATGTCTTCCAATGTGTTCTTTTGTTTTATTTTTCTTCTCCAACCCCCTAATCTCTTTTTATTCATTTTTTTAATAAAACCAGTATATTCCATATACTAGGATGTTTTTATACGAATTATTCGAGCTACACATACACACACCTAAATCTAATGGTTAAAGAGCATACTGTTTCCGTGGATGGAGAATTTCTGACACACGAAATGATGATTGTTCAATATTCTTCTAACACCTTCTAGGGTGGCCATTAAGATGTAACTATATTTATATATGATATATATTATGTTTATGTATTCATTGTGCTTGTTTATTTTTCATTTATGGCATACCTTTATGGTTTCCATTATGGGTAAATGCGATATCTTCATTTTAGGAAGTGCGGAATACCGCCCCCTCGAAGTGATTTGATTCGTTAATGCCATATGTGGGACGTATAAAGGATGGAATTAATGGTATCACATATTATATCCTAGTGAAATTATAATATAACTTTATATCATTATTATTTCATTCCATTGAATAAAAAAAATAGAAATGAAAGTAGCGTTCATGCGTGCATACGGCTTACCGTCTCCATGAACGGTACATTTTATTTCTTATCTCCAAATGTCATGTACTATTATTAGTACATATATATAATGTATATATATGTAATATATTACATATAAATTATGGATATGATTCTGTAATTATAATAAATATATATCTCTCATTTTGTTTTAATTCCATTAATATGACCAAAAAATTAAAGTAGCGTTCATGCGTGCGTATAGCCTACCGTCTCCATTAAACTGTGCTTTTAATTTATTTCTCCAAATGTTATGGAATAGTATAAAATGAATATATACTGGATATATATTATATTTAAAACCTAAATACTATTATGGATATGATGTACCTATAACTACATGGAAAATTCTTTTCCAACAAGTTCAATTTTTACTCATGTACCGAACATTGACAAAAACATATGATATGAACTCAGTTTATTAACCAATTATTATAACATTATAATATTTTATATGAACTGAATAATAATATTTAAAGGAGTTATTTATGCAATTATAAATTGACCAAATTTTATTATTCATGAGATTAAAGAACGATCGAGTCATGTCGAACACGAGGTAAGGGATCGTACTCCTCTCTTTCTTTTTAAGTACACTCTTTTATGTCATTCATTTTAAGCCCATATTTCTTCTGATTGGGATTTTATTTTATATTAATATTACAATACTTCTTATGTAAATATGATGAGAGACCCTATTTTCTCTCATCAATCCATTTTGGATGTTTTGAGTGGCGCTGCTAGGCTGCCGAATTTTCATAAGAGATCCAACCTCCCTCTTTCTTTTTAAGTACTCTCCTGTATGTCACTTATTTTATGCTCCTCTTTGTAATGTTGTGGGATGTCCTTTTATATTACTCTTTCTTTAAATTTTATTTTAATATGATTAGAGACCCTATTTTATCTCATCAATCCATTTTTGGAAGTTTTATGTGGCGTTGTTAGGCTGCCGAGTTTTCGTATGTAAATTGTCATCTCACTTTTATTCCCGTGAGATTTATGATACATTTGCCACCAGTTCCTTTGAGTGGTGTATGTACTGCCCATTATTATAATCTTTTTGTTATATAATTTCATTTATGGGTATTTACATATTAATTGTACAACCCTTCTTTAATGGGGTGTACGTTTCGAAAGTTACCCAAGTCGGTAAGGGAACCTTTCACCCTCCTCTTTTTAAAAGACTTCTTTTGTTATTTCTTTTAATTCACAGACTATTATGTTGGGATATGTTCTTATATATCCTTATTAATGTAAATTTTGTGTCCAAGTGATGAGATACCCTTTTATCTCTCATCATCTCATTTTCTAAATTTTGATGTGACGCTGTTAGGCTCTCGAATTTTTGCAAGGGAACTTCTTAACCCAATTTTGATTCTTTGGGATAAACTTGTACTCCTTGAATATGTATTCCTATGAATATGTGTGAATAACCTCTGATTTTTTTACACATAATATCCACTTATATTTGGTGTATTCGTTTGTCACACATAATTATGTAATTGATTTATCCTTAATCTAAGGATACCGTCTTTGTATGGGACTTCATCTCAATATCCTTTCATTGAGGCATATTTTGTTTTATACAAAACATTATTTTATGCGGTGTATAATCCCCTTTGTCTTTTACATTTATCCAAAAGGAATCCTTTTTATACAAAGCATTTTACTAAATGAAAAAAGCGAATGTTTTTTTGTCGTACGTATGTGGCGACAACGACTTCTCTACCACCGTGACCATTATTTGTGTTTCGGATTCCTCTACAAGCCATACCTTTTTATAAATGAAAAATAAATACCATGTTTTACTTTTTTTTATTTTGGTATTGAAAATGGTTTTCATAATGTTTTTATATCAATGCGCATATTGATATCATGTGATTGAAAAGTTGAAATGTTATGTTTCCTTTATGCATGTTTTATGTGATATAATTATGTTATGGTTCTTGGGAATTATTATGAAGACCGGTGGTTCCATGATAAACTAAGGGCAGTTGAGCCCGATATACCTCTCCAATTCATTGGGTAACACGATGGATTTAAACATTAAGTTTTATCTGAATTGATTTAGGGGATATACTGTGATGGGTAATCCAAACGTAACCAAGAGGGTTACACCCTACGTAAGAATGTTATGAATTCCTCAAGTTACCTTTATGCTTTATGATTTCTATGTTTTATTCATGATTTGATGAGGTATGTTAATGTTATTATGTTTTATGAGTAATGTATGATATCATTGATTCTTATGTATACATGTACTCATGTTTCCTTTCCATATTTTTTTTATCCCTTACTAAGATTTTTATTCTCATCCCATGGTTTTGAATTGTTTTACATGTGACTTAAAGATGAATAGGGTCAAAGATGGGATCATGGAAAGAAATGCTATCTAAAACATGGAAGTAGACATGTTTCATTTTAGAGTTTTTTTTATTTATGGAAACTTAGTAGAAGTGTCTACTTTGTAATCTTTTGAGATGTAATAGTTATGTCCTAATTCTATGAAACTCTAAACCTGAAAATATCTTCAATGTGAATTATTCAATTTAATTCAAGATTATGTAATGTTTAAGGAAGTGGCCTTATAGTTGGTATCAAAGGTCGGTTTAGGTAACATTAGTGGTTAGGGTATTCTCGAAGCATATGGGACATTACCATAATGACTAGAATTTCAAAAAGAGTCATAGTTTTTAGATAAGGTGAATGAGTTATTATATCTTAGTGTTTATCTTCCTCATTAGTACATGATAATTTTGTTGATATACTCACACTGACAGTTTTCGTTTTATTAAATGTATGGATATAATAGGCACCAAAGTGACAATGGGTTTGAAGGAAACTGTGGTGGTTCTCTGATTAAGAGACCTGATGAAATGGGGGATTCAATGAGGAAACTCGTGGTTGTTCTAAACCAACTATCAAGGAGTCATGATCAACCACTTGAACCTTGGTATGTTTTGTACTGCATCATGTACGAGATGACCAATCGATGTAGAAGTTCAGGTAATAATTATAAAGGTAACCATTAGGGTTTATATGATCCTTAATTTTGAAGTAATTATGGGTTACAATATGCTATGATGGAATATGAACGACTTGATATAAACTTGAGGTTAAAACATGTTAGGGTTATTTTTGGAGTTTTACAAAAAGGACAACATGCAGACCATTTGACAACCTATCACGTCGGACAAAGCTGCAGGAATCGAACCCACAACCAAAGTGCGACTGGTATTTATCGCCTACCACTGGACTACGTGAAGTCCCTGGTTATTATGAATTATTCTTTTTAGTTAGATGGTTTTATGAATTAAGAGTAAGTTGGTATTGGGTTATCTATGGAAATTATTAACCTATCATGGAGGATATGTGATTAGGTTAATTACTTTTCAATATGAGACTTTAAGAGAAACTGATGTTATTTGGAGATAAGTGTTACCTTTGAAGACTATGTGATTAAATCCTTCAAATATTTCGGTTTCAATCTTAGTTTGGTTTACTTTGAAGAATTTTATGGACAAATTGTTTATCGAATGGTCTTCGTTGAACTTTTGGTTTTGTTAGAGAAATTTTGGAGATTAAGAATAGATTTTCTTTTTATAAATGGTTATCCTTTTCTGAATTAACTAATCTTGTACTAACCTTTTTTGGTTTTGGTTTTGGTTAAAGTATAAAGACATTGGAAGTATATAGTTCTATTTTTTGGATTAGGTGATTCTCTAGAAGTTGATTATAGCTCTCTTATTGTAAACAAGTCTTCCTAAATACTCATCATTTGGGGAAAGTATGAGTTTCTGTAAGAAATCTAGTAAAAGTTGAAAGTCAACATGACAACTATGTATGTTTCCTTAAGATCCAAAATAAATTCTTTAATGAAAATTAACATAAAACAAAAAATTTGTCTATTAACTTTTCCTACTGGGGAATCGAATACCGTTTAACCCACCACAAGTTTGTGATTTTCTTGTGGTTAACTTTCTCTTAAACATGTTTTCTATCACTCTCCCTCAGAACAGGACCCTTTGCTTTTTCCTCCATGTCCATGATTTCATACAAGGAATCATAGTATGGGTTAACTCGAGTGACCTATGTACTTCTCTTTCTTTCTTTTAAAGTGATTTTTTTACTGAATCTTGTTCCGATGTAGGACTTTTAATGATGTGTCCGAGCACAATTTTAAAATATCGAGGACGCAATTCCCAAAAGGGGGGAAAGATGTAACACCCCAGGTAAATAAAGAATATGACATTTTTATATTTATTCATATTTTGGAATAAAATATGAATATTACATTAAATGTAAAACTATGCTCTATGGTCTCCCCAATACACAACAACGAGTTCCTTTGAAATCATACGTTGCTCTCTAATAATAAAATAATTTTATTTTAAATGGTAGTTAACACCTAGATGTTATAATGACGGGAATGAACAGAACTAACTACAAAATTATTATATATGTTTTTCAAATATTTTTATTTTTTTACAATAAATGATAGAGGATTAAAAATTTGAATGAATCCAATTTTATGCGTAAACATTTAAATATTCCTTAAAAAGACGATTAACAGCCTTTTGATGGTGAACCTCTTTAAATCCACTATTAGAAAATTTTATGTGTTATATTTGACAAAATAAAATTCTTCTTTAGAATCGGGACATCAAAATTTACTTTGGGTAAATTTTTGGTATTTTTCCGATAAAGTTCATTTATTAATGAATAGTGAAAAATGTTGTATTTTAATTCAAACCCAATTTTTAATCTAATTTGATTATATGATTATATTATTATTTGAATTTTTTTTAAAGGTAAATTAGAATATATTTTTACCATTTAATCCAATAATGGTCATTGGAATTAATTTCACTTTGATATTGGACTTAAACTAGTGTCAATCTTTTAATAGATATTGTTTCTTAAAAACACGCTATTTGTTTTGAAAATTGTAATTAAATATTAAATTAATTAATGCAACTTATATGTTTTGAATTTTTTAAAATAGACATCATTTATGAATTCGTAATATCAAATATAGCTTAGGGTGAATTTTTTGTTTTTTCTAAAAAACTTCAATTTTTGATGAATAGTGAAACCACTAAGTGGTAGTTAAAAAACAGATTTTTCATATAAATGAAACTTTACCACTTCTGTGATTTGATTTTAAAAAATATTACATACATGGTTGTCATTAGGAAGTGAAATGTGGTTCAATGAGATTAAAATATTTTTTTGGTGAATAGTAACTTTTAAGTTTTAATCGCGATTAGAGGTAATTAGTGTAGTTTAAAGTTAAAATAATGTTTTAATAATATTAAATGACCATGACACATGTCCTACCCATATTGGATGAGTAAAATCCGACCATGAAAGTCCATGGGTCAACTTGGGGACACCATGGCGCCACTTTGGTTGGAAAATGACATTGATACCTTTTTATTTAAAGTTAAAATTAAAATGTCACAAACATGTGTTGTTTTACTAAAACAATTTTTACATGGTGTTATACAGGTCATATTATTTACTATAAATATTCATTAGAAATATAAAAATATTTTATACATCATGATATTTTTTTTATAATTTTTAGACACTAAAAAAAGTAAATTATTTATGACACCATGATGATGTAGCGATTACCTCATTATTTAACGATTTAAATAAATTGAAAATTTAATGTAAAATAAAAGACCTACACTTGTCAAAAACATATAGGATTGGTGGATTTAGAAACCTTATAACCTCATCCCCGAAATATATCCTTTTTGGGCCTTTAATATCCGAAAACCAATATATATTAAAGTAATATTTTATAACTTTCCATGAGTGCCCCTCCTCTCCTCTTATAAAAGGCCCCCACCTCTACCAACTTACACATACCCCTAAAGACATTGGCTCGTACAACCCCTGACCATTTAATCTCTCCACATACCTATCTTCATAATTGAAGCCTAACCATTGGCAGAATACTCTTCAAGAAACCCTTTTGGTTCAAACCAAGAGGAGTTACTCGATTTAAAGGTAATGTCTTCCCTTGTGTTCTTTTGATTTATTTTGCTTCTCCAACCCCCAAAACACTTTTTATTAATTTTTTTGTAACAAAACCAGTATATTAAAAATACTAAGATGTTGTTATATGAAGTATTAGATCTACACTTACACGCACCAACATCTAATGGTTAAAGAGCATACTGTTTCCGTGGATGGTGAATTTCTGCTTCACAAAACGTTGATTGTTCAATATTCTTCTAACAGCTTCACGGGTGCCCATTAAGATGTCAATATATTTATATATGATATATAATATGTTTATTTTTTTCTTTAAGCTTATGTATTTTTCATGTATTTAATATCTATATGGTTTCCATTATGGGTAAAAGCGATATCTTTATTTTAAGAAGGGCAGACTACCGCCCCCTCAAAGTAATTTGATTCATTAATGCCATATGTGGGACTTATAAAGGATGGTATTAACGGTATAACAATTGATATCCTACTGTAATTATAATATAAATTTATATCATTATTATTTAATTCCATTGAATACAAAAAAAATAAATGATAGTAGCGTTCATGCGTACGTACGGCTCACCGTCTCCATGAACGGTACATTTCATTTCTTATATCCAAATGTCATGTACTATAATAAGTAAATCTATATAATGGATATATATGTAATATATTAAATCTAAATGATGGATATTATTCTGGAATTATAATATATATATATATATCTCTCATTTTGTTTTAATTTCATTAGTATGACAAAAAATGAAAGTAGTGTTCAAGCGTACGTATGACCTACCATCTCCATAAACGATGCTTTTAATTTTTTATCTCCAAATGTTCGGGAATAGCATAAAATGAATATATACTTTATATATATGATATTTATAATATCAATACTATTATGGATATCATGTACATATAACTACATGGAAAATTCTTTTCCAACAAGTTCAATTTTTACTCATGTACCGAACATCGAAAAAAACATATTATATGAACACACTTTATTAACCAATTATTATAACATTATAATATGTGATATGAACTAAATATTAATCTTTAAAGGAGGTCCTTACGAAATTATAAATTGACGAAATTTTATTATTTAGGAGATTAAAGAATGATCGAGTCATGTCAGACACGAGTTAAGGGATCCTACTCCTCTCGTTCTTTTTAAGTACACTCTTTTATGTCATTACTTTTAAGCTCATCTTTCTTATTACTGGGATGTTATTTTATATTAATCATAATGTAATTTTTATGTTCATATGATTACAGACCCCATTTTCTATCATCAATTCATTTTGGATGTTTTGAGAGGCGCCGTTAGGCTGCCGAATTTTCGTAAGAGATCCCACCTCCCTCTTTCCTCCTTTATGTCACGTCTTTTAACATCCTATTTTTTAGGTTGGGGGATGAACATTTATATTAATCATTTTTTTTATTTTATTTCAATATGATGAGAGACCCTATTTTATCTCATAAATCCATTTTTGGAAGTTTTATGTGGCGTCGTTAGGCTGCCAAGTTTTCATAAGTGATTTTTCATCTCACTTTTATTCACGTGAGATTTATGCTACATTTGCCACCAGTTCCTTTGAGTGGTGTATGTAATTCCAATTATTATACTCTTTGTGTAATATAATTTAATATATGGGTATTTACATATTCATTTTATAACCCTTCTTCAATGGGCTGTACATTTTGAAAGTTACCCAGGTCGGTAAGGGAACCTTTCACCCTCCTCTTTTTGAAAAACTACTTTTGTAATGTCTTTTAATTAACACATTATTTTGTTTGGATATGTTATTATATATCTTTATTGATATAAATATTATTTCCAAGGGATGAGATACCATTTTTATCTATCATCAACTATTTTTCTGAATTTTGAAGTGACGTCGTTAGGCTGTAGAATTTTTGCATGGGGACATCTTAACCCAATTTTGATTCTTTAGGATAAACTTGTACTCCTTGAATATTTAGTTCTATGAATATATTTGAATATAATCTGATTTTTTTACAATTAATATCTACTTATATTAGGTTAATTCGTTTGTCACACATAATTATGTAATTGATTTATCCTTAATCCAAGGATACCGTATTTGTACGGGACTTCATCTCAATCTACTTTCATTTCAGAATATTTTGTTATATACACAACTTTCTTTTTTGCGGTGTATAAACCCCTTTGAATTTTATTTTTATCCAAAATGAATCTTTTTTATACAAAGTGTTTTACTAAATGACAAAATGGAATGTTTTTTTGTCGGACGTATGAGTCGACAACGACTTCTCTGCCGCCGTGACCATTATTTGAGTTTCGGTTTCCTTTACAAGCCATAAATTTTTTTTAAATGAGAAATAAATACCATGTTTTACTTTTATTTTATTTTGGTATTAAATATGGTTTTCATAATGTTTTTATTTCAATGTTTTGTATTGAAATCTTATTATTGAAAAGTAGAAATGTTATGTTTCCTTTATGCATGTTTTATGTGATACGATTATGTTATGGTTCATGGGAATTATTATGAAGACGGTTGGTTCAGTGATAAACTAAGGGCAAGTGAGCCAAATATAGCTTTCCAATGCATTGGGTAATGTGAAGGTGTTAAACGTTAAGGTTTCTACGAAGAGATTTAGGGGATATATTGTGATGGGTATTCCAAACGTAACAAATAGGGTTACTCCCTACGTAAGAATGTTATGAATGCCTCAAGTTACCTTTATACCTTATGATTTCTATGTTTTATTCATGATTTGATGAGGTATGTTAATTTTATTATGTCTTATGAGTAAAGTATGATTTCATTGATTCTTATGTATACATGTACTCATGTTTCCTTTCCAAATTTTTATATCCCTTACTGAGATATTTATGCTCATCCCATGTTTTTGAAATGTTTTACACCAGGATTAAAGATGAATAGGGTCATGGATGGGATCAAGGAATGACATTCTATCTAAAACATGGAACTAGACATGTTTCTTTTAAGAGTTTTTATTTATTTATGAAAACTTAGTATAAGTGTCTACTTTGTAATCTTTTTAGATGTAATAGTTATGTCATAATTCTCTAATACTATAAACCTGAAAAGACCCTCAATGTGAATTATTCAATTTAATTCAAGATTAAGTAACATTTAAGTTCGGGGCCTTATAGAGACGCTACTGGTGACATACCGGTGTGATTCACCATTGCGACTCACCAACGCGACACACCATTCCTAACATATTACTCCTAACTCACTATTGGTGACTCACTAGTGGATGACTCCCCTCCACGAGTCACCATTGTGATTCACCATTGTGAGATATTGGTGAATGACTCACCTTTAGAAAAGATACCAATAAAAACCTAGATTTTTGGAAAACTCGTTAAATGACTCACCATGACCTCCCCGAACACTCCAAACATTAGATTTTTAAAATATAATTGACAAGAGAGTTCTAGGCCATTAAAATATATGCTTCATAATCATATCATGAATTCATAATAGCACAAACCTTGTAAAGAGAATCATATTCATAAAAATAAATTCAACATAATAATAAGAAAACCAGATAATGAATAATAATTACATAATTTGATCACATCCCCAGTAAAAACAAAGAAACACAAATTGTTATTGCATTGGATGAATTGAAATTCCATAACAAATACTTCAATTATTCTAGTTTAAAATATATTTTATATTTTCAAAAACACATATTTTTCATCTATATTTCTCCAAAATTTAAAATATATTTTTTATAAATAAATTTAGAAACACTTGATTTAAAATATAAATAATTGAGTGATCCTGATGACAAGAAATAAAAATCATACCATGCAGATTAAGACATACATTACATTTCAATTTTTAGAAAAAATTCCAAAAAAGGCATATTTGGAAAAGGAAAGAAGAATAATTTTAAACCATTTTTGGAAAAATTTAATAATGTGTTACAATATCCATAAACATGGTTGGATTATATTTTAAAAAAATTTATATCACTTGTAAAAGTCATGGACATTGTAGAAAAGGGGTTTGTGACCAATGAGATAAATAGATTTATTTTTTCTTTAAAAATATAGACTCAGAACATTGAGTACACATATTGGGAAAATACAAGAGAATATATTAATTTTAATAATATGATTATAGTATTATAAAATTTATGAGTTTCATGAAAGTTAAATGATCAGATTTCATCATTTAAAGAATATCATAAATAATCCTGATAGAGAATTAGACTGTAATAGTAAATGTCTACCACTCTAGTGTATTTTGGAGCTTATGTTCCATGAATGAATGAAAATTATATGGATATATGTATCCAATAAAATTAATTATTAGGATAATAAAACAAATTCCTAGGAATTGTATTCTCTACACTTAGTAAATGAGGTGGGGATATTTTATATGTATTTGAGAAATAAAAGTGATTCTATAAATTTGTTACATGCTTTGAGATCTTTTGATTCATAATCCCCATTAAAGAATAAATTTAAATAAAACGTTTCATATCATGAAAATAAAGAAATTCGTGATATAAAATGATAATGTGGCAGTTTATACACCTCATTAATGAAGGTATTTTCATATCATAACGGATGTCCTAATGAGGAAAAATTGAAAAAAACTCCCTTACCTCATGTATTAACTTCCATTGAACCGGTTGGAACCTCCAATATAAAAATAATTATTTATTATACATATAATATAGAAATTTGTTTTTTGTATAATTCCATATATGATGTACATATGAAATTTTCACATGTTTATTAATAATTCCTTATTAAAATAATGTTTCATGTAATAATTTCATTTTTTTAATTTATGTTTTTGTAATATATTTTTGGAAATTGAAATTTTATAGTGGTTCCATAATCTCCACAATTTTAGTAATGATTTATGTATCATATATATTTATTATATTGTTGATTTTATTAATCAATTTATGTAAGATATAGAAAATTAATTACACCATTAATGGATATGGTAGGTCGTACATATACATGAACGTTGAATATATTTTCCCAACGAATGAAACAAAAGAATTGTAAATAATTTATATAATTTACCAAATAATTTTTATTTATTATTTAAAACATATATTCAAGAAACCATAATTTATTACATTACATGATAACCATAGTGAAGAACAAATCACATTGCTTTTTGAGGTGGTAGTTTTCTGTACACATGAGTGATATTATCATATCTATAAAAATGTAATGTCATAAGATATATGTGATATTATAATTTCATAAACATAATTATTCTATAAATGTAATATAAATATGTTAAGTCCATCATTATATACATTTGGGATAAGTGGTGAAGGAAAATTAATTTCATTGGTTCGCATGGATATAGTCTGTCGTACACACAATCGATAGTTTCACTTCCCACCTGACAGAAGAGAAGTATATTCATGTTATGAAATTAACATAAAAAAATATAAATATATTTTTTTTATTTAAACATTGATGAATAATATTTGAATAAGGTAAATTAATATATAAAATTAAAACACATGGTTAAGGATTATGCCTCTTTATTGGATAACCCCTATAGTTTTACACCTAAAGCCTTTATAAGAGGGTTTAAAAAAGTCACTAAAGACTATAAGACATGGTAATTTATGTATGTAGATTCTTTTTAATGGTATTGAATTAATAAATTAATATTTTATGTGTGAAGAGGATATGATTTTGAGTGACCTTTCATATGTGGGGGAGAGAACACACTACATGTTTTGGAAAGAATAATGTGACCCCATAACATTAAAATCCAAGAAGGTTTAATAATTGATGATTCTAAAATATAATATTAGATGTGTTCTTAATATTCCCATTAAATTTGATTTGGATAGGTTTCCAGTTTATTTTACCAATTATCTGTTTATTTTGACCCTAGATAAATTTGTATTAACCTTAACCACATAAATTAATTTTTACAGAAAATTTAAATTTCATAACAAAAACATTGTGGAATATATTATATAGTATTAATTATTGTGATTCCAAACATGGGATTAATTTGTTAAAACTACATTAATCCATGTGGGAAATTTGATTTAAATGATAAAACACCAGACAGAATAAAACATTGGATTTCAAAAAATAATATTCATCAATAATAATGTTCGATAATAAATTTATAACAGTGAACTAAATTTGATTAAGAATAAAAAAAATAACTAATTTAACATTTGAAATTTAATTTCAATAATTATTATCTTGTAAATCATTTATATTAAAATATTTGATTTTAGGATAATTTGAATTTTTTATTATAAATTGAAAAATAATTCCTTCCAAAAAATTGTTAAAAATTAATTCAAATATAATTTTTACATGATGATTTAAAAAATAATATTTATTATTTAAAATAAGTCGTATAAAAGTGAAAAAATTACAATTATTATTTCTTTCAAATAAATTAGTATGATCATTTTTTGTGAAAATAGTATTTTCAAATCCTATAAATACATTACTAAATATTATGTAATTTTATATCAAAACGTTTTCTTTACATATACCAATTATATTTTATTTTTAGAAAGTAGATATTCATATTCCCACATAAATGTTCAATGGATATGATATAATGATCATGTTCAAATAATGTTATTAATAGTATATCATAGTTTGTGAAAATAGGATGTTGTGTGTAACATAATCTATAAATGAATTTACATATACATTTTTAAAAAAAATACAAAAACATTATTTTATTAAATTCTACCACGATAAAAATTATTCTTCCATATAATTTCATTCACTTTTGTAAAAAATATGATGATAATTAAACTTCATTACATCATCAGGTTCCAATGTAGCTTCCCCGGTCTGGTGGTTTTACTACAAAATAATAAATATGTGAGTGGTATTGTTTCATAACACTTTTTCTATGTGATCCATAATCACAACCTATTGTACCTAATTTGAAATAAATGTAATATATTAGTATGAAATCTATGGTCAATACAAGTTCTAGGCTAGGTATGTACATCCATAGGTTATTTACATTAAACAAATGTGAACGATAGAGAGGTTTGGTGAAAAAAAAAGTGATAACCTATAATCCTGATATGATAAAATATTTCAAAGGGCCCGACATACCTATAAATGATTTTTTCATTATTTTCAAATCTCACTAACCTATTCTATAGATATATTCTTAGTCACACATTGTCACCATCATTAAATTCCAGATCATATCAGCGATTGTACACATAACTTTTATACCGACATTGTGATTAACTTATGAGTTAATAAATAGGTCCTTCATTGTTTGTCATTTTGTTAGCCATATATGGTCCCAATATATTTTATTCCCCAATTTAATTCCATAAAATTGGAGTTCTATAGTTATTTTCATTGATCCATTTGTAGGGATCTATCCAAATTCTCAAGTGATATCTGTTATTAAATGAAAACTGAAACAGTGGAAGGTGTCTATCCTAAATACATTTAAAATCCATATAACATTATCTTAATGAATAATTTAGGGTTTTAATTTTTATATCATACTAAAAATACATATGATTATGATACGTAATTCTGAAAGTTGAAAACAAATTATGATATTGCTGATGAATTAATAGATCAATAAGGTAAACCTAAGATATTGATCAGATACAATAGAACGTCGTACTTTATGTAACTATGCAAATTCATTTAAGTATATCAGGGTAAAATGAACCATAATGAAATATTATCTCATTTCCATGAAGTGTTCCTAATTTATATGTCGATCAACTATATCAAATATATAATTTTTCCCCTTAGATTTTTCAGGGTGTTTGATGAAATTATCCATTGTGTTGTTCTATAATTTCTTTTGTGGTATGGGTAATGACTATAACATATTCTAATAATTTTATCTCTCATCCTTACCTTAAAAAATACTAAAAACTGATATATATATATATATAATCAGCAATATACATCCTCATGTATTCCATCCAGAAATACTCTTTTAGGTATTCTAGTGGTATGTCACCATTCGGTTATCAGTTCATGCATTGTTGACTTGCCTTATATGATTCGTTTTCACCCTAAATGTAGGATATAATTTTTCCAAAACTATATTAATAAAATTCAAATAACATTCTAAAATTTCAACAAATCATAATTACCTCAATATCAATGACAAGATGAACCCTAATACGTACCAATACATTAAATCTTATGTCCAAATATTTTAAATGCATTCCATCCTAGATAAACTTTCACTAAAAAAATACAAAACTAATGGGTCGTATTTACATAATTTTTCTCAATTTATACTTAATTGTGATAAATACATTCAAATAATACATTAATTGGGTTTCTATGACCTTGAACTTATGATCTTCATTAAACACACATACCCATGAGAATATCCACAACTCTTAATTTAATCATTCATGGACACAAATACACATTAAAATTTTAATAAACCAATTATTACATAAATAATCCATCATCATAGAAAAAATATCCATTTTAATATGGGTTCTATACATATACTGATAAATATCTAATGATTTTTCATTATAAAAATATATATATATAGGGAGATAATGAATTCTTATAATGAAATATAATTTAATTAAAGGATGAAGAACAAAAATATCAAAGGGAATATTAAAAAACAACTAGAGAAAAAATTTACTTACACTATAGTGGAGGATAATTGTGTCCAAATTATCATCACTTATTTCATCTATCATACATGAATTTCATTTTTATTCTTTTGTTTTCATTGGTTGTTTTTCCTTTTTTATCCTCATTAACCCTTGGATTAGAGAAATTATTCACACAATTACCAAAATACTTCAATATATAACAATAAAGGTTGGTGGTGAATTATATAGTGAATTAGACTTATTTTCATCATTATCCGACATCTTCCCTTCAAATTGGAATTCACATGCATGATGAAAATCTGTTCCATAATTAAAACATTCATTATTTCACCTATGAAAATTACCTCTACATTTCCTTCCAAACATTGAGAATGAAGGATATATTATCTTATTCTCCCATGATATTTAGAATTCCATTTAAATTGAATCTTTAATATCATATAAAAATAATATAATTATTGATTAACTCCAATATATATTTTCACCTTGATATCTCGTTGAATGAGTTATTCATAGCTACTAATGTACAATACGGATAACACATTATGTATTCTTGGTTTTATGCCATTATATAATCAATCAACCAAACATTCTAGTTGGATTATAATTCTTGATGTATACGTCAAATGTGTTATAATATTTACATTATAGGTACTAATATATTATCCATACAATTGATTTAGCTCAAGGAATTCCTTCTCTAAATTTATATGAAAATTATGGGGAATATACATGTTGATAAATAAATTTTAAAATAACCACACTCCATGCAGTCAATTTCTTATTTATTACATGTATTATTGATGAGAACATTAATTTTATTTCTTTTTCTTCAAGGCAACAGAAAACCAAAATTACTTTTTAATCCTCCAAAAATCGAGGACATAAAATATATTCTCAACAGTATTGATCTATTATAGGACAACTAAGGGATCATAAGAACCACTAATTGAAGGTTTATTGTAACATCCCAGTTAAATAATGAATAAAACTTTTTAATATTTATTATTATTTACGAATTAAATATTAATTTTACTTTAAAGGGGTTGCTATGTTCGATAGCGTACCCGATACACAACAAAGAGTTTCTTTGAAATCTTACGTTGCACCCTAGTAATAAAATAATAATTTTTTAAATGGTAGTTAACACATAATCGTTGTATTGGAGGGAATGGATAGAAATAACTAAAATATGAGTATATATGTTTTTTAAATGTTTTTACTTTTATATAATAAAATATAAAGTCTTAAAATATGGAAAGAATTCAATTTTAGGCGTATATGTCATAGTTTTCACTAAAGGTTCACTTATCACCTTTTGATTGAGAACCATCATTAAATATAGTTTTTTTCACTATTATATATTCCATTGGACCAAATATAACTCTTCTTTAGAATCGGGACATCAAAATTTACTTTTTGTTAATTTTTTGTATTTTTCCGATAAAGTTCATTTTTTAATGAATAGTGAAAAATGTTGTATTTTAATTCAAAACCACTTTTTAATCTAATTTATTTATATGATTATATTATATTTTTAATTTTTTTTAATGTTGAATTAGAATATATTTTTAGAATTTAATCTAATTGTGGTCATTGGAATTAATTTCACTTTGAAAACAGACTTAAACTAGTGTCAATCTTTTGATACTTATTGTTTCATAAAAACACGCTATTTTCTCTGACAGCGAGAATTAATTATTAAATTAATTAATGCAACTTATATGTTTTGAAATTTGTAAAATATACGTCATTTTTGAATTTGGAATATCAAATATAGCTTAGGGAGAAGTTTTGGTATTTTTCTGAAGAACTTTAATTTTTGATGAGTAGTAAAAACCACTAAGTGGTACTTATAAAAACTAATTTTCCGTTTAAATGAAATTTTACCACCACTGTGCTTTGAATTTCAAAAATCTGACATACATGGTTGTCATTAAGATGTAAAATGTGGTTCAATGGAATTAAAATAATTTTTTTGGTGAATAGTAACTTTTAAGTTTTTAATCGCGATTAGAGGTAATTAGTGTAGTTTAAGGTAAAAATAATGTTTTAATAATATGAGATGAGCTTGAAACATGTCCTACCATTATTGTATGTGTCATGGACGACCACAAAAATCCATGGGTCAACTTGGGGACCCCATGAAGCCACTTTTGATGGAAAATGACATTATGATCTTTTTATTTAATGTAAAAGTAAAAATGACACAAACATGAGTTGTTTTACTAAAACAATTTTTAAATGGGGTTATAAAGGTTATATTTTTGAGTATAAATATTCATTGGAAATGTAAAAATATTTCCTACATCGTAGTTTTTTTTAATAATCTTTGGACATTAAATAAATTAAATTATTTATGACACCATGATGATGCATTGATTACCTCATTATTTAACGATTTAAATAAAATGGAAAGATAATATAAAATCTAAGACCTACACATGTCAAAAATCTGTTGTATGTGTGGAGATGGAACCCTTATCACCTTATCCTCGAAACACATCATTGTGGTATGTTTCGCGCGTAATCCGGGGATGACCTCCTGGACGGGAGATTCAAACGTTCCGATCGGTTTCTAACGGGTTTGTTCGTAGAACCGGAAACATACAATGATTCCACATCCGTTTGGACCTACTTTCCAAAGGCAGGCGCTCATTAGCTTGTGGGCTAATGAGGCTTGGGAATTTGCATTGGTCGAGAGGATGGGAGGTCAGACTCATCACACCTTTTTTAGGGGAATTATTGTCTACTCCGGGACTCTCTTTATAGATTTAAGTTATGTTCGTGAATCATTATTACATTACCATGTATAAAATGTGCTTTCCTTTAGTTTTAACAATCAATGATTAAATATGCATGAAATTTTAGAGAATCTTTTATATGTATTCGAGGTTCTTCATTAATAGAGAATCATCTATATCTGTTTAGAGATTCTTGGTCAATGGTATCCTTCAAAACATTTATATAAAAGTCTCTTGGTCATTATGATGACCAGGCTGGTTTTAAAGCCACTCAGTGGGGCACTTGAAGTTTATCGTCATTCAGAAGGACATAGATTATTTCAAAGTTGGGATCAAACCCATAAATGGGCTACCTACGTATCCTTTCTTTTGGAAAAGGAATCAGAACCCACGTAGTTCGAGGAATGAGATATGATGTTTATGATTGATGGCTCAAAGATGAATGTCATAATTACTTTTACACTCTAAGCTCATGTGAGTCATGCTCGGTGTGAGAAAAAAGAGGTATTGGTAAAATTTAGACAATTGTGCCATAAAAGATGCAATCATAAGAATTTGTTTTGGGGCTTATGTATAGATGACTGCTCAGATAGACGAAGGTTTAGGATTTACTTTTAGGGAGATAATCCATGAACAGGGTCCACAAAGATATATGTGCTTCATGGATATTTGAATACTCTAATCTTGGGGCTTACTCCTAAGGAGGATTCCCAAGTTAGGAGGGGACTTATGATTGGGTTTTGCTCCTGAAAAGGATACCCAAATCAAAGGTAATTTATGACTGGTTAAGAGAAGTTTAAGGGGACTTGGGGCTTATTCCTGAAAAGGAAGCCCAAGGTTATGACTGAGTCTTATTCCTGAAAAGGAAACCCAGGTTAAGGATTAAGATTTGGGGCTTACTCCTGAGGAGGATGCCCATATCAAAGGTTTTATAACTTGGGATTATTCCTGAAAAGGAGACCCAGGTTATGACTGAGTCTTATTCCTGAAAAGGAGACCCAGGTTAAGGGACTTGGGGCTTACTCCTGAAAAGGAAGCCCAAGGTTATGACTGAGTCTTATTCCTGAAAAGGAAACCCAGGTTAAGGATTAAGATTTGGGGCTTACTCCTAAGGAGGATGCCCATATCAAAGGTTTTATAACTGGGGATTATTCCTGAAAAGGAGACACAGGTTATGACTTAGTCTTATTCCTGAAAAGGAAACCCAGGTTAAGGATTAAGATTTGGGGCTTACTCCTGAGGAGGATGCCCATATCAAAGGATTTATAACTGGGGATTATTCCTGAAAAGGAGACCCAGGTTATGACTGAGTCTTATTCCTGAAAAGGAGACCCAGGTTAAGGGACTTGGGGCTTACTCCTGAAAAGGAAGCCCAAGGTTATGACTGAGTCTTATTCCTGAAAAGGAGACCCAGGTTAAGGATTCTCTCATTTTAAAGGATGAGGTTGAATGAATGAACTCTCAATCTTTGGTGACATAAAGATGATTAAATCACTAGGTTTTGAGAGATATTTCACAGAATTCCTTTCAGACAAGGATGTCAAATCAAGAAATCATGCCATAAATGGTTTTGAAGAGTATCTTGAAGACTGAATCTTGAATAGGAAAGGTGAAATGGCTTAAGAGGGAAAAAATGGGCAAGATGGGAACCCAAAAAGATAGGGGCGCACAAGTATTAAAAGTCGCGCAAGTCCTGCGGCGGCGCGCAAGTATTGGTCGCGCAAGTCTACTTGCGCAACATGAGGGATACTTGCGCGATTTTCAACCAGAGTTGAAATACTTGAGCGACTATTTATTAAACCCTTTATAATCCTCTTGATGTTCTTCCAGAGAAGGGACGCGCAAGTTATATTGAAGGAATTAAGTCGGCGCGCAAGTGTTTGATAAGTTTCAACACTTAGGCCTTCCTTCTTCTCTTTAGATCTTCCATCCTAGGTATGAAATTACCTTAGAAGTGTTCTGGAAGCTTCGAGAAGAGACTTGGGCATCGGGAGCTTCAATCTGAGTTTCTGGAAAAAGATCCTCTCGAATGGGGGGCCCACAGGGTCTATTTATAGGCAAAAGAATACCCAGGGCGGTTACCGGGCGGTTACCAATTAGGTCGCGGAATTCACCTGCGCGACCAAGGTAGCCGCGCAAGTATACTTGCGCGGCAGTGGTATCACTTGCGCGGTGGATTTGCTGTTGATCCTTTGTTCATGCCTTTGTCGATTTTTGATGTTTTCTTCAAAGGATGAATCACTTTTAGCTGAGATATTACCTTTTCCGACCTTTAGATTCTGTGACGAAAGGAGCGTCAACAAAAGTCCCCCCTCAGAGTTGGATCCGGAGAGAAATGAGGATTTGACTCTGAGGAAATCGAATCCTTCCAAAGAAAAAGGGAGGTGCGCACGTTTTTTCAGTGCGCAGAGGTCGGCGCGCAATTCTGCGTCGTGCAGGCCTTAAAGCGCTCTGGGTACGGCGCGCAAGTAGGCTTCTAAGCCTATAAATACCTGGCCTCATCTCCGTTACATGCATCTGGATTTCCGGATTTCTCGAGCTCTCACCGCGCAAGTCTTAGTCGCCGCGCAAGTCTCCTGTTTTCACTGTTTCCTCGCTGCCGCGCTACTCTCAAGGTAATAGGGCTTGCGCGGTAATACTTGCGCGACATAAACTTGCGCGGCACATGTACCACTTGCGTGACATCTCCATACTTGCGCGCCTTAATGCCTTAGCCATTTTTTTCAAATTCTTTCACAATTTTTATGAAAAAATAAACCCACTTAAGAGTTTAATTTATTCAACTCCTGTGCAGATTCAATGGCTCTTAGACCTAGATTAATTGATGAACTGGCTAGCAAGCGGATAGATGATATGATGAATATCATTGGCCCTGATTACTATACTGTCAAAAACAGTACTCTTCCAGATTTGGCTAAGTATATGAAGAAATATCATCACGACTTTCCTCACTGCACTTATCTACCTTTGTATGGTCATGGTCATCTGCAAGAAGTCATTATTCCAGAAGTAAAGAATTATCTTCCATTTTCTTGGTTTCAGAATTATACCAATTTTGCTTCAGCAAATATCTCAGGCGGAGGAGTATTTCAAACTGCTAGAACAGTGGAGAAGGCTTATGTGATGCATCATAGCCCTTGCACACCAGATCTGAAAAAACATACACCTGATCTTCAACCACATTGTCATCCTTCAATCTTCCGAAATGCTCAAATTGATCAATCCAAAGGCTGGAAGAAAAGTTGGGATTTCCGTCCTGGGGGAGGTGTGAAGACAACTTGGATGTGGGTTTACTGGGTGCGATAGACTTGCGCAGAGTTTATTAAGGATCTGAAGAGAGCTGCAATATATGAGGCTGTTTGGGTTGGGCAAACATATATTTACAGACATGATAACTTCGTGCCAGAGATACTCAGCCATTGGAGCCCAGCGACTAATTCTTTCCATTTGACTCATGGAGAAGTAGGTATCAGTTTGTGGGATGTCCACAAAATCTCAGGGGCTCCAATCTTGGGTGATATGTATGATGAATTCATTCCTCCCAAGGTGACTTGGAATGATCCAGAGAAGACTCCTGCTTTGGCTCGAGAATCATTTAAAATCTTTCACAGGCTCAAGAGTTCAGAGACCTCATTAACTCATTTTAGAAAAGATATCCATCCGGAAGAATGGATGAATGTGTTTCTAACTGAGAAGAAAGGGATGGATCCAAAAGAAAAAGGATCCAAGAAGAAGAAATCCATGGATACCCGGCCCAGACGTCCTACCACTTGTCCAAAACCTGAGAAGAGTGGAGCTCCTGGCACATTCTGGCCAACTCTAGAAGCAGGAGAGTTTGAAAAATGGGGCTATGAAGTGAATCAAAGAATTCCAAAGAAAACTCGTCTGGAGGGTTTCTTGGCAATGTGGCTCAGTGTTTATCTCTTGCCGGTCAGGGATTCGAAGGGAGGCGTTAGGCCAGGGACCTTCGTTATTGCGGCCAAGTTGGCTGAGGGAAAAATGGTTGGGTTAGCTACCCCCATTTTAGCAAAGATTCACAGGAGTTTACTTCACGTCTTCCAGGGTAAATCTCCTTTATGAATAGTGGGACCAATCCAGGTTTTGTGGGGATGGATCGCCACTCACTTCAGGACTTACAATGTACAGAATGGATTACAAATTCCTGGATGCTCTTTCAGACCGTCAGTTCAAGCATTCTCTGGAATTGCTCCATTAGATGTTAATGGTTATGACATGAAAGTAAGACTAAGCATGTATAAGGAATTCAACTTCTTTCCTTATGGAAGTCCGCCATCTGGGCGGTTTGTTGATGATGGGAAAGCCCATTTGGATTTGAGGGCATACATGCTAGCTTGCAGGGATGGCGTGTTAGTAGCCAGGATTGATGGAGAAATCATATGCGAGGCCTATGCTACATATAGATTTGCACGCCAATTCAAATGTTTGCAACAGATTGTTGTATCCCCTCCAGTACATGTCAGGTTAGAGCAACATCCGATGGTTGCTCGACAACTATGGTTGCTGACATCAAGTGAGAAGACTGGGGCAGTATTTGATCTACCAGTTGAAAAAGCGGCACATTATCTGACTACATTTTATGCCGAACACTGGATAGCATCATACCCTAAAGGGATATTGAATCACCCAGTATATCAAGTGGGAAAGAGGAAGAGGACTGTAGAGAAAGAAACTCTTCCTCATGAAGGTGACGCTTCTCCACCTGAAATAGGTTCAACAGACTCCTCTTCTAGAACTGATTCATCGGATTATCACGATGGGGATGATGAGGCACAACTGGCAGCAAAGCGGTTTCGTGCTCGATACAATCCTCCGGCCAGAGTTAAAAGACCCACTCCATCAGCTCCTGGTGAGTTATTTGTTTGTAATAACTTCAATCACTGCTACTTTATAAAGTAATAAGTCTCACTTTCTTATTCTCTATCTGTAGTTGCAGGAGTCGGGAAGAAATTAAAATCAAAAATTGTAGGACCTTCCTCACAGCCTTTATATCTAAGACCAGAGGCTGTTCAGCTATGGCAGAGCTTATACTGTGATACTGAGACCGCCTGGCTGGATTTGTGTGAGGGCCTACAACTTCCTGGGATAGGATATCTTCTAGCTTCTAAAGACCTTCAATAAGGAGATAACCCCAATGAAGTGCGAGCTTATATCAGAGAGCTGCAAAATGCTCATATATGCCACCGATAATTCGGTTCCTATCACCAGGCGGGTGAAGGAAATGATTGATCATGGCACCACTGAGGGGGCTGGTGGTTCTGGAGATGAGGAATGGCAAGAGTACGTGGCTCCTGAAGATGTAAGTTTTCCTTCCTTATTTTCTTTGCAACTTGATTTTAGTTGAAGCTTTGTTACTTAAGGAAGTTATTTTCTTCATCTTGCAGCTTGCAAAGAAAGGAACCGGGGTTCCTTCGCCACAATATAGCCCTGGTGGTACCGTTATCGGGGCTGCTGCTGATTCTCCTCGCGAACCAGGCGAGATATCTCCAGGCCAGCAGGCCATGAATGAGGCACTGGACATAGCCTTTTATTCGCCAATCCAAGTGCCAATAAGGGAGACTACTGATACTCCGAAAAAACAAAAGAAGCCAAGGCAACGAAGGAGGAAATCTCTAGCTAAACGTTTCATTAGCAGTGGTAAGTCCTTCGAACAATCATGAGTTTAAACTCATAATCATATGGTTACTCATATTTCCGAGGATTGCAGGGGATTCTTCAATTTCTCCTTTGAGGGAAGGGACTGATCCTTCTTCAAAGGTCGTGGAGGGCGCTGTAGAACAATCACAGACTCAGGCTGACTTGGTTGCTCCTGGAGAAGAGCTACCATCCATTCCCAGTATCCCTCCTATTATTGAAGATGCTGTCCAGGGTCAGGGGTTGCAGGACATAAGTCGGCAAGAAGACGTAGAAAATGCTCCCACTGGTGAGACTAATCAAGATTCTGAAGTATCATTGGATGAAATGATGAATCAAGGAATGAATTTTGAATAATTTTATAATCATGTTGAGTTGTCATGTGATTTAGAAGACCTTGGGTGTGAGTGTTACCCTTCGCCCAAATTTTTTTCTTAAAAAATATACTTCTAACCATGATGTAAAATAATATGCAGTTTCTTCCGTAGAAGCCGCTGAACTGCCAATGCCCGAAGAGGGTGTGGACACTGATGTCAACCCTATCATTGCAGAAACATTAGCTCAAGTAGAGCTAAATCCAATAAACTCTCCTGAGACCCATCTTGAAAATCCTGTTGAAACTGGGAAAGATAAGGAGAAGTCTTCTCAGGTTGCTGAACCACCATTGGGTAATCGATAACAATATTTGTGATTGTACTTTATTCTCAAGACAATCCATTCTTTTGTTATCCTTTGAAGCTGACTAAATCTTTCAATTAATCATGCAGGACCATCAACTGCAATGATTAGACCCGAAGATGAGGCCTCAGCCTCTGTCCCAACGGGATTTGAAAGTGAAGAAGCACAAGTCAGGGGGGAAAGAGCAGGACAAGCCACCTCCCTAAGTGCGCTAATTCCAGATTACATACCCCCTTCTGACGATGATATTGAATCAGATCCGGATATGCTTAAAGCATTCAGCTTTTCACGACGTAAGGCATGGAATAACATATGGAACATCATATCGGGGGTGCCTTTAGAAGAGCTACCATCAAAAATTTCCCGATTGTCATCCCAATTTGTTATAATGGGACTTGGTGGTTTTTGGTATGAAAAGATCCATGCTGCGGTGAAACAGATCATTTTCAGGAGGGAGCAAATGCAGATAAGTCGCGAAGATTTGACCAGAGTGAAATTGTCAGTCAACATAGGCGAATTTGAGGCTGCGATATCCCAGGCTGAAGCTGATTATGCTGTCAAGATGAAGAATCTGAAGCAAAAAATCAAAGAAAAGGTCGTCCAGCAGGTGCAACTCCAGCAACAGTTAGATGCTGTTACTGGGGAACTTGATCAGCTTAATAAATCATTGGATGAAACTCATATGAATGGCATGAAAGCCATTGCAGATGCTAAGAAGGCACTTCAGCAAGCTGAAAAGAGTGAAGCTGGTCAAGTGCACGAGGTTCAAGTAACTGTTGATAAGGCTCAGGATGCTATACATCAAATGAAGACTTATGTTGACAATCTTCTGTAATTCTTGAAAAAGAGAAGAGATTCCAGTCTGTGGATGTCCTTCTAACTCTTGTGTATCAATGAAAAACACTTTTGTCTTCAATCATTTGTACCTGCATTCTTCCATTACCTGTTTCAAATTTACTTAAGCCAATGGGCTTAGTAATCATAGTTTGATTTTTACTAGGATTATTACAAATAACCCTACAAACTTTGAACCTTTTAACTGCTCAATATTACCTAAATCATACAAAAAATGTATATTTAGTGAGCTGGAACTTGACTTTTATTCAGAGTTCCTTTGTCTTTTGTGTGGGCAGTTTAAAGTCATGCACGCCGGACATAATGTGGCTAATGTTTTAAGGTCAAAATAGCTTTGACAGAAAATGGATTAAAATGGATTCAATTCCTTGACAATTTATCTGAAAACATATTTACCATACTCAAGTATGAGGGAAAAAATGTAAACTATGGCTTAAGAATATTTGAATCTGAGGAATGATATGAAAAAAGAGCTAAAAGGCATTAGAATAAGTAGTTTCCAAGAATGAAGTTACTATTATTTAACAAAACCCATTAGGGGGTTGAAATATGCAGGGCCACCTATGGGCATTGGCTGCATAGTCAAATAAAATAGCATCTTTTGGCTGACAAGTCTGTTACGTGGACTGTTTATGCAAGGCCACCTATGGGAACGTGCTGCATAGTCAGGCAAAAGAACTCCCAGAAATTTACTTTCCTAGTGCTAAAAGCCAGTGAAAGTTTATGGAGATTCAAATTTTCTAAAGCATAGAGTTTGTTGTATGGAAAGAGGTACTTGAATATGGAGAAGATATTTCCAAACAAGAATATCGAAGAACTGGATGAATATCACTCCTACGAAGGTCTGACCCAAACGTAGGGAAGAAGAATAAACCATAGACTTGAATACTTTCAGATCATGAAAAAGGATATGGGACAAATATGTTAAGGATGGATATTTTTTCGGATCCCTACATACTGTCGTTTTAAGACAAATAAGGACAAAAGAGGCATTCTTCCCAAGAATGAAGTTACTATTATCTAACAAAACCCGTTAGGGGGTTGAAATATGCAGGGCCACCTATGGGCATTGGCTGCATAGTCAAATAAAATAGCATCTTTTGGCTGACAAGTCTGTTATGTGGACTGTTTATGCAAGGCCACCTATGGGCACGTGCTGCATAGTTAGGCAAAAGAATTCTCAGAAGTTTGACATTTTTGTGACTAGAAGTCATGAAAAGGGTTATGAAGATCTGAAAATATTTAAGGTTAGGATTATAACACATAATGATGGGTATTGTCCAATGTATATAGAGATACATAGGTCAATGAAAACCATAATCATGTTGTGGGTGGGTCCTAAATTGAAATTTTGGACTTCACTACGTATCTCATAAGAATGAGAATCAAGCCACACGTAGTTCTTGAAATGTAGTTTAACGTCGTGCAGGACGAAAGTATGAGTGATCTTAGTATAAGGTCATATAATTCGGACCATAATAATGAATACACAGTGTGTGTTTTCATGAAGACTTTTCAGCCAAGGGACTGAAAGTGAAATTTGGGGTTAGGCCCAAAAGACTTGGTACTGGATTCGAGGGACACTCGAATGTTCCTACGTATCCCATAAGGATGGGAATCAAGTCCACGTAGTTCTAGAACTACCCTTTGTACAAATTTGGTTCGTACATGTGAAGGGTGAAAGGGGACTTTAGTGCAATGATGGTTTTAACCTAAGATAAAAAGTTTAGGCATCACCATGTATGTACGTAGTCTTTTGAAAATGAAAACCATGATTGAAAAAGAATCAATGTTAATAATGGTTCCTTCTCAAATGAGGAAATCAAAGAATATTGTAGTTTATTGTCGTACCGGACAAAAGTGTTGTATATTTTAACGTCATATAACAAGGACGAAAGTGAATCAATGTAAAGATATTGATTCCAGGGGCGGTTTCACATATCATCATCATATGAGATGGTGGTGAACCGATGTGAAGAGATTGTTTTTGGGCTTGAACCTTGGGAGGTTGCCTACATACCCAGCCTGGAGGGCAAGGATCAAAGTCCGTGTAGTTCAATTAAAGAATGAATCAATGATCAAGTTGTTCTTGTGGACAATGATCTAAAAAAAAATATTGTTGGGACTTACACATGGTTAGTGGCCCAAAGGGAGTGTTATGGTTGATGTTCGCTCTAAGCTCACGTGAGTCATACTTGGTGTGAGAAACAAGAGGTAATAACAACCTTAACGATGTACAGTTTAATGTCATGTAGGACATAAAAAAGGGGACTGTGCAGTTTAATGTCATGCAGTAAGGACAAGGGAGTGTACCATTTTAACGTCATGTCGGACGAAAGTGCGAATAGTTTATGGTCATATGCATGGACCATGGATGGTGCAGTTTAATGTCATGTTGGACCTTTGATGATTATATAGTTTAACGTCTTTCCGGACGTGAGGGAATTTTATACAGTTTAGAGTCATGTAATTTAGGACGTCACAGTTTAACGTCTTGCTGAACATAAGGGATTTGCAAATAGTTTATGGTCATATACATGGACCAGGGATGATGCAGTTTAAAGTCATACTGGACCATTGCTGTATAGTTTAACGTCATATAGAAAGGACGAACTGGTGCTGTACAGTTTAAAGTCATGTAGCTAGGACTAAGGTGAACCAATATGAGGATATCAGTTCTGGGGACTTTTTACAGTTTAACGTCATGCTGGACGATGAAAGTGCCACACAGTTTAATGTCATGTTGCTAGGACACAATATAGTTTAATGTCATCTCAGACAAAATAAGGAACTTCTGTACAGTTTAATGTCATGTAGATAGGACATTATACAGTTTAATGTCATGTAGGACATTGAAGGTGACACAGTTTAACGTCATGTTGGACGAAGTTGCAGTTTAAGGTCATACTGGACCATTGTTGTATGAACCAATTATAAGATTCTTGGTTCTGGAAACAATATTTTGTGTTTATACAAAATACTTCTTCAGAAATCTGGCATTAGTTGGAGTCGTGATGTGTTCTCCATCCATTGAGATCAGAGAATACGCTCCATTGGAGTAGACCTTATGTATTGAATAAGGTCCTTCCCATTTTGGTTCAAGCTTGGGAGGCTTCTTTCCTGGTATCATTGGTGTTCTGAGAACCAATACCAATTCTCCCTGAATGAATGAACGACGACGAACTTTTTTGTTAAAAGCTCGTGCTATCCGATTATGATAGATTTCCAAGTAGTGAAAAGTGCACAATCTTTTCTCATCTAACTGTTCCAATTCATTCAACCGCTTTTGGGATTGCTCATCTGTTGATAACTGATCACAAATGGCTATTCTGAGTGAGGGAAATTGAACTTCAATTGGCAAGACTGCTTCTGTTCCATATACCAATGAATATGGAGTAGACCGCGTTGCATTGCGAGTGGTAGTCCGATAAGCCCATAAAGCATGAAAGAGTTTATCAGGCCATGACCTCTTATCTTTATCCACCATCTTTTGCAGTATGTTTGAAAGAGTCTTGTTGAAGGCCTCTATCTGGCCATTAGCCGCTGCATGATATCGAGATGAATGGTTGGACTTAATGTTGTATTCTTGATACAATTTCTTTACCTCAGAAGAACAGAAGTTGGTGCTGTTGTCCATCAATATGGTATGAGGGACACCAAATCTAGTAATGATGTTAGACTTGATGAAGCTAACAATGCATTTAGAACTGACTTCTTTGAGAGGTACTGCCTCTGCCCATTTGGAAAAGAAATCAGTAGCAGTAAGAATGTACTTAAACTGCTTGGCCGTAGCTGAAGGGTAAGGTCCCACCACATCCATTCCCCATGTGGAAAATGGCCATGAGTATTTAGCTGTATGAAGCAACTCTGGAGGTTGATGAATGATGTTGGCATATACATGGCATGAATGACACTTCTTTGTGAAATTAACACAATATTGTATCATTGAAGGCCAAGAGTATCCAAGCCTTCGAATTTGATCAGACAATCTATGTACAGACTGGTGGGCACCACAGACTCCTGCATGCACTTCTTTTATGACAGCCATTGTCTCTTCACCATCAATACATCTGAAGAGAACTCCATCAAAACCACGTTTGTAGAGAATTTTCTCGAGGTGGTTTGGACCATCATAAAGAGTAAAATTGACCACACGTCGCCGAATTTGTTCTTTCTCGGCTCTATCAGGTGGAAGTGTTCCATTTTTAAGGTATTCCTTGATAGGTGACATCCATCCTGTAGGATGACCATACAGTTCAGGAATGGGACTAATTTCATTAATTTCCTCTGTTCTGACTTGAACATAAGTTGAAATTGCACGACGGTGGGCAATACCGATGGTTGTCTCGTCCCGATTTGGATCTGCTAAAGCTGTGGCTCTATTAGCCAGTGCATCAGCTTGGGCATTTTGTGATCTTGGGACATAAGAAAATGTCGGTTCTGAAGGGAATTCCGACATTAACTCTCTGACGTAATCATACAAAGGGATTAATTCTTCTTTTCTGATGTTATAATCCCCATTGATTTGTTTGATTACCAGGTCTGAATCACCTTTCACCTTTAAGTGATTCACTTGTTCTTGAAGTGCTAACTCCAAGCCTGCAATGAGAGCTTGGTATTCAGCTTCATTATTGGTACCACCTCCCCACAAAAAAAAGGAATAAGGTAACACTGCCTTATCTAGAGAAATGAGCACAATTCCTAAACCAACTTTGTTGAATTTAGGATTTTCCATTTTCTTCCCTGTTGGACTTCTAGAAGCACCATCAAAATACATTTCCCATGTTTGAGGACTCTCTTGAATAGAGAAAATTTCTTCATCAGGGAGTTCGATATCTGAATACGTGTCTTCCACTGAAGGATGTTCAGCTAAGAAATCAGCCAGAGCTTGGCCCTTAATTGCCTTTTGAGACACATACTGGATGTCGAACTGCTATAGAATAACCGCCCACCTTGCCAGACGTCCTGTAAGCATTGGACGACTAAGGATGAATTTGAGTGGATTATTATGAGATACCAATTGGACCTCGTGATGTTGCAGGCAGTGTCTCAGTTTCTGAACTGCAATGATTAATGATAGGCACCACTTTTCAATACTCGAATACCGGGTTTCTGCTTCAAGCATAGTTCTACTAAGATTGTAGAGACTATTTTCATTCCCAGCATCATTCTTTTGAGCGAGAAAGGCACCCAATGATCGCTCTAAAGCTGTCACATAGAGAATAAGAGGTCTACCCTCAACAGGTGGCATGAGTACTGGTGGACTCAAGAGGTATTTCTTGAGAACATCAAATGCTTCTTGACATTCTTTAGTCCACTGGTAAGTGACTCCTTTCTTCAATAATTTGGTTAAAGGTAATCTTTTGCCTGCCAAATTGGCGATGAAACGCCGAATATAGGCTAAGTGTCCTTGAAGTCCTCTTAATTCTTTCAAATTCTGAGGAGGTGACATACCAAGGATTGATTTGGTCTTCTTAGGATTGACTTCAATACCACGATGGCGTACAACAAAGCCGAGGAATTTTCCTGAGGTTACCCCAAAAGCACATTTTAAGGGGTTCATCTTCAAATTATGTTGTCGAAGCTTGTGGAATATGACTTCCAAATCAGCCAAGTGATCAACACGTTGTTTGGATTTAACCACCAAATCATCTACATAGCATACAACAAATTTCCCTAAAAAGGGTTTGAAGATACGATGCATGGCGCGTTGATATGTTGCACCTGCATTCTTTTAACCAAAGGGCATCACCCGGTAACAAAACACACCTTGAGGAGCTCTGAAGGCTGTATATTCCTCATCTTCTGGGGCCATTCGGATCTGATTATATCCAGAATATCCTTCCATGAAATAAAGTACTTCATAGCCAGCCGTCGCATTAATTAAGAGTTCTGTAATCGGAACTGGAAAATCATCTTTGGGACAATACCGATTAAGATCTCTGAAATCGATGAAAACCCTAATTTGTCCGTTCTTCTTCTTTACAGGGACAATATTAGCCAACCACTTGGGATATTGAACTTCTCTGACGAAGTTAGCTTTGATAAACTTATCCACTTCAGCCTCGATTTTGGCAGCATAGGTTGGGTGTGTTCTTCTCGCAGCTTGCTTGAATCCTCGATGTTCTTTTGGAAAACCCAAATGATGGGTGGCAACATCAGGATCAAGGCCAGGCATCTCTGTATAATTCCAAGAAAAAATATCTTTATTTTGCATTAGAAAAGAAATATACATCTCTTGTTCTTCAAGGGTCATGGCCGCACTAATTAAAGTGGGGTGTGGATCTTTCTCTGTACCCAGATTTACTTCTCTGAGTTCATCCACAGTGGTAGAGATACCCTCTTCAAATGCTGGAGGAGCATCTCTAAGATCTTCCTCTTCCTCTTCATCATGTGATATTTCTTCCGTTTCTACTTGCAAAGTAGATGAAAAAACGAAATTCTCATGATCATAAGAGATGTCAAAATTTTCACATTTTGAAGAAGAAGCTTCCATTTCCGACCCTATTGATGATAAAGGGTCTTCTTTGGGAAATAAAGAGGAGATGATGGATTGAGAATCGACATCAATATTCACCTCTGGTGTTGCTATAACTTCTTTTGGCCTGATTAGCGAAGTATATACTTGTTGGATTTCAGCAGACGAAATGAAAACGTCACCACTTATGCTTTCATCACTGCTTGGTAAGTTACCAATTTCTCCCATGTTGTCTGGCTCGATTGCCGTAATTGACATTATGGATATTTCCATAAGAGTATTTTGATTTGGGCCTATTTTGTCAATTTGACTGATAGGTAACACATAATCTGTACTCACATGTGAAAATGGATTTATTGGAATTTTTTCCAAACCATATGGAGCATTAACTTTGGTAATTTCCTTCATTGTAGATTTTTCTCTTCCTTTCATGCGATAAAATTCCGCCTCAATGTATTGAGACTCACATGTCTTGAACGGGGCCTTATCACCATACAATGTTCCAACTTGACCATCGAAGCAGTATTTGAGACATTGATGGTATGATGACGGAATAGCTGCATGCTGATGTAGCCAGGGTCTTCCAAGCAAGATATTGAAAGCTGAGTCCTGATCAACAATCATAAAATCCGAATTGGAAACAAGATCTCCAAACTGAGTTCTGAGTGTAACTTCTCCCAGTGGTTCTTGTTCATTTTTATCATATCCTTGCAACATCATGGTAGAAGGAGATAAATCAGATTCCGTGAGGCCCAATCGACGAAGTGTACGAATGGGCATGAGGTTGACTCCTGAACCATTGTCAATAAAAGCTCTTCGAACATCTATACCATTGACTTTTCCAGATAAGTACAAAGGTTTTATGTGCCCATGCACAACATCATCTTCATCATTATCAGTAAAAGATATCACTGCATGACATTCTGCAGGATTATTCTCTATGTGATAAATTTCTGCTGCAGCAATTTCAGCTTCAAACTCCTGAGGACTTGACAAAGCTTCGATGAGTGCTTCCCGAAGATCTCTTGATAGATTCAAAGCATCCAAAATTGATAATTTGGCTGGTACTTGGGCCAAGTGTTTCAATATATCATACTTTTGATCTAGAGGCATGCATTTCCTAATAGGAATATGCGGTTTAGCAGGTACCTTGGAAGCAGATGCTTTGGAAGCTGATGCATCTTGTATTGAAGTTGGCAACATCTATGGTTTTGGAAAATTAGACTGATTAGATCCATTTACTTGTTGAGATAAAGAAGATGGAACCTTTAATCGGTCTTCCAAAATAACTGTGCCGAAGCTGAGTTGGCCATTTGCAGAAGAACTTGCTTGTTCTTTTTGAGCTCGCTGAAGGGCTCTACCACGAGTTTCTGCTGCATATACAGCGCTAGCAGGGTAGAATTAGAGTAGTGGCTCGGAAAGATCCACGTCTTCCCCTATATCCTGAACCTCTAGAACTTCCTCGGGTTCCCTTATTTGATACAGGGAATTCGGGCTCATCAAGACTGGAATATGAATCTGTTAATTGAATCATATTAACAGAACCAAAGATTAACTCTTCGTCTGATAAAGACTCTGCCTGGTTAGCCTGTTTAGGCTGTGCCGTTTGGTGGGACGGTGCCCGTGGCTTTGAAGTAGATGGCATGAAATCAGCCAGAGTCAAAGACAATTTAGGCTTTGATGCATACTCATCTTCTCCTGATTCCTCTTTCTTCTTTGAATTGCGCTGCCCTTTTGAGGATTTGTCCTTTGATGGAGGCTTTACTGAAGCTTTTGTAGGAGACACAATTGGCTTCTTCAATTGTGTTCGCAAAATGGAATGGGTCCGATTGATTGTCTTTCTGACCATCCAATCATCATATTTTTTCGCAGTTTTGCTTTTGACTTCCTGCCACTCGCCTCCTTCTTCTGGATCTGTAGCGGTAATACACGCTACATGAGCTGAAGAACCCTTCAATTTGACTTGTCCCAAGTCGACCATCTTTTGCAGGAGGTCTTTAAAGACAAAACACTCCTGGATGGGATGCCCCAACATTTGATGAAAGGGACAATAATTGGGACGATCTTCATCTCCTTCCTTGTTTGGCCTCTTGGGCACTGGTAATTGAACCAATTTATTTTTCAGAGCTGAAATGAAGTAACCAGGAACTTGCTCACTTCGGAAAGAGTATGTTTTACTCTTCATATCCTCAAATTGTTTTTGTCGTTGATCTTTTTGATCATTTGGACGAAATAGCCTTTGTTGTTGGCGTTCAGGAGGTGGAGCTCTTCGAGAAGATGAAGGTTTTGAAGTAGAAATAGGTACAGGTGCCTGTTTAAGTAGAACTGTAGCAGTTTCTGCTTTACCCATTTTTCTTCCTGGAGCTGATGGAATTACACGAGATTTAACCTTAGCCTGTATAAGGGAATCTTCAATCTGTTGAGCGATCGAAGTAAGGTCTCGAAACCCTCCTGTGTATTTCACAGGGATCAATGGCGTGCGTAATTTGTCACGCAAATTTTCCACACAGATTGGAAACAATTCCTCCTGAGGGAGTGATAAACTCAAGGAATACGTTAATCCCTTCCAACGAGCAATGAAATCAGAGACTCTTTCATTCTCCCTTTGCTTGCAGTTTGTAAGATCGAAAACTGTTGTTTTTGGCAAAGTTGAGCTAAACTGAAGAAGGAATTTTTGACGAAGATCCTCCCATCCGATGACTGACCGGGATTTCAAGCTTGTATACCAGACAAAAGCTGGTCCTTGCAAGTTCGCACGAAGCATCTGAGTTTCACTGCTTCTTGCTGCTCTGGAGTTCCCATCATAGGATCACAACAAGATACGTAATGCGTTAAATGTTGTTCAGGGTCGCCTGATCCATTGAAAGTAGGGAAAATAGGGTTTCCAAAACTAGATGGAGGAGAAATTGAATCTACCCATTCAGGGTAAACTTTCTTTTCAGGTTGAACTTGCGCTCGTTTCCCTTCCATAGTTTCTAACCGAGCTCTTAATGACTCAATAGTAGTTATTAACTTTTGAGAAACGTCAGGTTGAACTTGGTTTTGGGTAGGTGCAATGAATGGAGCTTGGACAGACGTGGTGGTTGGTGCTGCAACTGATGGTAGTGCTGCCAACCGTTGTTGCGTTTGACCCATAGGATTAGACCTCTGTGGGTGTACTGACAAAGGAGGATATTCTTGATCCATCTCAGTAGTTACAACAAATTCCTTCGGCTATCGGACTTCAGCATTCTTAAGAAGAAGACTACTCTGAAGTAGTTCTTCATTCAACCTTCTTAATTCTTTCATTTCTTCCACCTGTTGTGCAAACCTTTGCTCTAATGAGAGCGATTGACCTCCTTCAGAGGAAGGGTGAGAAGTAACCTGATTCTTACCATTCCCCTTATTGGATCCTTTTCGGAGAGGGGGAAGTGGGTTACTTGAAGGAATACCCAGATTTTGGGTAAGCCTTTGATTACGTGTGCGCACACCTTCTTCATTTAGGTCTGTGTGCACGACTTCTTGAGCAGGAACCTCTTCGTCTGATCCCTCTGATTGAGCCTCATCTGGTGAATCAGCAGCAACGACATTGATGACATTAATGGATGCATATTTCATGGAATCCTTTCTATCAGCACTTCTGTGATATTGTCTTCTTCCATGTCCATGATGAGACATGGAATTCCGTTGACTTGATCCCTCAGGAATTTCTTGGAGAACCGTCACTTGGAGAGAATCTCCTGACAGCTTGGCTCTTCGTTCCTCTTGAGGCTTATTCCCTAATCGAGAGAAAACTGACTTTCTCTGAGGGAAGGATTGAAGATTTGAAAAAGTCCCCAGTCCGGTGGACTGGGGGTGTTCCTGTTGCTTCTGCTCAACTCCTCGAATCCCATTCGTTGACTCTGAGGGTTGGGTTAGAGAAGTCCCCAGTCTGGCAAGCTGGGGTGTCTCTTGACATGCTATGTCTGAGATCTTTTTGAAATCTTTCTTGATCTTGCGAATCTTAGTTCGGAAATTAGCTGGATGCATTAACCTGTATCCACTTTTATCACCTGGTTCAACAGACCGTTGGATGATTTCCGAAACTTCTGTCATTTGATGACGTGTTTGCTCCAGACGAGAGGCTTGTGCAATATTCTCGCCTGCTTGATGTAGGAGCAATTCAACAACCTGTTCTCTATATACTTGATTTTGAGATGAACTAGTTGAATCTTGTTCTCGAGCAAGCTTTTGATTATGAACAAAGCCCATTGACTGTGGCCGGCCATGGGCAATAACATTGCATGAAACCATTTTCGGCGGGCTTTGCTGACTGGAAAGCACTGTGAAATGTAGTGCTCCGTGAACACCCCATCCTCTGATATGAACATTAGATGGAGCATTGGAAATTAACTGACGCAATCTTCTTAGTGCGCCAAGGCATGAACGTTGAAGGGTTCTCTGTTGCTTTTCAGCCTTCGGATACCGAGAGACTGATAGAGATGCCAAATCAATCTGGCGTTGTAACCCTTCTATTATCTTAAGATGATTTTCATATTCATCATAAGATAATACCTTCTTCTTTAATTGACAAAGAGTTTTCCATATGTTGAGACGAATATCATGGATTCCATCATCCGTCAACATCTTTGGAATGTCGTACTGGGAATCAGCCAAAGGCCAAAACATGACTGGTACTTCACCTTTTGCCAGTTTTTTCCTCATGTTCAGCATTTCCTCTTTATCATTAAATGAAGATTCTTCTACCTGTTTGGACCAGAGTTGGTGTTTCCTTGTTGCTTCATTGGATTCAACAAGATTGGTAGAGGAATCACTATTCATGCTGGAAGATGAATGACCCAGGGAAGGTTCAGAGAATAACCTGAACCCCAGGCTATCTTCTGATGGAGAAAGAGTTTCACCTGCCGATAGTAAAGCATCAGACATGACTGGTTTTACGTTTGCAAGTGCCTCGAGATAGGAGGGCTTTCTCGTCACTACATTGCCTTCTGAAGAATTCTCTAGGCAATGTGAATCACTACTGCGGAGAGGACTTTCGCAGCGAAGTTCATCACCATGAGGAGGACTATCATGATGGGTTACAGCAAAAGATGAGATCTCTTGCTCCTTAGTCTTCTGACCACACAGAGGGTTCCTGTGGCTCTCATCTGAAGAAGAAACTTCAAGATTGACCGAATTTTCATGAAGCAAGGCTTCATGAGGAAGTGTCTGTTGAAGACCTTCAGAATTAATGTTCCTGTTATTGGGAACTGAGGGAGTAGAATCTTGAATTTCGATAGATAAATGTCTGAGGGCTTCAAGAACTCCAGCATCGAGTAAGGCCTTGTTGCAGATTGGCCTTTGATCTCCTGACTGTGCTGGGCGGATCTTTTTCTTAGATGCCTTTTTACTCGCTTTAGAAACCACTTGATGACGAAAGTGATTGCTCTGAGCAGGTGTATGTGCCTGATCAGGAAAGATGGTCAGGTTAGGCTGACGATCATCGCTCAAATCAGGTGTATGTGCCTGACTTGGTTGTCCGTATGATATGGGGGAGTATGCCCCATAACCCTCTTGGACTGGAATAGATGTGTGTGTCTGTTCTGGAGTGAATTGTTGATGTGTCAGTCCACTGCTAGGGATAGATTTATGTGTCTGTCCCTGAGATGATGCTGAAGATGTTATGATATCCTGGAAAGCATCCAGAATATGAGCAGGAATTTGCTTCTGCTCTTTCACCATTGACAAAATATGCTTGGTGACTTCAGCCGCCGGAACAGGGATATACGTCCATTCCGGGCTTGGAGTAGGTGTATGTGCCTGCTCCTGTCCTCCTTTTCCTGTCAGTGAATCCTGACAGTACTCAAGTGTGGAGGCAGAGAGTTTAGTCTGCCCCCTGTTTGTCGTCGGGACTTTCCGACTGACTTCTCCATGCGCTACCAAGCGATACTGTTGGTAGGCCTGATTAGTATTAGCAGGTGTATGTGCCTGCTGATTACACTTCGCCAAACGCGGTTGACGAGATCCATCATATGTAGTCAGACGATCCTGCTGACTAACTGATGATGTATAAGCAGGTGTATGTTCCTGCCTATGGTACTCCGCCGGAATTGCCTGGCGGGATCGGCTTGATGCTGTCAGATGAGTCTGCTGGATAGCTGAATTAAAACGGGCAGGTGTGTGTGCCTGCTCGTTGTTTTCCACCAAGTTAGGTTGGTGGACTTCTCCGGAGATGGCAGGGATGACAACCTGCCAATTGTTAACCGGATTCCGTCTCTGGCGGTTCATCTTGCCTGCTCGGGTTCGAGGAACCTGAGCTGAATGCCTGGAGTCGGTACCCTCATCTTGTTGAGGGCGCACTACCGCACGAGTCTGGCGGCGATTGTTGATGGGAGCCCTTGAGAATGACTCCTGTCTTTTTGAATTAAGGCCCCGAGGGACCTGCTCATTCACTTCCTCGGAGTAAGTGAATGAATGGAAATTGCGTTCCGGGGATAACGACCCGAAACGGTTGGAGACGGTAGTCAGCACCGCCTGCTTCTTGATTGCTGGTCGCCGTTGTCCGGACGACCAGGTAGAATTGTTAACTTGGAGGGCTTGACGAGCGGCCTCCAGAGTTGGGATAGTACCGTTGCGACGGTACTCCTTAACCAGTGCATTAGAAACACAGCATTGAAGACGCTGAGTTGGTAATGTCATCCTCAGAGCGGATGACGTTCCAGCAGGAGTAGCAGCATTGGTTTTCACAGCAGCAGACCTCACAGTAGAGGTGTTCACAGCAGCAGTATTCACAGGGGTGAATTTAAGGAAAGCCATTTCTGCAGAAGATCTTGAGAAAAGAGTGCCTGTTCCATGTAACAGACATAATCAAGATGAATCCGGCTACTGCATCTTTTGGATGAGCACATGTCAATGATTGCTTTGTTGGCCCAAGGGGCCTAACAGATAAGAAGAACATCACTTTAACTTGGTTAAGGATTCACGTCGGGTTCACCATTTTTGTTTCGCGCGGAATCCGGGGATGACCTCCTGGACGGGAGATTCAAACGTTCCGATCGGTTTCTAACGGGTTTGTTCGTAGAACCGGAAACATCCAATGATTCCACATCCGTTTGGACCTACATTCCAAAGGCAGGCGCTCATTAGCTTGTGGGCTAATGAGGCTTGGGAATTTGCATTGGTCGAGAGGATGGGAGGTCGGACTCATCACACCTTTTTGAGGGGAATTATTGTCTACTCCGGGACTCTCTTTATAGATTTAAGTTACGTTCGTGAATCCTTATTACATTACCAAGTATAAAATGTGCTTTCCTTTAGTTTTAACAATCAATGATTAAATATGCAAGAAATTTTAGAGAATCTTTTATATGTATTCGAGGTTATTCATTAATAGAGAATCATCTATATCTGTTTAGAGATTCTTGGTCAATGATATCCTTCAAAAAATTTATATAAAAGTCTCTTGGTCATTATGATGACCAGGCTGGTTTTAAAGCCACTCAGTGGGGCACTTGAAGTTTATCGTCATTCAGAAGGACAGAGATTATTTCAAAGTTGGGATCGAACCCATAAATGGGCTACTTACGTATCCTTTCTTTTGGAAAAGGAATCAGAACCCATGTAGTTCGAGGAATGAGATATGATGTTTATGATTGATGGCTCAAAGATGAATGTCATAATTACTTTTACACTCTAAGATCACGTGAGTCATGCTCGGTGTGAGAAACAAGAGGTATTGGTAAAATTTAGACAATTGTGCCATAAAAGATGCAATCATAAGAATTTGTTTTGGGGCTTATGTATAGATGACTGCCCAGATAGACGAAGGTTTAGGATTTACTTTTAGGGAGAAAATCCATGAACAGGGTCCACAAAGTTATATGTGCTTCATGGAGATTTGAATACTCTACTCTTGGGGCTTACTCCTAAGGAGGATGCCCAAGTTAGGAGGGGACTTATGATTGGGTTTTTCTCCTGAAAAGGATACCCAAATCAAAGGTAATTTATGACTGGTTAAGAGAAGTTTAAGGGGACTTGGGGCTTATTCCTGAAAAGGAATCCCAAGGTTATGACTGAGTCTTATTCCTGAAAAGGAAACCCAGGTTAAGGATTAAGATTTGGGGCTTACTCCTGAGGAGGATGCCCATATCAAAGGTTTTATAACTGGGGATTATTCCAGAAAAGGAGACCCAGGTTATGACTGAGTCTTATTCCTGAAAAGGAGACCCAGGTTAAGGGACTTGGGTCTTACTCCTGAAAAGGAAGCCCAAGGTTATGACTGAGTCTTATTCCTGAAAAGGAAACCCAGGGTAAGGATTAAGATTTGGGGCTTACTCCTGAGGAGGATGCCCATATCAAAGGTTTTATAACTGGGGATTATTCCTGAAAAGGAGACCCAGGTTATGACTGAGTCTTATTCCTGAAAAGGAAACCCAGGTTAAGGATTAAGATTTGGGGCTTACTCCTGAGGAGGATGCCCATATCAAAGGTTTTATAACTGGGGATTATTCCTGAAAAGGAGACCCAGGTTATGACTGAGTCTTATCAAGAAAAGCAGACCCAGGTTAAGGGACTTGGGGATTACTCATGAAAAGGAAGCCCAAGGTTATGACTGAGTCTTATTCCTGAAAAGGAGACTCAGGTTAAGGATTCTCTCATTTTAAAGGATAAGGTTGAATGAATGAACTCTCAATCTTTGGTGACATAAAGATGTTTAAATCACTAGGTTTTGAGAGATATTTCACAGAATTCCTTTCAGACAAGGATGTCAAATCAAGAAATCATGCCATAAATGGTTTTGAAGAGTATCTTGAAGATTGAATCTTGAATAGGAAAGGTGAAATGGCTTAAGAGGGAAAAAATGGGCAAGATGGGCACCCAAAAAGATAGGGGCGTGCAAGTATTAAAAGTCGCGCAAGTCCTGCGGCGGCGCGCAAGTATTGGTCGCGCAAGTCTACTTGCGCGACATGAGGGATACTTGCGGGATTTTCAACCAGAGTTGAAATACTTGAGCGACTCTTTATTAAACCCTTTATAATCCTCTTGATGTTCTTCCAGAGAAGGGACGCGCAAGTTATATTGAAGGAATTAAGTCGGCGCGCAAGTGTTTGATAAGTTTCAACACTTAGGCCTTCCTTCTTCTCTTTAGATCTTCCATCCTAGGTAAGAAATTACCTTAGAAGTGTTCTGGAAGCTTCGAGAAGAGACTTGGGCATCGGGAGCTTCAATCTGAGTTTCTGAAAAAAGATCCTCTCGAATGGGGGGCCCACAGGGTCTATTTATAGGAAAAAGAAGACCCAGGGTGGTTACCGGGCGGTTACCAATTAGGTCGCGCAAGTCACCTGCGCGACCAAGGTAGCCGCGCAAGTATACTTGCGCGGCAGTGGTATCACTTGCGCGGTGGATTTTCTGTTGATCCTTTGTTCATGCCTTTGTCGATTTTTGATGTTTTCTTCAAAGGATGAATCACTTTCAGCTGAGATATTCCCTTTTCCGACCTTTAGATTCTGTGACGAAAGGAGCGTCAACATGGAACCATTAAAATCCGAAATTCATTCTAAAATAAAGTAACATTTCCATACTTTCCAAGAGTACCCCTCCTCTCCTCTTATAAAAGGCCCCCACCTCTACCACCTTACCCACACTTAAAAAGCCTTTGGCACGTCCAACACCTGACCATTTTATCTCTCCACATCCCTCTCTTACTCCTTGATGCATCACTTTGGGAATAAGTCCTCCCAAGGAATCCTTTGAGCTCAAATCTAAGAGAGTTACCCGATTTTAAGGTGATGTCTTCGCCTGTGTTGTTTTTTTTTATTTTGCTTCTCCAACCCCCTAAACTATTTTTATTCATTTATTTGGTAACAAATCCAGTATCTTAAATATAATAGGATGTTGTTATAAGAATATTTCGAGCTACACTTACACCCATCTACATCTAATGGTTAAAGAACATACTGTTTCTGTGGTTGGCGAATTTCTGCCTCACGAAACGATGATTGTTCAATATTCTTTTAAACACATTTAATGGTGGCCATTAAGATGTCACCCTATTTATATATGATATATATTATGTTTATGTTTTCCTTATACTTATTTATTTTTCATTTGTGGTATACCATTATGGTTTTCATTGTGGGTAAACACGATAATTTCATTTTAGGAAATGCGGACTACCGCCCCCTCAAAGTGATGTGATTTGTTAATGCAATATGTGGGACATATAAAGGATGGATTTAAAGTTATTATATATGTTGTTATACTGGAATTATAATATACCTCTATATCATTATTATATCTTTCCATTAATGTATGATATATAAATGAAAGTAGCTTTCATGCATATGTACGGCCTACCGTCTCCATGAACAGTGCATTTCATTTCTTATCCCCAAATGTAATGTACTATTATAAGTAAATATATATAATGGATATATATTATGTATGTTACATTTAAATGATTAATATAATTCTGGAATTAAAATATACATACCTCTCATTTAGTTTTAATTCCATTAATATGACATAGAAATGAAACTAGCGTTCATGCGTACCTACGGCTTACCGTCTCCATGAACGGTGCATTTCATTTCTTAACTCTAAAGGATTATGTGATATTATAAATAATTGTATATGCTATATATATATATATATATGATATATATGATATCCAAATTAGGAATATCGTTCTAGATATAAAGATCCTTTAACCACACAAACAACATGTAATTGTAAGAAGTCCACTTTCGACATAAGAACCAAATATCGACAAAACAAACATTATTAACTTAAATGATTACATAATGTTTATAACATGGAAATAAGTGATATAAAAGTAATAATGAACATGAAAAAGGTTCATAAGAAAGTATAAATTAACTCAAGTTTATTATTCAGGACTTTAAATAATAATTGAGTCATGTCGGACCCGAGGTAAGGGACTTCGTCTCAATCTCCTTTCATTGATGCATAATTCATTTTATACACAACATTATTTTATACGGTGTATAAACCCCATTGAATTTTAATTTTATTCAAAAGGAATATTTTTATATGAAGCGTTTTACTAAATGAAAAAAAGGAATGTTTCTTTTAGCTTACGCGGTTACAACAACCTTTTCCGCCGCCGCGAGTATTATTTGGTCTTTGGCTTCCTCAACAAGCCGTGATGTTTTTAAAATGAAATAAATACCATATACACTTTTATGTATTTTGGTATTGAATAAGGTTTTTATAATGAATTTGTTATGTTAATATATTTGAGTGATATATTGTGATCAAAGTGTGGAAATTTTTTCTTTCCATTATATTTTTTTTATGTCTTATGATTTTATAATGGTACATGGACATTTGATGGGGGGTTACGTGATAAACCATATGATGGGTGGTGCTGTGAATACAGGATGGGTGGTTATGTTATAACCTCCAATGCATTGGGTATGGAAGTCGGCCGTATGGCTATTCCATTAAGTATGTATGGAAGTTGGCCGTATGGCTATTCCATTAAGTGACATGTGTGAAAGTCGACCGTATGGTTATTCCATTTAAGTATGTTTATGTCCCACGTTAACTTTATATGTTATGTGTTCTTTATATGGGTTTTATGGTAATCCTTTGGTTACAAAAGGGTAAATAATGATATTTTATTTAGTGAGGAGTTTATACTACTTCCGAAAGGTGAAAGTCATTACTTTGATAAAGTATACATGGTTTAATTGTTGCTTTGAAAAAACTAATAGTTTTCATTCTGTGTGTATCCCTTGCTGAGCTTTTTATGTTCACCACAAGTTTTTTTGAAATGTTTTTCACAGGACGTAATGTGGAATATAGTCAAGGATGGTATCAAGGGAAAGTCATGTTATCTAATACATGTAACTAGACATGTTTCTTTTTAAGAGTTTTTATTTTATGGAAATTTATTAGAAGTGACTACATTGTAATCTTTTGAGATGTAATAGTTATGTCGTAATTCTTTAAAACTCTAAACCTGAAAATATCCTCAATGTGAATTAATCACTTAATTCAATATTAAGTAAGGTTTAATGTCGGGGCCTTATGGTTGGTATCATAGGTCGGTTTAGACAACTTTAGGAGTTAGAAAAATGTTAAAATATAAATTAATTTATGGTATTATTGAAATGATATAGCATTTAAATATTACCATGTCGCTTCGCCTAAGATATTTATGGGTTATTGTTGATTTCTTGACTAAATCTTCTCATTTCCTTACTATAATTGATACTTTTTCCCTAGATCAACTTTCTAGTTTGTATCTTAATGAGATAGTAGGGTTACATGGAGTTCCTCTCTCAATTGTGTCCGATCGTGATCCTAGGTTTACTTATAACTTTTGTAAGGGCCTTCAGAAGTCGTTGGGTACGGAATTAAATTTTAGTAGATCTTTTCATCCGTAATCAGATGGGCACTTAGAACAAAAAATTCAGACCTTGGAGGATATTCTTCAAGCTTGTTCGATGGATTATCAGGGAAGTTGGGACCAACATCATTCTTTGGTTGAGTTTTCTTATAATAACAGTTTTCATTCCAGTATACAGATGGCACCCTTTGAGGCATTATATAGGAAGCGGTGTCTAACTCTAGTATTTTGGGCTGAAGTGGGTGAAAGGAAGCTGATGGGACCAGAATTGGTAGAAGAGATGGCAGAAAAAGTATAGTTGATTCAGAAACACATGAGAACAGCTCAGAGCAGGAAGAAGAGTTATGCGGATAACCGGAGGAAGGATCTATCTTTCTAGGTAGGTGATCATGTTTTTCTCAAGGTTTCTCCATGGAAAAGTGTGATGAGATTTGGTAAGAAAGGAAAGCTGAGTCCAAGGTTCATTGGACCATATGAAATTTGAAGGAAAGTTGGATCAATTGCATACCGAGTGGCTTTACCTCTGAGTTTATCTCATGTACACAATGTTTTTCATGTTTTGATGTTGAGGAAGTATATGCCAGATCCATCTCATGTTTTGAGTCCAGAGGTAGTTCAGCTGGAGGAGAACCTATATTATGAAGAACAACCAGTCCAGATTCTTGACCGAAGAGGGCATGTGTTGTGAAATAAGGTAATTCACCAGGTAAATGTTTTGTGGAAAAACCATATTGTTGAAGAGGCAACATGGGAATCTGAAAATGCTATGAGGGATAAATACCACCACTTATTTTGATAAGTGAATAAAATTGCGAGGACATAATTTTCAAAAGGGGGAAGGATGTAACATCCCTGGTAAATAATGAATAAAACATTTTCAAATTTATTAATATTTACGAATTAAATATTAATATTAATTTAAAGGGGTTTCTATGTTCAATAGCATACCCGATACACAACAAAGAGTTTCTTTGAAATCTTACGTTGCACACTAGTAATAAAATAATATTTTTTTTAAATGGTAGTTAAAACATAGCCATTGTATTGGCAGAAATGGATAGAAATAACTAAACTATGATTATATATGTTTTTTAAATGTTTTTACTTTTATCTAATAAAATATAAATGTTTAAAATACGGAAAGAATTCAATTTTAGGCGTATATGCCCAAGTGTTCACTAAAGGTTCACTTATCTCCTTTTGATGGAAAAACATCATTAAATATATTTTTGTTCACTCTTATACATTCTATTGGACCAAATAAAACTCTTCTTTATAATCGGGACATCAAAATTTACTTTGTGTAATTTTTTTGTATTTTTCTGATAAAGTTCTTTTATTTAATGAATAGTGAAAGATGTTGTATTTTAATTCAAAACCACTTTTTAATCTAATTTTTTTATATAATTATATTATATTTTGAATTGGTTTTAAAGTTCAATTAGAATATATTTTTACCATTTCATCTAATTGTGGTCATTGGAATTAATTTCACATTGAAAACGGACTTAAACTAGTGTCAATCTTTTGATAAATATTGTTTTATAAAAACACGTTATTTGCTCTGACAACGTTAATTAATTATTAAATTAATTAATGCAACTTATATGTTTTGAATTTTGTAAAATAGACTTCATTTTTAAATTCTGAATATCAAATATAGCTTAGGGTCATGTTTTTGTATTTTTCTGAAGATCTTCAATTTTTAATGAATAGTGAAACCACTAAGTGGTACTTATAAAAACTGATTTTCCGTTTAAATGAAATTTTACCACCTATGTGTTTTGAATTTCAAAAATCTGACATACATGGTTGTAATTAAGATGTAAAATGTGGTTCAATGGAATTAAAATATATTTTTGGCGAATAGTAACTTTTATGTTTTTAATTGCGATTAGAGGTAATTAGTGTAGTTTAAGGTAAAAATAATGTTTTAATAATATGAGATGAGCTTGAAACATGTCCTACCCTTATTGGATGTGTCATGACCGACCAAGATAATCCATGGATCAACTTGGGGACCCCATGAAGCCACTTGGGAAGGAAAATGACATTATTATCTTTTTATTTAATGTAAAAGTAAAAATTACACAAACATGAGTTGTTTTACTAAAATAGTTATTAAATGGGGTTATACAAGTCATATTTCTGACTATAAATATTAATTGGTAAGGTAAAAATATTTCCAACATCATAGTATTTTTTTTATAATTTTTGGACATTATATAAATTATATTATTTATGACACCATGATGATGCAACGATTACATCATTATTTAACGATTTAAATAAAATGGAAAGATAATGTAAAATAAAAGACTTACACATGTCAAAAACCTATTGGATGGGTGGACTTTGAACCCGTATCACCCTATACTTGAAATTCATCAATGTGGGACCATTAAAATCCGAAACTCATTCTAAAATAATGTAACATTTCCTTACATTCCAAGAGTGCTCCTCCTCTCCTCTTATAAAAGGCCCCCACCTCTACCACCTTACCCACTCTTCCAAAGCCTTTGGCTCGGCCAAACCCTTCCCATTTTGTCTGTACACATCCTTCTCTAACTCCTTGAAGCCTCACATTGGGCAGAAGCCTTTCCAAGGAAGCCTTGGAGCTCAAATCTAAGAGAGTTACCCGATTTTAAGGTGATGTCTTCACTTGCGTTCTTTTGTTTTATTTTTCTACTCCAACCCCCTAAACTCTTTTCATTCATTTATTTTGCAACAACTCCAGTATCTTAAATATACTAGGATGTTTTTATAAGATTATTTTTAGCTACACTAACACACATCTACATCTAATGGTTAAAGAACATACTGTTTCCGTGGTTGGCGAATTTCTGCCTCACGAAACGATGATTGTTCAATCTTCTTTTAAACACCTTTAATGGTGGTCATTAAGATATAACCCTATTTATATATGATATATATTATGTTTATGTTTTCCTTATGATTATTTATTTTTCATTTGTGGTATACCATTATTGTTTCCATTTTGGGTAAACACGATAATTTCATTTTAGGAAGTGCGGACTACCGCCCCCTCAAAGTGATGTGATTCGTTAATGCCATATGTGGGACGTATAAAAGATGGATTTAACGTTATTATATATGATGTTATACTGGAATTATAATATACCTCTATATCATTATTATTTCTTCCCATTAATGTATGAGATAGAAATGAAAGTAGCGTTCATGCGTACGTACAGCTTACCGTCTCCATGAACTGTGCATTTCATTTCTTATCCCCAAATGCAATGTACTATTATAAGTACATATATATAATGGATATATATGATGTATGTTACATCTAAATGTTTAATATAATTCTGGAATTAAAATATATATACCTCTCATTTAGTTTAAATTCCATTTATATGACATAGAAATGAAAGTAGCGTTCATGCGTACGTACGGCTTACCGTCTCCATGAACGGTGCATTTAATTTCATACCTCTAAATGATTATGTGATATTATAAATACATGTATATTATAGATATATATGATATATATGATATCCAAATCAGGAATGTCATTCTGGATATAAATAACCATTGACCACACGAACAACATGTAATTGTAAAAAGTCCACTTTCGACTTAAGAACCAAATACCGACAATACAAACATTATTAACTTAAATGATTACATAATGTTTATAACGTGGAAATAAGTGATATTAAATAAATTATGAACTTGAAAAAGTTTCTTAAGAAATTAGAAATTAACTCAAGTTTATTATTCAGGATGTTAAAGAACGATCGAGTCAAGTCGGACCCGAGGTAAGGGACTTCGTCTCAATCTCATTTCATTGAGGCATATTTCATTTTATACACAACATTATTTTATACGGTGTATAGACCCCTTTTACATTTAATTTTATTCAAAAGGAATATTTTTATATGAAGAGTTTTAGTTAACGACAAAAAGGAATGTTTAATTTAACGTACGCGGTGACAACGACCTTTTCCACCACCGCGAGTATTATTTGGTCTTCGGATTCCTCAACAAGCCGTGATGTTTTTAAAATGAAATAAATACCATATTCTCTTTTATGTATTTTGGTATTGAAAATGGTTTTTATAATGGATTTGTTATGTCAATATATTTGAGTGATATATTGTTATCAAAGTGTGGAAATGTTTTCGTTCCATTATATTTGTTTTATGTCTTATGATTTTATAATGGTACTTGGACATTTGACAGGTGGTTACGTGATAAACCATATGACGGGTGGTGCCATGAATACTAGGACATGTGGATACATTATAACCTCCAATGCATTGGGTATGGAAGTCGGCCGTATGGCTATTCCATTAAGTATGTATGGAAGTTGTCCGTATGGCTATTCCATTAAGTGATATGTGTGGAGTTCGACCGTATGGTTATTCCACATAAGTATGTTTATGTCGCAAGTTACCATTATATGTTATGTGTACTTTATATGGGTTTTATGGTAATCCTTTGGTTACAAAAGGTAAAGTAATGATATTTTATTCAGTGAGGAGTTTATACTACTTACTAAAGGATAAATGCATTACTTTGATAAAGTATACATGGTTTACTTGTTTCTTTGAAAAAACTAACAGCTTTCATTATTTGTGTATCCCTTGCTGAGATTTTTATGCTCACCCCAAGTTTTTTTGAAATGTTTTTCATAGGACTTAATGTGGAATAGGGTCAAGGATGGTATCAAGGGAATTTCATGCAATCTAATACATGGAACTAGACATGTATCTTTTTAAGTGTTTTTATTTTATGGAAATTTAGTAGAAGTGACTACTTTGTAATCTTTTGAGATGTAATAGGTATGTCCTAATTCTCTAAAACTCTAAACCTGAAAATATCCTCAATGTGAATTAGTAATTTAATTCAATATTAATTAAGGTTTAAGGCTGGGGCCTTATATTAATGTATTTTCATGAAGGAATAAATAGAACAATATTCACATATTTTCACATTTCTAAGATCGTTATGATTCATGTAATGTAATGTGAGGATAGAAAATAGATTTTCAGTTTATCTCCCATAATATTTGATTATTCATGAGGATAATCATTTCATTTTATATCATACTCAACATTAACATTCTTCCTTCATATTCTATCCATTGGCCAAAAACCTAAAGTATAGTGTGAGAAACAATAATCATATTAAGACAACCACATAATCATAAAAAATAACTTAACAAATATATAAATCAAGACACCATTGTTTAAATATATGACAATTTATGATTATCCTAGGTCATTTATGGTAATTATTCAAATCCATCATCGTGGTTCGTAGAGATTTTGTGAAAGTCTAACGTATATTCTTTAGGGGAGTCAAACGAAGTGTTTAGAAGGGATCATTGGCGTGGACTAGGTGATGATTTAGTCAAGCTCAATCCTCTCATTTCAGAGTTATTACCCCCTCATAAAACTATTCCATTAGTATGTCCACTTTTAGTATATCGAAAGAGACATATTTTCCTAAAAATTACTTTTTATTTCATTCAAAAATAATCTTGGAATGCCTCTTATACAATGAAATTCCCACAGACATATCCTTAGACATATCCTTCGGGATCCCATAAAAATTTAATCATACATGTTTCAAAAGGTGAACTAAACAATTTATCTGATACCAAATATAAATACCCAATATATATATATATATATATATATATATATATTATACATTAAAATATGAATATTCGTTATAGTTAACAAATTCATTTCTGAGGATTGAAATGGTTTATTTTTTCTGGAGAGTCGTTACAGAATCTTCTTCTGTTATGAATTATCCTCAACATACCCCATAAAAATTATCCTATTTAGTCATCTTAATACTCGTTTTAAACATAGTCTGTTCATTGTAAACTGTGGAAAGGTAACATAATTATGGGCGATCTCATATTCCCAATAAGGGTAAACATGGAAGACATCAATCAAATATCATATGAAATCATAAGGTAAGCATAATGGTTTTTGGTAATGAATATAAAATTCAGTGTTCGTACATAATATATCATTGATCATAAACATGATAAATATAGGAAAAATCATTATTTAAAAATAGATGAACCATATGAGTGAAAAATCATTATAAATAAATAATGCACTAGTTTTTCATGTTAAATATGTTTTGCACTATCATAATTACAGAAGCCATTTTATATGTCATGGTTTTCATCTAAGGCCCCAATATGATAATGTTTTTGGAATCAATCCTTATTTCTCATTTCATAATGGATCATACATCATCACATATTTCACATATGGATCAAGAACATCGACTTGATTTCTACTGTGAATCAATCACATCTAATTATTTCCCATTACTATATCATTATAAATAAAATGTTACCCAATGCATTAGAGGAAGATATAGGTCCCACTCATGAAATAATGAAAATCATATATATATGTTCCACAATACTATAAAACGTTAATTGTATAAGAATCATTTAAAATATATGACTTTTATAAAACATTATCCATATCAGAACCTGTGAAAATAATGGATTCTCATAAATAATTCATCATACCGTAACCCATAAATTGGAAATATGTTTTATAATTATATCATCAAATTCATCAAAGAAAAACCCATGGAAATGGAAATAATTAAAAAAATATCTCAACATTATAATCATATAACAACTAATGAAATAATAAATATTTTCTAATATCATCATATCTCAAGAAAAACATAAGCCACAACTATTGTTGATTTCTTAGATGAATGAAATTTCAATATTATATAATTAATGTATTATTTAGGATAATATCATTTCATTTTTGAAAACATTTTTTAGAAATGAAAATATTAATTAATTATAAGTAAATAATTTTATTTGGAAATAATCTATGAAATTTGTGATGTATTCATTAAATAAATGAGTGTTCATGATGATAGGAAATACCATTCAGGTCTTATATATTAAAAGAAAGATCTGTTTTACATTTTCAAAATAAAATCAAAATAGACATGTTAAAATAATGTCAAAAGATTACTTTTATACCATTTTTTTATAGTTAAAACTTGGAAAAAATGTAATTAAATAATCATTTTATTATTGTATAAAAATTTATGATTATTTTAGAATATATGGAAAATTAAGAAATAAGTGCAATCGACTAATGGGAGAAATAAAATTGGTTTAACAATAAATAATATTCGTTGGGACTCAAAAGAACATGAAGAGGGGAAAATTATTGGAAAACATATATGTTCATAAAATATGCAGAGTATGAGAATCTTTATTATTTTTTGGGAAAGAATATCATAATATCAAATTATTGAAATCCTTTTATGAATAATCCTAAAAAATATAACAATATAACACAAAACCATTTCCATTTAGTATCTTTTGGGTTGTAAGTCCCTTGAAATAAAGAAAATGATATGGATGTGTGTATAATATAATTTTTTTAATAAGTATCATTAAATACATTAATTTAATGTATATACATGATATAAATAAATTTGGGGGAAATATATCATATGTCTCCTAGAAAAAATATGATTCTATAAATCCATTACATTCATTAGTAAAATATGAATATTAAGCACCATAAAAGAATAAAATTTTACAAAGCATTATATACAATGAAAATATAAAAAAACATGGTATATAATGTAATATGGGTTTTATATACACCTCATAAATAGATACATATTTATAATTATACTCATGTCAGCAAGAAGACAAATAGGGACAAAAAACCCTTACTATAAGCCCCAACTTCCATCACATGCATTGTAACCTCATGTATAATAAATATATACTTATTATAAATATATAATATATCCTTTATGATATTACTAATTCCATATTAGATTAAATTATTACTTTTTGTTACTTATTTATTAATGAATACTTGAAAAAACCACATTTTGTGTAATATCTATTTTATTTTTCTTGTATGTTTGTGTTTAATATTTTGGGACCCCATAAATTTGTCAGAGTTTCATTATATCTATAATGTAAAACATGATATAAATATCATATATATTAATTATATATATATATATTTATAGTAATCAATTAAATTTAGATAGAGAAAAATAAGTACAACATTTATGGAGACAGAAGGTCATTCGTACAGATGAACGTTGTTTCCGTTTTGTCAATGGGTGAAACGAAAGAAATGTAAATAATATATTAACATTAAAAAATAATGATTATTTCATGTATATCATATATTTTATTACCCTATACTTACCTCATATCATATAAATATTAATTGATGAATGAATCACATGACTTCGTGTGTCGGTAGTTAATGGTACTAACGAACGATGTTATAGTATTCCTATTAAACGGACATTAAGAAGGTATATGTGATATAAAATTTTATGGAGTATAATTATTTATTAAATTTCTTATAAATATGTTTATTATATTATTTTATCCATATGTAAGAGTTGCTGAAAGAAAAAACAATCATCGGTTAGTAAGGTAGTAGTCTGTTATACACTTGATAAATTGTTTTGTTTACAACTTTATACAAGTGAATAAAGTTTTAGGTCCTGAAATATAGATAATAAAATATTGTTATATGTTATGGAGTTATTTTATTATATAATAATTTTATAATAATATTTTCATATGTTATAGGATGTGACAAAACAAAAACTAATGGTTAAGGACTTTACCTCTTCATTAGAGAACCAATATTTAATTACATGTAAATATTTCATATGAAAATTTTAATATCATAATAAGGAATGTAGGATTCGTGGATAAATTTAATGAATTTATTTGGGAAGGTCTTTACTTAACCAAAATGTTTTTGAAGTGTGAAAAGTATAAGAGTTTCAAACACCTTTAATATGTGGGGGAAAAGGTAAAGTAGAAATTTTTTAAAAGTATAAAGTGTACCGATGTTTTTTATATGTAAATATGAATAAAAATGTCTTATTATATACTATTAGATGATATAATGGACATATAGGTCCTTTAAATGGGATTTTAGCATGTTTAAAGGTAATTTTATTCCATATTTTTTTAGTTCAACCACTAGAATAACCATTTTATCCTTAATTGTCATAAATAATTTTTATTATTTTTACTGTAACTATAGAACAAAAAATATGTTTAAATAATAATATAATATTTATTATCATTATTCCAATTAAATATTAAATTATTAAAATATATATATCTCTAAAGTGTAAATTTTTAATTTCTAAATAAATTTTTGATAAAAAATTGATTTTATTTAGAGATAATTTTCTAAATTATAGATATTTTTCTTATTAAAATTAAATATTAACATGATTAAAATGATGAAAATTTCATATAAAAATTTAATATTGAACAAATTTTACTTTTAAAACCATCATAAAATAAAACCGAGCATGTAAATTATTTAAATGAAATGATATCTTTTAAAAAATTAATATTGTCTAATATTTCTCAAAAAAATAATATTTTCTTAAATTTATCATAAATTCCCTAAATGATAATTTATAATTTTAGATTTAAAATATTATGATTATTTTTTAATGTAAATTTTCATAATTTGGTAAAACTAAATTTTAATATTTTATCAAAAAAAAAACATTGAAAACATTTTCTATGAAAATGGTATTTTTGAAGAATATAAATATATTACTGAAATTTACATATGTTTCAATATATATTTTTTCATCATTTTAAAAAATTAATGTTTATATTCATGAGGTGGTTATTCATATTCATTCCTCTAATTTTAATGGTTCGTTCATAATGATCATGTATAAATAAAAATATTAATATTGTATCAAAGGTTTTTAAAACTTACTGTTGCATGTAACATTAGCTATCAATGAAAATAAATTTATTTTAATTATTTTCTCTGAAAATATCAGAGAGATATGTTGATTATCATTAAAAATTTCTTGATATTTAATCATATAATTATTATTGTATGGAATGACATTTTTAAAAATAATATGTTAAGATGTTTTCATGGGAATGTATCATTATATCTTGTTATTTCATTATATATTAAATATAAATAAAATGTATGCATTATATATAATAAAAATAATTAATCTTTTAGTTTTATAAAATATTTCTTTAAGGAAATTTCAGAAGATCAAGTAAATTTCATATTTAAAATGTGTATTTATTCTAAAAAACATATGTTTTTATTTAAGTAAATATTCTCCAATAAAATTAATGATTCAAAATGGGTGTTCAAAAAATATACCATCTATCACAATTCTCTTGAGGAATTATAAATATATCTCCACTATTAAAGAAATGACCCATCACTTACTTTTTTATTCAAAATAATTTATGGTGTATAAATTTATGGTTTCTTCATATACTATTTTCTTAATTACTTCGATTGAAGGATGTTCACATAGACTTCATACATCGATTTATTATCAATAATTGTTTTCTTAATTATATTCAATAATTATAATATATGTAAATACAAAATGATTAAAGATTTTGGCTAAATGAATTCTTGAGGTGTTTACTAAAATCTGCATTCCCTCCATGGGTTCATTGTGATGTATTTATATTGAACCCATTTTCTTTTAATCTATTATTTATGATGTTATGTATAATTATTTTATAATGGAACACATATGTTTGGTTAATGACGAGTGAGGTCCTATATAACACAACAGTTAATTGGTTAAGGTTTCATATAACATTATGATATAGAATGTTGTACCAATGTGATGTGAGAAGCTATATTCCCATGTTAATTTGTAAATTATATGTGGGAATATTTTTTCATAAGTATGTTATATGAGTGAGATTCAAGAATTTTTGGTCACAAATTGGTTGATTGAAAATGATTGAGGATGCTATGTTCTTGTATATTGTTTAAATGTGATGCAAAAACCATTGTACACAATATTTTATATGATTATTTATATTTCATAAAAGAAATATGTTTCATATTTTTTTTTATTCTAATGAATTTGTTATGACCTCATGGATCATGCTCATTGAATCAGTATTTTCATTCATTTATTATTTTATACAGTTCTATATTCCCTAATTTATGACCAATTATCTCTTTTGTATACTTTTTTATATTTATTTTTTATATCTCTATATTGATATTATTCTCAGTAATATTTCATTTTAATCAATTATTTTTACCCTTACTGAAAATATGTGGTAACTCATTTTTTATATGTCGATTTTTTTAGTTTTTGATAATTTTTTACATAATATGTTTCTAGAAGTGTATTCTTAAAATCATATAATAGATAACCCATTAAAATTAGCTTCGAACTAGAATGTGACAAGACTTGAAGAATTATCAATCACTATAGGATAGTGACTGGAACATGGGAATCAAAAAACCCCAGAGGGAATGATTATGACCTACCTTAAAAAGAACTTGTTGTATATAAATATATGCTCTAAATAACATCCAAAAGGGAATACTACAAGAAATAATATTTCAAATCGTAGTGATATAACGTTAATGTAGAGGAAAAACTCAATATAAATATCTAATCAACAAAAATGGAAATCAAAACTAGAAACAACTACTCAAACTAATATGTGGGAAATATCCCACTATATCACCACAAGTTATCTGTTCTCCGATGAGATAAACTCTACTATCTCACAATGATGCATTTGATTATCATATATCAATAGAGAATAAATGGTTTATACATCTTAGAAAGAATGTGTGAGCTGGGAGATAAGGACAACCCAAAGGATCCAAGCATGGTGTTCTATAAAAAAAATCATTACAGTAATTCTAATACACTAAATTTTAAAGACAAAATTTCACGAAAATAGTTATGTTTTATATATCAAAATAATGATTAACAATAGCTCTTTTTTATTTTTCTAAAACCATTCCAAGTAATCTAGGTTCAATAAATATTTCAAAACAATAGTTACATTTATAAAATCATACATATCATTTCCAAAATTACTCAAGAAAAATCATAGTGGTAAACACACATATGGTCAAAATTTCCCATGTTGACTATACTAATCATACCATCGACTAGAATAGTTAGTAATTGAGCCCCTGTGATAGAGTGCATAATGAATATAGTAACTACCCATGAGTGAACCCCCAACAATGTCAATATCATGTCCTTATAAAATATTCATCAATTCAAGTTAGTAATGAAACAACCTTGAATATGAACCACTTATAGTACCAACAGACAAGGCCTAATAATATACATTCCAAATAAGTACCCAAGGATTTCCATTAGATAAATTTATAAAATATTTTCAAAATTTATTATCACATTTTATAGAACAGTTTTACAGAATCCTTTTCAACATAAAAAATATTTTCAAACCACTCTTAATAATAAATTTCATAATGCTTTAAAAACTACTTTATTTTACCAAAATAATTGGTAAGACTAGATTTTACCAAAATCTAATTAAAATAATAAAATATATATATAATTTCAAATACTTTAAACATATTCTTAACAAATAAAGTGTTTCTATTGTTTATACAATATAGTATAGAGATAGAATTACTTTCCTAGAACACTGGATCCACACCACTGAAATGGGATCCACACACCATGAGTGGAAAGGAAACTAAAGAGTGACGAATTGGGGAATTAAAATTTATTTTTTCTCTTAAATTTGAATTATATAAGAATAAGGGTCGGTAGAGTGGTTAAATCAACACAAAAATTATAAATACTATGCATTTTACAAAAAACTAGATGTAAAATTGTCCCCCATATAATGATCAAACAATATATCATGAAGGGATAGAAGAAACATCATCACATGATCACAAATCCTAGTTTTGTAGCCAATAACATATTATAACTCAAATAGAGACATAATAAATGGAATACATAGTGAAAAAAATACAAAAGTAAAGATAACATCCCTTGGAGAAGACTAATGATTCAAATGGTGGAACCTACAAAAATAAAAAAATTCGATGTGCATGGAATAAACCTAGGGTTTGATGGGGATTAAACATATCAAATATAAGAGGTGATATGTGAGGGAATGATAAAAATTCAATGATAGTAATGGTTTTTCATTATTAAAGAGTGATTCAGGAAGTGAATATACCAATTTTGATGTTCACTATAAAATATATTTCCTTCTTTCAATAAACCATACGATAAATATTCTATATGAATACCATTCACATAAGAATATTTTTTATTATTATATCCCGGAATTCATACCTTATTCCCTAGAACAAAAAATACCATGAATTCATTTCATGATATAAACTTATTATACAACAAGTGCCTAGTGCATGCACTATAGAAAAGTATGAATTTTTCCCTATTTCCCTTCAAAACCAATGTACAACAACATAAACATTACATGGGTGACTATAATTATACAAATTATGGTTTATTATTTAGTTTGAAAAACTAGTATTTATGATTAGTTCTCATAAGAGGTAAATATTTTATTATTAATTATTTATTATTAAATTTAAGAAAATTATAACTTTTCCAACAGTTACCTTATATAGTATTATTTGTAATTTAAGGAATTGCTATAATAGAATGAAAAAAAATCATGTAACCAACATATTTAGATCATCCTCTATATAACTATATAATAAATAATGTAACATCATTTTCCTATATATCATAGAATTCTTCTTATTTTTTGATTATTTATTAAATTTTTAGAATAGATTATATGTTATATATATTTAAAAAATATATCATTGATGTTTTAATGGGTGATGACCTCACAAAGGCCGTATTATGAGTGTTTTCCATGTATGTAAAATTAAATTATAAATTAAATTTATTTATGTAGACATATTTTATGTCGAATAATATTTTTACTCTTGTAATTAGGTATCCCAAAAATATTTTTAGATAGTACTATTCTACTAATTTTATTATTCTTATGGATCAAGAATAAATTTTAACAATTACGCAATAGATAGATCAAGATGAAAACATTTATTATTCATTTGAAATATTATAAAACAAAAATTACATAGGATTTTGTCCCATTACATAATAGATAAGAAACCATATATAATTATGAACCGTTATCAATAATAATATTTTTAATTATAATATTTTTATATTATTTTAGAGGATGGATGTCATGAATATTTTTTCTGAATGAATGTCTGGTATAAAGGTGATGTTCTTTATTTAGTGGTGTTAAATAATGATTTATAGAGTAATTAAAAGATAAAATAATATTCTATTATTTTTTTCATTAATATTAATATTTTCATTTAACATTTTATTTTATAATTAATAGTTTAAATTACTATATTTACTTGATTGACGTCACTAAGACTCAATTTTCTAAAATTGAACCTTGAAAACATTAATTTGTTAATGTTTTTAGGTGGATATCTTTTATATTTGTGATTAATATTATTAAATAACCAATTTATCAAGGTTGTATATTTTTTATTCAAAATGACTTGAATAAATGTAAAATTGTATTTTTATAGTATTTTATATGTTCCACTAATTTTTATGTTTAATTATATTTAATTTTATATTATTTATAAAATATCTAAGGAAATTTTTAACTGAGTTTTTTATAACTATTTGAATTAATTTCATGTACTTTAAGATGATATGGTTTACATATTAATGGAAAAAGATAATTAACATTAGATATTGTTTTAAAAAATATTTATTTGAGCATCAGTTTATGAATATCTTATATTGAATGTCAAATGAGGTTAATGTTTTATAATGGATTTAATAAAAACATATGATAGAAGACTTTAATATGAAATCATTATAATGTATTTCAATTTAAATTTTATAAATACCAAAATTTTAATCCACACTCTTTACATAGATGGGAATAAAATATATTTTAACGAAATCTAAACATTAAAAGATCATAGAAATTAAAAGTCATTTTGCCACTATTTATATGGTATGGGATTGTTGGTTCAATTCATAAATTTGTAACATTAAAATTATTCCCATTTTATGTTAGAGAATTACAGAAAATAAGTACCATCAATATGTTAATGGGAAAAATATATAAAACTCAAAAAATTGACATTAGTGAAAAAATTTATTAATGTTTACAATTTATATGTTCAATGTAATGATATGCCCATGTAAATTTATATTGATCATGTATATAAATTAAATGAAAATGGTAGACAATATAAGTTAAAGGAATAATATGAGGTTTCGTTATTAATTAATATGAATAATGTTAAAACTAAAATATTAAAAATATAATTAAAAATTATTTCATCCTCGGAAAACATGAAAAAGATAAATTGGGCTTAAAATAATTTCATGATGTTCATGGGGAGTATTTATCCTAAAAGTAAAAATTCTAAGAAAAGCCCAAAAAGAATGATTCTAAAATCATAAAATGTACATAGATATTTTTTATTCATCTCAATAGTATTTATAGAGAGTGAGAAATTTATTGAGGATGTACATATAAACTATTTAGTAAATGAAATGAATGAAAATCAATATGAAAATTTCAAATCTCAAGAGTTGTTATAAAACATTACATGCTAACGGTTAATGAATAATTGGTTGGGTGAAAAAGATGTGGGATAGACTGCCAAAGGTGGTTTAAACACACATCCAACATAATAATAATATATAATAAGGATTAAAATTATAGAAGGTCTGAAAATAAACGTTTTATGTATAATGAAATAAAATATTAGAATAATACCATCCTACGAAAATACAAAATAGATTTAAATAATTTTTTTATCATGAATTTTGAGAGAAATGGGAAATTTATTGAGAAGGTCATTATTGATAATTATTTTTAAAAAAATATGTCCCAAAATATTCCAATATTATCTATTTTATATTTTTTAACATAAAATGCACAGACTAAAATGTGAATTGTGTTACTACAGGGAGAATATTCTATGAATTTTATGATATAAATACTAGAAAAAAATGTGAATAAGACAAATTCCTAGATGGATATCACATTTGGTATTATAAAAATCACATTTAAAAAAACTCCCTTATAGATGATATATATGTTTTCAAATCTATACCACCACCTGAGATAAATAATTTTTATTAAATATCTAAATTGAACATCATATAATATATATATATATATAAGAGTAAGTACTTGATAATTCCTATTGGTAGTGTCTCCTTAAAGGATGAAAAGGTGGAAAACAACTTGAGATTCGACCACATCCTGAATATGTAAGGAAGAATATTTTCATAATGAATATAATATATTTTAAATATAGAAACAATTGGTGTGATGTGATTTAATATAATTTCTCATTGAAATATTTATGAGTATCAAATAATGTGTGTTCTTTATAATATTAAAATTATAAATAATATCAATTCTTTGATTTTGAATAATTGAAACTCTAATGATATAGAAAGAAAAATGTCTATCAATGGAAGATGTATCTAAAACTACAGTTTTTTCATATAGAATATGTAAAGAGGAAGTGATCCAATTATATAATGATTGATATTCCCTCATGTTCATTGAATTTTGAATAAAATGAGATTTTGATTCTTATATTGTTTTATAGATCAAAAATCACTAAGAGGAATAATGCATGGGGAGTGTTGGTTATATTGTTTTCCATGTAATAATGGGATATTCCTTCCAATAATACAAGAATAAGACGAGTATTTCTTTAATTTTTGGGTGTGTGTGCACTATCTTGTGTACAAAATTAGAATAAAGAAGAACATTAATTGATTTTAATTGAAGAAGAATAATATGATCAAGAAGTATATCAAAAACTATTTATAAATCTCAAATAGTTGAAGAGTCTAATATTTTGCTCTATTAAAAAATATCGATATTGTGTTATAAGGATAAATATGGATTTTTCTAAAGTATAGGATGAATTTTACTCTATTATGATCAATGTAACATGAGTTTAGTATATTCCATACTCACTAGTTTAATGTAGTGGGTTTTTTATCATAGTGAGTTCTTATTAACCCATATATTTATAAATTCATTTAACATGAAAAACATGTTAATATGTGGGGAATATTATCTACGTGTATTTGGATCCTTTTCACGCTGATAAAAAGCGATCTATAAACCTTAATAAGGTATGATGAAAAATGTAATGAGTTAAAATTATTTAACTACATAAAATTTTCCAAATACTAATTCAACTGCTATTAAGGTTGAACATTCCATAAAATAGACCTAAATATAATGTCCCTTGACACACACTCCCATGTTCGATCATGAAGACTTAAAAATTACATTTACAGCTTTTAGTTCGATAATTATGACCAAATTTTTTATTCTAAACCATGCAACATATAAATAATAACATAGACCACTTACAAATTAGAGGAACTTTTAGGTTTAGAGAATTATATAATTAGTCTTAAATTAGACATTATTAATTCTCATGAAATTAAATTATCATTTAATTCACATAACACATATTTTATTTTTCACTTTAATACATCATCATCATCCATATGAAAATTTTTTACATATAAATCGTTCAACATCATTATTTGAATCATGGGGAAAGTTAACAATAATAAGGGTTATGTCAAATTCACTAAAATTTTAAGTATAAGAATTAACCATTTAATGTCATCAATGATAATAATATTTTCATAGTGGTATTTCATGACAATTAGGGTGAATGAGATCATCATGAAAGAGATCATACCCATTAATAACTAGATAATAAAATAGGATGTTATGTAAAATTATAGGGTAATCGTAATCAATAATAATGATCCATGTGATACCAATTTCGATCACGAGAAGTATTTTAAACCCATTACAATAAATTAAAAACATTTATGTTATTTCAAGCATTAAATCCATAAAACCATTTCATTATATGTTTAACTATAATAACCATATGGAAGAATTCCAATGTAATCATTACCAAGTGAAATAGCGAGATATCTAGGTGGACCTATTGTTTTAGTATCAAAGATATCACCTAGAACTATCTATGCCAACCTATGTTAAGGTGTAATGGGCTTTTCCAGCTCTATCTAGAAACCCTATGTTAATATGTAATGAGAATGCCTAGGGATATATGGTCCTCCCTATGTTAATTATTAATGGTCTCACACTAGGATATATAGGCTACCCATTATTAAGATATAACATAATAACCATTTGGTATCTTGGCCCCTCATATTAAATAGTAACATTCTTACCTTACACTATCATAGACACCTGATGTATAAGATCAAATTCCCAAGAACCACAACATGAATTAAAGAAATAGAGATTTCATCATGAAACTCATAGAAACAATAATTTGACTTTTATAACATGATCAAAAAATGGAATATAAATGGGATTTAATTATAAATATTTGAAACATGATTCATCTATGGAAATGAAAAGGGTCCCATAATAATTTATTTGAAACATGGTTAGGCAACCGAAATGAAAGATGATCTAGAAAAATATCATTGAAAAAATATCATTCCATATAGAAAATATTATTCATGTTATCATTTAAAAATTTTCCTGGTTGACCATAGGCAAGAAAAAAAATTTATTCAAATTTATTAATGGAAATAAAATAAATATAATTAAAAACACTATTGAGAAAATTAATTTTTTAGATTAAAATTAACATGTTAAATAAATAATAAAAATAAATTTATTGAATAATAAAATGGAAACATACTATTGATGTTTGAAAAATAATTCTGAAAAAACAATGGAGTTAAATATTTTTTTCATTAAATAAAATGTTTAAAATATTTCTGAAAACATTTTTGGAATCATGGTTTTTGAGGAAAATGATATGTCGATAAAAAAGCTGTTTTTCAGGAAAACAATATTTTGAAATATTTAGTTTATAATGAGGGGAGTTTAATGGGATAAAATTTATTCTCATGAAATAACGAAATCCTATGACAATTTTATTGAATTATTCCGAGTTATATCAAAATATTTCATTATTGGATACTTAGTCTAAATCAATCATGATAAATGATGGGATTGTAACATGAAACTCAAAAAATAATGGAAACATTTAAATGTAAGAACCATAAATAGATTAAATTGAATGAATCCTAGAAAAAATGATAATAAAAAAATTCAAGATATTACATTCCAATGGTGATGTATTTACACATTATAAAAGAAGATTTTCTCACAACATGTCCAAATAATGAAAAAAAATTGTGAAAAAACACATTACGCTTTTGTAACGCTGAAACATTAAACTCAAAAAATGAATTTAGTCAAATAAATAGGTATGATCCCATGAATATAATTATAATAATCAAAAATTACATTAATGGGATGTATATACACCACAACATAAAAATTTGGTGAATATTGAATGTATCTCACAGAATTTAATGTGAGATGGGAAAACCCCTTAACTCAACATCCATTCATCAAGATTGTTCTACATATTATTGAATTATAATATTATAGTAATAAGTTATACTTTTTTATATCATTTATGTTTTTTATTGGTACATTTATTTTAAATATCAATGAGTTATATATAATTACTTTATTAATAAAATTTTTAGTCAAATATTTTTACCATATTTGGATTATGTGTCAAAAAATTACATAGGTTGGTTAAATATTGTCCAAAAGTTCATTATTTAAATAGATAAAAAATAAAAATCATGAAATTATTATCATAAGTATAAATAAATTATTCTATTGAAAAGAACCATGAAAAATGAACTAATATTACGATCATGGAGATGATATGTCATATGTATGGATGGGTAACATTTTATGATTTCTATATTAATTATAGAAATAAGGGAATTAATAGTAAATTTTTAAATAATTATAATTGTATCATCAATGAATTTATATTTAATTTAATACTATAATATATCATTCTTGGGATATAAAAGGAATCATATTCCTTCGGGGAGGTTATAGTCCACACATCTAAGAATGACATTATTACTTTTTTATGTGTGTTAAAAGGTAATGAAGAAGAAGATAAATTATATTTCTAGAATAATTATGATTTAATTAATATAATAATTATCTAATTTATATCTTATATATTTTTAATCATTACCCTTAATACATTCCATGTAACGCATTAGTGAAAAACCGTTCACATTTCTCCGCAAGGCTGTAGTGCTCTATGTACATAAGAGTCGTTATCGAATCCCTATATAAATGGAATATAAAGAGAATATATATGACATAATGACTAAGGATTTATAATAATGATATAATTATCATATATAAACATTATATCAATCATTATTATAATCCTTGATATGTTTTAATTCGAAAACGAATGACATTATTTCGTAAGGCTTTAGACAGTCATAAAAACAGATGATGATTTTGTAACACATTAGATAGATGTGTGTGTGGGTGTAGTTAATATATGTAACATAAAAATATTTCATTAAATTTATTATAATTATGTTATTATATAAACATGATATATTAATAATTAAATGTGGGTGTATAATGAAACAAAACAAAAATTAATGTTTATGAATGTTACCCATTCGTCAGGTAACTCATACATGTTTACATGGAAGTAATTCCCTTGTTTGATATATTCCCATTGTAATACTTATAGAAATATATGTGGGATGTGGAGAAGTGATTTGTTCAGGTATTGGATGAGTCAAACTGATGTATAGGTTTAAATAGAGGTAGAGTGGGGTGAGACCTTTAATATTAGGAGGAGTGGATAAACATGGTATTTTTCATATGAAGGTTACGTGAAAACCCATTTTTATTTACCAAAATTAGAAAATATTGAATATAACTAGATCATATTAATGATAAGGTCTAATTTTGGAAAAAAATTGGTTTTGGTTATGTTTATATATAATTTGTTCAATTTTTTAACAAAATTTATTTTATTGAAGAGGGAAAGCAGAAGAAAACTTTTAAGGGGGCCTAAAATGATATAGACCAAGGTAGTCCCCAATTACATAATATGAAATTCTTGAGGGGAGGGAGATATTTCTGGTGTAAACCATCAGAGAAGAGGCATAGGGCACCTTTGAGGCGAGGAAGTCAGCTACACTATTCCCTTCGCGCTAAGTGTGAGTAATAACCGTCCTGCCCCTGATGAACTACTTAAAATAAAAAGTCACATAAGAAATCATCCACAGAGTGGGAGAGAGACCCTTGAGAGAGTCGTAGATAATTTTGGAATCTGATTGAACTGTTGTAAAGGTGATGCCTTTAGAATTACATAGTGCAAGACCTCGGAGGAGGGTATTAGCCTCCGTAACCAACGAATCACCTTTACCATAGTAAGAGATGAAAGCAAGATGCATAGATCCATTTTTCACATATGTTTTGAGTTTAACCACTTATTAAACTCTTTATAACTTAATCATTGTAAATAATAATAGTTTCATTCACTATCATCTTTGGTAAGAAATTTATTTTTCATAATTAAAAATTAAAAATTATTATGATTGAAAATATTGAATCTATTTTTTAAAAATGAAATCAAGAAATTTCTATAATTTAATTTTATATCAAAACCCTAGAGATAAAGAGGAAATAGGTTTTTAATAATAGTGTTTTCTAGAAAAATATGATTTCATATTAACATTATGACTAATAAATATATTCATCGAAAATAATTAACATTTAATAAAATTTCATATAATAAATTAATTTAAAACAGTTCACATTAGGGACTATTTTTATTAATGTATATGTAGCTGCATTATGAATTCGATAATAGTTTTTAGAAAAACTCAACTTCGAACACAAAAAACACTTTTATTAAAAGATAATATAAATTTGATAAAACATAATTAATTGGATTAAATATAACTAAGTAATAATTATTTTACATTAAAACATATTAAAAACATATTTTAACTCTAAAACTAATTAATTTATAAAAATGTAATGATTTTATAAAAATTATTTTTTTAGTATTCACTGAAAAATAATTATTTTTATGAAGAATCATAAAATTTCTCCAAAATTAATGTTTTATATTGTTAATCCAAAAATTATTTTTATTTTTTCAAATAAATTATACAATATTTTTGAAAATATATATTTTAATTATATTTCACCCTAAAAAGGCGATAAAACTTCTCTTTTAGAAATATATATATATATATTTATTTATATTTATATGAAAAATTGGATTTTTTTATGTATATAAATTACATTGGATGAATGTTAAAAATTATATAAAATATATTATATAAAAATTTCATTATTTTAGAAAAAAAATGTGTTTTTTAATTTATCATTATGATACACAGTTGTGTATATTTAAATATCTTTTTATGAAAAAGATTTAATTTTATTTTTAAAAGGGTATAATTTTAATTTATAATATATTTGGACCCAAATATTTCATTAAATTTTAATTTTTAAACCTAAAATTATTTATTTATTAACACTATTCATACCCTACATTTCAATAGCTAGGTTATAGTAGTAATATATATCATGGGTAATTTAATATTGGTTTTCTATGTTAAACTAGTTGTCAAACATAAGAAGAATCTGGTTGTGTGTAACAAAAAATTAACTGGGTGTTGCATGTAACACAAAATTAATAGAGTGTTTCATTCCATTATACTATAGAATATATTTTTCACCTTTTAATAACATAATATTGTTTTTGTAAAATTTATTCTTGTATATAATGAATTCTATCGATGAAAATAACTGATGTTTTTAACACAATATAACTTAGGGTAGCATGAATTAAAATCTATATTAGATATTATATTTACTTAAATAGTATAATTTTTTTAACTTATTGGGGTTTTACAAAGTTAGTGTGGATTAAATTTTAATAGAGATTCTATGTGGGACATTTTAGCTTTTTGTAATATTTATTTATAGTCTGACATTTGGATAAACTAGAGGGATGAAGATTTTAGTGAGAATATAATTGAATTTTTCACAATAAAAACCTGGTTGGTTTTCAGGAAAAAATGTTTTAGGTATCTATTACATAATAGTTTTGGGTCTTGTGATTTTTATGATCAATGGATAGAGTTTATTGTGAAAAAAACATTGAAAATTGTGATTTAATATTATGGTCATGATGTATGTAAAATTGTTATGAGGTGGAATTAAACAATTACATAATTAAGATAACCCATATCAAGGGTATTCAAACATCCTTTTCATATTGAAATGAAAATTTCATAAATCATGGATCAAGGGTCTTAGGATGTTAGTAATGCTAAGTTAAAATCATGCATAAAATTCTTGTGAATCAATAAATGGTAATGAGATCCTCTATTCTGATTTTAGGTATCAAAAGGATTAGAAATATATTAATGTTTCTAAAATATTATCCATATTAGTGTGTCTAAATCCCTTGTGTAGGTCCACCTCTAGTATAGTAAAAAATGGACGTCTTTTGTCTGTTCCAGGGGCCCAAAAGGGATTGCAAAAAACTAGGTTACTCATGAAATGAAGTATTGTTTTTAGGTTGAGGTTTACAAGAGATGATGGAAGATCCACATACTATGGCTGACTAAGGATAGTATCTTTTAGTATTTTGATAACGATTTATGACACATGATGGTCCATGCATTGTAATGTCCTGTAGTGTTGGAATATCTGTCATGTAGTTTTAACATTACACAATAATAATATTTTTCTTTCATTTTAACATCATTTTATTTGGATGTTGAAAATAAAATGAAATATTGAAAGATTTCATTAAGGAAACATTTCATTTGTTTGAGGAATTTTGATGGTGGAATTTTTTTGTCCATTAAAAACAATATTTATTTGAATCTATTTTCTAGATTCCTTGAGTAGACTTATCTCATGTGAATGAATTCTGTATATATATTAGACTCACACAAATGTATTATGAGACTTTTTTTACTTGGTCATCATTAAAAATAGTTATATAGTACTCTTAGGGTTGAGCTTACCTATATTTCCCAATTAATATTACAAAGGTAGAAATTATTCCCTAATTAGATCTTATTTGTAGATCCCTCTATGTACATATGACTCGTATGAAGGATATATGATTAGGAATGATGGAAACACACGGATGGTACTAAAAAGGAAGTTAAAGGCAAAACTACATATCCTGTTATCGATGGAATAAAGAATAATTTCGTATTTTTTTAAAAAAAATCACTATATAGGTCTGATCTGGATCATGAGGGGGCATTTTTTCTATTTTTGTTGCAGCTGGACCTAGGATTATGAGACCTAGGTGTCACTACATATCCTATGACTGCAAGAATCAATAAATACATAGAACTTGATTGAAAATATCTCCATGTAGTTCTGGAACATGTATATTGGGGAAATATTACCAATTGATATAGTGGTTGGACCTAAGATTATGAAACATGGGAGTCACTATGTATCCGGATATGATAGGAATAAAGCCAAATGTAGTTCTAGAACTGATAACTCCCAATGTTGGTCTGACCCATATGCAATGGTGTATTTTTTACGTTGATTATCTCCATTGGACCCAGTATTACGAGGAATGGGTGTTACTATATTACTATATTTCCTTTGATGGTAAATATAAATCCTCATGTAGTTCTTAAATGGAAAATTCTCAAAACAGGTTTGACCTATATGCATAGTGGGAGTTTTTCCCATTTATTATTTTGGTCAGAACGAATATTATGAAACCTAGGTTTCACTACATATCCTCTGCCTATATTTATCACGCCACATATAGTTCTTCTATAGAGGTGTGGTGGGAGATCAACACCAATGATAGTAGTTATATCAGGGGAGGGACACAGTAATGCACATTTTTATGTTGAACATGTGATGTCAACCATGTAGTTTAATTTCATGTAGAAATTACATTTGGTGTTCCTTTTAAGGTATTCTATCCAATAAAATAATATCATGGATTTGAACTGATATTTATCAATAATGTGGAGAAGACCACTCAAAAATTCATTGGCCCAATAAGCTGTACTTGGTGTGAGAAATAAAGAATGGAAATAGTTTTTTCAACAAAGTGACTCTATTAAAATAATGATAATGGTAATTTTTGAATCATGTAGTGTTTATTCCAAGATATATAATTTATTATTTTCAATATATCTCAATAGAATTTGAATCATTTTGTATGTAGTTTTGGGATAATTTTAAAGTCTGTTGAAAGGGAATTCAACAGTGCAGTTTAGCATAATTCCATATAAACAATGTTTAACCAAATTGAATAATAAGTAATGAATCCCCATGTATTACGACTGGGATGAGTTTTTTTCTTCCATTTATGGTTCTACAATAAGCATATCACTGTGCAGTTTGGCATAATACAATAAGGATGAATGGTGACAATTAGTTTTTTTGTTAGGAATCTTGGAAAATAGATACATGGAAACATCAATGAAATATATCTATTTATGAAACATTAATTGGTGTGGTTGTAATGGGTTCCTTGTCTTTTATGACCAATGGATGGGATTTATTAGAAAATAACATCTGTATGATGCATGGATATTCACATTTGTGTTCCAGATTTGGAATATTATTTTTTAGTATAATTTGGTTTCTAAGATATGATACTAGTTCTCATTAGTATAATGTGTGGAGGTGATCCTTTTTATTTAATTCTTATGAGATCTAATTTTCTTGAGCTCTGAGGTTATTAGTGTATGCATCCTTTTCTCATCGAGCAATTCCAACTCATCCAACAATTTTTTATATTCTTCCCATTATATGTTTTCACATATTGTTGTGTATATCAATGAAATATGAACTTCTATTGGAAATAATACCTTGATTATATACACCAAACAATATGGAGATTCACGTGTAGAAGTGTGTGTAGTGGTATAGTAGGCCCATAATGCCTGATGGAGGTTTTCTGGCCATAACGTATTTTCCTTCACCGCCATTTTTGAAGAGTATATTTTAAAAATCCATCATTAAAGCCCAAATATTTCCCTTTAACATTTCATAATAGTGGGGAGAATGGTTTTATTTGATGTTGTAACCACTATATAATTTCATTATTTAAGTATTATAGTATTTTTTTTCTGTATTCTGTTAATATTTTTGAGGTAATTCAATTCTCTTAATGATGTTGTAAATTTCAATGTTAATGATATTATTCACCCCATCTTCCTTGATGGGTACTCCCTCATCCCATTTGAGAGATAAGTTAGTAGTTGTAAGGATGTACTTAAACTGTATATCTGTGGTTAGGGGATATGGTCCCACAACATCAATCTAAAATATGGAAAATGAACAAGAATATTCAGATTTCTGTTGAAACTATATGGGTTGATTAATGAAATTTTCATTAATTTGTAATGCATGAAATTTCCATGAGAATTTGACCCAATCGTTTATCACTTTTTACTAGTGTTAACCATGCCTCTTTTTTTGTTTGTGGAGTATGGTCATGGATTGATGAGCACTGCAAGATCCTACATGGTATTATTCTATGATTTAGGGAGTCTCTCTTTATTCTAAGCATCTTAGGAGTATTCCATTGAAGACTCGTCTTTAGAGATAGTTCATCTTATTTTCCCCCATCAAGATGTTTTATTATTTCTTCTCAGCATTAGGTTTATTCTCTTTTGGATTGATCTAATGTGAGAGACCCATTTTAGAGATAATTATCTATGGGATCTATCAATCTATTAGATGATATCCATTCATCATTCCCTAGGAATGTGTTTATCTAATTAATTTCGTCTATGTTATATACAATTATTGATGATAACATCAATCAATGAGTAATGTGGGAGAACGCCTCATCCTAATTTGGATCGTGTAGACCTATGGCTATATTATCCAGTGCATAGACATTAGCAATTTTTATCAAGGTAAAAGTTGAAAAGTTTTTTCAAAATGTAATCCAACCATAAATCATTTTACATAACTGATGATAGGGTTTAATTCTTCATTTTTGTTTGAAAATTAAACATTTAACTTATTGGTCACTAGATCTAAATAACCATTTATCATTATTTAAGATACTTGGATCTATAGGTCTAGTTCCAATTCAATGATGATGGGTTGGTATTATGCCCCTTTATAATTGCATCCTATGAATATTGATAAGCTATAAGTAAAATTTTCCTCATCCAAGGAAACGAGTACAATCCCTTGACCAACTATGTTGAGTGTGGGGTTTTCCATCATTTTTTGGATAGTACTTCAGGATACAACATAAAAATAAATATCCCTGGTTTGAAGAGTTTCATGGGAATAGAAAACCTTTTTGTATTGTCATTCTTTACACAGGTGTTCTTTTAGGGGTGTTATGTGCCACATTTAAATTAGCCAAGGCCTTCCCTTAATCTTCCTTATGTGACATGAAACCTGTGGTGTATTCATGAAGAATATCTTCCTATATGGTGAAATATTGAATTAAAATCGGACAACCAATGATATAATTAACAGGGTCAATATGAGAGTCCATGTGGAAATCATGATGCTTCAATTATTCTCTATTCTATTTCAATATAAGGATGTGTGGAGGGTAGTTCATATTGATATCATAATATTGGTTCTCAGAACCAAGAATCATTCTAATGAGGTAATGGAGACGGTTTTCATTCTCTGTGTCATTTTTTTTTCAAGGAGAGAACCATGAAATTTTTATAGGAAGCCACATATATATGATAAGTGTATTTCCTTATACTAGTGGAGTAAAGAACAGTTTGTGTAGAATGTACTAATTTAGAATTATAAATGATTTTTAGAAATCCACGTCTAATTGGTAGTGAATTCCCATCATTATTAACTTGGTAGAGGAGAGGGATTTTCTATCCAGGTCAGCTACGAAACACCAAATTTAAGTGGGGTTCCCTTTGATCCCCTAGTTAATTTAGACTCCTATAAGGTGACATTTCTATTATTATAGATTTATATTTTTGTATTTTCCTCAACGAGATAATATCATACAAAAAATAATTGGAATTTCCATAACATTAACCCAAAAATTGTAATTTTTCATATTTATCATCAAAATGTGAAGTAGAAAAGTTTTGAATATATTTTGAAGAGCTGGGAACTGGTATCAATTTAATATAAATCTTTCTACTATCTCATTGAGATGAAACTATTCTATTCATCAAATAATGTGCCTTAATATTTGATTCATTGCTCATTGGTATATATTTATACTGTTCTTTAATCTAATTTGAATGACCAGATAACAAATGATCCCTTTGAGATCTTTGAAGGTGGAAGATTCCTTTTATTCAAGGGACATATTTTTTTGATTTTATCTAATGTACCCATACATAAATGAAATGTCATATAATATAGTAGATTAATCAATCAAATTTTTTGTGGGCAATAATGGGAAGTCATCCTTAGTGTATTCTTGATTACAATCACTAATATCGACAGAGACCATTATCTTCCCATCATTAACAAAATATCTAGATTTATGAATGAAGAAAAGTTACTCATATATGCAAATTTTCCCATCATCCATGGATAAAAAACAAGGCCATGAATGGTTTATTATATTATTCTGAAACAAATTTCATCTAGAAGAATATGAAATGTAAATAAGTCTAGGGAATATGTAAGGTCAGTTGCAATAACTCTGGTAGAAAATTTGAAATAGATCTTTGATAAGTATATTGGCAAAATAATAACTCCAAGTTATGTGGTTCGGGATGACAAATGTTGATATAAAAAGAAACAACTGTAATTTACAAGAAATGGAAAAAAACATGTAGTGTTTAAGAGAAGGATGTAAGTGACAAATATGGCATCAAGGAATAATGATAGATTCTCATACACTCAAAAAAATATAAGGATTTCATAAATTTTAATATACCAAATAAGAGGAAAATAGAATGAACATCGAGACTCCTAGAGTTGAATGGAATGAAAAAAAATTATTTTATATTTGGCAAGAAAAATCAGATCATGGCACACAAAATCATTTATTTGAAGATATTCTTATAGGATTACATCATGGAATGAGAAAGTATGGAAATCCTTTTAAATTCCTCATGAAAGATGATCCAGATGTTGAGGTAACATCTATTTATTGGAGTATCTATTGAATGAAAAATTCCACCTCTTTTATTTTTCTGGAATGGTTCTATTATTTATTTTCAAAATTTATATAGGAATGTTTGATATTATCTGGGATCTCATTTATCGCTTAATATTTTTTTGTAAATAAAAATTTTCATATTAGTACATTTGTAGAATTATAGGGTTGAATCATCTTTTCTACCTACATGAAACCTCGATTTTCAATGGGTAATCCTAGGTGATGTGTATCCACATCAGGTTTCATCCAAATAATTTCGATATAATTTCAAGAGAAAATATATTTATGTTTCTAAATAAATAAAATAAACATCTTATTATCCTTGAGTTGCATGAAAGAATTATTCATAATAGGCTAGAAGTGTTCTTCTTTTCCACGATTCCCCTTCTCAAGCACATTTATGGTGGTTGAGATATCTACATCAATTTAGGGATGGGTGTTTATGTGGTCATACTATTCTTCTAACATCTATGACACTATGGACGAATTTTCAGACATAGTGGATAACTGAGGGTATCTATATCACTATCATTGTATTAGTGTCCACATGAATAGTGATTTAAAACCACCATAGATAGAGTTAATGATGATAGATTGTAAAGTAGATTGTTTTCTTTTATTCCACAACTGTGGATATGAGGATCCTAATCATAAAGGATTAAGTATTCTAACACAATCGGGTTTATGGGTATCACATTATAACTATGGAGAATAATCCATGGATTTATAGTGGTGGTCCCCAAGTCATTGGTGGCTGAAACCTATATATCATCATCAACATTAGTTGAATTCCTTTTCATTTGTTGAATCCTTCCTCAGTATACATGTATTTGAAACAATAGAAGGGGGGTATCACCATGTAGTATGTCAAACATCCCATAAATTGGGTATTAATTTCATTTATGAAGTGTTGAATGTACCATTTCATGAATACAAAGTAATGGTATTCCACGAAGAAAAATATATTTCGTGTGTTTCAGGATAATAATTAACTCAGTGTTAAATGTTATATCCCCAAACAGAGAATTGAGATTTGTTGTATTGAGTGGTCTATTTTGAGACCATATTATACCCTTGAATGGTATGCTTTATTAGATATAAGTATCCCTTAATATATTCCAAATAGATTTGAGTATAAATAAGGTTGAGGTTGATCCCAGAACCATTATCAATAATAACCCATCAAATTTCATCATAGTGAAGTTTAACTAAAATAAATATGGGTATGATATGTCCACATATAACTTATTCCTGATCATATTCTTTGAATGAGATGATTCTACAGAATAATTATAGAATAATATTCACATTATAAACCACAGAATCAGTGAATTATACCTCAAATTGTAATAGGATCTAGAGGGATTCATTGATATTTTCATAAAATTCTTTTAAAATATATAGAAAATCTAAGACATAGACATTAGATGGGTTAACCACCAACTATTTTAGAATGTCAAAATTTGTGCCATATGGCCCACTTATCATGGTGAAGATCTACCTTATTTTGTGACTATGAGTTTAGGTTCTTGATTTGGATATGTCAATTAGATGAGTAATGATCGAGGGATCTTCTACTACCATTGGAATGGGTACATCCTTCCTCCCCTTTTCCTGGGATAATCATACAATCAGACCCCCACTAGATAGTCCTGTCAAATTACTAGACATGGATAACTTATAGAGGGATATGAGGAATCTATTCCTATTAATTAGGAACTCTAGATTTCTATTACAATGGTCCAAGATAAATATAATTCCTTGGGGGGGATGTGGCCAACATTTTAGGATGGACCATGCCTATTCTATACCCAGTTCCCACACCTCATGCATCCTCCGCGTCCAATTCCCAATTCATGTATGAAGAAAACATTATTGATGGTATAATCATAATTATGGAATAAATAATTCAAGTGAAATACAATAAAGAACCCAAAAATGAGATCATCAACCGATGAGGGATCCATTTGTTGGGGTTCTGTAGGTTATCTGGATATTGAAGGAAATAAATATGTAAGAGTCAAAGAATATGGGGGAATGAGATGTGACTCTTTCAACCATGTATTTTACCATGTCCCAAAAAACTTTCTTCCACTATGTAGCATATTAATTGTCACCTCCCATGGTAAAAAGTCCATTTTATGTTTTTGAATATGTGTTTCCTTTGCAGTATGAGCTCAGTAAACTATCATGTAAGTCATATAATTATCAAACTGTTCTCCAAACCTAACTGGAACCACTTTCTTCTCACCCAACTCATCTAGATCAACTATGGTTACACAACTCATCTATTGTAGGGAATTCTACAGTATCACCTTTCTGGAATTCACAATGCATTTGAGATGTTCTTTGAAGAAGAATCATTAGTACATGATGTGACCTATCCTTATATAGAAATGGAATTATACATGGTGATTCTTGATATTGACCCCATTGTTTCATGTTCTTGGGAAGAATTAGAATGTTATTTTCCTTGATTTTATTTAAATATCCAGAAAACATATCTATTCAAATTGAGTTGGCTTTATTCATCCATTCTATTAATAATGGGTAATTTGATCTCGTTTTTTCTTATGTCCAAGGGATATTTTGTTACTTCTACCACTCAATGGGAGGTGATAAAAGATTTTGGGTATTCATAGATGTTTGATTGGAAAATTCTATTTTTATATATGTAACAATGCTAGTCTATTACCTTCAAAAAAATTTAAATTATTCTGAGGGAATGGGTCCAGAGTTAGATAGATCCCATTAAATGGTGTCTTATTTGAATTATGTCATATCTAAAAATCCAATGAATCATCTAGTATATATAATTTGGATGAAATTTATTTGTATATTATCCTAATGATTTTAATCATAGTTATAATATAATTTTTCATACCAGAGAGGGATATTGAATGAATAAGTGAAAGCATTCCATCTCAAGATAAGGGTATAAAACAACTTCTTTACAGATTATTTTTAATTTATGTGGTTGAAGATTTTCAATTTCCTCAATGAGTAGATGAACATATAATGTAATTGATGAATAAAGATTTCCCATCCTATGAAAGATCCAAATGGAAGTCTTCAATATGAAATGAAGGTGGGCCCCAAACAATTTTGTACAAAACATCTTCTTTTGGTCACCTATTGATGACCTGGGGGGACATAATCAGTCCTGATTGAGATAATAAATATATTAGATATTTTCATAGATATCCCTAACTATTAAATTTTGTGATGGTTGGATTTATGAAATTATTTGGGTGGAAATTGGAATCCTCCCATTCAATATATGGATTCTTCTACGTTCGCACTCGTGCATGCTAGCCATCAATGTATTCCTCTTTTAGAGGATTGGTGTTAAATGGGCTTAAAGAGTTATAGAGATATAACCATATTAAATACATACCATATATAGGGTCTTTTATAGTATTCTAGAGGTGGCCAAGATTTCAGATCCTAATGAATAATGATATATGATAGAGTAGAATAATCACCTTGATGGAGGAGATGTTGCCACCATAATGGATGAATGTCATTATCATTATGAACTTACTCATTTATAGAAAAAATTTACCTGGATCTATATCCATAATATCCCTTATATTCCAATAATGTTGGTGGAAAATCTACTTCCTAACAGGTTGGAGGATTTATATTCACCTCTCGCTGAAGATGATACAAAATAATAATGTTTCCCTTGAGTAGTTCTATATTGATTTTAATGAAATTGTTTATCTCATTCTCATATTGTGCATACCTTACTCTTTAGATAATATTTCAATGAATCTGGTAGGAGATTAGTATTTAAGACAAATATTCCCATTATACTTATTGTTTTTCTATATAGAGGTTGAAAATATTTATTAAAAGGTTCTAGGTTCAGGATCCTTCTATACTTTAACATATGTGATGAATTAGTTAGTGTATCTTGATATCCATCAATTTTATGTACGTTTTTTTAAATGAATCCATATACATTCACATCTTAATACATATAATTTGTTGTGTTAACAGTGATGACATAAAAATAGGTGTATTAGGAAATGGTAGTTATCCCATGAATCTCAATGCAATAGGTTGATTCTACACATCATACTCCTTATTAAATTGTTATAGTAGGGTCATTTCTCAGTTCCCTATCCATATTAGACCATATTACCCTATGATCATTATAGTGTATTATTTAATTTAAAAGAAATTCATCATTCTTCAGTTTGTTAATACTGAACATATATATGTTTACTATAGTGTTTTTCAAATTGACCCCAAATTGAAATGTTTTGGCTCAAAATAAGATGAATGGATCCGATACCGATAATATATATTTTCCTCCACTAGAGAAGACTAATTCATTATATGGTGATGATAATGACAAAAATTCTAAAAGTCCTACGTGCTTGGGATTATTCGGGGCTACATTTGGAACTTTCATATCATATTATTGAGGATTTGATGATTCCACTCAATGTTTTTATTCCTACTCCAAGAAAACGTGATATATAAATTCCCCCATAACTATGTGGTGGGGTTGGTCAAGAACTGGTGCAGATTTATCTAGGTACCTCTCAGTGTATAATAAACATGGGGACCAAGATTGTGATAGAAATTCCATAATATCTTTGTTTTGGGGTCAGTTCTCAGCCACTACAAATATTTCCTATAACCTATAATATTTTTATGACATGGGGGTCGAGATGATTGTAAAAATTCACCATACCCATGGGATGGGTTGTCTCTTAGATGTTTGTTATGGTTGTTTCTAATATGATACATTTTATTTTGGGAAATTGTTCACATGTTTGAGTTGGGTGGAATGGCATCCCAACAAAAGTGACATTTTCCACAGTTTATTTTTGATTTTCCCACAACATTGTATTCTGGGTTTGAAAGGATTTCCCATTTTTTTGAAGGTGCCTATCATAGAATTAATTTGGTATTCAAACCCCTCTAGTGACAACATTATTGAATATTAAATGAAAGGGAATCTTTTTATATTCACTAAATTGACAATGCATTACCAGGACCCCAAATTTATCCTGTATCAATAACATTACAATATTGCACATCTTGGGAATTATGATTTTATGTGGAAGTGGTGAGGTGAAATTCTTTATACCATCCCTATCCTGATATTCATATATCTGATGGGGTCTATAAATCAATCATCAATGAGTTTCTATGATACAGAGGCAAACCATATCTAGGACATTTTGATGCACATAAATATTTGTGTTCCATGCTTCATAGAATTATTCCTTTTCTATATGAAAATAGATTGTAGTTATGATCTGGATATTTTCATCATATCTTAGATAATAGAGTTGATTATTAATCATCTTCATAAAAAGTGGGAAATAATCTCATCACACAACATCATAAGAAAATCTCATAAATGTTTCCAAATAGTCACCCAAATAACTCTTACACACACCTATTCAACATATGAATGTCTTGGTATACTCATAGGACAATCCCTTAATGGTCAAATACTCCTCATAAAGAGATAACCCATTTAATGAGGAATAAGTACCTATCTTATTTTTTAGTATTATATTATATAGGTAGTATCATAAACACCATTATTTTCATCCCATTAGTTTTTTAATAAAATTTATAAAAATAATGGTATTTTATTATAATTATTTTATAAGAATTAACCACCCCGATTATTCTATTATGAAAAACAAATGTTTAAAGTGTGTTTTGTGGATGGCTACCTCAATGAGGAAATATGTTTCATTTTCTATAACCACATTAAATAGATGTTTCTAATTTTTAATTTAATTTATATGTAAAATATTTATAACATATTTCATACAATCAAATTATTGTAAATATTATTCATTTCTCCCATTCAATGGGAAATTAAATCATCAACCATATATTCCCACAAACTATCACCTCATTAAGATTAATTTTTTCTTATTACAACCAACAAAAAGGGATGGTAATGAGAATGGGTTTAATTGGTAAATATAATGGTTATGATATTATTTATTTTCTGTTATGAAAATTGGTGGAGCTATTTATAATATTGTCAACCAACAATAATCATTAATTCATTCGTTTAAAACATGCATACTCAAAAGAAAGTCATTGATTCAAATTTTATAATACATTCATATCCACTTATTATTCATGTAATTCAATTGTAGTTTGAATATATTAATCCAATGAAAAGAAAATTAAATTTTTATTCTATTAGTATAATGATATTGAAAATATATCACATCATAATCATTTGTTATGCTCTGTGTGCTCATGTTTGGGACTGGTTCACTACCTAATTGAACAATGATATGAAATTATATCATAATAGGTCATGAAAACATAATACAAAGTATAATATATTTAAAATGTGTACATAATCATTTTTTGGGTTTTACAAAATATAATTATATTTAACTACATTTTTTATAAATGGCCCTTGTAGGTTGAAAATAACTGAGAATTATTGATTGTCAATTTAATATATTAGGAAAATACTAATATACTCATGATATAAAATTTTATATTCCCAATTATTTATAATTTATCCATTATAGCACCATTATTTAAATTATAATAATTAAATTTGGAAGTAGAAAAAAATAAGAAAAGTGACCCAAAGAAACTAGTAAAAATTTTCAAAACTATAAACACATGATATGGAAAAATAGGAAAAAAACATATTAATATACTTATAGAAAATTAATATATATAAAAATTATAAATAGTATTATTTAATAATATGGTTTTGGGATTGTTTTTAAGAAATATATTTTTAATATATTATCATAGAGTTAATTCAAATAAGGGGATAAATTAGGTAATGGGTTTTCATCAAAAAAAAATTCTATATGAGAAATTTGTTTTATTATGAAACATTTTTCATTTAACTAGTTCATATGGTGTGTATTTTAGACGTTTCATAAGTAAATACCACCTATTCAAGTTATTTTATGTTCAATTTAATTTTCCATCCCCAATACTAGTTTTTATTTTATTTCTGATGAATTAGTAAGGCGTCTATTTTGATGCTTATTTCAAAATCAAGACCTCCCAAAAATGAAAATATACCTTTGGAATATGAATACATTTTATCTATAAGGTAACAATATTTTTATTCTCCTATTGGTATACATGGTTATATTTTTTTTCCATTTATGTTTTTTAATAATTATTTGTTATAGAGATATAATTCAAAGTGGGTTTTTACAAAAGTTATTTTAAAAGGAAATTAAATTTATACTAAACTCCACATGTTTTTGCGATATCCCCATATATGTTCTAAAAAATTAAATAGGTAATTTTCATCTTATTTTATTATCACCACCTAGTATTTTCATACATAAAATTCACAAACTCATTGAAAACTTTTCAATACAATTTTGTGGATTGTAATGGTTTATTGTATTTTTAGACTAGTTACAAAATCCTCTAATATCATAAAACATATCCAAAATCTCCCATAAGTATCTTCACATTTAGTTATATTCATATACATACCCTATATAATTGTTTTTTCTTAACATGGGGAATGTAAATATATGAAAGTGTTATCTCAGATACATTACAAGGGTAATTAATGAAGATTAATATATAGGATCATATGTATCCAAAAAATAATAATAAGGTTATGATATTATTAATATGACGTAAAAAATAATACCTAATATATAATAGATTATTAAAATTTTACATTTAAAAAAAATAATCATTTAAAATGAAATGAACCATTAATGTGAGAAATCATCATAAATAAATCATTATCTAGAAGATCATGTCATATATGTGTGGCAGCATCATATGTAATTAAAAAATTTCATATTACATTGATAAGATCTAAAATCATCAAATAAAAATACATAAAGAATCAACACATGTATCCCATTTCAGAATTTATTAGGAAGCATCACCTATTTCCTATAGTGCTTGAAAACATCTAACAATTTTCCATAGAAGATAATGATTATCATCTTCTTTCCCATCACCATCACATGAGATATAAAACGTTACTCAATGCACTAGAGGGAGATATAGGTCCCTCCATTCACATAATAAAAATAATTCATATAACTGCCAAAATTATATAAAAAATCATCATATAGTAACACATGAAATTAAATATGTTTTATAAAACATTCATCATATCATAACCAATCAAAATAAAGGTTGTTCATAAAATTACCATCATCACATAATCCATGGAATGGAAATGTGTCATGACCCCCTCCCTCCAAATATGCCCCTATTTTTCTTACGATGGAGAAATAGGGATAATTAACTTTGAGACCTGCATCCAGTAGGGACTCGGGTGGAAACCAACACCAAGGGTATACAAATCATAAAAAATAGGATACATTACCCTTTTAATTGTAACCGTGATCTTGAGATAAGATGTATCAACCTCTAAAAACTCTATGAAATATATATTAACGAAACCCAAAATTCATTCCACATGCATGTTTAATGTAAAACTATTTCATATAAAAATAAAAGATCAATAGAAAATTCCCAAAAGTAATGAGAATTAGAAACACAACAATTGTACCAATGTGAAAGCTACCAATGCCATGAATGGTCTCTATATTCCACATACAAACCTGATAGTAGTTTTATAATGTAGGGTGAGAATAAAAGTAAACTAATTATGAAAACCAATTTCAATCATGAAAAAGTTGGAGAATCATACGAATGATCCCATGATGAAACAATAGAATCCAACAAAACCTAACAAGGTATACTTTCCACCACAACTTCACCAATGTTACACTCAATAAATAACAAAAGTACATTAAGGTAATATATAGCACATCAATGATAGGGTACCCATCATCATATTTTCACTAGTTAGATACTCATACCCTAATTGAAAAAATCATGGCACTTCGATCTCTTCAAAAATCCGTATGTGACCACCCACCCGCACACACCTAGGCCTCATAGATATTCCTGCAACATGTGAATATGAATCTCACCACATAACACCCTCACACACCCATTCCACAACCAAATCACATCTTTGAGATAGCTGGGAAATAAAAACTCACCCAAAGATTCTTGGGACTCACAAACCACACCACCACCTTATCTCGAAGAGACCTGGGAAAGAAAATCTTTATCATAGACACCTAGGCCTCAAAAGAAAAACAATATCCAACTATAAGATTCATGGGTTTATAATGCCTATATGTGGGAGCAGGAAAGATAATGTAACCGGACATCCATTCTCTAATTGGGGTGTAAGGAAAATATACCATACCCCACGAAAATGGGGGTGTTTGGAAAATAGTGGTCAACTGGGTTGGGGTGCATATAGAAATCCGTTGGAAATACATGTGTTTATATATATATATATATATATATATATATATATATATATATAACGAAAGACTCAATCCCAACCTATGGGGTTCAAAAAAACAATCAACACACAAAATTTCCTTGATGCAACATCTATATTAATTTATTAGCACCAGTCACTTATATAGCTGATAAATGAAATCTGCTTCACAAGAAGCCACAACTCAAATCATACCCTCATCCAATTCATTTATCCAACTGCCATTCATTGATAAACTATTATTTCATTCATTTTATATCTACATGGGATACTACTATAAAAAACTAGCAGTAAGTTATATTAGAAAATAGTTAACTCTTCTGTAGAAATTTCATAAGGTGAAGATCCTGGAAGTATAAAACAAGTCATATTTAATCTCTATTTAAAACCCATTCCTGATATGAAAATTACCAATCCTGATACAAAGACATAATATCTGGACATGTTACTCATGGATAATCCTTTTAATAATTTCCCATACCAACCACTTCCACCATCACTCTTTATAGTAATCCAACCAAATATATCCTCTCAACAAAGAAAATCCAACTCACAACCAAACACATCAACACATCTCATCACAACCAATCATGGAAGCCCCCTGGCATAAACCATCACATCCATAAACACAAAATGACACAACCGTTCTTGACAACCCTATTGTAGAAACACACCTCAACCACCAAACCACTCCTAAAAAAACCCTTATTAAAAAGTGCATCAGTTTCTTACCAAATTTGGTTTAGTATTCACAATGTGGATATTTTTAAATATCCACTTCCTAAATTAAGGTCATTTATGATAGAATCCATAAGATCCCATGGAAAAAATTTATTTAAATAAATATATGTGGCCACATAATTTCATATGTTTTCCTTCATTTAAAATATTATAAAAAATAATCCTTCACAAGGAATCGTAGGAATAGACACAAATACCACCAATGGTGATGATTTTATGTAGGCATATTTCCCATACATATCATAATATTAATAGATAACACAATTGAAAATAATTCAATTTCCCCCCTCCCCACATGTCTATCTCTAAACCTATATAATTTTCTGTATTTATTTCATATTCAGTTATCTTTACAATGAAACATTCGTACACCCAAACAACAAGATACCAAAATGAAAGATAAATAATGGAATCCCTACTAGAAGATAGATGATCAGTACATCTTTATTTTTCCAAGACATGGGGTGCATAATTTGTATAAAACACTAGAGATAATGTGATCAAAAGGCCAAAACATGACCACTCAAGTCCTAAAAATAATGGTTCTGGGAACACACAAAAAAACATGAGTAAAAAAGGAATAGAGGATTCTAACATTTGAAATACCAGATCCAATAACATTTGATGAATGGTTTTAAAATCCATTAATGTTTGATCTTGACCAAGCCCATGTGGTTAGACCATTTAAAATCCATGGAATTTTAGAAGAGTCAATGATATTATTTAGTCATGTTTAAAAAGAATGAAAATAACATAAATATGGAATTAAATTCATGTAATGTCAAAGGAAACATTAAATAGGAGAAACTAAAAAAACTGAGGAAAAAAATTATAATTTCAAAAAACTGCTGAAATGAATCACCTTTAGTTGAGTCACTGTCATGACTCATTAGTGGGTATGTCCCCATTGGGTGACTCACCTTTAGACATGCTATCATTGCATGAGTCACCATTTGGTGATTAAACATTATAAAAGCTATGGTTTGATGAGTCACCATTGGGTGACTCACCATTAGATGAGCTACCGGTAGATTAGTCACCATTGGGTGAATCACCATTAGATGAGCCACTGTCACGAGCCACAACAAGCAACCTACTAGTGTGAGTCTCCATTGTGAGTCACCATGGAGACCATCCATTCTTGACTCTGACACATCGTTTCTAACTCACAGATGGATGACTCATCATTACGAGTCAGCATTGTGACTCACCATCGTGAGATAGTGATGAATAAATTATCGTGAGATGAGCTACCATAGGAAAAATATATTTTTGAAAAACTCTAGATATGATCCATTGTGAAATCCCAGAACCGTCCAAACAGTATATTTTTATACTGTAATAGACCATAGAGGCCTATACCATTGCATCAGATAACTATCAGACTATTCTCTCCCTCTATAATTCAAAATTAATCTAAGATTGAAAATATGGGTCCAAACAACCACCCTATGAGATTCATGTCAATGACATTGATACACTTGATACAATGATACTAACATCAATGTTCAATAATAAACAACCTTGTGTTTTTTGAAAGCAGGATTGAAAAATCAACATCCAAGAACAGCTCCCATGAAATATTTTATCCTAACATACCAAAAGACACTATATACAATCATAACAACCACATTGTCCTGAACACACGAATCAGGGAACACCATCATTCATGTCAGGATATTATCAAATCAGGGTGGCACTAGCTCACCCACATGGGTCAATCAGATCATAATTAATGAAACTCAATTAGTAATTTATTCATCCCCTTTCCACATGTTAGAACCTGATCACACATTACGAAACAAGGAAATAACTCATCTCATTAAAAACAAGGTTGCAACATCACATTATAAAGAAAATCCAAAAAATAAAAAACTCAAATATAAATCAATTTAATTGTCGTGCATTTTTTCTTATCGCTCCAAAGTGATCTCCTCAAGGCCTCTGTGCCTCCACAAAATTGAAATCAATTGAATGGTACAATCATATATAACATTCTCTCAATGATCTTAGACCTCTACTAGATGCTCCACGTATGTCACATTATCTATGATATCATAATCTCTTAAGCTGATGATATGGGATTCATTAGGAAGATACTAGTGAAGATGAGGGATGTAAAAGATTTCCTGGATCCTTTTCAACAAAGATGGTGGTAATAACTAGTATGCCTCCTCTCTAAATCACCCCAACACCTTGAAGGTCCCATCAAACCTGAGAGAAGGATTTCATTATCTACAAAATCTCCACTACCCATGTCAAGGAGAAATATTCAAGAGCACATGGTCCTCATCATCAAACTCCAAGGGACTCCTCTTGGGATTTTCATCTGACTTATAATTATCATGTGCTATTTCATCATCTCATGAATGGTCGGAACCTTCTCTATCCTGCTCTTCACTACCTTCAGAATAAGAACAATTGTCTCCCAAAACAATATCCAAAAAAGATGAACAACATGGTATCCAAGAGAAAGATTCAATCCAATCCATTTCAAAGGAAGAGTGATAGATATTTTTATAAGAAAAATCTACTAAGGGTAAGAGTTGCACCCAAGATCCACCAAATTCCATGAAGCATGCTCGCAACAGGATTTTAGCACCAGGATAATCTGTTCTATTTTCCCATATTTATGATGGTGGAAGGAAGTGTTGAGGCTTAACAGAGTTCCCAAAGATTTCTTCAATCCCCACTTGACTCATTATGCAAAACATGTATCCCGATCTAAGACAATGTATCTCCGAAATCCATGAATCTACACCACATAATCCACCTATCTCTTTGTCAAGGCATCCATTATGCTTGACTCCTTGATTGCTAAGAAGTTTGATGATTTACCTATTCTATCTTCTAATTCAAAGATGACATCATAGAATCCATAAAATAATGGTAATACTATGAATAAATCAATTGGGAATTCATCCCACTTCAGCTTCCGAACATTTAATAGATGAAACAAACCCTTGGAAACATGGTTATCAGCCTTTACCTATAAGAACACTATGAACTTTTAAACAAACTCTGATACTAAACTTTTTATTCTGAGCCCGAAAAAATACTACCTCAAGAACTGGTAAATCATTTAAACTCATTAGTGAACCACTACAGGTGATCTATGAAACTCATGAGGGACTCCATAATGCACTGCCACTGGAAAAAATGGCCTTCAGAAGAACATCATCTGAATCGAACCATCCTTCGACCATCCCTCTTGAGCATCACTATTATCAACACGATCACACCTCACCTTTGCCTCTATGACTACCCACTAACTGTCCTCCACCTAATAATTTGATAATATTTCACTTTCATCTAAAAAAACCACTTCCACCATCCACCCATGCATCGAAGTGCAAGGCTACCAACTCCTCCATCAACTTCCAAGCATCCACAGATTCCTGAACTACCTCATTCTGTGACATTCTTCTCTTGGATCCATCCACAACATTCCACATTCATGAGGTGTAGGAGATATAAAAATCCTTATCAGGATAAAAATACATCATCCTTCGTTTTCACAAGTTTATATCTCATTGGAATAGTATATACCTAAAGCATATGTGATCCATGAAGACCAAAAATTAGTCCCCAATGAGGTAATTCGACAACAACTTAGGTGTAAACATGATCAATTCCAACTCCAAATAATGGGTGGAATCATTACATTAATGGGGATGTAATAGCCTAGTACCATAAGGGATCACTCCCCACTCATGAATCTGCATACATCCCAAGACAAAATGACAACCACCACATAAAACCTCCCAAATCCTCCCTACATCTGGAAATCGGAGCACTGGAGAACTAAAAATAATCCCATTCATATAGAAGAACACCACAAAGAACATCTCCCTCTAAAGAAAATCAAGTTCTTTTCTAGTTAGCACTATTAATTGAGTTACAACTTAAGAAAAATAAGGTAAACCTATCGGGTAATAGCCTACCAGACCATGAAAAGTTTGATCCTATTAATCATTATTTGGTGATTCCCAAGAGAAAACATTTTTTACCTTTGACGTTTCAACTAATACACCCTTATATGACACCTCATGTCCATGTAAATTCACCTCTCATGTCTAGAACATACACTAGGATATCTTTCTGGAGATATGGTGGTGTCGAAGGAGATGCAAGTCAAACTTCAGATAATCCGTATGATCCTCCTAATACATTGAGTGTATCAAGATTTCATTGAGGAATATGATGATGAACCTGTCAATGAACACAAGAAATATGGAGTTCATAAGCCCCATGAACATGGATTGTGTGTTTATAACATAAAACGACCTGACTATGAACTCAAAGTGCTCATACATGAATCTGAATGTAGTCTTCGGGATATCACCTTCCTTCACCCACAACTGGTGATATGCACAATGCAGATCGATCATAGAAAACCAAATTTCTCCCCTTAGTTGTTAAAAAAGATCATCAACACTTAGGATAGGGTAAAATTTCTACACCATCAACTGATTCAAATTTTGGTAGTGTATGAACAACATCATACCACCATATTCATTCTTTTCAAACAACATCATAGAACCCCATGATTGCACACAAGACCGTATAAGTACCTTGTTCATTATGTCATTAATTTTCAGCCTCAAATCCTGAAATCTAGACGGTTCCATCTGACAATGAGACAACAATATTGGATATGCACTCAGCTATAAGTATATCACATACTCAATGTCATGGCAATGGGTTAAAGTAAAATCCTTTTTTGAAGAAAACATACAAGAAATTCTCAATAACCCTATGGACTATAATGTGCAATACATCCACTTACAACTCAACCCATAAGGATAGAAGAGGCTTTGCGCATCGATTGTCCATATCATAGCACTGATCACTAATTATCGCCCCAAATTGACCATCAATATCGTGAAACCCAACACTCATATGGAATAATTCGATTAAAAATGTGATAGGAATACAACCATTAAATGCTGAGAATGACATAGTATGGTTTCATATGTAGAAAAACGAGATCCCCATAGGACTGATATGATACCATCATCAGTCTACAACACCGATACTTATTAGACAAGTCATATTGTCCTTTGACTAGCATACTATACATAGGGGGCATGGGAAGCCTCTCTATGATTATTCCCAGATCATGGACTAGACTGATTGCCACAAAGAAGGGAAAAGAACATGAATCAAACAATGTACTAGAAATGGTATTAAACAAGATGATCATACCTCAGACGATCTCTAGCCCAACTAGAGTTGTTGCCTATGCAATATGTAACTAACCAGGCCAAGATCCACTGCCCCTCAGTTGATGACCAAACCCATGACCATGCTTGGGTCGAAGCCCCTAAGGAACACCCTACAGTTTTCCTCAACTCACTCTATCTCCCCGTGGATGATCATTAGCCTGTTTTACCTACTGATAAAATTAACTACGTAGAAACTACTAATGAGGAAGGTGTTGAACATGCCAACCCCCGTCATAATAATCTCGAACGACCATCAAACACATACTTTGTAGATGACCACATGCTCTACAAGAGAAACACCTCAGTCCAATGTTCATGGGAAAAGCACAAAAAAATAGAAACTGCTAAGGTAGACACCTCAATAGTTGAAACCATAAAGGACTAAGAACCTATGAGTCGTTTATGGAAACCTCTCTCTTAAAAGAACCCTTCTAGGTCCCCTCCCATGGTAGACATCCTCATGAGTGCATCCACTAGACTACCATTTCCTTCTTCTAGACCTCCATGTATGTTGGAATGGTAAAGGGAGTAACAACATAATAGAGTGATGGACAAAGTGACTCATCTAGATGTCTTGTGCGAGACTACACATCTTGAAAGAGAACCGAGGAATGGAAATGGAAAGTCATGAACATTATCCATACATCTTGTACCGATATACTACCTTGTAGGAGAAAGAGTGACTCCAGCATATTCTTATCCTTCATTTTTTAAGAAATGAATTTTATCATAACTCATTCATGAAATAGACCTACGTAACTTCAATATACTTCCTCTATACTAGGTACAATTTCAAATATTGATAGAAAAATCCCCATATTTGAATCATTGCTAAGGAAACCATATACTCTGTTGGTGGCCGGATCAAACTAATGATGATATAAAGATCCTCAACCAATATCTCCATATATATATCTAAAAAACATCCTTTGTACATTAATATAGTCTTTTTATAGAAGGAATATAATATTCTATAAAAGTGGTAATCCTCCCTCTGAAGATCAAACCTCAACCGATCAATTGGATCGACTAATTGAGCCTCGACTGCCTGGGCTACACATGGATGAAGACCATGTTCCATAACTAAAAAAAAGTGAAAACGAATTCCTATGGATGATTATTATGTAATTAAAATTATATTTCATTTTTACTCATTAATTATGTCAATTTCCACAAAAAACCAATTTAGACAAGAACATAAGTCATTATGATTCATTTACTTTTCCTAGGTTATATACCATACAGATGGTGTAGCCTCACATGGTCGTTTGGTTGGCTCAATATCCTAACATCGGATCATGGGGGGCCCTAAAATCTAATTCCCTAGCCTATCCTCGTTAACCTATACTATGCACCAAGATCACCTAACCATGTTTCCCTACCATCTTATGTAATCAAAACATTTGCTAACTCCAAAATCCATTATATCTATCTACCTAAAAATGATTATATTATTTCATGACCCCTTCCTCCAAAGATGTCCCTCTTAAGTTGGAAATAGAGAATGATGGATAACGACACTTGAGCCCCACCTCTAGTGGTCCCCTGGGTGGATACCAACACAAAACGTATTCTAATCAAATAAAAAAGAGGAATTTCAATTTTTATAGTAACCTTGATCAAGAGATAAGGTGTGTCAACCTCAAAATAATTCCATGAAATATATATTAAAGAAAACCAAAATCCATACCACATGTATGTTTATTGTAAAACCAATAAAAATACAATGAAAAGATCCAATGAAAATACCCAAAAGTAATGTTATGCAGCAACAAACCAACTATCCTAATGTCCAAGCTAGTAATACCTATAACGGTCCCCATAATCCTCCTATAAACCTGAAAGAAGATTTATATAGTATGGTGAACATACAAGTATACTCAGAAGGAAAACCAAACTCTGTCTTGCATTAGAGGGAGAAGCATACTAATTCTCCCATTGGAAAATAGTAGAAACCAACATTTTCTATCAAGGTATACCATCCACCCCATCATCATTAATACAACTCTCACAAAATAATTAAAGTGATGTTAGGTAAGATAGATAAAATCGATTATATGTTACCCCACCCATCTTTCCCACTAGTATGCTACTCATACCCATATAGAAACATTATGGAACTTACATCTCTTCTACAAGCCCCACATCACAACACGCCCACACACACCAGGGCCTTAGCCCTAGTACCACAATGTGGTCAAATGAATGTCCCCACATCTCACCCACACACACCTGGGCCCCAACCAAAACACATCCTGAAGATGTCTATTAAAGTATAACTCACCCGATGACACCTGGTCCTTATGAAACTCACCCAAAACTCATCCTTAACATACCTGGGAAATTAAAACTCACCTACAGACACCTGGGACTCGAAAACCATACCACAAAATACCTGTAGAGCTTTCTGTTTCCAATTAATAGAAGCGGGAGCACATAAGACCATGTGACAAGCCATCCATCCTCCCACTGGGATGATGGGAAAAGACACCCTCTCCCATGAATATGGGGGTGTTAATCACATTGTTATTAACAACGGTGGGGTGCATATTGATATCAAATGGAAATAAATGTGTGTATATATATAATACCAAGAACTCAATTCCATCCTATGGGTTTCCAACCAACATCCAACCTAATAAAGTAGTCATTGAAGCTAACTAGAAATGCATTTATTAGTGATGATCACTTTCAAAGTTAATAAATGAATGATGCTTCACAAAATGCCCCAACTCAAATAAAAACCCCAAAAAATTCATTTAACCAACTCCAATTCACTGTTAAACTGTTCATTTTTTAATTCCATATCTACTCGAGAAACTAATAAGAAAAAATGGCATCATGAAAAATATAAAAAATAGTAAAAACCACAATAATCATTTCAGAAGGGAAAGAGACCACATGTTTAACACACTTCACATTTAATCACCATTTAACATGCATTAATTCTTTAAAAAATTACCAATCTAGGGAAAAGGAGTGAAGCTTTGGGCATGCTACTCAGGGAGAAACATTGGTTGAATTTTCCATATGAACAACATCCATCACAATTCATCATCATCATCCCATTTAATCCGTCATCTCTATAATGCAACCCCAAATCATAAACAAACCTAAAAACACATCTCATCACAACGAAACCCAGCAGCACCACTTCATACCCCCATCACACCCATCAAATCAAAAAACACAACAAAACACATCCATTTTTTATAACCCTACCATACACACACATCTCAAACACTAAACCAATCTTTACAGAAAAACCATATCTACCCATGTGTCACTACCATAACAAAGCCTATTTAGTTTTCACAAATGGCATATTGTTCAATTTACACTTTATAAACTAATGGTGTGATCTCAGAATCCATAAGATATGAGGGAATCCATTTATTTAACTGAATATATGAGGTTAATATAATTCATATATATACCATAGTTCTGTAGAATATCAACAACAAGCATTGAAAAGGCTTCACAGCTGTTCACACAAAGACCATTAATGGTCATGATTTTTCATATGCATACAACTCATAACGATCAAAATATCAAAATATAACAATATAGAACATATGTAAATTTCCCCCCAGCTCTGCATGTTTATATTTTAACTGATACTATGGTCTTTATTTATTGTCAATTTTGATATCTTCAAAAAGATACATTCATATACCTACCCTTCATGTTACACAATTAAACGAGATGTGAAGGAATCTATGCCTCGAAGACATATAAATAGTATTTATTTATTTTACAATGTAAGAAAATGACCACGAAGAAAAAAAACTCAAGGGAAATGCGGTCCAAAGGCTTCAATTCAACCACATGACTCCTCATGTGGAATTGTTAGGGGTTCACTAAGAGAAACCATGAGTTAAAAAGGAAGAGATGATCTATTCCTTAGAATGAAAAGATCTTATATCAATGGATGAAAATTTTAAAATACCATTAATGTTACATATTGACCCAAACCATCCGGTTTATCCATTTTAAATCACTATGGTTTTAGAGGCGTCAATGATTTTATTTAGGAACAATGAGATAGCTTCCAAAACACTTAAACATGGAACTAAATTCATTTTATGTAAATTGGATTTTTGAAGGGGTGAAACAGGAAAAACATGGGGAAAAAAAGAATTTTGAAAAATTATTTGAAAGGACTCACCATTGGGAGATCCTTCATTAAGAGTCAGTGGTGGGTGAGTTGCTTTGGGTGACTCACCATTGGACAAGATATATTGGGATGAGTCACCATTTTCTGACTCATCATTGGAAGGACTATGAGTGGATGAGTAACCATTGGATGAGATACAAGTGGATGAGTCAATATTGGGTTACTCACTATTGGACAAACCACCATTCGATGAGCCACCATTGTGAGTAGCTGCTGGTGACCTACAAGTGTGATTCATTATTGCGAATCACTATCACGACCAATATTTTCTGACATATTAGACCTAACACACAATTCCTAACTCACTTTCATGATTCACCATTGTCAGATACTGGAAAATGACTCACCTTCAGAAGAGAAATTGTTGGAAAACTATAGTTTTGGAAAACTCTTGAAACGACTCACCCTGCCCCACCAGAACACTGTAAACACTATATATTCACATTGTAATGGACCAAATTGGTCTGGGCCATTACATAATATGTATTATAATAATCTCTAGATTTCATCATATCCCAAAGAATAGAAATGAAATCATATTACTAATAATACATTAAACATAATAATAAAAAACTAAATAATGAATAATAATGACAAAATTGGATAATATCCCCAGTAAAAGAATGAAACACTAATGGTTATTTCATTTTATGATTATATATTCCATAAAAAATTATTAAATCATTCATGAGTAAATTATCTATTCCGTTTTAAAAAAACATTTTTAGAATCTATATTTCACAAAAATATTAAATATATTTATAGAAATAAATTTATAAAAGGATGAATATTGATTTCAATAATTTATTAATGAGGGTGTCTAGAAATACCAATCATACCATGTAGGTTATGTCAAATATTACTTTCACATTTTTAGAAAAAAATGAAAAGATACACTTCTATGAAAATGAAAATAATATTCATTTTAAATTTTTATTTTTGAAATATTAAATTATGGTTTTAAAATATCCATGAAAATTGTTGGAAAATATTTAAAAAATTCATTATAACATTTGTACAAAACATGGACATGGATGTAAATGGGTTTGAGATTGAAAAGATAAATAATTTTTTTTCTTTACAAAAATAAATTCATAACCATGAGTACACAAAGATGGAAAATTGATGGGAAAAATATATTTTAATGAAATAATTATTGTATTATAAAATTTTTTAGTTTATTGACTTTTAATTGATATGATTTCATCATTCAAATAATATCACAAATAATTTGAATAGAGAATAGGATTGTAACATTAAACATCTACCACTCTGGTGTCTTTTGGAGCTTCTGTTCCAAGAAATAATGAAAATTATATGGATATATATATATCCCATAAAAATCATTATTAGGATAATAAAATACATTACTAGGAATTATATTCACATCCAAAGGTAAATAAGGTGGGGATATGTTATATGTATCCCTGAAATAAAAGCGATTCTAGATATTTATTACATTCTTCGAGAACTTTCAAATCACAATACTAATTAAAGAATTAATTTAAATAAAACGTTCCATACCATGAAAATAAATGAATTCTGGATTTAAAATTTCAATTAGGATATATATAAAATTCATTAATAGATGTAAGTTCATAATATAACTGATGTCCTGATGAAGAAAATTTGATAAAAACTCCCTTTCCAAATTAATTGACTTCCTTCGAATGGGATGGAACCACCAATAAAAAATAAAGATATATTATAAATATACCATAGAACCATTATTATATTTTCCATTCCATATATGATAAACATATTACATTTTTTACCAATTTATTATTAATTTATTATTAAAATATTTCTTCAGGTAATAACTGCTTTATGTTTAATTTATGTTTTGGTTTTATATTTTTTGTAATTTATATTTCATCATGGTTCCATTATATTGAAAATTTTATATTTAATTATGTATCAAATATATATATATAATTATATCAATCAATTAACGTTAGAGATGGAAGATGAATTACACCATTCAAGAAGATGGTAGGTCGTACGTACACATGAATGTTGTATCCATTTTTTCAATGAATGAAACAAGAGAAAGAAAATAATATATTAAATTTAAAAAATAATTTTTATGTATCATATAAAAAATATATTCAATAAACTTGAGTTTATTACATTTTATGTATAACTTAAGTGAAGAATAAATCACATCGCTTCGCGCGGCGGTAGTCTGCCATACACATGAGAAATGTTATCATATCCCCAAAATTGTAATGTAAGAAGATATATGTTATGATATAATTTCATATAAATATTTATGTCATAAATATCATATAAATATGTTAAATCCATCATTATATACATCAGTGATAGCTGGGGAAGGAAAATGAATTACATTGGTTCGCATGGTGGTTGTCTATCGTACACATAATCGACAGTTTCATTTCCCACAAGATAGAAGATAAGATATATTAAGGATATGAAATTAATAAAATAAAATATAAATATATGTTATATTTTTTAATATCAACATTGATGAAGATAATTTGAACTAGGTAACGGAATATATAAAATAGAAAACATGGTTAAGGATATGCCTTTTTATCAGATAATCCCAATAGTTTTACACTTAAATACTTCATAAGAGGGTATACAAAACTAGCTAAAGACTATTGGATGTGGGTATTAAAGTATGTAAATTATTTTTTAGGGTATTGTATGAATAAATTAGTATTGGATGTGTGAAGAGGAGAGGAGTTTGTGTGGCCTTTAATAAGTGCCGGAGAGGACACACCACGAGTTATGGAATGAATAAAGTGAACCGCCAACATTAACATCCCACATGGTTCAAAAAGATATGATTCTAAAATAATCTTGGAGTTAAGTTATAAATATGGCCATTAAATGTGATTTAGATAGGTTTCTAGTTTATTTTACCCTGTATCTGTTTATTTTATCCTTGGATACATTTTTTAAACAAAAACATGATAATTAATATTTATTAAATTTTAAAATTCATTATGGAAAAAACATATGTTGAACCTATTATATAATATTAATTATTGTGATCCCAAATATTGAATGTATCATTCCAAAATCCATAATTCAGGTGCGAAATTTTAATTTAACATAAAACCACAAGACGCGATAAACAGTCAGTTTTATTAAATGAATATAATCATTAATAAGTATGTTCTGATATGAAATTTATTATAATGAGCTAAAATGGTTCAATAAATAAAAAAATTTAACTAATTTTACTTTTAAAATTTTATTTAAATAAAATCGGTGGTGAAAATTCATTATTATAAAATATTAGTTTTTATCATAATATTATTGTTTTATTATTAATCAAAAATGAAATACTTTCAATACATTATATCAAATTAATTCAAATATAATTTTGATTAGTATATTCCAAAATTATGATTATTTCAAATACGTTTTATAAAAGTTAAAAAAATTACATTTAATATTTTTTTTCACAAAAATCAGTATGATCAATTTTTGTAAAAATAATATTTTAAAAACATAAAAAAGAATTACTAAAAATTATGGAATTTTATATCAAAATGTATTCTTTATATATCACCATTATATTTAACATTTATAATTATGATATGCATATTCATACTTTAATGTTCAATGGCTAGGTTATAATGATCATGTTCATATAATAATAGTAATTGTATATCATAGATTACTAAAAAACTGTGTTGTGTGTAACACAATCTATTAATGAATTTACTTATATTTTTATAAATAACTAAAATATTGTTTTGTTACATTCTAACCCAAAAATAATAATTATTTCATATAATTTATTTCAATTTTGTGAAAATGATGATGATACTTCAACATCATTACGTCATCATGTTCCCATATAGCTTCCCCAAGCATGTTGTTTTACTACAAAACTGTGACTGGGTGAGTTTTCTTATTTCAAAACACTTTTTATATGTGATAAAGATTCCCCACCTATTATTCCTCATATGAAATACCATGATCTATTAGTATGAAATATAAATTCAGTTTATTTCATTGACTATGTATTTACTTCCATAGGATATTTACATTAAACAAAATGTGAACCTTAAGAAGGTTTTGTAGAAGCACAATGTGATAAGATATAATCTTGATATGATAAAAAATTTCAATGGGGATGAAATACCTATGGTTTTTTTCTTATTTCCAAATCTCATTATCTAATTATTTGTAGATATTCATAGTGACACATTTTCACTATCATTAATTTCAAATTCATGTGAGTGATTTTCAGCATATCCTTTATGACAACAATGTGATTCCCTTATGAGTTACTAATTGGGTCCATCATTTTCTACCAGTTTTTCATGTGATATGGTTCTGATAAATTTCATTCCACAATTTAAACCTCGAAAATTGTTGTTCAATAGTTATTCCAAAAGATACATTTATAGGGATCCATCCAAATGCTTGAGTGAAATCTATTATTGAATGAAAACTAAAATAGTGTGAGGTGTTTATCCAAAATAAAATTGAATCCATAGAATATAATCTTAGTTTATAATATTGGGTTTTAATTATTTTATCATACAAAAAAATCCATATTAGTATGATATGTAGTTAAAAAGGATGTATATGGATAATGATATTGCTGATGACTTCAACAGAACATTTAGGTAAACCTAAGGTACCGACCAGATATACCATAATGTGGTAATCTATGTATCCATACAAATTCATTTATGTATATCTAAGTCATTTTATCCATAGGGAAATATTATCTAATAGCCATGAATATTTCATAATTTTTAATTCAATCATATACATTACATATAGAATTATTCTTTGTGGATATTTTGGGGAGTCTGATGACAAAATATATGGTTGGGTTCTATAATTTCTATTAGGGAACAGGTAATGACTATAACATATACGTATAATTTTATCTATAAAACTTATCATTCAGAAATTCTAAAAAAAATATAATCATAAATGTACATGTTCATGTTTTCCATCCAGAAATAATCTTTCACGTAGTATAGTGGTATGCAATACACTATTGTCACCCTTCGTTTTTCAGTTCGTGCCTCGTTGACTTGTTTGATGTGACATGTTTTCCCCGAACAGGTGCAATATTGTTTATGAAAAACTATATTAATAATATACATATATAATTCCAAAATTTCAAAAAACCATAATTACCCCATTATGAAATATACGATAAGCCTTAATACATACCAATAAAATAAATCTTATGTCCAAAAAATGGAATGGCATTCCACCCCAGGTAATATATCACTAAAATATATACAAAAGAAAATGGTTATATTTCTACATTTCATAATCAAATTATCCTTATACTTTCTAAAATCAATTAAAATAATACATTTAATGGTTTTCTAGGTCCTTGAACTTATGATCCTCATTAAACTCCTATACCCATGAAAATATGCATGACTCGTAATTTAATATTTCAAGGAGACACATACACATCAAAATGAAAATTAACCATTTATTTCTTAAATAATCTATTATCATAGAAAAAATTATCATTTTTAATCTGGTTTATATACTTATAAAGATATATATTGTATGTGATTTCATTGTTCATGACTCCATGTATAAGGTGATAATGAATTATTATAATGAAATAAAATTTAAATAAAGGATGAACAATAAGATTTTCAACGGGAAAATTAACAAACAACCACAGAATGGTATTCCTTACTCTACAATGGATGATAATTGTGTCCTAATTACAACAACATATTCCATCTTTTATGATTTCACAAGAATTAAATTTTTTCATTTGTATTCATATGATATTTTTTATTTTTTCCCCCATTAACCCTTGGATTAGGGAATGTATTATCAAAATTACCAAAATACAGGAATCTATAACAATAAAGTGTGGTGGATCATTCTATGGTGCATTGTACTTGTTTTCATCATTATCTAACTTCTTCACATAAAATTAGAATTCACATTCATGATGTCCTTCCATTCCATTTTTAAAAAATCAAGAATTCCCCTTAAGAATATGTCTTTTATGTTTCCTTCCAAACATTGAGCATGAAGGATATATCATCATATTACCTCCATGAGTTTTATAATTCCATTTAAATTTCAAATTTAATTTCATATCAAAACCATTAGATTAATGAGTAACTCCAATATAAATTTTCACCTTGATATCACATTGAATTATTTATTCATAGTTACGAATGTACAATATGGATAACACCCAGTGGATACATGGGTTTAAGCCACTATAGAATCACTCATCCTTACATTCACATTGGATGATAGTTCTAGATGTGTAACTCAAATTTCTTATTAGAGTTACCATATAGGTACCAATAAATTCATCATCCATTTGATTTATCTTAAGGAATTCCTTCTAAAATTTCATATGAATATTATAGTGAATATATTTGTTGATAAATAACTCTTAATATCAACACACTATGTGGAGTCAATTTATTTTTCATTAAATTTTTTTTATGATCATACAATATTTGACTTATTTTCTTTCAAAATGATTGAAACCCAAAATTAATTTATAATCATCCAAACATTGGAGACATAAATTATCTTTTCAATTGTATTGATTTATTACAAGACAACTAGGGGATCATAAGAACCACTAAAAAAATGTTGGTACATTCTCTAAATGGAATTGAATGAACATTATTCCCATATTTTCTCATTTTAAATATCATCATGATTCATATAATGTCATGTGATAATAGAAATTTTATTTTTCATTTCATCTCCCATAACATATGATTACTCATGAGGATAATGATTTCATTCTCTATTGTATTCAAAATTAATTTGATTCCTTAAAATTCTAGCCATTCAAAAAAAATGTATAGTGTGCTAAACAATACTCATAGTAGGACAACCCCAAATTCATTAAACATATCACTTAACAAATATTCAAATCATGAAACATTTTTTTCAATATATGATAATTTATGATCATCCATGAACATTAATGTTAGTTATTAAAATCCTTCATGATGGTTCATAGGGATTTTCTGAACATCTAATGTATATTCCATAGGGGTGTCAAACGAAGTGACTGGAAGGCCCAACTGGTGTGCAGCTGGAGATAATTGAGTCAAGATTCATCTGATATTTTCAGAGTTGTTACACATAGATAAAACTATTACATAGATAAGTACACTTATTTTATCTTGATAGCGAAATGATTTATTGAAAATGACATGTTCTATCATTCCAAATATTTCTATGAAATTTTCCTATACATTGACATTCCCATGGACTTATCTTTAGACATATCAATAGGGATCATATTAAAATTTAATCATACATGTTTCCAAAAGATAAATAAACCATTTATTTTGAATCAAATATAAATACATAATCCTTTCATATTAAAAAATATACATTTAAATATGAATATTCATTTCATTTCACAAATACATTTCTAAGTATTAAAAAGTATTATTTTCTATGGAGACTCATTAAAGAATATTCTTCTCTCAGGAATTATCCTAAACATATCATATAATAATTGTCTAATTTATTACTCTTAATATACTTTCCAAACATAATCCTTTAATCATAAACTAGGGATATGTAATATAATGAAGGGTGATCTCAAATGCCCAGTAAGGGTAATCAAGGAGGATATCAATACATGATTATATGAAATCAATAGATAATATTAAGGGTTTTTGGTTATGAATATAACTTATAGTGTTCATACAAAATCTATCAGGTATCAAAAACTTGATCCATGGAAGAATACATCATCATTTAAGAATACATGTACCATATGAGTAACAAATCATCATAAATATATCATTATCTTGTTAATAATGTCAAATATGATTGGAAATATCATAAGTATAGAATCCTTTTTATATGTCAAGGTTAACAATCTGAGACAAAAAAATCATAATGGTTCAGGAATCAACACAAATTTCTTATTTTATAATGGATCAAACATCATCACTTGTTTCATATAGTGGATTAAGAACATGGACTTGATTCCCATTATGAAATAATCACATAATATTATTTACCATCAATATATCATGATATATAAAATGTTACCCAATTCATTGGAAGAATATATAGGTATGACCCATGATATAATGAAAATCAAATATATATGTTCCAAAATAATATAAAACATTAATCATATAAAAATACATTAAAATATATGATTTTTATAAAAAATTCACCATATAAGAAATTGTGATAACGAAACTATCTCACAAACATTTCATCATATCATAACCCATAAATTGGAAATAGGTTTTATAATCATCTCATCAAAATCATAATAGATCAAGCCCTGGAAATAGAACAACTTGAAACAATATCTCAACATTATAATCATAAAACAAAACAAGAAATAATTAATATTGAATAATTTCATCATATCCTTAGTGAAACACAATCCAAACATTTTTTGGTGTCTTAGATGAATAAAATTTCCATAATTATTATTATGGTTTTATTTATCAAAATATAATTTCCATTTTGAAAACACTTTTTTAAAATAAAAATATTAAATAATTTTTAATGATATCGTTTTATTTGGATATAAACATGGAAATTTGTGATTTATTCTTTAAATTAATGTGTGGTCATGATGATATGAATTATCATTCAGGTATTACATATTAAATTAAATATACCTTTTATAATGTCAATAAAAATTCAAAAGATGATTGTTAAAATAATGTCAAAAACATTATTTTTTTCTATTTTTTTAACATAGAAAAATGTATTTAAATAATCATTTTATAATTGTAAAAATATTACTAATTTTTAAGAAGACATGTTAAATGAATGAAAAAATGTTATCGACCAAAGAGGGAAATAAATTTGGTTTATCAATAAAAAATATTCTTTGGGACCCTTGAGAACATAAAGTGGGGAAAATGAATGGAAAGCATGGGTGTTCCTAAAATATCACCAGGACGAGAATCCTAATGAGTTTTTTTGAATTTTATATCACAATATCACATTATTGAAATCATATCATGATCAATCTTAATAAAATATAATAGTTTAACATTAAACCATTTCCACTTTGGTGTCATTTGGGTTGTAAGTTTCATGAAAGAATGGAAATGATATGGATATGTATATAAAAAAATATTTATAATAGGTATCATCAAATAAATTCATGAAAAGTATATACATGATACGAAATAAATCCATCGTGAATACGTCATATGTCACCAAAAAATAAAAGTGTGACTACAAATCCATTACATTCTTTGGTAAAATATGAATATTAATAAACATAAGAGAATAAAATTATCCAAAAAATTATAAATAATAAAATATATAAATTCATTTTATAAATTATAAAATAGTTTTCATATACATGTTATAAATGAACATATGTTAATAAGGTTACTAAAGTCACTAATATGACAAATTAGGGCAAAACCCCCTTACCATAAGTTTCGACTTCCATAATATGAATTGGAGCCTCATTATTAATAAATATATAAATATTAAGAATAAATTATAGGACCTTGATGATATTAATAACTCCATATATTATTTACTTGTGACATTTAATTACCTATTTATTGAAAAATCCATGAAAAAATATCATTTCGTGTAATAACAACATTGTTTTTCTTAAATGTTTTGGTTTAATATTTTTGTACCCTATAAATTTCTCATAGTTACATTCTATCTATAATTTAAAACAGGATATAAATATCATATATATTAACTATATATTTTTTTATAGAAATCATTTAAATTTAGAGAGATATAAATAATTAAATCGTTCATGGAGATGCTAGGTCGTTTGTTGGCAAAAATGTAGTTTCCATTTTTTTAAAGGGTGAAACTAAAGAAAGTTAGATAATATATTACCTTTATAAAAAATATTATATCATATGTATCAAAAATTTATTTTTACCCTATCCTTACCACATTTAATATAATGATTAATTTAATAATGAATTACATTACTTCGCATGGCGGTAGTTAATGGTACACACAATTTACAATATTGTATTAATAAGAAATAGACACTAAGAAGTTACATTTTAGCCAACGAGCCTGTACCATAGTGGTACAGGATCCTGCTTGGAATCCAAAAGACCTAGGATATAATCCGGGTAGGGGTGAATTTCCGGGTACTGAAGCAGTACTATAATAGGGCAATGTAGCAGTACTGTAGAAGCGGCAACACTTTCGCGGCGGAGGGACTGTTGCAGGGACTGTAGCGGTGGATGTACTGTAGCAGCGCAGGTACTGTAGTAGTATTGTTAACCAAGGGGTCCTTTGGGAAAATAAATGGGCTTTCAAGACTTGTATTCAGGACACTTGCCATTGGGCCTTCGTGCTATGTAATGTGTCTCCCTCTACCCAGTTTAAAGAGGCATTTGATTTAAATAAAAAATTAAGGCTTCGGCCCCAACCTTTTAATAAAAAAAGTTAGATTTTATATAATATTTCAAGAATAATACTTATTTATTAAATATAATATAAATATGTTTTTTATATCATTATATTCATCTATAGGAGGAGGATAATGAAAAAACATTCATCATTTTGTGAGGCAGTAGTTTTTTATTCACATGATCAATGATTTTGTTCACATCTTTATGGAAGTGAAGAAATTGGTAGGTCATAAAATTTAGATAAAAAATTATTAGTATATGTTAGAGATTTATATTATTATATAATAATGGGTTAATATTATTTTATGTAGTTATAGTATTTAACCAAACATAATCTCATGTTTAAGGACATTACCTCTTCGACAGAGAACCAATTTTGGATTACAACTAATGATTTCATATGATAGTTTTTATATAATGATAAGGATTATAAGATGCATGGGGGGATTTATTAAATGAAATTGGTAATTTCCTGACTAAACCAAATTTTTCTGATGTGTGATGAGTATAAGAGTGCCAGTTTCCTTTTATAAGTGGGGGAGAGGGAACATCTCCAATTTTTTAAGATAAAAAAGTGTACACAAGTTTTAAACATGTAAATAGGATTAAAAATGTCTTATTATATATTATTAGATGATATAATGTACAAATATTTCCATTAAATTTTATTTTATCAGGAGTCAAATTATTTTATTCAGTATATTTTATGTTTAACAACTAGTAAAACCATTTGATGCTTAATAGTCTTAAATAAATTTTACTGCTTTTTTTGTAAATGTTGAGAACAATATAGGTTGAAATAATAAAATAATATTTATTATTATGATTCCAAATATATAATCCTTTATTAAAATTCTTATATCACTGATGTGTAAGCTTTCAATTTCAAAAAATATTCGGGATGACAAATCAATTTTTAATAGAGAAAAGTTTCAAAATTAAAGAATTTTTTTATTTTAATTAAATATTAACTTCATTAAATTGTTATAAATTTCCTTTATAAATATAAAATTGGATAAATTTAACTTATAAACCCATCATAAAATAATATATATCAAGTAAATTATATAAATTAAATCATAGTTTTTAATAAACAAATATTGTTTTTATAATATTTATCAAAAAAATATTTTTTTCCTAAAATTATGAAAAATTAACTCATTTACAATTTACAATTATATATTTCAAATATAATGTTTATTTTTAATTGTAATTTTAATTATTTTGTGAAATTAAATTTTATTATTTGATCAATAAAAGAATAAAAACATTTTCTGAGAAAATACTATTTTCAAAGTGTAAAAATGAATTACTAAAAATCATGTTTGTTTCAATAGATATTATTTTGTTGACTAATAAATCAATTTTTATAATCATAATGTGTTTATTCATATTCACACGCCAAATTTTAATGGTTAGTTTATAATGATAGTGTTTAAATAATAATATTAATAATGCATCAAATGTCATTAAAAATTGGTGTTCCATGTAACGTAATCAATCAATGACATTAAATTTATTTCAATTATTTTTCATAAAATATCAGAGTGTTACATTTATTATCTGTGAAAATATAATGATGTTTAATCACCTAATTAATTTTATATGGGTTATCTTTTTAAAAAATATTATCATAAAATGTTTTTATATGAACATATCATATTACCTTGTTTTTCATTCTATATTAGACAAAAATTATATGTATAAATGGTATATAATAAAAATTATTTATCTAGTAGTTTTATAAAATATTTGTTTAAAGGAAACATAAAATGATCAAGAAAATTTCATATTTAAAGTCTTTTCTTATTCCCAAAATAGTTAATTTTCATTAAAGTAAATATTCCTCAATAAATGTTATGACTGGACAAGGGTGTTCAATAAAATATACTATCTATCAAAATTCTATTGATGAATTATGAAATTTTATCCTCATTAGAATAAATTATCCATCACATCCTTTTTCATTACAAATCATTTATGGTGTATAAATTTTTTTTCCTTCCAACATCATTTTCTTGATTCCTTCAATTGACGGTTTATCACATAGACATAATAATTTGATGGATTGTAGAAAATTATTGTCTTAACTATATATAAAAAAATCAATTATTTCCAAATACCATATGATTTATGATTTTGGACGAATTTGTTATTTATGTGTAGACTGAAATCATCATTCATTCAATTGGATTATTATGATGTTTTTAAATAGAAATTATTTTATTTTCATGTACTATTTATGATGTGATGTATAATTATTTTATAGTGGAACTAAAATGTACAGTTAATTATGAATGTGGTCCTATATCCCACTAAAATTAATTGTATAAGGTTTACTATAAAATTATTATATGGAATGTTGTATGAATGTGATATGAGAAGAACTATTCACATGTTGTTTATAAATTATATGTGGGAATCTATATTCACCTGTATATTGTCTGTGTGGGATTCCATAATTTTGGGTTAAAATTTATTCAGTGAATGTGATTGTGGAGTCTATTTTGTGGTATGTTGTTTAAATGTGATCCAAAAACCATTGTAGAAAAGATTTTCTATGATTACGTATATTCCGTACATGAAATATGTTTCATATTTATATGCATATTCTAATGAAAATTTTACGATCTCATGGATCATGCTTATGTTATCACTCTTTTCATTCATACCTTATTTTATGTGGATCATTATTCCTTGAATTATGACTACAAATCTATTGTGTATAATTTTTTATATCTATATGTTGATATTATTCACACTAATATTTTATTTTGATAAATTATTTTTTACCATACTGAGCATCTAAGGTCACTCATTTCATAGTATTCCATTTGATTAATTTTTGAATAAAATTAATACATAATATGTTTCTAGAAGTTTATTCATCAATACATTGACTTGATGACCTATTAAACTGGGCTCCGAGCTAGAATGTGACAAGACCTAACAGAATTATTGATCTCCCATAGATGGTGACTGGAACATGGGCATTAAAAAAATCATACGAAATTATTTGGACCTACCTTAAATGAGTAGCATGTTCTATATACATATATATTATAAATAACATCTAGAAGGTATTATCACATGAAACAAATATCAAATAGTTGTGATAAAACATTAATGTAGAGAACAAACTCAATATACATATCTAATCAACAAAAATGAACATCACATTTGGAAATAACTACTCTATGTGATAGGTAGAAAATATCCCACTATCTCACCACTAGTTACGTGTACCCAGATGATATAAATACTTATATCTAACTATTATATATTTTCTTCTCCAATATCAATTGTTAATAATTGATTCACACATCTTATAGGTAATGAGTATGATGGGATATAAGTAGTACTAATAGGATCTAAGCATAGTGCTCCCTAGAAAAAATTATTACAATAAATTTAATATGAACAATTTTAAAGAAAACAATGCATGATAACAGTTAGAATTTTTTTATCAATATAATGATTAATAATACCCATTTAAAATGTTCTAAATCAATTCCAAAAAATATTGTTCTAAAACATATTTCTAATCACTAGTTACATTTATCAAATTATGCATATAAAAAACAAATATACAAGAGAAATCATAGTTGTAAACACTCATATATATTCAAAAAATGTCATGCAAACAATACTAATCATACCATAAAAAAGATTAGTTAGTACTAGAGCAACTATGACATAGAGCATATAAAATATAGGAACTCCCAATGAGTGAACCCCCAACAATGTCAATATCACGTACCAATAATGTATTCATCAATTCACTGGAGTAATGGAACACACTACAAAGTGAACCCCCAATAGTAACAACAAACGATGCCCAATAATATACCTTCCACCTAAGGATCCAAAAATTTTCATGTGTTACATGTAGAGAATATTTTTAAAATGTATTATTGAATTTTATTGATCTATTTTAAACAACCCCTTTCAACATAAAAAATCATTACAAACCACAGTTCATAATCCCTTTGACAATGATTTGAAAACATCATTATTTTACCAAAACAAGTGGGATCACTAGCTTTTACAAAAATACCAATAAAATAATAAAATCTGTAAATAATTTAAAATAATTTAGAAATATTCTAAAAAAATAAAGTGTTTCCATTGTTTATACAACATATGACAGATATAGAATAACATACCTCATATAGTGGATGCACACCACCACACAGAGATCAAGACACCAAGAGTGGAAAAGAAATTAATGAGTGATGAATAGAGGACATAAAATTGATTATATTATATTTGAATTCTATAAGAATAAGGGTTATTAGATAGTGTAAATCAACACAAACCGCCTAAATCATGAACATTTTACTAAAAATCATCGAAAAAAAGTCCCCCACATGTTGATCAAACAACATATATTGAAGGGAAAGAATAAACATCATCACATGATAAAAAATCATATATTTTCATCCAAACAGTAATTATAATTCCCATAGAGACATTTTAAATGGAAGAGAGAGTGAAACAAACAAAAAAGAAGAAACAATCATCCACGAGGGAGACCGAGGGTTCAAATTGAAGAACCTACATTACTAAAAACACTCAATACACCTTCAAGAGGCCTTGGGTTTGATATGGATTAGACTTATCAAATATAGGATGTGTTACTTAAGATAAAGATAAAAATAAAATAATAAGAATGGTTTCCTTTTATTAATCGGTGATTCATGAAGTGAATCAACCATGTCTTATGTACGCCAAAAAAATCATTTCCTTATCTCAAAAACCCAAATGATAAATTTTCAACATGAATTCCCTTTACATAAGGAATATTTTAAATCATTAATCCTATAATTCGGGCCTTATAAACAAAAAAAATATCATTAATCTATTTCACGATATAAACTAGTTATACAACTAGTGCCTAGTGCAGGAACTTTAGAAAAGTATGAATTTCTCCCTGATTCCCTACAAAACCAATTTAAACCACATACACATTAATGATGTCAGTATAATTATACAATGTAACTTTTATTTTTTATTTTAAAAATCAACTATTGTTTTTAGTTGACATCAGAGGTACACATTTTTTATTACTTATTTATTATTAAGTTATATATAATTATAACTTTTCCAACAGTTTCCTTATATATGATTATTTGATAATGAAGGAATCACTATAATATAATGAAAAATACAGGAACCAACATATTTTGTTACTCCTCAGTATCACAATAAAATGAAACAAACAACATAAATTTCCTCTATATTATAGAATTATTTTCATTTTTTGATTAATTATTATATTATTAGAATGTATTATATGTTAAATATATTTAAATAATACATTATTGATGATTTAATGGGTGATAACCTCACTATTCCCTTATTATAGTTGTTTTCCATGTAAGTAAATTTCAATTTTAAATTAATTTTTTTCTAAACATATGTTATATTGAATAAATTATTACTCTTGTAATTAGTTATCATCAAACTATTTAAAAACAGTAAAATTCTACTCATTTATATAATTTTATTGATTTAGAATAAATTTCCACAATTATGGAATTTCTGGTTCAATATGAAAAAATTTATTATTTAATTGAAATATTAGAAAACAAATTACATAGTCTTTTTTCCATTACATAATAGGTAAGAATGAATATATAATTATGAAACACTATCCATTGTAATTTTTTTAATATTATTATTTTTTGATTTTATTAAATGATGGATGTCATGCATATTTTTTCCAAATAAATGTGAGGCATAACGGTGATGCCCCTTATTAATTTGTGCTAAAAGACGATTTAAAAATTATATAACATAACAAATAATATTCAATTATTTTTTTTAATTAATATTAATGTTTTAATGTAACATTTTATTTTGTAATTAATATTTTAAATTACAACATTTAATGGATTGGGTTCACCATGACTGAATATTCAATAATATAACCTTGAAAAATTGAATTTGTTAATGATTCAGTGGATACCTTTTATATTTTTGAATATAATTTTTACAAATCCAATGATTCTAGGTAGTATATTTTTTATGATGTTTCTCCCTATATTCCAAATGACTTGAAACAACTGAAAAATTTATTTTTAGATTATTTAATAAGATTTAATAATTTTTTGATTTATTTTCATTTAATTATATTATATTTATAAAATATGAATTTAATGTTCTAATTGGGGTTTTTCTATAATGATTTGAGTGATTTTTTTTTACTTTTAGGTGACATGGTTTATGTTTTAATTCCCTAAAATCATGAACATTAGATATATATATAAAAAATATTTATTTGATTATCTGTTTATGAAAAACCTATGTTGAATGGCTTATATGATTGATTTTGGCCATTAGTGTTAATATGAAAAGATGTTAGAATCATTAAATATGTAATTTTTAAGGTATTTCAATATCAATTTTATAAATACCCATAATTAAATCCATACTCTTTAAATATTGATCATTAAAACCAATTTTTAACCAATTAAAGAAGTAAAAAACCATATAAATTAAAAGTCATTTCCCGAATATTTATATGTAATGGGGTTTTTTTTTAATTCATAAATTTTTCACATTTAGATGATTCCAATTTCATGTTATATAATTATATATAATAATTATCTTCAATATATTAATGAGATAAATATATAAAACTCTAAAAATAAAATTATTGGAAATATCTATAAATCTTTACAATTATTGTTTTCAAAGTAATGATATATTCTTGTCAATTTCTATTGATAGCATTTATAAATTAAGTAAAAAATTGTATAAAATATAATTTTACGGTATATGATGAGGTTATCTTATTAATGAAAATGAATATTCTTCTAACCATAATATTACATGAAAAATCATTAAAAATTATTTCATCCTAAGAAAATACCAAAAAGGTAAATTGGGCTCAAAATAATTTCAAGAAGTTCTTGGGGAGTGCTTCTATTAAAATTAAAATTTATAGGGAAACAAAAAAATAATGGAGTATTTAATGTTTATAAAATCATTCAATGCACTATAATATTTTTTATTCATCTTGAAATTATTCTAATTGAATGAAACATGGTTTTAAGAAGTACATATAAACGATTGAGTTAATGGAATAGAAGAAAATCAATATTGAAACAACAAATTTCAATAGTTCTTATTAAAAAATTACAAGATTCATGTTAATGAAAAATTAGTTGGGTAGGAAAAATGTGGGTAGATAGCCAAATGTGGTTTAACCACACAACCTAAATTATAATAATATCTAAAAAGGATTAAATATATAAAATTTATGAAAATAAATGATATATTCATAATGAAATTAAATATTAGAATGTTACCATCCTACCAAAAGAAAAAAAAATTTAAATAATTGTTTCTTAATCATGATTTTTTAGAAAATTTGAAAATTTATTGAGAAAATCCGTTCATTATTGATAATGTATTTTTTCCAAAAGAAGGTTGACAATTTTCCCATATTATCTATTTTATATTTCTGTACTAAAAATAAATTTAATAGAATGAGAATTGTGTTATTATGGGGAGAATATTTCGTGAAGTGTGTGATATAAATAAAATAAAAAATTTGAATATGACAAATTCTATGATGGATATAACATTTGTTATTTTAAGAATTTTGTTATAAAAAGATTATCCCTAGATAATATATATATGTTTTCAAGTCTATACAAACACATGAGATAATTCATTTTAATTAAATATCTAAATTTAACATCATATAATATATCAATATAGGAGGACCAACATGATAATTCTTATTTAGAGTATCTTTTTAAAGGACAGACAAGTGGATAATGATTTGAGATTCTATGAGACCCTAAATATGGAAGGAATAATATTTTCATAGTGAATATACTATTATTAAAATATTGAAATAATTTGGGTGATATGATTTAATAAAATTTCTGATTTTAATATTATAGAGTATTGAAAGATGTGGGTTTTTGATAAAATTAAAAAAGTGAATGAAAATATAGTTACTGATAGAGAATATTTGAAACACTAAGGAAATGGAAAAATTAATGAGTATCAATAGAATATGTATCTAGTACTATAGTTTTTTCCAAAATAATTTTTAAATAGTGAGATATCTAATTATATAATGATTTATATTACCTCATTTTCATGGAATTGTGAATAACATAATATTTTTATTTTCATACTGATTTAAAGAATTTTTTTTTAAGAGGTAGAATGCATGGGGAGTGTTGGATAAATTTATTTCCATGCAATAATAGTATATTCTTTCCCAAAAATACAAGATTAAAAGGAGGAGTACTTCAATTTGACGGTGTGTGTGCACTATCTTGCATACAAAATTAGAATAAAGTAGTACGTTCATTATAATATGTATTTAAATGAATAAGAATAATATGATAAAGAAGTATATCAACAACTCTTTAGATATCTCAAATAGTTGAAGTGTCTATTGGTGTATACTATTATAAATTGTTGATATGGTTTTATAAGTATATATATGGATGTTTCTATAGTATAGGATGAATTATACTCTATCAGAAGCCATGTAACAGCAATTTTGTATATTCCCTACTCACTAGTTGAATGTAGTGGGATGTGTGATCTTAATGAGTTCTTATTAACACCTATATTTATACATTCATTTTAAATGTAAAACAATTTTAATATAAGGGGCATATTATATATGTGTTTTTGGATTTGTTTCATGCTTAAATCAAGGAACAAATTGAGAAAAATGGATCCATACAATTTAATAATGGTCGTGGAAAAATGTAATGAGATAATTATTTTTAAACCAATAAAAATTTCCCAACTCTATTTTAGCCCCTACTAGGGTCGAACATGCCCTAAAATAGACCACACAATAATATCCCATGACCCACACTCCCAGCTTCGGTTATGAAAATGTATACATTACATTTATATATTTCATGTCTATAATTGTCACCCAATATTTTATTTTAAACCATGCAGCATCAAAAGTAAAAAAGGGTACACTTACAAACTCAAGAAAAATTTATGTTTATAGAATTATAGAATTATTCTTCAATTAAATATAATTAATTCACATGATATTAAATTATCATTTCATTCACATAACCCATATTTTTTTACACTAATACATCATCGTCATCTATGTGAAATTCCATCTAGATATAACTTATTCAACATCATTATTTAAATCCTAGAAAAAATGGATAATAATAAATGTGTGATCAAATTCTCAATAAAGTTACGTATAAGCATTAAAAATTAAATTTCATCAATTTGAATAATATGTGCATAGGGGTATGTCAAGATAATCAATGTGAATGAATGAATCATAAAATTAATCATACCCATTAATAACATGTTCATCAAATAGGATTTCATTTAAAATGATAGATTAATCATAATCAATAATAATGAGCCATGTGATATCAATTTTAATCACGAGAAATATTGTAAACCCAAAACAAGAAATTAAAAACATTTTATTTCTTTGAGAATTATATTCCTAAAACTATTTATAATCCTTTTTGTTGAAATAACCATATAGATGTATTCAAAAATAATCATTACAAAGTTCATTAGAGATATATATGGGTGAACCCATTGTATTAGTATTAATGATATCACTTATAATTATCTAGAACACCCAATGTTATGTTGTAATGTGCTTATCAAGCAATATATAGGAACCCTATGTTAATATGTGATAAGAATACATGGGGCTATCAGTTCTACCCCATGTTAATCATTAATGGTCTCACCCTACTCTATATAGGCCACCCATTTTTAATATATAACATGATTTCATTTTGGTATATTTCCCACCCATATTAAATTGTAACATTCTTACCCGACACTACCTGGGCCACCTCATGTTTAAAATGGAATGACCAAGAAACACAATATGAATTAAAAGAAAAGGGATTTCAATATGAAACTCAAAAAAAAACAATCATTTTTCTTTTATATCATAATCATCTAATATAAAATAAATGAGATTAATATTAATCTCTATGAAATTTTATTAACCAATGTAAATGAAATGGGTTTCATAACAATATATTTGAAACATGGTTAACCAACAGAAATGAAATGGGTTCTAGAACAATCTCTTTAAAAAAAAATTATTCCATTTAGAAAATATTATGGATAATATCATTTATAAAATTTCCTTGTGGACCACAGGCAGTAAAAAAAATTATTCATATTTTTTAATGGAAATAACAAAATATCCTTAAAAAAATTATTCCAGATATTACTTTTATCCATTTAAAATTATCTTTTTAAATAAAAATTTAATAAATAATTTTCATTGAAAAAATAATGGAAACATATAAATGATGTTGTATAAATATATATGAAAAAATTATTGTGTAAAATCTCTTTTTTTATTGAATATTTTTTGAATTTATTTGAAAAAATTTCTAGAAAACATGTTTTTGAATGAAAATGATTTTTCTATAAAAAAGATGATTTTTCATAATAACATTATTTTTTCTATTTAGTATATAAAGAGAGGAAGATGATGTGAATAAATTTATTCTCATTAAATTACCAATGTATAAGAATTTTTTAGTGTATTTTTTATATTTATATCATAATAATTAATTATTGGATATTTAGCCACAATCAATCCTGGTAAATGATGGGATTGTTTCAAGAAACTCAAACCACATTGTTAACGTTGAACTGTAAGCACCATAAACTTATTAAAATTAATGATACAAATAAAAAATTGGTAATAATCAAATTTATGATATTACATGTCAAATGGTATGTATATACACATTATAAAAGAAGATAGGCTCACAACATGACATAAGAATGGAAAAATGAAAACTCTAATAAAAAATCGATTACGCTATGGTAATGCTAAAACTATAAACCCCAAAAAATTATAATAGTCAAATTGATATGTATGTTCTCTTTAATTACAATATAATAAGAATAAATTAAACTAATTCTAGGTTTATAAACCACATAATAAATAAATGTGGTGAATATTTAATTTATCTCATATAAATAAAATTTTGATGGGAAAACCCCTTAACTCAACTTCTGTTTAATGGGATCATTCATCATATAACTGAATAATAATATAATGTCAATTAGTTAAATTTATTTATATAATTTCGGTTTTTTATTATTACCATACATTTAAATATTTAAGAGTTAAATATAATTACTTAATCAATAAATTTTAAGTCAAATGTTTAGGCAATATTTGGATTATGTGTCAAAAATGACATAGGTGGGTAAAATATGGTCTAAATGGTCATTATTAAATCATATAATAAATAATAATCCGGAAATATTTATCATATTTAAAAATAAATTTTTCTTTTGAAAACACTCATGAAAAATGAACTATCCATAATATCATGGAGTCAGTTGGTCATACATATGGATGAGTAACATTTCAGGTTTTCAATGATCACTATTGAAAGAAGGGAAGTAATATTTAAAAATGAAAGAATTATAATTTTATCATTAATGATAATATATTTAATTATATACTATAATATATCATTCATTGTGTTGACCTCACCTATTTTGATAATACCAACAATGCTCCCACATACTTTGATAATACCAATTAAATTTTATCTATATTCTAATTCGCTCAATCTGTGACATTATAGCAAGATGATAAAAATATTAAAATAATCATTAAAATATGTTAATCAATTTTTATCCATTTTTGTATGAGTTTTGAAGTAATTCTAACCCAATCAAATATGTTTTGCATAAAACTGATAAGTGTTTGTTAATGATCTGCATATAGATACTGATACAGAGCTACTAGTACTTAGTCTAACGATTGACTTAGTCTACCATTAGACAGAGTCTCTGATAAGCTAGTCACTGATACGCAGAGCTACCGATATGTACAGGTCCACCGGTAAGCATAGAACAAGCGCCTGATACAGTGTTATGTCTTCTGATAGTACAGAATGGAGCTACCGATGTGTGTAAGTCTGCTGATACACATAATTACTAGACTAACCAGAGCAACCAATACAAACAAGAGATACCGATTGATAGCTACCGATAAAATCACCAAGAGCTACCGATGCAAATAGTTACCGATGCAAATAGCTACTGATACAAACACCAAGAGCTACCGATGCAAAGAGATATCGATACAAGTTCAAAGAGATACCAATGGAAGGTCACTGCTACACAAAGCTCACCATACACATCTACCAACATGAAGATACTAATGATTGACCAACCATTCAAACTATATACTCTCAATACTATTTATTTATTAGTCTAATGGGTACATTTGATGTTTTTAATGCATTTAATGTTATTTAATGATTTCTATTTCAATTTTAGGGAACTATACCTAGTACCCATGAAAAATGACATCATTCCCATTTACCGGTGCTGAAAGCTATAAAAGGGAAGATAAAGACCTAGCTGATGTAGTGGAACATAGAAGAAAACACGGGGTGTGCATACACTAAGAATTAAGGAACTAATAAGACACACGAAGGGTGAAAAAGAAAAAGGATCTAACACCATTCAAACATTGTGCATTCATACAAGGATACATCCATACTCCAAGAACACTGGACATGCACATAGGCTGATAAGCTGAACCTGGAAGTAAGGAACAAAATGACACACTGTTTTTCAGAACAAAAACTAGTGAAGGACTCAGAAGCTTTTATGACCAACCAAACGATTCCAGAGCTACACTGCCAATCACTACAGCTTTTCTAACCTGATTCATAATTACATTAGTGATTCTTTCTTTATATTTTGAGAAGTGTGTGTAACCTATTTATTTTACACACACACTGTCTCCTGAGTTAAGCTGTAGGATTCTCAAATCCTCATCCAAACTCTATAACACCGTTGTATCCCACTGTGGTTAGTGGTAGTGGTCGAGTAAGACCTGGACAGCTGTGAGATGTTGTTTGTTTTCCCACGTAGAAGTATGGTAGAGGTCTTTAGACCTGGACAGTATTGTATAGTTGTTTACCCAGATCTAGGGTGTCGATCATTTTATATAAATTTTTGAGAGAACACTAGTAGAAATATGGTTTTTAACGTCGGTTTTTAATAGACGTCGAAGTCGCCGACGTAAAAAATATGAATTTTTACGTCGGTTTTTGTAAACCGACGCAAAAAATGATTAACATTTGTTTTTTGGCGTCGGTTTTGTAAACAACTGATGCCAAAAAAACTAATTCATATCATTTTTGGCATCCGTTTTCATAAAAATAGGCGCGAAAATTTTAAAACAAAAATAGTTTTGGCATCGGTTATTTAAAAAAACCGACGCCATAAATGAAAACAAAAAGTTTTTTGCGTCGGTTTTGATAAAAACCGTCGCCGAAAAGCAAATTTTATTTCTATATTTTAGATCATTTCCTAAGCTTTGATTTGATAGGTTGTGGACCTAAAACGGAGTTACGGTTCAAAAGTTATCGCCGTTAGAAGTTGAACATATCAAAGTTTTGATTGATACAACTCGTTTCCAAGAAAACATGATAAACATAAATTAAAATCATATACACCAAATGAAATAAAATAATCATAATACATCAAACATATTTCAACGGTTTTAGGGGCTTCCATCAAAACAATATGTTTTTTATCATCATATAAATTGTATTTAGAAATGAGATTGAATCACCATTATAAGAAAGCTAATCGAGTTGTGTAGAAATGAAGGATAATAATAATAAAGAAAACAAATGAATAGAATACGTACCATGGTCAAATTAACGATTGAAGTCGCATTGAAATCTTGATTGAATCGAAGATGTTGAAAATGTTGAACGAAGGAGAAACTGGATATATATGTAGTAAACAGAAATATTTTCAATTTCGTTGAACGAAAATGTAGGCGGGATTTTAAAAAGTTAAACGTGCATTGTGAAAAAATTGAAATTATGATCCCGCGTTACTCTTTGGGGTCGGTTTTTTTGAAACCGACGCAAAATAGTATTTACATTGGTCTTTTGGCATCAGTTTTTTAGAAAGAAGATGCCAAAAATGTCAATCGATATCCTTTTTTGCATCGGTTCTTAAAAAAACCGACGCAAAAAACTAAAAAAATATATTTTGGCGTCGGTTTTTATGAAAACCGACGCAATAAATGTTTTAAAAACAAATCTTTGGCATTGGTTTTTTAACAAACCAATGCTAAAAATTAAAAAAAAAATACATTTCGCGTCGGTTTTTTAAAAAAGCAATGCCAAAAAAAATAATTCGGCGTCGGTTTTTAAAAAAACTGACGTGAAAAGTTAAAATATATTTTTGGCGTCAATTTTTATGAAAATATACGCCAAAAAAAATACTGTGTTTTAGATATTTCTCTAATCTTTGATTTGACAGGTCGTGGAGCAAAAACGGAGTTACGGATTAAAAGTTATGGATGTCGGAAGTTGAACTTCTCTAAAAGAAGTCTTATAGAAGTTCAACTTTCAAAGGCCATAACTTTTAATCCGTAACTCTATTTGAGCTCCACAACCAGTCAAATCAAAGATTAAGAAATTATATAAAACACTGTAATTTTTTTTTTTAATTTTTTGGCGTCGGTTTTCATAAAAACCAACGCCAAAAAAAAATTTTTGTTTTTGTTTTTGGCGTTGGTTTTAAAAAAAACCGACGTGAAAAGTAGTTTTGTTTTTTAATTTTTAGCGTTGGTTTGTTAAAAAAACGACGCCAAAGATTATTTTTTAAAACTTTTATGGCGTCGGTTTTCATAAAAACTGACGCCAAAATATATATTTTTCAGTTTTTTTGCGTCTGTTTTTTTAAGAACCAACGCCAAAACAATTATTTTTCCTTTTTGGCGTTAGTTTATATGAAACCGACGCCAAACTGGCGATGTTAAAAATCATTTTTCTACTAGTGGGACTAAGTCTCCACATGAGACTGAACCTCTTGGTTACATCTGCTATGAATTTTGGTTTAAGTCATAAGTATACTATATATATTTCATATTCCGGTACTATTACATTGAAATACAACACTATTTTAAAGTTACTTTGATAGTTAAATTAGTTAGTGTTTATACTTATTGTGAACCAGTAAGTTAGTTTCAAATGTCAATTTAATCATCAGATTAAATTCACATAGACCTAATCAATATTTGAGAAACTAATTGACCATTTACACTCTGTATAAATTCACTAAAGTTTAACTTTGTTTTTAAATAGGGGAATTTTAAGAGAAATAATTTTTAACAGAAATTTTTATTGGAACTCAATTCCCCCCTCTTGAGTATCCACTCCGACAAACATTTGGTATGAGAGGGAAGTTTTTATTGATACATGTTTTCGAAACATTCTATTTTTCAAATATGATTTTAGTTGCATCTTTAAAGATCTTATATTTCGGTTAGTTCTAAATTTTATCTCTTTAAAATTATTCTCTAAAATCTAGCTATGGATAATAAACTAGAATATGACGCTACCAACATGCCACCTTTCTTCAATGGTACCAACTATGCCCAGAGGATGCTTAAGATGAAAATTCATTTAGAATGGATGAGTTTTGATATCTGGACTGTTATAGAATATCAATATAAAATTCCAGAAACTAATATAACAACATGGGATGAACCTAAAAATAATGCTTACAATAATAATTGTAAAGATATGAATGCCCTATATTGAACATTAGGAGATGAATATTTTAATATAATATCTGCTTGCAAAAATGCTTATGAAACTTGGTATACTTTGGGTGTTTCTCATGAAGAAACAACCAATGTTAAAGAAATGAGGCTAAATAATTATACTATTAAATAAGATAAATTTTAAATGAAGAATGATGAATCTATTTCTAACATGTATCTCATGTTCAATGAGATTGTCAATACTATGAGGTCTCTTGGAATGTTTGTTCCTGCAAAGGAACAAATCATGAGAATTATAAAATGTCTACCAAAATATGGAGGGGGACTTTTGTTTCAATCAGATAATCATGTGACGTTGGAGCTCTGAATGTAAAAGAGATTATTATTAAATTAATGATGTGTGAGGAAGAACTCATTGTGAACATGGAAGAAGATTATGAACCCAAGAGAAAATTAGTGGCTTTCAAGTCTACTGCTTCAAAGAGCAAGGACAAGGAAAAAATACTTGTACCTACTGAAATTTCAACCAGTGAAGATTTAGATTCAGACAGTGATTATGAGACATCTCAAATAGCTAGGATATTTAAGAAGTTCTATGGGAAGATGAAATTCTTTATAAAATCTAATTACAAAGGAAAGTATGAAAATCAAGGTATGTGGAAGAAGGAATGGAAGAAATTTGATAAGGAAGATGATATAGTCTGCTATGAATTTAAAAGGAAAGGACACATCAAGGCTGACTCTCCTAAATTAAAATTCAATAAGAATCATGATTATAATGAAAATAAGTACACGAAATCTATGAAATCTACTTGGAGTGCTTTAGAAGATAGAACAATTGAATCTGAAGTTTTTGATTCTGAAAAAAATCGTGCCAACATGTGCTTCATGACCAATACCTCTGACGTAACTGTTTCCCCTATACAAAATGAGTATTATTCTGAAACAAATTCTGAATCTGAAAACATGTCTAGTGAGGAACTGTTTGAATATTGTAACCTTCTATATGAAACATGCAATGAACATAAGGAAAAATATAAGTCCGCAAAGAAGCAGCATGCCCTCACTGCAAATGTTAAATCTACCTTTGATATAAAAATGGAAAAGAATCCTCAACTGTTAATAGAAAATACATAACTGAAAATTTCTAATGAGCAACATAGAAAGGGCGTAGAAAAATTCTCAAATGTAAAAGATACACTAACATAAATGTTAGGAAAGAATATTTCACCAACGTATGCTACTAGTTTGAGATACCAACCTAGAAAAATGCAGTACACTAAAACTCGATTTATTCCTATGTCTGGAAAAAATTCTACTTGTTCTAGTTCTGAAAATTCATATGTTTCAACTAGTTACCCGAATGTTTATAGATCATATAATGTTTATATGTAAAAATCTATTGATTTTGTAAATTATATGAAACCCATAAAACGAATATGGGTACCTAAATCATTGATTTTTAACCTTTCTGGACCCAAGAAGATCTGAGAACCAAAATCATTTTCCATCTAAATCTATTTTGTAGGAAACATGTTTGACAAGTTCCCATAAGAAGATATGGCACTTGGACAGTGGATGTTCAAGACACATGTCTGGAGATTATTCTTGCTTTAAAAGCATAATAAAAGTTGATTGAGGCCATGTCACCTTTGGTGATAATTTTAAAGGAAAACTCATCGGCCTAGGCCAGATTGGTAACACTGATTCAATTTTGATTTCTAAAGTTTTATTTGTTGACGGAATTATGTATAACCTGTTATATATCTCTGAATTATGTAATGATGGCTTTAATGTGAAATTTGAAAATTATTCTTGTAATTTTTTTAACTCTAAAAATGTTTTACTGTTCTATGCCTTGAGAAATGAAAATGTTTATGCTGTTGATCTGAATTCTTTATCCAAACAAAATGTTACTTCCCTAAATTCTTTTCATAATGATTCTTGGATTTGGCATAGAATATTAGGAGAGTAAAACATCTATTCACTTAGAAAGGTGACTAGGAAGAACTTTGTTAGAGACCTACATAAACATGAATTCCCAAATGACAATGTTTGTAATCTCTATCAAAAGGGAAACTGACATAATGATTCTTTTAAATCAAAGAAAGAAGTTTCAACTTCTCAACCTCTCGAGTTAGTTCACATGGACTTGTTTGGACCTTCTAGAGTTTCTAGTTTAAATGGGAAGCACTATGTCTATGTCCTAGTAGATGAATTTTCTAGATATAATTGGGTATACTTCTTTGATCACAAAATGGAAGCTTTTTCTTACTTTATTATATAATACATGACTGTAGAAAACCATAGTGGACTTATGATTAAAACCCTGAGAAGTGATCATTGACGTGGGTTTGAAAATAATGAGTATGAATATTATTGCTCACACAATGTCTATAGTCAAAACTTTTCTGCTCCTAGGACACCTCATCAGAATGGTGCAGTAGAAAGAAGGAACAGAACCCTTCAGGAAATAGCAAGAACCATTTCTAATGAGTATGACCTTCCTATTTATTTTTGTGCAGAAGCTGTGAATACAGTTTACTATATTATTAATAGAGTCTTAATTAGATCTGTTCTCAAGAAAACACCATATGAATTATGGAATAATAGAAAACCTAATTATAGTTACTTCAGAGTATTTGGCAGTAATGTTTTTATTCTTAATACAAAGGATAATCTTGAAAAGTTTGCTTCAAAGAGTGATGAAGGAATTTTTTTGGTTATTCTTTAACTAGAAAATCCTATAGAGTCTTTAACAAAAGAACCAAATGTGTTGAAGAATCTTTTCACATCATGTTTGTTGAAACTGATCCACATGATCCTAAAACCTCCCTTGAAAATATTGAAGAATATTTGACAGTTCCAGATGTTAATGATAAAACTAAAGCACCTGCTATAAAAAAATCCAGTTTTGGACATATTCTAGAATCTGCCTCTATTGAACCTGAACATAGAGATGAACCTGAAATTTCTAGCCCTACCTTTAATAGATCAACTAAGATTCTAAAGAATCATCCTTTATATGATGTTGTGGGTAATCTTGATAAAGGGAAAAAACTAGAGTTTCTCTAAGAAACCAGGTTGAACATCAAGACTTTCTTTCACCGATAGAACCTAAAAATGTCAATGATGATATCAACGATTAATTTTGGGTAATGGATATGCAGGAAGAGTTAAATCGATTTGAAATAAACAAAAGTCTGGGAATTAGTTGATAGACCCAAGGACATGTTAACAATAGGCACTGAATGTGTTTTTAGAAACATTTTTTATGAATTAGGAAATATAGTTAGAAAAAAAAGCTAGGCCAGTTTCTCAAGGATATAGTCATGAGGAAGGTATAGCCTATAAGGAAACCTTTGGACCTGTAGCTATATTAGAAGCCATTAGGATCTTACTTTCCTATGCTACTCATCTGTATTTGAAGTTATATCAAATGGATTTCAAAAGTGATTTTCTAAATGGTTTACTGTTGAAGATTTTTTTGTTGAACAACCACCTGGATTTACTAATCCATATTTTCCAAATAAAGTTTTTAAACTTTATAAATCTTTATATGGTTTAAGACAAGATCCAAGATCTTGGTATGATAGGCACAATAATTTTCATATTTCAAAATGTTTTTCAAAAGGGATTGTTGATCCAACTCTTTTTATTAAAATAATTTATAAACAAGTTTAAATATTACAAATCTATGTTGATGATTTTTTTTGGATCTTCTAAACATTCCTTATGTACTGATTTTTCAAAGAGTATGAAAAATTAATTTGAAACAAGGTTAATGGGAGAACATAAAAATTTTCGTGGATTTCACGTTTTCTAAAATGAAAACGGTATTATTTTGAATCAAAGTAAATATACAAAGGATATTTTAAAACATTTTGGTTTGGATAGTTTTAATGAAAGTAATATTCATATGAGTACAGTCTGTAAATGGGATACAGATAAAGCTGGGAAACTAGTGGATCAAACCAATTATAGAGGTATGATTGGAATCATACATTAGCTTACTGCTAGTCGACCAAAAATTATTTTTAGTGTATGTATGTGTGCTAGATTTCAAGCTAATCCAAAAGAATCTCATTTTCTTATTGTTAAAATAATTTTCTAATATCATAAACATACTGTAAACATAGGTTTGTTTTACCCAAAAGGACAATCCTTTGAGTTAATGAGTTATTCAGATGCTGACTTTTCTGGTTGCAAGTTGGATAGAAAAATCACATCTCGAAAACGTCATTTTTTGGGAAAATCCTTATTATCTTGGTGTAGTAAAAAGCAGAATTTTGTAGCTTTGTCCACAACCGATGTAGTGTATATAGCTGCTGTTAGTTTCTGTGCACAAATTTTGTAGATAAAACACACTCTTTTGGACTATGGATATGATTTTAAGCATGTTTCTATCAATTGTGACAACACTAGTGCAATAAACATTTCAAAGAACCCCGTGTCTCACTCTAGGACCAAACACATTGATGTAAAGCACCATTTCTTAAGAGATCATTACCAAATGGGTGATATTACACTTGAATTTATTGGTACTGAATGTTAATTAGTAGACATTTTCACCAAACCTTTGAGTTTCGATAGGTTAAGTTATAATAGACACGAGTTAGGAATGATTAACCTTGATCGGTAGCAACCGCACTGATGTAACCTCACCGATGATACCTCACTGATGTAACCTCACGGATGATACCTCACCGATGTAACCTCACAGATGATACCTCACAGATGTAACCTCACTGATGATACCTCACTCACACAACCTCACCGATGATACCTCACCGACATATCCTCACCGATGGACCTCACTGATAGGAATTATCACCGATGGACCCTACCGATAAGTGCGTTGTTTTGAACTTCTGTCTGCCACCAGAATCTGAATCGTTTTTTACTTTATTTAATTTTATTTATTTATTTAATGATTCCTAAATGATAAAAATAATGTCCTAGATAATTCTCAATCCACCAAGCCTCAAATCCTTACCCTCAAACCTTAGCTCCCAAATCTCTCGAGAACCCTAAATACCTCGAACTAGTGATGAAAAAAACCAAACTTCCTACCATCAGAGATGACTCTAATTAGCCAAAATCAAAGAAGAAGAAGTTCGAGCCAGAAGAAAGTGGTAGTGTTGTAAGATCTAGTTCATGTAGGCGACCAGTGAATCCTTATTTAAAGAATATAGTTATTGTGATTGAAAAAGAGTTGTCCATGGAATGGTTGCTGCCTAAAAAATCGTTTGTTCTCAAAGTGATGGAAGATCAAAACTGAGTAGATTGATTTTCAAACTACAATGGACCCTACTATCCAAAGCTAGTGAAACATTTTTTTGATTTTGTAAGCTTTGAGAAATCTGAAAATGAAAACCGTGAGACTTCTTTTGTGAATGGAAAGGAGATTTCTTTTTCAACCGTTGAGTGGGATAAATGCTTGAATGTTCTACATTAAGGTTTATCTGCATATGTATCAAAATACATACCAAATATAAGTGAGATATTCAATTCTTAGATTTCCCTGGAGGAGCTCACCGGTGATGGAAATAAAATTCAAGTAGTGGCTGTTGAAACGGATGGAGAGAACAGATTGCTATTCTAATTTTATCAGCATGTCTTAATACAAAGGATAGGAGACTTTGCTAATTTAAGATATCAGGATATCTATCTCCTGTATCTCTTTATACATTGTGTAAAATTAAATCTGTGCAGATTTTTGATGATTCAACTAGAAGACACGACACGTCCAAAATCAGGGACTAATGCCCTATTCTTTTCCATGTTTATCTCTATGATAATAAAAGTGAAAGGGATAGCTGAGTCTCAAGATGAGACAGTGGTAGTAAGGAACAACTTTGGTATCACAAGAATAGTGTGCAAATACATGCAGATTAATTGGAACCCATGGAGAGGAGAGTGCGATAATGATTACCAGAAGTTATATGATAAATTTAATCATGTGGATCATCCTTCAATAACTAAGCATGTGAGGGATCCATGTTTAGGACCCGATGAAGAAGAACCTCAGTACAGTGTTGAGATTGAAGAAGAAGAAAATTATATGGATGATGGAAGAGATCCAGACTTGCCTCTAAGTCCAGCTGCGGAAATTGTATCTTCAAGAAAGAAAGCCTTAGTAGAAGGAGAAAATCCTACTGATGAGGAAGACTAGTCAGCCCCTGGGCATAAATAAGAAAAGGAGAATGAATCATAAGGTTCTGATTCTTCTTGTTTAAATCTAATTCCATTGATTGGATGCTCAGTTGTGCCTACTGAGGTTTTAGTAGGAGAAATGGAAGAAGTTGTACCTAATCCAAGGGACCATCCAGCTTTTACAGAGATGGAAATGATAGTAGATGATTCTTCTGAGTAAGAAAGTCCTGGTGAGAATGCCCTTGATGTACATGAAAATGCACCCATTGAGGGGGAACATCAAACCAAATTTGGAAGTGTGTCAGTGGCTTCTAAGATTGAGGACTGGGAAGAAGACTTTGGTTTTGTTGTTTGTGGATTAGACTATCTGGATTTTGATAATAAGGCATCTCTAAATAGACCAAAAATAATTCATGATGTTGAATCTGAATTGCTAAATAAAGATGTGGTCAAAATGAATGACCTGGATATTTTGAAGAAAAAGCTTAAGGAATGTTTTGTGGTAGATACATGGAAGATGGAATCTTCACTTGTGTCATCAATCCAATCAATTATTATTAACTTAGTGGTCAACATATCATCTGAAAGAGCATCTTTTGTGATTCCTCCTACTGAAATGATCACTGGAACTGATCTTGAATCCTTAAAGGATTAGCTAAAAGAGTCCTTTAGTGATTTTTTTACTGATTTGAAGCACTTCTTTGTTGATGGTATGAGTAACTTGGAAAAACCATTTGAACTTTTTATCATTTGTAATTTATCAACCTTTGTGGTAGAAATAGTGGAAGAAGTTACAGACTGACAGACTCAAGTTTCTTGACGCGAAGCTAATGTTGAAGATCCAAAGAAATTGGCTACCTCTTTAGACTCTAACATGAGTTCCAAATCTCAAGCAGACAAGGACCTAGCCTATGTCAAAAGTGTTGTAAGCCATATGGTTTTAGTGCTTGAAGGTTTTCAAACCTCCAGGAAAGATCATGTTAAAACCCAAGATTATGAAGTCCAAAATCTTATTAGTGGGTTGACTAAGAACTTCAAGGAAACTGTATCTTTATCTGTTGGTTTTGTTGCTTCTAAACCCTCAGTGGATTTGAATCAGATTCGAGATGTGATGAAGGATGATCTTGGTCAAGATTCAACCAGTGGCTCTGTGGACTCATCCGACCTTAGCAATGTTGTGCTTTCTACTAGAGATTCAGCGAGAGAAATAATGAAGGTAGTCCATGACTATATGAGAGAAGATTCTTCCTCTAAAAATGAAGTGAAATATAAGGTGGAATCTTATTTCCAAAAGATTTACACAAGGCATCAAATCAACAATCATTTCAAACATCTGTTGGAAAAGCTGAAGATACCTCCTGTCGATCAAGCCTTCCGAGAGAAAGTCAGCAAACTAATGGAATTGACTCTATCCTTGTAAAGTTAATTGAGAACAAGGATGACTTCATATCTGCTATGGAGAGAGGAGGATGAATAATTATGGATTTCAGAAATATTTTGATGCCTTTCTTGCATGTCGATGCTAGTCCAGTTATTGTACCTCCTGCTTTACCTGCCCCTGCCTCTACTGCTCCCCTTTAGATGAATCCTGCTCAAGCCATTCGAAGCCTTACACCATTTATTACTCAAAGAACTCCTTAGTACATACCATGATCAGTTTCAGTGACTTAGCCTCCTTTGATCATTTTTAGAATTCCTAAACCCTCACCCGCCTCCACACAGTCTGAATCCTCTTCTGAACCAAAGGGGAAATCTCACATTGAGGATGTGGATTGAACAAGTGGATAAGATGTTTGATAGGAATCCCTTGTGTTTTTTTTCTGTCTATAAACCTTTTTTCAAATTTTAATATAATTAGATTTCATTTATTTCTCATTGTGTACTTTTTTTTCTATTTCTTGTTTCCCACTTGTTGCTTATTACAAAGGGGGAGAAATATTATCTAGCTAAGTATCACTGAGGGAGAAATATCTTCAAAGGGGTAGCAATATTATCTAAGGAAAAGCTACCATGCTTTGCCCATCTGATATCATTGAATTTAATTCTACCTCTAATACATTATGTTCTGTAACATACTGTTTTATCTAAGATAATTGCATTTAATAATATATCGTATGATACAACTATTCATTATTTTACAACTATAATATCATAAGTTGTTATTATCAAAATGGGGTAGATTGTTGACATCACCTGTTTTGATAATCCCAACTATGATCTCACATACTTTGATAATCTCAATCAATGTTTATCTATATTTTAATTCGCTCAATCATTGAATTTCTATCATGATGATGATAATATTAAAATAATCCATGAAATATTTTAATCAATGTTTATCCCTGTTTGTATGAGTTTTGAAGTAATTCTAACCCAATCAGATATGTTTTGCATAAAACAGATAAGTGTTTGTTACTGATCTGCATATAGATACTGATACAGAGCTACCAATACTTAGCCTACTGATAGACATATCCTACCAATAGAAAGAGTCACCAATAATCTAGTCACCGATACACAGAGCTACCGATATGTACAGGTCCACCGGTAATCATAGAACAAGCTACTAATACAGAGTTAAGTCTTCCAATACTACAGAATGGAGATACCGATGCTCGTAAGTCTACCGATACATATAATCACTATACTAACCAGAGTGACTGATACAAACAAGAGCTACTGATAGATAGCTACCGATACAAAAACCAAGATCTATTGATGTAAAGAGCTACTAATAAAAACACCAAGAGCTACCAATACAAACACCAAGAGCTACTGATGCAAAGAGCTACCGATACAAGTTCAAAGAGATACCAATGGATGTTCACTCCTACAAAAAGCTTATCAAACACTTCTACTGATAGGAAGATACTAATGGTTGACCAACCAGTCAAACTCTATACTCTCAATACTATTTATTTATTAATCTAACGGATACATTTAATGTTTTTAATGCAGTTAATGTTATTTAATGATTTATTTTGCCATGTTAGGAAACAATACCTAGTACCCATGCAAAAGGTAATAATTCCCATTTGCCGATGCTGAAAGCTATAAAATGGAAGATAAATACCTAGATAATGTAATAGAACGTAGAAGAGAACACAGGTGTGAATACAGAAAAAATCAATGAACTAAGAAGACACATGAAGGGTGAAAATGAAAAAGTCTCTAATAGCATTCAAAAGTTGTGCATTCATACAAGGCTACATCCATACTCCAAAAACACTGGATATGCACTCAGGCTGATAAGCTGAACCTAGAAGCAAGGAAGAAAATGACACACTATTTTTCAGAACAAAAACAGGTGAAGGACTCAGAAACTTTTCTGACCAACCAAACGATTCCAAAGATACACTGCCAATCGCTAAAACTTTTCTAAACTCATTCATACTTAATTTAGTGATTCCTTCTTTACATTTCGAGGAGTGTGTGTACCCTGTTAATTTTACACACACAATGTCTCCTGATCTAAGCTGGAGGATTCTAAAATCCTCATCCAAACACTATAACACCTCTGTATCCCATTGTGGTTAGTGGTAGAGGCCGAGTAAGACCTGGAAAGCTGTGAGTTGTTGTTTGTTTTCCCACGTAGAACTGTGGTAGACGTGTTTGGACTTGGACAGTATTCTACTATTGTTTACCCCGATCTAGGGTGTGGATCATTTTATATAAATTGTTGAGAGGACTAAGTCTCTGCTTGAGACTGAACCTCTTGGTTACATTTTTTGTTCATTTTGGTTTAAGTCATAAGTATACTATATATATTTCGAATTCCGCTGCTGTTACTTTGAAATACAAAACAATTTTAGTGTTACATTGACAGTTAAATTAGAAAGTGTTTATACTTATTGTAAACTAGTAAGTTATTTTCAAAATCTAATTTAATCTTCAGATTAAATTAACTGAGACCTAATCAATCTTTGAGAAACTAATTGAACAGTTACACTCTGTATAAATACAATACAGTTTAACTTTGTTTTTAAATAGGGGGATTTTAAGAAAAATAATTTTTAACAGAAATTTTTCTTGGAACTCAATTCACCCCCTCTTGAGTATCCACTCTGACCAACACATTGGATGTATAAGGAATCACATCACTTCTAGGTGTCTATCATCCAAACATCCCATAATGACATTATATATTTTTCATTGTGTGAAAAAGAAAATGAAGAACAAGATATATTATAATTATTGAAACATTATTCTGTCCTTAAAATCATAATTATCTAATTTATATCATATAAATTTATAATAATTACCCTTAATACCTTCCATGTAATGCATTAGTGAAACACACCTAATATTACACCGTAAGGCTGTAGTCCTCCACCGACATAAGAGTCATTATCGTATCCCTTATGGAATAGAATATAAAAAGGATATATATTATATAATTAATAAACATGTATAATAATTTTATAAATATAATATATAAACTTTATATCAACCAATATTCTAATACGAGATATGTTTTTATGAAAAATTGAATGACATCATTTCGAAAGACTTTAGATAGTCGTACAAATAAATGATGATTTGGTAACACATTTCATAGAACTATGTGTGGGAGTAGGTCATACTCAAAACAAAAAAATATTTCAATAAATTTCAGATAATTATGTTATTATATGATAATGGTATATGAATAATTTAATGGGTGTGTTGATTTGAATAAAATAAAAAGGCATGTTGATGAACGTTACCCATTCTTCGGGTAACTCCATCTGGTTTACAAGAAATGCATTACTTGGATTGATATATTCACAACGTAATACTTATATGATTATAGGTGGTAATTGAAAATGTGATTTGGTCAGGTATTGGATGAGACAAATTGATTTATAGGTGTTAATAGATGTAGACTGGGGGAGGCCTTTAATATTTGGAGGAGTGGAAAGACATGGTATTTTTCATATGAACGTTATGTGAAAACACATTTTTATCTACCAAAAAGAGATAAAAATTCAAAAACTAGATCCCATTATGAATAATTTCTAAATATGGAAGAAACAGTTCTGATAAATTTTATATATCAATTTTCACTTATTATTCCACTTCAACAACTTTTAAATTCCTTATAACATAATCGTTGTAAAAAACTCTAGTTTCGTTCACTAACATCATTGGTAAAAATTTAATATGGACTAATATAAAATTAAAATTTATTGTGATCTAAAATATTGAATATATTTTTTCAAAATAAAATAATAAACTATCCATAATTTAATTTTATATCAAACAAGCAGATGTTAGGAGGAAATTGTTTTTTAGAAGAGTGTTTTTAGAAAAAAAATGAATACATGTTAATTATGTGAATAATAAATTTAATTCATCGAAAAAAATTAATATTTATGGAAATTTAATATATAAGTTTAATTTAAATTATTCAACATTAGGTACCATTTTTATTAATTTAAATAGGGGATCATTATGAGTTTTAAAAATGTTTTTAGAAAAAGTCGACATTAAACACCAAAAACACTTATATTAAAATACTTTATAATGTTGATTTAAATGTAATTAATTGGTATAAATATAAAAAATTAAAAATTAGGTTACATTGGGACAAATTATAAAAATATTGTTAAATTACATAGTCTACTAATAAGTAAAGTCTTTATAAAAATTCTTATTTTCCATTATTCACTAAAAATTAATTATTTTTATGAAAAATCATAACATTTATCACAAACAAAATTTTAATATTGGTAATCCAATTTTTTTCAAATATATATTACATTGTTTTTTTAAAATATATTTTAATTAAATTTCTTTATAAAATGGGGACATAACTATTTTTTTGAAATATAAAAAATTTTAAATAAAAAATTGGATTTATTTTTTATGATGCATATAAAATACATAAGATTAATTTTAAAAAATAAATTGAATATATTATACAAGAAAATCATTATTATAATAAAAAAGGAATGATTTTTTAATTTATCATTATGAAACACACTTGTTCATATTTAAATATTTTTTTTCTGAAGAATATTTACTTTTATTTTCAAAGGGGTATAATTTTAATTGAAAATTAATTAGGAACCAAATATTTCATTACATATAAATGTTTAGACCTAATATTATTAATTCATTAATCATATTCATTCCCTCCATTATAATATCTAGGTTATAGTAGTAATATATATCATGGGTCATTTAAGATTGGTGTTCTGTGATAAACATGTTGTCAAGCATAAAAACCTCAGGGTTGTGTGTAAAGAAAACTAACTGTTAATTTCATGAAACATAATATAAATAGAGTTTTTCATGCTTGTAAATTGTATAATATAATTTTCTTATTTTAATAATAAACTATTTTTACCTAAAATTTGTTCTTCCGTATAATGAAATCTATCGACGAAAGTCGATATTTTGTGTAAGACAAGAAAACATTGGGTTTCATGAATTAAAATATATAAAAGAAAGTAAATTTATTTAAAAAGTAAAATATTTTTAAATTGTTGGGGTTTTCCGTATTTAGTGTGGATTAAATTTTACTAGGGCTTCAATGTGGGCCCTTTTATATTTATTCCATCATTATTTTTGCAGTGACATTTGCCTAATCTACAGGGATGAAGAGTTTAGTGAGTATAGAATTGATTTTTTTTATATGAAAAACATTGTTTGTTTTCATCTATAAAAGTTTAATATATCTATTCTATAATTGTTTTGGGTCCTGTGAATTGGACCATCACTGGATAGAGTTTAATGTGGAAAAAAATTTACCAATGTGTGTTCAACTTATGGTCAGGATGTTTATAGATTTTTATGAGGGGACCATTAAACAATTAAATATTTAGCATAAACTATATCAAGGGTGTTCCATTATCCTTTTTAGAGAGATATGAAAATTTCTTAAATCATGGCTCACGGTTCTCGGGCTGTGTGTAATGATATGGAAAAAATCAGAAATAAAATAATCATGAATCACTAAAAGTTGAAGAGATACTCTATTATGATTTCAAATCTCAAAAGGATTAAAAATATATTCATGTTGGGAAATTATTCAGTATACTAATGGGTCTAAATCCATTATATAGATCCAACTCTAGTATGGTCAAACATAGATATCTTTTTACCTATCTTGGGGCTATGAAGGATTTGAGGAAACATTGGTGACTCATGATATGATGTTTGATTTATAGGTTGAGGTGCTCAAAATATGAGCGAAGAACCTTATAGAAGGGTTAACTAGGGTTAATATCATGTGGTCTTTTGATAAAGAATCATGATGGATAACAGTATGTGAATTTTAATGTCATGTTGTGGGGGAATATTAGTCATGATTTTTTAATGTCATGCAGTAAGGATGATTTCTATTCATTATAACATTATTCATTTTGAAAGTTGGAACTAACATAATACTGAGAATGATTTTATTGAGGGTACTTTTCACTGGTTGGGGTAATTTAGATGCAGGAATCTTTTTTGTCCATTAAAATGATTATTGATGGGTAGTTATATGCTAGTGTCCCTTGAGTTGATTTATCTCATGCGAACGAATTTATATTAACATAATTTCATAAGGAAGGAGGTTACAAGAGTTGAAAAGGAAGTAATGAATCACCATAAATTCTTTCCCTAAAATATATAAATCATTTCAGAAGTGGAATCCCATGTTTGTGAGTTGGGGATCCCAATGTTAGATACCCAAGGAATCTTATGAAAATTACAAAGGATAATACTATAATTTAACATCATGTACTAAATACATTATCATATAATTTAATGTATTGTGACTGGAATGATATGCATTGTTCCTTTAATGGTCATGCGATAAGCACATCACTATGCAGTTTAGCATCATGCGGTAAGGATGAATGGTGTATAGTTGTTTTTTGCCAATAAACTCATACAGTAGATACATAGAGACCCAAATGATATGTACTTATTTATAAAACATTAATTTGTGGGAGTGTAATGTGTTCCCCATGTTTTATGGCCAATGAGTGAGCTCCATCAGAATATAACTCAAGTATGATGCATGGATTTTGACATTTATGTTCTAGATTTTGAGGATTAATTCATAGTATTAATAGGTTTTTGAGATCTCATACTAGATATCATTTATGGAATGAGTGGATGTGAACCTTTTCATAGAATTTTTACGCAATCTAATTCGGATGGGCTCCGAGGCTTTTCGGGGTACAAAACAATTTTTCATCGAGCTGTTCCAAACTCATCCAACTATATTTTATTATTTTCATTACATGATATTTTTCCATATATAGATATACATATAAATTAAAAGTTTACTTATATTGGAAATAATACCTATATTCTATACACTAAACAATAAAGTGATAAATTTATAGTAGTGTGAATAGTGGTATAGTAGGCGCTTAAATCATAAAGGTGGTTTTCTGGCCAGAAATTCATTTTTTAATCGACCATTATTTAAAGTATTTTTGGAAAATAAAAAATAAAGGCCGCAATATTTCCATTTTACCTAACATGATAGTTGGGATAATGGTTTGATTTAATGTTTTAACTACTGTATATATTCATTATTTAAGTATGATAATGTTTGTTGTCATTGGCTGTGAATATATTATGATGGAATTAAATTCTGATGATGATGTTGGATATTTCATTGTTTATGATATTCTCCATCCCAACTTCATTTATAGGTACTGCCTTATACCATTCGAAAGAGAAGTCATTAGTTATAAGGATGTTCTTAAACTGATTAGTTGTGGTTGGGGGATATGGATCCACAACATCCATTTCAAAAATTGGTATTGGACAAGAATATTTAGATGTATGTTTCAACTATGGGGGTTGATTAATGAAATTTTCATTAATTTGGATTGTATTATATTTCCTTGTGAACTCCACACAATCATGTATCATTTTTTACTAGTATTAACCAAGCCTCCTGATTAGATTATAGAGTTTTTTCATGGACTTCTTAGTGTTTCAAGATCCTACATAAATTTATTCCATGATGGTGGGAGTCTCTCCTTAGGTTATGCATTTTATGATTCTTCCATTGAATCCTCATTTTTAGAGATAGTTTATTATATTTGGCCCATATAGATGTTTTATTTTTTCTTCTCAGAATCATTTTTTTTCTCTTTTGCCATCATATAATGGGAGGGTCCCATTTTGGAGATAATTATATATGGGCTATATCCATCTATTGGATGAAAACCACTCATATTGATTTAGGGAAGTTTTTATCTGATTAATTTCATCTATGTTATAGTCAATGACAAATGATACCATTAATTAGTGATTGATTTGGAAGACCACCTCATCCCAATCTGAATAGAGCAGAACTATGGATATATTAGCTAGTTCATTGACATAAGCATTTTTTATCATGGTACATGTTGAAATTTTTTTCTAGATTGAACCCTTCAATTAATCATTTTTCATAACTGATGAGAGGGGATAATTTTTCATTTGTGATGCAAAATATAACATTTAATTGCTTAATCACTAGCTCTGAATCACCTTTTATCTTTAGTTGGGCTACTTGGATCTATATTACTGGATCCCATCCAATGATGGTGGATTAGTATTATGCCTCCTTATAATTACATCGATTGAATATTGAAAAGTCGTAAGAAAATTTTCCTCATACAGAGAAACAAATATAATCCATAGACTAACCATGTTGAGCATGGCGTTTTCCATCCTTTGGGTGATAGTACTTCGGGAGGCACAATAAAAATAAATCTCCCTTATTTGGAGAGTTTCATTGGAATAGAAAAACTCTTTGTCTTGTAGTTATTTACATTAGTGTTTTTTTGGGGGTGATATGTGCTACATGGAAATGTTACAAGGCCTTCACATTATATTTCTTATGTGACATGAGCTGTATGGTTTATTCATAAAGAATAACTACCCATATGGCCAAATTCTAAATTAAAATTGGATGAACAAGTATATTATTGAGAGGTTTAATATGAGATACCGAGTGGAAATTGTGATGCTTCATGTAATGTCTGTTTTTTTTTGGAACTATAAGGATGAGTAGATGGTAGTTATTATTATTATCCAAATATTATGTCTCAGTACCTAGAATAATTATAATGAGGTAATAGAGAATGATTTCATTCCCTGCATAATTTTTTACAATGAGAGAACCATGAGATTATTACAGGAAGCCACAGACACAGACACACACACACACACACATATATATGTTAAGTTGATTTCCATCTTCTAGTGTAATCAATAATAGTTGGTGTATAATGAAATAATTTTGAATCATAAATGGTTTTTGGAAACCAACTCACAATTGGTTAGAAATTCCAATCACTATTACAACAGTCAATGTGAGTGATTTTCCATCCAGGTTAGCTATGAAACACCAATTTTTTTTAGGATCCCTTAGAGAACCTAGTTATTTTAGACTCATGTGAGGTGAAATTTCTATGATTAAACTTTTGTTTTTTTCATTTAACTTCATACCATAATACTATAGAAAAAATACCAAGAATATCCTTTTCATTACCCCCAAAAGTGTAATTTATCATATTTTTCATCAAAATGTGACGTAGAAACTAGTTGACGATTTTTTGTAGATATGTGAATTGGTATCATTTCTATATATAATTTTCTACTATCTTATTGAGATTAAATTCTTCTATTTGTCCCATAAAGAGCCTTAATATTTGATTCATTGCTCTGTTGTATGTAGTTCTAATATTCATTAATATAAAGTGAATGACCTGATTACAAATGATCCCATGGGGTTCTTTGAAGGTGGTGGCATCATTGTATTAAAGGGAAAAATTTAATTGATTATATTAAAAATTCCGATCCATAAATGAATGGTAGTATAATATTGTAGTTGAATAGATCAAATATTTATTGATCAGTAAAGGGAAGTCATCCTTTGTGCAGTATTTATTAAGGTCACTAAAATCATTGTAGGCCACGATCTTCCCATTATATACATTTTATCGAGATTTAGGAATGGAAAAAAGTAACCAAATATGTGGGAATTTTCCAATAATTCATGGATATAAAACAAGGACATGCATGTTTTACAATAATATACTGTAATGACTTGAATCTAGAAAAATAGGTAATGTAAGAAAATATGTGGCATTTGTAAGGTCAGTTGAAACATCTCTAGTAGAATATGTTACATAGGACCTCATTAAGTATGATGGAAATTTAATAACTCCCAGTTAATAGGTTTAGGATGACCAATGATGATATAAAAACGAACAAGTATAATTTACAAAAAGGGGGAAACTAGTTGTGTTTGTGTGAAGGCTGTAAGTGATATATATTTCATAAATAAAGACTGGGATCTTCTAATACACTCCATTGAATAATTTTTGGACCAATTCCATCAATTTTAATAAACTAAAAAATTGGTTGATAGAATGTATATAAGTACTTGTAAAGTTGGTTCAAATGAGAAAAATTGATATTGTCTTTGGCATGAAAGATCAAATCAAGGCACAAGAAATCAATGTGGTGAAGATAAAATTATATGATTATATCAAGACATGGGAAAATATAGACAACCTTTTAAATTCATTATTAATGATGATCTAGAAACTGAGGTAACATCTATTAATTAGAGTATCTATAGAGTGAATAATTACACCTCTATTATTTTTTTCTAGAATTGTTCTATGTTTTATTTATTGGTTTTGTCTTGTAATTTTTGATATTACATGGGTTCTCAATTATCCCATAATTGTGTTTTTGGAAATAAAAATCTTAACATTAGTACATTAGTAGCATCATAGGGGTGAATCATATGCTATGCCTACATGAATCTTAAATGGCCAATGGGTAATTCTCAGTGATGTGTATCAAAATTAGTTTTCAACACAAAAATTTGAATATAATTCCGTGAAAAAATGTATTGATGTTTCTATAGAAATAAAATATACATATTATTATCTACGAGATGCATGGATGAATTTTTCATAATATTCCATGAGTATTCTTCTACTCCAAAATTCCCCTACATGAGAACATTTATGGTTGTTGAGATATCTTACTCACATAAGAGAGGGGTGTCTTGAAGTCGTATTATTATTCTTTCATCTATGAATATCTGGTGTAATTTTTAGACTTGGTGGATAATTTGGGGTATCTATATCATTATCCTAGTAATAGAGTCCACAGGAATAGAAAATTTCATCCAACATATCTAGTGTCAATGGTGAGAGATTCTAGAGTAGATTTTTTTCTTTTATTCAACCACTAGGAATAAGAGCTACCCAATTATCAAGGATTAAGTCTTCTAACATTTTTAGGTTTATGGGTAGCACATAATAACTATGGAAACTAATCCATTGATTCATAGTGGTGGTCCCCAAATCATTTGTGGATGAATCAAATATACCATCATTACCACTAGTTGACTGACATCACTTTTGTAGGAAACTTTCTTCAGTATACATGGATTTGAAAGACTATAAAGGATAACCATAACCATATATTATGAAAACCATCCCATAAATTGGGTATTTACTTCATTGATGAAATGTTGACGGTACCATGACTTGTATAAAAACACATGGTTTTATAAGAAGGAAATTATATTTTATATGTTTCTAGATAACCATGAACACAATGTATGATGTGATATCCCCAAACACTACATTGAGATTTATTTTCATGAGGGATATTTTTGGGAACATATCATACACTCGAATGGTAAGATTTATTAGATATATGCATCCCTTAATATATCCCAAATAGTTGAGAGTACAAATAAGGATGAGTTTGATCCCAGAATCACTATCAATCATAACCCTTCAAATTTCATCACAATGATTTTTACCTAAAACATATAGGGTTCTGATATGCCTATAAATAACTTCTTTTTGATCTTATTCTTTCAATAAGATGGTTCCATAACATTATGATCCCATATTATTCACTTAATAAAACTCAGAATTAGTGACTTCCACCTCAAAATATTCTATGATATAGAGGGTTTCAATGAATGCCTCCTAATTTTCGTTGGAATGATGTAGAGTATCCAGGATATATACAATAGATTGGATAATCACAAACTATTTAATAATGTCATAATTTGTTCCATATGGATCTTTTATCATGGTGAGGATTTACGTTATTATGTCACTAGGTGTTTAGGCTCTTGATATGGATGTGTCAATTAGATGAGTAGATATCGGGGAATCATTAACTACTAGTGGTGTGGGTACATCATCCCCTCCCACCCTTCGGGGATAATCATACAATCCCACCCCATAGGATAATCCTATTAAATTACTAGAATTAGATTACATATGGAGGGATCTCGAAAAAATATGCATTTAAATTAAGCATTCTGGAGTGCTCTCCCATGGGTAACAGCTAAATATATGCCCTTTGGGGGATGTGGTCAAAAGTTTGGGATAGACCATGTCAATTCCATACACAATTCCCACGTGTATTTCTTCCTCATCTTTCAGTTCCCCCAGTTAGGAATGAAGAATACATACTCCAAGGTATATTCATAATCATGGATGAGATCTTTTATGTGAAATACATTAAAGAACAAGACAAATGAGATCTTCATCTGATGACAGATCCATTTTTTAGGCTGGTTCCAGTTATTTGGATATTGAAGGAATGAAATTTTTAAGATTCAATGCTTGTGTGGGAGTGGGATGTGACTCTTTCTCCCTTGTATTTTACTATGCACCAAAATTTTGTCTTCCAATAAGTGGTATATTCATTGTCACCTTCCTAGGTGAAAAGATGATTTTAGGTTTTTGAATATGTGCTATCAGGGCAGCTTGAGCTCATTCATCTATCATTAATGTCATCTAACTATCAAAATTCTATGCCTATGTATCCAAAGCCTCTTTCTAGTCACCCAAATCATCTGGGTCGACTATGGTTACACAAATCATCTCTATTTGTTAATACTCCTGCATCACCTATCGAGAATTCACAATGCATTAATGATATTCCTAGATGAATAAGCAATCCCAGATGGTGTAACCCATCCTCTTATGGAAATGAATGTAGTCACAGTGATTCAAAATATTTTACTCATTTTGTCATTTTTTGAAAGCATTATAATGGTATTTTCCATGATTTTAATGAAAAAATTAGAAACCTTATATTTTCAAATTGAGTATGCCTCATTCATCCATTATAAAAATAATAGAAAATTTAATCACATTTTTTCATATGTCCAATGGATATTTTTTTAATACTTCCACTCAATGGGAGGTGATAAATTATTTAGGGTATTCAAGGATGTTTGAGTGGAAACTAATATTTATTAATATATAATAATACTTGTATCATACATTAAAAAACGTTTTTAATATTTATGATGGAATAGTCCTTGTGTTATATAGAGTCCACTAAATGGTTCCTTATTATGAATTATGCCATGTCAAAAAATCCTATGAATCCTCTTGGAATCTTGATCTAGATGAAATATTTTTGTATCTCATACTAATGATTTTAGTCACAATGTTAAAAAAGATTCTCTTTCAAGAGTGGGATATTGATGGAATAGGTGAAATATTTCCATCTAAGTATAAAACTAGAAAATATATTCTTTAAGGATTATTTTCAATCATTGTGGTTGAATTTTTTTTCCTAATCAATTTGATGTACTTATAATGTAATTGGTGAATAATGATTTCCCATCCTTTGAAAGATCCCAATTGAAGGCAACAGTACCAAATAAAGGTTGTCCGAAATTTTTTTTGTACAAAATAAATTATCTTCCTCACTTATTGATGATATAAGAGAGACATAATCAGTCTCGATTAAGATAATAAATGTATGAGATATTGTTTTAGATATCCCTCACTATAAATGTTTGAGATGGTTGGATTTATAGAAGTAGTTGAGTAAAAATTGGAATCTACCCATTCATGATATGGCTTCTTTTGAGGTTTCACTGGTGCATTTCTCCCTTCCCTGTCATCCTTTTGAGAGGACTCGTGTTAAATAGCCTTTATGAGTAATAGAGGTACCACCTTCTAGAAAACCTACAATATATAGGGTGTGGTAGATTCATTTTTAGGTGGACGAGATTTCATATCCCAAATATTCATGATATACGATAGTGTAGAATAATCACCTTAATGGAGGAGATGTTGTCACCATAATGGATGAATTTCATTATCATTCTCAGATTCATCAATTATGGTCACTAGTTACCTTGATAAATATCCATACTATCACATATACACCACACATGCTGGGGGAAAAGCTCCATCTTGGTATGTTTGAGGATAAATATTTACCTCTAACTGAAGATGATACCCAATTGAAATGATCCCTTGATTAGTTTCATAGTGATTATTATTATATTTTTCAAGTCATTCCCATATTATTCCTACATTCCTCTTCAATGTAGAATCCTACTTCTCTGGGAGGTTATTAGGATTTAGGCCCACTATTCCCATTATACATTATGTTTTTCTCCATAGTGGTGGAAATTAATTTTTAAGAGGTTATTGGTTCGAGATCATCTCTTATTCCACATACGTGAGACATTAGATAGTGTATCTATATCTTTTTACAAATAATTTATGTTTTTTTAATTGAATCCCCCTACATTCACATCTTAATCCAAATTGTTTTTTTGTGTTCCTGGGGATGAAAATATTATAGGTGTATCTGGAAATGGTCATTATACCATGAATATTAATGAAATATTTTGATTATACACTAATTACTCCTCATTCAATGGTTATTATAAGGTCCTTTCTCAGAACCCTATCCATATTAAACCATTTTACCCTACGATCCTTACATGGTTTGATTTCATTCATCATACATTCATCATTCATCGATTTGTGAATAGTGAACTTAAGGAAGTTTAGGATTGTGTTTTTTGAATAGGCCTCAACTTGAAATGTTTTATCTCAAAACAATCGGAGTGAAAAGGATATCTATATTATATGTTTTCTTCCAATAATGGAGGTGTTTGATTCTTTACAGGGTGATGATAATGATGAAAATTCAGAAATCCCTAGTGGTTAGGGATTATTCAGGGCTACTGTTGGATATTTCTGATTCTACTATTCATTATTTGATTATTCTAGTCATGTATTTGATACCTCCTGATAGAAAAAGAGATATATAAATTACCCCATAGCAATGTGGCCGGGTTGATCTAGAACCACTACTTATTTCTCCAGGTACCTGTCGATGTATGATGAACTTGGGGATCAATATTTTAATAAACATTTCACCATCTCTTTGGGTTGGGTTTTGTATTGATTCACTTATGATATTTCCTTGAATATATAATGTTTTTATGACATGGGGGTAGAGGTGATAGAAAAAAATTCACCAGACATGTGGGATAGGTTCTCCTTGAAATGGCCTTTATGGATGTTGTCATTAAAATCAATTTTATTTGTAGAAATTGTTCCCATGATTTAGTTTGTTGCAATAGTATTCCATCAATAGTTTTATTTTCCAAAATATATTTTAGATTTGTCCACAACATTGGATTATAGTTTTGAAATTAATTCCCATTTTCTGAAGGGGCCTATCAATGAAGTCATTTATTAGTCATTCCCCTCAGGAGACAATATCATTGAATCATAAATGAAATTGAATCATAATTTTTTAACTAACTTGACCATGCATTTCCGAGTCCCCTAATTTCTCTTACACCAATAAAATTAAATTATTCATCATCTTGGTAGTTCTGTTATTCTGTGGATGTGGTGAAGTGAAATACTTTATACCTTCCCTATCCTCAGATACATGCATCTGATGGGGAAATATAAATTCGTCGAAAATGAGTTTCTATGATAAATATGAAAACACGATGTAAAACTTTTTCATAATATTCCATCTATGTGTTTCATGCTACATAGAATTCGTCATTGTACAGATGAAAATATATTTTAGTTATGATCTGTTAATTTCCCTCATATCCTTCATAATGGAGGTGTTTAGTCTTCAACATATAAAAAAATGGGAAATCATCTCATCACACATCATCAAAATAAAATCACTTAAATTTCTCCAAATCCTCACCCAAATAACTCATAAACACTCCTATTATTCTTATTATGGTCTTGTTATACTCAAAAGAAAATCCCATAAAGGCTAATTCATCCTCATAAAGGAGATAACCAATGTAATGAGGAATAAGATCATATCTTATTATTCTATTAAATTATATAGGTTTCTTCATCAACTACTATAGTTTTATCACATTAATATTACTAAATCAATATAATAAATATAATGGTATTTTTTTATAATTATTGTAGAAGAATTAACCCCCCCCCCATTATTCTATTAAGAAAAACAAAATGTGAATGGTTTGTTTTGTGGACTGCTGCCTCTATGAAGAAATATGATTCATTTTACAAAACCACATTATAAAAATGTTACTAATGTTTAATTTAATAAATATATATGATATTTGTAACATATTTTATAATATTAAATAATGAAAAATATTATTCATTTCTCTTGTTCTATGGTAAATTAAATAATCAACAATATTTATGTACATACTAACGCCTCTATTTGATGATATTTTTTGTTTTTCTATTCCCACCAACATACATTGATGGTTATGAGAATGGGTTTAATGGGTGAATATAATGGTTATTATATAATCTGTTGTCTTTTATGGAAATTGGTCAATCAATTTATAATATTATCAACAAACAATTATCATTAATTCAATCGTTTAAAATAGACTTACTCATAGGAAAGTCATAGATTCAAATTATGTATTACTTCCACATCCATTGACTATTCATGTAATTTATATATAGTTTCTATATATCAATCCAATGAAAACATAATTATATTTTTATGCTACCAATAAAATGATGTTGAAAATAAATTACATAATAATCATCGATTATGCTTGTTGTGTTCATGTTTGGGTCTAGTTCACCACCTAATTGAAAAATTATATGAAATTATATCATAAACTGTCATGAAAACAGAATGTATTTTATAATATTATGAAAATTTTTATATAATTATTATTTTTGTTTAAAAAAACCCAATTATATTTAACTTCATAATTTATAAATGACCCTATGTAGGTGAAAAATTACTAAAAAGTGGTCACTGTTTATTTAATATTTTAGCATAAAATATAATATACTCATTATATGAAATTTAATTTTCAGAAATAAATATAATTCATACATTATAGTAACATTTATGAAATTCTAAGGATGACATTTGTAAGAATAACAAATAAGTACAATGATCCTAAGAAACTAGTACACATGTTCAAACTTATAAAAACGTGATATAGAAAAATAGGAAAAAAACAAATTAATATACTTATAGAAAATTGTTATATTTTTAAATTATAAATAGTTATTTGTATTAATATGGTTTAGGGATAGTTATTAAGAGATATATTTTATATATATGATCATAGATTATATTTTAATAAGAGGATAAATCGGGTAAGTGGTTTTTAGCTCATATTTTTTTCAATGAGATATTTGTATTATTAGGCACCTAATTTAATTTAATAGGTGCATATGGTTCCAATTTTAAATTTTTATAAAAAAATCCCCTCTATTCAAGATAGTTTATTTTCAATTCCTTTTTCCATCCGCAATTTTGGTTCTAATTTTATTTCTCAGGAATATGTAAAGTTTTTATTTTGATCCTTATTTTAAAATCGTGACCTCCCAAACATGAAAATCCACCTACGGAATTTGAAAAAAATAACAATACTAGGTAAAAATAATTTTATTCTTCAGTTACTATACATGGTAATATATTTATTTTCTTTACCATATTTAATATTTATTTTTCATGACAATTTATTGCAATGTGGTTTTTAAAAAATGTTATTTTAAAAGGGAATTACTTTTATGCTAAGATCCACATTTTTGTGACATCTACATATATATTCTAGAAATCAAAAAATATAATTTTTATCTTATTTTATTTTCACAAATTATTATTTTTCTAATTAAATATCACAACCTCATATATAAATTTTAAATACATTTCTATGAATTTTAATAGTTCATTGTATTTGTAGAATACATAAAAAACCTCTAATCTCATGAAAGATATTCAAAACCCCCCATCAGTATCTTATAATATGTAATATTCATATACATATCCTATATAATTGTTTCATCAAAACATGTGGAATGTAAATATATGAAAGGGTGATTTTAGATACATTCCATGGGTAAATATGGAATATAATAATCAATGATCATATGTAACCATAAGATAAGCATAAGGGTATGATATTATGAATATGACTTTAAAATATCATACCTAATCTATAATGGATTGTTAGTATATTCCATTTAAAAAAAATAATCATTTAAAAATAAATGAACCATTAAAGTGAGAAATCATAAAAAATAAATCATGAACCTGAATTTAATGTCATATATGTGGGGAATCATCATATATATTGAATATATTTAAAATTACATGGATAAAATCTAAATTATTCAATTAAAAATATATCAATAATCAACACATGTATCCCATTTCATAATAGATCAGGAATCATCACCTATTTCTTATAGTGTGTGAAGAACATATATATGTTTTCCATAGAATATAAAAATCATAATCTCATTTCCCAAAACCAAATCATGAGATATAAAAAATTACTCAATGCATTGGATGTAGATATAGGTCTTTCTATTCACATAATAAAAATAATTCATATACATGCCAAAATATAATAAAAATCTGATTTCTAATCCCATTAAATTAAATTTGTTTCATAAAACATTCATCATTTCATAACCAATAAGAAAAGATTTTCTTAAAAATATCATGATCACATAACCGATAAAAAGGAAATGTGTCCCAGACACCTCTCTCCAAAAATGACCCTCCTTTGCATCAAATGGAGAAATGGGATAATGACCTTCGAGTCCCACCTCCAGTAGGCACCAGAGTGGAACTGATACAATGGTTATACACATCTCAAAAATGGGAGGCATTACCCTTTTTACAGTAACAATGATAGGGAGATATAATGTATCAAACTCAAAAAATATCTAAGAAATATATATAAAAGAAATCAAAAATCCATCCAACATGCATGTTTAATGTAAAAAAATTTCAAGTATAGTAAAAATCACTATTGTAAATACCCAAAAGTATAGCTAAGAAGAAACGCATCAATTGTACCAGAGTTCAACCTACTAATGATCAGGATGGCATCTATAGTCCTCTTAGAAAACAGTTAGTATATTTATATTATAGGGTGATCTTAAAAGTGTACTCATTAGGAAAAAAACTCTATCATGAAAAAGTGAGAGAATCGTACTAATTCTCCGATGAGAAAACAATAGAATCCAATTTAACCTAACAATGTATACTAGCTACCACAACCTCACCAAAGGCATGCTAAAAAGTATTACCATTGAAGTAATTTTATATAAAGAACATCAATGATAGGGTACACCACCCCACATTCCCACTCGTTAGCTACTCATACCCTAATTAAAAACAAAATGGTGCTTCAATCTATTTGGAAATCCCCATGCACAACCTACCTGCACACACCTAGGAATCATAGATAGTCCCGCAACTTCGAAAAATGAATCTCACAACATAGAAACCACACACACCTAGTCCACAACCACATAACATCCTGAAGTCACCTTGGAAAGTACAACTCACCCAAAAATGGTTGGGATTCCCAAACCAAACCACAACCTCATCCCGAAGAGACATGGGAAAAGCCAACTTACCCATTGACACGTAGGCCTCATAAGACACACCATAACCTGTTATAATATTATTGGGCTACCAATGCCTAGATGTGCGAGAAATGATATAATGTAACCTTATATCCATCAATCGATTGGGATGTTGTGAAAATACACCATCCCATATGATTATGGTGGTGTTCAGAATATAGTTCTCAACTAGGATGGCATGTATATAAAAACAACCAGGAAATATATGTGTTTATATATATTAAAGCATGAACTCAAGACCAACCTATGGGTTTCCAAACAACAATCAACACAAAAATCCACCTTTCCTTTTACCTCTAAATCAATTTATTATCATATGTAACTTCTATAGTTCAGAAATGAAATCTGCTTCACAAGAACCCACAACTCAAATCATACCCTCAGCCAATTCATTTATCAAACACACATTCTTTTATTAACTATTATTTTATTCATTCCATATATACTCAAAAAACTACTATGCACAACTAGAAACAAGTAACAAAAGAAAATAGTTAACACCACCAAAGTCATTTCAGAAGGTGAAGAGTCTACTAGTTTAAAACATGTAACACTTACTCCTTATTTAACACCCATTAATTCTATAAAAAAGTACTAATATTTAAAAATATAGTTTATATTTGGCCGTGTAACTCATAGAGAACCCTCAGACTAATTTCCCATACCATATACTACCATCGTCATTATTCATAGTCAACCCACCCAATCTATCTTCTCAACGAATAATTACCCCAATTAACACAAAAATACATCATCACATATTATCACAACCAAACATTGAAGTCCCATTTCCTATCCCATCACACCCATCACATCCAGTAACAAAAAAAGACACAACCCTTCTTAAGAGACCTGCTGTAGAAACACACCTCAATCACTAAACCTCTCCTTACAAAGAACCCATATGAACCCATGCATCATTTCCATAACACAACATATATAGTTTTTGAAAGTGGTTACTTTCCAATTTCTTCTTCTAAAATTAAGGGCATGATCATAGAATTTATAAAATCCATGGACTTCCGTTGATTTAACTAAATATATGTGGTTAATAAATTTTATATGTATACCATTTTTCAAAATAATACCAACAACAAGAATTCAAAAGGCATCACAAGTGTGACACAAAGACCACCAATGGTGATGTTTTTCAGTATCCATGTAACCCATACATACCACAATATTAAAAAAACATAGAAGAAAATAATTCACTTCCCCCCATCCCTGCATGTTGATCTTTAATCCTATATAATTATCTTTGTTTATTTTATAATTTGTTATCTACAAAGGGACACATTCATAAACCCAAATAAAATGATACAAAAATAAAAGAGAGATGATGGAATACCTACCTAGAATACAGATGATCTATACTTATTTATTGCTCTATTACAGGGATGCAAAACTAGAACAAAAACTCTAGGGAAATTGTAATCCAAAGGCCTTAACATTACCACATGAATCCTCAAGAAGAACGGTTAATGTCACAATAAGAGAAAAAATAAGTACAAAAGGATGATAAGATTCAATATTTAGAAATAACAAATTATATATCAACTGAAGAATGGTTTTAAAATTCATTAATGTCAGATCTTGACCGATATCATGTGGTTTGACGATTTAAAAGATTTGGAATTTATGAAGTGTCAAGGATAATATTTAAGCACTATGAAAAGGTTTAAAAACCACTTAAACTTGTAATTAAATTCATTTAATGTCAATGAAAACATTAAAGGGGATAAACTAGACAAAATAAGGAAACATTTAATTACTAAAACTGTCAAAAATGAATCATCATTGGGTAAGTCACTGTTGCGAGTCACTAGTGGATTAGTCTCCATTAGGATACTCACTGTTGGACAAGCTATCAATGGATGTGTCACCATTTGGTAACTATCCTTTGAAAATATATGGGTGGATGAGTCACCATTGGGTGACTCACCATTATATGAGATATCGGTGGATTAGTCACCATTTGATAACACAATGTTTGATGAGCCACTATCAGAAGTCACCATTAGCAACCTACCGATGTCATTCCCCATTGTCAGTCACCGTCGTGGCCTTCCATTCCTAACTCACCAGTACCGAAAAATCATTTATAACCCACCAATGGTTGAATTATCATCTTGAGTCACCACTGGAAATCACCATTATGATATACCAGTGAATAAATCATCATAAGTGGAGCAATCATCTAATAATTATATTTTTTGAAAACTCTTGAAATGAGTCATTGTGACCTCCCAAAACAATCCAAACAGTATATTTTAACAACATAATGGACCATAGAGGTCCATACCAATACATTATATAACTATTAGAAAATTCTCTCCCTTGAGAATTCAAATCCAAACTCAGAAGGAAAGGAGAGGTCTGAACAACAACCCTATGAGATTCATCTTAAGCATCTTGCTATATTGGAAACTTCTCTACTATCATCAAAGTTAAATGATAAACAACCATTTGTTGTTTAAATGATTGATTGAATCCTCTAAATCCTATAACACTTCCCCAACATCTTTTAAACCAACCTACAAAATGACATGACATGCAGGCACAACAACTACATTGTTCTGAACACTTGAATTAGGAATCTCATCCTCCATGTCAAGATATTTTCTGCTCTGGGTAGAACTGACTCACCCACCTGGGTCAATAACATTACAATTAATGAGTCTCATTTAGGAATCAGCTCCTCCCCCTTTCCACATTTCATTACCTTATCACACATTACTAATCAAGGAAACAACTCATCTCATTAAAAAAGGGTTCAAATATCAGATGACAAATTAAAAGAAAACAAGGGAAAACTAAAAATAACTATAGGTAATGGGAACACAATAGTGCTTCTGAATAAAAAGTACTCTCCTCTAGGCCACAATAACTCCACAAAACTGAAATAAAATGAATGGTCCATCCATTGAGCACCTTCTCTCGATATCAATTACCTCTTCTAGATACTCCATGTATGTTGTGTCATCTTCAATATCTTACTCTACCCAACTGATGATTTGGGAGTCATCGTGTAGATACCGATAAAGCCTAGAGATGTGTAATATTTCATGGATTCTCTCTCACAATTATGGTAGTTCTAATAGGTATTCCACATAGCTAACTCACCCTGAAACCATGAAGGGCTGGAAAAACCTCAGAGAAAGAATTCTCCATCAATGAATCATCCATTTCCCACATTGTGGGGAAACCTTTAATAACATGAAGTCCCCAACCTCAAACTCCATGGGCCTCCCCTTTCTATATATATATATTAATTCTTCTGATCATGTGATACTTTCATCCTCACATGAATGTGACGATTCTTCTCATTCATACTCGACACTACCATAGGACTAAGAACTAATGTATCCCTTACCATTATCCAACAAAAAGATGAACAACTTGGTCTTCCATAAAATGATTCAATCCAAGACATGACTATGGGAGATTGATTGGTATTATTATTGGAAATCTCTATAAATGGAATATGTCACACCCTAGATCGACTAAAGTCCATGACACATGCTTGCATCACATATTTTAGTATTCGTATAGTCTGTTATATTTTCCCATCTGTCTGATGGTGGAAGGTTGTGATTAGGAAAAACTAAGATCCAAAAGCATGGTCATATACCCTCAAGACTCAGGTAAAACATATATCCCCTAGGATAAAATGGATCTAAAAACACCATGAATCTACACCACATCATCCACATACCACATTGTCAAGGCATCCACAATGTACAACTCCTAGATTGGTAAGAAGTGAACCGATTTCATGAGTCTACCTACTAATACCCAGATTACATCATATCCTCCCAGAGATATCTGTAATCCTATGAAAAAATAAACTGATACATCATCCCACATCCACTCAATAAAATTTAATTGATGAATCAAACCACTAGTAACATTGTACTCAGCCTTTACGTGTCGGTGCACTATGCATTTTTGCACACACTCTGCTACTTCCAGATTTATCCTGGGACACCAAAACTATACCCTCAATCCTTGATACATCTTGGAATCTCTTGGGTGTATAAATATGTATGAAATATAAAAATCATGGACGACACCCACATGCACCACCACTAGAACAAACAACCATCCACGAAACAACATCTGATCTTGGCCTTTCTTGGATCATCCCTTTGAAGCACCACCATGGTCAACACAATCGTACATCACCTCTGCCACAATGTCTCCCTAGTAAAACTTCTCCACATTATAATTAGAGATTATTTCACTTTTATCTTAAGAAAAAAACCTCTTCCACCTTCCATCCATACATCAAAGTTCAAGGATACCAAATTGTCCATCACCATCTAGGCATCCACATATTTTTTAACTTCCTCATTCTACTACACTATACTCAAGGAACCTACCATAAAATTCCACTTTCATGAGGTGTAGGCTATCTAAAATTAATAATACTGATAAAAATCCATCATCCTTCAAATACACATGTTTTTAACTCACATGGAAAGGATATTACTTGATCTCTTATGATCCTTAATGACCAACAACCGCTCCCCAATGAGGTAATGCAGCCACAACATCAATGCAAACAAGGAAGATTCCAACTCTATATTTTGGGTTGAATCATCACAATCATAGGGATGTAATATCCTAGACCCATAAGGGATAAGTCCCCACTTCTACATTAACATGAATCCCAATCCCAAATCAGAAGCATCACAAAACACCTCAAACATAACCACTTCCTATAGAAACTGGAGCACTGGAGAACTAAAAAATGTACCATTCATATAGTCGAACACCATGTAGCCAATCTTCCTCCTTGAAAAATCATGTTACATTCTAGTCAGAGCTGTCAATGGAGCAAAAACTCTGATTAATTCGGTACAAATATCTGGTAATAGCCTACCAAACCAAGAACAGTGTGAACCTATTCATCATTAATGGGTGCTTGCCAAGAAAAAATTCCTCTACCTTAAAAGGGTCCACATCTGCACCCTATTATGACACTACATGTCCAAGGAAATGCACCTATCATATCCAGAACATACAATTGGATATATTTCTGTAGAGGTGGTGGCATTAAAGGATCTTCTGAAAAATCATTATATACTCAGTATGCCCCTCCTCAGATTTCGAGTGGATCAAGATTTCATTTTGGTGCACGATGATGATCCAGTCCATTAAATAATGAAATATGGAGTTAATAATCTCCATGAACATATCTAGTGAGTTTTTATGAGAGAACAACATTCTTATGAACTAAAAGTGCGACTTTATTCATATGAATGATTTATTTGTGATATCTACCTCTTTCACATTCAACTGGTGATATCTTGACTGTAAATCGATCATAGAAAACCAAATATCTCCCCTCAGTTTTTCTAAAAGATCATCTAAACTCAGGAGAGAGTAATTGTTATTCCCAACCACTAAATTCTACCACGAGAAATCTATATAAATTCTAATTCAACCATATTCCTTCATTGAAAACTACATCAGATCACCCCATGATGACACACAGGACCATATAAATCTCTTCTTCATTATGTCTTTGATTTTCAACCTCAAATACTTAAATCTATATGGTTCCATATAATAAGAATCCATATAAATTATGTATAAAATAGGATATAAATAGGTCCCATTCTCAATGTCATCTCAACGGGTAAAAGTCTCAACCTCCTTGAAAAAAACATACAATAACTCTTCAAAAACCCTAGGTTATATAATTTCTAATACTTCCACTGATAGATCAACCAACAAGGATTGAATAGGATCCACACACCAACTATGCATCTGACAGCACTGATCACTGAATAAATTCACACACTACCATCCAAGACTGAAAACTTGACTCTCATCTGGAAGAATTAAATTATGGTGTGAAAGGAATACCACTATTCACTTTCATAAATAACATTTTATGGTTTCATATGTAGAAAGACGAGATCCCCACAAGAATGATGTGGTCACATAATCATTCTACAACTCCAGTACACCTCAAACAAGTAATACTATTCTACGACAAGTGTACTCAACATCATGGTTATGGAAGCCTCTCGATGTCTAGTCCTAGTGTAGGATCAAGAATATCTAAAAAAATGAAAGGAACAGATCATGAATCAGGAAATGTACTAGAAAGGGTAGTAAACAATCTAATCATACCACAAAAGATATCTAGCCCTAATGGAATTTCTACCTTTGTAGCATGTAACTGACCAAACCAAGATCCACTTACCCACATTTGATGACCAACTCCATGACCATGTGTGAGTCCAAACCCCTAAGGAACACCTGGGGATTTTCATTAACATACACCTCTACCAACGGTGGAGCATGAGCATATGTTCCCTTCGGGTGAAATGGACTACATGGAAACTACTACTGAGGTAGGTGATGAACATTCCCACCTCAATCATAATGATCCTTAACTTCCATGAAACATTGACATTGATGATGGCCACAGGCTCTGCAAGAGAAACACCTTGGTCCCCAGTTCAAAGGAAAATCATGAAGAAATGGAAACTCATGAGGTCAACTTCCCAATTATTGAAACATCAAAGGCCATAGATACTATGACCTTTTTATGGAAACCATTCCCTTAAAAGATACATTATAGCTCCCCTCCCATGGTATACCTCTTTGAAATTTCATCCACTAAACTACCATTTCCTTCTTCTGGACCTCAAGTACATCGACAAGGTAAAGGGAGTATCCACATACTGAAGAGAAGGATGAAGTGTCTCCTCTAGATGTGTTTTACCAAACTACACATCTGGAAATAGTTTTTGGGATCAAAAAAAGAGATAATTGAACATAATCCACATATCTGGTACCGACATACTCCCATACTGGAGGGATAATAACTCTTTCCTATTCATAGCCATCATGGTTGAAGAAAAGAATTTTCTCGGAAATCCTTATCGAAACTGACCCAAAGAACATCAATATCCTTCCTCACCCCCTGGTACAATGTAACGTATTGTAGTGAAACTCCCGACATTTGGCACACTTCTAAAGGAATACAATACCCCGTCGGAGCCTGGATCAAAGTAAATATGATATCAAGATCCTAGACCAATATCTTCATCTCCTTTTCTGAAACACTTCCTTGTACATTATTATGGTCTTATGTTAGATAGAACATGATATTCTGTACCCCTGGTCATCCTTCTAAACTAGATCAAGACTCCACTGATTGAATGGATCGGCCTATTGGGCCTCGACATCCTAGGCTACACACAGATGAAGACCATGTTCCCTACCTAATAAAGGTAAACAATGAAGTCATAAGTCGGAGTAATATGTAATTTTATTTATATTTCATTTTAACTAATTGATAATTTCAATTACCACTAAACACCCAATTCAGACAAAAAAACAAATCGTTAAGATGCATTTACCTTTCCAAGGGTCTCTACCCTAAAAACAGTTTAGCCAAACACGGTCATAGGTAGTCTCAATTTCATTTCATTGGATCATGAGGGCCCTATAATTTCATATCCTAAACAATTCTCCTTGACCTATGTCACGCATGAAGATCACACAACCTTGTTTCCCAACCAACCCATTAAATCGTCACTTTTCCTAACTCCAAAATCCATCCAACATCTCTACCAACATCTGACTATATTCTATCACAACCCCTCCATCCATAGATTCCCCTCCAAAAATACAAAATGGAGAAATATTGATAATGATGCTTTAGTCCCACCTCCAGCTGGCCCCGGGGTGGTGACAAGAACAATGAATATAAAAATATCACGAAAATATAGGCATTACCCTTTTTATAGTAACCATGATCAGGAGATAAGATGTTTCATCCTTAAATAAACACTAAGAAACATATATAAATGAAAACCAAAATCCATCCCATATGTATGTTTAGTGGATAACTATTAAAAATACATGGAAAAAATTCAATGAAAATACCCAAAATTAAATCTAAATAGCAACACAACAACCATCACAATGTCTAAGATAGTAATTCCCATGATGGTATCCATATAATTCCTTCAAAACTAAAAGAAGTTTTATAATGTATGGTGAACATAAAAGTCAACTCAGTAGGAAAACCAAACTCTCCCGTGCACAAATGGGGGAAGCATACTAAGGCTCCCTTGAGAAAATATCTGAAACCAACATTACCAAACAAGGTATATCAGGCACCCCAACATCATTATCATAGATCTCTCTAAATAACGCAATTCAAGTGAGGTAGGATAGAGATCATCGATGATAGGGTACCCCAACCATCTTTCCCAATGTTAAGATACTCATACCCTAATAGAAATTTTTTTGGAACTTCCATCTCTTCCACAAGCCCCATATCACAACCCACCCACACACACCGGGGCCTCAAAGATAGCACCAAAACCTAGCCAAATGACTGTAACCACATCCCACCCACACATCCATGGTCCACAACCACATGACATCTTGAAGACATTTTGGAATGAACAACTCACCTACTGCCACCTAGTCCTTACAAAACACTCCAAAACCTGATCCTAAATACACTTGAGGAAAAACACTCACACAAGAAAACAGGGCCTCAAAAACCACACCACAAAATACATAGAGAGTATTAGGTAACCAATTCCTTGATGATGGATCACAAAAGAACATGTTACCTGACATGCATCCTCCCATCAAGATGTTGGAATGAAGACACTATCCCCTATGATGATGGGTGTGTTCGTCAACACTGTTCTCAACAAGGGTGTGGTGAATATTGAAATCACAAGGTAATGCATGTGTGTGTGTATATATATAATACCAAGAACCCAATAATATCTTATGGTTTTCCAACCAACAATAAACATAAAAAATACCCTTTTAGAAACCTCAAAATGAATTTATTAGAAATGGTCACTGATAAAGTTAATAAATGAATGACACTTTGCAACAAGACACAACTCAAATAAAAAACCACCAAAATTCATTTAACCAACTCCAATTCATTGTTAAACTATTCATTTTTTCATTCTATCATTACCCATGAAACTAACATGAAAAAATGGCATTAAGGAATAGAGGAAAATAGTCAACACAGGCAAAATCAATTCAGAAGGAAAAGAACCAGAATGATTAACACACTTCACATTTACTCACTATTTGAAACCCATTAATTATAGAACATATTACCAATATAGAGAAACTGAGTGAATGTTTGGGAATGCTACTCATGGAGAAAAACTAAAGAATTACCCTTACAAACAACTTTCATTATCATTCTTCATAGCCATTCCACTAAATCCATCATCTAAACGAAACAAACCCCCAACACATATCCAAACACTGTGACACAACTCATCCCAAACAAACAATGCGATCCCACTCTATACCCCCTTCACACCCATAAAATAAACAAACACGGGAAGCCACATCACTTCTTGAAGGACCTACCATACAAACAAATCTAAACCACATAACAACTCCTGACAGAAAACCCATTGAAACCCATGTGCCACTACAACAACACCACATGTTATGTTTTCAAAAAGTGTATATTGTTCAATTTCCACATAATAAATTAACGGTGTGATCTCAAAATCAATAAGATACTAGCTTATCAATTTATTCCGATGAATATATGTGGATAACCAATTTCATTTATATACAACATCGTTCAACAAAACAACAACAACAAGGATTCATAAGGCTTCATATTTCTACACATAAATACAACGAATGGTCATAATTTTTAGAATAATACAGCCCATACAGATCACACTAATAATATTTAACCATGAAGAACAAAATTAAAATTCCCCCATCCCTGCATGTTGATATTTAAACAGACACAATTTTATTTATTTATTTTCTATTTTTCTATCTTCAGAAAGAGACATTTAAATACCCACCCTGCAAGATATGAAAATAAAATAGAGATGAAGGAATCCCTACCTTGAAGACATGTAATCTATATATCACTATTCTTCCATGATAGTGGTGAAAAAATAGTATGAAACTCCTGGAGGAAATGTGGTCCAAAAGCCTCAGCATGACCCAATGACTCATTAGGTAGAAATGTTCAGGGAACAATAAGAGAAAACATGAGTTCACAAGGAAGAGATGATCTTGGTTTTAAAAATATGTGATCATATATCAATGAAAGAACTGTTTTAAAATTCATTAAAGTCATATCTTTTACCAGAACATCTAGTTTAGTCATTTAAAATCCCCATAATTGTAGATGAGTCAATGATATTATTTAAGAACTTTGAGATAGCTTCAAAACCACTTAAACATGGAATTGCATTTATTTTATTATAAAGGGATTACTGAAGGGGTGAAACTAGGAAAATTGGGGAAAACATGGATTTTGAAAAACTATTTAAAATGACTCACCATTCAGAGAGTCATTGTTAGGAGTCACGGGTGGGTGAGTCACAATTGGGTGACTAAACATTGGATAAGCTGTTATTATATGATTCACCATTGGGTGACAACCCGTTAGAAGAGATAATAGTAGATGTGTCACCATTGGATGAGATACCATTGGATGAGTCAATGTTTCGTTACTAACTATTGGATGAGACACTATTGGATGAGTCGCCATTGGGAGTCACCGATGGAGCCCTACTAGAGGGATTCACCACTGTCATGACCTACCATTCCTAAATCAGTAGTCTTGACACACTGTTGTTGACTCACCATTGTGAGTCACCATTAAGACTCACTATTGTGAGATACCGGTGAATGAATCACCCTTATAAGTGATACCATTGAAAAACTAGATTTTTTTTTGAAAACTCTTGAAATTGCTCACTATGGCCTCCCATAACACTCCAAACACTGGATTTTCAAAATGTAATGGACCATAGAAGTCTGATCCATTACAAAATGAGTTTCATAATCATCTCATGAATTCCTCATAGGACAAGCCAGGGAAATGGAATCATATTCATAAAGATAAATTCAACAAAATCATAAGACAACTCGACAATGAACAATAATGACATAATTTAATCAAATCCCTTGTAAAAAAGATGCAACCAAAAATCATTATTTCCTTTCAAGAATAGAATTTCTATAATTTATCATTAAATTATTCTTTAGGAAAATATATATTCCATTTTGAAAATTAGTTTTTTTTAATATATACTTTAACACAATGTTAGAAAAATTATAAATAAATTTAGAAATGTTTGAATATAGATTTAAATAATTGAGTTATCATGATGACTAGAAATGGAAATCATATAGTACAACTAAAGACATATATAACTTTTACATTTTTTAGCAAAATATCAGAAAAATAATTATTTGGAAGTGATAAGAAAAATAATTTTAATCCCTTTTTGAAAAATTCAATCATGGATTAAAATATCCATAAATATTATTAGATAATATTTATAAATTTCTTTATAAAATTTCTACAAAATATCGACATGGACGAAAAGGTGTTTGTGACCAATGAGATAAATAAATTTATTTTTTCTTTAAAAATATAAACATGGAACCATGACTACAAAAAGAGGGGAAATAAATGGGAAACATATATTTTAATGAAATAAATATAGTATTATAAATTTGATGAGAGTATAGAATGTTAAATGATAATATGTATTTATTGAAAGCATATCATAAATTATCCTGATAGAGAACTGGATTATAACAATAAACATATACCACATTGGTGACCATTAAAGCTTATGTGACATGAAAGAATGAATTTTATAAGGATATATATATATCCCCTAAAAATAATTATAAGGATCTTAAAATACATTCCTAGGACTCATATTCCCTATACTAAGAAAATTAGGTTGGGATATGTCATATCTCTCCAAGAAATAAAAGGGATTCTAGAAATTTGTTACATGATTTGAGAACAATTGAATCATAATCCCCATTAAAGAATAAATTGAAATAGAACGTTTTATATAATCAAAATATAAAAATTCATGATAGAAAATGTCAATGAGGCTTTATATACACCTCATTATGAGGGTAAGTTCATAACATAACTAATGTCCAAGTGAAGAAAAATTATTTAACCCTATGTAACCTCAAGTATTGACTTCCATTGAATGGGTTAGAACCCCCAATATAAAAATAATGATTTATTATAGATATACCAAAGAACCATTATTATGTGTATCATTCCATATATTATGTACATATGTCATTTTTTACATTTTTATCAATAATTGTGTTTTAAACTAATGTTTCATGTAATAAATTCTATGTTTTTAATTTATATTTTGGTTTTTTATTTTTGGTAATTGAAATTTGATCACGGTTCCATAATGTATATTGTTTTAATAACTATTTATGTATTGTATATATTTATTTATATTAATCAATTAATGGCAGATATGGAAAATGAATTACACCGTTTGAGGAGATAGTAGGTCGTGCGTACACATGAACATTGTATCCATTTTATCAATGAAGGAAACCAATGAATGGTAAATAAAATATTAAAATTTAATTTTTTTTTGAATCATATAAAACATATATTCAAAAAAATATAATTTATTACATTTCAGGTATAACCTAATTGAAGAACAAATCACATCACTTCATGCGGTGGGATTCTGCCGTACACATGAGCGATGTTATCATATCCCCAAAAATGTAATGTAAGAATATTTATGTGTTACTATAATTTCATAAACATAATTGTGTAAAAAATATCATATAAATATGTTCATTACATCATTATATACTTCTTTGAAAGGTGGTGATGGAAAATGAATTACATTGGTTTGCATGGTGGTAGTCTCTCATATACATGATCGATAGTTTTGTTTCCCACTTAATAGAAGAAAAGATAAATTCAGTTTATGAAATTGACATAATAAAATAAAAATATTTCTTATATATTTCTTATATTAACATTGATGAATAATATATGAAGGAGTTAATGGAATATATAAAACTGAAATGCATGGTTAAGGATTATGCCTCTTTATCATATAACCCCTATAGTTGTACACTTAAAGCCATCATAAGAGGTTTTAAAATGATAAATTAAACTATAGGAAGTGGGTATTGAAGTATTTAATTTATTTTGATTATACTGGATGAATAAATTAGTTTTGTAAGTGTGAATAGTAGAGTAGTTTGAGTGGTCTTCCATAAGTGGGGGTGAGGACACACCACGAGTTTTGGAAATAACAATGTGGACCCACAAGAATAAAATTATACAAGGATCCAAAGTTGATGATTCTAAAATATTATATGACATATGTTATATATATATAAAATAAATTTTATTAGGTTAGTTCAATAGTTTATTATACCCCGTATCTATTTATTTTAACCCGAGATAAATATATGTTAACATTAACAACGATAAATAATTTTTACTAATTTTTTAAAATCATTATGGAAAAATTTATATTGAACCTATTATATAATAATAATTAATTTTATTCCAAATATGAGATGAATATTTTCAAACTCTATTAATCCATGTGGAAAATATTTATTTAAAATTAAACCACCAGACGCGATAAAAAATCAGTTTTCAAAAACGAAAATATTCATTAAAAAGAATGTCTTGATATGAAATTTATTATAATGAACTAAATAGGTATAATAATTAAATGAAATAATTTTAATTTTAAAATATTATTTAAAATAAATCTATCTTATAATGTATTTAGATTAAAACATATGTTTGATTAAAAAATTAAAAAAAATTATTATTAATCGAAAAAAGAATCTTTTCAAAAAATTGTAACAAATTAATTAAAAATAAAATTGACATGTAGATTTCAAAAATTAATATTATTTTTTACAAATATGTTTTATAAAAGTGAAAAAATTAAATTTATTATTTTCTTCACAAAAATCAATATCATCAATTTTTTAGAAAATAGTATTTTCATAACATATAATGATGTTTCTAAAAATTATGTTATTTTATATAAAAATGAATCAATTATATATAATAATTATATTTAATATTTAGAAGGTCTATATTCGTATTCACACTTCCATGATCAATGGCTAGGTTATAATGAAAATGTTAAAATAATAATATTTATAGAATATTATAGTTCATTAAAACTCAGTGTTGCATATAACATAATATATTAATAAATTTATATATATTTTTAAAAAATACTAAAATATTGTTTTGTTACATTATTCCCCGATAAAAATAATTCTTCCATAAAATTTATTTTAGCTTTTTAATAAAAATATGTGGATACATACACCTACTTATATCATAATGTTACAATGTAGCGTCCTCTAGCTGGTTGTTTTACTACAAAACATTATCTATGTGAAAGGAACTATCTCATAACACTTTTTCTATATGATCCAGAATCACCACCTATTGTTCCTCATAAGAAAGACCATTCTCTATTAGTACAAACTCTATGTTTTTTACATGCCGTAAACTATGTATGTACATCCATAGGATATTTACATTAATCAAAATGTGGTTCTTTGAGTGATTTGGTGGAAGCACACAGCGATAAGCTATAATCATGATACGATAAAAATTTTCAAAGGGGCCAACAAACCTATAGATTATTTTCCATTATTTCCAAGTCTCATTAACATATTCTATATAGATATTCTTAGGGACACCTTTTCACCATCATTAAATTCTAGATCATGTTGCAAATTTTCACCAAAATTTTTATGGCAGCTTTATGTTTCCCTTATGAGTTACTAAATTGGGCTAGGAATTTCTTCCATTTTTTATCTAGATATGGTACCAATATATTTCATTTTTCAATTTAAACTATGAAAATTGGAGTTCTATTGTTATTTCCATAGATCCAATTGTAAGGATCCATCTACATGCCAAAGTGAAATCTATTATAGAATAAAAACTGAAACAGTTGAAGGTTATTTTACCAACTACATTTGAAATCCATAGAACATTATCATAGTTTTTGATTAATTGTTTCAATTATTATCTATTACTAAAAATCCATATTATTATGATAAGTAGTTCTGAATTTTTAATATAGATTATGATATTGCTGATGATATTACTATGACATCGAGGTAAACCTAAGAAGCTGATCATATAAAATAGAATGTGGACCACTATGTTACCTTAAAAATTATTTTATGTGTATCTGAGTGAGATAATCCATAAGAAAATATAATCTTATAGCATTGAAGTGTTCCCAATTTGTAATTCAGTCAAATATATCCTATATAGAATTATTCACTTTAGATGTTTTGGGGTGTCTGATGACAAAATCCATGGTTTTGTTCTATCATTTACATTAGGGTATGGGTAATGACTATAACATCTCCTTGGAATTTTATCTCGCAACATTATCTTTCTGAAATACTAAACACTATTATATATAATCAGGAATATAAGTATTCACATTGTCAATACATAAATGCTCTTTCATGTATTCTTTTCGTATTCAATACACCCTAATCACCCTTCTTTTGTCAGTTCATGCCTCCCCGAATTTTCTGATGTGACGGGTTATCACCCAACACATGGGATATCATTTTTCCAAAACAATGTTAATAAAATTCATATGTCATTAAAAAATTTCAACGAACCATAATTAAATTAATATTAAAGAAAAGATAAACCCTTATACATACCAATATATTAAATCTAAAGTCCAAATAATTTAATGGAAATCCACCCCAGATAACCTTTTAGTGAAAAATATACAAAACCAAATGGTTATATTTCCATATTTTTTCTCAAATTATCCTTAATCGTAATAAAATCCCATCACACAATGCATTAATTGGATTTATAGGACCTTTAACTTATATTCCTCCTTAAACTCATATTCCCATGAGTATATTCATAAGTCTTAATTTAATGATTCATGGGGACATATACAATTAACAATGATAGTTCACCAATTATTACTCAAATAATATCATATCATAAAAATGTACATTTTAATCATGGTTTTATACTTAAACTAATAGATATAAAATGTGACTACATCAGTCAATAATCCATGTTTTGGGAGATAATGAATTCTTATAACAACATCTAATTTAAATAAAGGATGACACTAAAATTTTAAAATGGGAAATTAAAAAACTCATATAGAATGAAATTCCCTACTACAGAGTGAAGGATAATTATGTCCTAATTGTCATGACTTATTTCAGCTATAATGATTTAAAAAGCATTCCATTTTCCCTTTTGTATTCATAGGATGTTTTGTATTTCTATCATTATTAACCCTTGTATTAGGAGAATTATTATCAAAATTATCAAAATATTGTAATATATAACAATTATGTGTGGTCGTGCATTCGGTGGTATATTCTCCTTGTTTTCATCAATATCTAACTTCTTCACATCAAATATGCATTCACATCCCTGAGTACCATCCATTACATAGTTAAAATATTTATCATTCCCCATTAATAAAATTTCCTCTATGTTTTCTTCCGAACATTGAGCATGAAGAATATCTCAGGTTTTTTTCTCCATGAGTTATAGAATTCCATTTAAATTCAATTTTTAATTTCTTATCAAAACCATGATATTAATGTGTAACTCCAATATATATTTTCACCTTCATATCAAAATGATTGATTTATTCCTAGCTACCAAATTACAATATGGATAACACTCTATGGATACATGTGTTTAATCTATTATAGAATCAATCACTCTTACATTTAGGATGGATGATAATACCAAATGTGTACCTAAAAAGTCTTATTAGAGTTACCTTATAAGTACCAATTGATTCATCATCCATTTGATTTACCTCATGAAATTCCCTATGTAATTACATATGAATATTTCTAGGAATATACTCGTTGATAAATAACTCTTCAAATCACTATAGTATAGGGAGTCAATTAATTCTAATTTACATGTATTTTTGATTAGATTGCACAATTGTACTGATTTTACATCAAAAAAATATAAAACAAAAATTAATTTTTAATCATTCAAGCACCGGAGACATAAAATATCTTTTCACTGGTATTGATCTGCGACATGACAACTAGGGGTTCATAAGAACAACTAAAAATGGTTTTTATTCTCCTTAGGGAATAAATAGAACATTATTACATCATTTTCTCATTTCTATGATCTTTATGATTCATATAATGTAATGTGAGAATATAAATTAGAATTCTCAGTTCATCTCTCAAAACATTTGTTTACTCTAGTGGATAATCATTGAATTTTCTATCATATTAAATATTAAGATATCTCTTTTAGATTTTATCAGTTGACCAAAAAAATGTATATTGTGAGAAACAATAATCATAGTCGGGAAACCATGAAATAAAAAAAGTCCCTTAACAGATATCTAAATCAGGAAACCTTCATTTCAATATATGAATCCTTGTGATTATTATACATCATTCATAGTATTTATTAAAATCCACCATGATGGTTCAAAAACTTTTATTATTGTCTGAAGTATATTACTTAGAGGGGTCAAATTAAGTGTTTTCAAGGGCCTATTGGTGTGCACCAATTGACAATTGAGTCAATTTTAATGTTCCCCCTTCAATGTTGTAACCCCTTGAAAAAACTATTCCATAGTGATGTCCACTTTTATTATCTAGATAGAGACATAATTTCTTGAAAGTTACTTGTTGTATCATGTAAAAAAATTCTACGAAATTTTCCCATACATTTACATGCCCATAAACTTATTATTAGGTAAATCATTAAAATTTACTCATCCTTGTTTCCAATGGCTAACAAAAACATTAATTTGATACCAACTATAAATACCCATGTGTTATATAAAAAATATACATTAAAATATTATTATTCACTATATTTCACAAATACATTTTTGAGGATTGAAAAGGCTTATTGTCTCTAGAGTATTGTTAAATAATATTCTTCTCTCAGGAGTTATCCTCATCATATCCCGTACAAATTATGATATTTTTTCCTCTTAATACTCATTACAAACAAAATACTTTCTTCATAAAATGGGGAAATGTAAAATAATAAATGATGATCTCTTATTCCTAGTAATGGTAAACATAAAAGATATTAATCTATGATCATATGAAATTAGAAGATAATCATAAGGTTTTTTCATTATGAATATAAATTTCACAGTTCATACCAAATATATCGTGGATCATAAGATTGAACCATTGAATAAGACATCATAATTTAAGAATACATTAAAAATATGGGTGAAAAATAATTATAAATATATCATGTACTATTTTTTCATGAGAAATATGTTTGGATCTATTAAAATTATAGAAACCATTTTATATGTCAAGCATAACATACAAGACCGAAAAATCATAACGGTTCATGAATCAAAATTTATTCAACATTTCATAATAGAACATACATCATCACATATTTCACATAGTTTAACAAGCACATCTACTTTAATCGCATTGTGGATCAATCACCTCGTATTATTTCCCATCACTATATCATGATTTATAAAATACCACCCAATGCATTAGAGGAAGATATATGTCCCACCCATGATATAATGAAGATCATATATATGTGTCACAAAATTCTATAATACATTCATCATATAGAAAAAAATATAAATATATGATTTTTATAAAACATTCACCAGACCAGAACCTGTGAAAATAAAATTGTCTTATGATCATTTTTTGATATCATAACCTATAAATTGGAAATAAGTTTCATAATCATCCCATCAAATTCATCATAGCACATCCTATGTAAATGGAATGAATTCAAAAAATACCTCAACATTATAATGAGAAACCAACTAGATAAATAATAAATATGGTATAATTTCATAATATCCCCACTAGAACATAATCCTCACCCATGGTTTATGTATTAGATGATTAAAATTTCAATAAAATATCATTAAGGTATGTTCTAAGAAAATATCATATCATTATTGTAAACCATTTATTAAAATAATTTTTTTAATAATTTTATGGAAATCAATATTTTTGAAATAAACATATAAATTTGTGTCTAATTCATTAAATAAATGGGTGGTCATGATGATAAGAATTACCGTTCAGTTCTTACATATTCAAATAAACACCCCTTTTACATTTTAAATAAAAAATCAAAAGGGAATTACTAAATAATATCAAAAAGATTACATTTATACCATTTTGTGATAATTTAAACGTTGTAAAAATTTATATAATTAATCATTTTATAATTTCAATAAATATTTGGATTTATTAGAACACATGGAAAATGAAGAAAATGGGGTCATCGATTGAAGAGATAAATAAATTTTGTTAATCCATAAAAATATTCATTAGGACCGTTGAGAACATAAATAAGGGAAAATGAATGGAAAAAATGAATGTTTATAAAATATCCTAAGGATGAGAAACATCATGAGGATTTATGGATGTTATATAATAATATAACATTATTGAAAACATATAATAGACAGTCCTAATAAAATATAATGTTATAAAATTAATCCAACTCCACTTTGGTATCTTTTGGGTTTAATGTACAATTAAAAAACGAAAAAGATATATATATGTATATAAAATAATTTTTTTATATTATCAAAATATAAATACATGAAAATTATATACATGATTCAAAATAAATTAGTGGTTAATATGTCATATGTCTCCCAGAAATAAATTTTAGACAATAAATCCATTATATTCTTCAGTAAAATATGAATATTAAGCACAAAAAAAAGAATAAAATTATCCAAAACATTATAAATCAGGAAAATATATAAATTCATGGTTTAAATTTTAAAATTGGTTGTATATACACATCTTAAATGAAGATATATTAATAAGGTAACTTCTGTCCAAAAAAAGACAAATTGGGACAAAAACACCTCACCATAAGTCTCACCTTCCATCAAACTCATTTAAACCTCTTATACAATAAATATATATATATATATTATATATATATTAAATCAAAATAAGGATATTAATAACTCCATATATGATTTAATTATGACGTTTTATTACATATTTATTAAAAAAATACTTGAAAAAATCATATTCCGTGTAATAGCTGCTTTTTTTCTTGTATGTGTTGGTTTAATATTTTTGGACCCTATAAATTTGAAAGAGTTCCATTATATATATAATTTAATACATGATATTAATATAATATATATTAATTATATACCTATTTATAGTAACCAATTAAATTTAGGGATAGAAAACTAATTAAACCATTCATGGTGATGATAGGTTGTTTGTGCAGAGGAACATTTGTTCCATTTTATCATTGGTTGAAATGAAAGAAAAGTAAATAATATGTTACATTTATAAAATAAATCTTATTTCATATTTATTAAATATTTTATTTTATCGTATCTTTATCACCTTTCATATCAATATTAATTGAATAATTAATCACATCACTTCACGATGCAGTAGTTAACGATACACACGACAGACTTTATCATATTCTTAAGAAACAGATATTAAGAAGGAACATGTGATATTATATTTCAAAAAGTATAATTATTTAATAATGATTATATAAATATTTGTAATATATCATTATATCCAGGTGTAATAGTTGGTGGAAGAAAACAACAATCATCAGTTCGTGAGGCGGAAGTCTAGTATAGACATAATTAATTTTTTTTAAACATTAAGGAAGTGAAGAGAGATATAGGTAATGAGATTTAGATAAAAAATATTAGTATATTTTAAAGACTTATTTAATTATATAATAAAATATTGATAAAATTTAAATGAGTTAGAGGATGTAACAAAACATATACTCATGGTTAAGGACATTACCTGTTTGCCAGAGAACCCATATTTGATTATAACTAATGCTTTAATAGGAAATTTGTAATATAATAATAATGCCTATAAGATGAACGGAGGAATTTGAAGAATGAATTTGAAAAGTTCTTAACAAAACCAATTTTTTTTATGTATGAAGTGTATAAGAGTGTCAGTCTCCTTTTATAAGTTTGGGAGAAGGCATAATTGAAATGTTTTACAAGAATATTGTGTACTCATGTTTTTTACAACTAAATATGTTTAAAAATGTATAATTATATATTATTATATGATATAAGTCCAAATAGGTCCATTAAATGGGGTTTTAGCATGTTGTTAGATAATTTTTTTCTAAATATTTATCGTTTAACAACATTTAAAACCATTTTAACCTTACTTGACATAAATAATTTTTATAAGTTTATTGTAAATGTTGAACAAAAAATAATATTAAATAATAATATAACATTTATTATTATTATTTCAGATATATAATACATAATTACAATTCTTACATCTCTAAAGTGTAACATTATAATTTTAAATTAAATTCACAAGGAAAAATAGATTCTCTATTGGGAGATTTTTCATAATTATAGAATTTATCTTATTTATAGTAAATATTATTTTTATTAAAATGATATAATTTGAATTTATGAATATTTAATTGATCAAATTTGACTTTTAAAACCATTATAAAATAAAACATATCATGTAAATTCTTTATATGAATGGGTAGTTTTTGATAATAAAATTTTGATAATAACTCTCAAAAAAATTAATCATTTTATTAAATTATAAACAAATAACTCAATGATATTTTTTGATTTTTGATTTAAAATATGATTTATAATTTTTAAATTAAAATTTCATAATGTGGTATAAATAAATTTTATTATTTGATCCAAAAAAGCATTAAAAATATTTTCTGAGAAAATTGTATTTTCAAATAATATAAATAAATTAGTAAAATTTAATTATATTTCTATTAATATGTTTTTATTGTATAAATAAATTTATTTTTATATTCATAATGTTGTTATTCTTATTCATACATCAAATTTTAACGGTTAATTTTAGAATGACCATGTTTAAATAATAATATTAATATTTCATAAAAGGTCATTGAAACAGAGTGTTGTATATAACATAAGATATAAATGACATTAAATTTATTTCAATTATTTTTGATAAAATATCAAAAAGTTATGTTGATTTTCATTGAAAGTTTCTTCATGTTTAATTACTAAATTATTTCTGTGTGGGTAATCTTTTTTTAAAGTAATATCTTAATATGATTTCATGTGAACAAATATTTCTATCTTGTTTTTTATTCTAGGTTAAACATAAATCAAATGTATTAATTATATAAAACAAAAAATATTTATCACGAAGTTTAATAAAATATTTCCTTTAGCGAAATTTTAAAAGAACAAGAATATTTCATATTTACAAAGTGTTTTTATTAAAGAAGACTTATTTTTTCCTTAATGTAAATATTCCTCAATAAATTTTATGAATAGACAAGGGTGTTCAAAAAAATATACCATCTATAAAAATTTCATTGATGAATTATAAAATTATATCCTATATTAATATAATGATCCATACTTACTTTTTCATTGATAATCATTAATGGGGTATAGATTAAATTTTTCATCTAATTCTATTTTCTTGATTCATTCGATTAAAGGGTTTTCACATAGTCTTCATACATCGATTGATTTTAAAGAAGTATTATCTTAAAAGAAAATCATAATTATTATATATGAAAATACCATATGATTAAGGGTTTTGTATGAATGGATTCTTCATGTGTAAACTAAAATCCAATTTCCTTCCATTGGTACATTATGATGACTTTTAATGGAACCCATTTTCATTGCATGTATTATTTTTAATTTGATGTATAATTATTTTATATTGGAGATCATATGTATGGTTAATGATCATTGGGGACCTATATCTCCAAAAAAATAATTGTTTAAGGTTTCCTAAAAAATTTATATATAGAATGAATTACGAATGAGATGTGGGAAGAACTATTCTATTTTTTTGAAAATTATTTGTGGGAATCTCTATTCACATGTATGTTGTCTTAGTGAGATTCAAGAAGGGTTTGTCACAAATATTTGAGTTAATGTGATGAAGTATGATATGTTTTAGTATGTTATTTAAATGTGATGTGAAAACCATTGTTCAAAATATTTTATATGATTATGTATGTTCCATACATGAAATATGTTTCATATTTTTAATCTTATGCTGATGAATTTGTTATGGTATCATTGAATCATGCTTTTGGAATCAATCTTTTCATTTCTGCCTTATATTATTCCTATCATTATTCAATGATTTACTACCAATGCTATTATGTGAATAATTTATTATATATATTTTTATTACTATATGTTTATATTATTCTATTTAATATTTCATGTTATTCTATTATTTTTACCATTGAGAATCTAAGGTCACACATTTCTTATGTTTTCATTTTATTAGTATATAAATAATATTAATACATAATATGTTTCTATAATTGTATTATTCAATTCATAGACTATATGACCCATTAAACTGGCCTATAAACTAGAATGTAACATGAAATAATGAAATTATTGACCTCCCTAGTTTGGTTACTAAAAATATGAATCGAAAAAAACTAGAGGGAATGATTTCGACATACCATAAATGAGGAACATGTTATATATATATATATATATTATAAATAACATCCAAGAAGGGAATATTAGATGATAAAGAAATCAAATGATTGTTATATTAAATTACAGTAGAGGAAAAACTCAATATACATATTTAATACACAGAAATGGATATTAAAACATGAAATAGCTTCTCCAAGTGATAAATAAGTAATATCCCACTATCTCACCACTAGTTACTTGTATCAAGATGGGGTTAACCCTACTATATCACTACAATGCCTTTTCTTGTCAAATATCAATAAATAATAAAAAATTTACACATCTTAGAGAAAATGTGTAAGCTGGGAGATAATGAGAACCAATAGGATTCATGAATAGTGTTCTATATAAATAATCATTACAATAATTCTAATTTGATCAATTTTATAAGAAACATGGCACGAAATTTTTTTAGAATTTTTATATGAAAATATTGATTAATAGTACAAATTTTTCATTGTTCAAAAACCATCCCAAAAAAATCTAGTTACAAAACATATTAAAAATCACCAGTTACATTTATGAAATCATTTATATCATAGAAAAATATATACAAGAGAAATCATATTGGTAAACACACATAAGGTCAAAATATGTCATGCTGACAATACTAGTCATAACATCAACTATATTTGATAGTAAATGATCCCTTATGATAGAGTTATTACAGAATACAGGAACTCCCATTAAGTGAACCCCCAAAAAATTAAATATCATGTAACTATAACATATTCATTTATTCAAGGTAGTAAAGAAAAAAACTAGAAAATGAACCCCCAATAGTACCAACAGACGAGGCCAAATAATATACCTTCCGACTAAGTACCCAAGTATTTTCATGTGTCACATTTAGGATATATTTTCAAAATGGATTATCACATTTTATATAACATTTTTAAACAACCATTTTTACATTAAAAATCATTACAAACCACTTTTCATAATCTATTTCACAATTCATTGAAAACAGTCTTATTTTAACAAAACAAGTTCAAACACAATATTTTTCAAAATCAAACTAAAATAATAAAATCTAAAAAGTTTACAAATAATTTATAATTCATTTGAACAAATCAAGTGTTTCCATCATTATCCATCATAGGATGAAGATAGAATATCTTACCTGAAACAATGGATTCACACAACCCCAATGGGATCCACAAACCAAGAGTGGAAAAAAAATCCAGAGGGATGAATATTGGGCCTAAAATGATTTTAAAATCTTAGATTTGAAAAATATAAGGATAAGGATTAGTGATGACTTTAAATCAACCCAAAACTCAAAAGTCATATGCATTTCCCTAAATCCAACTATAAAACTATCCCCCAAATGATGATCACACAAAATATCTCAAAGGGATAGAATAAACATCATCACATGATAACAAATCCTATAATATCATCCAGACACTTATTATAACTCCAATATAGTCATTGAAAATGTAAGAGAGAGTGAAACACACAAAAAATGATAAATAACCATTCATGCTGGAGACCAAGGATTCAAATTGACGAACCTACAAGACTAAAAACACTCAATGAACATGGAAGAGAGCTAGGTTTTTATGACGATTATACTCATTGAATATAAGAGGGTATATATGAGAGAAGTATAAAAATGAAATGATTATAATGGCTTCACATTATTAATGAGTTGATAATGAATTGAATCTACCATTTTTGATATATGACAAAAAACACATTTCCTTCATTAAAAACCTAGATGATAAATATTCAATATGAATTCCCTTCACATAAGAAATTTTTAATTCCATAATCCTAGAATTCATGACTTATACCCTAAATGAAATAAACATCATGAATCTATTTCACCGCATTAACTGTTTATCCAACCTGTTCCCAGTGTTGGCACTGTATTAATGTAGGAATTTTTCCCCAATTCCCTATGAATTCAATGTACAACTACATATATATTAATAAAATAATGTACCTCGAATAGAATGATAAATTATTCCCACCATAGGTATTTTAATCCACTTTATTTCATTTTGGAGAATGGTGGTCCAATGATATGTGAGGGAATTACTCCCTCAACAATTATTCTCACTCCCAATTCTATTGTGAATTTGATATGTGATTCCATTAAACATTTACCAATAGAATATACATCCTATTTAAAAAATTAACATGAGATTAATAAGTATCAATTGAGTTTCCATAATAGAAAAATATTTATCCACCTCACTCTCCTCTCAACTCAAATCATGGTAATGATCAAGATGTTATTTATATATCTGAGATATGTGGATAATATCATGTATACCAATTAACATAGATAGTAAGGTGGTATGATAGAAAACCCGACAATGTAGCTCAGTGACCTCATATGGTCTAATGTATCAGGAAATCCATATTTCAATATTTTAAAATATGGTAATGAACCAACATAAGAGAAAATATTAAAAAACTAGATCATAATTGGTAAACTCTAATAGAATATTCCAACCATCCATATATTATTTCTTCTAATTCTATTATATTTTCATGTGTCTATGTATATCATAAAATTTATTTTATGTCTCATGAATGTGATACAATCCCATATATGAGACCGCACCAACCACTACCCCAAAAAGGTGTCCTACTTGAGAATCCAAATGAAGCCTTGAATGGATCCATTATAATCAACATCTGGTTATTTTTTTAAGTTATCTCATCCATTAGAAGATAGTTTCCATTGATCCTCTAAAATTGATGAATCATCAAAAGATTATATCCTAAAGGATTTTAATAATGTAGTCTATATAATCTTCTATATATAGATGGTAATCTATACTCATTCCTTTCTAGGATCCCTTTTATTCGTGGAGGCTATTCTAAAACCCAGATATAAACATTGCATCCATATTTGAGTAAATGACTTGGGGAATCGTATGAAATATCACAATATCTATACATATTTAATAAATAGATCATAAAAAATAGTGGTATCCCAAATAATTATCATGTTAGCTAATTTCTTCAACCATTATATCACCACTCATATATCATTCTTCCATTAGGGATTATATTGTAATATATTAATAAAGTCCATGTAAATCTCATCCGGTTTCATAATTGGATTTTTAATAAACTATATTAGATTAAAAGGCCTCACATAATTTTCTGTAATCATATGTATGGTGTAACAATGGGATAAATAATTATAAATGTCTCTCCTAATACCTTGAAATTATAAACGATGTCTCATGTCATAATAAAACATCATATTCCATGTGTAAAAAATGCATAAATAACTAGTAAAATAATAAAACAATGAATTACACAAGGATTATGGGAGAAGACTCAAATATTAAATTTATGGAATAATATATGTATGATAAGACCAACCAGAGAAGATATCCTCACCAAAAAAGGATTCCATAATTCTTGTGAAGTCTCCATCCTCTTATTGAACCTGAAGAATACACTCATGGAAAGGCGATGATAACTGAAATATTATAAAAACCATAACTAAAAAGATATCCTATGTAACCAAATTAAACTAATAAAAGATCCCCAAATGCTTCCACTCTTCTATAGATTCGAAAATAAAATGTTTTTGAACATTTATTTTGAGAGAATTAATAATTACATTATCCTTCCTTGGTTTGTAGGTGATGTTGAAGTCAATAATATAGAGGTATTCCACCCATAGTTTTTTCATGATATTTAGAATCTTCTGGATAAATATATATATCAGACATTTATTATTATTATATGTCAAGAAAAACTCCCCAAAAAGATAGTTCCACTAACAATTAAGTGCCTGGATAACGGTGAAAATTTAAAAATCAAATGTGGGGTGATTTTACTCCTGAATCTGAAGATGATGAGACCCATAGTCCATAATTATTTCATCCTTAAAAAAACACAACACATGCCAACACCAGAGGAATTATAGGGCACAAAATAAATTACATATCTCAGGTAAGATAAGAATATATGGTGATGTTAGATTCCATTATATTCGTCAAAATATGTCTGAGAGTTATCAAAAAAAATTAAGTTCACCCATTTCATGGTAAGAGAAGTAAATTGTGATGCTAACATCCAGATATCCTTGAAATCCCACGAATAATATCTAGCCAGACCAAGAATGATCTATATCTAAATGATGTTACATGGTTTTACCGATGAAAATATAACCTTGTCCTTCTCAGGATAAATTGAAAGCTCATATTCTATAATAACAAACCACAAGAACATTTCTTATTGGATCCAGAACATGTATTTTTATTATTTCCCATAAATCTGGTGACTCATTAGGATCTCAATAAAAATAATTAGATATTTATCATGATAATTATTATATTTTTAATAAATAAAGATATCACCCACAAACATCATGATAGAGTATTCAATTTAATGATAGAATGTAATATTCATAAAATTCATAGAGTGTGTAGAATTTTAAGTGAGACCAAATGGGAAAAAATATTCTTAATGGTCTTAATATATCATGAAGTAAGTTTTCATAATATCAAACACCAGAACCCAAATATCATAATATCATGATTGAATATAAATTTTGAAAACCACTTTTACTCATATAACTGACTAAACAAGTCATCCACATAGGAAAAAGGGTAATTATATATAATAATCCACTAGTTATAATTTTAATAATTCAAGAAGAAATAAACTGAACAATTATCATTGATGGTAGATATAATAAGGTATTTCTCTTACGAAAGACTATGGGAGACAAATATATTATTTATCAAAAAATATAAATGGATCTTAAGAGATTTTAGCTATTCCAGAGTTATGCTATTAGACTGTATCAATATCAAATGATTATTCAGAACTAGTTAATTATTATATTCCACCTTCATTTATAGAGGTTGATTAATGAATTTCTATATGATGAAGTCACCAAAGTCCATGACAAAAAATAAAATATTTCTAGAATAAGTAACATCATCAGGCTCAACTAAAACATATTAAAATAGAGTTTTGAGCATGGGGTGGGTAGTTCCTTCATGATGGGGCCTTGAATCCCACACTTCTAATAACACCCATGATATACCATCAAATCAAAGAACTAAATATGCTGATGATGAAAATGAATATCAGATCAATGAATAACTATCCAATCCATCCCAATGATTAAGATGAATAGATACATATTGATAACTATGAAATCATAGACTAAATTCCTACCAACGATTAATACATGAAATTCTGGAAAAAAATGAATTTATATTATCTTTATAAAAGGTATATCTAGATCTATAATAGAGGATATTATATCAGTAAAAACATATAAGAAATCATTAAATTTGTAGGCTATAAATTTGTAGAATTCAAATTTATAAAATAATGTATTTGCCATAAAATATCCAAAAAATTGTACATGTCACTATCACTAGGACCACATCGGCCACTATTAGAAACTCATCAATTGCGTAAAAGGATCATCACTTTAGATGCCTTTGGATGGATACCTATGGAGTTTCATGTATAAAACTATACCACATACGAACTTTGCAGATAATGATCCATGAACAAAACTTGTTATAGTCATAGCGAGAAAAAACCATTACATATGGGTTTAGTAGCCAGAAGTATTTACTATCACTATTGATGTGGGAGAATCATTTTCATTAATCACTATCATTAAACTCTAGTTCTATGTTATTGGAAAACCATATAATAATATTAATGACGTATTGAGGGCCTGCTTCTTGAGAACCAACTCCACCACACTTATGATTTTCAGGCCAAATTCTCTTATTCCCTAATGCACCATTAAAACATTCATTGGGTGGAATATAAGGTATAGGGAAACCATTATTTCCCACTATATAGATATATTCTATATTATACATATCTACCATGTCTGTATCTATTTTATGATATCATATATAACTATGATTGGATATCTATCTAAAAGCCCTGCAAATATTTATGACTTGTCGATTGACTATTCATTACCACCTTCAGAGAAAATGTAAGAAACAATACAAAATTATTTTTGTATTAAAAACCCAAAATATTTCCCTAATACAATGATTGAATGTAAAAATACATTTCCACAATTAGAGAATCTGAAAAAAAAAAATTAATTAGAGTGTCTTGAGAACCATTCAATCTAATCCCAGAAGTTTATTTTGTTACCCCCTAGAATCATGTGACTGCTTGGTTGGGAGCATCAAGTCTAGACATTATGTAATTCACCTTGTAGCCTCATATGTATCCATTGATTCAAGGATCTGATCGATCTTTTATAGGTTTTCCTCCACTTATTTGGGCTCATTCAATCAATTTATGTATTGTGGTTTCATATGTAGGAACTCTCAATCATGATGTCTATCTCCCCCATACCATCAATTCACGTCAAAAGAATTTTTTTTATTCATCGTGTATTCGGTTCCATGACAGGAACTACCCAAAAAATAGCCTATATTATATTCTTATGCAAATGAGGATTAACATGAAGAGAATATCATACTTCACCATCCAATATAACCCATCAAATATGTCTGGGAGTCACATCACTACAGACCATAAACTAGAGAAATAATCATACAATGGGAGAATCTCAGTATCAACCAGAAAAATAAAAGATTAGATTGGGATTATGGTCAATAGTCAACATAAAAAGCACAAATTAAAACAACTAATTTTGACATAAGGATCCCCACAATGCGAGTAGTCTATGAAAACACTGAAATCTACCACTTGTATCCCAATAATTCTATCAAATGTCTACTAGTTAACCCAAACAAGTACATTTGAGGAAAAAACACCTCTGATAAAAATTATCAAATCCCATCATAGTTGTCCCATAAAGTATGTATCCAAGGAAAAATATACTATAAATCATATGGCATCTCATATACCCACTAACTGGTGTCTAGAACCCAAACATCAAATTACAAAAAGAGGAAAAGATTTTACCCAACCTGAAATAATGATCATGGAATATATATAGATAAAATGGAGATATCAATGAGAATGTAATTTTCCATGAAAACAGTTGGTAAAAATAGCAATAAAACCCAATAATAGATAGAACAAACCCAATGATCATGTCCAAAAAAACAATAGACATCCAAATGGAATAAACTACTAGATGTGATATGTGGGAATCATTACACCATATCACCACCAACTACCCATACTAGGCTGATATGAAACTCACTGTATTAATGGGGAACCTTTCAATTTCTAACATCAAAATATGACACAGGTTGTGCACATCCCAATGATAATATATAGGGTGTGAGATGAATAGGTTTATTAAGAGCACACCCTGGTATTCTATATCAAGTATCATTATTAAAATCCCAATAATCTCAATTTTAAATATAACATGTCAAGATAAGAGTTACATATATTTATATCAAAAGAATATTTAGTAGTTCCAATTTTTCATAGTTCCAAAACCAAGAATAGTAAATTAGTTATATATTTTTTCCTAATAACTAGTTTATTTTATAGAATAATTCATATAATTTATAAATTACTATGAAAAAACAAAATGGTAAGAATTACTAGTATAATATTGGATTACAGTCTCTAGAATACTCATTCCATTCTAAAATACTAGAGTTATTTCATATCCATAGGATACATAGCCTAGGGGAAATAGTTACACCAAATGAGTGAAGACCTAAACAATCTCTATAATGTCCCTTGAGATTATGCATCAATGCTTAGTAGTGGAGCTGCTCCTTAGGAAGTGACCGCCCAGAAGTACCAATGGAAAGGACACAATACTAAAAATTTCACCTAGGTACCAAAGAATATTAATGTACAACTTTTATCAAATAATCTTAAAATATATTAACACATTTCAAAATTCTATTCCAGACAATCCTTTTTATTAAATAATTCTTTGAAAAACTCCATTCATAATTCATTTAAAAATTCATTGAAAACACTTATATTTTACAGAAAATAGAAGAAAATCCATATCTTATAAAAACCCGTTTAAAACCCACAATAAATCAGTCAAGATGAAAAAAATTAATTTTTTTCAGAATGTACTAAGATTTTAATGTTCATCCAACATTTTTTGTGGCAAAATCACCTATCGAAAACTCAAGTTAAAAACCCCTTGTAATGGGACCCACACTTTTGGATAGTAAGGAAACATAATATAAATTAAAATTGTCCCTAAAATAAATTATCTCATCATATAATTTAATTTCAAAAGAAAAATTGATGTTGGATAGGTTAGATAAGAAACATAAGAATTCTCCCACACTACAGCACAACCAACCCTAGAACCAGCCATTCAAACAGAATTTGACAATATATCTATAAGTTAAAGAATAATAATCATCAAATGATCAAAATTACCCAAAATTCATTGTAATAATACCAAAAAAACTAGAAAGATGATGAAAATGGAAGAACGGATGAAACACACACTAATCTAGAAGAATCCAATATGTTACCAATAAAAAAAGGAAACCAAAATTTCTAAACCACCCATAGCACATGTAAGACACACAAGGTTCTAAGGGGAGAGGTATATTTAAACATGAGAGTTATATGGTTAGGGGTAGATAAAAATATACTTAGTAGAGTGGATTCAAATTGTGATTTAGTGACTCATTATGTGATTATACCATTTTAACAGTACAATAGATAATGGATCACCTTTATCAAAAAAGGATGATGAATTCATGAAGTGATTTACATTCACATAATAATTATTATTCATGCATTAATCATAGATTTCGTGAATTATATCCTTAATCTACCTTATGTTGTGAATCTAGATTATAGTTGTAACTAGATCTGTACCTAGTTCCTGACACATGCCTTACAGAAAACACCCATTTTTCATCATCTCACATCAAACACCAATAAAAACATCATATAATAGAAAAATGACCTTACATAAAATAATATGTTGTAGGATAATATGTTATGAATTTCCAGTAAATGATCAAGACTAGATATGTATTATACCATATCTCTCATATGGGAAAGAATGATTTCAATTTGTTAAAAATTAAAAGATTTTTTACTGGATGTTTTTCTAAATTCTATAAAACTTTAATCAATGCCACATGAACGTGTTAAAATAAAAAATATCATTATGTATGTAAATTAATATAATAAAAATTTTAAACCATTATAATAAGTATAATAGCAAGGTTTAGATAACTGTGTAGGAAAGGGTAATATTGATTGAGGATAAATTAACAGATAAATCATTCATAAATGTTTGAATTTTTTTGGTTCATTATCATTTTAAAGGTATAAATAACCCTTTTGATCAGTTGATGTAATAATCTAGATATTCTCATAAGATAACCTTAGTTTAAAACATATAAATAATCCTAATCTTACGAAAACATCCTAATGTGTTGGTGATGTATCGATTATGTGTTTTTATTACAAATGAATCCTCTCTATGGATACTAGAATATGGATTTGAGTTTTTGAAAAAAATTACATAGTGGTCAAAAACCCGAATAGGTTGTGTTGTATAATAACTCCACTATGACACAGTGCATGATAAAGATGCCTTACTGTACACCAAGATAGACACTGGAATGAGATATGATTTGGTTAATTCACATTTTCACTATGAATTATTATAATGGATTTAAAAATCATGTTAATATATTTGATGATATGAAAATAATTTGAAAATTTATAATGAACACAAAGGATTCAAGGAAGATAGTTATTGAATGATCCAAATTTATCATATGTTTATAAATGGTGTCACTCTAGTAGTCATATATTGATTGAAATGTTCATATTCATATTTAGGATATTTTCAAAACCATTTCAGGTTTATATTTTGGGTCAAACAAGATCAAAACATATAATCTAATGTAGGCACATATATAGAAAGCAAATATTTCTTATAGAAAAACTATAGCTCATAAGTAAATGATTAAATCATATTATGTGATTGAAATTTTTGTCTCCTAGTCTGACCTAATCTAGTAAAGAAAAATTTACTAATAAAATTTAAATCCTTATGAATTTAGTAATTTTCAATACTGATTGATATTTAGGTACTTTTTTAATAATACAGTTGATTATATGAACAATATAAGGATTATTATTCAGATGTTTTTATTAAACGTTTGTAAACATTTGTTAATTGGTATTGCTAACATAAAAAATGTTTTAATGTAAGTGTAATATTTTTGGAGATATCTAATGAAAAACACATAGTTAGTGATTGATAATCAGTATTTTCTATATTTTCTTGTTTTTTACATAATTAAGGGTTTACTTCTTTTGAAAGAAGTATACAAGATAGAGTTTGTGACATTATGGCTGATAATTGAGTCATGTTGTTTTTAGGATAATCACATTATGAGATTATGGTATATATTTGATATTATTGTATTTTATCAACTACTGCTTAATGATATTTTAAGATTAAATATAAAATTATATTTTATAGAATATGTGATTTCTATATTGTATTATGACCCAAATACATAGGTAGTTTTGGTAATGTTATAATTAATATAATCTATTGTTATGGAATAAACAACCAATATAGTTTTAGGAAATATAATAATGCTAATATAACATAAGTAGGATGTCACATTGTAATTAATATCCAAAAAATAAATATGTCAATAACACTGTATATGACATTCATTAATGGAAAATAATTAAAATTGTGGGGATTCAGAATATATAAGGGGTATAATGTTATGACTTGTGAGTTTGGATCCTTTAAATTAATATTTTCTTTAATAGCTTCCATCAAACACAATACCAAACAAATATAAAACCTGACATTAATAATTCATGACATATTTAAAATACATATATTGCATATTCATTATTATATAAAATAATAAATATGAATTTAAATATGTATATATTATTGTTAGGACGGGTTAATATTTTTAAAAGGAATCCTTTCAATGAACAAATTTTTTAAAAAATATATTATATTACATTAATAAATTATATATACCACGTTTAAATGTCTATTATGATATGTAATATTTTCATTTTTATAAAAAAAAATCCAAATTTCTATAGATATAATTTTATATAAAATATCTTTGAAAAAAATTTACTCTAAACAAATAAATATTCAGTAAAATATATTTTTTACATATTTTTAATATTTATTTTAGTAAATAAATTTATAATTTTAATAATTTTAATTTAATAAAGAAATTATGTTTTAATTTATATTGTCAAATTAGCATAGGGTTATGTTTTTTTATAAAATTATTAGGTGTCTACGTGAATACAGAAAATTGTTTTGAAAAATTATGTGGATTTTATGAAATTATTAGTATATAAGTGGAACTATTAATTAATAAAGCATATTTATTTGACTAAATGTTTTTTATGAGTGAATAAATGTATTTTAAACTACAATTTTAATTTATTATCATATATTTTAAATTTAAAATTTCTGTTATAATTTTCAAAAGAATGTGCTCAATAAATAATTGATCATGTATTTTAAATTTATTTGAAAACAATTTTAGATATTTAGTCAAAAATCAATTAAAAATATAGAATAATAAGTTAAAAATTAAATCATATGATTAACATCCTGAATTTTTATGATAACATAAAACATTGTTGTTATTAATTTATATGTTTTATTGGTGAAAATGCAATTTTAAAATAAAATTCACATGAAATTTTTTTTAAAGGAATTGGGTAAATGTAAAATCTTAGTTAGCAACATGGAATATTCTATGAAATATTTTTTGAGTTGGATAATTTGTTATTACAAGAGTTTGAGGCCTGAAGATTTTTAGGAACGGAAGAATTAATATATTAAATATATTATATTATATGATCACTATTTATCTAAAATAATGAATATATCAAAAAATATTTATCGTATCAAAAATCTAAGATTTATATTTGGACCCATAGATGATTTTACCATTAGTATGGTATAAATTTTATGATCATTAACTGTTTGGTCAGATTATACAAAATGATCATTAATTAAATATTTTTAATTTATTTTTTAGAAAAATAATTAAATACCTCTCTAACAAAGAATTACATGAGAAATATAATATCACCATTTGGTCTAAATCATAGGGATTACCCTATAAAGGGTATAACTTTTATGCACCTCAGGTTTTTGGAATCATCACATAGGGAAATAACAAGTGGCATTTAATTATTATGTTCTTTAAATAAAAAAATTAATCTCTCAAATGGTGAATCACACAAGAAATAAGAGAACATTGATACACCTAGAGCATAGGTTTTAGAGAAGGTAGAGTATAGATTTTATGTTTGTTAGGTTATTAGAAATATTACAAGTGATAATACACTTTTATATTATAAGTATTTAAGTATTTTATTTTTTTAAATAATAAATAAATAATATCTCTCAAATGGTGCATCGCATAAGAAATCCAACAAAACCATTATCTTTTGGATGTGGGGTTTACCATAAGTGGTCCATAAATTTTTTGAATGTTGTAAATATTTTCAGATCACACTTAAAGTTAATAATGAATATATTATTACTATTAATATTTTTTTCTATGAAATAAAAAGGAAAAATACATTAATAATTAAATAATTATAATTTCACATAATTTTTGAGTGATGTTTCTCAACGGGTGATTTATAGGGAGGTTAGATAATAATTGTTATATTATTACATTTCTTGCATAAATTCAATGGTGTGATTATATATAAATTTATTAGATACTCATTATTTAATGGAGGTCTTTTTTTTCAAATGTTAAGGGTGATAATGATATAAGATAATTACTAATAATAAATAAAAATAAAAATATTAATATTAATATTAATTAGAATATATATATTTATATTTGGCTGAAATTTTAAATTTTGAATAATAATCATATGTATGTGGTTAAATATATATATATATACATACTTATACATATATATATATATACACATATACATGGGTAATATATATGTGTGTGTGTGTGTTTTAAAAGGTTGGTTCGGAAGCCCCAATGTATTATTTATTGAAAATTACTTTTTATTATGGGTAAAGGGAGACCCATTACATATCCTGAAGGCCCAAGGCCTAGTGGAATGAATACAAGGCTAAAAAGCCCATTTTTTGTCCCAAAGGATCCCTCAGGGAACAGTACTATTACAGAACCCACGCTGCTACAGTACCTTCTATAATACTTGATATTTTTTTCCTTCCGGGATTTGATCCCTGGACTTTTGGATGCCAAGCAATAGCCTGTACCACTTTGGTATAGGCTCGTTGGCAAATAACATTAATAATTTACTCCTATCATGAATACCCATATCAATAATTAGGTTAATTTGACAATTACACCCATATGCTTCATTTTTATATGTTATAAGGATTAGTATTGTTTTCATTTAGTCTATGACTTAATAGAGAAGAATTAGAGTCATTGGATGTTTATTACATTTCATTGTTTTGTTATTGTTTGTGTATATATATATGTCGGTGTATATATAAATATAGTTTGTGTATATTTATATATATGTCTTTAAAAAAAATTAATATATGATTAATTTTATTTATTAATGGCTTAAAATTGGGTGAATAATTTCATGGGGGTGGTTAAAGACATTGATGGGGGATAAAAATAAATTAAATTATAAATTAATTAATTAACTATTTTAATGCAATGAAAAAAGAACTTTTTAAATGGGGAAATGAGAATAAGGTATGGATTCTCATGAATGAATTCCATCACCACGTCTCTTCCTTTCTTCTCTATCTATTTTCTTATTTATTTTATTTTATATAAAAAAGTATTTCATCGATAAATTCTTCATTAATAACTTTATTGACATCACTATTGTGTTGTTAAATTCATCTCAAAAAGTAGATAAAAAATCAGATCCTTTTTTTGAAGGCTGAAATGTAGGATCAATCCATCTTTTCTCAGTTTTTTAAAAGGAATATAAAAATATTATTATCAAAATATAAATTACTAAAAATATAAACAAACAACAAAAATTCTAACAAATATAATTGTAGAAAATTATTGAATAATTATTACACATTTAATAACGATAATTGTGGGAAATTATCAAATGATAATTTCAAAATTTTAACAAAGATCATTTCAGAAAATTATCAAAGAAAAATTATGCCATTATAATAAAATAAAATTTCATGAATTATCAAATGATTAATACAATGAATTAGCATTTTATAATTGAATGATATTTCCAAAAACAAATAATATAGAGTTATAAAATGATTTTTTTTAAAAATTATAACAATATAATTTTAAATGTGTAATTTATGGAAATGGTCAATGGATAATTCATTATGAAAGGTTAATTACATAAATTATCGAGATATAATTCCATGAAATTATCATAGATAATTATCAGAATTATAAAATGATAATTTCAATGGTTTATCCAATGATAATTATAAATATAAAAATTCACTGAATTATCAAATAATAATTTATAATGAGAATTATCAAGGATAATTATTGAATAATGTAGGATAATTTGTTAGGAAAAATATTAGAATATAATAATAAAAACTATCCAATGGTATTTATAAGAAACAAAATCTTGTAAAAATTATATTAAATCTTCTGAGGATAATTATTCAATTTTCAAAGATTACAAATTGGTTTTTTAAAAAATAATTATACGGGAATACCACATATTTTCTTGATTTAATTTAGTGTTATAATTTTTTTAATATGGTTTTAAAATTAATGATAAATTGAATATTACAAGTAAATATCTAGAATGATAATTTGGAAATTATCCTAGGGAGAGAATGTATTATCACTTGGGATATTTAATATCATTTTAAAATAAAATATTTGGGTAAGTTTGAAGAATCTAAGGGGAGTGATCATATTTATTTTTTGTTTGTGACCACAGTTTGGGTGACGATGCCTTCGATCGACTTTGTAATTGACATTGGTAACATTTATGTAAGAGCATCCTTATCTCTATAGGAATTGTATATTTATGTTCTTATCTTGATTTTATATGATAAGGAAATAACCCACATCGTTTTTCATACGCATGTGGGTGTTTCTGTAGTTATAGGCATAACTTATTATTTTTGCTTGTCCTAACTTATTTCTTAGTGTGTCTTATTATTCCTTTGTTGAAATAATGTTATTTTGTGTTTTATATCTTGTAGAATAGTTTTGTAGTTAACAAGATACTTAGGTAGATACTTGTGGTTTGATGTATGTGGCTACCCAACCTAACACAGTCATAAGATCCTAAATTGTTGGTTTGAATACCCATGTAGAGGGTTAGATAATGTTACTAGATGACATGAACTAAGATACTCAAATGTACCCTTGAGGTTTGGTGTATGTGGTTACCCAATAGACATGGTCCTAATATTTTTAAAGGAAGGTGTTTAAACCCCCGTGTAAGGGAAATCATAGTGGCTAGTTAGTTGATATTGTGAAACACCACGACCCCAGTTACCCAGAGTCATGCATTATTACATAACATTGTCAAGATACAATGAATCATGTCTCTAAAGACCGATCATTTAAGTACACATAGAAGTACTAGGTGCATTCATAAGTTTTACATTACATCATTAAATAATAACATCAACAATATTTTCTCATTTTTAAACACACTTATATACTTACTCTATCTTTTTAGGTCAACCGTAAAATATTTTTTCACATCCAGGGAAAAATAAAACATAGAAAGGGGTGAGATCAGATTCTTAGTAAGGATATCAATATAGAATAAAATTTCATAAATAAGCATAAAAAAGTATGGAAATGTATATGACTAAAATAAAATACATTTAAACTTAAACATTAGTATAATATGGAAAATATAAAATCAAATAATTCCATTTACTTAATCATGTGGATATTATACTAGTCTAATAATCACATGAAATATCAATAGCCACATTCATAATGATGGAATGCATAATGCCAGACTTCATAACCACATAGTAAAGGCCTTGTGACATGACTAAATTTTTATTTTGTCAAGACCTTGTACCAATACACTAGTTTTTCTCATGAGACCTACTGATGCATTGAGGAGATATAGCTGCCTCCACCCGTCACTTACTAAGTCCAATGCATTCCTCGTATAAATTTTTTTAAACAGAACAAAACTATTTGTATTAAAACTATCATAAAAAATGTCAATATGTAATACATAAACCATGAATGGTATAAAAATAACACATCCAAATTAAAAAAAATCACAAATACATAAATATAATATAGAAGATTTTTACCATCATAAATCAACTTCAAACATGTTTAAAATCCATAAAAATATGTTCACATTGATGAAATCAAAACTTTTTGAGAGAAATATCTCATTCTATTTTGAAAACATTTAGAATTCATGTAATTATAAAAGAAAAACATTAATTTTGAAAATATTTTTATAATCATGTATGGGAAGCTTCAAAGGTGTTATAATGGCAGAAAATAGCCGCACCCACCGTATATGTTTTAAAACATTCTTTCATTAATTTTGTTGAAAAGGTCATAAAGGACCTCATTTGGAAAATGACGAAAAGATTCATTTAAAACCATACAATGTAAAATAAGGGTATAAATTTCTTTAACCCATATTCTAGTAAATTGTAAATTTTTTTTAAAATACATTTTTAAGAAAACACGGATGTGGACGATAAAGAGGTCCAAGTAGATACTTATGTAAACACAACCTCAGATAATAAAGAGAATGTGAAATTAAACCTTAAAATGTAATATTTCATATTTGATGATATGTTAACCTCCTATATAATTGTTAAAGTATTGTTATTAAATAATAGAAATATTATATACAAAAATATGATATCATATATGATCCTCTAATATTGCTTTAATAATAATATTTTAGTAGTATCATCATTTTGCGTGTTTACTGATATGTTTTCCTATATATGTTCGTCTATATAGGACATGTTTCTTATGTATACGATGAATTTGATTCATATTAATAATGATATTAATATCTTAAAAATTATTTTTTATAATAATATGAAATTTATTCTTGAATGAATACGATGGGGGAATGAATTTCATCACGTTTGAGGAGATGGTAATCCATATGTTTGCACGAGTGATGATATAATTATATTTATGGTGAAATCCTATAAAATTGGATGGTATATCAGATATAAAAAATGATTATAATTTTATATTTATTATTTAAATTAGTTATACTCATTATTATACTCATCCAAGTAATGAAGTGTTTAAATAACAAACTACACTATGACATGGAGACAGAAAGTCGTACATACGCATGTATGGTGATTTTGTCATTAATATGGTTCATATAATAATGAATATGGATGTTCCATTTTTATAATAACATCACAGTATATAGAATAAACTAGAGTTATTATTTTTTAATGGAAACAACAAATAAAGAGGATGTTGATGAAGAAAGGAACTTGAAAGAGGTGATGCAATATTTACCTCTTCTTCATGTTCATCTTTTTGATTTGATTAGAAGGAATCCTTAGGATGGCTTCTTGACCAATGTATTGACTCTATAATTAATGGAGGAATGTTGGGAGGATATTTGGGCAGGGTTTGGCTGAGATAAAAGGCTTTGGAGGTGTGAAATTAAGAGAATTTGAAGTCCCCTTTTTAATAGAGGTGAGGGTAACATTTGGAAAATCCTGAAATATTATTTTATAATAAAATTATATTTTTTGTTTAATCACTAAAAATGGATTATTTCATGGATAAGGTGGGTATGGGTCGAAAACCTCTCAAGCCTTATCTTTTAGACAGGTTTTGGTCATCATATTAACCTTATATTTTAGATTTAACTTTTAGTTAAATAGTCTATCATTTACCATGAAACTTTATATTTTTATATTACATGGTTAATAAAATTATTATAACAAGCCAAGAGAACCCCATGTGATTCATTGTTACTATATATAACATTATTTATGTCCTTTGGATGATCTTTAGTTTTTTAGGAATATTATATCAATAAATAATATATTATTTGTTTTAAAAACTCAACTATGTCAATTTTGATACTATTTAGTATTCGATATTTGTGAAAATCATAACAACATGATTACCTTGAAAAAAATATTTAATCAACCCTAACATGTCATATTAACCTACAAAATTTGTGTAATTCATCAAAAGTCTCAAATTACATTTATTTAGCGATTTATAATATCAATTACTTTAATCATTCATTCATAAGGTAATTGTTGCATCATAATTGTGTCATAAATAAATTAAATTATTTAACATATGAAAATTATAATTAAAATAAAATTATGTAGGATATGGTTTCATATTTCCATGTAATATTTATAGTCGAATTTATCATATGTATAACCATATATTAAAAATGGTTTATTTATTAACATTGAATTAACTCTTTTAACTATTTTTTAAATAAAATAATAATAAATGTCTTAATCTAATCCAAGTGGTCCAAAAGGGATCATATTTTATTACTAAGTTTGGTTTTGGTTTAATTACACTAATCCAATAGATTTAGGACATGTGTTAGGGTAATTATAATATAATATTTACCCATAATTTCCCAATTTACTCTTAACCGTGGTAAATAAAAGTAAAAAGTTATTATTCAAGAAAAATTATTTTCATCCTTCTGAACCACATTTTACATATTGATATCAACCGTGTCTTTCGAATTTTTTAAATTCTTCTCATAGATGTGGTAAAATTAAATTTTATTCATATTTGTAAATTCCCCTAGGAGGTGAGTAAAAGACGGTAAAAGGTTCAATAAACTTTTTATATATAGAAACTTATTAAAAAATAAATATGAATAATTACATTGAACTTATATAGGTATTATGTATCTACTTTGACATGAAATAAATTTCAATAAATAATTATTTAAATAAAAATTATGGTTTAACTTATAATGAAGTGTTTTTCACTATTCAACAAAAATTGAATGTTTTCAGAAAAATACCAAAAATACCCCCCATGCTAATTTTGATATTCCGAATTCAAAAATGATGTCCATTTTGAAAAATAAAAGTTTAAAAAGTTTAAAAATTGTTTATTACTATTCATAATCGCTAGTTTGATTGGTCGTGGTGTGTTACAATCTCGAAGTTGCGTAAAATGAAAGATATTGCATTATTCAAAAGGAAACGTACAGTGGATGCTTGGGGAGTAACATTCTCCCCTTCTTAAAATAATTTCATCCTCAAAATTTCTAGAATATTACTGCATCAAAAGATTCAGGTGGTTCTTCATTATCATTTCCTTGGGTTCCTGAGTTGCCTCTTCCATCTTATGATTTCTCCATAAAACTCTCACCAGACGAGTCGTCCAGTTTTTCAACACATGTTCTCTTGTATCATGAAATTTAATATGATCTTCACAATAAGACTGAAGGGGTTCTAGTTATAATTCATCATAGGTGTTTACTTGCATTAGATCAGGCATGTCTTTTCTCAACAGTGATACGTAGAACACATCAAGAATATTAGAGAGACTTAGAGGCATTTCCAAATGGTAAACTACGACCCCAATTCGTTCTAGAATTTCGAAAGGTTCAGTGTACCTGAGACTCAATTTACCCTTCTTACCAAAATGTATAACTCCCTTTTATAAGGATACCTTGAAGAAAACATGATTTCCTATCAGAAATTCCTAATCCTCCCATTGGTTATCGACTTAGCTCTTCTACATACATTGAGTTGCTTTGATGTGGGTTTGGATAACCTTAACCTTTTCCATCATTTCCTCAACATGTTCTGGGCCTACAAGTTATCTTTCACTAACATCATCCCAACAAGTTGGTGTGCAACATCTCTATCATATAATGCTTAATATGATCCCATATGAATACTTGAATAGAATCTATTATTATAGTAAAATTATACGAGAGGTACATATTGATCCCACATACCTTGAAAGTCATGTGAGAAAGATCTCAACATGTCTTATATGGTTTGAATAGTCCATCCTGATTGTCCATCATTTTGAGGGTGGTAGGCAGTGCTCAAATGTGGTTCAGTATCTAGGGCCTTCTGAATACTTTTCCATTGATATAAATGGTGATCACTATTAGAAACAATCGATAAGGGTAGTCCATGAAGTCTTACAACATCATTAATATATAGTATTTCCATAAGTTAAAGTGGTAAATCTTATCTTATAGCAAGAAAATTTGATGTCTTGGTAAGACAATCAACAATGACCCATATTGCATCATTCCTTTTAGGAGTCCCTGGTAGCCCCATGACAAAGTCCATCATGATTTTATCCGATTTCCACTCAGGTATGGGAAGAGTTTTCATGACTCATCTAGGTTGTTGCATTCTAGCTTTCACATTTTGACATTCCTTACATCTTTACACAAAATCAGAAATCTCCTTCTTCATTTTGTCTCAACAATAAATTTCTTTAAAATATCTATACATCTTAGTGCTACCAGGGTTTATAGAGAAATTAGAGCATTGAGCATCATACAATAATTCTTTTTTTAGATCAGGTGTATCGAGAACACAAAGACTCTTCCCAAATTTCAAATTTTCATCTTCATATGTGATGTCACTCAATCTCCCATCATTCACTATTTTAATCTTCTTTCAAGACTCCTAATCATCATTCTGAGAACTCTTTATCCTTTCTAGTAAAGATGGGTTAGAAACAACTTCAAAAAGAATTGATGTTTCACATTCCATGGTTATTCACATATACATCATTACTAGATACATGAATATAGGATCCCTTTCAATACTCATTTTGGTCAAAACTCCATGATCCTTTCTACTCAAAGCATTTTCCACCTTATTTACCTTCCATGGGTGGTAGTGTATAGCGAAATCATAATCCGTGAGTATTTCAATACATTGCCTTTGACTCATGTTGAGTTATTTTGGTGAGAAAATATACTTTAAACTCTTGTGATCAGTACAAATCCCACATTTTTTACCATATAGATAGTGTCTCCATATTATCAGAGTAGATATTACAGCTTCTAACTGAAGATCATGAGTAGGATAGTTTTCCCATAAATTTTTACCTTCCATGATACATAGGCAATAACACTATCATAATTCATAAGGTCAAAACCAAGTCATTTATTTAAAGCATCACTATAAAACATACTGGAAAATAGGATTTTAATAACGCATTTATACCAACGGCTTAAGAAAACTATTGGTAGATATGTGGTAGGCATGTCAATCCCTATGGTTTTAAAGAAACCGTAGGTATACCATCCTCAAAAATAAATCCCGTTGGGCTCATCCATGCCTGACACTCCCCCTGAATACTCTCCTCACCCACGCAACACTCTTCTTCCCCACAACCCTCTTCTCCCACGATTAATCGCTGTGCTTATCCGGTGAGTTCCTCTCCCCCGACGCTTATCTGATGAGTGCCTCTCCCCTGGAAATTATCCAGTGAGTTCCTCTCCCCTGTAACCCTATTCATCCTTAGATTATCCATCACTTTCATCACATGAACTCTCTCCACCATTTTAGTCGAATTTGTTAGGAAACTCGTACAATTGTACGAGTTTGCGGATGGACTTATCGCCATCGATCACTGAAGAATCAATTTGATTCAACTTCAAACGCATAGACTCAGAGTGAAATCGCTCACCCAGGTAAACTCAGTGCATCCATAAGGCGATATCATTTTTCTATTTTAATTTCAAATATGAAGGTTTTTAATCAGTTTCAACCAGACGCTCCTCGCAATACTATGGTTCAATTTCTTCCCCTATGATCCCATATCATTGCTATTCAGCAGTGTTTCCCACTTTCATACCACAGATGAGTTCTGTTAGTGGCACACTAATGTAGAACTCCTCCGGGTCTCCATATCCTTTGCTCACTAGGTGCCACCACCTACATCAAAAGCAGGTATATTCTAATTTCATTCAATGCATCACTCATTTAGTCTATCAAGTGATTTTCCCACTGGTAATATAGAAAATCAATTCATTTGGTGAACATATATGTTTATTTTAGTGTTCTTATTTAATAATTGCTTCATTGACATGGAAAAGGTTCTGTCTTTCGAATCACTGCTCTACCATCGAATCCCTTCCCATGTGTAGTTTCTCTTGTAGGCCCTTCCATCGAACCCCTTCTCACAATATGATAATTACTTTTCATCTCAAATTAATTACACCATTATCTTGTTCATTATATTCTGCATATAATTAGTTCCAGTTATGTTAGGTGGATAGATCGATCTGGGAAAATTAGACTGATGGGTGGATTGATTTTGGGAGGGCCTGCATGTCTTTTAGAAATTCTATTACATTATCTATATATATGTGTGGCTAAATTTATAGTAAAATCACATGTCTCAATTTTTTTTCACGTTTTCCTTTTGGGTTTCTTATTCCATGTTGTAATTTTTTGTTTGGTCAAACCCATGTTTAAATGGAGGACCTGATTTTTGTGGTTTATTTGGTGTTTAGGGTTCATGGTAGTTTCTTATTGGTTGTTTGTCCATCCACCGTTAGAGGATATGCATTCTTGGTCATGAGTTATTGATTCGAGGTAGGATTTCATATTCCCTTACTCTCATGGTCAATTTTTTAATGATGAAATACATGTTTTTTTATAAATTTATTTAAAAACCTTGCATGTTAATAAATATAATATTTTTGATATAACATTATGACTTATCTCATCCATTTTCATCGACCATTTTATCTTCATCTATGATTTTTCAATCAATCTTTCAATAATTACCAAATTATAAAATTTATCTAGAACACATTCTAGATGATTAAAATAATGATACATATATTAGGGCTTATCTTAGAATTGTTTCATAGATCTTATACCAACGAAAATATCTTCAATTGGTGAGGTGTTTGTTTCCCTTTAATTGATTGTTTCAAAAAACATAAGTTGGCACTGCATATATTATGTAATTGGAATTGGTAAAGTAAAATGATGGTCTCAGATTTCCGAGTTGGTTATTTGGATGGTATTCTCATCAAATGTGGGTATATCTCTATTGACTATGGGGGTATTTTCTAGTTGACCAATATATTTATTAAACTAAACATGAAATATACATTTCCCACAAGATTGAAGCACCAATGAAATCATAGATAGACTACATACCACAAGACACCCATGGGAGACACCCCATGACATCTATGGATAGTTATGCGGCCATTAACATAGGAATTGAAGTCGATTGGCACTCAATACTTGAGAAATTCCCATTGCTGGTAGAAAAGATACCAACGACAATATTCATAGTATATTATAATGAAATGGTTTACACCCTGATGACCATGTAGACCATCTGGTTTATGGACTGGTGCCCAACTAGGTTCAAGGGTAGCATCAACAACTAAACAGCGATTGTGGTCCCTATGAGGTTTTTTCCATAGTGACTAGGGTTATGTGCACAATATTCAACTCAACTAATGTATCATAAGTGTATATTCAATGTCTATGTGTACTAGTATGGTGTTTCCAACAATGTTCTATATAAAGAACGTAATGAAAAATTAAGATATTATTAAATGGAACTATTTCCTCCTTGCATGTAGGAACAAGATTTGACCCATGGGGCGGTGTGGTTCTTATATATTGGGCTGTAACTTATATAATCACAGGTCACAGGTATGTTGTTTAGTTTTTATTTTATTTTCTTTATTGCATTGTCCACATAAGTATTTTACTTCTTTCTATGGACGAAGGGTAGTGATGCTATCCTGACTAGTTGATAACTTGTATAATGTAATACCATGAGGTGTGAGTGTGAAGAATCATTAGAAGATAGAGGAGACATGGGGTCTTCCATGAGATGAAATTTCTTTTCTAAAACATTATGTGAGAACATTTATGGAGTATGTTGGAGTCATGAAATAACCCCATGTGTCTCCATGAAATAGCATAAATAACCCCTTGTGTCTCCATGTGTCTCCTTATATCATATCAACCTCGCATGTGTTGGCCACTCAACCAATCCTATCAAATCTATCCTAGTCTATCCTCTCAGTCACATAGTCTAGATCCATCTCTCAAGGATTATCCCATGACTCGATGCACATCTCATCATCCTACTAGGCAAAAAGGTTTATTCACCTTATGATTTTCCTAGTCACAAAATCACACTAAGTTGAACACATCTAAGTTATATACTCAATAATCCGGTCAAGAACCTCATCAAAATCATGTATTATAACACATCCCCACTAACCAGGTTCTATCCTAAGCTAAATCACACCAAGACTCCTGGAATTATAATGCCAATCTGTCCGACAATACCCATTACCCACACTTGCATCTCATACATCATCTCTTTAGTTAAACTCACTAGTGGAAATTCCACCTATACCAATGCTTTTTTCCAACGGATTTAACAGACTATTGGGAAAAAGACCATATTCCAATGATTCATTTGAACTATTGGGATATATCTATCTAAAATAACTTTTCCATCGAGATACTTCTCCTATCCATAATCCGTACTTCTCCAAACACTCACCTCCACTCACATACTCCCCCTGTCCTCACCACCGCTACCATACCGACCACCCCTCACCACCACTTCCATCCCCAACACCCCTCGCCGCTTTCCGCTCACCGATCACCACTCGCCACTCACCACTCGCCGATCCCCGCTCCCCGCTCATCGGCACTCACACATCCCCCCATCAAGCCACAGTTATCCAAACCCTACAAGGTCACTCCGCTCCTCCAGTCATTGCCACCTCTCTCATCCCCCTTGATTTCCCCTCCTGTTATCCTGAATAATGCTCGCCGCTCACCGCTCCCCGCTCATGGTCACTTGCGAATCCCCCTTCTACTGTGTAAGTATCATTTCTAACTCTTTATTATCTTGAATTCAGGTTAATTATGAGTTATTGTTAGTATTTATATGATTCATTCAGGATATATACCTTTCATTTCCAATGTTTTATATGATTTTTTTTAGCTCTGTTGGTGATTCATGCCTTTACAAAATTATCCAAAGGAGGGTTATTCAACAATACATCATTGAGTTCACCTGTACATTGAATAAATGTTTTTTGATTCGACATTTGCATACATGAAACCCAATAACTGCAGGACATGTGTATTATAATCACTATCCCAATTTGTTTGAGAGGTGATCTTTTTTATTTAGATTTTTCTATTGTTTCCATTATTTTGATACATTGTGTTTAACTTTATACAATTTTATGAGATCATTTCTCTTCTTCGATGTGATTATTTTTAATTGATTTTTTGTTTTTTGAGTGGCATCTCACACAAGAGATCTTAATATCTAGCTTGTTCATGCTCATCAAACACTATACGTACAATTTCCACATCTATCACCATAAGGCCCAATCCTCTTAGGAATATTTTACTTGATCTAAATCCTCATCCATTCCATACACATATCATCCAAATTATAAGACATATGTTAGACCACTCATATCCTAATCGATATCTTATCCACTTGGAGACCTACTGACAGGTTGATTTCATTTCCATAAAGTCACTAAATAATTTTATCTAAACCTTGGCGGCATGTGAACACAATAACTATAGGTCTACTATGATAATATATTTACTTTCTTTTACCATCCGTAGACTACATGACTCCCATGGAACATAGTTATAATCAAACACATGGAAATCTATGATCGAATAATCAATATAGTGTTTAAGGGTCTATAGAGTATCTTAATATTGTCTTTATATACATAAGAATTATTATTTTTAGAAACAATTAATTTATGTAATGGTTGATCACCCATGGAGGTTATTATACTTCATCTTCTAACTGATAAAGGATGTATTCCCTCCACTTGAATGAGTAATTAAATAACTCCCCTTCAATGTTCATGTAAAACCTATGTTTTCCAAAGACATCATACTAACCACAAATATATAGGAGAGAAAAATCAGAAGACTGTTCCATGATCACATCATCAGTCATAACTTTATAACAAATCTTCATGCCTTAAGCCTTATGTAAGTCATATGATTTGACATATACATACCAAATTAGTGAATGCTGTTTCATATTCAATCACTAACAATTTTTCCTACTCAATATCTAGGTGATCTAAAGATCTAGCTTGTTTAAGCTCATCTAGAAAGTTTTGGTCAGTGATGATTTGTTGGAATCATTTCTAATATTGTTTTCATCCTTCCATTCCAAAATAACATTACACCACATCCTATCTCGACCCTTTTGTAATGTTGTAGCCATGTAATATCCGAAAAAACTTGTATTTAACGAAACCAAACTAAGATGAAACATGAGCCAGACTAATTATATTCCATTTATAGGAAGATTAATTGTTAATTAATAGGAATGTACTTTTTGATAGTATCATTTTGAAACATGGATTTTTTTCTCCCTTCCTTGCAGAAAGATGATTTGACCCATGTGGTGTTATGGTTCTTATATGTTGGACGGTGACATGTATAGTCACAGGAGACATGTATGTTTTAGTTTAGTTTTAATTTTATTTTCTTTATCGCAATTGCCACATAGGTCTTTTACTGGTTTCTATGGATAGAGGGTAGTTATATTCTATGAAGGAGGAAAGAAGGGGTTCAGATTGTTTATGTCTGACGGATTTGATTCGAGGTAAGATTCTATGATTACTACTTGTCTAGAACATCATATATTTTGTGGATTTCAATGTTTTTGACTCCATATTATGTTTTTGGTAGGGAGTTGGATCATATTGTGTTGGTTCGGGTGGATTTTGTTCTCCCCAATCAAGGTAAGGCTTTAATGCTGTTGGTTGGTTTTTCAGTGGTTATGTAGGGTCCTTTATGTGTTTTATGGTTATTAATATCCTTTGTGTAGTGTGTTGATCCCTGCTCATAGGTTTCGAGTCACCAAGTCAAGGGTGACTCGCCTGTGTGTACATTGGTAAGTATGTATATGTATATGGGTTCCCCTGTTACCTGTATAGTCAACCATGCCAATGGTTATACACGTATGGGGCTAGGTGTGCCCATGTATATATATATAAATGCATACATAGGTGAGTGGAGACTATTTTATGCATATAAGCATTTGTTTAAGGATCCCCTTGCACATGCTCATGGGCATGGAGGAGTGTGCATAGGGCCTAGGTGTCCATGCATATGTGTGAAGGTGCGTATACCCAGTGGGGGAGTATCATCTTATAGTTAGAAAGCTAAAAGAGCAGAAGTGGATGGCTTGGTTCCACCTTGAGGTAGAGTCCCTCTCGTAGCCTCTTTAATTTAAGAATGCTTTAAATTGAATTTAGCTTATTTTTTAATTCTTCTTAATTATATTGAATTTCATATCATGAATAATTTTTATTTAATATATTTGTTTCGTTTGATAAATAATGTCATGTTTTTATAATAAAACCACATTTAAAAACAACGAATATAAAAATTATATATTTATTATACCACAATCCCAAATCAAGTGTCTGTTTTTTATAACATAAGATCAGTTTCAATAATGTGAAAGACAACTACATATGATTTATTTGGAATCTTGGCAGGATGATACTGCACCACAGATGTTGCTTGACTCGGCCAACATGTTGTGGTCACGTCACAGTCACACCGAGATCACACAGTGATTTGGCCCTGCTCTAGGAAGACACCCCGTGGCAGTTCGCATTCCTGTCAGAATTCGATGTATGATACCTAGATAGAGTTTTAGATACATTACCCACCCATAGTAAATGGGGAGGGAGGCGAGGACTGGAATGTTTCCCGGCTTCCTCTTGATCCCTTCACTTCTGTATGGAAGATGCTTCCGAGCAGATGTCGCTATATTGGGCCAACACACCACGGTCACGCAGCACTCACACCGCGGTCACTCCACGGTCACGCCGCGGTCACGCCACTACCACGCCGTGATTTGGACCTTCTCCAGGATGACACCCTGCAGCGGTTCAAAGTCCTATCGGAATTCGATGTATGATACCTAGATTGATTTTTAGATACATTTCCCACCCAAAGTTAATGGGGAGGGAGGTGACGATCAGAATGTTTCCCCACATCCAGCCGCTCCGTTCACTCCTGGCTGGAAGACGTTTCCCCACAGATGTTCCTGGACTGGGCCAACATGTCGCGGTCACACTGTAGTCAGGCTGTGGCCATGCCGCGGCCGCACCGCGGTCACACCGTGATTTAGCCCTTCTCTAGGATAACACCCCGCGATGGTTCATAGTATTGTCGGAATTTGATGTATTATACCTAGATATAGTTTTAGATACATTACTCACTCAAAGTGAATTGGGAGGAAGGCGACAGCCGGAATGTTTCCCTGCTTCCTCCCGCTCCCTTCGCTCCTGGCTAGAAGATGCTGCCCTACGGATGTCGCTGTACTTGGCCAACATGTCGTGGTCATGCAGTGGCCATGCCAAGGTCACGATGCGGTCACGCCACGGTCACACCTCGGTAATGCCATGATTTGGCCCTGCTCTTGGATGACACCCCGCAACGGTTTGCAGTCCTGTCAGAATTCTATATATGATAACTAGATGAGTTTTAGATCAATTACCCACCCATAGTTAATGGGAAGGGAGGAGATGGCTGGAATGTTTCCCCGCCTCCTCCCACTCCCTTCTCTCTTGACCAGAATATGTTGCCCGCAGATGTCGCTGGACCAATCCAACACACTGCGGTCACGCCGTGTTCACACCGCGGTAATGTTTTGATTTGTCACTACTCCTGGCTGACACCACGCGGTGGTTTGTAGTCCTGTTGAAATTCGATGTATGATACCTACATATAGTTTTAGATACATTACCAACCCTCCTTCCTAGACCCCGGACAACCCTCTGGACAACCTCCCCAACCCTCCCCCCTGGACCCGTGATCCCAATCTAAGCTCTCTTCAAGATTCACCATAAAACCCTAACGGAAAATAGGGTTTTAGAGGTTTGGAAGAAGATCAGAGAATATTGAAAACCCTAATTCAAAAGAGGAAGTAAGAAGATGATTCGACTCACCCGGATCGTCAATCCACACATGAAGACACTCAAAATGACCAAGTGACGTGTACGTGTCAACCCCGCCTCAAACCGAGGCATGGTGTGGCCCGTACCACTCAAAATGTCTCAATTTAATTTTAAATGGACAATAGTTTAAATGAAAACAACAACTATCATACGGAAAACCGACGAAACAAATTCTGATTTTGTTAATAATTTAGCACAACGATACACGAGTCATTTTGGACGTGTAGGAGTCAACCCCACCTCAATCCAAAGCATGGTGTGGCCAGTACCACTAAATGTGTTTCACTTTTAGTTGAAATTGACAACATTTTAAGTGAAAACAACAACTGGCATATGGAAAACTGACCAAATGAATTCAAATTTTGTTCATACTCCACAAAATGATCTATGGGTCATATGTGATGTGTACGTGTCATCCCTGCCTCAATATGAGGCATGGTGTGGCAAGTTCCACCCAATGTGTCTTTCTTTTGTTTAAAATAGATACTCTTTTAAGTAATAAAACTGGCTTATAGAAAACCGATCAAACACATTTGGATTGTGTTGATACATTAAGAAAACTATCCATGGGCCATTTTTGACATGTACGAGTCAACCCTGCTTCAATCCGATACGCGGTGTGGCTGAAACCACTCAAAGTGTCTCACTTTTTTTTCAAAAGAACATCATTTTAAGTGAATATGAAAACTAACAGACGGAAAGCCGACCAAAGGCATTCGTATTCTATTGAAATATTAGGATAATGATCTGTGGGTCATATGTGACTTGTACGAGTCAACCCCGCTTCAATCTGAAGGTTTGTGTGGCCAGAACCACACAAATCATCATACTTTTATTTGAAATGGACATGATTTTAAGTGAAAATAACTACTAACAAATGGAAAACTAACCAAACGCATAAGTATTGTGTTTATAATTTAGGACAACGAACCATGGGTCATTTTTTATGTGTACTAGTCAACCTCTCCTCAATCCGAGGTGTGGTGTGGCCGACACCACTCAATGACTCTCCCTTTTGTTTAAAATGGACATCTTTTTAAATGAAAACAACATGTGACATTCATAAAACCAACCAAACACATTCAAAATATGTTGAAACATTAATACAGTGATCAATGGGTCATATGTTACGAGTAAGAGTCAACCACACCTCAATATGAAGCGTGGTGTGGTCGGCGCCACTCAAAGTGTCTCTCTCTCTCTCTCTCTTTCAAAATAATCATCATTTTAAGTGAAAACAAAAATTGTCATACGGAAAACTGACCAAATGCATTAAGATTTTGTTGAAAATTTAGAACCATGATATATGGGTCATATGTGAAGTGTACGATTCAACCCCAACTCAATCCGAGGCATAATGTGTCCGACACCACTCAAAGTGTCTCTTTTGTTTTAAAAGGACATCATTTTAAGGGAATACAACAACTGACATATGGAATACTGACCAAATTCATTTGGATTTTTTTGAAACATGAGAACAATGATCTATGGTTCATATTTGACTTGTAAGAGTCAACCTAGCCTCAATCTGAGGGCCGGTGTGGCTGGAACCACTCAATCTGTCTCAAGTTTACTTGAAATGGACATGATTTTAAGTGAAAACAACAACTAGCATACAAAAAAATGACCAAATTCATTCGTATTGTGTTGATACTTTTGGAAAACAATACATGTTTTGTTTTTGACGTGTACGAGTCATCCCTGCCTCAATATGAGGTGCGGTGTGGCCGACACCACACAAATTGTCTCTCTTTTGTTTAAAATGGACATCATTTTAAGTGTAAACAACAACTGACATACAAAAAACTAACCAAGCGCATTTGGATTCTATTGAAACATTAATGAAATGATTCATGGGACATATGTGATATGTATGAGTCAACCCCACCACAATCGGAAGTGCGGTGTTGCCGACACCACTCAAAGTGTATCTCTTTTGTTTAAAATGTACATCATTTTAACTGAAAACAACAATTGACCTACTGAAAACCGGAAAAACGCATTCTAATTCTGTTGAAAATTATGGAAAACGATCCATGGGTCATATGTGACGTGTATGAGTCAACCCTTCCTTAATCCGAGGCATTCTGTGGCCGGCACCACTCAATGTGTTTATCTTTTGTTTCAAAAGGACATAATTTTAAGTGAATAAAACAACAGACATACGGAAAACAGACCAAAGGCAATCATATTCTTTTAAAATTATAGGAAAACAATACATGGGTCATATAAGACTTGTAAAAGTAAACCTCGCCACAATCTGTGGGCTGGTATGGCTGGAACCACTCAAACAACGTCACTTTTATTTGAAATGGACAGTATTATAAGTGAAAACAACAACTAGCATACGAAAAACCGACTAAAATCATTAGGATTATGTTGATACTTTAGTAAAATGATACATGGGACATTTTTGACGTGTATGAGTCATCCCTGCCTCAATCTGAAGCATGGTGTGGCTGACACCACTCAAATTGTCTCTCTTTTGTTTAAAATGGACATCATTTGAAGTGAAAACAACAATTGACATATTGAAAACCGACCAAACACATTAAGATTCTATTGAAACATTAAGACAATGATCCATGGGTCTTATGTGATATGAAAGAGCCAAACCCGCCTCAATCTAAGTCGTGGTGTGCCCGGCACCACTCATAGTGTCTCTATTTTTTTTAAATAAACATCATTTTAGGTGAAAACAACTATTGACATACGAAAAGCTGACCTAAGACATTCCGATTCCGTTGAAAATTGTGGACAATGAGACATGAGTGATATTTTACGTGTACGAGTCAACCCCACCTCAATCCTAGGCATGGTATAGCCAGCACCACTTAAAGTGTCTCTTTTGTTTCAAAAGGACATCATTTTAAGTAAATACAACAACTGACGTACAAAAAACCTACCAAAGTACTTCAAATTCAGTTAAAACATTAGGAAAACAATACATGTGTCATATGTGACTTATATGAGTCAACTGAACCTCAATCCAAGGGTCGGTGTGGCCGGCACCACTCAAACTGTCTCACTTTTATTGGAAATGGACATGATTTTAAGTGAAAAGAAAAACTGTCATACGGAAAACTGACCAAGTGCATTTGGATTGTGTTGATACATTAGTAAAACGATCCATGAGTCATTTTTGATGTGTATGAGTCATCCCCGCCTCATCCCGAGGTGTGGTGTGGCTGACACCACTCAATGTGTCTCTCTTTTGTTTAAAATGGACACCATTTTAAGTGAAAGTAAAAACTGACATACGGAAAAATGGCCAAACACATTTGGATTCTATTTAAACATTAGACAACGATCCATGGGTCATGTGAGATGTGTTCTAGTCAACCATGCCTCAATCCAAAGCATGGTGCAGCCAAAACCACTCAAATATAGTGATTTAAATTCTTACCTTCACAAACATTGAATCTCTTGATACCACTTTGAAATATCGTGAGAGATGAGAAGGGAATAAATACTTCTTCAATCTCAAAATCATTAATTGAACCTGTAAATGAAATATTCATGCAACCATGACTAGAATACTTTTGGTGCAGTTCATAGGTTACAAAAACAGTTAACAAGTTTTTTTGATTTTGTAAACATATTTTAGATTTTCTACAACTATGATTAAAGTAGTTTTAGACCAGTTCATAGGTTATAAAAACAGCTCAAAAGTTCTTTATTATTTAATACTATTTCTGATTTCCTACAACCATGATCTAAAAACATTTATATCATTTCAAATTTTACAAAAATAGTTCACAAATTTTTGGCTTTGTAAACATATTTTAGATTTCCAGTATTCTGTAAACAAATTCCAGATTTTGACAACCCAACACATTACTGAATTCACAGCTTAACCCTTTTAGCAGCTCTTTATAAATACTTTCTTCCCGTTTAGAGATCACTCCCCCAATATTTTAGACACATATCACACTCTAAATGTGCCTATAATTTCCAAAACCACACAATATGTGTATCGTGAAACCTTAAGAACCCACACTATCGACTCAATCATATAACATAAATGATTGTCCATTTAAGCACTCTATGAAATCTAATGGCACACATCAATGATTCTTCACTAGAATCACAATGCCACCCCAACCAATCCAATCACAATGTCAACCCAACCAATCCAAATCTAGTTCCACAAACCTGTGGGCCTTCTAGATCAAGGATTATATCTTTGCATCAAATACATCACTCCCCACCATAAACGTTTCATCATCAACAACCCACCCAAAAAACCTCAACCACTTGGTCAAACTATCCAACCACTACTAAATATATAATTAGACATGTCTATATTTCCTACCTGAGAAACCAAATGAAACATCAATTGTCACTCATTCCCTATAACTTTTAATGAATCCCAAGGTATTAATCAATATTTGATCCACTATGAGGACCTCACCCATAAATAGTCTACGGTGTTGTTCCAACCATGTGTCTTCACCAAAACTCTCCATGATCATAACCCCTATGATGTTTCATATCTTTCCAAAACACTATAGGGTATCTAGACATATAAATATTGCCCCCCATTATTCTAATAAAGTTATTATTATTTTTGGAATGATCGTCACAAAATAATTCTACGCTATGATTTTATCAATGAATACCATAAAAAATAATCTATTATAGATGTCACCAATCACTATATGGACATGTCAAAGACATTTAAATGTCATGGGCATTCCTACCCATGAGAATATTGTAACACCCCGGCCCCTCTAGGATGGAGCTGGTGCATTAATTGTGATATTGTCATGGTTAGAAAAAATGAAAATCATGAAGTAACTATCATTTTAGTAGTATTTAAGAATCTAGATACATAAATGTTACTTAAATTACATTTTAAAAGTTTACAAAATACAATACATAACAAAAACTAAAAATGGCATTCTCAGGAACACAATAAAAGATCTTCTCTTCATCACCTGACAAAGGAAGAAAATGAAAGGGTTAAGCTCAAATGCTCAGTAAAGGTTACAAATAGTGGAATCATTAGTAAAACAATAATTTAATCACAATCAATCTGACATAATCAATATGGTATAGTGAATAAATGGACAACTAATGCCATTAATAAACTGAGAATGAAACCGCATCCATAGATTTCGTCATAGTGAAAACCTCATAGATAAAAATAAAAACTGATAATGAATAAAAAGAATGCTTATTAATTGGACATCATGTATCTGGAACATGAATCCATAATACCATAAAACCATTTAGTTCTATGGGTAGAAACCCGTCTGATTTCTGGAAACAAACTTGAAGGGTTTGTCGCCAAATGATTTGTCTCATTAGACTTATCGATGCATCGAGGGGCTATAGCGGGCCCCACCAGCCACTGCATATCCAAATCATTCTTTATACATTGATTCAATACAAGATCTATACGCCTTTTCAATATCTAAATAGAGTAGGGTATACAGATTCATCAATATTTCCATAATTAAAATAACATTCCAAATAAACACTGTATGTAATATGGTATACAATTTAGACCAAAAACATATCCATGGAATGAGATTATGTATATTTAATGTAAATACAATTTCAAATGAAAAGTGATCTCAAAAGGGAATTAGGTACACCACATAAGGATTATTACGTGCACAATACAAGGTTAGTCATAACGAGAAGGTAGTTGAGACGAAGTTCCTTACCACAATGTAATCAGTCGAATCATATGACCAGAACATAATGATCATCGAACGAATCATTGAATGAAATGAATATAAAGAGAATAATGTTATTATATTTCAAATAGAATTACATAAATAAAACATAAACGAAATAAGTGGAGAACAATGAATATCTCACAGAAATGAAAGTGAGATTAGAAACCCCTTACCTTATGCTTGAGTGTGTTCTTCGTTTGTTTTAATGACCTGAATAATCAAATTTAGATTCATTAATTAATATTTCCAGAAGCTCCTATACATGTAATTAATTTATTATAACTTTATTAGTATTATTAATTTCCGTTTCTATGGGTTCAATTGGTTCAATTATCATGTTTTGGATGAATTTTCTCCCTTGGTTTTAATGGTTCGTTAACTTGTTTCCATGAATGGAAGTTCATTTGAAACATGGTTAAACATCCAGAATTGTTAATACATATTATTAACAAAATTATGGAAATATAAATTATCGTATAATTATTTTGGGTTATATACCATGATGATGATTCATTAGTTAAAACATTAATGATGTTCGTTTAGATCATTTTAGTGGTTCTTTGATAATAACAACCACATTGTTTTATAAATAGAACCATGACTACCAAAAAACTAAAGAACCATGGGTGAGTAATAACACATATATTATAACATGGTTCAACCATATAAATGGTTTCATGACCAGACTTGAAAGAATTAATGCAAATTGAAATCACATCGTCTACGATGTCGGTAATTCGAAACATCATGGACAATGTTATTAATACCTTGAACAGGTGGGGGAAAAGAAGAAGATTGATGATTAATTTCTCATTCCCATGAGAAAATAAAGAATATAAATGATTTTGGAGATTTCATTCCTCTTGGGTAAGAATAGACGAAGAAAGAATAAATAAAGAACTCAAAAAAAAGAATAATTTTGAAATCGCTTACAAACATTTGGCAGCCTAATTGCTACGCAACATGTTTTTAAGAAATAATAAAAAGAGAGGGGACAAGGGGAACCTATCTAGAAATGAATCATAATATAGAGTTGATCATGAATAAGAAGAAAAATAAGAACATGGTATAGAAACTTGAAATATATACCACATCAAAGGGTACGTGAAAGGAAAAAGAGAGAAATTGAGAATTTTCTTACCTTGTAGAGTAAGCCTTAGAACATGAAGGTTGGGACATTGGGTATTGGGGAAACCATGGGAGGACTATTATGAAGGCAATTATTCCAGAGCCTCGTTTAGGGAGAATTAGAAATTAATTTGATGAAGGTAAGAGTTGGTATTTATAGGAAAAGTGGGGGATTATTTTAATAATATCCATGGGACACGTCATGTGTGGTATTTGCAAAACCATGGGAATGGCCATGGTATTTTCCCATGGCTAAATCTACTTAAGACACCTCAAATATTCTTTAATTATACACAAGTCTACCAGATTTAGGAAATCATTATTACATCATTAATGATGTCATAAACACATCGAAACTAAAAACTGTATGTTTTACTATTCACTGAAAAATCAACTGTTTTAGAAAAATTCCCAAAATTCACACTAACCATTTTATGATGTGTAGAATTCAAAAGTGAAATCCATTTTTCAAAAATAATATTCAAAATATTATTAATTTAATTTATAAATAAAGTCATAGTTAATTCGCATAAAAACATTCTTAAAGTGAAATTAGTTTTATTTCTCATTGAAAAACTAATTAAGATATCATTATCATATTGTCTTAAGAAAATAAAATAATATTCTTATTTACTATTCATAAGGTTCATACTACTATTCATATTACTATTCATATTACTATTCATATGGGTATGTTACTATTCACCAAAAAAATCAAGTATGTTTTATCAGACTCCAAATGACTTACTGAACACAAATCTAGTTTACCATTTTTCAAAATTCAAAACATAGAAGAGGAAAAGTTGGGTTTAATGGATAGATTATAAAAAATCATTCTATATTTATTTTCAAAACCATTGGGTGTTACATTATCCCATTCTTACAAAAATTTCGTCCTCGAAATTTAAAAAATATTACCTAAAAATATTCAGGTATATCTTTAACATCAGCTCCTCAGGCTCCCATGATGCTTCATCCAACTTATGGTTCCTCCATAGAACCATTTCCAGACGAGTCGTCCGATTTCTCAATACTTGTTATCTAGTATCAAGAATCTTTAGAGTCTCTTCACAATAAGATAGATTTGTATCAGGTTCTACTTATTCATAAGTGAGTACATGTGTTGGTTCTGGCTTTTACTTTATTAACATTTACATGTGGAACACATTGTGTACCTTGAAGAGACGTGGATGCATTTCCAAATTGTAGGATACAGCTCTAATTCGGTCCAAAATTTCAAAAGGTCCAATGTACTTGGGACTTAACTTTCTCTTCTAACCGAATCGTATAATACCCTTCCAATGAGATACCTTTAAGAAAACGTGATCTCCTTCTTGAAACTCCAAATCCATCATTCAGTTATCTGCATAGCTCATTTGCCTACATTGAGCTATTTTGATATGTTTCTGGATAATCTTCACCTTTTCGGCTGTATCTTGAACAAGTTTTGGGACCACGAGCATTCCTTGACCAACTTCATCCCAGCAAGTTGGGGTACGACATCTCCTCCCATATAATGCTTCATAGGGTGCCATCTGAATACTTGAATGGAAGCTATTATTGTAGGAAAATTCCACGAGAGGTAAATACTGATCCCACATGCCTTGAAAATCAATTGACCAAGACCACAAAATGTCTTCCAATGTTTGAATAGTCCATTCTGATTTTCCATCAGTTTGTGGGTGGTAGGCAGTGCTCAAATGAAGATCAGAATCTAGGGCCTTCCAAATACATTTCTAGAATCTTGATGTAAAATGTGGATCATGATAAAAAAAATCAGTAGGGGTAGTACATGAAGTCTTAAAACTTTATTAATATATATTCTCTCAAGATATTCAAGTGGTAGATCTTCTCTTATAGCAAGAAAATGTGCTGACTTGGTAAGAAGAAAAAAAATGACCCATATTTCATTGTTCCTTCTAGGAGTCTTTAGTTGTACCATGACAAAGTCCGTCATGATATTATCCCATTTCCACTTAGGTATGGGAAGAGGTTTCAATACTCCTCCAGGTTGTTTCCTTCCAGCTTTAACTTGTTGAAAAACCATACATCTTGAGACAAAATCATCAATTTCTCTCTTCATGATGTCTGAAAAAAAATTCCTTCAAATCTCTATACATATTAGAGCTACTAGGGTGTATAGAGAAATTGGAACTTTGAGGATCATCCAACAAATTCCTTTCTAGATCATGTATATCGGGAACACAAAGTATCTTCCAAAATTTCAAAATTCCATCTTCATATATGAAGTCACTCAATCTCCCATCATTCACAACTTTAATCTACTTTTGAAACTCCTCATCATTAGCTTGAGAACATTTTATCATTTCTAGTAAAGATGGTTTGGAAACCATTTGAAAAATCATTGATGTTTCACCATATGTGGTTATTCCCATATCCATATTTACTAGATCCATTAAAATAGGATCTCTTTCAACTCTCATCTTGTTCAAAACTCCATGATCCTTTCTTCTCAAAGTATCTGCCACCGTAATTTCCTCCCTCGGGTGGCAGTGTATCATGCAATCATAATCCTTGAGTAGTTCAAGCCATCTCCTTTGCCACATGTTAAGTTATTTCTATGAGAAAATATACATCAAAATCTTGGGATCAGTATAAATCTCACATTTTTCACCATAGAGATAATGTCTCATTATCTTAAAAGTAAATATTATAGCATCTAACTCAAGATCATGAGTAGGATAGTTTTGATCCTGAACTTTTAGCTTTTGCGATGCATTAGAAATAAACTTATCATTTTTCATAAGGACATTGCCATGTCCATTCTTTGAAGCATCACTATAAATAACAAACCCGTCATTCCCTGATGGTAGAGTCAATATAGGAGCATTGACTAATATTCTATTCAGTTCTTCAAAACATTATTCACAATCTTTTGTCAAAAAAAATATAACCCCTTTTTGTGTGAGCTTCGTTAGTAGGTTAGCCAGTCGGGAATATTTCTGCACGAAATGCCGATAATAACCTACTAAGCCAAACAAACTTCATACCTCAGTTATTTTTGTTGGCATGGGCCATTCTTGGATTGCCTTTGTCTTTGTAGGAACAACTACGATTCTATATTTAGAGAAAATATTTCCTAGAAAAGAAACTGACTGAATCCAAAATTCACACTTGCTAAACTTCCCATATAATTGATTTCTTCTAAGATTTTTCAAAATAGTATTCAAATGATCGTCATGGTCTTCATAGATTTTTGAGTATACTACGATATCATAGATGAATACCACAACAATGTTCCAAGATATTCCTTGAAAACTCTATTTATTAATTCCATGAAAACAAAGGGTGCATTTGTCAGTCCAAAAGGCATCACTATAAACTCATAATGCCCATACTAGGTTCGAAATGTTGTCTTCGGAATATCTCCCTTCCTCACACGTAGTTGATGATATCCAGATCGAATGTTAATCTTAAAAAATTATTGAGCTCCATGAAGTTGTTCAAATAAATCATCAATCCGGGGAATATGATACTTATTCTTTATTGTAATAGAATTTATTTCCTTACAATCAATACAAAGCCTCATTGATCCTTCTTTTTTCTTGACAATGAGGACATGGGCTCCCCATGGAGAAACACTAGGTCGAATAAATCCTTTTTCACTCAAATCCTCTTGTTGATTCATTAGCTCTACTAATTCCGCAGTGGCCATTCTATAGGGAGTCTTTGATATAGGAAATGAATCAGGAATTAAATCAATAGAGAAAACAACATCTTGCTCTGGAGGATGTCCAGGTAAATTCTCTAGAAATACATCAATGTACGTTTTCACTATGTTATCATATTCAATTTGAATATTTCTTTCCTCTCCCATAGATATTGTTATATCTTCCTCTCCAACTATTGCATTCAATAGATCTATTGGTGTGGTTCTTGATAAGAATCAGGTGGAAATGTTTCTGCCTTAAAATCAAGGGCTTCTACCCCATTTTCAAAAATTGTAACTCCATTTTTCTTGAAATAAATCCTCGCATCCTAATTTGATAGCCAAATAATACTGAGAATTATATCATATTCAGTCATGGGTATGATGATAAGGTTATAAAATAAAGCACGTTTTGATGTTTGGAGGGGGACTAGTCGACATGCCTTTATTGAAATGACACCTCCCATGGGAGTTTGGAATGACAAATCCTTTCTTTAATCAAATTGGATATATCCAATTTTCGTGGAAACTGAGAGGATATAAATGAATGTGATGATCCAGAATCAAATAAAGTGTTGGATAAGTTTTAGGAAACAATTAAAGTACCTTCCACCAAGTCACTAGGAAATTGAAACTCCGCGGTCGTAATAACATAAGCTCTCCCTTTCTATCTTGGCATTTTCGGAGGCATGTTTCCTTGGCGCATAGGAAACTCATTTTCAATGTGTCCCATCTCTCTGAAATGGTAGTATTGAATATCATTGAATTGTTTCTTCCCCTTACATTCATCATATTGATGACCCTTTTCACTACAGTTATAGTAGACTCCCATGCCTTCCAAGCATTTCCCGAGATGATTCTTTCCAAAATTATCGAATAATGGGAAACCATTCTTTCCCTTGACCTTCTTTGGTACTTCTCCTTTTCCTTTGTTATTAGAATACCTCTTCTTATTTGGTTTCCTTTGAAAAAAATTTATCTACCAAATTCCTTCTCGGTTTTGATGGCCCTTGATACAATTTCATCATATGATGAAAATTATTAAGAAGCCAGTGCCCTTCAAAGACTTGGATTAAGACCATCAATGAAATGATCAATATTGTCCACCGAGTCACGTATGTAATCCATGACATACCTGGATAGCCTTGTAAAGGTAGCCACAAACTCTACAACACTATATTTTTCCCTTTGTATCAAGCCAAAGAATTTCCTCTTCATTTATGTTCATTTCTCACGAGGGAAATATTTTTCAAAGAATATTTACTTAAAATTACTCCATTCCATATCCTCTATCACTCTTCCTCTATGGTATTTTCAATAAGGGACCACCATTGATTAGCGTCGCCCATGAGACAATATACTGCCAGTACTACCTTTTCATTTTCATTGCTTCTTAATGCCATGAATATTTTTTCAAAGGACTCGATACATTTATTAGAAACCATAAGATTAGTAGTCCCGCTGAAATATGGGGGCTTCTGCTGCATGAAACGATCCAACACAGGTGTTGAATGGTTATTCGTTACAACTTGAGTATGTTGTCCCAATATGGTTATGATTTGATCCGCTCCAACGTTGATTGTGTTAACTTTCTCAATAGGGAGAACCCTACCTTGCCCACGAGTATTGATTATCCTTCTTCCATTACATGCCATTTCTAAATAATGGGATACACTATATTAGTTTATGAATCATAAATAGAAAATCACTCAATATAGATTGAAATTTTATGCATAGCTAATCTTATAATCAAGGTTCCTATGAGGAAAAATTTACATTAACTCCATCATAATGGATTGTAACGAAAATATGAATTATCCTAAGCACATCCCCTGTGAGTGACGTAACCAAGAGTGAAAAAAGGAACATTGTCGTGCACCAGTTCCTGTTCGAGTCTAGCTCAAAGAAGAGTTTTTAGGTTCCCCCCCCAAGATACTTCTGTGCAAGAGCCACCACTACTTTCTCGTATACAGACATGGATGTATTACATAAAATATAAACATAATCTATTCCTTATCAAAATACCAGGATATTATTTTATGTTAATCCTCGGATACTACCTTAGGTATTTGTTCCCTACTATATAATTCCTACTCTATTTTCCATGTTTTCTACTAAACTTCCTTTAATACTAACTGTAACACCCCGACCCCTCTAGGTTGGAGCCGGTGCAGTACTTGTTATATTGGAATGGTTAGAAGGAATGAAAATCACAAAGGAATGATCATTTTAGTAGTCTTTAAGAAACAATATGAATATATATTACTCAAATTACATTGGAAATGTTTAAAAAATACAATACTTAACAAGAACTAAAAACAGCATTCCGAGGAACTCAATAAATATCTTCTCTTCCTCATTTATTGAAGGTAAAAAATGTAAGGGGTGAGCTCAAATGCTTAGTAAGGGATAAAAAGAGCTAAAGCATGAGTAAAATAATAAGTGAATCACAATCAATATGACATAATCAATACGATATAGTGAATAAATGAACAACTAATGCAATTAATAAACTGAGAATGAAACTGCATCCATAGATTTTGTCATAGTGAAAACCTCATGAATAATAATAATAACTGATAATGAATAAAGATAGTTCACATTAATTGGAATTCTTGTGTTTTTCACATGAAACCATAATACCCTAAAAAATGTTTAGTTCTATGTGTAGAAACCTATCTGAATTTTTCAAACAAACTCGAAGGGTTTGTTGCCATCTGATTTGTCTCGTGAGACCTACCGATGCATCGTGGGGATATATAGGGACCCAACCACCACTGCATGCCCTAATAATTCATTATACATTGATTCAATATAAGAGCAATATGCCTTTTCAATATCCGTAGAGAGTAGAGTATACAGATTCTTCAATATTTCCATAATTAAAATAATGATCCAAATAAACACCATATGTAAAATGGTATACGGTTTAGACAAAAAACATATCCAAGAAATGAGATTATGGATATTTAATATAAATAAAATTTCAAATGAAAATTGATCTCAAATGGGCAGTAGGTACACCACATAAGGATTATTAGGTGCACAATACAAGGTTAGTCACAATGAAACGGTAGTTGAGACGAAGTCCCTTACCACAATGTAATTAGTCGAATCAAATGACTAGAACATAATGATAATAAAATGAATCATTGAATAACATGAATATAAAGAGAATTACGTTATTATATATAAAATCTCAGTACATATATTCCACGTACAAAAAATAAGTGGTGAACAATGAATATCTATTAGAAATTAATGTGAGATGAGAAACCCCTTACCTTATGCTCGAGTGTGTTCTTAGTTTGTTTTAATGAACTAAATAATAAAATTTAGATTCACTAATTAATATGTAAAGAACCTCTTATATGTGTAATTGATTTATTATAACCTTATTAGGTCAATTATTGGCCCTTTATATTGGTTCAATTGGTTCAATTTTCATGGTTTGCAAGCATTTTCTCCCTTGGTTTTCATGGTTCGTTTAATTGTTTTAATGAATGGAAGTTCAGCTTAAACATGGTTAAACATATAGTATTTTTAATAGATATTATTAAATAAATTATGGAGATATAAATTATCTTATAATTATTTTGGGTTACATACCATGATGATGATTCATTAGTTAAAACATTAATGATGTTCGTTTAGATCTTTTTAGCGGTTCTTTGATAATAACAACAACATTTTGTTTAAAGAAACCATGAGTACCAAATAATTACAGAACCATGGGTCAGTCATAACATATATATTGTATCTTGGATAAACCATTTAAATGGTTTCATGGCCAGACTTGAAAGAATTAATGCAAATTGAAATCACATCGTCTGGGATGTCGGTAATTCGACACATCACAAACAATGTTTTTAATTCCTTGAACAAGTTGGATAAAAGAAAAAGAATGATGATGAATTTCTCAGGAACATGAGGGAATCCAGAATATTCAATATTCTATATATTTCATTCTTCTTGGGTAAGAAGAGATGAACAAAGAATAAATAAAGAACTCAAAATAAAAGAATAATTTTGAAATCGCTTAAAAAACATTGGCAGCCTAACGGCCACGCAACATGTTTTTAGAAAATTTTAATAAGAGAGGGGACAATGGTCACCTATAAGGAAATGAATCATAATATGGAGTGGATCAAAAATAATATGAAAAATACTAACATGGTATGGAAACATGAAATATATACCGCATAAAAGAGAACATGAAAGGAAAAAGAAAGAAATTGAGAATTTTTTTACCTTGTAGAGTATCCCTTAGAACATGAATGTTGGGACCTTTGGGCTTGAGGAAACCTTGGGAGGACTACTATGAAGGTAAGGAGGCCATATATTCCATGAGTGAGAATTGGGAATGAATTCAATGAAGGGAAGAGTTCATATTTATAGTAAAAGTGAGGGATTATTTTAAAAATATCCAAGGGACACCTCATGGGTGGTATTTGCAAAACCATGCGCTTTCCCATGGTATTTTCCCAGGGTTAATGCCACATGGGAAACCTCACATATTATTTAACTATACACAAGTCAACCAGATTTATGACATCGTTATTACATCATTAATGATGTCATAAACACACGAAAACTAAAAACTGTATTTTTTAGAATTCACTGAAAAATCAACTATTTCCGAAAAATTCCCAAAAATCACCCTAACCATTTTTCGACTTATAGAATTAAAAAGTGAAATAAATTTTAAAAAAAAAATTCTAAATATTATTAAATTAATTTTTAAATAATTTACTTGTTAATTCGAAAAAAACAATCGTAAAAAGAAATTAGTTTTATTTCTCATTGAAAAACTAATTAAGATCTCATTATCATATTGCCTTAAGAAAATAAAATAATAATATTATTTAATTTTCATAATAGTCATATTACTATTAATATTACTATTCATATTACTATTCTTATGGGTATGTTACTACTCACCAAAAAATCAAGTTTGTTCTATCAGACTCCAAATGAAATAATGAACATAACTATAGATGACCATTTTTTAAAATTCAAAACATAGAAGAGGCCATGTTGTGTTTAATGGATAGATTATAAAATTGCATTCTATATTTATTTTCAAAACCTCATGGTGTTAAAAATATCATCACATCAAAATCATTCATCCGCCTACTCATAGTTTTCTTCCCTACTCAAGAAACTCACCCTACACCTTCTAACTGGTCCTACCCCTAGTAACCACATGCACTAGTAGAACACCAACACTCCAAGAGATTCTCATTTAATTAAAACCAAAAACTGCCAGGTGATTCCTATCAAAACCAATTCTCCCATGCACAGTCTCCACCCAAAGAGAAAGTTTTCACATAAAACCACATCAACCCACATTTCCTTGAGAACCTATTATTCTCGCGATCATGTTTATAAGTATAAGGACCACCCATTTTAATATACATTTCATGGGCTAGGCACCCAAACATGACAATATCTCTAGAATTCAACAACAAGGGTAAACCACAACCACTCAATTTCTCTTCCTCAAAACTAAATCCATCCAACATTCCAAACCCCATATCAGGTTTCACCATTCATGTACTACTTTCAATGGTCCAAAACATCCATCTTGATGTTACACACCTAAAATCCCACATAGCCTACTTGACCTATCTTATCTTCTAATTCATTTATCTAATACTAATTTTACTTCTGATGTAATCACACATTTATTCCTTTCATTTTCTCATCTGCTTCCAAAGCCTTAAACACCATATTTTCTTCTTATTTCTTGCAATGTATTTTCAATTTAACATTTTATAATTTCTTCTAGTTATTAATTCACCTTGTTTTTTCCATATTTTGTTATTGAAACACTCTTCATAAGGTGAAGCTAACCATACATTCCCCATGAATCAATATTATGGAATCAATATTAAGGACATTTATAATTCCTTAAGGTGTTCTATTCTTTAGATCATATTATTTTCTTCATATATTGATGACCACAATTTCTATGTATTTATACAACCTTCAAAAGTAAAGTGTGTGACTACTAGTTAGTCAATTAACCAAAATCATCCCGATTTTGGGAAAATTTAAAAACGATTGAGATCGTTGGGGAGAAATCTGTTTGTCCCCCTTTCTGTGGCATACATTTCTCCTGATGGTTTCAAACTCACCAAATAGATTCAATCCATTTCTATCGGTGGTCCTATGACTTTCACTAGAATCGAGATCCTACGATTACTTCACTTTGGATGTTTCAAAACCTCTTGCATGTTTTGTATGGCTTGAGGTTAACTAGTGGGTTACCGATCTAGTCATTCATCTTTGACCTACAGATAGGGTATTTTTGGCTTGGATCATGGAAAAAAGAGGCATACCATGCAGTTTCATAGAACATGGAAGAAAGTGAGGCCTAGATTGAGGGTTATGTCAGCAGATCCATTTCTAAGGGAGTTCCCCTTCAGAACATATTTTTAGATTTAGGTGAAGGGCCTTCAGATGATGATGATTCATGGAGTGTAAAAGGGTTGGTAACAGAAATCACAAGAAGGCCGAGAATTTTAAAAAGGAGAAGTCTTAATTGATTCAAGAAGGATAAATTGAACCTTCTATTAATTATCAGACTTTATTATTGTAAGAGGATAATAAGCCAACATTTTTCTACTAGTTTGGAATGAATAAATTAAAGAAATTGGCCATTGAATTTGATGATCGCCTAGTTACTATTAAACAACCAGTTTATTTAATATATCTCCAAAATTTCTTTTGTATTTTCAATCTCTATTAACCAACCAGTTTATTTAATATATCTCCATAATTTCCTTTGGATTTTCAATCTCTTCATCTACTATCTTCTCAACATTTATCAAACATTTTGTAAACAGTTATCTTTATACTATTAACACATTATATTTAACTTAAAGATAATTTTAACAACATTTCTGTATCTTGGAGAGGTGAAAGTTTTTATTTTTACTGGTTGGGGTTTACAGGATGGGAAATATATTAGAGAGGTGCATTTTTATAGTTTTACAGGTTGGGGTTTATATCATTGGAATCATGGTTTTACATGTATTCTATTTACACAGGATGCAGGCTGTTTACATGTAGGTTGTCCAGTTTTGAGGATATAAGATGCATACAAATGGTTCTGCAAATCTTTGGTATATAGAGTATGCTGGACAAAGTATGCCAATGGTTCTGAAACTGATGGTATACAGGACAGAGTATACAGAGTATTCCAATGGTTTTGAAACCGTTGGCATACAGGTATTCCAATGTTTCTGAAACCATTGATATACTACAAGTTGGAATAAAATATATACCAACATTCTTAAAACTGTTGGTATACCCACCAGTAAAAATGGTTCATCAATAGTTGGTACATATATATACTAACTATTTAAGTAGAACCGTTAGTATAGATTAATTTCAGACCATATATGCCAACAGTTCTTTAAAAACCGTTGGTATAGAGCTACTGCTACGCCTCACATACTAACAGGTTGTGAAACCATTGGGAAATACTATCCCAAAGGTTTCAGTGGATATCCCAATGGTTTAAAACCGTTGAGAAAAATTGAATTTCCAGTAGTGAAATAACAAATCATTCATTCCCCGATGGTATAGTCAAGATATGAGAATTAACTAATCTTCACTTTTTTTCTTCATAAAATTTTTCACGCTATTGTTTCCAAAACATTTGACCATTTTACGCGTGATCTTGGTTAATGGGTTATCCAATCAAAATAAATACTAGAAAAAATTCTGATAATAACCTACTAGACAAATAAAACTACGTACCTCAGTTATACTAGTTGGTGTTGGCCATTCTTGGATTCCCATGGTCATTGAAGGATCAACAGAGTATCCGTCCTTTTAGATAATTTTTCCCTGAAAAGAAATCTCTTGATGATAGAATTCACACTTACTAAACATCCAATATAATTCATTTCTTCTAAGAGTCTTTAGAATAATTCCAAAGTGAATTTCATGATCTTTGTAGCATTTCATGTATACCACGATATCATCAATAAAAACCACTACAAAGTCATCAAGATAATCATTGAAAAAACTATTCATTAGATCCATGAAAACATAGGGTGTATTATTCATTCCAAAAAGTCATTACTGTAAACTCGTAATGTCCGTACCAGGTTCGAAATTCTATTTTTAGAATGTCTTCCTTCTTCACAAACAACTTAGGATATCCAGATCGAAGGACAATCATTGAAAAATATTGATCTCCATGAAGTTGGTCAAATAAATCATCAATGTTGGGTAGGGGATACTTGTTCTTTATTTTTATAGCATTTATCTCCCTGTACTCAACACCCAACATCATAGATCAACCTTTTTTTAACAAAAAAGTCTGGGTCTCCCCATAGTGAAACACTAGGGAGAATAAATCCTTTGTTACACAAATCCTCTAGTTTTTTATTAGTTAAACAAATTCCACAGTGGCCATTCTATAAGGGGTTATTGATATGGGCATTAAACCTAGAATTATATCAATGAAAAAATAAATTTCTCGTTCTGGTGGATGAACAGGTAAATCCTATGGAAACACATCAATATATTTTTTCACAATAGGTATATCGTCAATAAAAACATTTTATCCTCACCCATATTTATTTCATTATCTCCTTCCCCAATAATTGAATTTATTAGAGCTACTTGGGTGAATCTAGAAAAGAATCAGGTGGTGATTTTTCTACTCTAAAGATAAGGTACTCCTTATCATCATCAATAATTATAACCGCATTCTTCTAACAAAAAATTTTCACATCATCGTTTAAAAGTCAAACCATTCTGAGGATTATATCAAATCCAACCATGGGCATGAATATGAGATAAGTAGATAAAGAACATCTATATTCCTTAATGGGAAATGGTTCATAAAACATTGTTGCGATGATAATTCCATTTGGTGTTTTGACTGACAAATCGCTCGTTAAGTCTAATTGAAAATATCTAATTTTTTTTAGAAAACTAGGAATATATGAAACAATGGGATGATCCAGAATCAAATTAAGCATTGGATAATGTTGATGAAACCATTAAATTACATGCTACCACATATTTTGGAGCATCAACCTTAGTAGTTGTGACCACATAAGCTTGTCCCTTCTCCCTTGGCCTTTTCTGAGGTATGTTTCCTTGGTTCTTAGGACATTCATTTTAATAATGCCCCATTTTTCTACAATTTTAGAAATCAAAATTGATATCCTCTTTCATTCCCATGTAATAATGAGCTTGGTGGCCTTTGTCCCTACACTTATAAAAGACTATAATTCCCTTTAGGTAGGTATCAGGGTGTTTCATCCCACATTTATCGAAGGATGAATATTCAAATTTTCCCTTCATTCCTTTATTTGGATTTCCCGAGTGTTCAACAACTCTATTTTTCTCTTTCTTTGATGTAATGTCATAAGACTCGGAGAATTACTTTTTTGTCATGATATCACATGAGTATATATCTTCATATGATGAGAATTATTGTGAGACTAATGCTCGATAGAGAAATGGTTTTTACCCATCAAAGGATCAATATATCTTACTCTATGGATAATGTATATAATCTGTTTCATGCCTTTCTAACCTTATAATGTTAGCTCTATACTTTGTTACATTATTATCATCTTTTTTCCTCAGACTTAGAAATTGTCTTTCAATATCCGTTCGATGGTCATGAGGAAAGTATTTTTCTATGAAAATCTCTTTAAACTCCATCCATTACATTTTTTATGCTTCTTGATCTTCCTTTGTGTATTGGATTAATGACCACCATTGATATGTATTTCCCATGATTCGAGAAAACTACCATGAAAACTTTCTCTATTTTTTCACTCCCCAAATCATTAAATATTTTCTCTAATGAACTTATAAATTTCTCACCTACTGATGGATTTGTACTCACATTGAATGTTGGTGGTTGTTTCCTTATGAAGCATTTTGACATGACCCTATGCGTGGTGGATTAGGGTTCTCCATATGGGTATGGTTATTATTCAAAACCTGGGTGAGATCTCCTGGTATGGTGAAAATCTGGTAACGCCCCGAACCTAGTTACCCAAAGTCGGTGAATTATTTTAATACATTGGCATGATCACAAATAAATCATGTCTCGAAAGTCCGATCATTTTAGTATTATTGGAAATAATATTCATACATAAGTTCATCTTTACAACCAGAAAAGAAATACAACACTAATTTATTCTATTAGAAACATCCAAGCCTCCAATATTATGCTAACAAGTCACTCATAACTAACTACTTCATATACTAGGAAATTGAAACATAAGAAAGGGGTGAGCTAAAACGCTCATTAAGGGTAAGCAATACAGCGGATGATAACATAAATATTAAGCATGGTGAACAATCAAAAACTCATGCATTTACCAATAATAAACATGATCAATTTTAGGGATCAAATATGATATGAGTAAATAATTCCATTATAATACCTAATCATGGTAATTATACTAGTTGAATGACCACATGAACCATTAATATTTTTTTAATAATGAAGAAATGTATAATGTCGGACATTCTGAAACATTTTTTCAAGGCCTCGACCAAGACATCAAAAAATGATTAAGGCCTCAGCCAAAACCATATATCATATTGGGAAAGGCCTCACCAATTCCATGTCTAGTTGTCTCACGAGTCCTACCGATGCATCAAGGTGCTATAGTGGGATCCACACATAACTTACTCAGTCTAATACATTCCTCATATGAAAAGGTTGAAATATAACATAAACATTCACATTAAAACTAGCATATTAAATGTCAATACTTTAACCATAAACCATGAATGGTATAAAAATAACACATCCACAATCTAACATATCTAAAAACCTTAAATACATAATGAAATATTTGTATCATAATGAATCGACATCAAACAATTATAAAATCAATCAAAATATGTTGACATAGATGATATCAAAACTATTTTAGAGAAATATGTCTTTGTTTTTTTGAAATCATTTGAAGTTACATAATTATAAAATAAAACATTTATTATAAAAATAATCTTATAATCTTGTAAGGGTAGCTTTGACGATGTTATAATGGCAAAGAACAATTACACCCTCTGTATAAGTAAAAAAAACATTCTTCATTAATTTCGTCGAAAAGGTCGTAAACTACCTTGTTTAGAAAATGACTGAAATATTCCTTTCAAAACCTATAAGATCAAATTAGCGGATTCATGAATTTAACCTATTGTATAGTAAATAGTAAAAATGTTTTGAAATAAATTTTTAAGAATCATGGATGTGGATGATAAAGTGGTAACATTAGATACTTACGTAAAAACAATCTAAAATATTAAAGAGATTGTGAAATTAACCCTTACCTTGTACTTTTACTTGGTCAAGGGTAGGTTATCCTCCTATATAATGGCGAAATAATAATTATTAAATTATACAGTCACCATATACATTAATACAATATCATATATGATCTTTTAATATTTATTTTTTAATAATATTTTAATACTATCGTCGTTTCGGGTGTTAACTGATTCATTTTCATTTATATGATTTGTTATGTATGTAATGTTTGTTATGGATAGGATGAATCTTATTCATATTAATATTTATATTATGTCTTTAAAAAATATTTTCAATCATCAAATGAAAATTATTCTTGAATGGATATCATGGGGAATGGATCTCATCGTTTTCATGGAGACGGTGATTCGTACGTACGCACAAGCGACAATATCATTCTTTTGATATTAAAATATTAAATAATTGGATGGTATATCATATATAATGAATCATTAACATTTTATATTTATTATTTACATCAATTATACATCATTATTATCCTCATCAAAATAATAATGTATTTAGTAACATTTACACCACGACGTGGAGACGGTATGTCGTACGTACGCACGTATGGTGAAATGCCATTCAATGGATGGATAGAATAATGAATATGGTTGTACCATAATGATAATAACATCACATTATATATAATATACTGGAGTTATTATTTTATAGTGGAAACAACAAGGAAAGAAGAAGTGGAAGAAGAAAAAATGTTAAAGAGGTGATGAAATATTTACCTTTTATTCATGTTGTTCCTTTTAATTTGATCAAAAAGGCTCCATAGGTTGGCTTTATAACTAATTTAATTCTTCTAAGATGAAAATGGTATTGTGTAGAGGATATTTTGGTAGGTTTTGGACGATCTGAATGGCTTTGAAGGTGTGAATTTGAGAGAAGTGGAAGTGCCCATTTATAAGAGGGGTAAGGGGCACCTTAGGAAAAGATTGAAATAGTATTTTATAATAAAATAATTTTCGGTTTATAATGGCTCAAAAATGAATAATTTAATGTATAAGGTTGGGATGTGTCGAAATCCACTCATCCAGTAGGTTTTATATGGGTTTGGATCACTCTATTAACACTATCTTTTAGATATAACTCTTAGTTAAATAGTTTAACATTTACCGTGCATCTTTGTAAGTTTATAATATATGATTATTAAACATACGTTAAACTTACAAGAGAACCCAAAGTAGTTCATTAATGACACACCGATCAATATATCAGTCTTTTGGATGAGCCTTATATTTTTAGGATTATTATATCAACAAATAATATAGTATTTGTTTTAAAAACTCATTTATGTCATGTTTGACATTATTTAATAATTGATTTTTTCAAAGTTATACAAACATCATTAATTGAAAATAAATACATTTAATAAACCATATCATGTCATATTCACTGTTAAAATTTGTTTTTGGAATCAAAAAATTAAAATTATATTTATTTTATTATTTATAATATCATTTATTTGATTGTTTCATTAAAAAAGAAAATGTTGCATCATTATTGTGTCATATATAAATATATATATTTTATGTATAAAAATTATCAATTAAATATCATGAGGTAGAAAATATTTTTATCTTTCTAATGAATTTTTATAGTTGAATAGAAAAATTATATAACCTCATATAAAAATTTTTTTACTGAAAGATATTTGCTTTTGTTATTTTTTACATTACTTTAGATTATTTAATATAAAATGTCATTATCACAACCCAGTGGCTCCATGGGGTCCCAAAGTCGACCCAATGATGCCCATTGTCAGAAAAGTATCATAAAATAAAGTTAGGACATGTGTCGGGGTAATTTAAAATTATTATAATATTATTTTTTAACCTCATTTACTTTATTTACCCTTTAACCATCGTAAATAAAATATTTACTGACATAATTATTCATAATGACTAAAACTAAAAGATAAATATTTACACAATTTGGACCTAATGATTCCAAATATGTAATACATTTTTTCAAATTCAAAACACATATGTGGCAGAAATTAATTTAAACTTAATTCCTGTTGTCAAAACAAGGTGTGTTTTTAAGAAATAATAACTATCAAAAGATTGACACATGTTTATGTCCAATTTCATAGTTAAATTACTTACAATGACCAGAATTGGATTGAATGGTAAAAATATAATCTATTTATACTTCCAAACCACTATAATGTATAATTTAACATTATAAATTATTTTAATTGAAATAGTTGTTTTCGGTTAAAATAATGTATTTTTCACTATTCACCCAAATATGAAAGTTATCAGAAAAACCCCAAAATTTTATTGAAACAAAATTCTTAAGTACTTATTCTAAAGAAGAAGTTTATTTTGTAATATTTAATATATAAAAGTATAAATTATTGGATTTAAAAAGGGATCTCCATTAAAAGGTGGTAAAATTGCATTTTTTTTAAAAATTACTTCTCTTATCTAAAAAAATGAATTTGTTCTTACATTATGTCTAATAAACTCATAATATGGATTCTAAAATTATAAGTATTATATAAGGTTCTCAATTCAGTTAATAATATTCATAACCGCTTTTGAACAACTAGTTTGGTAAGTCGTGGTGCGCTTGAACTCGGTGTTACGTGTAGTTCATGTTATTGAATTACTTTAAATAAATTATGTAATAAGAAATCTTGGGGTGTTAAATTATTCCCTGCTTCAAAAAATTGTGTCCTCACAATTTTAAATTTTTATTTGAAAATAAAAGTTTGAAATTTAAAAATTCTTTTGTGGGAAAACACACATATGAAATTAGGTTAATAATATTTAGTCTTAATTAGAGGAAATGGAAAACGAAATGGTCACCACCAAATTATGATCTCGATTTGGAGAAAATTGGAGGAAATTAGAGACATATAATTTGAGGAAAAATGTAAATATTTATAGGGAGTGGTTGAGGTCATCAATCACAAACAAGTGTACGATTTGAGGGCCTCAAATCCATCAATCTATGATGATTTAAAATACCGTCGGTTCAACAAAACATCACGTGTTAGGATAACAGATTTTTGGTTTTAAAATCCATTCCTTAAAGATTAATAATTAATTTACCCACTGAATAAGTGGAATAAAATTACATATATATATACATGAAAAGTATAGTTTCATGCTTCAACTTAATTCCTATCATAAACTAATATTTCACTCTAAATGATTTTCAAAAAATATTCTATTTATAATAATCATGTAGGGTTCCAAAAATAATGAATTTATAAATCACCTAACATATACTTTCAAAATATAGATTATAAAATCGATAAACCTAACATATTCTAGTGGTAGGTGATAAATCTCAATCGCACTACGGTTGGGGGTTTGATTCTTGCAGCTTTGTCCGACGCGACGGATTGTCACACAGTCTGTGTGTTTTCTTTTTTATAACAATCCAAAAATAACCTTAACAAAAGTATCCAATTTCAAACATAATCCATTCCATCCCTTTGAATTCCAAAATAATTATATCCAAACTCACAGTCCTAATTTTTTTGGAAGTTAAAAAAAATTAAGATCCTTTTTTCCATGTAATAACATGTCTATACTTTCATCATGTATTGTTTTAAAACACGGTAATACCCTGAATTAACATAAAACCATAATGATTACTTTCATTCTCAATTATTATTTTTGAAATACTGGATATACTCCTTATATCCAAAAATATTGTAAACTCCAACAATGAAGGAATATACAAACCATTAATCAGTTCCAAGGTATTAAAAAATATCCAATATAATTTATCCAAATCAATAATCTCTTATTCCAAAATTACTAAATTAGTATTAGGACCATATTAAGGTATATAATTCTTTCAAAAATGTATTTTATAAAAAAAATTCTTGTTTTAGAGTCACTTTTCATAGAGCCATATAGTCTCAAATTGTCAATGAAATAGTACTACAGTACAATACTTATTTATTTCCATAGTTAATTTAACAAGTACATCATTGATACAACAATTCAATGACACAGAACATTAATAACAACATAATAACTCTTAATCATTCATCTTCATCTTCGGTAGTATCATAACTTTATTCTTATCCAATATCATCATTTAGGGTATACTCTGATGATTTAGACATTTATTCACGTAGTGTCCCAACTCCATGCAGATTAAGCATTGTACATTTGAATCGTTTTTCTCAACCTTCCAAACACATAATTTGTGTCCTTTTTCTCCACACTTATAACAAACTCTCATTCCCTTTATGAATTTATCAATGTGATTCGTTCCACTATTATCACACATGGGAAAATAATTCATTCCCTTATTACCTTTTCCATATTTATCTCTGCCATCATTATTTTCTCTAGCTTCCCTTCAAAGCCATAGGACTCAAAAAATTCATTACATATATTATTAACACATGATACTATTTCCTCATATGATGAGAATACATGGGAGACTATTTCCCTTTTAAATGGTGGCTTAATTCCACGAATGATATGATCCTTCTTAATTTTTCGATCATGCATATTGCTGGAATTCTCATTCCTTCTACAAGGCACCATTTCTATACAATGGAATACACTAGATCAGTTTAGGAATTGCAATGAATAATTGAAAACTTGTAAAATACCTAAAATAAATTGAACAATTTATGGATATAATCAGTAGTAATAAAAATATTAGCTTTGAGGATGTATATACTCATAAATCATTCAAAATGGTTTGTAAAAATATGAGAATTATCCTAATCATATCCAATGGGAGTGTCTTAATCAAGAGTTCAGTTAGGCCCATTGCCGTGCACCAGTTCCCGTTCGAGTCTAGCTCAAAGCGGTGTTTTTGGGTTTTACCCCTAGGTACATATATTCTAGAGACACCTCTACCTGCTCATATCCAGATAGGGATTTACTGCAAGGAAAAATCACAAAATCTATACAATACCAAAATTCTAGGATATTCGTATATACTAATCCACAATTTCTATATTTGGGCTATGTGCTCTAATCATAGTTTATCTAAATCTAGTTTCCAAGGTTTGTACTAATCTTCTACTAATACCAACTATAACGCCCTGAACATAGTTACCTATAGTCGGTGCTTAATTTTTATACATTGGCATGATCACAAGGAAATCATGTCCCGAAAGTCCGATCCTTTTAGTTTTATTTGAAACAATATTCATACCTTAGTTCAACATTACAACTTGATAATAAATACAACACTAATTTATTCCCTTAGAAACATCCAAGACTCCTAGATTATGTCTGCAAATCACACATAACTAACTTATTCATATCCTAGGAAAATGAAACATAACAAAATGGGTGAGCTCAAACGCTCAGTAAGGGTAATCAATACAGTGGAAGATGGAAAAAATATTAAGCATTGTGAATATTTGGAAACACATGACTTTACCAATAATAAGCATGAACACTTTTATGGAACGAATATATGATGAGTAAATAATTCCATAATGAAAGATAATCATGTGTATTCTATTAGTCTAATGACCACCTTGATCATCATTTTTATTTTCATACTGAGGGAATGTATAATGTCAAACATTCTGAAACATTTTTTCATGGCCTCACCCAATACATATAAAAATGATAATGGCCTCAGCCAAAACCATATATCAAATTGTGAATGACCTTGACCAATTCCACATCAAGATGTCTCATGATACCTACCAATGCATCGCGGAGCTATAGCGGGCTCCACCCATCACATACTAAGTCCAATACATTCCTTATATGAAAAGGTAGAAATATAACATAATCATTTGTATTAAAAATAGCAAAAAAAATGTAAATACATTAACCATAAACCATGAATGGTATAAAAATAACACATTCACTATCAAACATATTGAAAAAACACAAATACATTATAGAAGATTTGTATCATAATGAATCGATTTCAAACAAGTATAAAATACATCAAAGGATGTTGACATAGATGAAATGAAAACTATTTGAGAGAAACATATCTTTGTATTTTTGAACTCATTTAAAGTTACATAATTATAAAATAAAACAATTATTTTGAAAATATTCTTATAATATTTTAAGGGATTCTTTTATGATGTTAAAACAGAGGAGAATAACTGCACCCGCCATATATTTTTAAAAAATAATCTTACATTAATTTTTTTTCAAAAAGGTTGTGAAGTACCTTTTTTGGAAAATAAATAAAAGATTCTTTTCCAAACATATAAGTTCAAATAATTGCATAAATGACTTTAACCCATTGTATAGTAAATAGTAATTTTTTTTGAAAATTATTTTTAAAAAACATGGATGTGGATGATAAAGAGGTCCCAGTAGATAATTACGTAAAAACAACCTCGGATAATAAAGAAATTGTAAAATTAACCCTTACCTTGTACTTTTCCTTGGTAAAGTGTGCATTAACCTCTGGTATAATGGTGAAATAAGTTTTATTAATTTATACAAGAACCACATACATTAGTATGATATCATATATGATCTTTGAATATCACTTGGTCAATAACATTTTAGTACTATCATCGTTTCTGGTGTTAATGGATTCATTTTCATTTATATGATTTGTTATGTAAGTAATTTTTAATATGGATAAGATGTATCTTAATAAAATTCAGAATTATATTAATTCTTTAAACATTATTTTTAATCATTAATTGAAAATTATTCTTGAATGGATATGATGGGGAATGAATGTCATCGTTTTCATTGAGACGATAATCCGTACGTACGCACTTGCGACAATATCATTCTTTTGATAGTAAAGTAGTATAAAATTTGATATAATATCATATATAAAAAATAATTATCATGTAATATTTATTATTCAGATCAATCATACATCATTATTATACCCATCCAAATAATAATGTATTGAATAACCACTATACCATGACGTGGAGAGGGTAAGTCGTATGTACGCATTTATGGTGAAATGTCATTCAAATGATGGATAGAATAATGAATATGGTCATACCATAATTATAATAACATCACATTATATATAATAAAATGGAGTTATCATTTTATAATTGTAACAGCCCGAGATTTTATGAAAAATATTCTTTTTTAATTTTATTAATGTATTTTGTTGTACGCTACACCAAAAGGAGCTTGCACAACACACATCCTTGACTTTCCGTTCATTACACGCAATCGCGTCCTTCCTTGATAGCGTGTGTAGTACGCAATACCGAGTTTCACTAAACAACGATATGCTATTATAATATTATTATAACTAGTCGTTATAAATAGTAATAACCACCTTTTAAAATTTTAGAAATTTTAGCTCTCAAAATGGACTTCATTTTAGGATTCGGAGTATCGAATTTATCCTAAGGTGAAATTTTGGTACTTTGCGGATAACTTTCATATTCTGATGAATAGTGAAATTTTTAAATTATAATTAAAAACAACTTTTTTAATAAAAATAATTTGTTGACCTCACCTGTTTTGATAATCTCAATCATGTATTCACATGTGTTGAAAATCCCAATTATGTTTTCATTCTCTATGATATTTTTAAGTATCATTGATCTATACTTTAATTCTTTCAAATCTGTGATCAAACTAATAATAATTTTTAAAATAGTCTTTGGAATATGTTAATCCTCATTTATCCATGTTCATACAAGTTATAAATTGATTCTAACACAATCGGATGTGTTCTGCATAAAACAGATAAGTAATCTGCCTATAGCTACTGATAAAGAGCTACCGGTACCCAGTCTACCGATAGACTTAGTCTACCGACAGACAGAGTCACCGATATACTTAACACAGAGCTACCGATGTGCTTATAAATGTATGCTACTGACTTACAGAGAGCTACCGATACAAACATAGAGCTACCGATGTAAGTATAAATAGCTACCGATGGAATAAGAGTCATCGATGGACGAAGCTACTGACAGACACACAGCTACCGATACCGACGCATGGAGCTACCGACGCATGGAGCTACCGACGCATGGAGCTACCGATGCATGGAGCTACCGATGTATGGAGCTACCGATAAACAAAGTCACTGACACAAGCATATACCAACCGACGCATAGAGCCACCGATAGAGTCAAAGCATTTAATGAAATTGAGCTACCGATGTCCAAGCTACCGATGCTGATTACCTACCGATCACTCAACTCACTGTTTGAATTTATTTATTTCCTATCTTTATTTAATCTATCCAACGGTCATATCATGTACATTTTAATGATTTTTCAAATATCTGATAAAGGTTTTCGGATGTCAGGAACCCGTACCTCGTACCTGCAGAAAGGAAATCTTTTCTGTCTCCTGTTTCCCATGAGATAAATACGTGAAGACTATGCTGCCCAACTACAGGAGTGTGGTGGATGGAATATACTAGAAACACTAGAACGAGAAGAATCAAGAAGAGAAAAACCAGTTCCATCAAGAACACAAGCTCATAGACAATCAAGCCTACTCGATAAGTGTTCTGTGCATATAAGAAGAACACTGCAGAACTTCAACCACTACATTTTCACTGTCTATGAACCTGGAGCATACGACACTCTGTTTCTCAAACAAAAACGAGAAGAGGACTCAGACTCACTTCTGATAGAATCCAAAGGAGTCCAGAGCTACACTGAAATCACCAGAACCACTTCTAAACTCTACATATCTTGTTATATGATTTATTATTATACTTTTCGAGCAGTGTGTGTTATCTGCTGTATCTAACACATACACTGTCTCCTGTACTCAAACTGGAGGATTTGTAAATCCTTACCAAATTCCTGCATTCTTTCTATCCCATGAATAACAGTGGTAGAGGTCGTGTGTGTGACCTGGACAGCAGGTTTTTGTTGTACTGTTTCCCACGAATAACTATGGTAGAGGTCTTGGACCTGGACAGTTGTAAACTGTTGAACCCCGATCCAGGGTGTGGATCATTTTTATATAAACTTTCGAGAGGACTAAGTCTCAGCTTGAGACTGAACCTCTTGGTTACATTTGTTGTGCCATCTCGTTCAAAGTATTATTCCGCTGCTAATCACTTTAAAACAAATACTGTTTTTAATGTCACTTTGATAATTAAATTAGCAAGTGTTTATGTTATGTGTAGATTAGTAAGTTAGTTTCAAAATATAATCACACACTCCTATATTGATTAACTGGGAATTAATCAATCCCTTGAGAATCTAACAGAACCTCTACTTTAATATAAATTCACTACAGTTTAATTTATTATTTTATTTGGGGGTCTTTAAGACAGTGTGTTTAAATACTGAAATTTTAATTGGTACTCAATTCACCCCCCTCTTGAGTAAACCACTCCGACCAACACTTGGTATCAAAGGATCGAAAATACTCTCTAAAAGTACTCTGCTTTTGAACTGTGATTTTAGTTGTATTTTAAAGTTCTTAAAATTTCTATTATATCTAAATTTTTATCTCTTTAAAATTTTCTCATCATGGCCAATAGACTTGAGGGTGCTACTACTAACCGGCCACCTTTCTTCAATGGAACTAATTATGCTCAGTGGAAACTAAAAATGAAAATTCATCTAGAAAGCATAGGTTTTGATATTTGGACTGCTATTGAATCAGAATACGAAATTTCCACTACTGCTAGATCTACTTGGGATAAACCTATAAATACTGCTTACAATAACAACTGTAAAGCTATGAATGCCTTGTACTGTGCTCTAGGAGAAGAAGAGTTTAATAGAATTTCTTCTTGTAAAACTGCATATGAAATTTTGGATACCTTAGCTGTTTCTCATGAAGGAACAATGAATGTTAAAGAAATGAGATTGAACACTTATACCATCAAGTATGATAATTTTAAAATGAGGCCTGACGAACCCATTTCTGACATGTATCTCAGGTTCAATGAAATTTTAAATACAATGATCTCTCTGGGAAAGGATGTCTCATCGAAGGAACAAATTATGAGAATTTTGAGAGGTCTACCTGATAGATGGAGAGGCACATCTGTCTCAATTAGAGAATCATGTGACATTGCTGCTCTACCTGTCAAGGAACTAATTGGCAAGCTGATGATGTATGAAGAAGAGCTTAAAGTGAATAAAGAGGAAGAAAATGAACCTCCAAGAAAGTCTGTCGCTTTCAAATCTTCAACTTCAAAGAATAAGGACAAAGAAAAGCTTCAAGCTGTAGTAGAAAGTTCAAGCTGTGAAGATAGTGAAAGTGATTCTGACAGTGATGATGAGATGGCTCACCTTGCTAGAAGATTTAAGAAATTTTATAGGAAAAAAGAAGTTCTTCAGAAAAACAAATTATATGGGTAAGTATGATCACCAAGGTAAATGGAAAAAGGATTGGAAGAAGAATGATAAATCAGATGATGTTGTCTACTATGAGTGCAAGAGAAAAGGACACATTAAAGCCGACTGTCCAAAGCTGAAGTATAAAATGAAATATGAATATAAGGACAATAAGTTTAAGAAAGCCATGAAGGCTACTTGGAGTGCTTCTGAGGATAGCTCTACTGAATCTGAAAGCTCTGAAACTGAACACAAAAATAAGGCAAACATGTGCTTTATTACAAACACTTCTCAGGTAACTGCTGAAACTCCTGTTTTAAATTATTATTACTCTGGAGATAATGCAGAATCTGATTCTGATTCTGGAACAATGTCTAAAAATGAATGGTTTGAGTACTGTGATATGCTGGAAGAGACATGTAATGAACTTAAGTATAAATACAAGTCATTAAAGAAACAGCATGCTCTCACCACTACAGTTAAAACCCAACTCACTATTGAAAAGGAGAAAAATGCTCAACTATTAAAAGAAAACACTGAACTGAAACTATCTAATGAGAAACTCAAGAAAGACTTAGAGAAGTTCACCAATGGAAAAAATACACTAACACAGATGCTAGTAATGAAAATAGCACCTAAATATACTACTGGTATAGGATACCAACCTGGACAAAGGAAAATTGCCAAAACTAGATTCATTTCTAAATCTGGACAGAATGAAGGTAATTCTGGAACTTCATATGCTTCAACCAGTTATATACATAGCTATAGATCTAATAAAGTTTATCTTTCAAAGCATGTCAATTCTACAAATTATATGAGACCCATTAGACAAATATGGGTACCTAAAGTGTTATTGGCTAACCTGCCTGGACCCAAGAAAATCTGGGTACCAAAGTCATTTCCAGTTTAAATCTGTTTTGTAGGAGACCTGCTTGAAGAGCTGTCATAAGAAGATATGGTATTTAGACAGTGGGTGCTCAAGGCACATGACTGGAGATTATTCTTGCTTCAAGAGCTTAATAAAGGTTGATGGAGGTCATGTCACCTTTTGTGACAACTCTAAAGGAAAAATCATCGGCCTAGGCCAGATTGGTAACACTGATTCAATTTTGATTTCTAAAGTTTTATTTGTTGATGGCCTTAAATACAATTTATTAAGTATTTCTCAGTTATATGATGATGGTTTTCATGTTAAATTTGAAAATGATGCTTGCAAAGTTTTTAATTCTAAGAATGTTTTGGTATTTTCTGCCTTAAGAAATGAAAATGTTTATGCTGTTAATCTGAATTCTTTAGCTAAGCAGAATATTACTTGTTTGAATTCTTTTCATAAAGAATCTTGGCTATGGCACAGAAGGTTGGGACATTGCAACATTCACTCACTTAGAAAACTCTCTAGAAAAAACCTAGTTATAGACCTACCTAAATTAGAATTCCCAAATGATAGAGTGTGTAACCCCTGTCAAAAGGGAAAACAACACAAAGTTTCTTTTAAATCAAAGAAAGAAGTTTCGACTTCTCATCCACTTGAATTGGTTCACATGGATTTGTTTGGACCATCAAGAGTTTCTAGTTTAAATGGGAAGCACTATGTTTATGTTCTTGTAGATGATTTGTCTAGATATACTTGGGTATATTTTCTAGCTCACAAAAGTGAAGCCTGTTCTTCTTTTGTTAAATACTCTAAATCTGTAGAGAACCTTAGTGGACTTAAGATTAAAACTTTGAGAAGTGATCATGGTCGTGAGTTTGAAAATCAAGATTTTGAATCTTATTGCTCACACAATGGCTATACTCATAACTTTTCTGCCCCTAGAACACCCCAACAGAATGGTGTAGTAGAAAGAAGAAACTGAACCCTTCAAGAAATTGCTAGAACCATGCTCAATGAATATGACCTGCCTATTTATTTTTGGGCTGAAGTTGTAAATACAGCTTGTTATGTCATTAATAGAGTCTTAATTAGACCTGTTCTTAAGAAAACCCCTTATGAATTGTGGAACAATAGAAAGCCTAAGGTTAATTACTTTAAAGTTTTTGGTTGCAAAGTATTTATTCTGAATACTAAAGATAATCGGGATAAGTTTGCTTCCAAAAGTGATGATGGAATTTTTCTGGGTTACTCTATTTCAAGTAAAGCCTCTAGAGTATTCAATAGAAAAACTAAATGTGTGGAAGAATCTGTTCACATCAAGTTTGATGAAACTGATCCACATGAGCCTAAAACCTCTCTTGATAATATTGAAGAAGACTTATCTGTTCTGGACATTAATGATAAATCTAAAGAACCTGTTATCAAAACATCCAGTTCTGGACTTTTTCCAGAATCTGCTTCTGTTGAACCCGAACCTATAGATGAACCTGAAATTTCTAGTCCAACCTTTACCAGATCAACGAGGAATCTAAAGAATCAACTTTTAGAAGCTGTTGTTGGTAATCTTGATAGAGGAACACAAACTAGAGCTTCTCTAAGGAACCATGTTGAACATCAAGCTTTTCATTCACAGCTAGAACCCAAAAATATCAATGATGCTATCAATGATGAATTCTGGGTAATAGCTATGCAGGAAGAATTAAATCAGTTTGAAAGAAACAAAGTCTGGGAATTAGTTGACAGACCTAAGGACACTTTGAAAATAGGCACAAAATGGATTTTTAGAAATAATGTAGATGAATCTGGAAATATAGTTAGAAACAAAGCTAGACTAGTTGCACAAGGATATAGTCAAGAAGAAGGTATAGACTATGAGGAAACTTTTTCACCTGTAGCTAGACTAAAAGCCATTAGGACCTTACTTGCATATGCTGCACATCTGGATTTCAAGTTATATCAAATGGATGTGAAAAGTGCATTTCTAAATGGTTTTATAATTGAAGATATTTTTGTAGAACAACCACCTAGATTTACTAACCCCCATTTTCCAAATCATGTTTTTAAACATTCTAATGCTTTGTATGGTTTAAAACAAGCTCCAAGAGCTTGGTATGATAGACTTAGCAATTTCCTTATCTCAAATGGTTTTACTAAAGGGATTGCTGATCCAACTCTTTTCATTAAAAGAATTTCTAAACATGTTTTAGTTGTACAAATATATGTTGATGATATTATTTTTGGATCTTCTAAACACTCTTTATGTACTGATTTTTAAAAAGCATGAAAAATGAATTTGAAATGAGCTTAATGGGAGAACTTAACTACTTTCTTGGATTTCAAGTATTCCAAAATGAAAATGGTATTATTTTGAATCAAATTAAATATAAAAAGGATATTTTAAAACGTTTTGGTCTGGATAGTATCAAGGAAAGTGAAACTCCTATGAGTACTACCTGTAAATTGGACGCAGATGAAACTGGGAAACCGGTTGATCAAACAAATTATAGAGGTATGATTGGTAGTTTACTTTATCTTACTTCTAGTCGACCTGATATTATGTTTAGTTTGTGTATGTGTGCTAGATTTCAAGATAATCCAAAATAATCTCATTTTCTTGCTGTTAAAATAATTTTTAAATATCTCAAACACACGGTTAACTTAGGTTTGTTTTACCCAAAAGGACAATCCTTTGAGTTAATGAGTTATTCAGATGCTGACTTTGCTGGTTGTAAGTTAGATAGAAAAATCACATCAGGAACATGTCATTAGCTTGGAAAATCTTTAGTTTCTTGGTGTAGTAAGAAACAGAACTCAGTTGCATTATCTACTGCCGAAGCAGAATATATACCTGCTGGTAGTTTCTGTGCACAAATTCTGTGGATGAAACACACCCTTTTGGACTATGGATATGTTTTTAAATATGATTCAATCAACTGTGATAACACTAGTGCAATAAACATCTATAAGAATCTTGTATCTCACTCTAGAACCAAACACATAGATGTAAGACACCATTTCCTAAGAGATCACTATCAAAAAGGTGATATTTCTCTTGAATTTATTGGCACTGAACATCAATTGGCTGATATTTTCACTAAACCTTTAAGTTCGGATAGGCTAAGTTACATTAGGCACGAGCTGGGGATGATAAATTCTCACCGATGTGAAAATTCTCACCGATGTGAAATTCTCACCGATGTAAAATTCTCACCAATGTGAAATTCTCACCGATGTGAAATTCTCACCGATTTGAAAATCCTCACCGATGTGAAAATTCTCACCGATGTGAAAATTCTCACAGATGTTGAAATTCTCACTGATGCTATGTTTTAAAACTTCTGTCTGCCGCCAAGAATATGAATCGCTTTATTTTGTTTTATCTTACTCTATTTTAGTCGTTTATTTGGAATTCCTAAATGATAAAACTAAGCCTAAGCCACTTCCTACCTCACCGAGCTCAAAATCTCTCACCTTCGAACCTTAGCTCCCAAATCGGCCAAGAACCCTAAACCCGTGATGGAAAAAACTAAGCTTCCTACCATCAGAGATGAAAGTGTAGAACCAAAAGCTAAGAAGTAGAGAACACAGCATAAAGCCAGTGTTAGTGAAGTCAGAACTAGATCGGGAAAGCGACCAGTGAATCCTCACTTGCAGAATAGAGACATAGTAATCGAGAAGGAACTGTGCGTGGAATGGCTACTGCCTAGCAAATCGTTAGTACTCGATATTCTGGAGGACTAGAAATGGGTGGATTGTTTCTCGAATAACAATGGCCCATACTACCCGAAGTTGGTAAAATAGTTCTATGAGTTTGTAAGCTTCGAGAAGTCTGAAAATGAAAATCGGGTAAGCTCTTTTTTAAATGGAAAAGAGATGTCTTTTTCTTCAGTAGAGTGGGCTAAGTGTTTAAAAGTACCACATGAAGGTGTCTCTGGTTACGTATCAAGAGCAATTCCACCTAGCAGTGACATCTTTGATGATGAAACCGCCTTAAAAGAGCTGACCGGTAATGGGAATCAAAGGCAAGTGGTTGCTACTGAAATGGATGGAGAGAATCGACTGCTCTTCAAGTTTGTTCAGCATGTGTTGATACCGAGGCGAGGAGATTTTGAAAATCTGAGATATCAAGATATCAATCTTCTTCATCTGCTAAGACATGGTGTGAAAATCAATCTCTGCAGATTGTTAATGTTACAAATGGAAGACATGATTAGACCAAAGTCAAAGACTAACGCTTTATTCTTTGCCAAGATGATTTCAGTAATGATAAAAGTGAAAGGAATAGCTGAGTCTCAGGATGAGATAGTTGTAGTCAGAAATAATTTCTGCATCACCTCGACTGTTTGTAAGTACATGAAAATTAACTGGAACCCATGGAAGGGAGAATGGGTCAGTGATGATCAGAAAATATATGATAGTTTTAATCCTATGGATCATCCCTCAAGACCAAAGGATGAGAGAGATCCGAGTCTGAGACCTGATGAAGAGGAACCTATTTATAGTACTGAAACAGAAGAAGAAGAAGAAACTCCCATGGATGTTGGAGGAGATCCAGACTTGCCCCCAAGTTCTGTTGCAGAATTGGTTTATTCTAGGAAAGGAAAGGTGGAGGAAATTTTGTCTACTTATGAGGAAGACCAGTCTGTGCATCACCAAGAAGAAGATGAAAAGGAGAATGTATCTGAATCGTATGTTTCTGGTAGTTTAAGTATGAGTCCTTTGATTGGAAGCTCAGCTATGCCGACTGCTGAAGTAGAAAGAGATACAGAAGAAGCTGTACCTGTATCAGACGATCTTCTAGATGCTGCACCGATGGATCTTGTAGTAGAAGATTATGATGAAGAGAATCCAGCACTGAATGCTGTTGTGATACATGAGAATGCACCCATTGAGGGGGAGCATCAATCTGTTCTTGGAAATGTTACAGTAGCTGTTGAGTTTGGAGACTGGGTAGAAGACCCAGGGTTTATAGTCTGTGGATTGGATTATCTGAATTCTGATAATGAGATGTCTGTGAATAGACCGAAGACCAATTATGATCTTTCTTCTGAGTTGTTGCCCGATAATGTGGTCAGATTTCATGATCTGAATAAGCTGAAAGAGGACCTCAAATCCAGTTTTGTTGAAGAAGTGAAGTTAATGGAAACCTCTCTTTCATCCTCAATTCAATAAATAATGACTGATTCTGTAGTTAGTTTGGCCTCAGTAAAGGGATCTGCTGCAGTTGTCCCTAATGATTTTGTCTCTAAATCTGATCTTGAATCCATGAAGAATGAGCTGAAAGAATCATTCAGTGTATCAGTTGCTGATATGAAGCAAAGCTTTGATGAAGAAATGAAAATGTTAGGGAAATCCTTCGAGCTCTCTCTGGCTTGTAATTTATCTTCTTTTGTGTCTGAGCTTATGGAAGAAGTGAAAGAGTTCCAGACTCATTCTTCTAGAATCGAAGTAGATCTTGAAACCTTACAGAAGTCTGCTACTGCTTTAGACTCTTATATGAGCTCCAAGTCTCAAGCTGACAAGGACCTAGCTTATGTGAAGAGTGTAGTAAGCCAGTTTGTCTCGGTGTTTGAAAGTTTCAAAACCTCAGTGAAGGATCACGTTCAATTACAGGACTCTCAAGTTCAAATCCTAATCAGTGGTTTGTCTAAGAGTTTCAAAGAAACTGTTTCCTTCTCTCTTGGCCCTCTCACATCCAAACTATTAGTTGACCTGAATCTAGTTCGAGATATGATGAAGGAGGAGATTGGTTATATTTCAACCAGTGGCTCTGTGGACTCATCAGAGTTGAGCCGAGTGGTGATTTCTACAAGAGATTCTGCTAGAGAAATAATGAAGATTGTTCAAGATTATATGAGAGAATCCTCTGCCTCTCCGGAATCCATAAAGAGCAAAGTGGACTACTACTTCACCAGAATTTTCACCAAGCATCAACTCGATCACCACTTCAAGCTGATGTTGGAACACATGAAGCTCCCTCCAGTAACTGAAGCTTTTAGAGAACAAGTGATCCAACTAAGACAATTGACTCATGACTTGGAGAAATTCATGGAGAACAAAGATAATTTCATCTCTGCTATGGAAAGAGGAGGAGGAAGTATTATGGATTTTAGAAATCTGTTTCTGCCCTTCTTGCATGTTGATGCCAGACCAGTCATCGTTCCTCCTGCTTTGCCTGCTTCTGCCTCAGCTGTTTCCACAGTCCAGCTGACTCCTGCTCAAGCTATTCGAAGCCTCACACCAATGATCACCCAAATATATTCAACCTACAGGCCTGACTCTATGTCAGTGGCTCAGCCTCCTTTGATCATTTCTGGCATTCCAAAATCCTCACTTGCATCCTCACCATCCGAACCTTCTTCTGATCCCAAAGGAAAATCTCACGTTGAAGATGTGGATTGATCCAGTGGCCAAGATTTTTGATAGGAATTCATTTGTATTCTGTTTCTGTACTTTCTGACTGCTCTAATACAGAAGAACTCTTTTTAACTTCTCATGTTTTATTTGTCTCCTATATATGCTTTCCCACTTTTTGATTATCACAAAGGGGGAGAACAATAAGCGGGGGAGAACAATAAGCGGAAAATTAGATAATGAGAAATATTTTCAATGAAGAAAAATAAGGAATAAGGGGAGACACATTAAATATTTTCAATGGAGAAAAATAAGGAATATGGGGAGACACATTTCCTTCTTTTCAATTTTATCTCTGATATTATTGTGTTTCGTTTTACCTTCGGTACCTTATGCTTGTTACCTCTGATAACTTATGTCTATATCATACTATTTCTATTATCTCTGATGTTGTTTTCTCTGAGAAAATTGAATTCAATCTTATACTCTTTACTATTATATTTTCACTATGTTAAATGCCCATATCATAAATTGTGATTATCAAAAAGGGGGAGATTGTTGACCTCGCCTGTTTTGATAATCTCAATCATGTATTCATATGTGTTGAAAATCCCAATTATGTTTTCATTCTCTATGATATTTTTAAGTATCATTGATCTATACTTTAATTCTTTCAAATCTGTGATCAAACTAATAATAATTTTTAAAATAGTATTTGGAATATGTTAATCCTCATTTATCCATTTTGTACAAGTTATAATTTGATTCTAACACAATCGGATGTGTTCTGCATAAAACAGATAAGTAATCTGCCTATAGCTACTGATAAAGAGCTACCGGTACCCAGTCTACCGATAGACTTAGTCTACCGACAGACAGAGTCACCGATATACTTAACATAGAGCTACTGATGTGCTTATAAATGTAAGCTACTGACTTACAGACAACTACCGATACAAACATAGAGCTACCGGTGTAAGTATAAATAGCTACCGATGGAATAAGAGTCACCGATGGAGGAAGCTACTGACAGACTCACAGCTACCGATACCGACGCATGGAGCTACCGACGCATGGAGCTACCGACGCATGGAGCTACCGACGCATGAAGCTACCGACGCATGGAGCTACCGACGCATGGAGCTACCGACGCATGGAGCTACCGACGCATGGAGCTACCGATAAACAAAGTCACTGATACAAGCATATACCAACCGACGCATAGAGCCACCGATAGAGTCAAAGCAACTAATGAAATTGAGCTACCGATGTCCAAGCTACCGATGCTGATTACCTACCGATCACTTGACTCACTGTTTGAATTTCTTTATTTCCTATCTATATTTAATCTATCCAACGGTCATATCATGTACATTTTAATGATTTTTCAAATATCTGATAAAGGTTTTCGGATGTCAGGAACCCGTACCTCGTACCTGCAGAAAGGAAATCTTTTCTGTCTCCTGTTGCCCATGAGATAAATACGAGAAGACTACGCTGCCCAACTATAGGAGTGTGGTGGATGGAATATACCAGAAACACAAGAATGAGAAGAATCAAGAAGAGAAAAACCAGTTCCATCAAGAACACAAGCTCATAGACAATCAAGCCTACTCGAGAAGTGTTATGTGCATATAAGATGAACACTGAAGAACTTCAACCACTACATTTTCACTGTCTATGAACCTGGAGCATACGACACTCTGTTTCTCAAACAGAAACGAGAAGAGGACTCAGACTCACTTCTGATCGAATCCAAAGGAGTCCAGAGCTACACTGAAATCACCAGAACCACTTCTAAACTCTACATATCTTGTTCTGTGATTTATTATTATACTTTTCGAGCAGTGTGTGTTATCTTCTGTATCTAACACATACATTGTCTCCTGTACTCAAACTGGAGGATTTGTAAATCCTTACCAAATTCCTGCATTCTTTCTTTCCCACGAATAACAGTGGTAGAGGTCTTGGACCTGGACAGTTGTAAACTGTTGAACCCCGATCCAGGGTGTGGATCATTTTTATATAAACTTTTGAGAGGACTAAGTCTCAGCTTGAGACTGAACCTCTTGGTTACATTTGTTGTGCCATCTCTTTCAAAGTTTTATTCCGCTGCTAATCACTTTAAAACCAATACTGTTTTTAAAGTCACTTTGATAATTAAATTAGCAAGTGTTTATGTTAAGTGTAGATTAGTAAGTTAGTTTCAAAAGATAATCACACACTCCTATATTGATTAACTGGGAATTAATCAATCCCTTGAGAATCTAACATAACCTCTACTTTAATATAAATTCACTACAGTTTAATTTATTATATTATTTGGGGGTCTTAAGACAGTGTGTTTAAATACAGAAATTTTAATTGGTACTCAATTCACCCCCCTCTTGAGTAAACCACTCCGACAAACATAATTAATAGTGATAAATTATTAATTTGAGTGGTTTTAAAGTATATTTAGAATATATTTTTACAATTTAATACAATGTTGGTCATTGGATGTAATCTCACATTTAAACCAGACATAAACAAGTGTCAATCTTTTGATAGATATTGTTTCTTAAAAACACGCTATTTGTTTTAACAACGGGATTTAATTATAAAATTAATTAATGAAACTCTTATGTTATGAATTTGGTAAAATAGACTTTATTTTTGAATTTGGAATATGAAATATAGCTTAGGATAAAATTTTGGCATTGTTCTGAAAAACAACAATTTTTGATGAATAGTGAAACTACTAAGTGGTAGTTAAAAAAACTGAATTTTTCATAAAACTTAATTTTACCGCTTCTGTGAATGGAATTTCAAAAATCCGACAGACACGGTTGATATCAGTAAGTAAAATGTGGTTCAATTAGATAAAAATAATTTTTTGGTGAATAGTAACTTTTTACTTTACCGCAGTTAATAGTAAATAGGGTAACTAAGGGTAAAAATGATATTACTATTACCCTAACACATGTTCTAATTCTATTGGATAAGTTTAAATCGACCAAAAACAAACTTAGGAATAATATATGACCATTTAGGCCCACTTGGGTTAGATTAGGACATTTATTATTAATTTATTTAAAGAAGGGTTAAAATAGTTAAAATCAACGTTTAATAAGTAAATCATTTTTAATGGGGTTATACATAAGAAAAATTCGACTATAAATATTCATTAGAAAGCTAAAAAGATTTCCTACATAATGGTATTTTATTTGTAATTATTAGACATTAAATAATTTAATTTATTTATGACACAATGATGATGCAGTAATTATCTTATTAATGAAATATTGACATAATTGATGTTATAAACACCAAAATAAATGTAATTTGAGACTTTTTATAAATTACACTAATTTTCTAGGTTACTATGATATATTAGTGTTGATTTAATAAACTTGGTTCGAACGTATAATTATGTTATGACTTTCACAAAAATCACATATCAAATAGTGTCAAAATTGACACAAAATAGTTTTTAAATCAAATATTATATTACTAATTGTTATTTTATTCCTAAAAATCTAAGGTCTGGCCAAATGACATAGATAAGGATATATATATATTAATAATAATCAATTTTGGGTTCGTTTGGCATGTTATAGTAAGTGTATTAACCATATAGTGAAAGAAAACAAAAAGACACGGTAAAAGTTAAATTATCTAACTTAGAGTTAAATCTAATTGATAAGGTTAAAATAATACCCTAAACTTGTCTAAATCCTATTTTTTGATAGGATTTCGACCCATCCCCACTTTATCTTCGAAATAAGACCCTTTGGAACCATTATAAACCGATTTTGACTTTAATATAAAATAATATTTTGAGATATTCCTAAGATGCCCCTCTCCTCCCTTATAAAAGGGCACCTCCTCCCCCTCCTCCTCACACAACTTTGAGCCTTCAAGCTCGGAAAAACCCTGCCAAAATCTCTTCTCCAATTCCCTAGTATCATCCTTGAGGTCCTGGTCTTCTTTAAAGACCATCCTTAGTTCATTAAGTGGAGGTTAAGAAAAGGCGCATCAAAAAGAGGTAATATCCATTACCGATCTTTTTCAATTTCTTTCTTCTTCAACTTCTTCTTCTTTAGTTGTTTAATGATAAAGTAAAAACATAAGTATTTAGTATATACTGATATGTTATTATAAATATGAAACAACTCTAATTAACCTTTTATCCATCCTACGGAAAAAGGAAATCACCGCGCGTGCGTACGTACAGAATACCGTCTCCACGCTGTAGTGTAATCTATTTTCCGCCACCAACATAATTGGATGGGTATAATGGTTTAATGAGTAACTATATATTATTATTATAAAGTGATATTGATACTTAAATAGTATACATACACTTCAACACAATTCCATGACCATGGGAACGATATCATCGCTCGTGCGTACGTACGGACTACTGTCTCCACGACGCGATGAGATTCATTCTCAATGATTAAACATTCATGAATGATTATAAAGTATATATAATAAGTACTAATGAAATATATGACATAATAATTATACTGGAATTATTTATATTTATATGTATGGCATCTACTTAATTCCATTCAATTCAATAAGGAAACGAAAACAGCGTTCATGCGTACGTACGGACTACCGTCTCCATGAATGGTGTATTTCTTTCCATTTACTGATTTATTATATATTTATATTATGAATATATATATATAAATCATGTTTTATATTCTGGAATTAATTAATCATGATCTATGTAATCATGTGAATAATTACAAGTTAAAAACACGAACGACAAATGAGACGATTTTACCCAAAACGCTACTTTAACATGAATTTACAAAAGAACATGTAATATAAAGTCATAAGTGGACCATATACGATATAATAACAATTAATATGATTCTGTAGTAAGTAAATAACATGATTTAAATCATTATACAGGAGGTTGGGACACTTACAAAGCCAGTCAGACCTAAGGTAAGGGGAAATATCACAATCTCATTTTTATCTGAGATTGTTTATACTTTAGCATTTACTGGGGGTATTTTATCATCCAAATCCATGTTTCCTCAATATGTAATATTATTTCCATCCACCTACAATTTTTTAATTCCAATTTTACCCTTTGGTGAATTTTTAGTAAAGGATATGAAAGGAATCTTTTGTCGTTTTTCGTACGAGGTACTTTTTTGACTTTTCTGACAAAAGTACGTGAAGAATGTTTTTTAACATACACGACATGAATGTATTTTTAAAACATTATTTCCAAGAAGCTTCCTTTAAAATTTTTCATGTTTATTTTTAATCAACTTCTTTTATTTTAGAATTGTATGACATGTTAAGAAAGGAAAAGTATTTTTGAAGTAGAAATGATATTTTCCTCAAGAATGGAGTTCAAGTGTTTTATCAAAACTATTTTCATTCTAAGAAAATAAAGGGTTCTGTTTCTATCCCTATTATTACATTTATTTGATCATGTTGTGATGGAATTATATTTATGAATTCCTTTATCTTATATGAATTGTTTTATGATGTCACGATGTTTAAGATTCCCATTTTTATTACATGGGTTATGAAATGATGTATGATTTATGATTTTGTGGCACACATAAGAATAGTATCATTATGAGATGGGTGGGACCTATATCTCCCTCCAATGCATTGGGTAACGATTTTATATCTCATGAGATAGACATGGCTGGAATGGTAGGTTATACCGGTTCAGTGAAACAGGACTGAAACGAGGGTGACTCGATTCAGAAAGGGACTTTGTCCACTAAGATAGTCTTGGCAATGAGTCATGACTAACAAGAAATGATTCTCTATGATTATGTGTGTATGCCACAAAGTTTCATGTTTTATGTTATGATTATTGGGATTACATTTCACTTCTATGATTTATCCCAGGTTATGATATTATGAGCTCTCTTTTTTGTAGGTTAAGATTTCCAAAAGCTATGTTCTTATGTATATGATGTGATTGATATTTCTTTTGTTTACCCTAACTGAGCATTTGAGCTCACCCTTTTATGTTTTCTTTTCCCCAAGATATAAAGAAAGGTTTTAGGTATAAAAAAAAAAGAAGATCTTTATGGGAGATGTTGATGATATTTCACCACGATTAGAAGATTATATTCTGAGTTTCCAAAGACACTAAACTATTACGGTCCTTGTGTGTGTGTTTTTGTTATGTACTAAGTATTCCGCAAAAGTAATGTAATGTTCTTGTAAGTAAAGCTTCGGGTCTCTACAGTTTGTATCAGAGGAAAGGTTTAGTCAACCTTTGGAAACTGGGATGCGAGAACTTTAGTGAGATCCCAAGAGATATTTCTAAGGTATGTCTAGGGATGTCCCTAAGGTTAAGTATACGTATAGGTTATAATACTAGAACTACGCTAACGATCATAGAATTAAACCTAAGATGTTAGATATTGAAGGTACTCCCCCTTTATTATGTTGTTTTCCCTAGCATGATTTTTGCCTCTCACACTATTCTTTTTGGGTTTTAGACGATGGTTGGAACCCAAAGGAACTGTGTTGATCAATGCAATGGACAATGCAATGATTGTCCTCCTGAACAAACAAATGTTATGGGAGATGGAGTGAAAAATCTTATTGCTATACTTACACAAGATATGAATCATTCTGGACTTCCAAATGAGCAGAGAAGGGAACAATATTCTATTGAGTCCTTCATGAGGCAACGTCCACCTTCTTTCAGTGGGTATTCTGATCCACTTGTTGCTGAACAATGGATCAGTACCACTAAAAAGATATTTTCAGTTCTTCAATGTTCTGAACATGATAATGTCATCTTAGCAGTATATCGTTTGGAAGGTGAAGCTGATCAATGGTGGAATCTTATCAAGAATACGAGGCAAAGAGATGAAATTGAGTCCATGGAATGTGACGAGTTCAAGAACTTGTTTTTCAGTAAGTACTTCCCTCGTATTCTTCGAACAAAGATGGAAAAGGAGTTTCTTGAGCTGAAGCAGAAGGATGATGAATCTGTTGGTATATACGAAGCAAATTTTACAAGACTTGCAAGGTATGCATCTGGCATTATCATCCAACCTGAAAGTAAAGTTGATCGATTTTTCAGTGGCTTAAAACCAAGTCTTCGAAGGGCATTAGCTATAAGAGACTTCAGTAGCGATGAAGAAATTGTGCGTTGTGCTATCAAGGTAGAAATGGAAGTTGGTGTTCCATCTCCATCTCATGGTTTTGACAAGAAACGAAAGATGAAGTTCAAGCAGAAATCTCAAAAAATGGTGAAAAGAAGATGAATGTTTCCTTATGCACAAAGTGTGGAAAGAAGCATGGTGGAGATTGTCTTAAAGGGACTAGAAAATGTTTTAAGTGTTGAAAAGAAGGTCATCGAGCATCTGAGTGTCGAAGTAATGGAAAAAGGGTTTCTAATGATGTGAATAAAGAAAAAACTGTAGAGAACGCACCACCAACACGTCAATGCTTCAAGTGCAAGGAAATAGGGCATTATGGTAATAAATGCCCTAATCCAAGGGTTAGTGATGATCAACATGAGCAACCACTGAAGGCAAAGGACAAAGGGAAGTCACATGCGATCACCATTGGCGATGTTGAATATGATAACGATGTGGTGGAATGATTAAGTGTTTATGTAATGGGATTCCAAAATAATGTTGTATCATAAAGTATTGGAATATTTATGTATTGGTCTAATGTGGTATTCAACGTAATTGAGATATTTTTGGAAATTAGATGATATGCGCATAATGAAGGGAAAACGAGAAAATGAAATGTTTAACAGTATTCATGAGCTCATGATTGATATAAGGACTAAGTGATATCATGGTTTGAGTATATAGAATTTTGAGGATTTTGGTATGTGGAAAGTGTTAACTTTTAACTGCGTTCATGTTTTCTCTAAGGTATTCAAGAGAATACATGATTAAGGACTTTGAATGTGACCAACAAAACATAACTTATGATATATGGGGATCGACGATGGTGTTAAATCTCTGGTAATCGTTTTCACTATGTTATGAGAGTGGACTGCAGTATTATGGATAAGCCTGAAGAATGGAATGGATTATGTTGGATATAAGTTAGTATTGATTAAGGATAGAAGTTTTTTTCGATATTGTTGATGAGATGTTATAGTAATATAGTTTTAGAAAAAGGACAACCTGCAGGACGGGTGACAGCCCATCGCGTCGGACAAGGCTGTGGAAATCGAACCCACAATCGAAGTACGACTGGCCTTTATCACCTACCACTGGCCTACAGGAAGTCCCTGTTTAGTAGAAACTAGTTTATTATATTAAGAAGTATGATATATGAAGTATAAGTCTATTTTAGGAACCATATAAGATTAATCTCACTATAGATCGACTTATGTATATAATTTTTGGTAACCTTTTGTTTGAGACAGATGGAATGACCCGTCATTCTATCACATGATCTGCTAACACTTCATGAATAACAAATACTACTTCATTTATTTAAGAGATGAAGTGGAAATTGTTCAAGGCATGAACAACAGTGAGATTGTACCAAAATAAAGTAAGTATTTATTCTAATTCAAATTTTCAACTTTAGGGAAATGATCTTGAAAACCAAAAATGTTGTCCTAGTGATCTTATACCGGATGAATCAGATGGTACCTTATATCATCACAAATCTATGGATTTGTGATTACTGGCTTTTCCATAGCCATGTTCTCTACCACTCTCCATCAGAACATGATGGTTAGATTTCTCTTCCATATCCATATTTTCACCTCTGTGGAAACCCGGTGATAAGTTTATTTGGGTAATCGTTACATTTCATAATTTAGTTTTTAAAGCCATGTTTTGGTATTCCTTTTTACGATGTGGGTTTCTAATAAAGAAACTTTTGAATAGTAAACTATTTATAACCCCGATGAATTTCGAGGGCGAAATTCATTTTAAGGGGGGTAGAATGTAACAGCCCGATATTTTATGAAAACTATTCTTTTTTAATTTTATTAATGTCTTGTGTTATACGCTACACCAAAAGGAGCTTTCACAACACACATCCTTGAGTTGCCTTGCATTACACGCAATCGCGACCTTCCTCGATAGCATGTGTAGTACGCAATACCGAGTTTCACTAAACAACGATATGCTATTATAATATTATTATAACTAGCCGTTATAAATAGTAATAACCCCCTTTTAAAATTTTAGAAATTTTAGCTCTCAAAATTGACTTTGTTTTTGGATTCAGAGTATCGAATTTAGCCTAAGGTGAAATTTTGGTACTTTGCGGATAGATTTCATATTCTGATGAATAGTGAAAATTACTAAATTATAATTAAAAACAACTTTTTTAATCAAAATAATTAATAGTGATAAATTATTAATTTGATTGGTTTTAAAGTATATTTAGAATATATTTTTACAATTTAATACAATGTTGGTCATTGGGTGTAATTTCATATTTAAACCAGACATAAACAAGTGTCAATCTTTTGAAAGATATTGTTTCTTAAAAACATGCTATTTGTTTTAACAGCGGGATTTAATTATAAAATTAATTAATTCAACTTCTATGTTATGGATTTGGTAAAATAGACTTTATTTTTGAATTTGGAAGATGAAATATAGCTTAGGATGAAATTTTGGCATTGTTCTGAAAAACATCAATTTTTGATGAATAGTGAAACTACTAAGTAGTAGTTAAAAAAACTGAATTTTTCATAAAACTTAATTTTACCGCTTCTGTGAATGGAATTTAGAAAATCCGACAGACAAGGATGATGTCAGTAAGTAATATGTGGTTCAGTGAGATAAAAATAATTTTTTTGTGAATAGTAACTTTTTTACTTTACAGCGGTTAATAGTAAATAGGGTAACTAAGGGTTAAAATGACATTACTATTACCCTAACACATGTCCTAATTCTATTGGATAAATTTAATTCGACCAAAAACAAACTTAGGAATAAAATATGACCATTTAGGCCCACTTGGGTTAGATTAGGACAATTATTATTAATTTATTTAAAGAAGGGTTAAAATAGTTAAAATCAATGTTTAATAAGTAAATCATTTTAATGGGGTTATACATAAGATAAATTAGACTATAAATATTCATTAGAAAGATAAAAATATTTCCTACGTAATGGTAGTTTATTTGTAATTTTTAGACATTAAATAATTTAATTTATTTATGACACAATGATGATGCAGTAATTATCTTATTAAAGAAATATTGACATAATTGATGTTATAAACACCGAAATAATTGTAATTTGAGACTTTTTATGAATTCCACTAATTTTATAGGTTACTATGATATATTAGTGTTGATTTAATCAACTTGGTTCGAACATATAATTCTGTTATGACTTTCACAAAAATCATATATCAAATAGTGTCAAAATTGACAAAAAATAGTTTTTAAATCAAATATTATATTACTAATTGTTATTTTATTCCTAAAAATCTAAGGATCGGCCACATGACTTAGATAATGATATATATATTAATAATAATCAATTTGGGGTTCGTTTGGCATGTTATAGTAAGTGTATTAACCATATAGTGAAAGAAAACAAAAAGACACGGTAAAAGTTAAATTATTTAACTTAGAGGTAAATCTAATTGATAAGGTTAAATTAATACCCTAAACTTGTCTAAATCCAATTGGTTGATAGGATTTCGACCCATCCCCACATTAGCTTCGAAATAAGACCCTTTGGAACCATTATAAACCGATTTTGACTTTAATATAAAATAATATTTTGAGATATTCCTAAGGTGCCCCTCTCCTCCCTTATAAAAGGGCACCTCCTCCCCCTCCTCCTCACACGACTTTGAGCCTTCATGCTCGGCCAACCCCTGCCAAAACCACTTCTCCACTTCCCTAGTATCATCCTAGAGGTTCTGTTCTTCTTTAAATACCATCCTTAGTTCTTTAAGTGGAGGTTATGAAAAGGCGCGTCAAAAAGAGATAATATCCATTACCGATCTTTTTCAATTTCTTTCTTCTTCAACTTCTTCTTCTTTATTTGTTTCATGATAAAGTAATAAAATAAGTATTTCTTATATACTGATATGTTATTATAAATATGAAACAACTCTAATTAACCTTCTATCCATCATACGGAAAAAGGAAATCACCGCGCGTGCGTACGTACGGAATACCGTCTCCACGCCGTGGTGTAATCTATTTTCCGCCACCACCTTAATTGGATGGGTATAATGGTTTAATGAGTAACTATATATGATTATTATAAATTTATATTGATACTTAAATAGTATACATACACTTAAACACAATTCCATGACCATGGGAACGATATCATCGCTCGTGCGTACGTACGGACTACCGTCTCCACGATGCGATGAGATTCATTCTCAGTGATTAACCATTCATGAATGATTATAAAGTATATATAATAAGTACTAATGAAATATATTACATAATAATTATACTGTAATTATTTATATTTATATGTATGTCATCTACTTAGTTCCATTCAATTCAATAAGGAAACGAAGACAACGTTCATGCGTACGTACGGACTACCGTCTCCATGAATGGTGTATTTCTTTCCATTTACTGATTTATTATATATGTATATTCTGAATATATATATATATAAATCATGTTTTGTATTCTGGAGTTAAGTAATCATGATCTATGTAATCATATGAATAATTACAAGTTAAAACCACGAATGACAAATGAGACGATTTTACCCAAAACGCTACTTTAACATGAATTTACAAAAGAACGGGTAATATAAAGTCATAAGTGGACAATATATGATATAATAACAATGAATATGATTCTGGAATAAGTCAATAACATGATTTAAATCATTATACAGGAGGTTGGGACACTTACAAAGCAAGTTAGACCTAAGGTAATGGGAAATATCACAATCTCATTTTTATCCGAGATTGATTATACTTTGGCATTTACTGGGGTGTATTTTATCATCCACATCCATGTTTCCTTAATATGTAATATTATTTCCATCCACCTACAATTGTTTAAATCCAATTTTACCCTTTGGTGAATTTTTAGTAAAGGATATGAAAGGAATCTTTTGTCGTTTTTCGTATGAGGTACTTTTTTGACTTTTCCGACAAAAGTACATGAAGAATGTTTTTTTAACATACACGGCATGAATGGATTTTAAAAACATTATTTCCAAGAAGCTTACTTTACATGTTTTCAAGTTTATTTTTAATAAACTTCTTTTATTTTAGAATTGTATGACATGTTAAGAAAGGAAAAGTATTTTTGAAGTAGAAAGGATATTTTCCTCAAGAATGGAGTTCAAGTGTTTTATCAAAACTATTTTCCATCTAAGAAAATAAAGGGTTATGTTTCTATCCCTATTATTACTTTATTTGATCATGATGTGATGTAATTATATTTATGAATTCCTTTATCTTATATGAATTGTTTTATGATGTCACGATGTTTAAGATTCCCATTTTTATTACATGTGTTATGAAATGATGTATGATTTATGATTTTGTGGCACACATAAGAATAGTTTCATTATGAGATGGGTGGGACCTATATCTCCCTCCAATGAATTGGGTAAAGATTTTATATCTCATGAGATAGACATGGCTGGAATGGTAGGTTATACCGGTTCAGTGAAACATGACTGAAACGAGGGTGACTCGATTCAGAAAGGGACTTTGTCCACTAAGATAGTCTTGGCAATGAGTCTTGACTAACAAGAAATGATTCTCTATGATTATGTGTGTATGCCACAAAGTTTCATGTTTTATGTTATGATTATTGGGATTACATTTCACTTCTATGATTTATCCCATGTTATGATATTATGAGCTCTCTTTTTTGCAGGTTATGATTTCCACAAGCTATGTTCTTATGTATATTATGAGATTGATATTTCTTTTGTTTACCCTTACTGAGCATTTGATATCACCCTTTTATGTTTTCTTTTCCCCAGTATATAAACAAAGGTTTTAGGTATAAAAAAGAAGAAGATCTTTATGGGAGATGTTGAAGATCTTTCACAACGATTAGAAGATTATATTCCGAGTTTCCAAAGACACTAAACTATTACGGTCCTTGTGTGTGTGTGTTTTTTATGTACTAAGTATTCCTCAAAAGTAATGTAATGTCCATGTAAGTCAAGCTTCGGGTCTCTACAATAATGGAATCAACAAGGAATGAAGAAGTGGAAGAAGAAAAAACTTGGAAGATGTGATGAAATATTTACCTTTTCTCCAGGTTCATCCTTTTGATTTGATCAAAAGGGATTTTTAGGTTGGATTTATGACTAAATTAAGGCCTCTAAAATGAAGTGTGGAAAGTAGAGAGGATATTTGGGTATGGTTTGGCCGAACCAAATTGCTTTGAAGGTGTGAATTTGAGATAATGGGAAGTGCCCTTTTATGAGAGGGGTAAGGGGCACCTTATGAAAAGATTAAAAGATTATTTTATAATAAAATCATTTTATGTTTATAATGGCTCCAAAATTAATTATTTAAAGTATAAGGTGTATATGGGTCGAAAACCACTCTAAAAATAGGTTTTAGATAGGTTTGTTTCACTATATTAACATTATCTTTTAGATTTAACTCTAAGATATAGAGTTTGACATTTACCCAACCTCTTTGTATTTTTATATTATATTGTTAATAAACTTACTATAAACTTCCAAGAAAACCCCAAGTGATCCATTAATTAAACAATTATCATTATATTAGTATTTTTACTGAATATTAGATTTTTAGGATTATTATATCAACCAATAATATTGTATTTGTTTTAAAAAATCATTTCTGTCAGTTTTGAAATTATTTAATAACTGATTTTTCATTAACTCCTAAAAACATCATTAAATCAAAATAAATATGTTTAATAAAACCTAACATGTCATAGAAACCTATAAAATTTTTGTACGGAATAAATACTTTCAAATGATATTTAATTTATATTTATAATATCATTTATTTGATTGTTTCATTAATAAGAAAAATATTGCATCATTATTATGTCATATATAAATATAATTATTATATATATAAAAATTATAAATAAAACATCCTGTGGTAGAAAATATAATTATATTTCTAATTAATATTTATATTCTAATATATCAATTATATAACCTCATATAAAAACTGTTTTACTAAAAGATATTTGTTTTTTTTTATTTTTGTCTTTACATTAGATTATTTAATATAAAATGTCATTACCACTCTGAAGTGGCTCCATGGGGTCCCCAAATTCGACCCAAGAATTCCCATGGTCGGAAATATATCATAAAATATGGTTAGGAAACATGTTTGGGTAATTAAATATTATTATAATATTATTATTTAATCTTATTTACTGGATTTACGCATTAACCATCGTAAATAAATTATTAATCGAAATAAATATTCATAATGACTAAAAATAAAAGTTACCTATTTACACAATTTGGACCACATGATTAAAAATATATAATCCATTTTTCCAAATTCAAAACACAGAAGTGGCAGAAATTAATTTAAAAATAAATCTCGTTGTGAAAACAAAAAGCGTGTTTTTAAGAAATAATAACTATCAAAAGATTGACACTTGTTTATGTCCAATTTCAATGTGAAATTACATAAAATGGCCAGAATTGTATTAAATGGTAAAAATATAATCTATTTATACTTCCAAACCATTAAAATTTATAATTTACCAATATAAATTAATTTTATAAAAAAGTTGTTTTCAGATAAAATATAGAATTTTTCACTATTCACCCAAATATGAAAGTTATCAGAAAAACAAAAACATTTTATTGAAACTAAATTTTTATGTCCTGATTCAAGAAAAGATGTTTATTTTGTCAAATTTAATATATAAAAGTTTCAAATTTTGGATTTAAAAAGGGTTCCCTATTAAAAGGCGGCAAAATTTCAATTTTTTTTAAAAAATAAATCTTTTATCAGAAAAAATTGAATTTGTTCTTACCTTTTGTCTAACAAAATCATAATATGGATTATAAAATTATAAGGATTATATAATGTTCCATGTTTTGTTAATAATATTCATACACACTTTTGAACTGCTAGTTTGGTAAGTCGTGGTGCTCTTGAACTCGGTGTTGCGTGTAGTGCATGTTATTGAATTACGTTGAAGAAATAACATACTATGAAATATTGGGGTGTTACATTCTTCCCTCCTTCAACAAATTGTGTCCTATAAATTTAATATTACTCTTTGAAAATAAAAGGTTTAAAATTGAAAATACCTTTGTGGGATAACCCACATCGGAAATTGAGTTAATAAAATTTAGTCTTAATTAGACGAAAGATGAAATAAAAGGGTCACCACCAAATTATTATCTCGATTTGGAGAAAATTGGTGGAAATTAGATACACATAATTGGATGAAAATTGTAAATATATATAGGCAGTTATTGATGTCATCAATCACAAACAAGTGTAAAATTAAGGGCCTCAAATCCATCAATCTATGATGATTTAAAATACCATCGGTTCAACCAAACATCAGGTGTTTGTATAACAAATTTTTCGTTTTAAGATCAATTACCTATATTTTTTGAATTATTTTACCAATAAAATAAGAGGAAAAAATTATATATATATACATGAAAAGTTGAGTTTCATCCTTCAACTTAATTCCTACCATAAACTCCTCTTTCACTCTAATATATTTCAAAAAAATATTATATTTATCCTAATCATAGAGTGCTCCAAAAACAATGAATTTATAATTCACCTATCAGATCCTTTAAGAAACTAGATTATACAATATAGGGACTTCATGTAGTCTAGCGGTATGTGATAAATCCCAATCGCACTATAGTTGTGGGTTTGATTCCCGCAGCTTTTTCTGACGCGACAGATTGTCACATGGTCTGCGTGTTGTCCTTTTTTTAACATTACAAAAATAACCATAGCAATAGTATCCAATTTCAATCAAAATCCATTCCAACCATTAGACTTATCCAAAATACTTGTGTTATAACTCACAGTCCAAAATATATATGGATGTTAAACACAAATAAGATCCTTTTTTCCACGTAATAACATGTGAATACCTTTATCATGTATTCTGTTAAAACATTGTAACCCCCTGAATTACTGTAAAACCATATTGATTACATTCATGCTCCCTTATTATAATAGAATACTGGAGATAATCCTTATATAAAAATTTTCTATAAACCCAAACAATGATGGAATATACAAATCATTAATCAGTTCCATGATATTCAAAATATCCAATATAATTTATCCAAATCAACCATCTCTTATTCCAAAATTACTACCTTAGTATCAGGATCATATTAAGGTTTATCATTCCTCCAACCATGTATTTTCCAAAAAAAAATAACATGTTGTTGACTCACTTTTAATAGAACCATATAATCTCAAATTATCAATGAAATAGTACTGCAGTACAATCCTTATTTATTTCCATAATTCATATAACCATTACATCGTTGATAAAACCCTCAAATGGCACAACACATTAATAACAACATAAGAACTCTTAATCATTCCTCTACATCTATGGTAGTATCATAACTTGATTCTAATCCAATAGCAGCATTTGGGGAACACTCTGATGATTTGGACATTGATTTCTGTAGTGTTCCAACACCTTGCAGAGGAAGCATTGAACATTTGAATCATTTTTTCACCTTTTCAATCATGTACTTTGTGTTCATTTTCTCCACACTTATAACAAATTCACATTCCATTTAAGCATTTACATAGGTGATTATTTCCACAATTATCACATATAAGAAAATCATTATTTCCCTTATTCCCATTATCCATCATTCTCTTTACCATATTTTTCTTCTCTTGCTTCCAATTAAAGACATAGAACTCAGAAAATTCTTGCAATATATTATTAACACATTATATTATTTCTTTATATGATGAGAATACATGGCAGACTATTTCCTTTTTAATGTTATCCTAATACCATGAAATATATGATCCTTGTTAATCTTTCGATTATGCGTTTTGCTGTAATTATCATTCCTTCTACTAGGCACCATTTCTATACAGTGTTATACGCTAGATCAGTTTAGGAATTGTAAGGAATAATTCCAAACTAGTAAAATACCTAATGAAAATTGAACATTTTATGGATATAATCAAAAATCATAAAAATATTTTCCTTGAAAAAGTATATACTCATAAATCATTCATAATGTTTTGTAAAGAAGATGAGAATTATACTAAGCATATCCCTTGGGAGTGTTGTAACCAAGAGTGCAGCAGGGTCTGTTGTTGTGCAACAGTTCCCGTTTGAGTCTAGAACAAAGCAGTGTTTTCGGGTTTTACCCCTAGGTACATCTGCGCCAGATCTGCTTCTACTTTCTCATATCCAGATAGGGATGTATTTTTTGGAAAAATCACAAAATAAATACAATACCAAAATTCTAGGATGTTCTTCTATATTAATGCTCAATGTCTATCTTAGGGATATGTGCTCTAATAAGAGTTTATCTAAATCGAGTTTCCAAGGTTTGTACTAAAATTCTATACCACCAACTATAACACCCCGACCGCAGTTACACAGAGTCGGTGCATTATTCTAATACATTTGAAGTATCTCAAGAAATCATGACCCGAACGTCCGATCGGTTTAGTATGATTAGAAATGAGATTTATACAAAAGTTCGACGTTATAACATGAAAATAAATACAACACTAATTCATTACATTAGAAATATCATTGTCTCATAGATTAGGGCATCATGTCAATCATAACTCGGTTTTTCATATCCTAGGAAAATGAACAATAAGAATGCGGTGAACTAAAATGCTTAGTAAGGGCAAGCAATACAGTGGAAGATGAAATTAATATTATGAATGGTGAATAATTGGAAACACATGACTTTACCAATAATGAACATGATCACGTTTATAGAATGAATATGAGCTGAGTAAATAATTCCATAATAAAATATATTCATGGGGATTCTACTAGTCGAATGATCACATGAACCATCAATATTATTTTCAAAATGAGGGAATGTATAATGCCGGACATCCTGAAACATTTTGTCATAGCCTAGGCCAAGAAAAAATAAAATGATTAAGGCCTTAACCATAACCATATATCAAATTGCGAAAGGCCTCGACCAGTTCCATGTCTAGTTGTCTCATGAAACCTACCCATGCAACGAGGAGCTACAGCGGGCTTCACCCATCACATACTATGTCCAGTACATTCATCATATTAAAAGGTTTAAATATTACATAAACATTCATATTAAGAAAAGTATAAGAATGTCAATTCTTTAACCATAAACCATGAATGGTATAAAAATAACACATCCACACTCAAACATTTCGTGAAACATTCAGTATAATATGGATGATTTGTATCATAATTAATCGACTTAAAACAAGTATAAAATCCATCAAAGGATGTTGACAGAGATTAAATCAAAACTATTTGAATGTAATATCTCTTTATTTTTTTGAAATCATATAAAGTTACATAATTATAAAATAAAACATTTATTTTGAAAATATTCATAAAATATTTTAAGGGAAGCTGTGACGATGTTATAACAGTAGAGAATAACCGCACCCGCCGTATAAGTTAAAAAAACATTCATACTTTAATTTTGTCAAAAAGGTCCTAAAGCACCATGTTTGGAAAATGACTAAAAGATTCCTTTCAAAACATATAATTTCAAATAATTGTGTAAATGACATTAACCCCTTGTCTAGTAAATAGTAAAAAAATAATTTTAAATACATTTTGGAGAAACATGGATGTGGATGATAAAGAGGTCCCATAAGATACTTATGTAAAAACAACATCAGATAATAAAGAGATTGTGAAATAAACCCTTAACTTGAACTTTTACATGAACGTTAACCACCTGTATAATGGTGAAATAATTTTTTATTAAATCATTAAAGAACCATATACACTAATATGATATCATGTATGATCTTTTAATATTGCATTGTTAAAAATATTTTAGTATTATCGTCATTTCGGGTGTTAACACTTTCGTTTTCCATTGTATGATTTGTTATTTTAGTAATGTTTTATATGGATAGGTTGTAAATTATTCATATTCAGAATGATATTAAGTCTTTAAACGTTATTTTTAATCATAAATTAAAAATTACTCTGGAATGGATATGATGGGGAATGAATCTCATCATTTTTGTGAAGACGTTAATACGTACGTACGCACAAGAAAAAATATAATTCTTTTGAAATTAAAATCCTATATAATTGGATAGTATATCATATATAAATATCATTATCATGTTTTATTTATAATTTACATCAATTATACATCATTATTATACCCATCCAAATAATAATGTAATGAATAACAACTACACCACGACGTGGAGACAGTAATCCGTATGTACGCACATATGATGACATGTAATTCAATGGATGGATAGAATAATGAATATGGTTGTACCATAATTATAATAACATAAAATTATATATAATATACAGGATTTATTATTTTATAAAGGAAAAACAAGGAAATAATAAGTGGAAGAAGAAAAGACATGAAAGCGGTGATGAAATATTTACCCTTTCTTCTGGTTATTCCTTTTGTTTTGATCAAAAGGGCTCCATAAGATGGCTTTTTGAATAATGTAAGGCCTCTATGATTATACCGACCCACACTTTACAAACATTTTTTTTACTTCAGAATTGAAGTACACTTATTACAACATATAACAAAACCCAGAAAGGGCCGTATAGGTATAGAGTCTTTCGAAATTGGGAAACATAAACAACTGGTTCATAAAGCATCTAATTTGCCTTCTATTTATTTCATCATATCTACAGTTCCTTTTGGCATATGCTATTTAATAACGTTCTTCTTGACCTGGGGAAACAAAACATACAAAAGGGTGAGCTCAAATTCTCAGTAAGGGAAAACAAAAGAAATATCAATCACATCATATACATAAGAACATAACTTTTGGAAATCTTAACCTGCAAAAGAGATCATAATTTCATAACATGGGATTAATCATATTAGTGAAATGTAATCCCAATAATCAAAACATAATACATGTAACTTTTTGTCATACACACATAATCAATGAAAATCATTTCTTATTAGTCCAGACTCATTGCCAGGACTATCTTAGTGGACAAAGTCCATTTCAGAACCGAGTTCATTCCTCATTTCAGTCATGTTTCACTAAACCGCATTAACATGCCGATCCAACCATGTCTATCTCATGAGATATAAAATCTTTACCCAATTCATTGGAGGGAGATATAAGTCCCACCCATATCATAATGATACCATTCTTATGTGTGCCACAAAATCATAAATCATACATCATTGCATAACCCATGTAATAAAAATGGGATTCTTAAACATCGTGACACCATAAAACAATTTATATAAGATAAATAAAATTCATAAAAATAATTCCATCACAACATAATCAAATCATTGTAAAAATAGGGACAGAAAGAGAACCCTATAGTATCTTATATGGATAATAATTTTGATAAAACACTTGAACTCCATTCGTGAGGAAAATATCCTTTCCACTTCAAAAACATTTTTCCTTTCTTAACATGTAATACAATTTTAAAGTAAAAGAAGTTGATTAAAAATAAACATGAAAACTTGTAAATGAAGCTTCTTGGAAATAATTTTTTAAAAATCCATTCATGTTTTATAAGTAAAAAAACATTCTTCTTGTACTTTTGTCGGAAGAGTCAAAAAGTACCTCATACAAAAAATGACAAAATTTTCCTTTCATATCCTTTACTAAAAACTCACCAAAGGGTAAAATTCGATTTAAAAAATTTTACGTGGATGGAAACAATATTACATATTGACGGAACATGGATGTGGATGATAAAATACACCCCCGCAAATACCAAAGTATAAACAATCTCGAAAAAAATGAGATTGTGATATTTTCTCTTACCTTAGGTCTCCTGTATAATGATTTAAATAATGTTATTGACTTATTCCAGAATCATAATTATTTTAATGATATCATATATGGTCATATTCTTAGCTTCTTTTTAGTAATATTTCATTACTACTTGTTTTTCGGGTGTTTATTACTTTTTGTTCTTATGCATGTTTTGTCGAATAAATTCTTAGTTTCCTTTTTTAGGTTATAGATACCACATTTAAAGAATCTTATTAGTGTAATATATATCATATTAACTCATTCAATTCATTTATATAATCATTATTCAATGAAGATCATGTAGAACGAGTCACATCACATCGTGTAGACGGCATTCCGTACGTACGCCCGAGCGATGATATCATTTCCATGATCATGGAATTGTATTGGAGTGTATGTATACTATTTCAGAATCCATATCACATTAAAATAATCATATATAGTCATTATTTACACCATTATACCCATACAAGTAAGGTGGTGGTGGAAAATAAATTACACCACGGCGTGGAGATGGTATTTCGTACATACGCACGCGTGGTGATTTCGTTTTCTGTAGGATGGATAGATGGTGAAATAGGGTTGTTTCATACTTTTAATAAAATTTCAGTATATGACTGATACTGATGTTATTACTTCATAATGAAACAACTAAAGGAGAAGAAGTAGATGAAGAAATATAGTTGAAACAATCGGTAACGAACATTACCTCTTCTTTGAAGCACCTCTTAGAGACCTCCTTTTAGGGAAATAAAATTGGTCTTTGAAGAAGACCAGGACCTCTAGTATGTTTCTAGGGAAGTGGGTAAGTTAAATGGGAAAGGTATGATAGAGCTTGAAGGCTCAAATTGGTGTGATGAGGAGAGGGAGGAGGTGCCATTTTATAAGGGAGGAGAGGGGCACCTTTGGAATAACTAAACATATTATTTTATTATAAAGACAAATTCGGTTTTTAATAGAACCAACATGATATATTTCTAAGATAAGGTGGGGATGGGTCTAAATCCTTTAATCTAATAGAATTTAGTAAATTTTATGTCATTATATTAACATTATCTTTTAGTTTTAACTCTTAGTTAATTAGATTCACATTTACCATGTCACATTCTATTTTTATATTATATAGTTAATAAACATACCATATACATCCAAGCAACCCCCAAGTGTTCCCTTAATGATACCCCTCTCATGATATAAGTATCTTGGCCGAACCTCATATTTTGAGGAATATACTAACAATTAATAATATAATATTAGTTTTAAAAACTATTTTATGTCAATTTTGACACTATTTCGTAATTGATTTTTGTGAAAATCATAACAGAATGATTAGTTCGAAAACAATTAATTAAATCAATAATAACATGTCATATTGACATAGAAAATTATTTTAATTCATAAAAAGTCTCAAATTACATTTATTTGGGTATTTATAACATCAATTATGTCAATATTTCATTAATAAGATAATTACTGCATCATCATTGTATCATAAGTAAATTAAATTATTTTAAGTCTAAAAATTACAAATAAAATACCCTCATGTTTTAAATCTTTTTATCTTTATAATTAATATTTATAGTCGTATTTAGATTATGTATAACCCTATATTAAAAATGATTTAGTTATTAAACTTTGATTTTAACTATTTTAACCCTTCCTTAAATAAATTGACAATAAATGTCCTAATCTAATCCAAGTGGGACTAAATGGTCATAGTTTATTCCTAAGGTTGTTTTTGGTCGAAATACACTTATCCAATAGAATTAGGACATGTGTTAGGGTAATAATAAGAACACTTTTACCCTTAATTACCCTATTTACTTTTAACCGAGGAAAAAAAGTTAAAAGTTACTATTCACCAAAAAATATTTTCATCTCATTGAACCAAATTTTAGTCCTTGATATTAACTGTGTCTCTCAGATTTTCTAAATTCTACTCACAGAAGCGGTAAAATTATTTTTTATTATAAAGTCAGTTTTTTTTAACAACCACTTAGTGGTTTCACTATTCATCAAAAAATGAAAGTTTCTATAAAAATACCAAAAATTAGGCCTAAGATATATTTGATATTATGAATTAAAAAATGATGTCTATTTTACCAAATTCAAAACATATTAGTTACATTATCTAATTTAAAAATTAATTCCCGTCGTCAAAACAAATAGCGTGTTTTTAAGAGATAATAAATATCAAAAGATTGACACTTGTTTATGTCTGGTTTAAATGTGAAATTAAATCCAATGAACAAAATTGTATTAAATTGTAAAAATGTATTCTAAATATACTTTAAATCCACTCAAATTAATAATTTATCATAATTAATTATTTCGATTAAAAAAGTTGTTTTTAATTAAAATTTATTAATTTTCACTATTCATCCGAATATGAAAGTTATCCGAAAAGTACAAAAATTTCACCCTAAGCTAATTATGATATTCCGAATCCAAAAATGAGGTCTATTTTGAAAAATAAAAATTAAAAAATTTCAAAAAGTTGTTATTACTATTCATAACGGCTAGTTTTAATAATATTTTAATAGCATATCGTTGTTTAGTGAAACTCCGTATTGCGTACGACGCAAGCTATCGAGGAAGGTTGCGGTTGCGTGTAAAGCAAGCCAAGCTAGTGTTGTGTGTAGTGAAAGATTCCTTTGATGATTTATATAACATAAAAACAAAATATTTCTCCTAAAAGTCTCGGGTGTTACATTCTACCCCCCTTAAATTGAATTTCTCCCTCGAAATTCGTCACTTGTAACAAACAGATGAGGATCCCTCTCCCTCATGATATCCTCAAGCTACCTGTAGATTATTCTAATTGGTTATTCCTCCATAAAACATTCACCAAGTGAGTGGCCTTGTTCCGTAGGACTTTTTCGCTACGATCCAGAATCTCAATCGGTTATTCTTCATAAGAAAGATCTTGGTCCAGCCGTACAACATCTGAGCTGAGTACATGTGAACGATAAGGTATGTACTTTCTCAAGAAAGATACATGGAACACATCATGAACTTGAGAGATATTCGGTGAATGTGCTAATCGCTAAGCTACCTTTCCAACACGATCCAGTATTTCGAAAGGACCGATATATCTAGGGCTCAACTTCTCCTTCTTTCCAAATCTCATGACCCTCTTCTAGGGTGATATTCGTAAAAACACTTTATCACCCACTTCAAACTCTAGGTCTTTTCTTCGGTTGTCGGCATAACTTTTCTGTCGAATTTGAGCTACTCTTATGTTTTGTTGAATATATCAGACCTTTTCTGCCATCCCATCAACAAGATGAGGTCCTAATAGCTTTCTTACCCCAACTTCAACCCAGCAAGTTGGAGTCCTTCATTTCTTTCCATAGAGAGCTTCATAAGGATCCATCTGAATACTGGATGGAAAGCTAAAATTATAAGAAAATTCCACCAATGGTAGGTGTGGATCCCAACCACCTTTGAAATCCATAGAGAAAGCTCTCAACATATCTTCTAGAGTTTGAATTTTTCTCTTAGACTGACCGTCTGTTTGAGGATGATAAGCAGTACTGAAACTCAAATATGTATCCAGAGTATACTGAAGACTTATCCAGAACTTCAAGGTAAATCTCAGATCCCGATCAGATATAATAGAAAGTGGTACACAATGCAATCTTACCACTTCCATTACATATATCTTGGCAAGTTGATCCAAAGAGAAATCCCCTCTAATAGGAATGAAGTGTGTAGACTTTGTAAGACGATCAACTATGACCCATATAACATTATTTCTTTTGGATGTTTTAGGAATTCATGTGACAAAATTCATAGTGATGTTTTCCCATTTCCATTCGGGTATGGGTAATGGTTGTAACATCCCCTTAGACTCCTGTCTCTTAGCTTTAACTTGCTGACAAACCAAGCATCGAGAGACATATTCAGCAACATCTCTTTTCATGCCATCCCACCAGAAGTACTCTTTCAGGTCCCTATACATCTTCATGCTTCCAGGATGAATTGAAATGAAGAACTATGAGCCTTATCTAGCAGCTCCTTCTTTAATTCAGGGATGGGAGGAACACAACCCTGATTCCCGAACTTTATTATCCCATCACAATCAAGGTTGAATTCAGGAACATTTCTCACCTTCTTTTGTAACTCTACATCTTCTTTATGTGCCTCTGTAATCTTCACATGTATAGATGGTTGAACATTCATTTGAGAAAGATATGATTTTCCCCCTTCCATTATAATTCCAAGATCTATCCATTGTAAATCCAAAAATATTGGATCTTTTGTGATCCTCATCATGGATAAACTGGCATGGTCTTGTCGACTTAATGCTTCTGCCACATTGTATTCTTTCCCAGTGTGGTAATGAATTGAGCAGTCGTAATACTTAATCAGCACTAACCATCTTTGTTGGCACATATTCAGCTCCTTTTGTGTTTAAATATACTTTAAACTTTTATGATCAATATAAATGTCACACCTTTCTCCATAAAGATAATGCCTCCAAATCATTAATGCAATGATTACCGTAGCTAACTCCAAATCATGAGTTGGGTAATTTTGCTCATGGATTTTCCACTGTCGTGAGGCATAAGCTATCACCATATCATTTTTCATAAGAACACACCCCATAACCTTCTCGAATACATCACTGTAGATCGCAAACCTTTCTCCGCTACAAGGCAGTGTGAGCACAGGTGCACTGGATAACCTTCTTTTCAACTCCTTGAAATTCTCTTCACATTCCTCCGTCCAAACAAACTTAACTCCTTTCCGAGTCAACCTGGTGAGTGGATTAGATAATCTTGAAAAATCTTTCACAAAACATAGATAATATCCAGCCAAACCAAGAAAAATTCAAATCTCAGTTACTGTTGTTGGTCTCGACCATCCTTCGATAACCTCTGTTTTTTTGGATCCATAGATATCCCCTCTTTTGAGATTATGTGAAACAAAAATGAATCTTTTTGATGCCAAAATTCACACTTGGTAAATTTGGCATAAAGATTCTCCCTTATCTGGGTCTTCAATATAATTCTCAAGTGATCTTCATGTTCTTCCTTGCTCTTAGAATATAAAAGAATATCATCTATAAAGACTACCAAAAATTGATCAAGATAGTATTTAAAGACTATATTCATAAGATCCATGAAGATAGTAGGGGCATTAGTAAGACCAAATGTCATCACTATAAATTCATAGTGTCCATACCTTGTACGGAAAGCCATCTTAGGTATATCCTCCCTTTTGACCGTTAATTGATGATACCCTGAATGAAGATCAATCTTGGAAAAGTATTGAGCTCTGTATAGATGGTCAAATAAGTCATCAATGCGTGAGAGAGGATATTTGGTCTTGATAGCGATCTTGTTAAGTTCTTGATAATCAATAGAGAGTCTTATTGATCCATATTTCTTCCTAACAAACAGAACAGGTGCTCCCCAAGGTGACGCACTAGGGCCTATGAGTCCCTTATCAAGATTCTCTTGGAGTTTCTTCTTCAATTCCTGCAACTCAATTAGGTCCATTTAATAAAGTTTCTTTGAAATAGGCAAAGCACCCGGAACGAGTTCTGATGAAAACTCAACTTCACGATTTGGTGGAAGACCCGTAAATTCCTCTGGAAAGACATTATCAAACTCTCGTAAAAGAGGCATATTCTTAATCGTGAGTTTCTCTCCAGCCATTTGATATAAATAACCCTCATTTAGTGGAATCAAGACCCATAAGATGGAAAAAATTTCCACATGAAGGTTATGTCCATCCTTGCATTGATAGACGATCATAGATTGATCTAGAATATGAAATGTGACTTCCCTTCTTGGAAAATTTATATCAGATCCATATAAAGAAAGCCAATCCATGACATGAATGACATCAAATTTCACTATAGGAAGGATCAGAAGATTTTCAGGAAGCACATTCCCACAAACTTCAATCGTCGAAGAATTATAAAATTTTGATGCGACTGTTGTGACATTCGGGGTTGTCATAGCTAACTCAACATCTAATTGTTGAGGTAATATGATGATACTCTTAGAAAATTCTTCATAATTAAAAGAGTGGGTGGATCCATAATCAAATAAAACAATTTCTACTTTAGAGTGGATGGTAAGTGTACCTTTCACCACATCATTATCGTACTCCACATCGCTGATAAAAATTGCCTGTGACTTTCCTTTATCTTTATCCTTAAGAGTTTGTTGATGTCGACCATCATCATCAACCCTTGTATTTTGGAACTGATTGGCATAATTCCATATCTCCATGCACTTAAAACATTGAAGTGTAGTAGGTTCATTCTGTGTATCCCTTCCTTTGTTTGTATCATTAGACATCTTCTTCCCATCTTTGCTGCATTCAAATGCCCGATGACCTTCCTTTCCACATTTGAAACATTTAATTTTCCCTTTAAGACAACTCCCTCCATGTTTCTTTCCACACTTTGAGCATAAGGGAAAGACCATCTTCTTTTCAGTGTGCTCTTTAGATTTTTCTTTGAATTCCATTTTCCTCTTCTTATCAAACCCATATGACTGATGGGTTACTCCAATCTCCATCTCAATTTTGAGAGCACATTGAACGATTTCCTCATAGCTATTGAAGTCCCTTATGTCTAAGGCCATTCAAAGACTTTGTTTTAAAACACTAAAGATTCGATTGATCTTACTCTCAGGTTGGATAATAATACCAGAAGCATACCTTGCATGTCTTGTAAAATTTGATTCATAGGTACTAAAAGATTCATCATCATTTTTCTTCACTTCAAGAAACTCTTTCTCCATCTTTGTTCGGAGAATACGAGGGAAGTACAAATTGAAAAATAAGTTCTTGAACTCGCCCAATTCCATGGACTCAATTTCATCCCTTTGCCTCGTATTCTTAATAATATTCCACCATTGATCAGAATCTCCTTCCAAACGATACAATACTAGGATGACTTTATCATGTTCAGAACATTGAAGAACTGAAAATATCTTTTTAGTAGTACTAATCCATTGTTCAGTAACTAATGGATCAGTAGAACCGTTGAATGATGGTGGACGCTGCCTCATGAAGAATCCATCAGAATGTTGCTCCTTCCTTTTCTCGTTTGGAAGTCCTGCATGATTCATAGCTTGAGAAAGTCGTGTGAGCATGGCTACAAGATTTTTTATTCCAGCTCCCATGACGTTTGTTTTCTCAGGAGGACAATCATTGCATTGCCCGTCACATTCCACATTAACACGGTTCCTTCGGCTTCTAACCATTGACTAAAACCATGAATAATTGTGCGAGAAACTCTAATTGTAATAGGAAAACCACATAATCAAGAATAAAATTTCACAATTAAGGTCTTATCCTCGGTTATTCATAGTGATTTCTAAAACACTAAGATTGTGTTCTATGCTTAGAATTATCCTTAGGTTTCTTACTAAGGCTTTCACATCCTAGTTTCCAAAGGTTGACTATACCTTTCCACTAATACCAACTATAATGACCCACACATTACATACATTGTTATTACTTCAGAATTGAAACACACTTATTACAACATATAACAAAACCAGGAAAGGACCGTATAGGTATAGAGTCTTTAGAAACTGGGAAACATAAACAACTGGTTCATAAAGCATCTACATTGCTTCCAATTTATTTCATCATATCTGGAGTCCCTTTGGGACTATCCTACATAATAACCTTCTTCATGACCTGGGGAAATAAAACATACAAAAGGGTTAATTTGGATGGAGATATAGGTACCACCCATTTCATAATGATACAATTCTTATCTGTGCCACAAAATCATAAATCATACATAATTTCATAACACATGTAATAAAAATGGGATTCTTAAACATCGTGACATCATAAAACAATTCATATAAGATAAATGAATTCATAAAAATAATTCCATCACAAAATAATCAAATCAATGTAATAATAGTAATAGAAACGGAACCCTATATTATCTTAGATGGAAAATAACTTTGATAAAACACTTGAACTCCATTCTTGAGGAAAATATCCTTTCTACTTCAATTTTTTTTTTTCATTTCTTAACATGTCATAAAATTTTAAACTAAAATATGTTGATTAAAAATAAAAATGAAAACTTATAAATGATTCTTCTTGGAAATAAATTTTTAAAAATCCATTAATTCCATATAAGTTAAAAAAACATTCTTCTCCTACCATTTTTGGAAAAGTCAAAAATTACCTCGTACAAAAAACGACAAAATATTCCTTGCATATCCTCTACTAAAAACTCACCGAAGGGTAAAATTGAATTTAAAAAATTTTAGGTGGATAGAAAAAATATTACATATTGAGGGATCATGGATGTGGATGATAAAATACACCCCAATAAATACCAAAGTATAAACAATCGCCGATAAAAATGAGATTGTGATATTTTACCTTACATTAGGTCCGATTTTCTTCGTAAGTGTCCGAACCTCCTGTATAATGATTTAAATAATGTTATTGACTTATTCCTGAATCCTAATTTTTTTTATGATATCATATATGGTCATATTCTTAGCTTCTTATTAGTAATATTTCATTACTACTTGTTATTCGGGTGTTTATTACTTTTTGTTCTTATGCGTGTTTTGTCAAATAAATTCTTAGTTTTCTTTTTAGGTTATAGATACCTCATTTACAGAATGGTATTAGAGTAATATATATAATATTCATTCATTCAATTAATTTATATAATCATTATGCAATGAAGATCATGTAGAACGTGTCGCATCACATCGTGGAGACGGTATTCCGTACGTACGCACGAGCGATGATATCGTTCCCATGATCGTGGAATTGTATTGGAGTGTATATATACTATTTAATAATCAATATCACTTTAAAATAATCATATATAGTCATTATTTACACCATTATACCCATCCAAGTAATGTGGTGGTGGAAAATAGATTGCACCACGGCGTAGAGACGGTATTCCGTACATACGCATGTGCGGTGATTTCATTTTCCGTAGGATGGATAGTTGGTGAAATAGGGTTCTTTCATACATATAATAATATATCAGTATATCAGTGATAATTATGTTATTACTTAATAATTAAAAAACTAAAGAAGAATAAGTAGAAGAAGAAATAGAGTTGAAAGAATCGGTGGCAGACATTACCTCTTCTTTGAAGGGCCTCCTAGTGACCTTCTTTTAGGGAACTAAAATTGGTCTTTGAAGAAGACCAGGACCTCTAGGATGTTTCTAAGGAAGTGGGGATGTGAAATGAGTATGGTTTGGACGAGATTGAAGGATCAAATTGGTTTGAGGAGGAGAGGGAGGAGGTTCCCTTTTATAAGGGAGGAGAGATGTACCTTTGGAATAACTAAACATATTATTTTATTATAAAGTCAAATTCGGGTTTTAATGGCTCAAAATTGATATATTTAAAAGCTAAGGTGGGGATGGGTCGAACTAATTTCATAGAATAGAATTTAGAAATTTTTAGGTCATTATATTAACCTTATCTTTTAGTTTTAACTCTTAGTTAATTAGATTGACATTTACCATGTCACTTTGTATTTTTATATTATATTGTCAATATACATACCATATACATCCAAGAGACACCCAAGTTGTCCATTAATGATACAAATATCATGATATAAGTATCTTGGCCGATCCTACGATTTTTAGGAATATAATAACAATTAATAATATAATATTTGTTTTAAAATCTATTTTGTCTCAATTTTGAGACTATTTGGTAATTGATTTTTGTGAAAATCATAATAGAATGATTAGTTCGAAAAAATTTATTAAATAAATAATAACATGTCATATTAACATATAAAATTATTGGAATTCATAAAAAGTCTCAAATTACATTTATTTGGGTATTTATAACATCAATTATGTCAATATTTTATTAATAAGATAATTACTGGATCATCATTGTATCATAAATAAATTAAATTATTTTAAGTATAAATATTACAAATAAAATACCATTATGTTGTAAATTGTTTTATCTTTATAATGAATATTTATAGTCGAATGTTTCTTATGTATAACCCTATATTAAAAATGATTTAGTTATTAAACATTGATTTCAACTATTTTAGCCCCTTTTTTAAATAAATTCATAATAAATGTCCTAATCTAATCCATGTGGGCCTAAATGGTCATATTTTATTCTTAAGGTTGTTTTTGGTCTAATTACACTTATCCAATAGAATTAGGACATGTGTTAGGGTAATAATAATAACACTTTTACCTTTAATTACCCTATTTACTTTTAACCGAGGAAAAAAAAGTAAAACATTACTATTCACCAAAAATATTTTTCATCTCATTGAACCACATTTTAGTCCTTGAATTTAACTGTCTGTCTCATATTTTTGAAATTCTACTCACAGAAGCGTTAAAATTAATTTTTATGAAAAATTCAGTTTTTTTAACTAGCACTTAGTGGTTTCACTATTCATCAAAAAATGAAAGTTTCTAGAAAAATACAAAAAATTACGCCTAAGATATTTTTGATATTATGAATTAAAAAATGATGTATATTTTACCAAATAAAAAACAAATCAGTTACATTAACTAAATTAAAAATTAATTCTCATCGTCAAAACAAATGACGTGTTTTTAAGAGATAATAACTATCAAAAGATTGACACTTGTTTATGTCTGGTTTAAATGTGAAATTACATCCAATGAACAACATTGTATTAAATTGTAAAAATATATTCTAAATATACTTTAAAACCACTCAAATTAATAATTTATCACTTTTAATTATATCGATTAAAAAATTTGTTTTTAATTAAAATTTAGTAATTTTCACTATTCATCAGAATATGAAAGTTATCCAAAAAGTACCAAAATTTCACCCTAAGCCAATTTTGATATTCCGAATCCAAAAATGAAGTCTATTTTGAAAAATAAAAATTAAAAAATTTCAAAAATTGGTTATTATTATTCATAACGGCTAGTTTTAATAATATTTTAATAACATATCATTGTTTAATGAATCTCAGTATTGCATACGACGCAAGCAATCGAGGAAAGCCACGATTGCGTGTAAAGCAAGCCAAGCTAGTGTTGTGTGTATTGAAAGAATATTTTGGTGATTTATATAACCTAAAAGCAAACTATTTCTCATAAAATTCCTAGGTGTTACAATGATTAAGGGAGGACAATGGATAGGATATTTGGGCAGGGTTTGGCCAAGCAAATGGCTTTTATGGTGTGAATTTGAGAGAAGAGGAAGTGCCCTTTTATAAAAGGGGTAAGGGGAACATTAGGAAAATATTGAAATATTATTTTATAATAAAATTATTTTCAGTTCCTAATAGAACCAAAATGTATTATTTAAATTCTAAGGTGGGCATGGGTCTAAAAAAACTCAACCAATAGGTTTTAAATAGGTTTGGGTCACTATATAAATATTATCTTTTAGATATAACTCTTAGTTAAATAGATTGACATTTACCATGCCTCTTTGTATTTTTATATTATATGGTTAGTAAATTTACTATAAACATCCAAGTGAACCCCAATTGGTTTATTAATGATATATATATATATCATTATATAAGACTTCTGGATGATCCATAGATTTTTAAGATTATTATATAAACCAAAAATATTGTATTTGTTTAAAAAACGAATTTATGTCAAATTTGACATTATTTAATAATTTATTTTTGTTAAAGTCCTAAAAACATAATTACATCGAAATAAATGCATTTAATAAACCCTAACATGTAATAGACACCTATAAAATTAGGGTTTTAAGGCATCATACTTACTTTTGACTCACATTGGGCTGGTGAAATGTCTTCCCATATACAATAGGATTCCCTTAAAATATTAGGAAGAGAAAAGTAGTCTATGAGTAGCAGAGACACTAAAATTCAGGCCGTAATAGAATATCTTATGCACCCTCTATGGGTGACATGTTCTAGGATTGTTGGCTATGAGGAAAATATAACAACAATTGTGGGAATCCAATAGTGGAAATCCACTATTGTAGAAAGGGTTGTAATATTCATTGATTTTTTCAAAATAAATCTGAAAGGATTAGTGGAAGCTAAGGTTAGGACGGGGTTGGAGTACCACAATAAAGGATACATACTCCACTTATGATAGAAACTCAAGAAATTCATGGGCATGGTCAGGGAGATGGGGCATTAAATGTCTATAAAATGGATCAAAAACCAACTAATGGTGATTGAAAACTTGTTACTATATGATGTATGGTCTTCAACATTACTTTTTTTATCTTTTTCCATTTTTAGTAGTGGGTTTCCGTATTTTTTCATGAGATATATCTGGGCATGGTGTATCTGTAGGATATGTTACCCTACCTTACCATTCAACATTGACTCATTTAAGGATATTGTTGAAAAATGAATTCTAGAATTCAATGGAGATTTCAGTGACTATATTTCCTTCAATGATATCTCATTTAGAAATACTTACAATGATTCAATTCAAATTACACCTTATATGTATCATTACAAGTGACCATGTTCTTAACCCCATTTTGTATTGAAACATGTGAGGAAGGGATTATGTTCCCAGTTTGATCCATTAGGGCTTAGAGAGAGTGCGTCAAATTTTGAAAAGGTTAATCACAACTCCGAGATGAAAAAAATTATAATCAACCATATTAGGAGAACTTTGGGGTTAACCATGGGGGATCATGTCATCTTAAGAGTGACCCATCAGTTAGGACACTGATATCTAAGGAATAAAGGAAAGCTATCAGTATAGATGGTGTGACCCTTTGAGATTATAGAATGAGTGAGGAATATAGGGTACCATTTGGAATTTCCACAATTATATTGAGGCATGCATGAAGTATTCCATGTTTTTTAGCATTGAAATCACATTCCTAATCCTACAAATATTTTTTATTTTGTTGGTATAGAGTTGGAACCTAATAAATATGTTGATCAGTGCTTAATGTGGATTACATATAGGTGAAAGAATGATCTATGAGTAAATATTGTACAACTTGTCTAAATTCTAGTGGCAATATAGAAGGTACCTGGAAGAGCTGTGGGATTGCGAGTCTAATATTTGATCTCAATTACCTTAGATGTTCGAGCAAGACCTATATAGATATTTCTCAGAGACTATATATCAATATATTGGGATAATTTTATTATCCTAAATTTTTAATGATAACAAAAACCCTAATTGATAATAATTTATATATCATTTTAAATTGTAATATATCAATAAAAAAACCTTGAATAATGTGTTAAAGGTTATTCATATGGTTAAATCAAAATTTAACACCTTTAAATATTCTATAGAATATTTTTAGATTTGAGAGATGAGTTAGGGTCAAATTTCAAGGCCCCAAGATCCTCAACACATAATGAAAAAAGTAATAAATATAGTTTATTATATTAGCATTATTTTTAAAAAATAATTGAAGATCTCTCTATTTGTATTTTATTTGTGGAAATTGAGATTACTGTTAGGTCATAGATGTGGGGTTTACCCTATGAGGCACAGAAAATTAGTTAGCATATAGTATTTTGTTAGATCTGATGAAAGGAAATGTTATTTAATATTAATTATTAATTTTTTGGAAAAAATTAATATCCTATAAACAATGATCTGTATGAGAAAAATGATATCATAGATTGGTTCAAAGCATGGGTTTCAACCTATGAAATGTATATAATTTAATCATGTTTGTTGTTTTGAAACATCAAATGTGATAATAACATTTTTATATTTAGTTTTTTTTAATTATTTAATTTTTTAAATAGTAGATACTAAATATATCTCAAACAATGTGTTGTATGAGAAATATGAGAACACTGTTTGGCCTAGAATATATGGTTTACAGTTGGTAGAGTATAACTTTTATGTGCGTCATGTTTTTGGAAACATCACATTCGTTAATAACATTTTAATATTTATTTATTTAATTTTTAGAATTTTTAAATAATAAATAAATAATTTATCTAAAATGGCGTGTCGTATGAGAAATATGAGTCCCCCTTTAAGTCCATTATGCATGGTTTACACCTGGAAGCATCAAGATTTTGTGAACACCGGGTGATTTATTAGATCTCATATAAGGGTAATATTAATTATTCAATTTCCATTCTAGTTTGTGTGGAAAATATAAAATCTAAAAAATGAATGGGTAATTAAATAATTTTATTTTCTATTAATTGTTGAGAAATATTTCTCTATGTGAGATTTATTGTGATGTTATACAATAAAAGTGACATTATTACTTGTCCCAAATAAATGAAATGGAGTTCTCAACTATAAATTGTTTAATTATCTTATATTTAATTAAGGTTATTCTTTTTTAAATGTCAATATTGACAATGATTAAATATAATTAAAATAAATAGGTAATAACTTTTATTATTACTATTAATTTGGAAAAATGTATATTTTTGGGTGACATTTTAAATTATGTTGATATATATATATATGATTAAATAGGTAAATGTGTTTCTATATATATATTCATGGGATAGATATTTATATAAATATTTTGGTGTGTATATATACAGTGTCTGTATACATATATGAATTTTAATAGACACTCTATTATTAATTAATCATGTTTATTAATGGTAAAAAATATATGATTAGTGTAATGGGGTCATGAAAAACAATGATCGGTGGCAATAAATAAATTATTTTATAAATAAAAAAATTAATATATTAAAGGTAATGAAGAAATTAAGATTTTATAGGGGAAAAGGGATGAACATGTAGATTATTATGGATGAATTCTATCTACACATCTCTTCCCATCTTCTCCCTCTCTTTTATTCTTATTATTATTTCTTTTCCAAAACTTCTCTCCATGATAACATCTCCATTATTAACCTAATTTCAATGCCATCAATTCTATTGTATTTATCTCGAAGAGAAGATGCTAAATCCAAAAAAAATTCTTTGAAGGTGGACAGTTAGGTTTAATTAGTGTTTTTAAATTTTTTTAAAATGGAGAAGTTGTTTAAAAAAATTAATATGATGTTAATTTTCAAAAATTATCAAAAAATAATTGCACATTTTTTACCGCGTTAATTGTGGAAAATTATCAAATGATAAATACACAATTATTAATACGATACTTGTGGAAAATTATAAAATAATAATTTCTCAAATTTAACAATGATAATGGTGGATGATTATTGTCACGACCCCTCCCCACAAAGTGTACCCCTCCTGGGCTGACAATGTGAGAAAGGAGATAATGACCCACGAGTCCTGCCTCCAGTAGGCCCCGGGTTGGAGACTAGCACTGAGGGTATAATAAACACAAAAATGGGAGGCATTACCCTCTAAGAGAACACATGCGGAAGAGAGAGATAAGATAGACGCCAACCAACTCCAATTCAGAACTAAAATATAAAATAAATCCATGTACATATGTGAAATTCCATGCAAAATTACTACAACCAAAAAGGGAAAACTACAAGTACCCAAAATAAAGTAAAATAGCAGTGATCACAAGCCCGAACAGCTCCTGCAACCACAAGCTAGTAGTAACCAGCCTCAAATCTAACCTGCTCTAAGTGTCCTGAAAAAAAATTTATAAATAAGTAGGGTGAGTATAATAGTATAATCAGTATGATCCCCCTCCAAGACTCTCATGAAAAAGTAATGAATGCATACTAAAGCCCAGTGAACATAAATTGAAACAAACACATCACCTAAACATGTATACTAAGTTCCCAATCTCACCATGGATACTCTCACCATGTAACACATATAAGAATATTTTATATATTAAAGAATATCAAGGGTACCCCTCTACTACTTCCCCACTAGTTTTTCGCTTTACCCCAATGACATACGTCCTGTGCAACTCTCTCTAAAGGCTTACGCGTATAAACATGGGCTAAGATCCACAATCTTCACCACATGCACTACAAAGGCTTTCCCGCAGTCACCTAGGATAATCTCCACATAGTCCTCACAACCAAAAGTTACCAGGTAGGTTATGGGAGCCACCATAGCCCACATAACGTGTATCATACGTCTGGTATTGTACCTCAATCCATTACAACCCATACATTTCGTAAGGATCCTCAAGCCATCAAACCCTATACATGTTACACCTATAGTATTCCATAGGATACTACATCAAGAATATATGTGTGGAAATAACCACAATCCATTACATCCATCTACACACATATATGGCGAAAACGAACCGATGTGCAAAAGACAGTAGTAACTACCAAGAGAAGAGAGAGGGGTGAAAGGGGGTAGTCAGCCATTCATCCTCCCACAAGAATGTTAGGGAAAACATTCCCCAGGGCTCAGAATCCCCGGGGAGAATGTTTCCCTTACCGACAGGGTGGAGTAGCATATATAAACACAGAAATTACAGAATATATATAACTCACAACCACACTATGGGAATAACCTAGTCTTTGCCTCAACTGCAGCTAACGTCTCTAGAACTCTGGGCTGCTATTTATAATAGTAGGAATCATATAATCACACAACCAGTTAAAGAACATCATTAGGTTACCTCATTCCCTTTTTCATCAATTACACTTTACATTAATTAATTCTTTACACGTTAATTGACCATGAACAAAAACCACATTTAAACTTTCTTGGAATCACATTCAACATCACATGTCCATTCTAAAGTTCTCAACGTCATCATTAAGATCCATCCAACTCCAACCCCATGGATTAACATCATTTATTCAAACAGGCATTACAGAATTACATTCCCATATTCCCAGTCATTCTAGAAAAGCAACCTACGCTACTAAACACAAGGGGGCACAACACGGTGAGTAGAGGTACTACCCGTCGAGTCATTTCTGCCTATTGCAAGTGTGTAGACCCATTCTCCCTTTAGAGGCTAAACAATAAAAGCATGTGGCATACCCCGCATGTCTTCGCCTCCTTCAGAAGAAGGGTAAGCAAGTCCAGCTGCCTTGAGGAGTGGGTAAAAGTAAAGTAGATAGAGGACCAATCAAACCACCAAGCATCCAAGAACCACATCCATCCCATTCCATCATCCCTGGTGTCCTCCCCGACACCCACATGCATAAATCGATGCATCTCTCCACTCTAGGCGTCATCCGCTGCCACAACCACAAGGCCTCCCTACCTCCACATATCACAAGACACCTCCAGGGTCACATCAAAACACAAGATATCACAGCACCCCTTCCAGGGTCACAACACAGCACAAGCAATATGAAAACAATCATTACAACAAATGAGCTCTTGGCCCTTTAACAAGTCATCCAGCCTTTAAACAACAAACACCAACAATCACATCAAATGTGCTTTTATCCCTAATTCACAATATGAGGGTAACTCCGAACCCTTCACGGAACTCAATTAAGTTATTTAATACATCTTGAATTAACAATTTCAATTCATTGGTACCATAATCATGAAATAATTCAGTAAGGTATCACCGATGATTAAACATACTTACTAGGCCAAATTTGATCAAAATCAAATTAAAACAACTACAACAGAGGCAACAACTGGATTCATTTACATGAATATTTACCGTTATCCTATTAATTATCAATTAATTCTGGGTTTACATTATTTACCAATTTCTTCAATAATAACATGCTAACAAGAAAGGCATAGATATCACACTATCTAGAAAATCAAGAGGAAAACCGTTATCACGGTACAAAGCAACAACATGCGATCAAACCAATTATTTTATTCTGGTTCATGTTTTTAATTAGGTCAATTCCAAAGTCATCCATCGGGATTACACATGCCAACAATATGACTGCACCTAAAAGAGAGTTAAGCATGAATCCCCTACCTCAAGGGTTTTAGAGGAAAACCACAACGGTCGATGAACGCCCAAGAAACCGGGTCAATTCTCCATGAATCCTCTTTAGATCTCCTCTACTAACACAACAAAAACCAAAGATCAAAATAAAAGACATTCACACACATAGATCTACCCATAACGGGCGTAGATCTAAGATCCCAAAAGAATAGGAGGCGTAGATCTATGTAGATCTAAGAAACCAAAAAAAGGATCACTTAACATGAGAAACTGGATTCGATTCGCGAAGAGAAGCCTCTGGATTGCCTCCAAAATGCTTGAGAGAGGTTCTTCCACCTCCAAGTAAAGGTAATCCTGAGTTATGGCCAATCACATGCTTAAAAATAGTGATTAAAGTCAAAACAAGTTAGATCCTCAATTTTAGGATCTCACTTCAAGTGCCCGCATGGTTATTCCGCAAGGTTTAACAAACTGTGCGCTAACCGTGCGTTAGATACATGCTCGACAACCCCTCCTCACATGGTTAGTCTGCATGGTTAGATGTTTGCAAACCGTTCGTTAGCCACTGCCTCGAAGACCAGCCCTGCATGGTTTGGCCGCATAGGTTTAGGCAAACCGTGCGCCTCCTGTGCGAAGACCATAACCCAATAGATTTCATTAAAAGTCCACCCAAACGCACCCCAAGCCACCTTGACCTTTCAGAGAACTTCCTACACCACATTTTCTCAAACGAATAGACTGGAGATATATGGGTCATTACATCAGATACCTCTCAAAACATTCTCGTCCTCAATAATCCAAAACCCACCTAAAGAGAAAACGAAATAGTGTCTGAACAACCACCCCTCGAGATACATCTCAAAAGAGATAAAGCCACCAAAGCAAAAAATGGAGCTATCTCATAAACATGAAAGTTTCATAACCATAAATGTTACTTCGATAAATGAAAAGAGTTAAACATCAAACAACTCTGGGTAGTGAGCACGTATCTGTGACTCACGTTCCTAAGTACTCTCCTCCATGCCACTGTGTCCCCACAAGACACGAACTAAGGGGATGGAACATCCACACAACACTTCCACCTTGCGGTCTTGGATCCCCAAAGGACGCTCCTCAAAGGTGACAGCATCATCAACCTCGATCTTCCCCCAATCGATGACGTGGGAGTCATCAGGAAGATAACGGCGTAGTTGTGATACATGGAAAACAACATGTATCTGACTCATCTGAGGGAGAAGTGACACTCGGTACGCCACAGCTCCAACATGAGCTAACACCTCGTAAGGCGGAAAAAAATGGGGAGAAATATTACTCCCACAACCAAACCTTCACTTCCCACGATGGGGAGTCACCTTCAAAAAATACATGATCCCCAAAATCAAACTCTAGGGGTCTCCTTCATTGGTCAGCATATGACTTCTGACGATCTTGTGCTGTCTTTATCCTCTCACGAATCACCTGAACCATCTCTATTGTATTCTGCACTACATCCGATCCGACAATTGCTGACTCCCTAACCCCAGTCTACCACAACGGAGAATGGAATGGTCGGCCATACAAAGCTACAAACGGCGCCATACCGATGGTAGAGTGAAATCTATTATTGTAAGAGAATTCCACCAAGGGTATGTTCCTCCTCCTTGAACCTCCAAAATCCAAGACATAAGAGCGTAACATGTCTTCAAGATTCTGGATGGTTCGCTCCTTCTAACCATCCGTTTGAGGATGAAAATATGTGCTAAGGCATACCTAAGAACCAATAGCATGTTGGAGACCTCTCCACACCCTGGAGGTAAAACGAGGATCTCAATCAGAAATTATCATCCTAGGGACACCATGAAGTTTCACCACCTCCTCTAGATACTGCCTCGACAAAACATCCACTGATCTTGACTCCTTGATCGCTATGAAGTGGGGTGATTTTGTTATATGATCCACTACCACCCAAATAACATCATGTCCTCCCTGAGATCGAGGTAAAACTGTAACAAAGACCATTGATATGTCCTCCCACTTACACTGAGGAATCTCTAATGGCTGGAGAATCCCACCAGGAACATGGTGTTCGACCTTCACCTTCTGGCAATCCAAACAACAAGACACAAAATCTGCAACTGCACGCTTCAACTGAGGCCACCAAAACTGACTCCTCAAGGATCAATACATCTTTGTCACACTAGGATGTACTGCTAAGGGAAAACTATAGAACTCTCAGAGAACCGTCTCACACACATCCAAGTGAACAAAAAGCCTTCCATGATACAACACTCAATGTTTCTCATCCTCCAACCAACCATCAGGGGCCTCACCACAAACAACTCTATCTCTCTAGACCTCCACCTCAAGATCCCCCAACTGGGACTCTTCTACCATATAGACCAGGGATGAATTCACTATCAGTTGGAAAAGTCACCCTCTTCCCCCAACTTTTCCCATATCAAGATGCAAAGCTGAAAGTTCTTCCATCACTCTCCATGAATCGCCGGATTCAGGCACAGTATCACTACGTGACTTTCAGCTCATCTCATTAGCTATAAAATTCCCCTTTCTAGGTGTATATGATATCTCGAAGTCATATTCCTACAATAACACCATCCATCAATGTTTTCATAAGTTCATGTCACGCTGGGAGAAAACATTCATCAAACTCTTATGAACGGTGAAATCCACAAGGCGCTCACCAATGAGGTAATGTCTCCAAAAATTCAGGGAAAAAACCATGGATGACAACTCAAGTTCATTGGTGGAATAGTTGATTTCATGGGAGAGAAACTACTGGGACCGATAAGAAACAATTGAACTCTGTTGCATGAGAACGTAACCTAGACCCAAATGAGAAGCATTGCAGAAGACATAAAACTGTACTCCCTTAGCCGGAAGACAATGGAATGGAGCACTTACTAACTTCTCTTTTAGATACTCAAAGTCTGCCTGGCACTGATCAGTTCATATGAAAGCCTGATATTTCCTGTTCAAAGCTGTCAGAGGAGTCGCAACCCGAGAGAAATTGGCTACGAACCTCCTGTAGTATCCCGAGAGTCCAAGGAAACTTCTCACATCTGAAACTATCTTGGGGGATGCCCAAGACACCACCACTTCTATCTTCAATGGATCCAGAGATACTCCCTATTGGGACACAACATTCCCCATGAAACGGACTTCTTGAGCCCAAAAATCACACTTCGATAACTTCCCAAATAGCTGATGTTGATGAATAACTCCCAAAATGTCTTGTAGATTCTCTGCATTCTCCTATTCAGATGTAGAGTATACAAGGATGTCGTCAATGAAAACTACCATGAACTTGTCCAGGAACTCATGGAACACAACATTCACCAAACCCATGAACACAGCTGGAGCATTCGTTACACCAAACGGCATTACAACGAACTCATAATGCCCATGACGACAATGGAAAGCAGTATTTAGGATATCCTCATCCTTCAAACGCATATGATGATATCATGACTGCAAGTTGATCTTTGAGAACTAACTTTCACCCTTTAGTTGATCAAATAAGTCATCAATCCACGGAAGAGGATAACGATTATTTATTGTCACATTGATTAATCGGCGATAATCGACACACAACCGCAAACTGTTGTCGGCCTTTTTCACGAACAAGATGGGTTCACCCCATAGTGACACACTTGGATGATCAATCCCAAACCACAACATAACATCAAGATACAATCGTAGCTCTCACAACTTAGAAGGATCCATCCTATATGGAGACATAAATATAGGAGACGCACCTGGCTATAGCTCGATCCCAAACTTGATCTCTCGTCGAGGGGGTAAGGCTACAACCTCTTCAAGAAAAACACCAGGGTACACCTCTACGACCCAAGGAAACATCAACTGCTGAACCTCTAAATAACTCAACATCATCTTCGACATCATGGACGATAGGGACGGAACACGCCTGTGACCCATCCGAGGATCTCTCTCACCAACAAACACCACATGCTCTCCATCTACGCCGATGAAGATTTCCTTCTTCCTGATGCAATCCACAATATCCTACACCGAATACAACCAATCGAGGTTGAGTATGACATCATAAGGTTGTATTCGTAAGCATAGGAAATCCCCCCAAGAGCAGTGTTGCCCAAACACTAGCTCACAATATCTACATATTTCAAACAAGCTAGCTCGACCTCCAACTGGCGTAGTCAACGCCAAGGGCACTGGGAGCCTATCTACCTCATGTCCCAGAGCATGGGCAAGGGTAGGTGATATGAAGTAGTGTGTTGCTCTTGAATCAAACAAGGCATGCACCAAGGTAGAAAACAAGCAAAGGGTACCTCGAATGACATCTGGCTCATCTGGTGCTGGAAATGCTAGAGCATGAAGCTTACCATGGCCTCCTCCACGGCCTCTCTGACCCTGATGACGACCACCACCAAGGCCGCACTTTGCTCTCTGTGGAAGAGGACCAATATGGGCATTTCCGTTTCCTACCACATCTACCCTATTCTGATCGAAAGCTGGTGCAACAGGTTGTTGTTGCCTCAGCTAGAACTGCATCAACAGAGGGACCTAGAGTGGAGCGCCTGGTGCATGATGACCACCCTGAATGGTTCGACACTCCCACTGCTGATAACCACGACCACCACAAGAAAAACAAGCACCTGATCCCTTGACATAAGCCTGAGAGTGGTTGCCTCTATAGAAACGAGATGGAAAGGTCTAGGACCTACCCCTAGGTGAACAGAAACTGTTCTACCCTGAAAACCTGGAACCCTAGACCACAGCTCTGCTTCGTAAGGAATCATGACCATTACTCTATCGTAACTATCCGGTCCTAGCCAAAGTCCTCTCAATAACATGTGCTCTCACTAGCACCTCAAGATATGTCTTCAACATAAATGGGGTGACCTGGAGCTGGATCTATGGATGAAAAGCCTCCTCGAAATGCTTCACCCTGGCCTCCTCATCTGGCAACAGGTCCGAAGAATATCGTATAAGGTTCCAAAAATGTATCCCAAACACTCGAACACTGGATATCCCCTGTCAAAGGGTAAGACACTCCTGGAGACTAGATGACTTTGAAGTTGATGAAAGGAACTCGGCTCTAAACATGTCTCGTAACTCTTTTCATGGGATCATGGACTCCCCACAATCCCCATGGAATAAGAGCCACCACTTCATTGATGCTCCACGCAACATTGTCACAACCATGGACACCTAGTGCTCCTTCCGAGCACGAATAAAATTGAAGCTAGTCTCGACCTCCTCCAACCTGTCTTCTGTAACTGCATCTGAAATGGATCCCTCATACTTCTACAGACTCTGGCACTGACACTCTCGGAGTGTCTTCCTCCAAGTGTCATTGTCGTCAACCTCTTCCCTGCGGCGACATGCTAGAACAGCCTGCTGAACGTCTTCTACGCAATCCTAACAAGGACGTCGTCCTGGGGCTATACCTACAAAATAACTAATAATTAGAGCTCCTAAGCCTGGAATATGGAAGATTCAACATTAATTAACTAATTGTTTTGTTTTGTTCATTTTAGGTTAACCTATCCCAAGTTCTACCCATTCAGACATAATCACAAAGAAGAATGATGCATGATCCTTTCCTAGGTCTCTACCATGAAATCATTATCACATTGTTTAGTAGCCATTGTAAACATAAAGGTCTGTGAATCAGATCATAGGGGGCCCTAAACGCCTATGTCTCAGCCGGTTTCTAGTGTTTACCTCACTTTCTAAAAATGAATTACATTGTTGCCCTACCAACCCATGGAACCTCACCTGTGCCAAAATCAAAACTCCATCTTATCCCTCAACCAGAGCTATGATACAACTCTGTCATGACCCCATGCCCAAAAACTGTACCCCTCATGGGCCATCAATGTGAGAAGTTAGATAATGACCCCTGAGTCCTACCACCAGTAGGCCCTGGGTTGGCGACTATCACCAGGGGTATAGTAAACACACAAATGGGAGTCATTACCCTCTAAGAGAACAAATGCAGAAGGGAGAGATAAGATAGACACCAAACAACTCCAACTCGGAACTAAAATGTAAAAGAAACCCTTGTACATATGTGAAATTCCATGAAAAATTACTACAACAATAAATGGAAAACTGCAAGTACCCAAAAGAAGGTAAAACAACAGCGATCAGAATCCCGAACAGCTCCTATAACCACAATCTAGTAGTAAACAACCCGATCTCCAACCTGCTACAAGTGACCTAAAAAATAGATTATATATACACCGGGTGAGTATAACAGTATACTTAGAAGGATCCTCTTCGAAGCCTCTCGTGCAAAAGTAAGGAAAGCATGGTAAAGCCCTGTGAAAAACAAGTGAAACCAACACATCACCTAAACAGCTATACAATGTTCCCAATATCACCCTGGCTAATATCACCATGTAACACATACAAGAATATATTATATAATAAATAATATCAAGGGTACCCTGCTACTACTTCACCACTGGTTTGCCGATTTTTCCCAACAACATACGTCTTGTGCATCTCTCTCCAAAGGCTTACCCATATAAACATGGGCTAAGTTCCACAATCTGCACCACATGAACCACAAAGGCATGCCTGCAGACACCTAGGCTAAGCTCCACAACATCCTCACAACCAAAAGTAACTAGGTAGGTTCTGGGAGCCACCACAACCCGCATAACATGTATCATATGTCGGGTATTGTACCTCAAGCCATTAAATCCCATACACCGTGTAAGGATCCTCAAGCCATCACAGCCTATACACATTACACCTATAGTAGTCCATAGGATTCTACATCTAGAATATATGTGTGGAAACAACCACAACCCATTACATCCCTCTACACACATATATGGGGAAAACTAATCGTTGTTCCAACAGTAGTAGTATCTACCAAGAGAAGAGAGAGGGGTCAAAGGGGGTAGTCAGGTATTCATCCTCCCACCAGAATGATGGGGAAGACAACCCCCCAGTGCTCAGAATCACCGGGTTGTAAGTTTCCCTTACCGATAGTGTGGAGTATCCTATATAAACACAAAAAGTACAAAATACATATAACTCACAACCACACTATGGGCATAACCAAGTCTTATCCTCAACTATAGCTAACGTCTCTCGGACTCTGGTTTGCTATTTCTAAGACAATGCATCCAATAAGCACAAAACTAGTTAAAGAACTTCATTAGGTTAACACAATCCCTTCTGCATGAATTCTAATTTATATTAATTAATTCTTTGCATGTTAATTAACCATGAACAGAAACCACATTTAAACTTTCTTGGAAGCACATTCAAAATGAAATGCCCCTTCAAATGTTCTCAACCTCTTCATTAAGATTCATCAAAATCTAACCCCATGGGTTTAAATTATTTATTCATACATTCATTATAGAATTACTTTCCCATATTTCTAGGAATTCTAGTAAAGAAACCTATGCTACTAAACACAAGGGAGCTCATCACGGTGGTTAGACGTACTACCCGTCGAGTCATTGTAGCCTATAGAAAAAACGTAGACTCATTATCCCTTGAGAGGATAAACACAGAAAGCACGTAGAATACCCCGCGTGTCTTCGCCTCCTTCAGAAGAAGGGTAAGAAAGACCAGCTACCTTGAGTAGTGGGGAAAAGTAAAGCAGATAAAGGACCAATCAAACCACCATAAATCCAACAACCACATCCATCCCATTCCATCATCCCTGGTGTCCTCCCCGACACCCACATGCATAAACCGATGAATCTTTCCACTGTAGGTGTCAACCGATGCCACAACCACATGGCCTCCCTGACTCCACATATCACAATACCCCTCCTGGGTCACATCACAACTCAAGATATCACAGTGCCCCTTCCAGGGTCACTGCACAGCACAAGCAACAGGAAAACAATAACAACAACAAATGGGATCTTGGCCATTTAACAAGGCATCTGACTTTTAAACAAGAAACACCAAAAATCATATCCAACAGGCTTTTAGCCCTAATTCACAACAAGAGGGTAACTCTGAACCCTTCACGGAACTCAAGGAAGTTATTTAATCCATCTTAAACTAACAATTTCAATTTTTTGGTTCCAACATCATGAACCAATTCAGTAAGCTATCACTGATGATTAAACATACATACTAGGCTAAATTTGATCAACATCAAATTAGAACAACTACCACAGCGACAACAACAAGATTCATTTACATGCCTCTTTATCTTTACCCAATTAATTATCAATTAATTCCGGCATTATATTCTTTACCAATTTCATCAAGAATAACATGATAACAAGCAAGGCATAGATATCACACTATCTAGAAATTCAAGAGGCACACCGTTATCACGGTACATAGAAACAACATGCGATCAACCAAATTCTTTTTATAAGGACTCGACCTTAAACATTACATAATATTGAATTAAATGAATAATTCACATTGAGGATCTTTTTAGGTTTAGAGTTTTAGGGAATTAGGACATAACTATTACATCTCAAAATATTACAAAGTAGGAACCTCTACCAAGAATCCACTTTTTTCATAAAATAAAAACTCTTGAAAAAAAGTCATGTCTAATTCCTTGTGAAAGAGAGCATGGCTTTTCATTGATCCTATCCTTGACCCTATTCATCTTTAAGTCCTGTGAAAAACATTTCAAAACATGGGATGGGCATAAAAGGCTCAGTAGGGGTTATAAAACAGTGACTGAAAACAGTTGTTCATAAATACCTAAAAAACATGAACTCTTTTACATACCTCATGAAATCATAAGATTTATGAAAGACACATAGAAATAATAAATTCATAAAGGTAACTTGCGGAATCCATACCATACATACATTATATCTATTACAGCTACATAGGGAGTTACTTTGGAATACCCATCATAGTATATTCCCTAAATATATTAGGAGAAACATTCATGTTTACCTCCATCACGTTACCCAATGCATTGGAGAGCTATCTCGTGCTCACCTACAATAGATTTATCATGGAACCACATGTATACGTAAATAATGCCCAAGAACTATAACATGATCTTAACACAAAACATAAGCATAAAGGAAAGATAACATTTCCACATTGAACGAATAAAATATCATTTCAAGATATTGAAATAATAAATCCATTCTCAAAATCATTTTTAAATCCAAAATACGTAAACAAAGTATTTGGTATTTATTTTTACTTTTAAAAACATTCCGGCTTTTGAAGAAGACAAATATCAAATAATACTCGCGGCAGCGGAAAGGTCATTGTCAGCACTTACATTAAAGAAACATTCACTTTTTTTCATTTATTAAAATGCTTCATAGAGAAAATATTCCTTTTGAATAGAAGTAAAAGTCAAAGGGTTTTATACATCATATAAAAGAAAGTCATGTCTAAAACTAAAAATGCCTCAATGAAATGAGATTGAGACGAAGTCCCTTACCTCGTGTCAAACTTGACCCATTTGTTCTTTAATCTCTTGAATAACAAACTAAAGTTAATTTCTAATTTCTTAAGAACCATATTCAAGTTTATTATTCCTTTTATATTACTTATTACCATGTTATAATCATTATGTAATCATTTACGTTAATAACGTTCATTTTTTCGATATTTGGTACTTGAGTCAAAAACGGACTTCTTATAATTACATGTTGTTCACATGGTAAAAGGTTCATTACATACATAATGATATACACGATTTGGGTATCATATATATCATATATATCCAGCATGTACATGTATTTATAATAGTACATAACATTTGGTGGTACGAAATTAAATGCACCTTTCATGGCGACGGTAAGCCGTACATACACATGAACGCTACTTTCATTTCTATTTCTTATTTTAATGGAACTAGAACACAATTATACATAGGTATATTATAATTCTTCTATAATATCATATATAATATCATTAACTCTATCCTTTATACATCCCATATAGGGCATTAATGAGTCACATCACTTTGAGGGGGTGGTAGTCTGCACTTCCTCAAATGAGATTATCGTATTTGCCCACCATGGAAAACATAAAGGTTTGATATAATTTGGAATTAAAGAAGCATAAAAAATGATAAACATAATATAAATCATATATAAATACAGTTCCATCATAATGGCCACCATGAGAGGCGGTAAGATGTAATTAAACAATCATCGTTTTGTGAGGCGTTAGTTTGTCATCCATAGAAACATTATGTTTTTCATCCATTAGATAGAGGTGTGTGTAAGTGTAGTTCGAATACATATCATAACAACATACTAGTATATTTAGGATACTGGTGTTGTTACAATATAAAGGAAATAAAAAGATTTTAGGGGTCGGAGAAGCAAAATTATAGAAAACAATTTAAGAGAAACTATTACCTTTAATTTGGGTAACTCACTTTGGTTTGAACCAAAGGACTTCTTGAAGTGCGTTTTTCCTACGGTAAGGCTTCTAGAAGGAGGAGTGGGATGTAGGGAGATTAATTGGGCAGAGTTTGGACGAGGAAAAGGGCTTTAGAGGTGTGAGGAATAGCATAGAAGTGGTCTCTTTTTATAAGATAGAGGAGAGGCTCTTTAGGAAATAATGAAAATATTATTTTATAATATAATTATATTCGATTTATAATGAACCAAAAATAATTATGGTCGAAGATAAGATGACTCATAATAGAAATAAAATCATCCAATCAGAATTGGACATGTTTTTGATAATATTGTAATCATTATAATCTTATTTAATTAAATCATTTATTAATGAGGTAAATATTGTATCATGATTGTGTCATAACTAATTAAATTTATTTGATGTATAAAAAATATAAAAAAACTACCATTATGTAAGATATCCTTTTATATTTCCAATGAATATTTATAGTCGAAAATATAACTTGTATAACCCCATGTAAAAATTAATTTACAAAAAGATATTTGTTTTTTTCATTTTGGCCTTTACTTTAAGTTAATTAAAATAAAGTGTCATAATCACTTTTAAGTGGCTCCATGGGGTCCCCAAATCAACCCAAGTATGCCTATGGTCGGATATGACTCAAAAAATAGAATTAAGACACCTTTTATAGTAAATAAATATTATATTTTTACCCTTATTTAGCTGATTTACCCTTTAACCATGGTAAATAAAATATTTACTGAGGTAAATATTTAAAATGCCTAAAAATAATAGTGACCTGTTTAAAAAATTTGATCCTCCTGATTCCAAATAGGGAATCCATTTCTCCAATATCAAAACACAAAAGTGGAAGAAATTAATTTAAAATTAATTCCCGCTGTCAAAACAAAAGGCTTGTTTTTAAGAAATATTAACTATCATAGGATTGACAGTTGATTATGTACAATTTAAATGTGAAATTGATTCTAATGACCAACATTAGATTAAATGGTAAAAAATATAATCTATTTAAACTTTAAAACAAATTAAAAGGATAATCTATCAATATAAATAAATTATATTAAAAGATAGTTTTGAATTAAAATACAATATTTTCACTATTCCTTAAAAAAATGAACTTTATCAGAAATATACCAAAAAATTACCCAAAGTAAATTATGATGTCATAATTCTAAAGAAGTATTTTTTTGGTAATATAGAATGTATTAATGTGACCAAAACAAGATTTAAAATGGGTTCTCCATTAAAAGGCGGTAAATCGGCCTTTTAATGTAAATTATGCTTAAAATTAGATTCATTCATATATTAAGCCTCTAACATTTATTGGATAAATATAAATACATGTTTAATAATATTATAGTTAGTCTTGTTCATTCCCGCCAATACAACATCTAGGAGTTAACTACCATTTAAAATAATAATATTATATTATTAGTGTGCAACATAAGATTCCAAAGAACTAGTTGTTGCGTATTAGGTACGCTATCGAACATAGCAACCCCTTTAAAGCTAAAATTAAAATTTTATTCAAAAATATTAATAAATATGAAAATATATTATTCTTTATTTACCTGGGATGTTACATACTTCCCCCTTTTGGAAATTTCATCCTCAAAATTTTTATCCACTTATCAAAAAAAGTGGGGGTATTTATCCCTCATAGCATTTTTAGATTCCCACGCTGCCTCTTCAACCATATGGTTTTTACACAAAACATTTACCTGGTGAATTACCATATTCCGCAACACCTGTTCTCTATGGTCTAGAATATGGATATGTTTTTCTTTATAAGAGAGATTATCTTCCAACTGAACTACCTATGGGCTCAAAACATGAGATATATCTGGCATATACATTCTCAACATCGAAACATGAAAAACATTATGTACATCCGATAAACTTGGAGGTAAAGCTACTATGTATCCAACTGATCCAACTTTCTCCAGAATTTCATAAGGTCCAATGAACCTCGAACTCAAATTATCCTTCCTACCAAAATTCATTACACTTTTCCAAGGAGAAACTTTGAGAAAGACATGATCACCTAACTCAAAAGAATGATCCATCCTCTGGTTATCCACATAACTTTTCTGTCTACTCTGAGTTGTTCTCATGTGCTTCTGAATAAAATGAACTTTCTCTGACATCTCTTCTACCAATTATGGTCCCATTATCTTTATTTCACCTACTTCATCCCAAAATTCTAGAGTTCGACAACGCCTTCCATACAATGCCTCAAATGGAACCATATGTATACTGGAATGAAAAATGTTATTATATGAAAATTCAACCAATGAAAGATGTTCGTCCCAACTTTCTTGGTAGTCCATCGAGCAAGAACGTAACATATCCTCCAAAGTCTGAATTATTCTTTCTGACCTCCCATCTGATTGAGGATTAAAAGTTGTACTAATGTTTAATTCAGTACCCAAAGACTTTTGAAGGCCTTTCCAAAAGTTAGAAGTGAACCTGGGATCACGATCTGATACAACGGAGAGGGGAACACCATGCAACCTGACTATCTCTTTAATATACAACTGAGAAAGTTGATCTAGAGACAAAGTATCTCTAATAGGAAGGAAATGAGCAGATTTAGTCTATCTGTCAACTATAAGTGAGATTGCATTATTATGTCAAGATTTCTTTGGTAATCCCACAACGAAGTCCTTGGATATATTTTCCAATTTCCACTCTGGCACTAATAAAGGCTGAAGAATTCCTTTCAGTAATTGTCGCTCTGCTTTAACCTGCTGACAATTCAAACACTTCACACTAAAATAAGAAATATCTCTTTTCATTCCATCCCACTAGTAATACACCCGAAGATATCAGTACATCTTGGTACTGCTAGGATGAACTGAAAACGGAGAACGATTAGCTTCACATAACAACTCAATCTTCAACTATGAATCACAAGGCACATATAATATCTTTCCAAATCTCAAAACACAATCATTATCAATGTTAAATTCAGGAAACTTACCCTTCTGAACCAACTCTACCTTTTTCTGCAACTCACTTTCTTCCTTCTGCGCTTTCTTTATTCTATCTGATAGAGATGATCTCACTAACACCTGAAACAAAACAGAAGAATTTCCTGCACCAACAACTTCTATGCCAAATTTCATCAAATCAAAACCAAAGGATCTTATTCCAAATATAGCATGACTAATGAGATATTACTTTTCTGACTAAATGCAACGGCCACTTTATTTGCTTTTCCTGGATGGTAATGGATCGTGCAATCATAATCCTTGATTAATTCCAACCATCTCCTCTGTCTCATGTTCAATTCTTTCTGAGTGAATATATACATCAATCTTTTGTGATCAGAATATATTTCACACTTCACTCCATACAAATTATGTCTCAAATTTTTAAAGAAAAAAACAACAGCAGCTAATTTCAAATCATGTGTATGGTAATTTAACTCATGTGGTTTCAACTGACATGAATCATAAGAAATTACCTGATCATTTTGCATTAGGACGCAACCCAGTACTTTCAACGAAGTATCACTGTAGATAAAAAACTCACCATTTCTGAAAGTCAGTGCCAAAACTGGAGCATTCACCAATCTTCTTTTCAATTCTAGAAAACAATCCTCACATTATTTTTTCCAGATGAACATAACACCTTTTCGAGTTAACTTAGTCATTGGACTAGATAATCGTGAAATGTTTTCAATAAACCTCCGCAAATAACCTACCAAACCAAGAAAATTATGAATCTCAGTTATATTTGTGGGTTTTGGCTATTCTTCAACAACATTAGTTTCTTCAGGATCAACAGTTATGACATTTTTTGAAACAATTTGACGAAGGAAAGAGATTTGTTGTAACCAAAACTCGCACTTGCTGAATTTTCCATAAAGTTTCTTTCCTTTAAAGGTTTCCAAGACAACACTTAAATGACTTTCGTTATCCTATTTACTTTTAGAAAACACCAAAATATCATCAATAAACACAACCACCATTTATCACCTGATTCAACTGAGCCATCACTGCAGTAAACTACTAAATTTTGATTTCGACCATCTTTGGTTGTAGGTTAGGAAGGTCATTCTCCTCTATATGCCTTCCCAGAAAAGTTACACTATTTCCTTTATGAAAAATAATTCTTAACAAAGAAATATCATAGAAGAAGCAACATGGTAATCTGTAAATGCTATATGATTTCAATATTAACATAAATTAATTTAGGGATATTAATTTAAGAATACACTAACTCTTAATGTTGTCTAAACCGACCTCTAATACCAACTATAAGGACCCGGCCTTAAACATTACATATTTTTGAATTGAATGAATAATTCACATTGAGGATCTTTTTGGGTTTAGAGTTTTAGGTAATTAGGACATAACTATTACATCTCGAAATATTACAATGTATGAACTTCTACCCAGAATCAACTTTTTTTCCTAAAATAAAAACTCTTGAAAAAAAGTCATGTTTAATTCCATGTTAAAGAGAGCATGTCTTTTCCTTGATCCCATCCTTGACCTTATTCATCTTTATGTCCTGTGAAAAACATTTCAAAACATGGGATGAGAATAAAAGGCTCAGTAATGGTTATACAACAGTGAATGAAAACATTTGTTCATAAATACATAGAAAAGATGAACTCTTTTACTCAACTCATGAAATAATAAGATTTGTTAAAGACACATAGAAATCATAAATTCATAAAGGTAAATTACGGCATCCATACCATACTTACATTGTATCAATCACAACTACATAGGGAGTTACTTGGGAATACACATCACAGTATATTCCCTAAATCTTTTAGGAGAAATATTCACGTTTACCTCCACCATGTTACCCAATGTGTTGGAGAGCTATCTCGGGCTCACCCGCTATAGTTTTATCACAGAACCACCCGTATACATAAATAATTCCCAACAACCATAACATGATCTTAACACATAACATAAGCATAATAGAAAGATAAAATTTCCACATTGCAATAATATAATATCATTTCAAGATATTGAAATAAGAAATCCATTCTCAAAATCATTTTGAATACCAAAATATGTAAAAAGAGTATTTGGTATTTATTTTCCCTTTTAAAAACATTCTTGCTTGTTAAGAAAGCCAAAGATCAAATAATACTCACGACGGCCGAAAGGTCGTTGTCACCGCTTACATTAAAGAAACATTCCGTTTTTATCGTTTAGTAAAATGCTTCGTAGAGAAAAGATTCATTTTGAATAGAAGTAAAAGCCAAAGGGTTTTATACATCGTATAAAAGAATGTCATGTATAAAACTAAAAATGCCTCAAAGAAAGGAGATTGAGATGAAGTCCCTTACCTCGTGTCCGACTTGACCAATTCATTATTTAATCTCTTGAATAATAAACTAAAGTTAATTTCGACTTTCTTACGAACCTTTTTCAAGTTTATTATTCCTTTTATATCACTTATTACCATGTTAGAATCATTATGTAATTATTTATGTTAATAATATTTATTTTGTCGATATTTGGTACTTGATTAAAAAATGGACTTATTATAATTACATGTTGTTCATGTGGTAAAATATTCATTATATCCAGAATGATATTCATTATTCGGTTATCATATATATCATATATATCCAGCATGTACATGTATTTATAATAGTATATAACATTTGGTGGTACGAAATGAAATTCACCGTTCATGGCGACGGTAAGCCGTACGTACGTGTGAACGCTACTTTTATTTCTATTTTATATTTTAATGGAATTATAATACAATTATACAGAGGTATATTATAATTCATATATCATATCATGTATAATATCATTAACTCTATACATTATACATCCCACATAGGGCATTAACGAGTCACATCACTTTGAGGGGGCGGTAGTCTGCACTTCCTCAAATGAGATTATCGTATTTACCCACTATGGAAACCATAAAGGGTGGATATAATTGGGAATTACAGAAGAATAAATAAATCATAAACATAATATAAATCATATATAAATATAGTTCCATCATAATGGACACCATGAGAGACGGTAAGATGTAATTGAACAATCATCATTTTGTGAGGCGTTAGTTTTCCATCCACAGAAACATTATGTTATTCATCCATAAGATGGAGGTGTGTGTAAGTTTATTTATAATCCTAATAATAGCAACATCCTAGTATATTGAGGATACTGGTGTTGTTGAAAAATAAAGGAAATAAAAAGAGTTTAGGGGTTGGAGAAGCAAAAAAAACAATTTAAGAGAAACTGTTACCTTTAATTTGGGTAACTCACTTTTGTTTGAACCAAAGGACTTCTCAAAGTGCATTCTTCCTATAGTAAGGCTTCTAGAAGGAGGAGAGGGATGTCAGGAGCTTAATTATTCAGAGTTTGTACGAGCCAAATGGCTTGAGAGGTGTGACGAATTTCATAGAAGTGGTCACTTTTGATAAGGGAGAGGAGTGGCTCTTTAGGAATGAGTGAAAATATTATTTTATAATATAATTATATTCTGTTACTAATGGTCCAAAAATCATTATAGTCGAAGATACGATGTTTTATAATCGAAATAAAATCATCCAATCGAAATTGGACATGTTTTGGATAATATTTTAATCATTATAATTTTATTTAATTAAATATTTTATTATTGTGGTAAATACTACATCATGATTGTGTCATAAATAATTTAATTTATTTGATGTCTAAAAATAATAAAACAAATACCATGATGTGAGATATATTTTCATATTTCCAATGAATATTTATAGTCGAAAATATAACTTGTATAACCCCATGTAAAAATTAATTTAGTAAAAGATATTTGTTTATTTCATTTTGGCCATTACTTTAAGTTAATTAGAAAAAAGTGTCATAATCACTTTTAAGTGGCTCCATGGGGTCCTTAAATAGATCCAAGGATGCCAATGGTCGGATTTGACTCCACCAATAAGATTAGGCCACCTGTTAGGGTAAATAAATATTATTTGTTTAACCTTATTTAACTGATTTACCCTTTAACCATGGTAAATAAAATATTTACTGAGGTAAATATTTAAAATGCCTAAAAGTAAAAGTTATCTATTTACACAATTTGAACCTCTTGACTCCAAATATGGAATACATTTCTCAAAATTCAAAAATCAGAAGTGGCAGAAATTGATTTAAAAATATTTCCCGCTGTCAAAACAAACGGCGTGTTTTTAAGAAATATTAACTATTAAAAGATTAACAGTTGATTATATACAATTTAAATGTGAAATTGTTTCTAATGAACAAAATTAGATTAAATGGTAAAAATATAATCTATTTAACTTTAAAACCAATTAAAAGGATAATCTAACCATATAAATAAATTAGATTAAAACATAGAATTGATTTTAAATACAATATTTTCACTATTCCTTAAAAAATGAACTTTATCAGAAAAATACCAAAAAATTACCCAAAGTAAATTATGATGTCCTAATTCTAAATTAGGATTTTATTGGGTCATATAGAATGTATTAATGTGACCAAAATAACATTTAAAAATGGTTCTCCATTAAAAGGCGGTAAATCGGCCTTTTAATGTAAATTATGCTTAAAAATAGATTTATTCATATATTAAGCATATAACTTTTATTGGATAAATATAAATACAAGTATAATAATATTATAGTTAGTATTGTTCATTCCCACCAATACAATGGCTTGGCATTAACTACCATTTAAAATAATAATATTATATTATTAGTGTGCAACGTAAGATTCTAAAGAACTCATTGTTGCGTATGAGGTACGCTCTTGAAAAAAACAACACCTTTAAGGATAAAATTAATATTTAATTCAAAAATATTAATAAATATGAAAATCACTTATTCTTCATTTATGTGGGATGTTACATCCTTCCCCCTTTTGGAAATTGCGTCCTCGTAAATTTTATCCACTAATCAAAATATGTGGGGGTATTTATCCCTTATAGCATTTTCAGATTCCCACATTTCCTCTTCAAACATATGGTTTTTCCACAAAACCTTTACCTCATGAATTACCTTATTCCATAACACCTAATCTCTACGGTCCAAAATCTAGACTGGTTTTTCTTCATAATAGAGACTCTCTTCCAACTGAACTACCTCTGGGCTCAAAACATGAGATGAATCTGGCATATACTTTCTCAACATCGAAACATGAGAAAATTTTTTTACCTGGGATAAACATGGAGGTAAAGCTACTCTATACGCAACTGATCCAACTTTCTCTAGAATTTCATAAGGTACAATGAAACTTGGACTCAACTTTTCCTTCCTACCAAAACGCATCACACTTTTCCAAGAAGAAACTTTGAGAAAGACATGATCACCTACCTTAAAAGAAAGATCATTTCTCCGATTATCCGCATAACTTTTCTGTCTACTCTGAGCTGTTCTCATGTGCTTCTGAATAAAATGACCTTTCTCTGCCATCTCTTCTTCCAATTCTGGTCCCATCAGCTTTCTTTCACCTACTTCACCCCAAAAAGCTGGAGTTCGACAACGCTTTCCATACAATGACTCAAATGGAGCCATCTGTATACTAGAATGAAACTATTATTATAAGAAAATTCAACCAAAGAAAGATGTTAGTCCCAACATCCCTGGTTGTCCATTGAGAAAGCACGTAACATATCCTCCAAGGTCTGAATTGTTCATTCTGACTGCCCATCAGATTGACGATGAAAAGCTATACTAAAGTTTAATTCAGTACCCAATGACTTCTGAAGGCCTCTCCAAAAGTTATAAGTGAACCTGGGATCAAGATCAGATACAATGGAGAGGGGAACTCCATCTAACCTGACTATATCCTTAACATACAACTGAGCAAGTTGATCTAGAGAAAAAGTATCACTAATAGGAAGGAAATGAGCAGATTTAGTCCATTGGTCAACTATAACCCAGATTGCATTATTACCTTGTGATTTCTTTCGTAATACCACTACGATGTCTATGAATATATTTTCCAATTTCCACTCTGGCACCGATAAAGGATGAAGAATTCCTTTCGGTAACTGTCGCTCCACTTTGACCTGCTAACAATTCAAACAGTTCACAGTAAAATCAACTATATCTCTTTTCATTCCATCCCACCATTAATACACCCGAAGATCTCTATACATCATAGATCCGCCAGGATGAACTGAAAATGGAGAACTATGAGCATCACATAACAACTCAATCTTCAACTGTGAATCACAAGGCACACATAATATCTTTACAATTCTCAAAACACAATCATTATCAATGTTAAATTCAGGAAACATACCCTTCTGAACCAACTATAACTTTTATTGAAACTCACCATCATCCTTCTGCGCTTTCTTTATTATGTTTGATAGAGATGATCTCAATGACACCTGAAACAAAACAGATGAATTTCATGCACCAATAACTTCTATGACAAATTTCATCAAATCAAAAACCAAAGGATCTTGTTCCAAATGTAGCATGGCTAATGAGACATTACTTTTCTGACTCAAAGCATCAGCCACTTTATTTGTTTTTCCCAGATGGTAAGGGATCGTGCAATCATAACCCTTGATTAATTCTAACCACATCCTCTGTCTCATGTTCAATTAATTATGAGTGAAAATATACTTCAATCTTTTGTGATGAGTATATATTTCACACTTCACTCCATACAAATGATGTATCCAAATTTTTAAAGCAAAAAACAAAAGAAACTAATTTCAAATCATGTGTAGATTAATTTAACTCATGTGGTTTCAACTGACGTGAAGCATAAGAAATTACCTATCATTTTTCATTAGGATGCAACCCAGTCCTTTAAACAAAGCATCATTGTAGATAACAAACTCACCATTTCTAGAAGTCAGTTCCAAAACTGGAGCATTCACCAATTTTCTATTCAATTCCTGAAAACAATCATCACATTCTTTTGTCCAGATGAACTTAACACCTTTTCAAGTTAATATAATCATTGGACTAGATAATCGTGAAAAGATTTCAACAAAACTATGGTAATAACCTGCCAAACCAAGAATCCTACAAATCTTGGTTATATTTGTGGGTCTTGGCCATTATTAAACATCTTTTGTTTTTGCAGGATCAATAGTTATGCCATTTTTTGAAACAATTTGACCAAGGAAAGAAATTTTTTGTAACCAAAACTCACACTTGCTGAATTTTCAATAAAGTTTCTTTTCATTAAAGGTTTTCAAGACCACACTTAAATGACTTTCATGCTCCTATTTACTTTTAGAAAACACCAAAATATCATCAATAAACACAACCACCATTTATCACCTAATTCAACTGAGCCATCACTATAGTAAACTACTATATTCTTATTCCGAGCATCTTTGTTTGCAGATTCGGAAGTTTATTCTCGTCTGTATGCCTTCCCAGAAAAGCTTCACTGTTTCCTTTTCGAAAAATCATTTGTAAAAAAGACATATCTTAGAAGAAGAAACATGACAATCTGTAAATGCTATCTAATTTCAATATTAACATAAATTAATTTAGGGACATTAAATTAACAATACCCTAACTCCTAAAGTTGTCTAAACTGACTTCTGATACCAACTATAAGGACCAATCCTTAAACATTACATTTTATTGAATAAAATGAATAATTCAAATTGATGATATTTTCAGGTTTAGAGTGTTAGGGAATTAGGACATAACTATTACATCTCAAAATATTACAAAGTAGACACTTTTACCCAGAATCACCTTTTTTCATAAAATAAATACTCTTGAAAAAAAGTCATGTCAAATTCCATGTTAAAGAGAGCATGGCTTTTCCATGATCCCATCCTTGACCCTATTAATCTTTATGTCACGTGAAAAACAATTCAAAACATGGGATGAGCATAAAACGCTCAGTAAGTGTTATAAAACAGTGAATGAAAACATTTGTTAATAAATACATAGAAAACATGAACTCTTTTACTTACCTCATGAAATCATAAGATTTATGAAAGGCACATAGAAATCATAAATTCATAAAGGTAACTTGCAGAATCCATACTATATTTACATTGTAGCTATCACAGCTACATAGGGAGTTACTTTGGAATACCCATCACAGTATATTCCCTAAATCTCTTAGGAGAAACATTCACGTTTACCTATGTCATGTTACCCAATGCATTTGAGATATATCTCGGGCTCACCCACCCTAGTTTTATCACAGAACCACGCGAATTTGTAAATAATGCCCAAGAACCATAACATGATCTTAACTCATAACATAAGCATAAAGGAAAGATAACATTTCCACATTGCAATAATAAAATATCATTTCAAGATATTGAAATAATAAATCCATTCTCAAAATCATTTTCAATACAAAAATATGTAAAAAGAGTATTTGGTATTTATTTTTTCTTTTAAAAACATTCTGGCTTGTTAAGGAAGCCAGAGATCAAATAATACCCGCGGTGGCGGAAAGGTCGTTGTCACCGCTTACATTAAAGAAACATTCCCTTTTTGTCGTTTAGTAAAACGCTTTTTAGAGAAAAGATTCTATTTGAATAGAAGTAAAATTAAATGGGTTTTATACATCTTATAAAATAAATTCATGTATAAAACTAATAATGCCTCAATGAAAGGAGATTGAGAGGAAGTCCCTTACCTCATGTCCGACATGACTCGTTCATTCTTTAATGGCCTGAATAATAAACTAATGTTTATTTCTACTTTATTAATAACCTTTTTCTAGTTTAATATTCCTTCTATATCACTTATTACCATGTTATAATCATTATGTAATCATTTATGTTAATAACGTTCATTTTGTCGATATTTGGTACATGAGTCAAAAATGGACTGTTTATAATTACATGTTGTTCATGTGGTAAAAGTTTCATCATATCTAGAATGATATTCATGATTTGGGTATCATATATATCTTATATATCCTGTATGTACATGTATTTATAATAGTACATAATAGTTGGAGGTACGAAATGAAATGCACCGTTCATGGAGATGGTAAGTCGTACGTACGCATGAACACTACATTCATATCTATTTCTTATTTTAATGGAATTAAAACAAAATGATACATAGATATATCATAATTCCAGTTTAATATCATATATAATATCATTAACTCTATACTTTATACATTCCACATAGGGCATTAACGAGTCACATCACTTTAAGGGGGTGGTAGTCTGCACTTTCTCAAATGAGATTATCGTATTTACCCAACATGGAAACCATAAAGTTTTGATATAATTGGTAATTAATGAATCATAAAGAAATCATAAACATAATATTAATCATATAAAAATACAGTTCCATCATAATGGCCGCCATGAGAGGCGGTAAGATGTTATTGAACAATCATTGTTTAATGAGGCGTTAGTTTTCCATCCACAGAAACATTATGTTCTTAATCCATTAGATGGAGGTGTGTGTAAGTGTAGTTCGAATCCTTATCATAACAACATCCTAGTATATTTAGTATACTGGTTTTGTTACCAAATGAAGGAAATAAAAAGAGTTTATTGGTAGGAGAAGCAAAATAAAACATAAAAATTTAAGAGAAACTGTTACCTTTAATTTGGGTAACTCACTTTGGTTTGAACCAAAGGACTTATTGAAGTGCCTTCTTTCTAAGGTAATCCTACTAGGAGGAGCAGAGGTATGTAGGGAGATTAATTGGGCAGAGTGTTTACGAGCCAAATGGCTTGAGATGTTTGAGAAATTTTATATAAGTGGTCTCTTTTTATAAGGGAGAGGAGGGTCTCTTTAGGAAAGAGTGAAAATATTATTTTATAATATAATTATATTTGGTTTCTAATCATCCAGAAATCATTATGGTGGAATATAAGATGACTCATAATCGAAATAAAATCATCAAATCGGAATTGGACAAGTTTTGGATAATATTTTAATCATTATAATCTTATTTAATTAAATCATTTATTAATGAGGTAAATACTGCATCATGATTGTGTCATAAATAATTTAATTTTTTTGATGTCTCAAAATTATAAAAAAACGTCCATGATGTATGAAATATTTTTATATTTCCAACGAATATTTATAGTCGAAAATATAACTTCTATAACCCCAAGTAAATATTAATTTACCAAAATATATTTGTTTATTCCATTTTGGCCTTTACTTGAAGTTAATTAAAATAAAGTGCCATAATCACTTTTAAGTGGATCCATGGGGTCCCCAAATAGACCCCAAGATTCTCATGGTCGTATATGACTCAACCATTAGGATTAGGACAACTGTTAGGGTAAATAAATATTATTTTTTTACCCTTTTTACCTGATTTACCATTTAACCATGGTAAATGAAATATTTACTGAGGTAAATATTTAAAATGCCTAAAAATAAAAGTTACATATTTACACAATCTGAACCTCCTGATTCCAAATATGGAATCAATTTCTCCAAATACAAAACACATAAGTGGTAGAAATTAATTTAAAATTAATACCCACTCTCAAAACAAAAGGCGTGTTTTTAAGAAATATTAACTATCAAAAGATTGACAGTTGATTATATACAATTTTAATGTGAAGTTGCTTCTAATGATGAAAATTAGATTAAATGGTAAAAATTTAATCTATTTACACTTGAAAACCAATTAAAAGGATAATATAACCATATAAATAAATTATATTAAAATGTAGTTTTGAAATAAAATACAATATTTTCACTATTCCTTAAAAAATGAACTTTATCAGAAAAATACCAAAAATTTACCCAAAGTAAATTATGATGTCCTAATTATAAAGAATGATTTTATTTGGTAATATAGAATGTATTAATGTGACGAAAACTATATTTAAATAGGGTTCGCCCTTAAAATGCGGTAAATCGGCCTTTTAATGTAAATTATGCTTAAAATTAGATTCATTCTTATAATAAGCCTATAACTTTTATTGGATAAATATAAATACATGTATAATCATATTATAGTTAGTTTTGTTCATTCCCATCAATACAACGACTAGGCGTTAACTACCATTTAAAATAATAATATTATATTATTAGTGTTCAACGTAGGATTCCATAGAACCCGTTGTTGCGTATCGGGTACGCTATCGAACATAGAAACCACTTAAAAGATAAAATTAATATTTAATTCACAAATATTAATAAATATGAAAATCTCTTATTCTTTATTTACCTGGGATGTTACACTTTTAATCCAGTTCAAGTACTTAATTAGGTCAATTCCAAAGTCATCCATCGGGATTACACTTGCGAACAATAGAATTGCACGTAAAAGAGAGAGAAACACGAATACCCTACCTCAAGGGTTTTTGAGGAAAACCACAATGGTCGATGAACGCCTAAGAAACTCGGTTGATTCCCTACGAATCCTACGTCGATCACCTCTCCTAACACAACCAAGACCAATTCTCAACATAAACGACATCCACACACATAGATCTACCCATAATGAGCATAGATCTATGATCCCAAATGAAGAGGAGGAGTAGATCTACGTAGATCTAAGAAACCAAACAAAAGGATCACTTACATCGAGAAACCGGCTTCGATTCGCGAATATAATCCTACAGATCACCTCCAAAATGCTTGGGAGAGGTTCTTCCACCTCCAAGGAAAGGTAATCCCATGTTATGGCCGATTAGGGGCATAAACGAGGTGATTAAAGGAAAAACGAGTTAGATCCACAATTTTAGGATGTAAATTTAAGTTCCGACACTGTTAGTTTGAACGGTTTAACAAACCGTGCTCTAACCGTGCATTATCTTCTACCTCGACAACCCCTCCTCACATGGTTAGTACGCACGGTTAGACAAACCATGTGCTAACCGTGTGTTAGCCACTACCTCCAAGACTAGCCTTGCATGGTTTGGCAGCACAGTTTAGGAAAACTGGGTGCCTCCCGTGCAAAGAGAAAAACCGTTCATATTTCCTTGAAAGTCTACCCAAACGCACCCCAAGCGACCTTGAGCTTCCAGAGCACTTACAACACCACATTTTCACAAAGGAATGGACTGGAGAGGTCTAGGCCACTACAATTATCATAGAAGAACTGTTCAATTTTAACCAAATATAATTTATCGAATTATATTATAATTATTACAGTGAATTATCAAATTAAAATTGAGTCATATTGTAGAACCTCATAATATAGAATTATTAAATGATAATGTTTATGAAATTATGTTAAGACAATCAATGGTTAAATTTTGGAAAAGATCAAGTAATAATTTATTATCAATTTATTATTGAATTAATTATCATGAGAAAATTGTATGAAATTATAAATGATAATTAAAAGAATTATTAAATGATAATTTCATTCGATTATCAAAATATGATTATGAAAGAAAATTTCACTAAATTATAAAATGATAATTTATATGGTAATTTTTCAATTATAATTACTGAATTAGGAAGGATAATTTGTACGGAATACAATTGTAATATAATTATACAAATAATCTAAGGGTAATTATAAGAATATTTATCAAGTGAAAATTATTTTAAATATGTAGAGGATAATTATGAAATTATTATTTTCATTTATATGTGATTACTATATAATAATTATAAGTAATTCCACATGTGTTCTTGATTTAATTTAGAGTTATGAATTATTGAATTTGGTTTTATAATTAGTCATATAGAGAATATTTTAAGTGCATGTCTAGAATGAAACTTTGGAACATATAAATGAATGGGAAAGTATTATTGAATTGGAAATATTATTTATTTATTTAAATTAATGATATGATTTTGTTATTTGGAATAATTGTAATGAGATTGTATTTATGGTCGGTGTGTAAAAACAATTTTGGGTGATGAAATCATAGAAAAACATTGATGTTGAAATTGACAGCATTGAGGTAGTAGGTTAGATTCCTTAATAGGAATTCTAATTATTTCATATTATCATGATGCGATGTTATAATGAACTAACATATGATTTTTTGAGACACATGTGGGTGTGCGAGTAGTCGTAGGTGTACTTGTTTATGAGTGATTATCCAGACATTGATGTTGGTGTGACGTATCATTCCTTACTACAACATTTTTTTCTCCAATCTGAAATATCATATGGAATTGTTTTTTTATGCCCTTAGATAATCAGGTGTAGCATTGAGGTTGGGGGGTAAGAGGTTAACCAACCTCTCGTGGTCCTAATGTACTTAATTTTTGGCATGGATACCCTAGTAGAGATGAAATAATAGTTACTAGCTATCAGGTACTGAGATACTCTAGTGGATCCTTGAGGTTAAGTGTATGAGTATTACAACCCTATGCTTTATTTAACATCAATACATGATTTAATATATAATATGAAAGGAAATAAAACATAGAAGGTAGATAATTATATATAATTTGGGAATTATTTACATTACATAAGAATTTAAAATGGAAAAAAACATCATCTTTATTGAAAACAACGTTAACATACTCTCACATAAAAATGCATGGGATAACCTAGGGTCATAAATTAGAAAGGGGTGCGATATAAATATAATTAAATTAATAAATTAATATATGTTAAGAAATTTTAATATCATTAGGGAATAAAAGGAACATGAATAATAAGGCATGACATAACATGATAATCATAATTTGAGAAATGTTGCAACATCATAAAACTCTGCATCGTAAACATTGGTCAACGATAATTACTAATACCTCACAATGGAAATAGTAAAAAAATCATCTTTACATCTAATATATAAATAAAACCTCATGATAGTAAACATTACCCAATGCATTAGAGGTCTATATAAGTTTGTGTGAAGTAGTCATTTTCATTTTATTTTCATGTTTAAGTGTTCCACATATATCATAAAACACATATTCATTCATCATAATTACTTTTTTCATGATAAATGATTATATAATGCATAAATTTTATTCCCATGTAAAAGATTTATAAGTTTATAATTTTCAATACCCTTAATAATATATTGGTAATGTATTACTTAAACAGTTTGTTGGCATGGAAAATCCTAATGAAATTTCGACAGCATAACATCATCACTTAAAAATGTATAAAATGTTGTGATGGGAGTGAAAGTGGTATATCATTATTTTGAGATAAAATGGTCAGTAATAGGGACCTATAAATTCATATCACAACCATTGTGACTCAAAATTGAATTCAAAAAATAATAAATAATGTTTGGGAAAGAAGAGAATGTGGGAATCCCTTACTTAAGTGAGTGACTCAAAATGATTGGGAGGAGCCTCATGTGTGTTAGAGGGAATAATGGGGGGACATTAGAGACTGGGAATAGAGGAAAGATGTTTTCCAAGAATTTTCAAATAATAGAAATGGGGGATTATGTGGTTTTATATAGGAAATTAGTTGGGATTTCATTAATATTTCTGAAGCAAATTTGTTGGACTGTATTTATAATAAATTAACCAAAACCACAAACCATCCCATTGGATTTTCACATGGCATCTAAAAACAAATATATGTTTTAAATAATTTATATTTTTATGTTCTAATATTTATAAAATAATTCTCTTTTCTTATGTGATGGTTAGTCATATTATGAATGAAATGATTTGAAGACATTAAAATATATTAATGGTTTTACAATATTCAAAATATATTTATAAAATTAATAAAATAAACATAAAATAAGACTATATTAAAGGGAAAAATATATTTTGTTTCTAATTACATTTATTTTATTTGTTATATCACATTTTAGTGATTATGATGTCATATCAGACCAAGTGTAATTATAGGGTATTTAATTTTTACCTAAAAATTTGACAGTCTCATAAAATTATGAAACATTAACTGTTATATAATTTAGGAACAATGAATACAAAAATGATATTCATTTAATAAAAATAATCTTTTAAATATATTAATTTCAAAATTTAAAATACAATCGACATTTATTGAGAAATGGTGGGTTTTTTTTGGAAATAACAGTTTTTGAAGCATAATTAAAATTACATTTGACTTTATAAAATATATATGATCATTTTTATTTAATAATATTTTTAATAATAATAATTTAATAAAATATTTTTTATTCCAAGAATAAATTAATAAATTATAAAAAATTATATATTAAATTTTAATATTACCTAGAAATACAATTTTTGTTTTATTGTATCCAATTTAAAATAATTTATAAATTAACAAAAAGAGTATGTAAATATATTAATTATTGAATAAAAATAATTTAAAGAATCATATTTTTAGGACATGGATTAGAATCGCTCTAACACTCAACAAGATGTCCTAAGGGTACAATGTTTGATGTTGAGACTTTTATGGGGTGGTTCGACTAACATGGTTTGGGAGGTGATCTCAATGATCTTGAACTTCTCACATAAATGGTTTCATTCATACTTATGTTGTTGGATCTATGATTGGCATTGGTTAATGTAAAATTAAAATGATGCTACCTCTATTATAAATTTCAATAAATAAGAAACATATGTTATGATCCTGCTGGTTGAGTCCATCACATTGTCTGTCTCAATTAGATTTGTTAAAATCATATATTTACTATAATAATGTTATCTCTATTAAATGGATATATTATACACAGAAATGATGTTTAATTCGTTTTAAATATGGTAGAATTTAATAAAACCAAATATGTTCAGATATTTTCTTTAATAATAGTACAAAATAACACTTTTAAATAATTCAAAAGTTTAAATTTAATTTATAGTAGTTCATGTCATTAAAATATGCCCTCTTTAGAAATCTATCTTTCAAAATATTCTTTTCCCACGTAAAATTAAACGAGGATAACTCTATTTAATAACCACCTCTAATCTCTATGTCTCTTCATCAAACAATTGGTTTATCCACATCACATTGACAAGGTGAATTTCCCAATTTCATAAAACATTTTCTCTATGACCAAAGATCATCACCAACCACTATTTATATGGAATATCATTCAACAATGGTACTACCTTTGGATTGTGTACTTGTGGGGGGTCCTGTATGTTCGTTCTCAAGATAGATACATGTAATAACTCATATACCTGAGATAGGTTGGGTGTGTGTGTGTATGTTAGTAGGTTACCACTCTGATGTTATCAACAATCTTAAGTGGGGTGATGTATCTTGGACAAAACATTCCATTTTTCCAAAATCATTTCACTTTCATCCATGGAAATATACTGAAGAATAACATTTATCTAACATAAAAATCTATGTATCATAATTGATTCTAAGTATAGGTGTTTTATCAACTATAATAATATTTTATGTACTTATAAATCGTATAAAAAGATTCCACCATATCATAAACAATATCAGGAACTAGCAGTTTGTGTTCCCAAGCTTCATCCCATCAGGATGTTGTTCTGAACCACATCCCACAAAGATCATCAAAGAGTCCCATTTAGATGATCGAGTGGAAACTATTATTGTATACAAAATTGAACATAGGTAATGTTGATCTTCTAAACATTTGATGTATATTGATAATTCACTCAACAAGTCCACAAGTGTTTGGATAATCTGTTAAGATTGGCCATTAGATTGGGGGTGATAATCTATGCTGAATTTCAGATCAGTGTTTACAGAATGTTGGATACTTTTAAAAAACGATGAGGTGAATCTTGGATATCAATCTGATATAATTGATAGTGGAACTCCATACTACCTTTCTACTTCTCTGATGTATATTCATGTATGTAGAACCATTGAGAAAACATCTCGAATTGAGTTTAATTGATCTTCTTTTGTAATAAATCCCACAAACAACCCATATATAATTGTTTCATTTGGATTTATTTGGTAGTCTAGTGATGATTCATATAGTGATGGTAACCCATTTCCATGATGGTATGAGTAATGGTTTCATCACACACTTATACTTATTTCCATCATCCTTCACTTGCTGACATTCAAGGCACTTTTATGTATATCTTGAGACCTATTTTTTCTTATTTTCCTACCAATAGTTCTCTAAAATATCTCGATTCACATTTCTACATTCAAGGTGGATGGAGAAAGTCAATAAATGTTCATCATTTAAAAAGTCCTTCTTTAGTTTAGTATTTGATGGTATACATAGATGTGACCCAAATATTACAACTTCGTCATCATTAACATTGAACTCATAGGATATCTCATTTCATATAGTTTCAAAATATATATGAATTTCCACAACAACTATTTGAGAATCTATTACCCTTTCCAAAAGAGATAGTTTATAAAACATTAATGAAATGATTTTTGATGTTTCTTCCTTTATTATTCCAATGACCATCATTTTCAATTCTATAAAGATTGGATCCATCTCAATTCTCATTAATGATAGAATGGTTCGACCCTTTTGAGATAGATCATACACCACTTTATTCAATTTTCATAGATGGTAGTGGATTGATCATTCATTTTCCTCACTATCTCTAACCATATACATTGGTTTATATAAAAATATTTTTCTGTTAATATATACATGATGATTTTTTTGCTTCGTATGTATTTCAAATATTCAACAAAAAAAAAATGGGCCCATATTTTTGAAGAGATACCATTGATGAAAACACCTTATAATGAGTTGGGTAGTTTGTTTTGTGATATTTCAACTTCCTAGAATCACAAGCTATCACTTTTTCATTCGATCGTAACACATAACCTATGACCATCATCGAATCATCGTTGAATACCTCAAAACCTTCTCCCCAAACGGGATGTGTGATTACATGTTTAGTGATTATAACCCTATTAAACACATTTAATATCTCTTAAAATTTATCATTACATGAAAACATGACACCCCTATGAATTATATTGTTAATAGGGCTTGAAAATAGAAAGAAACATCTCTGAAATCAGTAATAATACACAGCTAACCCAAGGAAACTATCGATATCTATCATAGACGATTGAATGTTCCATATTTAATTTGATTCAATCAAGAAGGGTCCATAGCTACCCAATTTCATATGATGATATTACCTATAAATGAGACTTCCATTATCAAGAACTCTCATTATCTATTTTTTGGCATACACCATATCCTTTCATAGGAACATTATCATAGTTCTTAGATGTTTCTGATGCTCCTCTTTCTTTTAGAGTCTAGTATAATACCATCTTTTAAAAGTTACAAAAATTTGTCATTTTAATCAATATATAGTCTATTTAAGAATTCTATGAATATTGGTTGTACATTAGTGAGTCTGAATGGAAGTAATATGAACACATATTGCTTGTACCTTTTATGAAAATATGTCTTGGTGATATCGTCTTTCTTCTACCTTACATGATAATATTTCATCCAAATATGCACTTTTTAGAAGTATTTTTATCCACATAACTGATCAAATAATTAATCTATTAGTGGAATATGATACTAGTTCATTATCATGATCTTGTATAGTTCATGAAAATCAATGAAAAGGTGCATCAACACATACTTTTTCTTGATAAAGATTACTGGTGAGGCCCCTAGTGATGAACTTGGGTGTGTGAACCGTTTATCTAGATTATACGGTAGGTATTTCATCATCAATAAATTTACACAATATACATTCTATATGAGTTCTTTGTTAATTTCATCTTCCCAGGTATATGCATGATTGAAAATTCAAACCCCCCAGCTTGGAGGTAGACCGGGAAATTCATTCAGAAGTACATTAGTGTAATCCCTCACAATTGGAATGTTTTTAGGGATGATTATATACACTTATATAACCATTTGTGCTAGATAAACATGCTCATAAGGCAATAATATCAATGATTTATATATTGGTGGCAAATATTCTTCATCCACCTCATTTCACTTGTACATAATTGGAGGGTGATTCACGATATGAAGAGTGATTTCCTTCTCACAAAAATTTAGGTTGACTCTATATAGGGAAAGCTAATCCATGCCACAAATTACATAAAATTACAACAAATGATGTATAAAAAGGTCTTGTAGAAATTTTGTCCCATAAACATTGAAAAGGGAGAAGTTATATTCATGGGATGCAATAATTTACACATTTTACATTTTCACATATAACTTTACGTCCTTGAATTGTGGTGGGGTTTGAAAAGTCATACTATACCTTCATGATACAAATGAATGCATATCACCAGAATCAGAAATATTTTCCCTATTATTGAATGAATATCTAGCATACCTAAAACTACATCATTGATTGGATCCACCTCAGTGGTTGAGATATAAAATTCCACCCCTTTATTCTTTGTATGTTTTTGGTTATCATCGAAAAATAATGGATTAATGAATTGGCTTGAAATATTTCATAGTTTCTTTCAGTTGTAGTGACTACCAATGTATTTAGGGTTTATGGGTTCATTCCTTTCCTCCATTTCATTACTATGTTTCTCTACTTAGTAATCATTAGATATATTCCCTTGATTCCCCTTCATAATTTATTTCCTCATTCCCCATAATCAATTTGTAGGGTGCTTCTTTTTTCACCTTTGAGAAGTGGGATGTTCAAATATTTTTGTACAATTATATTTTTCCATTAACCCACCAAAATTTAACACCACTTCTCGCTTCATATACCCATGGGGCCGTTGAGAATCTATGACCACCATTTTTGACATTGAGGGAACATCAAAAAATTTCCTCATATCAATCAAATTATTGGATCACCATATATTTTTATAGATTATTTTTTATCCCAACCAAAAGCATCCATCCTTTCATTCAGGGATGAAACAAATATAAGGGTGTATCATGAAATTCATGTGAATTTTCCCTCATACTCTAAGATAGGCTCATCATCTATTTCCTTGAGGGAAAAGAAATACATTTACATTTTATGTTAGAGAGTGCAAGGAAAATATTTATCATTTTTTCCAAAATTACATCCACCCAATAAATTTGTTATCCTTCATAGGATTTATATTTTTGACAAATGTGAATCTCCATGTGTATGATAAAAAACCAATACATCCTTTACTTTTTCAAAACATTTAATGATGGATAATATATACTCAAAAGAGTTTATCCACTATTATGTGATTATGGGATCTGATGATCCATTGAATATTGGATGCCTCTTACACATAATGATTTAAATCCCAAATTTTTCTCTCTCAAGAAGATTTGGATGCTCTCCTTGATCAATATTTCTATTCAAAACCCAAGTCATCTGAGAGAGTATCTTTATAAATATCATTATTCCTTCTTCCATCAAGTTGGGAAACTCATTGGGGTTGTCATCACATTGCTCATCACATTGGTTTTTTCAAGATTTCTTCTACAAATAGACATTGTCTAGATGAAATGAAAAATTAGTTATGATTATTTTTAATATGTTAGACACTTAATAGTGGTATCCAGTGAAAATAAAAAGATAACTTATAAATTACATTTATTTAAAACTTATTAATCTGTAAGATTCAATATGTGTTATACATGATATATTTCCTATCATATATTCTGTGAGAAGGTGGTTTTCACTATTACAATTTTTTATAATTAGAATGTTATTTTACAAAATCGTATCCCATGGGAGTGTCAAACTCGGTTCATAGTAAGACTCACTATCATGTATCAAGTTACATTGAGTTAGGCCTTCCACACCATTCTAGATTTGTCACCATTGGGTACATAGGTTCTATAACCACATCAACATCTAGTATCGATACATGGATATATTTTCTTGATAAACCACAAACTCTATACATACAAAATGGTACAGATTTTTCTATTATTTAGTTTTATCCCAAATATTTTCCCTTGATTTTTCTAATCCAGTTTCTAGAAATAAGAAAACATTTCGTCCAATATCAACTATAAAAACCATTATATATACAACACTTTAAAACATGATTTATTACAAAAAATTACACTTAATATAAACCCTAATATTGATAAGTCTTTTTTCTTGGTGAATTTTTCACATTACATAAAAATTAAAAATAGGAAAAAAATAATGTTTATTGAAAACATCCTTAACATACTTCACTTGAAACATCATGGGATAACATGGGGAAACACATAAGCAAGAGGTGAAATATAAATACCAGTATGGGAATAAAAATTTAGTAGGTAGTTCATTTTATAAAATAGGCATAAAAATGGGTAATAAAAGGGATATGATTAATAATTCATGATACAGTTGGATACTCAGAACAGAGGACATGTAGAATAATCTTAAAATACTATATCAAAATCATAGGTCAATGAAAACATCCAATACATCATAATTGATAATTTCTCTTAAAGGAATCATGCTTTGTTCTTTTCCCAACATGAACTATCATGAGACAAAATATTAACCAATGTATTGAAGCACTATATAATTTTTGGCACACTAATCATATTCATTTCATTATGATACATAACTACGCCACATATATCATAATTCATTCATCACCATCAATTATTCCTTGATCATGCATTTTTGAATAAATAAAAGTATCTTCCAATTCAAAGGAATATAACTATATAAATAGGAATACCCTTGATAGGATATCATAATAGAATTCACTGCACAATTTTTTTGTAGTGAAAATTGTGGAGAAAATTCTATAGTATAACAACATAGCCAAAAAACATATAAAATTGTTTTATGAGAGAGAAAATGGATGCTCAATATTTGAAAATGAAATTGGAACTAATAGGGGCCTGCATATTCTTATCCCAACATTTGGAATTGGAAATATAAGGCATAATGTAGTAAATAAACGTTAATAAAGACAGGATGGTGAGGATCCCTTACTAGTGTGATTGAATCAATATGATTGGGAGGAGTTTATTGATAGTTTTAGGGAACCAAATGAGGAATCTAGGGAGGTATGTATAGACTAAGTATGTGGTCGAATAATTCTTAGTGAAGAGAAATGTGGTCTTTTTTAGATTTTTATAGGAAATGATTGGGGATTCATTTGCATTTTTCAAACATAGGTATTGGACTATATGAAATAAAATAACCCAAACCAAAAATCATTCCATGGTTTTGGTCCATTGTATCTACCCAATGAAAGAAGTTCTCATTATTTTATAAGACAAAATGATAAAATTAATAAAATAATGCATCATCTTATGTAGAGGTGACACATACTATTAAAGAAATGATTTTAAAACCATACAATATATTAATAGTTTTGAAGGAATAATAATGGATTAATAAAATTAATAAAATAAACATAATACGACATGATCCCCTACAACTAAATATTTCACAATGAATGGAGATAAATAATCAACAATGTGTCCTAACTCCAATAGGACCACACTTGGTCACCAGAACAGAGGGTATAAAAATATCAAAATATGGAAGGCATTTCCCAATATTAGTGAATAATATCGAGATATAGGATGCATCTACAATAATCAACTCCATGATCAATATTTATGAAAAATAAAAAACATACCACAATTTATGTGTAAATAATGTGATATAAATAAATGTCTCAAAATTAGATACCCAAATAAACTCGAGAACCAACAAACCAGTTGTCTAATGGTATGACTAATAATGCCAAACACGATCAACATAATCCTCCTAGAAAACTAAAAACATTATATATTTATATGGTTAGAATATATGTTTACATAGTAGGAAATATAATGTATATTATGAAAAAGTGGAAGGAGTATACAAATTCATGGATGAGAAAACATCAAAACCAAACCTCACATTACAGGCAGACTAACCACAACACCGACTCCAACAAGGTTCAATCACCATATAACACATCCAGGTAATATAATATAATATATATAATGTTGATGATAGGGAATAAAATAGTTTTTTTCCACTAATAATCCTATCTCTCACCTTGATGACAAATATCTTGGTGCTCCCACCACTTCTGAATATATCACATCACACTGTTCCCGAACACACCTAGGCCAAACCTGACAACATATCTTTCTCTCACACACTTTTTCCACACATCACATCATGTCAGATGAAATCTCATCTTGAGGACACCTTGGGAAACATATCTCAATTCACCTGAAGAAACATTTCTCATTATTAGCCAGAAGAGGATCCAAGGAAGAGTGGGTGGCTAGCCATCCATCCTCCCATAGGGATCTTGGGAAAGACACCCAATGTGTGAATATGTGAGTTTCAGCACATAGTTATCAATATTTTCGAGGGCATATAGACATCCCTTAGAAAAATAAAAAAACACATAAATATACATTGAACAATACAATACCCACCTATAGGTTTACAAGGTGATGAGCAACCAACTTTCAAGGGTTATTTCACAGCATAATGGCAGAATTGGACACCATTGATGGAAGATCAGGGAGGTGTACCCTGATGAGGTATACACCATGATTTATCATTTATTGGGATTGAACCTCATGGGGCTTCCTACATATCCCCATGGTAGGGAATAAATACTTACATATTTCAAAATATTTTTTTTGATGATGTGGATGAGGTGAACAGGGTGAAACCAATATGAAGATGACGTCGTTGGGATTAAACCTTAGTTCGGTTTATGACATACCCTACCTAGAAGGTAGGTATCAATGTGCACAAAATTTTGGAGTGGGATAATGAGTCACCAGAGGAGGTCCGTTGTGAAAATGGATGCATGGATGGGACATAAAGGAAGTATAACCTCAGGGTTGTGGCATGGTCTTCCCAAAACTAGAGGGATTAAGGGAGAGACTAGGATAAGACATGATGGTTAGGCCTCAAAATCTAGATATTTTCTTGTGTATCCTCATAGTAGGGAATCATAGATTATATAATATTAGATGGATAATCCAATCGGTGTGTACACAAAGGAAAATGACCCAGAGACATGATGGGGATTTCACATAGACAAAATCCCATAACAAGAGGGATACTCTAGGTTGGAGGAGTATTAGTCTAGTGGGGTGCTTATGTGAGGTTTTTTTAATGGATGGATCTGAACACCTCATGGAGGTGGATCTAGGAGATGTGTCCCAAGAAATGAAAAGGTCACATCAATAGGGTATATCCCTAGGAGGAAGCACTAATTTTTACCATTGGCCTTGGTTGAAACTCGAGGAGGCTTCCCATATACCTTAAATAGATTATAGGGATCAAAACCCATGTAGTTTGAAAATATATTTTAATATCATATGGAATGAATTTGAAATGAAATGAAGTGGTTAGGATGGATGGATGATGGGATTGATCCTCATGAAGGCTTCCTACATATCCCCGTTCTAGGGAATCAATGCCCACTTATTTTTGAGTATGGAGTGGGGATTATGCACTAATATATCCTATGAGGATATCATGATCGATGATCACTCTATGTCCACATGAGCTAGGCGTGGTATGAGAAACAAGAAGTAGTATGGGACTTGATGATCGTGTCGTGAAAGATGCATCCATAGTGGATGGTACATAGCTTACACATGGCCAATGACCAAAGTATATAAAAACTATGGCTTACTCTAGGTGGTATCCTTAAGAGGGTCTCCATATGTTTGAAAAGGATATGGCCATTGTACATAATGAAACATATTGAGGTGTCATAGGGATTACACAGAGGATGCCCAAATCACATATGTCCGCAATGCATAGAGTGAAAGAGGGGGTATATCGAAAAGGAGGTGACAGAAAGGATCCCAATCTAATCCCCTCTCCAATCCACTCAGGTCTTCCACACATGCGGTGACACACAGTTTAAGGTCATGCAGTGGGGACATGGGGTTCTTGGAGGTTTAGCATCCTAAAACTCAGACAAGGAGGACTCACTCACATCGTCTAGCACATTCATAACTTTTATCAACTGACTATTGGGGAAGGGAATGCATAAGAAATTCCAAGAAACAATGGTATTTAGTAGTGGTCACTCAAGGAACGCATATTAGCAAAGATATGTGATGATGTAATAGTATATAGCGTGGAAATTTGAAGAAGCATAAGTTTGGGAAAGATAGTATGAATCACCCCATTGGGGGACTATGAAAGCACTTCATACAATCCTAGAGGGATGCATGGGAAAAGGTTTCATAAATAATAGGGCCTCATGAAGGGGGTATTTGCGAATAAAAGGCACATCGCCAAAGAAATTTCTCCATTTGGATGTAAAATTTGTAATTTTGATAAATACTCATGTTGAGTCATCACAACAAGTTAAAAGAAGTTTTTTTTACAACTGATACTATATAACATACATTAAAAAATAATCTATTAATAAAACTACTGTATTTACGAGAAAGAATAAATTAAAATCATTGAAATATCAATCTTAAGTAGTCTCAATGAAAATTGTACCTAAAGTCTATGTATATAATATTATTTTCTAATACTGGTTCTATTCAAAGGGCATGATCAAAGAAATTACATGTATAAAAGTGGATGAAAAAGGTAAATTATGTCATTACCAATACATATATGTACATAAATAAAAGTGTAAAATAAGGGGTTCCTATAATGAATTTGAATTTAACAATGAAAGGAAACAAATCAGCATGTAACGTAATCATGATAGACTATAAACCATATGAATTGATCAATATTCTTTCTAATTTTTATTCTTATAAATATTTGAGAACAATTCATCTGACTGTTTGAATTATATTATTGTACATCAATTCCAAATGATTACTATATGAAGAGGGATAAAATTAGGGAAGTAAAAAAACTCATAATTAAAATGAAATAATTTTCTTATTAAAAATAGATTTTATAGATTGATGAATCTCTGATGGATTTGAAATGTTTTTGGTCATGGTGAAGAGGAATATAAGAATGACTCGTTTATCAATTACAATAAGAAAATAAATTTTAAAATACAAAATATGATGATTACTATAGGTAAATATAGATTTTTAAATAATCAATAAAATACTGAGACATATGAAAACTACACGATATTTGAATGGAGTATGGGAACAAGTTGAAGAATATTATTGATTTATTGAAAATGAGTTCACACCAACAATCTCAGTTATCCAGCCATAAAAATCATAATTAATGGAAGAATGATGATCCAATAACGTGGAAGACAAGTTTATGAAAACTATATATGTAAGGATGTGTCAGAGGGAAAATGTGATATGTCACCGGGAACTATAATAATTTTTAGAAACTATGGTTTTTCATAAATTAAAATGACATTATTTTTATGAATATTGAATACATTGTTCATACACAAGACTAATAAAGACAGTAGTTTAGTTCCTTTGTAAAATAGGAAACACAATAAACTGATCTTTAGGTAGACTACATAATATCCCTGTATAATCTTCCAAACATGAAAACATTATAGATATATTATATTTCATGCATTTTTTCATAATTAGTGGAAAGGAAACATAAAAATGATTGAGTTCAGATGCAAAGTAAGGGTAAATAAGGGTGATATGAAAGCATAACATGAACATAATTCTGTGAGAACATGATCATGACATTTGAAAAAAATACCCTTCATAACAAATATCATAATTTGTTCATTGGAAGGAATATTTGTGGTTTATAAGACATAAATCTTAATGGAATCAAAGACCCTGATTCATAAGGGCATAATATTTTCCTATGAAAATGATTTTTTGGAATACACATATACATAGAGAAATATTTCCATTTAGTCAAGGGTATCATAATGAAATGTGTTCACATTGATATCCATCATTGTAGTCAATGATCATCAATATGGAAATCATATTAGGAAATGTACCTTACTAAACCAAGTTCACTACGTATTCAAGTACATTATATCTAATGAAATATAAATCATTACCCAATTCATTGGAGGTAGATATAGGTCCCACCCATCTCATAATGAGAACTATATTTTTGTGTTCCACAAAATAATAAAAAATTCATCATATCATAAACCATGTAATGAAATGGGGATTGAAAACAATTAATCATATCATAAACTATGGAAAAGAGAAATGTTTCACAGTCCTTTCATCATTTCATCATAGTATAAAACATGGAAAATGAGGCAGGTTTCATAAGAATGTTTTTATAGTATTACACATAGAAAAAGAATCAAACATCATAAGAATGTGATCATGGTATAATCTGTAGAAAATAAATAAGTTTCATAAACATTGATACATAATAAACATAAACTGTTCATAGAATGATTAATTATTTTTTCCCTAGATCATATCCCCAGTAAATCATAGGTAACATATAAATATTTCATCTATTATGATCAATTATTTTGATCAATCAATTAGAAAATTTAGTTATGAAATAATCCATATCTAATTGGAAAAAATGTAGACATAAATCATAGAAATTTTATTGAAAATCATATCAAAAACATATAATTTAATCTTTAATATGAATAATTTTAATGATAATTTTATGTTTTTTTCATGATGTACACATTAACACAAAGAATCCTTTTAAAAATTATGAAAAAAATAAACCATTATATAAAGAATGTAATGAATATTCATTTCAAAACACTTTTATAAATATAAAACATTTTTGAAAATATTTTAAAATAATATATGATTATAATAAATTATTTTCGAAAACATTTTAAGAAACATTGTTTTTAATTGAATTGGAATTCTGATCGAAGAGACAACAAGGTCAAATTTAATTTAAATCTTTTGTCAATTATTTTACGTAACAATAAGTGTAAAAATGGTACTATTATGTTTATACCCCATTAATAAAAATAATATAAAAAAATTCATGAGTTAATGAGATATGGAAACTAATTTTTTATCATCCAAACATAATCATACGCAATCCTAATAAATGATCATATAGTAACATAAAATCCTTAGAACTTTGGTATAAATCAATCATAAGCCCCATGAATGAATTAAATTAAATGAAACATAAAATAAAATTAGGGTAAATATATTCATGAATTAAATTGAAAACACTATGTATATATACATTGTAAAAGATCATATCTGCATAATATAACATATTTATCACCTGATGAAAATTGAAAAAAAAATCCCTTACCTTATGTTTTAAAATCATTCATATTTATTCAAACCTCCTATATAATAAATATAAGATTAATAAAAATATATTAAATAAAAATGAATATATATTTATATATATTTCACATCTCATATTATTTACTAGTAACCTTTTATTGAAAATTTATAAACAATTCCATTTTCATGTATATTTCCAATAATAAATGCTTTGTTTTTTGTATAAATATTTTTTTCCAACTTAATTTGATCAGTGTTTCAACATCTACATAAACTTTAAAAATTTGTTAATAACATAAACAAAATATATTTAATATATATTTATTTATATTAATCCATTATATTTAAAGATCAAAAAATGAAATGCACTGTTCTTAAACAGTAAATGGTGTACATACAAATGAATGTTCCTTCCATTTTATTGTTGAATTGAAAGAGGTAAAAGTAAATGATATAAAAATGTTATAAATATAGATATATATTAATTCATATACATCACATAATGTTATGAAACCCATCCTTAATACATTGAATGTCCACTGTGAATGAATCAAATCTATTCTTGAGGCGGTAGTATACCACACACACGAGTAACACTATCATATTCACACAAAATGTATAGTATTAAGCTATGTGTGTTATAAAAATTATAAAATTGTAATAAAATCATAAATATAATATATTAAAAATATATCCATCATTATAACCATCCTTGAGTGGTGGTAATGGAAAAATGAACTTCATCAGTTCATAGGTGGTAGTCCTCCATACACATGAATGATGATTGCATGACCAATTTGATTGATGTGGATATAGTTTTAACTCATGAAAATAAAAAATATCAGTATATATATCAAACTAATGTTATTATATAATAATGGTATTAATAGAATTAAATGTGTTGGAGGATTAAATAAAACAAAAATGATCATTAATTAATGTTACCTCCTCTTTGAGTATCCCCTTATATTTGAACAAAAATCCATACTTGGATGGATTTATATCAAAAGTAAAGATTATATGAATATAAAACGAATTGTTTGATGTGATTTGGGTAGGTATTGTACTAAAAAACTTATAGAATGTGAGTATGAGAGGACAAGGGGTAAAATTTTATATTTGAGGTGAGTGGCACACATGTAATTTTTTTAAATTAAAAAAATTTCAAACATGTTTTCATCCTTTGAAAAAGCTCCAAATTGGGATTTTATAGACCTTGGAAGGTATATGGTTTAAATATACCAATATAATGGTTTTTGGAAATGTTTTGGTTTAATTTTAACCCTTATCTATTTATGTTAATCCCCAATAAACAGATTATCACTTTATCAACAATAAATAATTTTTTACTAAGAAATTATGTGAAACTTTTATTTAAACATTGTTTATAATATAAAATTTTCTAATTCCTTGTATTGATTCCATTTTCCAATATTTTATTTATATAAGTGGATACTTTAAATTTCAAATTAATTAAGGAGACCCAACCTAAAAATATGTTTTTAATGAAAAATGTTCTAAATATTACAAGGATTATATATCAAAATTTATTTTTAAATTATTCAAATAAACTAAATTAGATTAATTGAAGTACAATAAAACCAACTTTAGTTTTTAAAATATATAAAATATAACTAATATTTATAAATTAAATAATTGAAAATGAAATTTTCAATTAATATTCTGTTATATCCAGTTTACATAAAAATGATACTTATCAGAAAATTACTAAAATTTCACCATAAGAAAAGATTCAAATACCGATTTCAAGAAAAAATAATATTTTATAAAATTCATAGTATAAAAGACTCAAAAATTAATTTTATTATTGTTCATAAAACTAAATAAAAAGATGTGTTTTTTATAAAATTGATTTTTCAAGACATTTATAGACTTTATTGAAAAATTAAGTAAAATTGTATACATATTTTTTTATTTATATAAACCCATAATAAATAATATTTATTATGTATTAATTAATATTCATATTCCTATGTATAACAACTAGATTATATTTTATGTTTTTAAATAAGTATAATAACATAATATCATGTTAATGTTAAAAATCTGGGTTTTCTGTAATGTATGATAACATAGTGTTACATGTGGTCTAATTTTAACATGGTGTTTCACATAATGAAAGATATCCTGTAAATTTAATTTATTTCAAAATATTAATCATCATCACTTTGGGTGTTATATTATACCCCCCTTAAAATGAATTTTTCCAAAAAAAAACATCAGTATGATTCAAAAAAAATGAGGTCACATTGACCTAATCATATCCTCATGTTCCTAAAATACTTTTTCAAACTAGAGGATACTCCACAAAACATTGACCTAGTGAGTGGATTTCTTTTATAGAATATTCAATGTAATTTTCCGAATATCCCATGTTTTCCCTTATAAGACTGTTCTTTCTATTATTGTATAGCCTCTTAGTTCAGTAAATGTAATGTATTAGGTATTTACTTATATTGGAGAGATACATGGATCACTTCACGGACTTGAAAGAGGTTTTTTGGAAGTGAAACCCAATAGGGTACCATCTCGATATGATAATGGATTTCAAAAGGACATATATATAGTGATTAGTTTATATTTATTATGGAATATAATAACTTCATTCCAAGGATAAATTCATAGAAACACATTTTCCCCATTATAAAATTTGATATCATCTTGGTTTTAATTGGCACAAGTTTTCATCTATCATTGTTCTTCCTTGATTTTTTTATGAATGGTTATAAACTTCACTGTAATACCTTAAACTATTTCAGATACTAGGAGTATTTATTATTATCTTAATTACATCACATTGGGTCTATAAATTTCATTCCATTAGGGACTTCATAAAGATCCATTAAAACTCTATAGTGAATCTTATTATTATGGGAAAAATCATCATGAGGTACATTTGAGATCCTGATCCAACACAATGGAAGATAGTAAACCATGAAACCATACCACTTCATCAATTTTTGTCATTTACTGATGATCAAAATATAAGACTTATCTGATAGTGATGAAGTTAACTATTATAGTATGGTGATCAATAATAACCCATATTGAAATTTTCCCTTCAGTTGTTTTTGTGAGGCCAATGACAAAATACATTGTGATGTTTTCAAATTTCTATTTTCATATTAGAGGTTAATGCAATATCCCCTTTAGGATTATTTAATTTTATCAATAACTTAATGATATACATATCATCATCATATAAAATATTTTATGTCTATTTTCATGTTATCCCCCCCCCAAATACTATATCAAATATATATACATCTTCGTATTTACTAGATGAATAGATATTCAAGAACTATACTATTCTTCTAAAATAATTTACTTCTAATATGTTAGGAATGTTAAACATAAAAATTTTCTTACCCAAATCATTTCATCATAATCAATTATATTCTCAAAAACATTTCAAATATTCTTTTGCATCTATACATGTTTTTTAATCACTACCTTAATCATTACATATATAGATGGTCAAACATTAAATTTAGTTGGAAAATATTTTTACCCTAAAATGGTTATTCCATGATTTATCCATTGGAAATCCATATTTTTTGTATATTTTTATATCCTAATCATGGATAATCTAAAATTATCCTTTTTAAATAAATCATTTACCACTATGTTGTCTTTCCCGGGGTGGTAATTCATGGAGATCCCATAATCATTAATCATTTCTAACCCTATTATTTGAATCGTATTTAAACACTTGTATGATATTATATAATTTATTTATTTTTCAGTATATATATATCATACCTTTCTCTATAATGATAATGTCTCAATATAATTAATGAAAAATCACAACAGCATAGTCAAAATCATGATATGGGTAATTTTTCTCATGAATCATAAATGTTCCTATGGAATAACACGTAACCATGTCATTTTTCATAATTAAATATCCCAATACACTCATGGATGCATAAATTTATATTTTAAAACATTATCCACTATAGTAAAATATAATGGTAGGTTCATATACTAATCCTAAAATCTGTTTATTGAAATGTTTTTCACATTCATCAATCCAAAGGAACTTGGATCCTTTCCGATTTAACCTAGTTTGAAGATTATATAGTCATCGTAAAATCTCAAGAAATAGTAGATAATATTAAAATAAACCATTATAAATTCTTAAATAACTACAGGATATGGAAATTTTTGAGTTTACATTATGTTGAATAATAATATTTTATGATCCAAAACATAATCATAGTTAATCTTAATAAATGTTGAGATTGTTACATAAAACCATTACCACTTTTGGAATATTTAAATAACAAGACACATCAAATAATAAGATTTGAAGAAACATAAAATATCAAGAGAATAAAAAAATTCATGTTATTACATGTTGAAAAGGGTTTCAAAAATTACTTTTTAAATAATATTGTTTCATAACATAATATATGTCTTAAATAATGAAAATTGTGACAAAATCTGTTACTCCAAGATTTGACTTCATTTGTACTCATTCAAGAATCATGCATAATAAATATAAGTCTATTATAAATATTTTATAAAATCATGAATATAAATATTATACCATATATGATTTACTTTTGACCCTTCCTTACCCATTTATTAACAATTCCATGTTAATGTCATATTTTTGGGTAATAACATCTTTTTTTCGTATGTGTTTTATTTTTTTATTTTTATTGATCTAGTATTTATAATAGGTTCAAAATATTTTTAATTAATAAAATAATAAAAATAATATCTAGGTAGTGAATATATGTACTTATAGTAATCCGTGATCTTTAGATGTAAAAATGAAATGCAGTGTTTATGGAGACAATTTACCTTATGTCCACATTAATATTGTTTCAATTTTCTGAACTGGATGAAATAAATAAAAATAAAAAAATATATATTATCATTACATAATCACATTTAATTAAAATAAATTAAATATTCTTATTAAACTAATCATTAATACATTCAATGTATCCATGACTAAATCACATCACTTCATGTGGTGGTAGTATTTTGTACACACGAGTGATGTTGTCATATTACAAGAAATAGAGAGTACAAATGTATGTGTGATATAATAATTAAAGAATCATAAAAATATCATAACAATCATATATAAATAGTAAATATATCATTTTAACTATATTTTTAGGTGGAATTGAAAAAACTAATGACATCAGTTTGCAAGGTGTTAGTCTTGCGTATGCAGAAATAAGGATTTCATGTCCCATTGGATTGAAGTGGTGAGGTTATGTGGTAATTAAAGAGTTCTATGTGGAATTTTTATCAAGGATAGTAAAATATTATATATATTCTTATTCCTAACTATATCTTAATATGGGATGTGGAAAAGGATTTAGAATACCCCTAGTGATTAATGTTACATGATGGATTATGTAATGAATAAAAGTCCACGTAAAGAGACCAAAAAATAAAGTAAATATACCATTGTTCCTAAAACATAAAATAATGATAGAATAGTCATTTTTATTTTTTCACCCACATATAGAGTAGAAAAATAAAATGTTTTATGGTTTAGAAAAAAAAATCCCAAAATTTTTACTCCCATTAAAAAGAAAAGGAGTTCCACTATAATATTATCAACCTTGTGTTTGTTTATCACTTATAGGGAAACATTTGATTCACATTAAAATGTTTTGATCCTATTTGAAGATATTATATTTCATATATAGAATATGGAATATTAATTTCATTCTAAATGGAATACCCCACAATGGATTTATCTATATACTAATATATTGAATATTTTTTATAGTAGAAGAATATTTATAAATATAAATGAATATTATCAAGATATGGTTACTAATAATCATATTTTAAGTACCCATGATAAATATTATCATAAAATCAATTATTTAAATAAATTAAAATTAATAATAACTACTAGTGACAATATAAATGATAATTATTTCAATCCAAAGGCCATTATTTAAGGTAATGTGCCCAAAGAATTTCCCAAATCATTATATATCATACAAAATTTAAATCTCTAGAAGATAATCATTCATAATGTCATTGATAAGGTATGTTTTATGACTTGATCATCCCTATTCAAAAAAATAAAAGAAGATGTAGTATTAAGGGGGAGAACATGAATAAATGAATAACATATAACACATTTAGAATTGTTTTTAAGTCATTAGAATGATTTAAAGAACATAACATACTGAGTATACTAGAATATTTTTAATCTGTGTGTTGAGATATGTGTATGGATTTTAATAAAAATATATATCAGGAATTTACCTCACTGGATGTATGAGAAAAATTACACTAAAATTATATAGAATGGAATCCGAAAAATACTATCAACTTGGAAATAGATGAATAGTCTCAAAGTTGTGTGAAAATTTTTATTGTTTTGGTTATTATCATATTCTGAATATCAAATGGACAACATTGTCATCCAAATTATACCCTCTTATTTTCTAACCAGGCTTATCAAAATTAGACATAGTGTGGTATAATTTATTGTAAATTTCTTAATAAATAATTTATAACATCCTCTCACATGTACTTTTATTTTTTTATCAATATGGGACAATGATGAAAATGAAAATGGAGAGAATACAAAAATTGATATCTAATTTTCTAATTTGGCATTAACAATAAATTATAAGGGGTGTTTTTTTATCTTTCTATTTGGTTTTATTCTATTTTCATACAATAATCCATTAGGTTATGGAACAGTTGAAGTTACTTCATATTGAAAGATAAGGTTATCATAGATAAGTGTGTTGGTGTCCATAAGCATGAAAGGTGTAATGTTTGATGAAGATATATCCTTGAGAATTTCAAATATCATATGTTATATTTTAAAATGATGTGAATTTATGTATGATTATTGACTAATTTTTATACATGTTTAAATTGGATTGTGGGTAGAACATTGTTTTCAAAAATAATAATGATTAAAGGGAAATAAAATATTCATTTTCATGATGAAATTCAAATTTCCAAAAAAATATTGGACTTCAATGCCAAGAAAAATTATTATTATATTTATAAAATAATGAGTTATTTTGTAAGGTATTTGATTTTTATTTCAAATTAAATAAATATTTATTATAATATGAATATATTTGGGACATAAAAAATTACGGAATATTCTAGTTCACTGGGATTTCTCAATCACAAACATGTTAGAGTAGAGTAAACCACATGAGAGAGCTATCCAAGAAAGCCAATAGGATGGAATGAGTACGGGGATTTTATAGTGACTACTAGGGGATTCACACTTGTGGTCCATGAATGTGTATGTGTGGACTATGGGCATGTGGAATGACCTATAGGGTGGTGTTTTTATTGTTTAGGGTGTCAACACCAGTACTGGATTAATGTGTGGAAGGAATAAGATAGTTATTATAGTCCTATGAATCTGAGTGAAATTTTGATGTGGTATGCTTATGGTTCATGTAATATTCAAATATTAAAAACATATCAACATAATTGTCTCTTATTGATTGAATTTGTTTTTTGAAAATCTAATCACTTTATGAAATCATCTTCAAACACATGGTAAAGTGGTTTCTACATGATTGCTCAAGAAAATCAATGTCTCCATTCTTGTTTTCAATTTGAATTAGCCCCACCATCTTTGCTATGAATGATTAGTTTATAAAACATTGTCCACATCACATATGAAATATATCTCTAGGATGCATAAGATAATTTGTATAATTAAATTGTGATGAAGGAAAATGATGTTCCATAAGGATATTAGATTATCCGAGAGCATGGGTTTGACGTGTTTAAGGGTTTTTATATTATCATCATCACAATAACATTATTATAATCATGTTTAGATAGAATAATATAGGTATATTATGAAACCAAGAGATTTAGAATCATTTAATGATAACCAATGTTGCAAAAAATAAAAAAAATCTTTAATAACATTTAAAAATGTTCTAGACTCACCACTGTTATCAGACATGGAGTGAAAATCAAAATTGATGTTGGTGGGTATAAAGATAAAGGGTTGTGATCTATTTTACTATATATACTGGGAAAAGATAGATGTTTTTTATAATTTTATTCATGTTTAACTTGAATATATATCATTTTCAGAAAAATAGAGTATCTTAAATATTTTTCTTTTCATAATGATGAAAAGGGTTTTTCTTTCCACCTTGGGACCTAAAAAGGATAGTCATATGTGCTCCTATGGGTGAATATATTGAAAATCAAGCATCCTTGTATCATGAAGTAATGTTCTTATCACTCTTACCTATTCAAATAATACTAATGTGTTAAAACATGAAAAAGAAAAAAAAATCCATGTATTCATGCTACTATACAATGGATGTGTTTTATCATAGTATCTATTAATATAATGTAGTTTTATGAATGAAATGTGACATCACGGAGTTATTTCATTCCTCATGAAATTCCAATATTGGTTCCCTTTAAAGAGAATAAACCAACATTCTTATGAAATGTGGAAGAGTTAAATTATAAAATAATAATATGTACATAAACTTACAAAAATTAATTTGAATTACATACTTCAGAAAATATATTTTTAATTATATTTAAAAAAATGATAATAAAAATGATAAAAAATATCTTCCCTAATAAAGGGTAAGATACACATGCAATATTTAACTTGAACATGTATGAGTAAAAACAGGAACGAATTAATCCATTAATTATTAAATAAAAAGATGTGGATATATTCAAAAAGGATAAATTGATCATTGAGACCTTTGTGTTTTGCAATAAGATGAAATTAAAAGGGTATAAATATTCCATCCATGCCTCTTGTTGTTCATGCTTTCAACATGATAATATTAAAAATCATGTAGGCAACCTACATGACTTATTACAGAGACACCATCAATGAAATTTACCATCATATATTTTATATCAAAGACTAAATATATAAGATCAATTTGTTACATTGATGATATTTTATTTATTATAATTTGAGTTAGAAAACTCTAAGATTACTAATCTATTTCATAATGAAATTATTTTTATTTTTAAGACATTAAATAGGAAATTTATTTTATTTTTTCATATAAGAGACATCCCAATGATTTATGTAGTAGAGGAATCCATTTTGGTTTTTTCATTTTAAATAATGTGATTATATTTATTACAGTCTAGATAACAGTTCAAGTACTACAATGTTCATCACATTAAAATAGGGAAGACCTACATAATGCATTTCATGATTCAATGTTTAATTTTTAATTATACATGGTTGATTATATTAGTATGGTTCTAGGTTATAAACATAACTATATTTTTCATAATAATAAACTAGACAATTTTTGTGAGTGGGATAGTAACCACTAATCATCGAAGCCGTAGATATCCACACTATAGGAAAACCATATTAAAAATCATGGTGTTCATTTTTATTTAGTTATTTTTTGTATTCTTATAATTAGAGTGGAATAAATTAGGGGATTAGTTTATTGACTAGGACGTAGAGGTAAATAATGGGATACAATATTAATCTGATAAACTTTCTCCATATAGTGATTAAAACCCCACTCATTATGTTCTTCCCAAAGTGATCCTAATAACCTGATTGATTCCATTGGAGATTCCTTCATAAAATGAGTATCATTGATTATTTTCCATATCCCACTCTTGGATTACACTTATTGATTTAAAGATTCATTATATTTTTCTTAATGCAATGAGTTCCAATGGGGTCTCACTTTGTGGTTGAATAAATGGATACTGTGTTTGACTTGGAGTGGAGCTAAGAAAAAATAGGGTTAATCAAAATTATTTTTGGTTGTTTAATCCTATGGTGTTACATAAGATTTTATAAAACATGAAGTCAACGATATAACTTCACTAGTTACTTGGAAGAAATCCAATATATGTTTGGGATATCATTAATATGTTATTTCATACAATATTATATAGGGTTAAAATGAATAATTTTTTTAGGGTTTAAAGAAGGAGTTATTTCATTGAAACCATATCCATTAGAAGAGATTAACATTTAATAATCCTAATATATAATATATATGTGAATTGTTTTTACCTATTTACATTGGTTATTAATCCATTAATCAGGATTTAGATTCATTGGAAACCAGACAATGGGAATTTAAAGATTCCCGAAAATGTTCACATTTATTATTCAAAAATTATATTTTTATATTTGGGACAAATGATGATGAAATTTTTTGGGAGGAAACATATGAAATTGATTTAATACTTCAACAATATTTAATATTCTATATTTATCAATTTATTATAAAAAAAATTATTGATCATTAAATTACATTAATTAGAGGGAAATCAATCCAATCTTTTCTTTATAAAAATACACATCTATGTCCACTAAGAATAGTTAGATATTTTTTAACCGATATTGATATTTTTTTATTATAGTCCTTACATAGAATATAAATGTTTTTAATCCTTCAACGCTATTTTATTTCTATTTTTCCCAGCATGGGATTGACATATCTATTGTTAATAGACAATTATCTTCATAAATTGTTTCATAGAGGGAGCATTATTTGTTTTAATTTACATATGTTTCATTGTGTTGCAATATTTTTTACATGAAACTTACATAAAATAAGTGTATTGTATGATAATATTCATGTTGAATATACTGATTTCTTTTTCATGTTTATCTATATTCCTAATGTATATCACTAGAATGTTGTATACCATGTGGTAAAATTTTCATGGCGATGTATATCGAAGATGTTTTCTTATCATTATTTATGAAATGTTTATCCAACATAAATAGGAATAAATGTGTACTAATTTATATTAAAGAAAATTTATTTTTATGGTATTTATCACTACTTCAATTAGGATAATGAGTCATTTTAAAAAAACGAATTCAATCAATATGAACCCAAAGGAAGACAAATATTCTCACTAACATTTATAATAACCTCAATCTTTTTATTAAATTCATAAATTATTTAATTACATAAAATTAAACTTAATATAACCCAAATTATTAAGAAGTATAATGTATTGGGGAAATAGTTACATTACATATCATTTTGAAACCTGAATACAATAACTATACAGAAAACTTCCTTTACATGACCAAAGAAATCATTCATACATAACATTGCATGGGATAACCTGATGATGTACATAAGAAATGGGTGAGCTATAAATCCCACTTAGTGTGTAAAGATGAAATAAAATTAAGAAAATAATACTTTTTAGGTAAGTCATATTAGTGTATAAGAAAGGAACATGAATCAAAATGAGTGATATAACAAGATATTCACAACAAGGAAATGTAGCAACAACATAAAACACTACATCAAAGGTGTTGGATAAAGTGCCAAGACATCATAGTAAACTATTTACACAATGTAATAAGGTAAAACCCTATCCCAAAATGACTTATCATGATACTAATAATTACCAAATTCATTGGAGAGCTACAAAATTTCAGGCTCACTTGTCACATTCATTTCATTATCATGCTTTAGTGTTCCACAGAGATCATATAACACTCTATCATTCATAATCCTAATTCATTCTATGATCAAAGAGTTTGTAATAGATATATATAATTATTCAATAAAAATTCAAATTTGAATAAAATTGAACACCCTTGATTTGTAATGGGTATGTTATTCACTAAAAAATTGTTTTAGAATGGACATTAATGGTGCAATTTCAGCAGCCTAATAGTGTGGCTAGAAATTCATAAAATGGGATAATGAGAGATAAAGGGGTATATAATCATATATAAATGATATTTAATGTAATATGTGCATAAAAAATAAATTCCCCATCATAAGAAATTTGAAATATAATGTGTAACACAATAAAAAAACTTGGAGAAAGAGATTAAAGAGAATAACTATTACGAAATTTCACCATGGTAATAGGTGAACATGGGAAGAATAAATGAGAGATAAATGGATATCTCATAATTAAAATAGAATAAAGGATGTACGGGGGATGTAAAAGAACATATTCCATATTTTTTCAATTAAAATAAAAGGGTGTAAAAATATAAGGAAACATGGATATAAATGACAATGGAAGGAACCCTTGCATGAGTGTGTGACTTCAAGAGCTTGAAGAGGGGATTAATGGGAGCTTGGGTGTCTTAGAAGGATTATAGAGAGTGGATGACATGGAAAGGGAATGGTCTATGTATTTCCATTGTAGTTTTTTGGGGTCATTGGTGGGTTTATGTTTGAAATGATAGGGGAATTCATTAATATTACGCAATATTATGTTTTGGAATATATATAATTAAATATTTAAAACCACAATAATTACCATGGTTTTACCATGTTTTTTCCAAAGTAGTGTGGAAAAATTAATTTATAAGGATAAGGAATGAATATCATAAAATATTAGCATAGAATATGTTGAGGTGAGTCAAATTATTAATGAAATGACTTTAATATCATAAAATATATTATACACTGTATAGGGGAAATAAGGCTTTAAAAACAAGTAAAACAAATCTAGAATCGATTTTTGTTAATATAAAACATTTATTTGACCAAATATCCATTTTAAAATTTTTATTACACCACTATTGGGAAATTTTGATGTCATAAAACTCTATATATATTTATATGGTATTTAATTTTTAAATTTTTTTTGACTATATTAGAAAATTAAGATAAAATCACCGTTAGATAATTTAGACATACTGATTCCAAATAGTATATCCATTTTATCTAATAAATTATATATATATATTTGAATTTTAACAATTAAAATTATAATTGACATTTATATAAAATGTAATTATTTCGACAATGAAAATGTTTTCAAACCATAAATAACACTACCTTTGACATCATAAAAAATATATGATTATTTATATTTAATAAAATTAATTTTATGATAAATTTATTTATAAATATTTTTATTACAAAAAATCAATCAATTCACAAAAATGGATTTCTTAATTGAATTTTAATATCAAACAAAGTTACTATTTGTGCTTTAAACATCATTAATAATGTTCCAATAATATAATTAATGTATATTAATTCTTCTGTATAAATGTAATGTACATAACCAAAATTATAGGGTCTTAATGCATATATCTTTATTACAACAGCATGCACCCATTGAGTATGGTCTACGATGTTCAGGTTTTCATGGAGCTGTTTGGTGAACATAGATTTATTTGTAATATTGAGGAGCTCGAACATCTACAATTAACAGTTTCACTAATACTTATATTATTGGATATCAGATTGAGACTGGTCTAGGGAAAATCCAATAAATTCTATATCCCTCAAAAGCTCTGATAAATGAGCTTCATAGGTAATGATCCTACTAGTTAAGGCAATCACCATCATAATCTTTACAGAAATAATTTATTAAAACCCATTATTTATACAAGTCAAGCGATCACTATTCAATGAATATATTATCAATGGTAATTATACTTAATATAATTTCAAATTCTACTGGTTATAATAAAAAAATAGATTGCATGTGTTTTCGATATCCATTTTACAAAATAGGACATTTAATTGAATCAAAAGGGAAATATCACTTATAATTGTTTGGGCCATTAAAATATTCCCCCTTTGTTAATTTTTCCATTGAAATTTTTATTTTCAACATTAAAATTTTTTTGGGTAACTTTGTTTCATCATCTCTTTTGTTTCCCACATTACTTCTTAAAACTTTTGGTTTATCCACAACACTTTGACTAGGTTCATTGTCTTATTCCTCAGAACGTTGTGTCTATGATCTAAGATATTCATTGGATTCTCCTCAAAAGAGAGGTCATTCTCCAGTGGTACCAACTCCTATTTGAGTATATGTGAGGCATTTAGTAATTTCTTTCTCAAGAGGGATACAAGGAATAAATCTAGTACTTGGGATAGGATAGGTGTGAGTGCTAGATGGTAGGCCACCTCTATGATTCTTTAATGAATCTCAAATGGGGCAATGTATCTTGTACTAAGCATTAAATTATTCCCAAATATCATTATTTTATTCCATGGGGATATGAAAATGAATAATGTGTCACTAATATCAAACTCTAGGTCTTATGGACAATTGTCGACATAGATTTTTCGTCGACTCTGAGCTGCATTGATGTGTTCTGGAATTGTTTTAAACTTCTCTACTATTTCCCCAACAATTTTAGGACCATGTAGTTTTTGTTCCCCAACAAAATCCCAACATGCTGGTGTTCTACGACTCTTACCATAAAGGGCTTCATAGGGAGACATTTGTATTTTTGCGTAGAAACCAATTTTTTAGTAGAACTCAACAAGATGAAGTTGTTGATCCAATCCTCCTTGGAATTCAATAGGCAATGCTATCAACATGTAATCATGTTTCCAGATAGTCTGATCAGATTGGACATCAGTTTAAGGGTGATAGGTAGTTCTGACCTTTAACTCTATATTCAGAGCATGTTGGTGACTTTTCCTGTAAATGTTAGCGATTCTTGGATCTCGATCAGATACAATCGATAGTGGAACAACATATAGCCTCATAAATTCTCTGATATATATCCATTCAAAGTTACTCAATGAGAAATCCTCTCAAATCTCAATGATGTGTTTATCCTTATTTAGACGAACCACCATAACTAATATATCATTATTTCCTTTAGAAATCATATGAAGCCGAATGACAAAGCCCATGGTGTTTTTTTCCAATTTCCATATACGTATGGGAAATGGTCGCATAATCTCTTTATATTTTTCCCTTTATACCTTCACATACTGATATACGAGTCATATTAATATATATCCTATTATCTATTTCATCATATTGTCTGACCAATAGTGTTCCCACAGATCTCGCTACATATTTGTGCTTCCTTGGTGGATAGATAAGGTTGCGCTATGTGAATCATCAAATAGATCTATCTATAACTAAAGATTACTTGGTACAAATAGTCTTGACCCAAATCATACAAAACCCTCTTCATTAATTTTTTACTCTGCGTCTTTATATGTTCTAATAGTATCCATTTTCTCTTGAATTCCCACACCATACCTTTGATCATTCATTATCCTTCATAAAAGTGATAGTTGAGAAAGAATTTATGAAAGAATTGATGATGCTCCTTCCTTCAAGATCCACATGTCTGTACTATTAAAGTCTAAGAAAATCATATTCATCTTCATTCTCATTTATTAAAGAGTTGTTGGATCCTTTCTATATACAAATTCTGCCACTTTCATTTCTTTCCCCATATGGAAGTGAATTTACCTGCCATAGTATTTGATTAGATCTATCCATCTTTTTTGGATCATATTCAATTATATCTATGTGAATATATACTTGAGGATTTTATGATATATATTTATATATAATATCAATATATAGGTAATGCCCCTACATTTTCAAAAAAAGACCACTACAATCAACTCCAAATGATGTTTGGATAGTTTTTCTCAGAATATTTCAACTGCCCTGATGAATTGGCAATTTCATTGCCAATTATCATCAACACAACCCATTCCCTTATTCAAAGCATCACAGAATACTATAAAAATATATCTACTTGTGGGTTGTGTAATCCTAGATGAAATTATAATCCTCCTTTTAAAATCCTTTAATCTCTCTTCACAATAATCATTTCAAGAAAACATGACTCCATTTCGAGTTAACATAGTTATAGGGTTTGAAAATTGTGACAATTTTCTCACTGATCGATAATAATACCCAGATAATACAAGGAAACTATGGATATCTATCACAATTTTTGGCCTCTTCCATCATTTAATTTCCTTAGACATTGAATGGTCCAAATATATCCCATTTAATGTGATGCTATTCCCCAAGAAAGAGAATTCATTCAACCAGAACTCACATTTTCTCTACTTGGATTAATGATTTTCTTTTTGCAAGGTCTTTAGCATAGTACTTAAATGCCCCTTATTCTCTTTCTTACATTTGGATTATATTATAATATCATAAATAACTACTATAATAAATTTATCGAGATAATCTCTAAGGACACTATTCATCAAGGTCATGAATATTGTTGGAGCATTAGTGAGTCCAAGATGCATTACTATGAATTCATAGTTCCCATACTCAGTATGAAAATATTTCTTGGGGATATCATCATTATTCACACTTACTTTTTAATATCCGGACCATAGATCCACCTTGTATATGTATTGTGCTTTACACAACTAATCGAAGAATTCATCATTTCATAGAAAATGATGCTTGTTCTGTATTGTGATTTTTTAAAGCTCAGGATAATCAATGAAAAGACATATTGACCCATCATTCTTATTGTTGAAGATGACTGGTTCACCCCATGGTGGAACACATGGTCATATAAACAATTTATCTATATTATCCTTTAATTGTTTATATAGCCTCAAATATAGTAACCTGAGTATAACATACATGGATATTACATCCTTTTAGATGAATATTCAGTACATTACAAAAATACATGCCAAAAGACTATAAAATTTTAGTGTCTTCAGAAAAAACAATATAAACTTTTCTATCCTCGTGAAATATCTTCAAAATACCCCATAATGATATACACTTTTAGTAATTATAACTAAAACACTTCTTCATAACATTGAGAAGGTAAATATAAGATAAAAGTGACATCAGATGTTCATTAAGGGTAAACAAAAGAGTCATGTAAGCATAAACATTGAAATAGTAGTATGATAACATGATCATAACATTAGGAGATCATATCACTCATATCAAAGGTCATAAATCTAAGTGATGGGATACATCTTCTCAGTTCATGAATAATAAGGAAAAATACATCATGTGCTATGAAATCATAACTAAGGAATAAGACATAAGATTTTTTGAATATATAAAATAATAGAAACTTCTAGGTCAATGACACCTACCAAGACCATTATAACATGTTAGTATTGGGTTATAACCTAAATACCTACATTGGGAATGGGATAACAACCAGTGTACCACATTCTTTTGGGATTGGGCCACAACACATGTACCTTATTGTTTTTAGTCTTGGGTTACAAGCTGTGTACCCTCTTTCATTTATTCTTGGGCTACAACCCATGTACCTTCTTGTTTTTGGGATTGGTCTAGAACCCATGTACCCTATTTCATTTATTCTTTGTCTACAACCCATGTACCGACTTGTTTTCTAGAGTGGGCTACAACCCGTGTACCTTCTTGTTTTTGTCTTGGGATACAACTTATGTACCGACATTCATTTAAGATCAGGCTACAACCCATATACCCTATTTGTTTTCAGTCTTGGGAGACAACCTTTGTATCCAATTTATTTAGGTAAGGGCCAGAACCCATTCACATTAATTTTTTTAATCATGGGCTATAACCAGTGTACCCTCTTTCTTTGAGGCTTTGGCTACAATACATGTACCGACTTGTTTTCGAACATGAGAAATATCCGGTCTACCCTATTTCATTTAGGCTCAAGCTACAACCCATGTACATTCTTCTTTTCATTCGTTGGATACAACATGTGTATAGTCTTTCAATTATTCTTGGACTATAACTCTCGTACCATCTTGTTTTTGGGCTAGCGAAACATGATTTGTACCCTCTTTCATTTAGGCTTGGGTATAACCCATGTACCTTTTTGTTTTCAGGATTGTGATACAACCCATACAACCTCTTTCTTTTTTGAGATTAGGAAACAACCAGTGTACCCTATTAGATAATGTAAAAAAATATCATTACCCAATTAATTGGATGGATATATAGGTCCCACCCATCTCATAGTAAAATAATTCACACATATGCCACAAGATATAAAAACATTCAACATATCATAACCCATTAAAAATATATTGGTCTTATTAATATGAAATCTGATTCCATAAAATGAAATGGGTATCATTAAATTTTCATCACATAATTACATATGTAAAATATATAGGTTTTATGACCACTTTTTCAATGCAAAACACATGAATGTGTAATGTATTTCATAAACATATAACCCATGAATGATAAATAGGTTTCATATAAACCAAGACATTAAGAGTAACCCATTCATTGAAAGGATATTAATTGATCCTTTAGACAATTCACAAAAAGGAATGAGTAAAATAGATGGATTTCATCTTAGAATGAAAATGTTTTGGAATAAATTTCAAAAAACAATTCTTGTAAAAAATATCCATTCTTTTTTGAAAAAGGATTATTAATACCTAAAACTATTTAAACCTAATTTACTCCTAAAAAACCTTAAAAACATATAAAGAAGACTTGAAACCATATTGAAAAAAATCATTCCATTAAAATTACATTTAAAATAATTTTTCCTGATTACCATTTAAATAATGAAAATGATACTTCAAAAGAATTATTAAGGTTAAATATGTACATGTCTGATGAAGCAACAAGAAAAATACATTTCCATGGAATAAATGTTAGAAGGAATGCCTTGGTCAGAAAGTGGCGAGAATATTCTCTTTAATAAATAGGTAAAAGTCAAAAATGATAATAATGTATTTTATATATTATATTATAATAGTATAATATTCATAAAAACCTTTTAACGAAACCTAGATTTTCCACCGAAGAGAGAGTAAGGCCGGTCTTTATAGAAAACACATTATTTTCTAACATAATTACCAATGAATATAAAATGGTACCAATAAATGTGTTTTTAATGAAATAAATGAGTAGAATTAAACACATTAATATTCTTGAGAGATAGATCATAATATTTCATTAAAGGAACCATAAAGATAAAAAATTTCAAAAAGGAATGAGATTGTCTCAACAAAATCATATAACATGGAGACATGGGGTCATACTATAATAGTAAGAAAATAATAATAAATAAAGATTATGAGATCATGAAAAGAATTATATTCATCAAATTAAATTTAATATTGAGGTATATAAACAACACAATGAATTTTAGGTGCATAACCAAACATGATTCCCAATGAATGCAAATTGAGAAAAAAACTATTTTAATAATTTGGTAACTTTTCAATGTTAAACCCCAAGTAATTGGGATCATACAATGGGAAAGGGAATACCCATAAATTTAATTACATGATACGTATAATAAAATCATATGTAGTACATAAACCATATAAAATAAAAGAGTGGAATATATATAATTAATCTCACAAAAATTATATATGAGATGAAATCCCCTTATCTTGTGTCTTGACTCTTTCCGTAATCGAAAAAGCATCAGAAAAATAAATAAAAGTATAATATAAATTTTTAAAAAATTAATATTAGTATATCTATTATAATATTTTTTTATAACCTTATATTACCTAGTTGTTAACAATTCTAGGTTATGGTTTCACTTTGTGTAATATTCACATTGTTCTTCACACATCTCTTAATTTGTTACATATTTAGTTCTTATACCTATATCATGATTCTATAATGTAAAAAATTATATATATATCAGTTATATAAATTTTATTTGTGTTATAATAATCTATATAACATATAATTTTGAAATAGAACACACCGTTCTTGGAGACGGTAAGTCGTACGTACGCATGAACGTTGTTTTATTTTTTATTAATGTATTAAAAGAATGTATGTAAATGACATATGTATATTTATGTATTTATATATATTAAACTATTATAGAATCATAAATATATCATATATTTCATATAAGTTAATTATACCGATATTATATACATTCCATTTGTTGTGTAAATGAATCACATCACATTGAGGTGGTGGTAATCCATTTTTTCTCAAACATTATTATCGCAATAACACCAAAGTAAATGTAAATATATGTGTGAAAAAAATGAATAAAGAATCATAAATAAATATTAAATATAATCTATTAAATCTATAAATAAAAATTCCATCATAATGTCCACCATTAGTGGTGGAAAAGGAGAAATTAACAATCATCCTTTCGTGAGGCAGTACATCACTATAAGTAGAAATAATATGTTCAACATCTATTATATGGACCTATGTGTAAGTGTAGGTCAGAAAATATTAATAAATACAAAATATTATATATTGGATAATGTTTTTTTCACACAATAATTAAATTAATATAGTGGAGTGGGGATAAGAGGTGGCCTTATATAGGGAAGGAAAAGGAATCATTTGGAATTTGTAGAAACAAGTTAGATGAGCACATGTTATTACATAAGTAGGAATTATAAACAACCACACTCTATAACTAAATTTTTATGTCTGATCCATGTACACAAAATGGGGTTTGGACAGGTTTCGATGTGATTTGGTCCATTAATTTTATGCTTTAGTCCCTAATTAATCTTAATTTGGACATAATTGAGGTGATTAATTTTTGTCACATTTACTAATCATTTGGTCGAAAAATAACCGGGTATTTTTAGGGTCTAAATATCAGACTTAATATATTGGCGTATGTAGAAAGATTTAAATTCAAATCATAGAATCAGAAAAATTATGACTACTTCTAATCTAGCAGACGAGTTGAAATAACCAGGTTTTAAATTTTAAAAAAAGATTTAATTTTTATTGATTATATATTCAGTATCGAAGTGAAATTGATTATTGACGAAGCAGGGATTTGTTGCAGATCCCTGATCAAAATATTATTTACCTATGAATGCAATATAGTGCACTCCCAGGGTCGGTCTCAAGGAGGCAACTTACACAACACCAAAATTCTATTGTCACTATTTATTTTCTAACTAATATATAATATAAATATGAGTTTGAAATATTCATAAAATATGAATATATATATATATATATAGGTGATGCAAACAATTTGATGTTAAAAAGAAGAAAGAAGAAATTTGTTCTTGGAGGACCATAATGGTCGATATCATTGTTTATTAAAATATTCTCAATATCAATTCAATGTACTGATCAAAATCTATCACACTACACCCTCTTATTTGAAATTTCATTTCCCCAACACCAAGATCTATGCATGTGGGGAAATACTCTTCCTAAAGTCGTCTAGGAGATCTCTTTGCCGACCATCGCTATACAAGCCATACTCCATCGTATGCATGACTTATATAGTGAAGGGAAGGATAAATGATGAATGAGAAGAAGAACTTGGTGATAGAGAAAATGGGGCAATCACACATCATAATCAATTTAACCACCACCAAAATTCTCAGAATGAAATAAAGGTATTTAAATTGAAGAACAATGAAACTCAAACAACCACCATTCTCCTCCTCAAACAAACATCAAGGTTAGTTCTCCATTTTCATGGAGTTAGAAGAGAATACGGTGGGAGAAACACATAAAAGTAAAAATGGAAGAATGAGGTATGAAGAAGAAGAATAACATAATGTCTATTAAAAATATGAATAAAAACTTACAGAAATAAGCTCCACCTTATCCCCCCTGGAATGGATATATCATAAACTGGGAGAAGGGACAGATATTTATAGGGAGAAGGGGTGACAAATTCACACACAAAACAATTAATCCTAATGGTTTCCCATAGAGAGTCCCATAAATGACCGAATCTGTAATAGGTGTCTTCATAAATGTTGTTCCTTAATGTCTCCTCCGTCTGATCCCCAAATTTGCGCTTCATTGGACGCGCCTAGAATGAGTTACGAATTTAATATTGGAGGTTTCCTTTTTGGGAGGCATCTTCCAGGTAGCTTCCTTCATATGTATATCATTCAATGTCCCTCATAATGGATTCCAAACGACTTGAAATTTATTGTGTAAATTATTCCATGAGTCCTCGTACTTCTCCATGTGGAATCCTCTAATTTGGAGTTTTGTAGACCGAATTGGGATTCCATTATGGAAGTGTGGTCCGTTCTGTCCGCTCAGAAAACTCTTCAAATTCATTGAATTTTTACGGCTTCTAGTGGATCGAATAAGCTCCTGGTCCAGAAGACAAACATGAAGGAAATAAAATATAGATTCTAACAAAATTTCAATCATGTAATTTGGAATTATATTTTCCCATAAATGACCAAAATACCCTTGATGTAAAAATCTGTCAAAAATCCAGAATTTGTCATTTTTCACATTTATGCTCAAAATAACACTAAAACCTAAAAACAAGATAATTATGTAACGCCCCGACCCCAGTTACCCAGAGTCGGTGCATTACTTCGTAACATTGGCATGATCACAAGAAAGATCAAATCCCGAAAGACCGATTGGTTTAGTAGTCTTGGAAACACTAGATATAATCATAAAGTTTTACATTACATTTCAAAGTGAAAAACTACTACAACAACAAAGTATTCATATCCACACTATTAACCCCTCATAATATCCCTGCAAGTCATTCATAATTTACTTCTTCACTACCTGGGAAAAAAATAAAACATAGAAAAGGGGTGAGCTCAAATGCCCAGTAAGGATAACAATATAGCGGAACATTCAAAATAAGCGTAAACATTTAAGGCAATGAATTACTAAAACAAAAGCCTTTTAAAATTGAACTTCAACATAGTATGGCTAAAGTAAAATGAAATAATGCCATTTACTTGTTCACATGGATATTCTACTAATCGAATAATCACATGCAATATCAATAACCACTTTCATAATGTTGGAATGCATAATGCTAAACGTTAATTTCTTTCTCTAGGCCTCATCCCAAGACCTAGGGGTTACTTCTAACCGGAACCCAACCCGGAGTGCCTCTAATAACCGGACACCAACCCGGAGTGCCTCTAATAACCGGACACCAACCCGGAGGGCCTCTAATAACCGGACACCAACCCAGAGGGCATACTTTTACCAGTCCCTAACCTGGAGGGCTTACTTTAACCAGTCCCCAACCTGGAGGGCTTACTTTTACCAGTCCCCAACCTGGAGGGCTTACTTTTACCGGTCCCCAACCCGGAACATACTTGTTTAGCACATTTATCTGAAGAAAAGTTTGAAATATAACATAAACATTCGGATTAAAACTAGCATACGAAATGTCAATAGTTTCACCATAAACAATGAATGGTATAAAATAGCACATCCACAGTCAAACATATCACAAAACCTTCAATACAATATAGAAGTTTTGTATTATAATAAATCAACTTCAAATAAGCGTAAAATCCATTAAAGGATGTTGACATAGATGAAATCAAAACACTTTTTAGAGAAATATCTCTTTCTATTTTTGAAATCATTTAAGAGCCATATAAAATAAAACATTTTCTTGAAAATATTCTTGTAAGCTTGTAAGGAAAGCTTTGACGATTTTATAACGGCGGAAAATAACCGCATCCGCCGTATAAGTAAAAAAAAACATTCTTATCTCAATTCTGTCGAAAAGGTTAAAAAGGACCTTGTTTTGAAAACGACGGAAAGATTCCTTTATAAACCTCTTATAAAAAGTCAAACAAGGGTATAAATGACTTTAACCCATATTCTTGTAAATAGTAAAAATGTTTTGAAATACATTTCGAAGAAACATGGATGTGGATGATAAAGAGATCCCAGTAGATTATTACGTATAATACAACCTCGGATAATGAAGAGATTGTGAAATAACCCTTACCAATTTGGTAACTTATGAGAAATACAATCCATAAAAGAGGTATCATACAATGAATATGTAAATACACATAAATTAGGGTGTATTACACAAAGAATATAATTATGGGTAGTACATACACCACACAAAAGGTGATGGTGGCAATATGGCATGAATCTCACGGGAATAAGGAGTGAGATGAAAACCACTTACCTTGTACTTTTCCTTTGTTGGGGTAGGTTAACCTCCTGTATAATGGTGAAATAATTGTTATTAAATTATACAAGAATCATTTACATTAATATGATATCATATATGATCTTTTAATATTGATATCTTAGTATTATCGTTGTTTCGGGTGTTAACTTACTTGTTTTCTTTCATATGTTTTGTTACGTAAGACATGTTTGTAAAGGATAGGTTGTATATTATTCATATCCAGAATGATATCAAGTCCTTAAACATCATTTTTAAATCACCAAATGATAATTATACTTTAATGGTTACGATGGAGAATGAATCTCATCGCGTTCGTGGAGACGGTAGTCCGTACGTACGCACGAACGCTACTTCCATTTAATTTTTATTTTAAAAGAATCGAATCCAAATGATACATAGGTATATTACTATTCCAGTATAATATAATATTTTATATATGTTACTTAAGTTCATTAACACCATCCTTTATACGTTCCATGTGTGGTATGAACGAGTCATATCATTTTAAGGGGGCGGTAGTCCGCACTTCCTCAAATGAAATTATCGTATGTATATACAACATGAAACGAATAATGGTATGAAATAAAATGGAATTACAGAAGCTTATATATAAAATATATATCATTAATATCATATTTAATTACAGTGCCATCATAATGGCCACCATGAGAGGCGGTAAGATGTATTTGAACAATCATCGTTTCGTGAGGCGTTAGTTTGCCATCCACAGAAACATTATGTTCATCATCCATTAGATGGAGTTGTGTGTATGTGTAGTTTGAATCCTTCTTATAACAACATCCTAGTATATTGAGGATACTGGTGTTGTTACAAAAGAAAGGAAATAAAAAGAGTTTTGGGGTTGGAGAAGCAAAATAAATGAAAATAATTTAAGAGAAATCGTTACCTTTAATTTAGGTAACTCACTTTGGTTGGAACCAAAGGACTTCTTGAAATGCTTTCTGCCTAAGGGGAAGCTTCAAGGAGGAGTAGAGGGATGTGGGGAGCTTAGTTGGGCAGAGTTTGGACGAGCCAAGTGGCTTGAGAGGTGTGAGGAAAAGAGAAGGAGGAGTGCCCTTTTATAAGAGGGGTGAGGGGCACCTTTGGAAAATCTAGAAATATTAATATATAATAAATTCATATTCGGTTTCCAAAGGCTCCAAAGTTGACTATTCAAAGTATGAGGTGAGGATAGGTCGAAAAGAACTCATCCAATAGAATTTAGACAGGTTTGGGTACTTATATTAACCTTATCTTTAAGTATTAACTCTAAGTTAATTAGTTTCACTTTTACAATGTCTCTTTGTATTTTTATATAATATGGTTAATAAACTTACTATATACATCCAAGAGACCCACAAGTGGTCCATTAATGATGAACCTATCCTGATATAAGTCTTTTTGCCGAACCTTAGATTTTTAGGAATTTAATATCAATTAATAATATAATATTTGTTTTAAGAACTCTTTTATGTCAATTTTGACACTATTCAATAGTTGATTTTGGTGAAACTCATAACAAATTGATTACTTCGAACAAAGTCAATTAAATCAATCCTAATATATCATATTATCCTAGAAAATTAGTTTAATTCATTAAAAGTTTCATATTATATTTATTTTGGTATTTATAATATCACTTATTTTAATTTTTCACTATTATAGTAATTACTGCATCATCATTGTGTCATAAATAAAATAGATTATTTAATGTCTAAAAATTATAAATAAAATATCATTATGTAGGAAATCTTTTTAGCTTTCTAATGAATATTTATAATCTAAAATCCAACATGTATAACCCTATGTAAAAATTGTTCTTCTAAAAGATGTAAGCTTATGCCATTTTTATTTTTATTTTAGCTTTATTAATATAATGTGTCATTATCACTTACAAGTGGATCCATGGGGTCCCAAAATAGACCCAAAGATGCCCATGGTCGACCATGTATCAACCAATAGGGTTAAGACACGTTTTAGGGTAATTTAGTATTATTATAATATTATTTTTTTAACCCTTATTTACCGGATTTACCCTTAACCATGGTAAATAAAATATTTACCGCAGTAATTATTCAAAATGTCTAAAAATAAAAGTTACCTATTTACACAATTTGGACATCCTGATTCCACATTTGGAATCCATTTTTCTAAATTCAAAACACAGAAGTGGCAGAAATTAATTTAAAATTAATTCCCGCTGTCAAAACAAAGAGCGTGTTTTTAAGAGATAATAACTATCAAAAGATTGACACTTGTTTATGTTCGGTTTAATTGTAAAATTATGTCCAATGACCAACATTATATTAAATGGTAAAAATATATTCTAAATATACTTTAAAACCACTCAAATTCACAATTTATCACTATTAATTATTTTGATTAAAAAAGTTGTTTTTAATTAAAATTTAGTAATTTTCACTATTCATCAAAATATGAAAGTTATCCGAAAAGTACCAAAATTTCACCTTAGGATAAATTCGATATTCCGAATCCAAAAATGAAGTCCATTTTGAAATATAAAATATATATAATTTCAAAAAGTAGGTATTACTATTCATAACGGCTAGTTTGATTGGTTGTGGTGTGTTAAAATCTCGAAGTTGCGTACAATGCACGTCATTGCATTATTCGAAAGGAAACATACCGAGGAAGCTTGGGGTGTTACATTCTCCCCTCCTTCAATAAATTGCGTCCTCGCAATTTTTAAAATTTTTCTTGGGAATATAATGGAAAGTCCCACATCGGAAAAAGAGTCAATAAAACTATCACTTTAAAAGAAAGAAAGAGAGGTATAGGGGTCATCCAAGATAACCCATACTAGGATTCCATGTAAGAAAACATGGATATGGATGATAAACTAACTGTCAAGTTCTGATGGAGAGGGATAGAAATCATGATCAGGAGAAAGTTAACAATGAGAAAACCGCAAACTTGTGTTGGGACAAACGACCATTAGTCTCCTAGTTAGGAAAGTAAACGGACAACATTTTTTTTTAAAGTTACATTACATAAGGAAGAGGAATTCATTTATGATATTGACTAAGAACATTATGAGATATACTTACATTTAAAGTATATTTTCATTCTTTAATAAATTTCCACCACTAACTCTTTTTTTTTAAACGATGAGTATTCAAGAAGACTTGGTCACACTGGAAGAGATAGAATAAACTTCTATAGAATCACATGATCCATGAAGGATAAACCATATATTTACATTGTCTTTGAAGATTAATCAAAACCAAAATGGTCAGTGAATGATCTAATGATCCCCCAAAAGGATATTCATTGAGATAAATATGCACTAATCTTAATTTCTAAAATTAAACCAACAATACCCCAAAGTTAAATAGATACCATTCAATAACCAATTGTCCTTAAAATCCTTTAATATAATCCAAACTAATATTGAAACCCAAAACATAGAAGAATTTGATTATGTAGTCTCCCATGTTAAATTGTATCTCCAAATGACATCAGATACTCTTAAAGTCACATACTCAAAAGTAATTAACCTAATCACATATTCTCTATTATAGGTTAATCATTTCCATAAATAACCCAAATCACTATAAATCCACAATAAAAACATACATAAAAATCTATCATTACTCCACAAATGAAACCCCATAGTATTCTATTTTCCTTGGGCATATAGTGTTCCCAACAAAGCGAACATCTTCCAAAATAACATTTATCACTTAATCACCAAATCATTTTCCTATACCAAGGGTATTCTTTTGATATGAAATAAGAACCCAAATCAACTTATTATTGATCAATAAAATCATTTAAGTAAAAAAAAGTCACACTAACCAGGGACTTCACGTAGTCCAGTGGTAGGCGATAAATCCCAATCGCACTTTGGTTGTGGGTTCGATTCCCATAGCTTTGTCCGACGCGACGGGTTGTCACACGGTCTACGTGTTGTCCTTTTTCAAAAACTATATTTTATAATATTGCCAAAATGAGATAAATTCCTCCAAATACTATATCATAAATTTAACCACAAATGTTATATTATACCTTGAATCTTCATCCCAAATTAGAATAACTTATAATTCTCTCAAACCCCAATGATCATATAAATCCAAATGGTTATTTATACCCATATCCACAAGAGAAGAGACAATTCTTCCTCAAATATTATTCTCACATGGCAAACTGCGGGGTTAAAAATACAAGAGAAAATTATTCCATAGTAAACCCATCAACAAGGAGTGCTAATACTTTTTAAACATTTCTCCAACCATTTATTCCCACATAGCTTCTTCTTTGACCAAGAAAATATCCTATAGAATAGGACATTCACTCGGGTAATGGCCAGGTCCCCTACATTTACGGCAAATGACTGTAAATGGACTCTTGAGACCATTTTTATCTTCTTCCATAGTACTCTTCATTTTTCTTCGGCAATTCTTTACTTTATGTCCTTTCTTCCCGCACGTAAAACATTTCGTTGTCCCATTGAGACACTTTCCTGGGTGTCTCTTTCCACATTTCCTGCATGATGAAAATTGAGGGTTCTTTTCTCCATGGTCTCCATTGCTGGAGCTCTTATCATTTATCACCTTTCTCTTCCTTGTTGAGTCTGGGAGTTGGTTAATATATATGTTGTTGATCATATTTTTGGAAAACTGATTTGGCATAAAGACGATATCTTTTACGCCTATCAATATTCCATTTTGTTGCTCATTTCCACCACCGTTCCCATCTTGTACATCATTCTCAAAGTCACTATGACTTCCGTGGAATCCATCCATTGACTAAAACCATAAAGCATTGTGTGAGTAATAGTAGTCGTAAAATCATTTAGAGATTAAAATGTCACCATATTCTCAATTTGAAACATATTAGGATTAACCAAGGTCATTTAATCTCATCTTATATATATATTACTTAAATTGGTTTGTAAAGAAAATGTAAATTATCCTAAGCATATCCCCCGGGAGTGTCGTAACCAAGAGTGAAGCAAGGCCCATTGTCGTGCACCAGTTCCCGTTCGAGTCTAGCTCAAAGCGGTGTTTTCGGGTTTTACCCCTAGGTACATCTGTGCCAGAGCCGCCTCTACCTGCTCGTATCCAGACAGGGATGTATTGCTCAGAAAACTCACAAAATCTCTACAATACCAAAATTCTAGGAAGTTCTTTTATACTAATCCTCAAAGTTCATCTTAGGTCTTTGTGCTCTAATCAGAGTTTATCTAAATCTAGCTACCAAGGTTTGTACTAAACTTCCTCTGATACCAACTGTAACGCCCCGACCCCAGTTACCCAGAGTCGGTGCATTACTTCGTAATATTGGCATGATCACAAGAAAGATCAAATCCCGAAAGACCGATTGGTTTAGTAGCCTTGGAAACACTAGATATAATCATAAAGTTTTACATTACATTTCAAAGTGAAAAACTACTACAACAACAAAGTCTTCATATCCACACTATTAACCCCTCATAATATCCCTGCAAGTCATTCATAATTTACTTCTTCACTACCTGGGAAAAAAATAAAACATAGAAAAGGGGTGAGCTCAAATGCCCAGTAAGGATAACAATATAGCGGAACATTCAAAATAAGCGTAAACATTTAAGGCAATGAATTACTAAAACAAAAGCCTTTTAAAATTGAACTTCAACATAGTATGGCTAAAGTAAAATGAAATAATGCCATTTACTTGTTCACGTGGATATTCTACTAATCGAATAATCACATGCAATATCAATAACCACTTTCATAATGTTGGAATGCATAATGCTAAACGTTAATTTCTTTGTCTAGGCCTCATCCCAAGACCTAGGGGTTACTTCTAACCGGAACCCAACCCGGAGTGCCTCTAATAACCGGACACCAACCCGGAGTGCCTCTAATAACCGGACACCAACCCGGAGTGCCTCTAATAACCGGACACCAACCCAGAGGGCATACTTTTACCAGTCCCTAACCTGGAGGGCTTACTTTAACCAGTCCCCAACCTGGAGGGCTTACTTTTACCAGTCCCCAACCTGGAGGGCTTACTTTTACCGGTCCCCAACCCGGAACATACTTGTTTAGCACATTCATCTGAAGAAAAGTTTGAAATATAACATAAACATTCGGATTAAAACTAGCATACGAAATGTCAATAGTTTCACCATAAACAATGAATGGTATAAAATAGCACATCCACAGTCAAACATATCACAAAACCTTCAATACAATATAGAAGTTTTGTATTATAATAAATCAACTTCAAATAAGCGTAAAATCCATTAAAGGATGTTGACATAGATGAAATCAAAACACTTTTTAGAGAAATATCTCTTTCTATTTTTGAAATCATTTAAGAGCCATATAAAATAAAACATTTTCTTGAAAATATTCTTGTAAGCTTGTAAGGAAAGCTTTGACGATTTTATAACGGCGGAAAATAACTGCATCCGCCGTATAAGTAAAAAAAACATTCTTATCTCAATTCTGTCGAAAAGGTTAAAAAGGACCTTGTTTTGAAAACGACGGAAAGATTCCTTTATAAACCTCTTATAAAAAGTCAAACAAGGGTATAAATGACTTTAACCCATATTCTTGTAAATAGTAAAAATGTTTTGAAATACATTTCGAAGAAACATGGATGTGGATGATAAAGAGATCCCAGTAGATTATTACGTATAATACAACCTCGGATAATGAAGAGATTGTGAAATAACCCTTACCAATTTGGTAACTTATGAAAAATACAATCCATAAAAGAGGTATCATACAATGAATATGTAAATACACATAAATTAGGGTGTATTACACAAAGAATATAATTATGGGCAGTACATACACCACACAAAAGGTGATGGTGGCAATATGGCATGAATCTCACGGGAATAAGGAGTGAGATGAAAACCCCTTACCTTGTACTTTTCCTTTGTTGGGGTAGGTTAACCTCCTGTATAATGGTGAAATAATTGTTATTAAATTATACAAGAATCATTTACATTAATATGATATCATATATGATCTTTTAATATTGATATCTTAGTATTATCGTTGTTTCGGGTGTTACCTTACTTGTTTTCTTTCATATGTTTTGTCACGTAAGACATGTTTGTAAAGGATAGGTTGTATATTATTCATATCCAGAATGATATCAAGTCCTTAAACATCATTTTTAAATCACCAAATGATAATTATACTTTAATGGTTACGATGGAGATTGAATCTCATCGCGTTCGTGGAGACGGTAGTCCGTACGTACGCACGAACGCTACTTCCATTTAATTTTTATTTTAAAAGAATCGAATCCAAATGATACATAGGTATATTACTATTCCAGTATAATATAATATTTTATATATGTTACTTAAGTTCATTAACACCATCCTTTATACGTTCCATGTGTGGTATGAACGAGTCATATCATTTTAAGGAGGCGGTAGTCCGCACTTCCTCAAATGAAATTATCGTATGTATATACAACATGAAACGAATAATGGTATGAAATAAAATGGAATTACAGAAGCTTATATATAAAATATATATCATTAATATCATATTTAATTACAGTGCCATCATAATGGCCACCATGAGAGGCGGTAAGATGTATTTGAACAATCATCGTTTCGTGAGGCGTTAGTTTGCCATCCACAGAAACATTATGTTCATCATCCATTAGATGGAGTTGTGTGTATGTGTAGTTTGAATCCTTCTTATAACAACATCCTAGTATATTGAGGATACTGGTGTTGTTACAAAAGAAAGGAAATAAAAAGATTTTTGGGGTTGGAGAAGCAAAATAAATGAAAATAATTTAAGAGAAATCGTTACCTTTAATTTAGGTAACTCACTTTGGTTGGAACCAAAGGACTTCTTGAAATGCTTTCTGCCTAAGGGGAAGCTTCAAGGAGGAGGAGAGGGATGTGGGGAGCTTAGTTGGGCAGAGTTTGGATGAGCCAAGTGGCTTGAGAGGTGTGAGGAAAAGAGAAGGAGGAGTGTCCTTTTATAAGAGGGGTGAGGGGCACCTTTGGAAAATCTAGAAATATTAATATATAATAAATTCATATTCGGTTTCCAAAGGCTCCAAAGTTGACTATTCAAAGTATGAGGTGAGGATAGGTCGAAAAGAACTCATCCAATAGAATTTAGACAGGTTTGGGTACTTATATTAACCTTATCTTTAAGTATTAACTCTAAGTTAATTAGTTTCACTTTTACAATGTCTCTTTGTATTTTTATATAATATGGTTAATAAACTTACTATATACATCCAAGATACCCAAAAGTGGTCCATTAATGATGAACCTATCCTGATATAAGTCTTTTGGCCGAACCGTAGATTTTTAGGAATTTAATATCAATTAATAATATAATATTTGTTTTAAGAACTCTTTTATGTCAATTTTGACACTATTCAATAGTTGATTTTGGTGAAACTCTTAACAGATTGATTACTTCGAACAAAGTCAATTAAATCAATCCTAATATATCATATTATCCTATAAAATTAGTTTAATTCATTAAAAGTTTCATATTATATTTATTTGGGTATTTATAATATCACTTATTTTAATTTTTCACTATTATAGTAATTACTGCATCATCATTGTGTCATAAATAAAATAGATTATTTAATGTCTAAAAATTATAAATAAAATATCATTATGTAGGCAATCTTTTTATCTTTCTAATGAATATTTATAATCTAAAATCCAACATGTATAACCCTATGTAAAAATTGTTCTTCTAAAAGATGTATGCTTATGCCATTTTTATTTTTATTTTAGCTTTATTAATATAATGTGTCATTAGCACTTACAAGTGGATCCATGGGGTCCCAAAATAGACCCAAAGATGCCCATGGTCGACCATGTATCAACCAATAGGGTTAAGACACGTTTTAGGGTAATTTAGTATTATTATAATATTATTTTTTTAACCCTTATTTACCGGATTTACCCTTAACCATGGTAAATAAAATATTTACCGCAGTAATTATTCAAAATGTCTAAAAATAAAAGTTACCTATTTACACAATTTGGACATCCTGATTCCAAATATGGAATCCATTTTTCTAAATTCAAAACACAGAAGTGGCAGAAATTAATTTAAAATTAATTACCGCTGTCAAAACAAAGAGCGTGTTTTTAAGAGATAATAACTATCAAAAGATTGACACTTGTTTATGTTCGGTTTAATTGTAAAATTATGTCCAATGACCAACATTATATTAAATGGTAAAAATATATTCTAAATATACTTTAAAACCACTCAAATTCACAATTTATCACTATTAATTATTTTGATTAAAAAAGTTGTTTTTAATTAAAATTTAGTAATTTTCACTATTCATCAAAATATGAAAGTTATCCGAAAAGTACCAAAATTTCACCTTAGGATAAATTCGATATTCCGAATCCAAAAATGAAGTCCATTTTGAAATATAAAATATATATAATTTCAAAAAGTAGGTATTACTATTCATAACGGCTAGTTTGATTGGTTGTGGTGTGTTAAAATCTCGAAGTTGCGTACAATGCACGTCATTGCATTATTCGAAAGGAAACATACCGAGGAAGCTTGGGGTGTTACAATTACCCATTCAATAACACTTTTGTGGGATTATAAACAATATTTTACAGTATAAAATATATGAAAATTTGAGCTTCATCACTCCCCCACACTTAAACATTGCACTCCTGGGCAATCATTTTACATCCAAATCAAAATCCACACAACAATCAAAAATGAGAAAATATCAATGATTTTATCCAAAATAGAATTCCATCGTGTCTCATTTATGAATAATAATTCTCTCATTTTCATTTAAATAATTAAAATTTGTTCAACCTCATAAATCAATCCATGGCCCAATCACAATCTACCTCACATTGAATTTTTTTCATCACTCTTCACTCAAGACAAATTGAATCTAGAGTTATACTCATACTTGAAAATCGCATGTATCACCATAGGTTTGTGAAAATTCTCATTTCTCCACAGAGTGAATCATAAAAATGAATTTAATCATGAGGGATTTAATTAAAGGTTCAAATGATTCTTTGGATTAGGGTTGGTGGGAAAATTATTTAAAAAACGTTCTAGGCTAGGAAAAGGAGGTTGGACTTTTATGTACAATGCATGATTAATTCAAGTGAAAAAACAGGATATTCCTCACTCAATGCCGCTGGTAAATGTAAAAAAACAACCCACCACCTTTTAATGATATGGTACATGAGGCATTGAGTTATTATAATGAATGATATCATCTAAGTTCTCCTTCGTTTTTTCAAAGCTCCAGAAAGGCACAACTTTATTTTCTTTTTTTTTCTTTTTTTTCATTGAGGATTAGCTGAAAAATTGAATAAAATGAATGAATGAAAATTAATGCCCTTTATTTTTCTGAGGGACATGAGTCATAAAAGAATGTACAATGAGGAATTCAAGCTCATCTCCATTTTTTTCTTTTTTCAGGAGAAATGGATGAACCAAATAAAGCACAACGAAATGACGACACATGCCCAATTCTCTTGTTATCCACTTCCCAAAGTATTGACACACACCTCACACCACCCATAAATGATACACATCCCAATGAACGCACATGAAAGGCCCTTCCCCCACACTCAAACTTGAAATATCAATGCAAAAATACTAAAAGTGCGGGTAGGTATGGAAAAATTGGATTGTAATGTTGCTTAAACTTATAAGGTAATTCATGGCATCTAAGGGATTACGAAGGATAAATGTAATGGTGGGTCTCAGGATAAAATGTGGCTAGTCAAAGAGATTCCTCAATCATTTTAAATACATTCCATGAAATCCAAAGCTTCGAAAGAGAATATTCACAAATTCTGGTTCTCACACAAAATTCAAGTTTCCCTCAAGATTGTGTGGGTATTAGGAAGAATATGTTAAAGTGGTTTAGAATACCTCACAGGATTGGAAAAAAATATTTTGAGTCAGTGTTTCATGGTCATGGATTTCAAAAATCAGTCAAACTCATAAAAATGATTGACAATCCATTTCAAGAAAAATGTTTTCACATCAACAATCATTTAAAATCCATTATTTCAAAAATAATTTCATCTCATTATAATCAATTGATGTGTGAAAAGTGATTATAATATTCATTAAAGCTCAAAAGTCCTAAAAAACAAAAAGAACACAAGAAGAACTAAGCAGGTTGACACTCCCCCACACTTAAATTTAACTACCCATTATTTCAACTCAACAAAATATAAATATAAAGGTAAAAAAATCAAATGGAAGGAAAGATACAACCTGACATTATTTTAGAAGTGGATTCCTTGAGTTAAGCTCCTAGAAGCAGCCACTTTAAGACTACAAGAAAGTAATAAAAATAAATAAGAAAAATAAATAAAAAGAATGAGAAAAGGAAAAGAAAAGAGATAATGCTTGGTTTAGACCCCAAAGCGGGTTCTAGGTTTTTACTGCCCCAAGTCAGGCAGTTTCAGTGGATTATCCCAAATCAGAAGGTGGGTGTGGTTTCATTGAGATGAACCACCACATGTGTGTTTTCCCGATATCCATGAGTAAAACCTGAAAGTAGATAACCCCAAATAAGATTAGAATGTTCCCAACCCCCGATAAAGAATAAATAAGAAATTTGAGGTTTGAAGTGGGAGGGAATAAAAGATAAGGGTGCTCCATGTTAACTTTGGTGGTGTCCTCCTCCATATGGTATGCAAATTTTTGTTGAGGAGGTAGTTGCACCACCGCCACCTTCTCTGGATCTTCATCCTTGATTACCACCACTTGGGTGGTCTCATCATCAATATCCAAGGCCCGATCCATTTGTGCTATATCTGAAATTTCGGGAAAGTAGAAGTCAGAAAACAATTCAGTTTGAATAAAATTAAAACATGACGAATCAATAAAGAAATCTTCCCTTTCAAGTAAGTGAGCTTGGAAATTGATTTCTTCTGATATGACCATTGGAAACTCCATCTCGGCAGGTGCATCATCTTCTTCATCTTCCAAAAGCAAGAGTGAGGTTAAAAGGTATTGATTGTTCAATATCAAGCATGGGAAGATCATGTTTTATGTTATCTTCAACAATGTTATTCCAAGATTTATCCAAAAAATATTGACCTCCCATCAGTGCATCAGATGGAATGTGTACTTATGCGACCTCCTTCAGCAATGGTTGAGTGTGGGATGATGTGATAAGTTCCTTTAGAAGTTCTTTCTCACTCTCCTCGAGTTCTTTAACATAAAATTAGATTGGTGAAATCAATTTCACCACTCGTTCTGGTTCAGGTTCGGGATCAGTTTCAGATTGCTCTTGGGATGTGCGTACATATTCAACAATCCATTCAATTTGGCTCGCTAGTTTTTGAAATTTATCACTAATCCTATGAAATTGAGCATCAATTTCATTGCAAACATTTTCTGGCACCTGAGATTGGTCAGTCCATGCAGAATAATCACCATTTAAATATATCATGAACAAAAAGTTTTTTTTTAAGTTTTTGTAATTTATGAATTTTTTTTTTGTTTTTTATGAATAACATTGTGTGAAAGTGTTGCGCCTCCCCGGCAAAGGCGCCAATTTGAAGAAGCGGATATTTGTCGCAGATCCCTGATCAAAATATTATTTACCTAAGAATGCAATATAGTGCACTCCCAGGGTCGGTCTCAAGGAGGCAACTTACACAACACCAAAATTCTATTGTCACTATTTATTTTCTAACTAATATATAATATAAATATGAGTTTGAAATATTCATAAAATATGAATATATATATATATGTAATGAAAAAAAATTTATGTTAAAAAGAAGAAAGAATAAATTTGTTCTTGGAGGATCATAATGGTCGATATCATTGTTTATTAAAATATTCTCAATATCAATTCAATGTAGTGATCAAAATCTATCACACTACACCCTCTTATTTGAAATGTCATTTCCCCAACACCGAGATCTCTGCATGTGGGGAAATACTCTTCCCAAAGTCGGCTAGGAGATCTCTTTGCCGACCATCGCTATACAAGCCATACTCCATCGTATGCATGACTTATATAGTGAAGGGAAGAATAAATGATGAATGAGAAGAAGAACTTGGTGATAGAGAAAATGGGGAAATCTCACATCATAATCAATTTAACCACCACCAAAATTCTCATAATTAAATAAAGATATTTAAATTGAAGCACAATGAAACTCAAACAAACACCATTCTCCTCCTCAAACAAACATCAAGGTTAGTTCTCTATGTTCATGGAGTTAGAAGGGAATACAGTGGGAGAAACACATAAAAGTAAAAATGGAAGAATGAGGTATGAAGAAGAATAATAAAATAATGTATATTAAAAATATGAATAAAAAATTACAGAAATAATCTCCACCTTATCCCCCCTGGAATGGATATATCATAAACGAGGAGAAGGGACACATATTTATAGGGAGAAGGGGTGACAAATTCACACACAAAACAATTAATCCTAATGGTTCCGCATAGAGAGTCCCTTAAATGACCGAATATGTAATAGGTGTCTTCATATATGTTGTTCCTTAATGTCTCCTCCGTTTGATCCCCAAATTTTCGCTTCATTGGATGCGCCTATAATGAGTTACGAATTTAATATTGGAGGTTTCCTTTTTGGGAGGCAGCTTCCAGGCAGCTTCTTCCATATGTATATCGTTCAATATCCCTCATAATGGATTCCAAACGACTTGAAATTTATTTTATAAACTCTCCCTATTGTCCTAGTACTTCTCCAAGTGGAATAATCTAATTTGGAGTTGTGTAGACCGAATTGGGATTCCGTTATGGAAGTGTGGTCCGTTCTGTCCGCCCGGAAAACTCTTCAACTTCATTGAATATTTACAGCTTCTAGAGGATCGAATAAGCTCCTGGTCCAGAAGCCAAAAATGAAGTAAATAAAATATATATTCTAACAAAATTTGAATAATGTAATTTGGAATTATATTTTTCCGTAAATGACCAAAATACCCTTTATGTAAACATCTGTCAAAAATCCAGAATTTGTCATTTTTCACATTTATGCTCAAAATAACACTAAAACCTAAAAACAAGATAATTACCCATTCAATAACACCTTTGTGGGATTATAAAAAATGTTTTACAGTATAAAATATATGAGAATTTGAGCTTCATCACTCCCCCACACTTAAACATTGCACTCCTGGGAAATCATTTTACATCCAAATCAAAATCCACACAACAATCGAAAATGAGAAAATATCAATGATTTTATCCAAAATGGAATTCCATCATGTCTCATTTATGAATAATAATTCTCTCATTTTCATTTCAATCATTAAAATTTGTTCAACCTCATAAATCAATCCATGACCCAATCACAATCTACCACACATTGAATTTATTTTGTCACTCTTCACTCAAGACAAATTGAATCTAGAGTTATACTCATACTTGAAAATCGCATGTATCACCATAGGTTTGTGAAAATTCTCATTTCTCCACAGCGTGAATCATAAAAATGAATATAATCATGAGGGATTTAATTAAAGGTTCAAATGATTCTGTGGCTTAGGGTTGGTGGGAAAATTATTGAAAAAAAGTTCCAGGCTAGAAAAAGGAGGTTGGACTTTTATGTACAATGCATGATTAATTCAAGTGAAAAAACAAGATATTCCTCGCTCAATACCGCTGGTAAATGTAAAAAAACAACCCACCACATTTTAATGATATGGTACATGTGGCATGAAGTTATTATAATTAATGATATCATCTAAGTTCTCCTTCGTTTTTTCAAAGCTCCAGAAAGGCACAGCTTTATTTTCTTTTTTTTCTTTTTTTTTCATTGAAGATGAGCTGAAAAATTGAATACAATGAATGAATGACAATTCATTCCCATTATTTTTCTGAGGGACATGAGTCATAAAAGAATGTACAATAAGGAATTCAAGCTCATCTCCATTTTTTTCTTTTTTTTTCAGGAGAAATGGATGAACCAAATAAAGCACAATGAAATGACGACACATGCCCAATTCTCTTGTTATCCACTGCCCAAAGTATTGACACACAGCTCACACCACCCATAAATGATACACATCCCAATGAAATCACAAGAAAGGACCTTCCCCCACACTCAAACTTGAAATATCAATGCAAAAATAGTAAAAGTGCGGGTAGGTATGGGAAAATTGGATTGTAATTTGGCTTAAACCTATAAGGTAATTCATGGAATCTAAGGGATTACGAAGGATAAATGTAAAGGTGGGTCTCAGGATAAAATGTGGCTATCCAAAGAGATTCCTCAATCATTTTAAATACATTCCATGAAATCCAAAGCTTCGAAAGAGAATATTCACAAATTCTGGTTCTCACACAAAATTCAAGTTTCCCTCAAGAAAGTGTGGGTTTTAGGAAGAATATGTTAAAGTGGTTTAGAATACCTCACAGGATTGGAAAAAAATATTTTGAGTCAGTGTTTCATGGTCATGGATTTCAAAAATCAGTCATGATCATAAAAATGATTGACAATCCAATTCAAGAAAAATGTTTTCACATCAACAATCATTTAAAATCCATTATTTCAAAAATAATTTCATCTCATTATAATCAATTAATGTGTGAAAAGTGATTAGAATATTCATTAAAGCTCAAAAGTCCTAAAAAACCAAAAAGAACACAAGAAGAACTAAGCAGGTTGACACGCCCCCACACTTAAATTTAACTACCCCTTATTTCAACTCAACAAAATATTAATATAAAGGTAAACAAATCAAAGGGAAGGAAAGATACAACCTGACATTATTTTAGAAGTGGATTCCTTGAGTTAAGCTCCTAGAAGCAGCCACTTTAAGACTACAAGAAAGTAATAAAAATAAATAAGAAAAATAAATAAAAAGAATGATAAAAGAAAAATAAAAGAGATAATGCTTGGTTTAGACCCGAAAGCGGGTGCTAGGTTTTTACTGCCCCAAGTCAGGCAGTTTCAGTGGATTATCCCCAATCAGAAGGTGGGTGTGGTTTCATTGAGATGAACCACCACATGTGAGTTTTCCCGATATCCATGAGTAAAACCTGAAAGTAGATAACCCCAAATAAGATTAGAATGTTCCCAACCCCTGAGAAAGAATAAATAAGAAATTTGAGGTTTGAAGTGGGAGGGAATAAAAGATAAGGGTGCTCCCTGTTAACTTCGGTGGTGTCCTCCTCCATATGGTATGCAAATATTTGTTGAGGAGGTAGTCGCACCACCGCCACCTTCTCCAGATCTTCATCCTTGATTACCACCACTTGTGTGGTCTCATCATCAATATCCAAGGCCCGATCCATTTGTGCTATATCTGAAATTTCGGGAAAGGAGAAGTCAGAAAACAATTCAGTTTGAATAAAATTAAAACATGATGAATCCATAATGAAATCTTCCCTTTCAAGTAAGTCAGCTTGGAAATTGATTTCTTCTGATAGGACCATTGGCAACTCCATCTCAGCAGGTGCATCATCTTCTTCATCTTCCAAAGCAAGAGTGAGGTTAAAAGGTACTGATTGTTCAATATCAAGCATGGGAGGATCATGTTTTATGTTATCTTCAACAATGTTATTCCATGATTTATCTAAAAAATGTTGACCTCCCATCAGTACATCAGATGGAATGTGTACTTATGCAACCTCCTTGAGCAATGGTTGAGTGCGGGATGATGTGATAAGTTCCTTTAGAAGTTCTTTCTCACTCTCCTCGAGTTCTTTAACATAAAATTTGATTGGTGAAATCAATTTCACCACTCGTTCTGGTTTAGGTTCAGGCTCAGTTTCAGATTTCTCTTGGGATGTGCATACATATTCAGCAATCCATTCAATTTTGCTCTCTAGTTTTTGAAATTTATCACTAATCCTATGAAATTGAGCATCAATTTCATTGCAAACATTTTCTGGCACCTGAGATTGGTCAGTCCATGCAGAATAATCACCATTGAAATACATCATGAACAAAAAGTTTTTTTTAAGTTTTTGTAATTTATGAATTTTTTTTTGTTTTTTTATGAATAACGGTATGTGCAAGTGTTGCGCCTCCCCGGCAAAGGCGCCAATTTGAAGAAGCGTAGATTTGTCGCAGATCCCTGATCAAATATTATTTACCTAAGAATGCAATATAGTGCACTTCCAGGGTCGGTCTCAAGGAGGCAACTTACACAACACCAAAATTCTATTGTCACTATTTATTTTCTAACTAATATATAATATAAATATGAGTTTTAAATATTCATAAAATATGAATATATATATATATATATGTAATGCAAAAAATTTGATGTTAAAAAGATGAAAGAATAAATTTGTTCTTGGAGGATCATAATGGTCGATATCATTGTTTATTAAAATATTCTCAATATCAATTCAATGTAGTGATCAAAATCTATCACACTACACCCTCTTATTTGAAATGTCATTTCCCCAACACCGAGATCTCTGCATGTGGGGAAATACTCTTCCTAAAGTCGGCTAGGAGATCTCTTTGCCGACCATCGCTATACAAGCCATACTCCATCGTATGCATGACTTATATAATGAAGGGAAGGATAAATGATGAATGAGAAGAAGATCTTGGTGATAGAGAAAATGGGGCAATCGCACATCATAATCAATTTAACCACCACCAAAATTCTCAGAATTAAATAAATATATTTAAATTGAAGCACAATGAAACTCAAACAACCACCATTGTCATCCTCAAACAAACATCAATGTTAGTTCTCCATTTTCATGGAGTTAGAAGGGAATACAGTGGGAGGAACACATAAAAGTAAAAATGGAAGAATGAGGTATGAAGAAGAAGAATAAAATAATGTATATTAAAAATATGAATAAAAATTTACAGAAATAAGCTCCACCTTATCCCCCCTGGAATGGATATATCATAAACTGGGAGAAGGGACACATATTTATAGGGAGAAGGGGTGACAAATCCACACACAAAACAATTAATCCTAAAGGTTCCGCATAGAGAGTCCCTTAAATGACCGAATCTGTAATAGGTGTCTTCATAAATGTTGTTCCTTAATGTCTCCTCCGTTTGATCCCCAAATTTTCGCTTCATTGGACGAGCCTAGAATGAGTTACGAATTTAATATTGGAGGTTTCCTTTTTGGGAGGCAGCTTCCAGGCAGCTTCCTCCATATGTATATCGTTCAATGTCCCTCAAAATGGATTCCAAACGACTTAAAATTTATTGTATAAACTATACCTATAGCCCTAGTACTTCTCCAAGTGGAATCATCTAATTTGGAGTCGTGTAGACCGAATTGGGATTCCGTTATGGAAGTGTGGTCCGTTCTGTCCGCCCGGAAAACTCTTCAACTTCATTGAATTTTTACAGCTTCTAGAGGATCGAATAAGCTCCTGGTCCAGAAGAAAAAAATGAAGGAAATAAAATATATATTCTAAAAAAATTTGAATCATGTAATTTTGAATTATATTTTTTCGTAAATGACCAAAATACCCTTGATGTAAAAATCTGTCAAAAATCCAGAATTTGTCATTTTTCACATTTATGCTCAAAATAACACTAAAACCTAAAAACAAGATAATTACCCATTAAATAACACCTTTGTGGGATTATAAAAAATGTTTTACAGTATAAAATATATGAAAATGTGAGCTTCATCACTCCCCCACACTTAAACATTGCACTCCTGGGAAATCATTTTACATCCAAATCAAAATCCACACAACAATCGAAAATGAGAAAATATCAATGATTTTATCCAAAATGGAATTCCATCATGTCTCATTTATGAATAATAATTCTCTCATTTTCATTTCAATCATTAAAATTTGTTCAACCTCATAAATCAATCCATGACCCAATCACAATCTACCTCACATTGAATTTATTTTTTCACTCTTCACTCAAGACAAATTGAATCTAGAGTTATACTCATACTTGAAAATCGCATGTATCACCATAGGTTTGTGAAAATTCTCATTTCTCCATAGCATGAATCATAAAAAGGAATTTAATCATGAGGGATTTAATTAAAGGTTCAAATGATTCTGTGGCTTAGGGTTGGTGGGAAAATTATTGAAAAAAAGTTCCAGGCTAGAAAAAGGAGGTTGGACTTTTATGTACAATGCATGATTAATTCAAGTGAAAACACAGGATATTCCTCACTCAATACCACTGGTAAATGTAAAAAAACAACCCCACCACCTTTTAATGATATGGTACATGAGCCAAGAAGTTATTATAATGATTGATATCATCTAAGTTCTCCTTCGTTTTTTCAAAGCTCCAGAAAGGCACAACTTTATTTTCTTTTTTTTCTTTTTTTCCTTTTTTTTCATTGAGGATGAGCTGAAAAATTGAATACAATGAATTAATGAAAATTCATGCCCTTTATTTTTGGGAGGGACATGAGTCATAAAAGAATGTACAATGAGGAATTCAATCTCATCTCCATTTTTTTCTTTTTTTCCGGAGAAATGGATGAACCAAATAAAGCACAACGAAATGACGACACATGCCCAATTCTCTTGTTATCCACTACCCAAAGTATTGAAACACACCTCACACCACCCATAAATGATACACATCCCAATTAAAGCACATGAAAGGCCCTTCCCCCACACTCAAACTTGAAATATCAATGCAGAAATAGTAAAAGTGCGGGTAGGCATGGAAAAATTGGCTGGTAATGTGGCTTAAACATATAAGGCAATTCATGGAATCTAAGGGATTATGAAGGATAAATGTAAAGGTGGGTCTCAGGATAAAATGTGGCTAGCCAAAGAGATGCCTCAATCATTTTAAATACATTCCATGAAATCCAAAGTTTCGAAAGAGAATATTCACAAATTCTGGTTCTCACACAAAATTCAAGTTTCCCTCAAGAAAGTGTGGGTATTAGGAAGAATATGTAAAAGTTGTTTAGAATACCTCACAGGATTGGAAAAAAAATATTTTGAGTCAGTGCTTCATGGTCATGGATTTCAAAAATCAGTCAAACTCATAAAAATGATTGACAATCCAATTCAAGAAAAAAAATTTCACATCAACAATCATTTAAAATCCATTATTTCAAAAATAATTTCAACTCTTTATAATCAATTGATGTGTGAAAAGTGATTAGAATATTCATTAAAGCTCAAAAATACTAAAAACACGAAAAGAACACAAGAAGAACTACGTAGGTTGACACTCCCCCACACTTAAATTTAACTACCCCTTATTTCAACTCAACAAAATATAAATATAAAGGTAAAAAAATCAAAGGGAAGGAAAGATACAACCTGACATTATTTTAGAAGTGGATTCCTTGAGTTAAGCTCCTAGAAGTAGCCACTTTAAGACTACAAGAAAGTAATAAAAATAAATAAGAAAAATAAATAAAAAGAATTAGAAAAGGAAAATAAAAGAGATAATTCTTGGTTTAGACCCCCAAGCGGGTGCTAGGTTTTTACTTCCCCTAGTCAGGCAGTTTCAGTGGATTATCCCCAATCAGAAGGTGGGTGTGGTTTCTTTGAGATGAACCACCACATGTGAGTGTTCCCGATATCCATGAGTCAAACCTGAAAATAGATAACCCCAAATAAGATTAGAATGTTCCCAACCCCTGAGATAGAATAAATAAGAAATTTGACGTTTGAAGTGGGAGGGAATAAAAGATAAGGGTGCTCCCTGTTAACTTCGGTGGTGTCCTCCTCCATATGGTATGCAAATTTTTGTTGAGGAGGTATTCTCACCACCGCCACCTTCTCCGGATCTTCATCCTTGATTACCACCACTTGGGTGGTCTCATCATCAACATCCAAGGCCCGATCCATTTGTGCTATATCTGAAATTTCAGGAAAGGAGAAGTCAGAAAACAATTCAGTTTGAATAAAATTAAAACATGACGAATCAATAAAGAAATCTTCCCTTTCAAGTAAGTCATCTTGGAAATTGATTTCTTCTGATAGGATTATTGGCAACTCCATCTCAGCCAGTGCATCATCTTCTTCATCTTCCAAAGCAAGAGTGTGGTCAAAAGGTACTGATTGTTCAATATCAAGCATGGGAAGATCATGTTTTATGTTATCTTCGACAAAGTTATTCCAAGATTTATCCAAAAAATGTTGACCTCCCATCAGTGCATCAGATGGAATGTGTACTTCTACGACCTCCTTGAGAAATGGATGAGTGTGGGATGATGTGATAAGTTCCTTTAGAAGTTCTTTCTCACTCTCCTTAGGGTTTTTAACATAAAATTTGATTGATGAAATCAATTTCACCACTCGTTCTGGTTCAGGTTCGGGCTCAGTTTTAGATTGCTCTTGGGATGTGCGTACATATTCAGCAATCCATTCAATTTGGTTCTCTAGTTTTTGAACTTTATCACTAATCCTATGAAATTGAGCATCAATTTCATTGCAAACATTTTCAGGCACCTGAGATTGGTCAGTCCATGCAGAATAATCACCATTGAAATACATCATGAACAAAAAGTTTTTTTTTAAGTTTTTGTAATTTATGAATTTTTTTTGTTTTTTTGTGAATAACGGTGTGTGAAAGTGTTGTACCTCCCCGGAAATGGCACCAATTTGAAGAAGCAAGGATTTGTCGTAGATCCCTAATCAAAATATTATTTACCTAAGAATGCAATATAGTGCACTCCCAGGGTTGGTCTCAAGGAGGCAACTTACACAACACCAAAATTCTATTGTCACTATTTATTTTCTAACTAATATATAATATAAAGATGAGTTTGAAATATTCATAAAATATGAATATATATATATATGTAATGCAAACAATTTGATGTTAAAAAGAAGAAAGAATAAATTTGTTCTTGGAGGATCATAATGGTCGATATCATTGTTTATTAAAATATTCTCAATATCAATTCAATGTAGTGATCAAAATCTATCACAGTACACCCTCTTATTTGAAATGTCATATCCCCAACACCGAGATCTCTGCATGTGGGGAAATACTCTTCCTAAAGTCGGCTAGGAGATCTCTTTGCCGACCATCGCTATACAAGCCATACTCCATCGTATGCATGACTTATATAGTGAAGGGAAGGATAAATGATGAATGAGAAGAAGATCTTGGTGATAGAGAAAATGGGGCAATCGCACATCATAATCAATTTAACCACCACAAAAATTCTCAGAATTAAATAAAGATATTTAAATTGAAGAACAATGAAACTCAAACAACCACCATTGTCATCCTCAAATAAACATCAAGGTTAGTTCTCCATTTTCATGGAGTTAGAAGAGAATACGGTGGGAGAAACACATAAAAGTAAAAATGGAAGAATGAGGTATGAAGAAGAAGAATAAAATAATGTATATTAAAAATATGAATAAAAAATTACAGAAATAAGCTCCACCTTATCCCCACTGGAATGGATATATCATAATCTAGGAGAAGGGACACATATTTATAGGGAGAAGGGGTGACAAATTTACACACAAAACAATTAATCCTAAAGGTTCCGCATAGAGTGTCCCTTAAATGACCTAATATGTAATAGGTGTCTTCATAAATGTTGTTTATTAATGTCTCCTCCGTTTGATCCCAAAATCTGAGCTTCATTGGACGATCCTAGAATGAGTTACGAATTTAATATTGGAGGTTTCCTTTTTGGGAGGCAGCTTCCAGGCAGCTTTCTTCATATGTATATCGTTCAATGTCCCTCATAATGGATTCCAAACGACTTGAAATTTTTTGTATAAAATATTCCATGAGTCCTAGTACTTATCCAAGTGTAATCATCTAATTTAGAGTTGTCTAGACCGAATTGGGATTCCGTTATGGAAGTGGGGTCCGTTCTGTCCGCCCGAAAAACTCTTCAAATTAATTGAATTTGTACAGCTTCTAGAGGATCGAATCAGCTCCTAGTCCAGAAGACAAAAATGAAGGAAATAATATATATATTCTAACAAAATTTGAATCAGAAAATTTGGAATTATACTTTTCCGTAAATGACCAAAATAACCTTGATGTAAAAATCTGTCAAAAATCCAGAATCTGTCATTTTCACATTTATGCTCAAAATAACACTAAAACCTAAAAACAAGATAATTACCTATTCAATAACACTTTTGTGGGATTATAAACTATGTTTTACACTATAAAATATATGAAAATGCGAGCTTCATCAATTATAATGAAATCTGTTGTACTATAATATGTAATATTTATCTAATTTGACGTTCAAATATATTTTTAATATCATTAAAATTAGTAATTAACAAGAATTATAGTTGTTTAATATCTTAAAAGAAGTATTTTTTTAATATTCATAAAAAAATGTTGTTTCCCAGAAAAATCCCAAAAACTTCACCATGGCATTACATCAATGTTCTAAATTCAAAAAGTTATTATATTTTATAAAATTAATTTTCTAAATTTGTATAAAATTTATTTTATTATTAAAAGTTGTTTATTAAAAAAAACCATATTTTTAACACACGAGGACTTTAGCAAAAATATTATCTTTCATTATGAATATGTTTTATTTATATAAATCAATTATAAAAATACTGGAATTTTTTTTGATAATATTCCAATTAATATGTTTAATATGTATGTTAAAATTTATCATTTAAAATATATATATATATGTATAATAATATTTCATAAAAACGTAATGTTGTGTGCATTGTACGCCAATTCAGTGTTTTGTGTAATGTATGCCAAGTCAGTATTGTGTATAGTGCATGAAAAGTAGGTATTATTTATAGAACAATAAAAGTATAGAATTCATGTGAATTGTATTATTGAATTAATTTTTTAAAATATATATTTATAATAAAAAATTTCATGTTTCATGTGAAATGAAAAATATCAAACATATTAAATAATTCAAGAAATATATATTTCACAAAATCATGGGGTGTTACACATCATGTTACAAAATAACCATTCTATATAGAGTCTTGGATATTTTCAATTCCCATATTATAATATATATCGTGAATTCAACATCTCATAAAAGAGGATGACCGTGCAATTCCTTAGGAAACACATCAGTGAAATCTACTACAATAGGCATGTCTTTGAGGATGGATCATTCATTAGACTAGGTCATCCATGAAAAATATGCATGCTCCATTGGTAATAATATACAAGATTGAGATTATGGTGATAAAGAAGATTACCCCTCCTCTTTGAACTTGTATATAATTGGGGGTTGATTTCTCGTATAGAGAGTGATTTACCTATCACAGAAATTTATATTATCTCTATATTGGGAAAGCCAATACATGCCACTAATTTAATAAAATTTCACCAAGGGATGTATAATAAGATTCATTGTGAACTTCAATAGAAAAATTGTTTTAGGGGAGGAATCAAATACATGGGATTGTATAATTTCACCATTTTTTGTTTTTACCGATATCTCAACTTCCATGCTTTGTAGTGGTGTTTCAATTGTTATAATAGACATTTCGGATATAAAAGAATGTGTAGAACAAGAATCAAAAATTATATTATCTATTATTGAATGAATAACTTTAATACATATTACCATATCATTTTGGGGATTCACTTAGATGGTAGTTATGGAAAAAATATCACCCTTACTACGTTGGAGGTTCTTGGATTCCTTAAAAAACTCTTGTCTTAGTGAATTTTTTTGAGAAATGGTTGGGTTCCATGAAGTTGTACGAACGAAAAATGCGCGGAGGGTTTAATGGAGCATTCCTTTCCACTATACCAGTAGTGGGTTTTCATACTAGAAATCTCATGCTAGGATCCCTTCCTTCCCGCACCTAAAACATTTCCTCATCCCTTTCAAGTTGTTTCTAGGGTTCTTATATCCACACCTCTTGTAACTATGATGTTGAAATTTCTTGACCTCAATAGATAACTCTATTGTACCATTAGAATTTAACTCCACCCTAATCTTATTATCCCCAATGATATCTATGAGATTATCTAATATCTATTTTGACATTCATAGAACACCAAACAATTACCCTACTGCTATCAAGGTCAAATATCACAAGGGATGTCCATAGGAATGTTTTTAACCCATCATGGAAGCTATCAACCTTGCATTCAGGCGTAAAAAAATATAGAGGCATATCAAGCAGTCCTTGTGAATTTTTCCCATTCTCTCTAATCTATTCATCAACTATTTTTTTAGGTAAAGTCCCTTTTAATATTAAGTTAGAGGGTGTGAGGAAAATATTTGTCAAAAAACGTTTTCCAAGTATCCTTCCATCCCATCACCACAATCTCTTCCTTATGATTCATATTTTTGATCAAAGTCTTCCATTGATCAGATTAAACCTCTATATGATATGTTTTTTGCAGAAACATTACTTTTTCAAAGCATTGATGGTTTTACATGATATTCTTAATGTATTGGGACCATTATTTGGTGATTTAGGTATCAGATGATCAATTAAAAGTAGATGGCGTTTGTCTCATGAAGCTCTCTATTGTGACTTTTTCTTTCTTATGGTGGGGTGGGGGTTGGATTTTTCCCTTACATTATGTTATATATTCAAAACATGAGTTTACTGACAGAGCATCATGAAGATTATTTTGATTCCCGCTCTATTCAAATTGGACATCTCATTAGAACAGCGAATACATTGATCATCACAACAATTATTTTCCCGATTTCTCCTATTACCATATATTGGATAAATAAAAAGGAAAATTATGCCATGTATTCTAATATATTAAACACATAAAGGGGAATATAATTATAATATTGGTCTATCTTAATAATTATATTTATTTCCATAACATATTAATTTTTAGGTTCCAATCTATGTCATCCATGATTTATTTCATATCATATATTATTATGGCCTTTTTCCTTTTATTAAATTTTCATACTATTTTTATGAATTAACCACAAAATATCCCCTAGTAGTGTAAAACTAGTAGTAGAGTATGCCCCATTGTTGTGTACCATTTCCCATTTGATTCTACATCAAAGAGGTGTTTTTGGGCTTTACACCAAGATACATCTATCCTAGTGCCACATCCACGAGTTCATATATAGACATAGATGTATTTTAATGATAACCACTTACTATCTACTCACCAAGATTTAGGGATTTTATTCCCATAATTAGTCATATCACTGAGTCTTTCCCTAGAGTTTTAAATCTTAATCCCACAATAACTAAACTTTACTTTGAAACCAACTTTAAATACATTGTTATTTTTATTACATTCATAAATGATTTAATTACATAAAATTACTCTTAATAAAACCCGGAAAATAAATAAATCTAGTGTATTTGAAAATTACATACATTAAATGTGAATTTGGAACATGAAATACAACAAGTATATTGAAAACTTTATTTACATGACCACAACATTCTAGTGTACAAAACATTGCATGGGATAACATAGGGATGTACATAAGAAAGGGTTGAGGTATAAATCATAATAAATTAGGAAACAATGAATACCATGAATATAACAATAAATTTTAAGAAAGGTATATCAGTGTGTCATAAAGGAACATTTATCATAAATAATTATAAAATATGATATTCAAAATATTAAAATATTGAAAAAACATAAAACACAACATCATAGGTCATGGATAAATAGCCATCACATCATAGTGTAAAAAATTCCCTAAATGAATTTGGTAACCCCCTATCCAAACAATACATATCATGATACTAATCATTACCCAATGCATTGGAGGGATATATAATTCTGGGTGCACCCGTCACATTCATTTCATTCTCATGCTTTAGTGTGCCACATAGAACATGAAACATGAATTTATTTATAATAATGATTTATTACATGATCAAGTTGTGTGGAATAAATATATTTATGTACTAAATAGAAATATATATGTACATAAAAGTGAACAACCTTTATCAGAAATGGGTATGGTATTCACAACACAATTTTCTATAATAAAAATTTGCGGTACAATTTTGACTGCATAATGGCCTGACATAAAAATTAATAAAATGTGTTGATGAGTATAAAAGGAGTATATAATCATAGATACATTAAATTGAAAGTAATATTTTCAAATGAATACATTTTCCAATATAGGTAATTTGGATATAGAAGGTGTAACAAATTAAATAATCATGAACAAAGAGGATTAATGGAATAACTATTACGAAATTTCATTTTTTATCGGGTGTAAATTATAGGGATTAATGGGATATAAAATGGTTTCTCATCATTCCAACATTATAATGGTAGTATGAGGGAGTTTTGAAAACATACCCCATAAATTTTAGTTTAATATAAAAGGCTGTAACAATATAAAGATACTTGGAAAAAATTAGAATGGAAGGAACCGTTAATTTAGTGTGTGACTTCAAAAGCATGATGAGGGGATTCATGAGAGCTTAGGGACCCTTGGGAGGAATTTAGGTAAGGTAGTACAGAGTAAGGAAATTCTCTATTTAATTTTAGTGATGATTTGTGGGATATTGTGTGGGTATATATAGGAAATTATAGGGGAATTATTTAATATTTAACAAACATAGGTTTTGGAGTCTATACAATTAAATATTCAAAACCAAAAATGAAACCATGGTTTTTACCATGGATTTTTAAATATCTGAGTGGGAAAAAATTTATAACGACTACTACTAAATATATTAAAATATTCTCCATTCTTATGTGGTGGTGAGTGTCATTATTACAGAAATGAATTTAAAATCATAAAATATATTATACATTTTGGGGGAATCACTAAGGATTTATAAAATAAGGCAAAAAACTATAAAATCACATTATTATAAAGTTAAAACATATATTTGGATGAATAAAGGTTTTATAGTTTTTATTACTTCACTATTGTGTCGTTATGATGTCATAAAATACCCCATATATTTATATGGTATTTAGTTTTTACCCAAAAATATGGTTGTCTCAAAAAATTATGAAAAATTCACCATTGGATAATTTCAATGTCCAAATTACAAAAATAATATTAATTTTATCTAAATAATTTTCTATATATGTTAATTTTAATATTAAAAGTGAAAACAAATATTTATTGAAAATTTACTAGTTTTGACAACAAACAGTTTTCAAACCATAATATAAATTACCTTTGACATTATAAAAATTATATTATTATTTATATTTAATAAAATTAATTTAATGATAATATTTTATTTAAAAAAATTATTTAAATAAATCCATTAAATCAACATAATATATTTCTTAATTGAATTTTAATATTAACCAATGATATTATTTGTGATTCAAAAATCATTTACAATGTAAAAATAATAGACTGAATCTATATTCATTATTATATATAAAAATAATGTAAATAACCATAACGATAGGTTCTTCATACATATCCTTTTATTACAATATCATACACCCTAAGAGCAATGTGTGTTATTTATGTGCTTCCATGGGGCCGTTTGGTGAACATGGTTTGGGATGTAATATCGATGAGCTTGAACTTCTCCCATAAATAGTCTCACTAATACATAAATTGTTAGATATAAGATTGGGCATGGTCTAGAAAAAATCCTAGAAATTTTATCACCCTTATAATCTTTGAAAAAAGGGATTCATAAAGGGTGATCCTACTAGTTGAGGATATCACCTCATTTTCAATATCAAAAGGATTTGTTAAAACCCTATATATATTTCTGTCATGTGATCACTATTAAATGAATATTTTATCCATGGTAATGATACTAAATGGTCATTTAAATGTAATTGGATATAATAAAACATATGGAGTGCATGTTTTTTCTATATCCATTTTACAAAAATAAGACATCTAATTAAATCAAAAGGGAAATTTCAGTTATAATAGTTCAGGTCGTTATAACACCCCATGTATCATGATATAGATTTATAAAATTATATTACACCTAATTTCATTAATCAACAAATATTTTTGGTTAAATATTTCATTTATTATAATTAATTCCATAAAAAACATTTATAATATAAGAATAGAGTTTAGTGAGTATTCTCCTCATGAGATTAATTCCAAGATTTACTAAAATGTATTATAAGGAATATATTAAAATATGAAGTTCTGATAAATGAAAAATACCACATATAAGCTATTTAAATATCATATTACATTAATATAAGTGTTTATATGTAAGATTATTCAAAAAAATTATTTTTCATTTTTAAGATATTAAATTTTTTTATTAACTATAATTGATGATGCTAAAGAATTTATTTTATATATTAAATATCACGATGAGAAATCAATGAAACAGAATGTTGAGACTATATTTTTTGATGTCAATATGATAGTAATTCTATTATGTAATCTATGGATGGATAAAAAAATACAAAAATATCAATGATTTTAGATATATTCCTTTTTTATTGATAAGGAAAAACCATTTTAATGAAGGATGTGAATATTTTTGGATGGAGTTTACTTATTATTTGAAGATTTGAAACATAATTTATGCACTATATAAAGCATAGAACATGGATTATATTATAAATATGACCATTCAATCAAATGAAGAGAATTAGTTATAAATTTAATATTTAGAACACGTTTTGATGTTTTAATGAATGAATTCATTTTTTGATGATAAAAACAATTTAAAATGTTGAATATTTTATAGTACAGTTGAAGAGTATTTAAAGAGAGTTGATTTTTTTAATTTAAATTTTATATTAAAATTCATGTATATTTCTATGTTGTGGAATATTTATCTGAACATGTTTCATATAAAAGTATTTAAGTGAGAGTGTGGAACAGAATACTGTGACGGATAGTGTGAAAAAACAAATTAGAGGAAGGAGAGGACGAATAATAAAAACAAAAACTAAATAAATGATTAAATTAGTTAAAGACTGTATTGTTTTTTAAAATATATAATCTATCTTTTTTTATGTGTGATCAAATTATTCAATCCATGAGATATTTTTATGTATCATTTTTTCATGGATAAAACATTCTGTTTTTATCTAACATGATTACTATACTGGTTCATGTGATTACATAATTTAACATTCTATACCAAATATATAGCTAATTTTCATATATGGTAATCCTATTAAAAAATTATTTTTATAATATTTGTGTGTTATGTTGATATATTAATTCAATTTAATATTTTTCCATGATTTTTTAATGGAATGTAAAATCGGAGGGAATTAATTGATTTACCTATGCCTCAGCGGATTCAAATTGATCATTTGTGTTATTTTAAATTCATGTCAATTTCTAAGACGTGCTTCAATGAAAATATACTACATATTGTTAAAATTGAAATGTGTTCTACATGGTAAGAATTTTCAGAATCCAAATTTATGATATGAACATGAACAACCTAAATTAGTTTAATAAAATGATGTCTTACACAATAAATCAGAAGTGTTATTTGGTTTATAATGATTTGATATTTTTATATATTATATCAATTAGAGTCAATGTATTAATTGTATTCAGTAATGGGGTTATTATTCATTTTGATGGTCATATTATAATATAAGTATATTAGAAAAATTCTGATAGTAGTAGTTATGCTAAAAAATCCAACATGTCATCACTTTCATAAAATTATTTTCTCATGGTAAAGGGTTCAAGATAATTAATTACATTTGGGATAAAATAAAAGTTATCTATATAGGTAATAAAACAGATATGAAAGCTAATATACATATTTGAATATTTAAATATTAAGATATCAGTATTATTTTTGATGAAATATTGGATTAATTTTTCATTGGAGTCAATGAATTTATGGGAATCATTAATGTTTTTGGTTAGATGCTGAAATATTTAATGTGTTATTAGAAATTATTGGTTATTTTTCTGAAAAAATTAATGCTAAGATCTCAACTCTTGATGATCATGATTTTGGAATACATTCAATATATGGTCTATATATCATTCTACTTTACTATTAAATTTGGAAGGGATTTGTCTCTCAGAATAAGATCATGGTTTATAGTGAAATTTTATTTAAATATTTGTAACAATAAAAGAGTAATAAATAATTAGTTTTTAGGATAAAGAAGATGTTGTAACTTCTAATAATGTTGAAGAAGAATTAATTATTACCAACATGATTGATGATGTTTTCAAAAGGATTAATATAGTGATTTTTGATGTGATTAAGAAATAGAAATTAATTTCATAATGAGGAATGAACTCATGGAATATCATTCCAATATAATCATATTATAGGTTGATAATAAAATTAAAACAAATAAAACCAATCATTAAGAAAACAATATTATATTAATACATGAATGTGGTAAAAACTATCAGATAAGATTTATAACACAAGTAATTTTATATCCAAAGAGAATAGTATTACATTCAATGTGGAAGAAAAGGTTGATTAAAATTTTAACTGATTAAATTTTATCAACAATTGTTTTTAAAGGATGAAAGATAATTGAAAAAAAAATTAAAATAAAAAAATTATGTACAATAGGTAATAAAAGTGAGAAATTATATTTATATATAAAGCGACAAAGTTTCATTTTTTATTGAAATTCAATTAATCCCAAAAATATTATTTTTTATTGTTGAGAATGAAATTTGAATTTTTTGTGTAATAAATTATTTAATATCACAATTTAAATAAGACAAATTAATTATAAAATAATTTTTTCTATAAAATCTGGAAACTCTAGGAACAATAATCTAAATGTAAAAATATATATAAATTTTGACACAATAAATTCAAATAATATGTAAAAATAGGAGAGGAAACTATCGGTATAATTTTAATATTTCAGTTTAAAATAGAATATTCAATATTCATGATCAAAATATTGAATATGTATAGCTATCAATATACATTCCACTAGATATTTTGAGAGGAAATTATGAATTTTATTGATATTTATTTTATTAATGTAGATTATGGAACATGGTGAGAAATTTGTGGTTTGGATAACAATAAATCAATCTATCAAATTCATTTGGGAGAAATTTATTTAGTTTGAATTGACCCACATAAAGATGAAATGATCAGAATAAATAATGAAATTATTAAGCATATATAGAGTAGTGGTTCCAACTATATATTTTGTCGTATGAAAGACAAGATCATCTATGTAACTATTGTAAATAATGACTTTCAAATACACCATAATAGTTTAGTATGATTTATAATATTTAAATGAAACATAAATATAAATATATATTAATAGAGATGAAAATAGTTGTTGATTTTTCACTTAGAAAACCGCAAATAATAATTTTCATTGATTTAGGATTTTGTATGTTCTTCACTGGTGAAAAAAGACTAAATGCTATTAAAAGACGTTGATAAGTAAATGTAAGTCTTAGTGAACTTTTTAAATGATGGATAAATTAAGATTAAATGTGTTGGAATTATAATCATTGGAAAATATAAGATTATGTCCAAGAACACATCATATTATGATTGGGTTAAAAAATTCATTAAGTGTATCTAATATCCATGATAAAGGAAAAATATGGAATTTAAAAAATATGGGATCTTATTAAAGAGGTTTAATATATGTATTTATATTTATGATATTATAGTGAACTTGGGTATACATTACTCAATTTTGTGAGGAAAAATATTCAAACCACATAATCTAAATGTAGTAAAATTAGTTGTGGAAATGAATTATTAGTAATATTTTCAATGAAAACCCAATAAATGTTACATGAAGGTATTGAACTATGGTTTAATTTGTTTTCAACAAGTTAATATGTGTTGGTGGATGAATTGGTTATTCACAGTGATTTTATATATCCATTTAATGTTATAGGATTACACATGTGATAAATTATCCATGTTAAATGTAATGATTATCATGGTGATCATCAATGGAATTTAATAAAAGTGTTGATGGTAAAGAAACAATGTCTACAAAATTAAATTGTGATGATTTTTGGATTGATCTAGACATCAAGGACTTGTTTTAATGGTGATTCAATGGGTTATGTAACTATAGTCATAAATGTTGACCACATAGAACTAATATTTTTCTAGATAATTAATTGACAAAGAAGATAAAGAACCAAAGTACATGATAATTATATATTTATATATTTATGATGAAGAATATTTTGATGTTGAGAATATGTATTTTTTGTTTTATGATAATGAGTATTAATATTTTTATGGTACATAACATAAAAATAGGGGCCTACTAGCCAGTATGACCAACACATTGTGGGGGGTGGGCTCAACTATAGATAAGTGGGGAAATATGGTCAAAAAATATCAGGGGAAGAGGGGGCATGTACCTGCCTCCATGATCACATGTTGTGGGTGTGTAAATGGTAAGTGGTTTGTTCCATATGGGAGGTTGTAAAAAATGAATAATTCATTCGATATTAACCATTAATCACATCTATCCACAATAGGAAATACTATTAATTGTAAATCAGATCCATGTTTTGTGAGAAATCAAATTTGGGACAAGGTGCTATGAGGGTTACTATTCCCACATTTAAAAATTTATGAAAAATTATGCACTGTTTGATCTAGTCAATTAAATACAATAGATTTAGTCTTTGATCATCCTCAACCTCCCATGTATGAAGCCCTCAATGAATAAAAGATTTTGTGATGATAAACAACACATGTCAGAAAAAATCATGCATGTTCATATTTAGCTTGATGGAAATGTGAAAATAAGTTATGAATGGGTTTCAAAAAACTAAAACAATACCTTGAGATAATATTCAGTTTATGTATGATTTTAAATTCATGGAATACACCATATGAATAATATTCCATGCGAAAATTAAAAAATTCTGAATAATTGGATAATTTATTTTTAATTAATTTTCTCAAACCATTAAAATGTTTTTCATTGATACTTTGTAGATTCATGTGTTAGTTGATTAATGAGATATTTTTGGGTGATTTTTGTTTGTGGTGAAAGATATAATTATATGAAAATACATATAGGTTGTGAATAAAAATTATATGGTAGATTTTTTTCAGGAATATTTAAACAATAACTATATTAGTCTCCAAGCGAGAATATATAATCATGGTAGTTATTTGGAATTAAAAAAAGGACAGATTTATAAAAACTATAAGAATATAATGAGAATATTATGGTGATATTGTGATGCATGAAGTGTTCTATAAAATTAATTATATTAGGAATGAAAAAATAATATAAAAATATCAGTATGTGGAAAATTTGAAGGAAAATAAAAGATGTTTACGGCCAAGGAAAGATTCTTTGAAATAATGCCATTGAGAAAAATATATTATGTGAGATTAAAATAGTATATAGGGGTAGGTGATGTATTTATCATAATCACAAACATTTGATTTTATTATGAAATTTTTTTGGATTTTCACTAGGTAACAACGTAATTAATAGCATATAAATTCCATGTTGATACTTGGGTAATTATGAATTTAAAATATGGGAGAATTATTTAATAGAGAGTAGATGCTCTTAAAAAAATTTCAGTTCCATAGTGCAAGTTCCACTATAATTGTAGGAGGAAATTATATAATTTTATGTGATGTGCTAAATTTTATGTATATTAATTTATATATTAATTAAACTAAGATTTAATTTAAAAAAGATAGTGGGTTATATATGAAAAAGTACCAATTTTTTGTTGGAATCATTAGTATGTGATGCCTTTATAATTTGAACAAAAAATACATGATAATTAATATATGATATTCTATAGTCCAAATATGTTCATAAAAAAAATTTAACATATTTTATGAGAATTATAAAATGAATAATTAAACAATATCCATCTATCTAAGATTAGAATCTCATGAAATAATCAAGATTCCATGAAAAAATTTATTTGAGAATTAGATGATGGATTATTCCATGTTGTGAAAGTTTAATATTTCATAAACAAATATTGAAGTAGTTGAATTCTTTACAAGAACACATTGATTGAGGCCAATAATTCATAATTAATAAGTAAGGATAACTTTATAATAGTTTCAATGAGGAAACTTATCATATATAGGTGATCAAACCTATTGATAAAGACCAACTAATCAGCAATGGTATATGAAGATTACATGAGAAATCCATATTCAACAAGATAATAGAGTCAGATCAAAGGATTATCCTGATATGGATAAATCCATACAGAAGTGAGGATTTTACTCAGTTTTATATGGGGTCACGAAAAGTATCATTTTTCATTCAGGATGACTAGTCTTTGGGGTGGATTCTAGAGTAGGCCAGTCTGGATTCTCATAACACTATGTTTTTCTATATAGAGAACCTCTTATGAGGATACAAGAGTAGATACATTGTGATTCTATTGAGACAATTGTTATTAAAAATAATATTATTGGTGGTAAATCATGTGTGGTGAATAAAGAACCTATAAAGAAGCATATCTTTGTATCAAACCTTGCAAATTCCATGTTCTATGAAATATATTTTTATTCATGATTATTAAGTGACACAGCGATAGATAACTATGTGGATCAATAGCCATAACAAGTTTAGTTGGATGAATTAAAAAACAATTTCTAAAAATAAACCATTGATTCCCCCCTCCCCCCACTTATTGGTCAACTAGGAATGAGGAAATAAATATGATAGAATTTTTATGATGTTCCCATAATTATGATATAGAGAGATTGGATGTTATTTACATACTAAAATGGGATGATTATTAAATATGAAAAAAAATGTATAGATTCAAACATAACAGCTAATGGACATATTTTTATATATATTTATTATCCTATGAGGAAATAATCAATAAATAAATACCAAAATTTAATTTCCAACCTTGATGACACCACATGTATGAAATTCAATGGGTTTATAAAGATAATTTGGAGGAATTAAAAATGATTAATTATTTTTTCCAAATGTTGATGATATGGTTTTATTTAAAAAAAGATCCAAAAAAATAATAAATCTAATTGAATTAGGGAGAATTTCAAAATTTATCAGGAGAATAAATGTATAAAATAAAAAATTTGTGAACCATACACCCCAAAAAAATTGGTATTTGATTATATGAAAAATATTTTTATCATGATATCTTTTAATATGTTAACTTAGATTAATTCTTCTTGAAATTTTAGGTGATAAGAAATTGGTAAAACAACTATGATTTAAATGTATTTATCTTAAAAAATTATTTCTTATGTTTCCCCAAATAATATGTAATATTTGAATTCCCCAATAATGAAATAATTAATGGAGTTTGGGCTCCATTTCATTTGCGATTTTAATGGTGAAAGGCTTAGAAAATTTGAGTTGGGTGGACACAGTGGTTTTATCCAGGGTTATCATTCAAATAGATGAGGGTATGAAAATTATTATAACAAAACATAAAATATTATAGAAATTACTAATTTAATGGTGTTAGAACACTAAAAAATTTATACTACATATAAATAATAGATATTCATAAGTGAAGATGATGAATCAAAATTTTTAAATTTTGGTTTATAATTTAAAATATATTGATAAATTAGAGTATGTACATATTTTAAATAATGATTCATTCAATTAATGTGATTAATAAATACATTATTCAATACATCCAAGGATAATAAGTCATGTAGAGGTATAAAATATCTATATAGAGTGTGGAAATAAATTTCCGAGTAAGAGAACCATGAGGAAAGAAACACAAACATAATTATTTTCTAAGTTTAAATGAAAATATGTGAAAGGGGATTTGGTATAACAAGTGTTTTTCAATTCAATTGTGAATAAATATTATCATATTTATAGAAATGTTACTTTGGAGTTGGTAAACTATAAAATATAAAAATAACATTATTTTAATGATGTGGTATTTTATAAAATTCATAATTTATGTGTAAAAGTGGAATAAATGGGAAAAAATTACGTTTAAATGGTACTCATGGTATAATGGAATTGATTTGGATGATACATTCACTCTGTTTTATTAGGATTGATACCAACGGGATATTTCTTTTTTATTATGAAATAATTGCAATGTAGTATGTTCAAAATAGATTTCATGTTAACATTCCAAAAAATATTGATAGAATTGGAGGTGTATATTATAAAATATGATGGATTGTTTATCAGAGATGTAATACGTTTTGTTTAATTGTTAGTGAATAATCTATAATGACTAAACCAAAACCCATGATCATGGTATTACATATTAGACACTTTTTTGTTGTTTTTGATGTTCAAGAAGGGATGGTTGGACAATAATTTATACATTAAATATTGAAAAGAGGTATCACTTACTACTATTGTATATTTTGAGGAAATAATATTTTTTGTAAGTAAGGGATACATGTTCTTTTAGTTTTATAGAAATTAATAACTATTTTAGATATATACATGGGTAGTGAAATATAGTAAATCTAGGATTATTTTTTTAAGTAAATTATAAAATGTTTGTTTTTAAAAAGAAATATTGTTATGAAATATCTAGATATACCCCTAAATTGGATCCTTCAACTGGCCCATGACATGGCCTGAAGGGTTTTTCAAAGAATCAATGTATAAGAACTTGATTATGGAATTATATTTTACATTATTTTAATTGAGTAACTCAATAAATTTAAAATATCTAGAGTATATACATTATAATATTCATAATGTTAATTTCATATGTTTGGAGGTCATGAAAATCATTATAATGTTATATTACAAATTCAAAACGAAACACAACATAAGAATTATAAATTAAATGTAATAAAATTCAAAACCAATAAACATAAACAATACCACCCAATATGTATAAGATGAGATCTAAGAATGTACTATAATTCATAGTTTTATTATAAGATGATGATACTAAAATAAATAAAAGGAAAAAACTATATATAACCATATACATGAAAAAATATCCTCACATTCAAAATTAATGAATCATGAACTAGATATCAATTTACTCACCTAATATAAATCTCTACAAACAATAAATTATTATTTCTTAAAGCACAAAATTCTTATAGGTGTCCTCTACAAACCACATGAATAAAATTTAATAATAAAACCCTATACATTCAAATTTATAATCATATGGATCAATATAATTACAATTAGTTTTAAAAAAAATTCCATTTCACTATCATTTTACACAATATTAGTCATGTTTATGGAAAATAGATTTTTTATTTATAGAATATTTTTCATATTATTTATTATGTAAATAAGCCAACAATTAATATGTAAACTTTTTTTAATTACAATTTTATAATAGTCAATAGATAAAATTTTAATGACATACTCCTCATAAAAAATAGATAATCCGATGAAAATATAAAATATATTATAATAGAAAAATAACACAAATATGAAAAATATAATCAATAGAACCCTAGGATCCGGGTATCTCAAGAAAAAATCTACATAAATGATAAAATAACATTAATAATGAAATACTACGGCTAGATTCCAAACAGTATACCCTAAACATTTGAATTCCCTACCTAGCCTAACTAAGGTGTGAAAATCGTATATATAGTAAAGTATAAACATAGGTTCACTATGAATTTAATTTTACTGATGTTTTACACCATGTGTCCAATTATTTTACACATTTCAACCCATAGTATATCATGAAATAAAAATAGTGGGGGGTCAACCAATTACAATATAACATTTTTTTTACAAATATATATCTATAAAAATTCTCACATCCTCTTCAAACCCTTTATATATTCAATTATTTTTATAGAAAACAATAAAATTATATATATATATTTATAAATACATCAAACGATGGGGTAATCAACCAAAAATATTTTAAATATTCAAAAAATTACATAAAACATAGGGGAAATTTTTTATAGGTATTATAATTTGTAAAAATAAATGAATAATGACATAATTGTTAATTTGGGGTATTAATTTAAAAAAATTGTTTTTAAGGAACATTTATTATCTAATCATTTTAACAGAATCAAGTATCTCAAACAAATACTACAATATATATCCACCTTATGATCCCAATCACATATTAAAATTTTAAACTAAAAAATATAATAATAACTTATAAATTTTAGAAAAATACTCAATTAATAAAAATCATTTTACAATTCTAATAATATATTATATTAATATTATTTGGGTATAATTTGTATTAGTATATTTTATTTTTATTATAAGAGGGTAAAAACATTTTTCATTCCATGTAAATAAAATAATAAAATTATCCATGTAATTATACATTCAATAAATCTAGGTAAGGGTCAAAATTTACTGAAAACATGTGTTAAAAAACTCCATCAATTATAATTTTAAATTTTATGTTTCATACAAAAAAGAACCTCCCATAAATCCAACACCAAAATAACCTGTAGTGTTATTCCACCCCAACATGATCAAGGAATATCTAAGAGAACAAGAGGTTGTTAGACCAAGATATTTTAAAACAAATTTCTTTTAAATAAAATAAATCCAATTGATATATTACATTACAAGAAATTTCGAGAATTTATTAAAAGGAAAATGTGTCTGATTGTGTATATAACACACAACACCTAGATTATACTTCTTATAAAATATATTATTTAAATATTAGAAACATAAACTACCCATTTAATTGGATTTTATAACTAATAACAATAGAAATAGAAAATAATTATATATATAGTATTTAATCAATACATATTTATGGATAAGAATCAATGATTTTAAAATAAACTGAATTTATTATTGAAAAAAAGTTTTCATTAAATATATTTTTAATTTTTTTGTAAAATCTTATTATTTATTATTATCACCTTTATAACATTTATCTAATTAATTTAACATAATTTTTAAAATAAAAATATCAATTCATACTTAGGGTGATATTTTGTGATTTTTTTAGAAAATATATATTTATTATTTGAATAGTGGTTAATACATTTTTTTCTGGAAGCCTTATTTTATTTTAAACAGAATAATTAATTTCACACTTCCATTATATTTAATTATTATTTCAAAGTAAAATAATTATTATTTAGTAATATTCACCTCAATTAATTTCATTTAAATAATTTATATAATGTATTTTAATATAAGTTTATTTGTAGTCTTCAAATCATATTTTTTGAAAAAATTAATTTAAAGGGAATAATGTTTCTTCATTTTATCTAATTTAAATATCCAAAAATGAAGAATTATATAAATAAATTTTTTAATATATATATATATATTTTAAATTGACTTAACTTTTATTACTTTTAATGTATTTATTAGGATAATATATATTTCCCAAAAAATGAATTTCCAAGAAACCCATTTTTTTGACACTCACTCATGTCTCATTTATAATTAAATTATGAAAATTATATTAATTTAATTTTATATAATGTTATATAATTTTTTAAACCGTAATAATTAAAATTATTTAATATGCAAAACATTATTCTTTCTCATAATGAATTGTAAAAAAATATTAAAAATGAGTAACAATATTTAATGATATATTCAATTTACCGAGGACTAATGTAAAGAGGTAAAAGTAATAATATGTTTATTTTGAATTTTAGATGATTTTATAATACATAACTATCCTAAAAAACATTTATTTTATATTTTGGATGTACTTTTCTTGATATTGACTTCCCGTCATTGAATAGTTTTTGAAATTTACTAAACTACCACTCATCATCCCATATAAAAGGGAACTAAATACCCTAACTTATTCCAACATATAAGGCCATTTGGATTATCCAATACATACCAAAATATATCCAAAATATCTTTAAATACATTTTAATGGTATTCGTTATCCAAAAATACAATCCCTAGGGACCAAAAGAAGAGTTCTAAAGGAGGTTTCTCTAAGAGAAGGAAATCATCTTAATGGAGCCCTTCTTTTTTATTTTTCATTTAACCACCATAAATTTTGTATTAAAAATTACAATATAATAAAACCATTATCTTGCATATACATACATTTTATTGACTTATTTTAATAACCTATATCCAGATCCTCTTCCATCAAATGGGAAACAAAATCATCGATCATGTTGATTTGCAGACTAGAGCCTCATGAACTCATATAATTCATTCTCCATATATACCACTCATAATAGGACATAATTAATGATTTATTATATATATATATATTATTTATAATATAATTGTACTAAAATAATTTTAATAACATTTATACCATTTGACAATCCATTCCGTTTAAAATATGATAGTATCACTCATTTCTTTTGGGGACTAACACCACACAAAACAATGTGATTTATTTTACACATACATTATAAATGTAATGTAATAAGGATAAATTTATAGGATATATTTGATATATTTGAAATTTTATTAAATATTATTAATTATTATATATCCCACATAATTATTGTAACACCCCAAGCTTCTACGGTACGTTTCCCTTCGAATAATGCGATAGCGTGTGTTGTACGCAACCTCGAGTTCTAACACACACCACAACTAATTAAACTAGCCGTTGTGAATAGTAATACCTACTTTTTGAAATCATATATATTCTATATTTCAAAATGGACTTCATTTTTGGATTCGTAATATCAAAATTAGCCTAGGGTGAAATTTTGGTACATTTCGGATAACTTTCATATTTTGATGAATAGTGAAAATTTCTAAATTTTAATTAAAAACAACTTTTTTAATCAAAATAATTAATAGTGATAAATTATGAATTTGAGTGGTTTTAAAGTATATTTAGAATATATTTTTACCATTCAATTTAATGTTTATCATTGGACATAATTTTACAATTAAACCGAACATAAACAAGTGTCAATCTTTTGATAGTTATTATCTCTTAAAAACACGCTTTTTGTTTTGACAGCGGGAATTAATTAATTTCAGCCACTTCTGTGTTTTGAATTTAGGAAAATGGATTCCATATTTGGAATCAGGATGTTCAAATTGTGTAAATAGGTAACTTTTATTTTTACACATTTTGAATAATTACTGCGGTAAATATTTTATTTACCATGGTTAAAGGGTAAATCCGGTAAATAAGGGTTAAAAAAATAATATTATAATAATACAAAATTACCCTAGAACGTGTCCTAACCTTATTGGTGGACACATACCCGACCATGGGCATCCTTGGGTCAATTTGGGGACCCCTTGGAGCCACTTGTATGTGGTAGGGACACATTATATTAATAAAGATAAAATAAAAATAAAAATGGCAGAAGCTGACATCTTTTAGAAGAACAATTTTTACATAGGGTTATACATGTTGGATTTTCGATTATAAATATTCATTAGAAAGCTAAAATGATTTCCTACATAATGATATTTTATTTATAATTTTTAGACATTAAATAATTTATTTTATTTATGACACAATGATGATGCAGTAATTACTATAATAGTGAAAAATTAAAATAATTGATATTATAAATACCCAAATAAATATAATATGAAACTTTTAATGAATTAAACTAATTTTCTAGGCTAATATGATATATTTGGATTGATTTAATGGACTTTGTTCGAAGTAATCAATCTGTTATGAGTTTCACAAAAATCAACTATTGAATAGTGTCAAAATTGACATAAAAGAGTTCTTAAAACAAATATTATATTATTAATTGATATTAAATTCCTAAAAATATAAGGTTCGGCCAAGAGACTTATATTCTGATAGGTTAATCATTAATGGACCACTTGGGGGTCGCTTGGATGTATATAGTATGTTTATTAACCATATTATATAAAAATACAAAGAGACATTGTAAAAGTGAAACTAATTAACTTAGAGTTAATACTTAAAGATAAGGTTAATATAAGTACCCAAACCTGTCTAAATTCTATTGGTTGAGTGGTTTTCGACCTATCCCCACCTTAACCTTTGAATAATAAGCTTTGGAGCCATTAGAAACCGAATATGAATTTATTATAAATTAATATTTCTAGCTTTTCCAAAGGTGCCCCTCACCCCTCTTATAAAAAGGCACTCCTCATTCTCATTTCTTCACACCTTCAAAGCCTTTTGGTTCGGCCAAACTCTGCCCAAATAATCTCCCAACATCCCTCAATACAACCTAGAGGCCTTAGTTTGATCAGAAAGCCAACCTAAGGAGCCCTTTTGATCAAATCAAAAGGAAGAACCCGAAGAAGAGGTAATGATTTCACCACCCTTTTCTATGTTCATTTCTTCTTCCACTTCTTCTTCCTTTGTTCTTACCATTCTAAAATAATAACTCCAGTATCTCACATATACTGTGATGTTATTATAAGTATGGTACAACCATATTCAGTATTCTATCCACCCTTTGAATAACATGTCACCATACGTGCGTACGTACGGCTTACCGTCTCCACGTCGTGGTGTAATTGTTATTCAATATAATATTATTTGGATGGGTATAATAATGATGTGTAACTCATGTAAATAATAAATATAACATGTTAATGATTCGGTATATATGATATACCATCCATTTATATATTATTTTAATATCAAAAGAATGATATTGTCGCTTGTGCGTACGTACGGACTACCGTCTCCACGAACGCGATGAGATTCATTCTCCATCGTATCCATTCAAGTATAATTATCATTTGATGATTTAAAAATGATGTTTAAGGACTGTATATCATTCTGGATATGAATAATATACAACAACCATGGCTTATGTAACAAAACATATAAAAGAAAATGAGTAAGTTAACTCCCGAAACGACGATAATTCTAAGATATTATTAACAAATCAATGTTAAAAGATCATATATGATATCATATTAATATATATGATTCTTGTATAATTTAATAACAACTATTTCACCATTATACAGGAGGTTAACCTACCCCAACCAAGGAAAAGTACAAGGTAAGGGTTTACTTTACAACCTCTTCATTATCCGAGGTTGTTTATACGTAATAATCTACTGGGATTTCTTTATCATCCACATCCATGTTTCTTCGAAATGTATTTCAAAACATATTTATTATTTACAAGAATATGGTTTAAATTAATTTATACCCTTGTTTGACTTTTTGTAAGAGGTTTATAAAGGAATCTTTCCGTCGTTTTCAAAACAAGGTCCTTTTTAACCTTTTCGACAGAATTAAGATAAGAATGTTTTTTTTAACTTATACGGCGGGTGCGGTTATTTTCCGCCATTATAAAATCGTCGAAGCTTTCCATACAAGCTTATAAGGATATTTTCAAAGAAAATGTTTTATATTATATGGATCTTAAATGATTTCAAAATAAAAGGATATACTTCTTTAAAAAGAATTTTGATTTCATCTATGTCAACATCCTTTGATGGATTTTAAGATTATTTGAAGTTGATTTATTATGATACAAAACTTCTATATTGTATTGAAGGTTTTGTGATATGTTTGACTGTGGATGTGCTATTTTTATACCATTCATAGTGTATGGTGAAATTATTGACATTTCGTATGCTAGTTTTAATACGAATGTTTATGTTATGTTTAAACCTTTTCATATGGGAATGCATTGGACTTATTAAGTGACGGGTGGAGCCCGCTATAGCTCCTCGATGCATCGGTAGGTCTCATGAGACAAACTAGTGTCTTGGCACAAGGCCTTGACAAAATCATATTTGTAGTCTTGGCACGAGGCCTTGGCTATGTGGTTATGATAGTCTGGCATTATGCATTCCAACATTATGAAAGTGGTTATTGATATTGCATGTGATTATTCGATTAGTAGAATATCTATGTGAACAAGTAAATGGCATTATTTCATTTTACTTTTGCCATACTATGTTGAAGTTCAATTTTAAAAGGCTTTTGTTTTAGTAATTCATTGCCTTAAATGTTTATGCTTATTTTGAATGTTCCGCTATATTGTTATCCTTACTGGGCATTTGAGCTCACCCCTTTTCTATGTTTTATTTTTCCCAGGTAGTGAAGAAGTAAATTATGATTGACTTGAAGGGATATTATGAGGGGATTATAGTGTGGACGTTGGAAACATTATGTTGTTGTAGTAGTTTTTCATTTTATGATGTAATGTAAAACTTATGAATATATCTAGTGTTTCCAAGGCTACTAAACCAATCGGTCTTTCGAGATTTGATCTTTCTTGTGATCATGCCAATGTTATGTAATAATGCACCGACTCTGGGTAACTGGGGTCGGGGCGTTACAGTTGGTATCATAGGAAGTTTAGTACAAACCTTGGAAACTAGATTTAGATAAACTCTGATTAGAGCACATAGACCTAAGATGAACTTTGAGGATTAGTATAGAAGAACTTCCTAGAATTTTGGTATTGTAGAGATTTTGTGAGTTTTCTGAGCAATACATCCCTGTCTGGATACGAGCAGGTAGAGGCGGCTCTGGCACAGATGTACCTAGGGGTAAAACCCGAAAACACCGCTTTGAGCTAGACTCGAACGGGAACTGGTGCACGACAATGGGCCTTGCTGCACTCTTGGTTACGACACTCCCGGGGGATATGCTTAGGATAACTCTCATTATCTTTACAAATCATTATGAAGGGTTTATGAGTATATACTTCCTCAAAAAAAGCATTTTTATGATTATGGATTATATCCATAAATAGTTCAATTTATGTTAAGTGTTTTATAAGTATGGGATTATGTATTTTGATTCATAAACTGATCTAGTTTATGCCATTGTTTAGAAATGGCGCCTAGTGGAAGAAATGGAAACTGTATCAATGCACGCACTCCATGTAGGGATTTCCCTCCTGCTCAAGATAATTATAGTGGGGCTGGTGATGCAACTGGTGCTGATCAGCTAATCACCATACTGGGACAACTTACTCAGGTTATGAATAATAACCTTACCCGTATGGAACACCCTGATCCGCAGCGTGGAGGATCAATGTTAGATCGATTCATGAGGCAACAACCACCAACGTTCAATGGGAATACAAATCCCTTAGTAGCTGAGCAATGGATATTTTCCCTAGAGAAAATATTTCAGGCTTTGGGGAGCAGTGAAAGGGAAAAAGTTATGATGGCAGTTTACCGCCTCACTGGAGATGCTGATCAATGGTGGTCATTGATTCAAAATACGAAGGAAGATGATGAAGTATCAAATATGGAATGGAGGGAATTCAAAGATCTGTTTTTAGAAAAATACTTCCCTCGCGACCATCGAGCGGATATGGAAAGACAATTTCTGAGTCTGAGACAAAAGGAGGATGAGAATGTCACAAAGTATGAGGCTAACTTTACAAGGTTAGCAAGGTATGCTGGAGATTATATTCGCAACCCAAGAAGTAAGATTGATCGTTTCTTTGATGGGTTAAAACCATTTCTCCGTCGAGCATTAGTCTCACAATCCTTTTCATCGTACGAAGACATTGTCTCATGTGCTATAAAGACCGAAAAGGAATTCTCTAAGTCTTATGACTTTAAAGCAAAGCAAGAGAAGAAGAGACCTGCTGATCAATCTGGGAATGGAAATAAGGGGAAGAAGGTAAAGGTTGAATATCCATCTTGTGGTAAATACGGGAAGAAACATCCTGGTACTTGCTTGAAGGGAATGAGAGTCTGTTACAAGTGTGGTGAAAAAGGCCACCAAGCTCATGATTGCAAGGGGAAGAAGGAAGCTACCAACGTTCAGTGCTACAATTGCAGGGAGATGGGGCATTATGCAAATGCATGCCCTAAGCGTCAGGAGAACTTACCTCAGAAAAGGCCAAGGGATCAAGGCCAGGCTTATGCTATCACTACTGCAGAGGTAGAAGCTCCAAAGGACGTGGTAGCAGGTAATTTAATGGTTTCCTCAAGTTTAGCAAATGCATTATTTGATTCTGGATCATCGCATTGTTTCATATCTTCCCAGTTTGCTAAGAAAATTAGATATTTCCAATTTGATTTAATAAGGTAGTTGTCAGTTAAAACTCCTAAGGGAAGTATCGTTGCAACAATGTTTTGTGAATCAGTCCCCATTAGAGCACATAAATTTTCTTTATCTGCTGATTTCATCGTCATACCTATGATTGAGTTTGATATAATCCTCGGTATGGACTGGCTTTCGGACTATGATGCAAATATTTATTGTAAGAAGAAAGAGGTTACGATTCTTGATGATAATGATAAGGAACACCTTATTTTTAGAGCAGAATCGTCACCACCTAATTCTTATTTAGATCCACCCCCAGTAGCTCAACTTAATTCAATTATTGGGGAGGAAGAGAATGAAATAACTGTCGGTGAGGAAAGGAATGTTCAAATAGAGGATGTACCTGTTGTGAAAGAATTTGTAGATGTATTTCCAGAAGATTTACCTGGACATCCTCCAGAACGAGAAGTTTAGTTTTCTATTGATTTGATTCCTGGATCAAGGCCTATATCGAAGACCCCTTATAGAATGGCCACTGTAGAGTTAGTCGAACTAAAGAAACAACTAGAGGAATTGAGTAATAAGGGATTTATTCGCCCTAGTGTTTCTCCATGGGGAGCCCCTGTTCTTTTTGTTAAAAAGAAAGATGGATCTATGAGGTTATGTATCGACTACAGGGAGATCAATGCTATAACGATAAAGAACAAGTATCCCCTACCTCGTATTGATGATTTATTTGACCAACTGCATGGAGCTCAATACTTTTCAAAGATTGACCTTCGATCTGGATACCATCAGTTGTGTGTGAAGAAGGAAGACATTCCGAAAACAGCATTTCGAACCAGGTATGGGCATTACGAGTTTACTGTAATGCCGTTTGGATTGACTAATGCACCATCTGTATTCATGGATCTGATGAATAGAGTTTTCAAGGAGTATCTAGATGAATTTGTGGTAGTATTTATTGATGATATATTGGTATACTCCAAAACCTATGAAGATCATGAAAATCACTTGCGCATTATCTTGAAGAGTCTGAGGAGGCATGAATTATATGGGAAGTTTAGCAAGTGTGAATTCTGGCTTCAGGAGATTTCTTTTCTTGGCCATATTGTCTCTAAATATGGAATCTCTGTTGATCCTTCTAAGACCAAAGCAATCCAAGAATGGCCAGCACCTACGAGTATAACTGAGGTACGTAGTTTTATTGGTTTGGCAGGTTATTATCGACGTTTCGTCCAGAATTTTGCCCGATTGGCTAACCCATTAACGAAGCTCACACGTAAAGGGGTTAAATTTGTTTGGAAAAAAGAGTGTGAATAATGCTTCGAAGAACTGAAGAGAAGATTAGTCAATGCTCCTATATTGACTCTACCATCAGGGAATGATGGGTTCGTTATTTATAGTGATGCATCAAAGAAAGGACTTGGCTGTGTCCTTATGCAGAATGATAGAGTTATTGCCTATGCATCACGACAGTTGAAAATTCATGAACAAAACTATCCTACTCATGATCCTGAGTTAGCAGCTGTGATCTTTGCTTTGAAGATATGGAGGCACTACCTCTATGGTGAAAAATGTGAGATTTATACTGATCACAAGAGTTTGAAGTATATTTTCTCACAAAAAGAACTCAACATGAGGCAAAGGAGATGGCTTGAATTACTCAAGGATTATGATTGCACGATACACTACCACCCAGGGAAGGCAAACAAGGTGGCAGATGCTTTGAGTAGAAAAGACCATGGAGTTTTGAACAATATGAGAATTGAAAGGGATCCAATTTTCATGGATCTAGTGAAAATGGACATGGGAATAACCAGGGAAGGTGAAACATCAATGCTTTTTCAAATGGTTGCCAAACCATCTTTACTAGAAAGGATTAAGAGTTCTCAGACCGATGATGACGAATTCCAAAAGAAGATTAAAGCTGTGAATGATGGGAGATTGAGAGACTTTGTTTATGAAGATGGAATTTTGAAATTCGGGAAGAGACTTTGTGTTCCCAATATACCTGATCTAAAAAGGGAATTGCTGGATGATGCTCATAGTTCCAATTTCTCTATACACCCTGGGAGCACCAAAATGTATAGAGATTTGAAGGAACATTTTTGGTGGGACAACATGAAGAGGGAGATTGCTGATTTTGTGTCAAGATGTATGGTTTGTCAACAAGTGAAAGCTGGAAGGCAACAGCCTGGAGGAGTCATGCAACCTCTTCCCATACCGGAGTGGAAATGGGACAATATTACAATGGACTTTGTCATGGGGCTACTAAAGACTCCTAGAAGGAACGATGCAATATGGGTTATTGTTGATCGTCTTACCAAGTCAGCACATTTTCTTGCTAAAAGAGAAGATCTACCCCTGGAACGTCTAGCAAGACTATACATTAATGAAGTTGTGAGACTTCATGGAGTACCCCTATCGATTGTTTCTGATCGTGATCCCCGTTTTACTTCAAGATTTTGGAAAAGTCTTCAAAAATCCCTGGATACTGAACTTCATTTGAGCACTTCTTACCACCCTCAGACAGACGGACAATCAGAACGGACTATTGAGACCTTAGAAGACATGTTGAGATCTTGCTCACTTGATTTTCAGGGTATGTGGGATCAATATTTACCACTAGTAGAATTTTCCTATAACAATAGCTTCCATTCGAGTATTCAGATGGCACCATATGAAGCGTTATACGGAAAGAGATGTCGTACACCAACCTGTTGGGATGACGTTGGTGAAAGAAAACTTGTAGGCCCAGAACTGGTGGAGGAAACGGTGGAAAAGGTGAAGGTAATCCAAAATCACATTAAAGCAGCTCAAAGTAGGCAGAAGAGCTATGCCGATAATCGAAGGAAGGATTTGGAATTTCAAGTCGGTGATCATGTTTTTCTGAAGGTATCTCCGTGGACGGGAGTCATACGTTTTGGTAAGAAAGGTAAATTGAGTCCCAGGTACATCGGACCTTTCGAAATTCTAGAACGAATTGGGGTTGTAGCTTACCGATTGGCAATGCCGCCAAGTCTCTCCAAAGTTCACGATGTGTTCCACGTATCTCTATTGAGGAAATACATGCCTAATCCGACGCATGTACTCACCTATGAGGAATTAGAACTGGAACCCGATCTGTCTTTTTGCGAAGAGCCCGTCAGGATTCTTGATATAAGAGAACAAGTACTGAGAAACCGGACGACGCGTCTGGTAACAGTTTTGTGGAGAAATCATAAGATGGAAGAGGCAACGTGGGAACCCGAGGAACTTATGATGAAGAACCACCCAAGTCTTTTTATGCAGTAATACCCTAGAAATTGTGAGGACGCAATTATTTGAAGGAGGGGAGAATGTAACACCCCAAGCTTCTACGGTACGTTTCCCTTCGAATAATGCGATAGCGTGTGTTGTACGCAACCTCGAGTTCTAACACACACCACAACTAATTAAACTAGCCGTTGTGAATAGTAATACCTACTTTTTGAAATCATATATATTCTATATTTCAAAATGGACTTCATTTTTGGATTCGGAATATCAAAATTAGCCTAGGGTGAAATTTTGGTACATTTCGGATAACTTTCATATTTTGATGAATAGTGAAAATTTCTAAATTTTAATTAAAAACAACTTTTTTAATCAAAATAATTAATAGTGATAAATTATGAATTTGAGTGGTTTTTAAGTATATTTAGAATATATTTTTACCATTCAATTTAATGTTTATCATTGGACATAATTTTACAATTAAACCGAACATAAACAAGTGTCAATCTTTTGATAGTTATTATCTCTTAAAAACACGCTTTTTGTTTTGACAGCGGGAATTAATTAATTTCTGCCACTTCTGTGTTTTGAATTTAGGAAAATGGATTCCATATTTGGAATCAGGATGTTCAAATTGTGTAAATAGGTAACTTTTATTTTTACACATTTTGAATAATTACTGCGGTAAATATTTTATTTACCATGGTTAAAGGGTAAATCCGGTAAATAAGGGTTAAAAAAATAATATTATAATAATACAAAATTACCCTAGAACGTGTCCTAACCTTATTGGTGGACACATAACCGACCATGGTCATCCTTGGGTCAATTTGGGGACCCCTTGGAGCCACTTGTATGTGGTAGGGACACATTATATTAATAAAGTTAAAATAAAAATAAAAATGGCATAAGCTGACATCTTTTAGAAGAACAATTTTTACATAGGGTTATACATGTTGGATTTTCGATTATAAATATTCATTAGAAAGAAAAAATGATTTCCTACATAATGATATTTTATTTATAATTTTTAGACATTAAATAATTTAATTTATATATGACACAATGATGATGCAGTAATTACTATAATAGTGAAAAATTAAAATAATTGATATTATAAATACCCAAATAAATATAATATGAAACTTTTAATGAATTAAACTAATTTTCTAGGATAATATGATATATTAGGATTGATTTAATGGACTTTGTTCGAAGTAATCAATCTGTTATGAGTTTCACAAAAATCAACTATTGAATAGTGTCAAAATTGACATAAAAGAGTTCTTAAAACAAATATTATATTATTAATTGATATTAAATTCCTAAAAATATAAGGTTCGGCCAAGAGACTTATATTATGATAGGTTAATCATTAATGGACCACTTGGGGGTCGCTTGGATGTATATAGTAAGTTTATTAACCATATTATATAAAAATACAAAGAGACATTGTAAAAGTGAAACTAATTAACTTAGAGTTAATACTTAAAGATAAGGTTAATATAAGTACCCAAACCTGTCTAAATTCTATTGGTTGAGTGTTTTTCGACCTATCCCCACCTTAAACTTTGAATAATAAGCTTTGGAGCCATTAGAAACCGAATATGAATTTATTATAAATTAATATTTCTAGCTTTTCCAAAGGTGCCCCTCACCCCTCTTATAAAAAGGCACTCCTCCTTCTCATTTCTTCACACCTTCAAAGCCTTTTGGTTCGGCCAAAATCTGCCCAAATAATCTCCCAACATCCCTCAATACAACCTAGAGGCCTTAGTTTGATCAGAAAGCCAACCTAAGGAGCCCTTTTGATCAAATCAAAAGGAAGAACCCGAAGAAGAGGTAATGATTTCACCACCCTTTTCTATGTTCATTTCTTCTTCCACTTCTTCTTCATTTGTTCTTACCATTCTAAAATAATAACTCCAGTATCTCACATATACTGTGATGTTATTATAAGTATGGTACAACCATATTCAGTATTCTATCCACCCTTTGAATAACATGTCACCATACGTGCGTACGTACGGCTTACCGTCTCCACGTCGTGGTGTAATTGTTATTCAATATAATATTATTTGGATGGGTATAATAATGATGTGTAACTCATGTAAATAATAAATATAACATGTTAATGATTAGGTATATATGATATACCATCCATTTATATATTATTTTAATATCAAAAGAATGATATTGTCGCTCGTGCGTACGTACGGACTACCGTCTCCACGAACGCGATGAGATTCATTCTCCATCGTATCCATTCAAGTATAATTATCATTTGATGATTTAAAAATGATGTTTAAGGACTGTATAGCATTCTGGATATGAATAATATACAACAACCATGGCTTATGTAACAAAACATATAAAAGAAAATGAGTAAGTTAACTCCCGAAACGACGATAATTCTAAGATATTATTAACAAATCAATGTTAAAAGATCATATATGATATCATATTAATATATATGATTCTTGTATAATTTAATAACAACTATTTCACCATTATACAGGAGGTTAACCTACCCCAACCAAGGAAAAGTACAAGGTAAGGGTTTACTTTACAACCTCTTCATTATCCGAGGTTGTTTATACGTAATAATCTACTGGGATTTCTTTATCATCCACATCCATGTTTCTTCGAAATGTATTTCAAAACATATTTATTATTTACAAGAATATGGTTTAAATTTATTTATACCCTTGTTTGACTTTTTGTAAGAGGTTTATAAAGGAATCTTTCCGTCGTTTTCAAAACAAGGTCCTTTTTAACATTTTCGACAGAATTAAGATAAGAATGTTTTTTTTAACTTATACGGCGGGTGCGGTTATTTTCCGCCATTATAAAATCGTCGAAGCGTTCCATACAAGCTTATAAGGATATTTTCAATGAAAATGTTTTATATTATATGGATCTTAAATGATTTCAAAATAAAAGGATATACTTCTTTAAAAAGAATTTTGATTTCATCTATGTCAACATCCTTTGATGGATTTTAAGATTATTTGAAGTTGATTTATTATGATACAAAACTTCTATATTGTATTGAAGGTTTTGTGATATGTTTGACTGTGGATGTGCTATTTTTATACCATTCATAGTGTATGGTGAAATTATTGACATTTCGTATGCTAGTTTTAATACGAATGTTTATGTTATGTTTAAACCTTTTCATATGGGAATGCATTGGACTTATTAAGTGACGGGTGGAGCCCGCTATAGCTCCTCGATGCATCGGTAGGTCTCATGAGACAAACTAGTGTCTTGGCACAAGGCTTTGACAAAATCTTATTTGTAGTCTTGGCACGAGGCCTTGGCTATGTGGTTATGATAGTCTGGCATTATGCATTCCAACATTATGAAAGTGGTTATTGATATTGCATGTGATTATTCGATTAGTAGAATATCTATGTGAACAAGTAAATGGCATTATTTCATTTTACTTTTGCCATACTATGTTGAAGTTCAATTTTAAAAGGCTTTTGTTTTAGTAATTCATTGCCTTAAATGTTTATGCTTATTTTGAATGTTCCGCTATATTGTTATCCTTACTGGGCATTTGAGCTCACCCCTTTTCTATGTTTTATTTTTCCCAGGTAGTGAAGAAGTAAATTATGATTGAATTGAAGGGATATTATGAGGGGATTATAGTGTGGACGTTGGAAACATTATGTTGTTGTAGTAGTTTTTCATTTTATGATGTAATGTAAAACTTATGAATATATCTAGTGTTTCCAAGGCTACTAAACCAATCGGTCTTTCGAGATTTGATCTTTCTTGTGATCATGCCAATGTTATGTAATAATGCACCGACTCTGGGTAACTGGGGTCGGGGCGTTACAATTATCCTATTACCCATTATGTAAATGAAAATTCCACTCGTGGGTATATACGACCAAACATATTAACAATGTGATATGAGGAAATCTCATTTTTAAATTTTAATAATGTTTATAAAAACATATATATTGAAAAAAATAACATTTTTAATATTAATAAAATTTTGAATATGACATAACTATATAATACTCTCAAGAACAAAAACCAAAATGAAAAAACACGCATTATAAGACAAGGTAGTTATGACCTAATTCGATAGTATTAATCGATTATTATTAAATGACAGGAGATAAGATGATATAAAAGGATTTAATATTAAATAATAAAAAATAATATTGTTTTATTATTATTTATTAACATGTTATAAATAACTCTGAAATATGTTAATGTGTGTTCATCAAAAAATAAGTTTGAGGTGAGGGATTATTTCTCAATTTATTTTTAGTAATGCATATTGTAATTTTTGAATGTATGTTTTTAGATGGTTTGTATACATAATTTTTACATTTAATATAATGAAACTATTAAAATTCATGTTAATTTCTGTTTCAAAATGAATTATTTCATCCAATGGTTTTTACTTAAAATGTACAAATTGCAAAAGAATTTCATAACATAATTTTTATTCATTAAATTATATTACTTCTCTGTTTTCTGTGTTATGCTTTGATTATCATTTTAATAAATTATTATTTTATTTATTTTTATTATCAAATTAATTATGAACATTTAAATTATATAAAAATAATGAAGTCTTTTATTAATTCATTCTTAAAAGTTATGATCATTATAAGGGGATCTAATCTATAATTTTCTTCTTTGGGATATATGTTTTGTTATACACATATATTATTTTATGAGGTGTATGTTCTAACCCACTGATATGTTAAATATTCAATATTTCATTATTAATGTTGTTTAATTTTGTATTTTATTTTATTCATGTACCGGGTTTTATGATTGACAAGTTAGAATTTTTTTTACTGTTATGTGTTTTAATATAATTTTTATTAGGATTGGTTATACTTGAATTTTCTATGAAAGAGATTATTAGATTGTTTTATATTAATACATTTTCATATATTAATCTTTTATTCATTCTTTAATATTTCAATTAATTTTTCAATTTAAAAATATTTAGTAAATAACGTTATATTTTTTTGGGGAATCCTACATCATTTCTCCGTTTTTTAGAAATATTTTTTGGTTCAAAATCCTCATTTTATAAAAATGTTATCAAAATGATTTATGAAGAGTTTTTATTGTACTTTTTACCCATAATATTTTTTTAAAAAATTATTAAAATTTTATATTTCTTTTTTTTTCTTCTCAATGAAAGCTTTGAAATTTCTTATAAAAAAATTGAAGAAATATTTTTTATCATACTTGGAATCAATAGAATCTTCTGACATAATGAAGACTCAATTATTTTAGTAATAATAATAAATATTAAGTGGTTATTTTTTAAAATATATATATTTTCATATTATGGAAAACCGTAGTTTTTAAAAAAAAATTCAAAGTTAAAGGTTATTTTCCTCAAAATAGTATTTAATGAACTATTTATGGTATTTATATACATCAACGATAGAAACCCTTGTTTTCAATACACATAATAAGAGTTATATAGTAATGTCACAATAATTACTCATATACTATATTTTTAAATTTATTTATAACCTTGAAGGTATTAATGATATATATATATTGATTATGTTTTATATTAATTAATGATCCCTTGAAATATTCCCTTTGATGTGATCATTAGATATAATAGTTCCATTAAATATCCATATTACTTATGTTGTAAATCCTTATTATTTAAACCATGTAACATTTATAGATATGTTATTTTACTAGGAATGTCATATGATTTACTGGGAAATAAAAATTAATCTATATAGCTTATAATATGCATAAATATTTTGATAATGAATATCGTTCCTTAATTAAATTAATCATTTCATACATAAAGAATTCATTTGAAATGAATTAATGGGTGGACCTCAGTTATAGATATCAACTCAATGAATCAATATTCTCATTGTACCAATCACATGAATATCCTTATTAAAATGGATTTCAAGTTTATACCTTCCCAACTGTTAAACATTCTATGTTGAAAGTATTAAAGAAATATGTATCATGATGCCTGAGATCGTGATGTCCAAAAATTAATCATTTCAGTCATTAATAAAATAGTTATTATTATCCATGACATTTTTTCCATCTGTATTATTCATGAATTCATTTAATTATCATTTAACTGACTAAATGTTAGGTGTCTCTAATTATTCATAGGATCATATTTATTAAGCATTATCTAATCACGATATTCAACATATTTATCTAATGGATTGTGTGTTCATTTATTTTCATTCCATATTTATTACTATAAATTGATCATGATATATTTAGTCATGAAATCATAAACTTTTTGTGTAACATCCCAGGTAAATAAAGAATAAATCATTATCATATTTATTAATATTTATGAATTAAATATTAATTTTACTTTAAAGGGGTTTCTATGTTTGATAGCGTATCTGATATGCAACAAAGAGATTCTTCAAAAACTTACGTTGCACAATAGTAATGAAATGATATTATTTTAAATAGTAGTTAACACGTAGCCATTGAATTGGCAGGAATGAATGGAAATAACTAAAATATGATTATATATGTTTGTTAAATGTTTTTACATTTATCCAATAAAGGATAAATGCTTAAAATATGAAAAGAATTCAATTTTAGGCATATATACTCTAATATTCACAAAACGTCCACTTAACTCCTTTTGATAGCGAACCTTCAGAAAATATAGTTTTGGTCACTGATATACATTCTATTGGGCCAAATAAAACTCTTCTTTATAATTTGGACATCAAAATTTACATTTTGTAAATTTTTGATATTTTTTCCGATATAGTTCATTTTTTAATGAATATTGAAAAATTTTGTATTTTAATTCAAAACCACTTTTTAGTATAATTTATTTTTATGATTAGATTATCTTTTGAATTGGTTTTAATGTGAAATTAGAATATATTTTCACCATTTAATTCAATAGTGGTCGTTGAACTTAATTCCACTTTGAAATTGGACTTAAACTACTTTCAATCCTTTGATACTTATTGCTTCATAAAAACACGCTATTTTATCTGCCAGTGAGAATTAATTATTAAATTAATTAATGTAAATTATATGTTTTGAATTTTTTAAAATAGATATCATTTTTTAATTCGGAATATAAAATATAGCTTAGAATGATGTTTTGGTATTTTTCTAAAAAACTTCAATATTTGATGAATAGTGAAACCAATAAGTGGTACATAAAAACAGATTTTTCGTTTAAATGAAATTTTACCACCTCTGTGATTTGATTTTCAAAAATCCAACATACATGTTTGTCATTAAAAAGTAAAATGTGGTTCAAATGGATTAAAATAATTTTTTTTGGTGAATAGTAACATTTAAGTTTTTAATCACGATTATAGGTAATTAGTGTAATTTAAGGAAAAAATAATGTTTTAATAATATGAAATGACCTAGAAACATGTCCTAACCTTATTGGATGTGTCATGGATGACCAATACAGTCCATGGGTAAACTTGGGGACCCCATGAAGCCACTTTGGTAGGAAAATGACATTAAGACCTTTTTTATTTAATGTTAAAATAAAAATGTCACAAACATTAGTTATTTTACTAAAACAATTTTTAAATGGGGTTATACGAGTCGTATTTTTGACTATAAATATTCATTAGAAAGCTAAAAATATTTCCTACATCATTATATTTGTCTTATAATTTTTAGACATTATATAAATTAAATTAATTATGATACCATGATGATGCAGCGATTACCTCATTATTTAACGATTTAAAAAAATGAAAAGATAAGGTAAAATATATGACCTACACATGTAAAAAACCTATTAGATGGGTGGATTTCGAACTCTTATATCCTTATCCTAGAAATATATAATTTTGGGAACTTTAAATCCGAAAATAAATTTATAATAAAGTAACCTTTTATAACTTTCCAAGAGTGCCTCTCCTCTCCTCTTATAAAAGGCCCCCACCTCTACCAACTTACTCACACATCTATAGACTTTAGCTCGGCCAAACCCTAACAATATTGTCTCTCCACATCCCTCTATTACTCCTTGAATCCTCACTTTGGGCAGAAGTCTTCCCAAGGAAGCCTTTGAGCACAAATCAAAAAGAGTTACCCGTTATAAAGGTAGTGTTTTCTCTTGTGTTGTTATGTTTTATTTTGCTTCTCCAACCCCCTAAACTATTTTTATTCATTTATTTAGTAACAAAACCAGTACCTTCAATATACTAGGATTTTTTTATAAGAAGTATTAGAGCTAAAAATACACACACCTACATATAATGGTTAAAGGACATACTGTTTCTGTGGATGCCGAATTTCTGCCTCACGAAACGATGATTGTTCAACACTCATATAACACTTTAAAAGGTGGACATTAATATGTCACTATATTTATATATGATATATAATATGTTTATGTTTTACTTAAGCTTTTTTATTTTTCATTTATGGCATACATTTATGGTTTCCATTGTGGGTAAACGTGATATCTTCATTTTAGGAAGTGCGGACTACCGCCCCCTCAAAGTGATTTGATTCGTTAATACCATATGTGGTACATATAAAGAATTGATTGAATGATATTATATATGATAAAATACTGGAATTATAATACTATTATGTATCATTATGTTTTAATTCCATTAAATATGAAATATAAATGGAAGTAGCATTCATGCGTACGTACGGCTTACCGTATCTTTGAACGGTGCATTTAATTTCATACCTCTAAATGTTATGTAATATTATAAATGCATGTATATACTGAATATATATGATATATATGATATATAAATCATGAGTATAACTCTGGATATAAGGGATACATGAATAACTTGTAATTATAAATAGCATATTTTTGACTCAAGTACCAATGATCGTTAAAATGACCATTATTGACTTAAATAATTACATAGTGTTCATGAAATGGTAATAGGTTATAAAAAAGGAATAATGAACTTAAAAAATGGTTCATAAGAAAGTAGAAATTATCTCTCGTTTATTATTCAGGACATTAAAGAACGATCGAGTCAAGTCGGACCTGAGGTATGGCACTTCGTCTCAATCTCCTTTCATTGACGCATATTTTGTTTTATAAACAACCTTCTTTTATACGTTGTGTAAACCCATTTCACTTTTACATTTATCCGAAAGGAATATTTTTTATACAAAGCGTTTTACTAAACGGCAAAAGGGAATGTTTTTGTTGTACATATGCGGCGACAACGACTTCTCTGCCGCTGTGACCATTATTTGAGTTTCAGCTTCCACTACAAGCCATACCTTTTTTTTAAAGAAAAATAAATACCATGTTTTACTTTTCTTTTATTTTGGTATTGAAAATGGTTTTCATAATTTTTTTATTATATCAATGTGTTGTATTGATATCTTGTTATTGAAATGTGAAAATTTTATGTTTCCTTTATGTATGATTTATGTGATACGATTATGTTATGGTTCTTGGGAAATTATTATGAAGACAGGTGGTTTCGTAATAATCTAAGGGCGGGTGAGCCCGATATTGCTCTCCAATACATTGGGTAACACGAAGGGGTTAAACTTTGAGGTTTCTCTGAAGAGATTTAGGGAATATACTGTGATAGGAATTCTAAACGTAACCAAGAGGGTTACTCCCTACATAAGAATGTTATGAATGCCTCATGTTACCTTTATGTCTTATGATTTCTATGATTTAATCATGATTTGATGAGGTATGTTAAAGTGATTTTGTTTTATGGGTAAAGCATGATTTTATTCTTATGTATATATATACTCATGTTTCCTTTCCATATTTCTGTGTCCCTTATTGAGCTTTTTATGCTCATCCCATGTTTTTGAAATGTTTTTCACTGGTCAAGGGAAATGTACATGATATGATGATAGTTTCAAGGAAGTGTCAAGAAATAATCCATGATTTATTGTAAATATGTTTCTGTTGATGGGAAAAATCAATAATATCTTTTATGTACCACTTTGTTTAAATGCGGAATGTAATGCATGTTTTATGATCTAATTCTCTAAAACTCTAAACCTGAAAAGATCCTTAATTTGTATTCTTGAAGTAACTCAAGATTAAGTGATGTTTAAGGTTAGGGCCTTATAGTTGGTATCAGAGGTCGGTTTAGACAACATTTGGAGTTAGAAAATTGTGAAATTATAAGTTAATTTATGGTATGATTGAAATGATATAGCATTTAAATATTACCATGTTGCTTCGCCTAAGATATTTCTGTTTTAAGAATGGTTTTTCATAGAGGAAACAGAACAGATTTTATGGGAAGGCATACAGAGGGAAATGACCTTTCAAATCAGTATCCTAAGATGGTCAAAATCAGAACTAAACATTTTTTTGCAGTGATGGATCAGTTGACTCAGGTGAAAAATGTTGGTTGTTTTTATTGATGATATTTTGGTGTTTTATAAAAGTACATAAGATCATGAATGTCATTTAAGGGTTATCTTGTAAACCATAAAAGAAAAGAAACTGTATGGAAAACATAGAAAGTGTGAGTTTTGGTTATAACAAATTTCTTTCCTTGGTCATATTGTTTCTAAAGATGGTATAACTGTTGATCCTACAAAAACAAAGATTATTGATAAATGTCCAAGACCCACAAATGTAACTGAGATTCGTAGCTTCCTTGGTTTAGTAGGCTATTACCGAAGGTTTGTTAGAAATTTTTCACAGTTATCTATTCCAATGACTAAGCTAACTTGAAACAGTGTTAAGTTTATCTGGACAAAAGAATGTGATGATTGTTTTCAGGAACTAAAAAAGAGATTGGTGAATTCTCTAGTTTTGGTACTACCTTCCAGGAATGGGGTGTTTGTTATATACAGTGATGCTTCATTGAAGGTAATTGGTTGTGTCCTTATGTACAATGATTAGGTAATTTCTTATGCTTCACGACAGTTGAAAACTCATGAGGTAAATTACCCTACACATGATTTTAAATTAGCTACTGTTGTTTTTGCTTTAAAAATTTCGTGGCATCATTTGTATGGAGTAAAGTGTGAAATATATAATAATCACAAAAGATTAAAGTATATATTCACTCAGAAAGAATTGAACATGAGACAGAGGATATGGCTATAATTAATCAAGGATTATGATTGTACAATTCATTACCATCCGGGAAAAGAAAATAAAGTGGCTGATGCTTTGAGTCAAAAAAGTAATGCTTCATTAGAAATGTTGCATTTGGAACGTGATACATTGGTTAAGGATTTGATGAACATTGGCATAGAAGTTTTTGGTGTAGGATTTCCTTCAGTTTTGTTTCAGGTATCAGTGAAATATTCCCTATCAGACAGAATTAAGCAAGCATAGAAGCAAGACAGCGAGTTACAGAAAAAGGTAGAGCTGGTTCAGAATCGTAAGTTTCCTAAATTCAATATTGATAATGATTTTGTTTTGAGATTAGGGAAGAGATTTTGTGTGCCATGTGATTCATATTTGAAGAGATATTTGTTATGTGAAGCTCATAGTTCTCCATTTTCAGTCCATCCTGGCATTACTAAGATGTATAGAGATCTTCAGGAGTATTACTTGTGGGACAGAATGAAAAGAGATATTGCCGATTTTACTATAAAGTGTTTGACTTGTCAACAGGTTAAAGTAGAGAGGAAGTTACCGAAAGGGATGCTTCATCCATTACTAGTTTCAGAGTGGAAATGGGAGAATATATACATGGACTTCGTTGTGGGATTGCCAAAGACACGTCGAGGTAATAATGCAATTTGGGTTATTGTTGATCGCTTGACTAAATCTGATCATTTCATTGCCATACGAGATACATATTCTCTAGATCAACTTCCCCATTTGTATCTTAAAGATATAGTCATGTTAAATGGATTTCCTCTCTCCATTGTATATTTCTGTGATCCCATGTTCACTTCTAACTTTTGGAAAGGCCTTCAGAAGTCATTGGGTACTGAATTAAATTTTAGTACAGCTTTTCATCCTCAGTCATATGGGTAGTCAGAACGAACAATTTAGACATTGGAGGATATGCTACATGATTGTTCGATGGATTATCAGGGAAGTTGAGACCAACATCTTTCTTTGGTTGAGTTTTCTTATAATAATAGTTTTCATTCTAGTATACTGATGGAACCATTTGAGGCATTATATGGGAAGTAGTGTTGAACTCCAATATTCTAGGATTAAGTGGGTGAAAGGAATTTGATGGGACTAGAATTGGTAGAAGAGATGGCAGAAAATGTTCAGTTGATTCAGAAACACATGTGAACAGCTCAAAGCAGGCAGAAGAGTTATGCAGATAACCGGAGGAAGGATCTATCTTTTGAGGTAGGTGATCATGTTTTTTTCAATGTTTCGCCATCGAAAGGAGTGATGCAATTTGGTAAGAAATGAAAGCTAAGTCCAAGGTTAATTGGAACATATGAAATTCTGGATTATGTTGGATTAGTTGCATATCGAGTGGATTTACCTGCATGTTTATCTCAGGTACACAATTTTCTTCATGTTTCATTGTTGAGAAAGTACATTCCAGATCCATCTCATGTTTTGAGCCCACAGGTAGTTCAGTTGGAAGAGAATCTCTCTTATGGAGAACAACCAGTCCAGATACTTGACCATAGATAGCAAGTGTTGCGGAATAAGGTAATTCACCAAGTAAAGGTTTTATGGAAAAACTATATGGTTGAAGAGGCAACATGGGAATCTGAAAATGCTATGAGGTATAAATATCCCCACTTATTTTGATAAGTGAATAAAATTGCGAGTATGAAATTCCCAAAAAGGGGGGAAGGATGTTACATCCCAGGTAAATAAAGAATAAAAATTTTTCATATTTATTAATATTTACGAATTAAATATTAATATTACTTTAAAGGGGTTTCTATGTTCGATAGCGTGCCCAATTCGCAACAAAGAGTTTCTTTGAAAACTTATGTTGTAGAGTAGTAATAACATAATATTATTTTAAATAGTAGTAAACACGTAGCCGTTGAATTGGCGGTAATTAATGGAAGTAACTAATATATTATTATATATGTTTGTTAAATGTTTTTATATTTATCCAATAGAGGATAAAGGCTTAAAATAGGAAAAGAATTCAATTTTAGGCATATATACTCGAATATTCACTAATGGTCCACTTATTGCCTTTTGATAGTGAACCATCATTAAATATAGTTTCGGTCACTATTATACATTCTATTGGGCCAAATAAAACTCTTCTATAGAATCGGGACATCAAAATTTACTTTGTGTAAATTTTTGGTATTTTTTCGATAAAGTCCATTATTTAATGAATAGTGAAATTTTTTGTATTTTAATTCAAAACCACTTTTTAGTCTTATTTATTTATATGATAATATTATCTTTTTAATTGGTTATAAAGTTAAATTATAATATATTTTTACCATTTAATCCAATAGTGCTCATTGGAAATAATTCCACTTTGAAATTGGACTTAAACTAATGTCAATCTTTTGATACTTATTGTTTCATAAAAACACGATATTTTCTCTGACAGCAGGAATTAATTATTAAATAAATTAATGTAACTTATATGTTTTGATTTCTTAAAAATATACATAATTTTTGAATTCGGAATATCAAATATAGCTTAGGGTGAAGTTTTGGTATTTTTCTGAAAAACATCAATTTTTGATGAATAGTGAAACCACTAAGTAGTACTTAAAAAACTGATTTTTCGTTTAAATAAAATTTTACCACCTCTGTGTTTTTAATTTCAAAAATCCGACATACATGGTTTTCATTATGAAATAAAATGTTGTTCAATGGGATTAAACTAATTTTTTGTTGAATAGTAACTTTAAAGTTTTTAATCGCGATTAGAGGTAATTAGTGTAATTTAAGGTAAAAATAATGTTTTAATAATATGAAATGACCTAGGCACATGTCCTATCCTTATTGGATGTGTGATGGCCGACTAAGACAATCAATGGGTCAACTTGGGGACCCCATGGAGCCACTTTGGTAGGAAAATGAAACTAATACCTTTTTTATTTAAAGTTAAAATAAAAATGTCACAAACATGAGTTATTTTACTAAAACAATTTTTCAATAGGGTTATACAAGTCATATTTATTACTATAAATATTAATTAGAAAGATAAAAATATTTCCTACATCATGATATTTTTTTTATAATTTTTATACATTAAATAAATTAGATTATTTATGATACCATCATGATGCAGCGACTACCTCATTATTTAACGATTTAAAAAAAATGAAAAGATAAGGTAAAATCTAAGACTTAAACATGTAAAAAAACCTATTGAATGGGTGGATTTAGAAATCTTATCACCTTATCCTCTAAATATATAATTTTGGGACCTTTTAATTCCAGAAAGAATTTTATAATAAAGTATCCTTTTATAATGTTCCAAGAGTGCCCCTCCTCTCCTATTATATAAGGCCCCCACCTAGACCAACTTACCCACACCTCTCAAGCCTTTGGCTCGGACAAACCCTTTCATTTCTTCTCTTAATATCCCTATCTTACTCCTTGAAGCCTCACTTTGTGCAGAAGTCTTCCCAAGGAAGCCTTTGAGCTCAAATCAAAAAGAGTTACGCGTTTTAAAGGTAGTGTTTTCTCTTGTGTTGTTATGTTTTATTTTTCATCTCCAACCCCCTAAAATATTTTTATTTCTTTCTTCTGTAACAACACCAGTACCTTAAATATACTAGGATGTTGTTATAATAATTATTATAGCTACACTTACACACACCTATATCTAATGGTTAAAGAACATACTGTTTCTGTGGATGGTGAATTTCTGCCTCACGAAACAATGATTATTCAACACTCATATAACACCTTCATAGGTGGCTATTAAGATGTCAATGTATTTATATATGATATATAATATGTTTATGTTTTACTTATGCTTCTTTATTTTTAATTTATGGCATACCTTTACAGTTTCCATTATGGGTAAACGCGATATCTTCATTTTAGAAAGTGCGGACTACCGCCCCCTCAAAGTGATTTGATTCGTTAATACCATATGTGGTACGTATAAAGGATATATTTAATGATATTATATATGATACAATACTAGAATTATAATACTATTATGTATAATTATGTTTTAATTCCATTAAATATGAAATAGAAATTGATGTTTCGTTCATGTGTACGTACGGCTTACCGTCTCCATGAACGGTGCATTTCATTTCTTACCTCTAAATGTTATGTAATATTATAAATGAATGTATATACTAGATATATATGATATATATGATATATAAATAATGAGTATAACTCTGGATATATGGATACATTAAAAAATTGTAATTATAAAGAGCACATTTTTTACTCAAGTACCAATGATCGTTAAAACGACCGTTATTAACTTAAATAATTACATAGTGTTCATGACATGGTAATAGGTGATATAAAAGGAAAATGAACATGAAAAAGGTTCTTAAGAAATTAGAAATTAACTCAAGTCTATTATTCAGGACATTAAAGAATGATCGAGTCAATTCGGACCCGTGGTATGGGACTTCGTCTCAATCTCCTTTCATTGAGGCATAATTTGTTTTATACACAACCTTCATTTATACGGTGTATAAACCCCTTTGACTTTTACGTTTATCAGAAAGGAATCTTATTTATAAAAATCATTTTACTAAATGTCAAAAGGGAATGTTTTAGTCATATATATGCGGCGACAACGACTTCTCTATCGCCGTGACCATTATTTGAGTTTCGGCTTCCTCTACAAGCCATACCTTTTTTTGAAGAAAAATAAATACCATGTTTTACTTTTCATTTATTTTGGTATTGAAAATGGTTTTCATAATGTTGTTACTATATCAATGTGTTGTATTGATATCTTGTGATTGAAATATGAAAAAATTATGTTTTCTTTTATGTATATTTTATGTGATACGATTATGTTATGGTTCTTGGGCATTATTATGAAGACGGGTGGTTCCGTGATAAAATAAGGGTGGGTTCGAATGATATAGCTCTCCAATGCATTGGGTAACATGAATGGGTTAAACTTTGGGGTTTCTCCGAAGAGATTTAGGTAATATACTGTGATGGGTATTCCAAACATAACCAAGAGGTATACTCCCTATGTAAGAATGTTATGAATACCTCAAGTTACCTTTATGTCTACTATTTCATTGATTTATTCATGATTTGATGAGGTATGTGAAAGTGCTTATGTTTTATGGGTAAAGTTTGATTTCATTATTATGTATATATGTACTCATGTTTCCTTTCCAAATTTTTATATCCCTTACTGAGCTTTTTATGCTCATCCCATGTTTTTGAAATGTTTTTCATAGGTCCACGGAAAGGTATATGATATGATGATAGTGGCAAGGAAGTGTCAAGAAAGAATACATGTTTTATTATAAATATGTTTCTATTGATGGGAAAAATGAATACTATCTTTTATGTACCACTTTTTTCTAATGTGGAATGTAATACATGTTTTATGATCTAATTCTCTAAAACTCTAAACCTGAAAAGATCCTCGATGTGTATTCTTGACTTATCTCACGATTAATTTATGTTTAAGGCTGGGGCCTTATAGTTTGAAACCCCTTGTTAGTATTGTATCTCAAACTCATTTTTTTCCATTATCTAGAATCCATAAACAGAACAATGAATGATATAAATGGATATTGTAGAAGGAATAATGTTATTCTTGAAAAAATAAAATTGTATTGTAATTCTTGTTTAAAATAATAAGTGGGAATCATGTATATATCCTATTTACCAAGTCTAATAAAATGGTCGGTCCTTTTCATTTGATCTATTATATCAAGCACCAATATAATAAAGTAACCAAAATCTTTATGCTACTTAGGTGGGGGTATTTATAGTTGTTATCAGAGTAAGGATTAGTAAAAACCCTACGAAGTAGATTATGTAAATCATGGTTTAGTCTATATAATAATAATATTGAATTTGATGAAATGTATATAAGAACATCTTAAAATTTAGGTATAGTACAAATTATATGGTTTTTCATAATAATAAATCCATTTCTAGATTAAAAATGTGAGAATGGTCTGAGAATAAACTTACCAAGGTGTAATAAAACAAAAATTGAATAAATAGTATTGAATCAAGAATTACCTCATAAACCACAACATTCCTTGTAGAGCCTCAAATATGACAATACAATGTGATATATGTAGGATTGTTCACATTTTCCGTACAAAACATTTTGAAGGATTTTAATAGATGATGAAAATGAATTATCTAGATTAAAGATCATGTGTCTTGGTATTGTATGTATATTGTTGATAAAATTTTAAATTAAATAGATTCCAATTTTTTTTTTTTTGGTTGTGGAAATATAAAACGATTAAGGATATATTTAAAAAACATTTATTGGAGTATGACCCATTTCGTTACTATATGAAAATGTTATTTAATGAATAATTCCATCAGAATTTTTTATATAAGATTAATATTATCTTCCGCCTTTAAGGAATATATTATCTTTTTTATTAACAATTAGGGGTCATCAAAATTTGGTAATTTTTGAATAATTATATAAATATAGTCTAGGAAAAGGGATAATAAGCATGCTAGGATATAACATGTTTCATCCAATGACGGTTGTGGGGCTTGAAACCACAACTAATGGGTGATAAGGTTTTAACCCCTACTCTAATATTATTTAATGTCCAGATTAATATTTCACATCCATTAAATGAATGAATTGAATAATAAATATTGATGATGAAGAAGTGGTTTAAAAATTGAGTTTTGGAGATTTATAGAACATATTTTATATCTTTTTGAAAACATGCATGTTTTGGAAAATATTTATAAATTTGTAGAAATACTTCTCACTCTTTTAATTGTCCCATGATCTATTAAATTGTAATTTACTTGATATAAGGAAAAAAAATTATTTTTAATATTCATTTCTTGGAGTATGTGATGATGTGAATATTGATCAGAGGAGAAAAAATAAGAATGATATTATTCTTAAAAAATAAAATTTTATCATGTAATTATATTTTCTTATATTCTTATATAATAAAATAATTCCAAAAATTTAAGAAATGGATCATGAAAAAAAAATCATACTAAATTTATACTAAATGAAACAAATTTCAGTTTGAGTAATTATAGATTTTTGGTTTTGTGGTTGTTAGCATTATAATGATCATTCATTTTATTATGATCAATGATCAATATCACATTCAATAAATTGTTACTTTTTTCTTCCATATCCATATTTTAAATTCCCGCTAATTATCTCTTAAATGGAATACTATTCATTTTTTATTCAATATTAACATCATATATACCATTATATATTTTAATAAAACTTTTGATTAATAATTGTTTTGAAGTTGTTTTTTAACGAAGGTATTTTTAAATGTCAAGCCCTAGTTTACCAAGGATATGTTAAATGTATAAGGACACATTTTTTTGACTATGGGGAGAATGTTACACCTCTATATTTAATAGAAAATTTCATTTAAATACATAATAAATCTTTAGAAAATTATCTTAAATGAAAAACTAGCTATACTAAAATGAGAACATTAAATTCGATAGCATATATGACTCTAATGTTGTGCTTAAAAGTCCTCCAAAATGTACTATTTAACTAAAAAAATTAAAATATCTATTGAATTATAAGATATTAATATGATTAATTGTATTATAAAATATATATAGTTCCAATTAAATATATATTTCTTTATCATAATAACTTTAATTTTATACATGTTTATTTAATCTTAAAAAATACATATTCATAAATTATGATTTTTATATCATTCTTTAGAAAATAATATAATTAGTTTATACAAAAATTTCTAAATATATTTTATAAAATTAAATTAATATTTTTCAATTAACATATAAAAATTATAATATGGTGAAATGTTTGGGTCTTTCAAAAAATAATTATTTTTTATTCAAATGTGAAAAATACCCATTTTCTCTAACATTATCAATTCTTTTTAATAAATAATGAAAATTAAAAGTTCTATTTTTTAATATTAATTAAAATTAAAATTATTATTATTTAGTTTTATATAATTCGAGGGATTATATTAAAATAATATTTATGTATAATTTTAATAAATGTTTCTTTTTAGGTATTAAAGTCAATTTATTATGAAAAAGTTATCTAAGGTGCTTAATTTTTATCCATTTTAAATAATTAAAGTAACCCATAATATATATACTGAAAATATCATACATAATATTAAATATTTTATGACCTATATTCATTACCTTACACAAACACATGGTTGAGGACAATAAAGGTATTGTTCCTTCAGAAAATTGGAAACAATAATAAATAGTCCATAAATGTTTTTCATATACTTGCACATATTTATTCATAAATATATCCCTTATTAGACATATAAAATTTAATTAAATTATCACATCCTTGGGAAAATAATCATAATAATTTTAGATCTCATATGCCCATTAAGGGTTAATAAGAGAAATATGTAAAAAAAAGTGAGAATAAGGGTATGAGAACATTATCATAATGTATGAAAAAAATATCCTTCATAAAAATTATCGAATTATTGATTCATTATATAAATATTGTTACCTAATTATACATACATCATATTGAAATCAAGGATCCAAATCTATGAGGGAATTATAATGGCATAACACATTGAATTCTGGAATATACAAAAGCATAGTAAATAATTAATATTGTAGTCAAGACTCATTACCATGTGCATCATTGTTGAATGGGTACACCCTAGAAACCATCATAGTAGCCAATTTTCACTCCCAATACTATAATAGTGGTTAAATTCCATTATTAAAATGGGTTCTCTCCCAATTCCAGTCGATTTTGTCTCATGAGATTACAATAATTACCAAATCAATTCCAGTTTGATATAGGTCCCGCCTATCACATAATTAATATCTACCAAATGTGTTTTATAATAACATAAAAATTTATTCACATCGAAGACTATGAAAAAATATGGGATATATAAATCATTCATCATATCAGAACCCCATAAATTTAATTGGGTTTATAGGACATTTCATCACTGTTTAACCAATGAAAAAGAAATGAGATTAATATTCATGTTTTACCTAAAAATATACCCCAAACAAAGATAAGATAAATTTGGTATCACTAGATAATATACCCATAAAATATTAAGTAACATAAAAGGATTTAATGGAAGATTAAAAATGATTTTTAAACAAAAATAACATAGAATGACTATTGTGTGGAATTTAATTTCATTTAAAAAGACTATTTTGAAATTAATAATTCAAACACTATTGTCGAAGAAAAATTCTTTAAAAAAATTATAATTACTTGTAATGTAGTATTCCATGAAAATAATGGATATTATTGTAGGATATTTTGTTCATGACATACATATTGAAATAACAATTCCCCTTACATTTTTAACAAAATCCAAACCAACCCTGTTTGGAAAACGAAATGATTATTCCTTTTTAAAAAAATATTAAAAAATAAAACATTGTTAAAGATGAATTCAAAAAATAATATTTATAAATTTTTATCATTTTAATAAAAAAAATTAGAAAAAAAGGATACATAAGAAGAATGTTTCTCAACCAAATAGTGAAATAAAGTCTCTTATCTTTAAAAATATTACTTCTGAATGTCTAGTACATAAAGTAATAAAAATGAAGTAAAAAAATTATTTAAAATAAATAACAATAGGATAAAAGATTTTATCATTTTCTAAGAGACATATCCTAATATTTTATCATCAAAATCAAAAACATAAACAATCTCGATAAATGATGAGATCTCATTGCTCAACACTTACTAGTTTGGTATATTTAAATCATAATCCTTATTAATGAATGAAATTAAGGGAAAATTATAATATTATTAAAATATTTATATTCCTCATATAAAATATCAAATGTTAAATAGATACACCACAAAAAATAAACTTGAGGGGAATATAACATATATCTCTCCAAATTAAAAGAGAGACTTGAAATATGTTACCGTAAGCATCAACATCCATCATACATGATAGAAAATTATGTATTATAAATATAAAATTATTATAAATAAAATATAGAAACATAAATATATATATCATGCATTATATAATTTACAATCTCATTTTATTTGCAAATTATTTATAATAACTTGTTAAAATCACATTTCATGTAATCATATCTTTGTTTTTCATATATGATTTGATGATATGTTTTCAATACATTTACATTGATAATGGATCCAACACATAAATAATTTTAAACATTTTATAAATATAATAATATATATATATTGATGGATATATTTATAATTATTTTTAAATTTTTGAGATATAAAATGAAATACAATGTTCAGGTAGATTGTATGTCGTACGCATACATGAACGATGTTTCAAATTTTTTATGGATGGATCAATATAAAAGTAGATAATATCTATTTTAAAAAATAAATATTATTAAATATATATCATATAATATTTTCAATTTTACCCTAATGGAATTCCATGAAAATAGTTAGTGAAAAATGAATCACATCACTTTTTGATTTGGTCATCACTCGTACACACAAGAGATGTTATCAAATCCCCCACTGAATTGAAATTAATAATGTACATGTGTCATGATAATATTAGAAGAATAATAATGTTAAAAATATAATATATATTAATTTAATATATCCATATTACATTCCATGTAAAAAAATTGAATGATACATTATAACGGTTTGCAAAACTGTTGTCCACCGTACACATGAGCGGCCTAATTGTTTTCCAATAGGTTGGTAGGTAAGAAGAAAGGTTTGATATATAAATTATAAAAGTATAATTACATCATAAATATCTTATATAAAAATCAAATCCATCATTAAATCCATATATTATATGTGGTGAAGGAAACCCATTATCATCGGTTCGCTAGGTGGTAGTTTTTTGTACACACAATCGACAGTTTTTTCCCATTGTGTTAAAGATAAAATTGATAAAGACTATAAAATGTAAACTATAACATCATAGAATATTGTAGATAATTTAGTTCTTATAAAATCATATTATAAGTATAATTTTTGTATTTAACAGAATTAACACAGTGAACATAAATATTGAAGGACTATATCTCTTCTTCAGATTACCTCACTTGGTTTACATGATAATCCTTATTAGGATTGATGAATAATGAAAATTAAGAATATATAATTCTTGTGGGGAATTAAGGAATATGTTTTGATGGTAATTTTCTGAAAAAAATTCATTATGTATGTTTAATGTGGACAGGATAGTGGATGTCCTGTTGTTAGTGGGGGAGATAATAGACATTGAATATTTGAAAAGAATATATTATACCCACATTTATCAAATTTAAAAGATTAAAAAATGGAAATAAAATAACATTATAGGTTATATTTTTGAAATAAATATTTTAAATTGGTGTTGGACAAGATTATAGGTAATTTTACTCCTTATCATTTAAATTTAAGCCATTAGAAACCAAATTTAACACTAACCACATAAATTAATTTTTCATTTTCGTAATATTAATCATAATTATAATTATGTTGAAATTATATTATTATTATTATTACAATAATAATTTTAAATGAATTATTTCAAATTTCATTCATATATGTTGTTAAAAATTATATTAAAATTAAACTCGATGATGTTATGAGAATGTAGTTTTCCAAAAAGAATTGTTTTATAATATTGAATGTTTTTATATAAACATTTAATAGGAAAAAGACTAAAATTAAATAAATATTAATTTTGGTCATTTAATATAACTAATATTACTTTTAATAACATGTTAAAATAAAATTTATTTTGTAAATATTTTCAATGAAAAAGACTTTTTAGTAAAAATGAGCAATTTTCACTAAAAATCAACCTTTTAATAAACATATTATAAAATAAATCTAATATGATTTTGACATGATGAATTAAAAAATAATTTCATTTATTAAAATAGATTTTTGAAATGTGTAAAAAAATTATATTAAAATGTATTTCCAAACTGTGAAAAATGTTTTTTTTGAAAACATTCTATTTAATGTGAAAATATTGATTTATTCATAATTTATTACTACAAAAACCATATGGTAATTATTAAAAATACTATTTAATATATAATAAATTTATTTCATTAAAAATTTTCAAATAAATACATATATTTAATTTATTGGCATTAAAAATATTTTACCACATAAAAATTGTTTTTTAGAAAAAAGATATATTTTATCATAAAATGGTTTCTATTATATTAATTAAAAATTTAATTATTCATATATAAATTAATTTAATGTAAAAGTTAATACTGTATATATAAATATGTTTTTTACACAATTTTTTACCTCCAATTCTAATTCCTAGGTGTTTTTTCATATAAAATTCTAATATTTTAATTGTGTATCATGTTCTTTTAATACTCAATGATGTGTGTAACACATGCTACTAAAGAAATTAAAAATATTTTTCAAAAAATAATTGATAAAATCTCAGTGTGTTACATTCTACTCCATTAAAAATAATTTAAACATTAAAAATTAATCACTATGATAAAATGAAAATGAAAAAACTTCTACCTCATTACGTTCTTAGGTTCCCATGTTGCTTCCAGAAGATGATGGGATTTCTTAAAAAAATTATCAAGTGATTGGTCTAGTACTGTAGAAATTTATATATATGTTACACAATTTTAATTGGTAATTTCTTCTAATAATGATCAATCAATAAATGTTTTACCTATGAGTTTAATACAAGTTAATGTTCAGGTATATACATCCTCTAGAATAATACATGTAACGCATTGGGAACTTGAGATTGTTTTGGTGGAATCCCCAATTAGTAGGATACAATAATGATATGATCAACATTTTAAAGGGGAATATATACATAGGATATCTCGGCAATGTCCCGTATCTTACATGAAATTTTTTTATAAAATTATATACGGTTTTTTAGAACTGGAACTGAGACGACGTGTTATTCTACGGCCCGAGAATCCTATAATAAATGATCAAATTAATTTTATGGTTCTTAAAAATAACACATGTGTGTGGTTTTAGTAATTTCTAAGCATGTCCTAGAATCAGAAATCTTAAGGCACCGTTGATCTCATAACTGTGAGTTTACCATAGTTGGGGCCTGACATTAGTCGGGAGGGGTAGATGGAAAAGATAATTTTTGGATGTTTATGAGAAAAATTAAAAACACAAAAAAAGTTATTTTATTTTTCTTCTTCAATGTCACATAGAGACTCTGTAGCACTACGATGTGATGACTCAGTGACGCTCCAACGAAGCACCGTGGAAACATAAATACATGATAAAAAAACTAAAAGGTGTTAACAAGTTTCCAATATTAAATAGAGCTATAGACCAAAGTTATAATTCATAATGATGGGGAATTTTACCTAGAGCACTGATGTTTCCATAAGGCATAGAAAATGAATATCTCTATCAGGTGATGAAAGTATTGTAACCATAGCTCGGATCAAGCATTGATGAACAACGAATACCAATAAATGAGGGATTGAAGATGTTTGTGGAAGGATCTCCATCAATGAAAAATTATATCATCTGACTGATCTTATTTCCATGTAGGGGGTTCATTTCTAATTAAACACTTTCTGCATTCTTCTTTCCCAATGACGGACATGGTCCATCCAACAAATAGATTTATCCATGAATCGATCTTCCATGCAGGGTGGTTTATCTAATGAAGGGTTTTGAATGGTTAAAACATAGGTTTTATCCTACTGTTCCTTTTCCTTTTTAATGGGATGAACTAAGGCTGAAATGAACAATGCTGATGTTCATTCCTCATGTGTTTTTTGTGCCATTCTTATCCACATACTTGTGTTCTTCATTGACGGACCCACATTGTCATTTTGGGAAGTCATGGGAGGTTCTAAATGTGAATTAACCACTGAAGTGATGATAAGAATTTATTGATCCCATGGTAGCGATGGTGATCATCGAATGTTTGCAACAATGTTAAAAGTTCAAATAACAGACCAACATAGCAAAAGTGGTGGCCTATAAAAGATGGTGTTATCGTTGGTGGCCTGTAGCGGTGCAACCACCGGATGGTAGGATCCTGCGACACAATAGCTATGATTAGTAGACATCTTCTTAGGCATTGTACGGATGTAGAAAAAGGTTTTTTCAGGCAGTATAGGTTAATTCTCCAATTGAACTATAGTGGAGTAGTCATTCGGTGGACCGCTCCTGTTGATCGGGTAGTTACGTGATGCATGTTGTATCCCAGAAGGAAAAATCATCCCACATGAGCAGGAAGGGATGGTAGTGGGGAAATCCATCAGTAGTTTGAGCCTAGTTGTGGTGGGATACACCTAGAGGTTCAGGTTAACCCGGTAGGTCGGTTTGGGTGGGACCTGGGTCAGGTAGGATGATACATGGTCCCAACAAGACAATTTTATCTTAAATAAACATAACATCTGAACATTAAGACTATTTGATGTTCCTTTTGCGGCATTGAGACCCTCATGATGAGGTGGTCTTTGTGGGATACTCTAGGTGAGTTTTCATGGAGGTTGGAATAAAACCTATTGGTTTAGGGGTAGGTGATCTTGGATTGAGCATGTTGTGGTTGGAATTTTGTGACTGGCTATGGGAATGATACAGATTTGGTCTTCTATGAAGACCCGTATTGAGCCTCCTATGAAGATGACGACTTTGTATCTTGCGCATATGTGGAGTGGGCCACCAATAAAAAATTATGTGGGGGACTCCATCAAAGACAAATAGTTGGTATCCCCTAAAAAGCATAGTTATTTTCATTCTAAGATGTGGATTTCATCTCCTTTGATGATGCAGAGTTGGTCTACTGTAAAGAGAAGTAGTTGGTCTCCCATGAAGATGTGGAGTAGGACTTCTATGAGGTAAGGTAGTAGGTCTACTCTGGGGATGTGGAGTAGGTCTCCTATAATGATTGTATGTCTCATTGGATTCAGATATTCCTTGAATTTAATAGTATATGTATCTTGGTGTGATCTAACTCTAGTGACTCTTTTGACTGTACTTATTATAGACTAAACATCATGTACCTATTTTGTAGTATGTCTTATGTCTTACTCTGTGTACTACTTTTGTAGTTTGAAGCCCCTACTAATTATTATATTACTCACCCATTCATAGGCTTCACCTGCACATGTTGTGTCATGTGAAGATGATCAACATCTTTGATAGAGTCCTTGGTGGGTTGGAGGAAGGTGGTGCTTTAGGGTGATCTGATGGATGTGGTACACATCAGCTAAATTTAGATAGCTAATAGTACCTACCCTTTAGCGAGGGGTATCTATGGATGAGATCCATGATCTTTTACTTTTTCGTTTCAGTTGGGATTGTATTTTAGCTCGTTCACTTTTCAGTCATCTATTGTTACCCTCAGTGGTTTCATTAGTGGTCTAAAAACAAGTCTACCCAGTGTTTCTAGTTTCAGTATTTTTTCATAGAGATGAGTGCATGGGTATAGGTTCTTAGGAAAATGCATCCCCTCTGTGGAATATTCCTACTAGGTGCTGGTTGACATACCCTAGCCTATGGGAGGCATGCATGTGGTAGTATCATCATGGGACAAAGGGATGGGTCCTGACAGAGTTATTTCAGAGGGTGTTCCATTTAATTTAGTTTTGGGGAAACAATGTTAAGTGTTTCGAGTATGGATTCAGGCTACGGATTCCAGTGTTGGTACAAAGTTTGATGTATCTATACACTCGGTCCATAAATTCTTCATTTGGACTCTGTACATGAACACATGGGATTCATGTATCATATAAGAATTGAGTATGTTATCATGTCCTCATTGAGTCAGAGTCGGATGCCCTTGTATGAACTATTAACAGTGGTACATCTTTTTTTCATTCATGATGCTCCCACATAAGTAGCCAGCTGGGATTCTATGGTTTGACCATAAGGATGGTTTTCTAAGCGATGAGGCATCTATACAGGGACCGTTTCTAGATATTGCACCTCCTAGTGATGTACTAGTGATACCACGACCCATAGAGTAGAAGTTCTAACTGGCATTACCAGTAGAGGATGCACTTAACCTCAGTGCATTGGATGAGTTCAACAGATAACGAACTTCCAGAATCCATTGTTATACAAATCCTCAGGTAGCTAAGAATTGTTTTGAGGTAATTATATGAGTTTTCCACCTAGTGTGGATTCCCCTCGAATAGATAGTGGTCCTATATGTGAGTATTATAATGGGATCAGTGGTTAGATGGTGGATCTCGATGATGTGGATTCATTAAGAGGCATCCCTCACTTGGGAATTCATTGGGAACCTCTCCAGGGGGAGTTCATTCCAGAATTGTTATGCTATGTGCGTATATTGGAGCTACCGCACAAACAGCAGGGCATCCAGATTGTAGTGGAGTACTTAGCAGGATTCATAGTTCTTTCTCATTGCTCTACAGATGTGGTGAGAGACTCATTTAGTAGGACCAAGACTATCTAGTATGAACTATGTGGAAAGATGAGGGTGTCAATGATATCCCTTTGCATTCCAACACATGGTGGGGTGCTGGAGCGAGCTCTATTGGTAGAGATATTTCGTGCATTGTAGGAACCAATGATGGGTGCTACAACCAGACCGCGAGTAGTTGGGTCATCGGACGAAGATAGCCAAAATCTGATTTAGGGGTCCAAGAATACTAGTTAGTCAATGGGACAACCACATGATATGGGATCACAAGTGTATGCATTATAGGGTAGATTAGGTCATCTGAAGGATGGGTTGTGCTCCACAAGCATCGGTTGGGTACATATAGATAAAGATTGTTCATCCAGCCATAGGACGAACCAAGAGATGGTCAACCAACCATCAAGGAGGAAGAAGAGATAAGAATAGGGTGGTCCACTAGGCTGTGGACATGGTAGAGGAGTGGGAAAAGTAGCATGAGGTGGATAAAGGATCGTTGAAATTCCACCACCGCCATGTGGTTTACCACAAGCTCATAGAGTAGGTGGATAAGGGTGAGTCCATATGTAGGTGAAAAATTCTTATTATCATGAGACTCCGGATTTGATTAGAAGTATGATCAATTTATTCTCCACCATATATATAGTGCTTATAGACACACGTGTCAATCACTCTTTACTCACAATGACCCTTGTTCAAGACATGATGATTCTATTGGAACCATTAACTCAATCCCTATGATGAGAGAGTCCTATAAAGGATGATTCAATTATCACACATTGGTGATGATAGTGTGCCCTTACTATTGGTGGTGAGAGTTTCGGTTGAGATCTTATAGTTGCTGCTTCGAGGCCTTAAGGCGTTATTTTGGGAATGGAATGGTTATCCATAGTACATGTTCAAATTGATTGTTTAAGGTGCCTAGTGATGTGTATCTGTGTAGATGGGAATATTTTTTACTTTATAAGAAAAAATAAAATAGGTGTAGTGAATGATGGTATCACACATTAGAGAGTGTAACAGATCACACATCAGTCGGTAAACATGACCCTCAGGCAGTTGATGAGATGAGTCCTCAGTTTCATGCGGTGGAGGATGAGTATGAGGACATATTTTGAAATTATGTTTGGGTACTACCTCCTCATAGGGATGTACAAATATGAACTGACCTATACCCCGAGATGAAATCGATATCTACACGATAATATTAGATTTCTCCCACATAGATTCTTGAATTTAGCGTACAATTAGAGGACTTGAAGAAGAAGGGATTTTAGTGGCCTAGTGATTCATCATGGGCATCCAGAGAATTTTTTTCCATGAAGAAATATATGAGCTCAAGGTTACGTGTGGACTTATGGTGCTTGAATCAAGTTAACCTGAAGAATAAATATAATCTACTGAGGATAGATAACCTCTTCGATTAGCTGAAGGTATCAAGATGGTTCTCGATGTTAGACCGAAGATCTGGCTATCTTCAGATTCAGGTACGGGATGAGGAAATTTCGATGATAGGTATTAGATGTCTCAATAGTCACTACAAGTAGGTAAAGATACCATTTAGCATGATAAATTCCCATGTAGTATTCATGGGACTCATAAACTGGATCTTCCAGTCATAACTAGGATGGTTTGTAGTGGTCTTTATTAATGACATCATGTGTGTATTCAGTGTCTGATGAGTGGCATGTGATACTCTTGAGGATGGTCCTAGATATACTTTGAGAGAGCCTGCTTTATGTGAATCTCTTGATGTTTCAGTTCCTGATACAAGAGTTCCACTTTCTAGGACACATCATTTTTGATGGTGGAGTTGTTGTAAATACAATGAAGATAATGGAAGTGCTTGATTGGGATCCATTAAAGAACATTATCGATTTTGGTATTTTCATTGGGTTGGATGGGTACTATCATTGGATTGTGAATGAAATTTCTCAAGTAGTAGAATCCATGATATACATGACAGGAAATGGGAAGCCTTTCATGTGGACAAATATCTTGTAGAAGAGTTTTCAGTAATTGAGGAGGAGTATGACGAGTGCTCTCATCACGAGATAGTTAGAGAAAGGTGTTGAGTATATGGTGCCCTATGATGCATCATTCACCCTACCTAGTTGTGTCTTGATGCAGAAGTAAGTGGTGATTTCCTATAATTAATAGCAATTGAGACCACATGAGTAGAACTACCCGACCCATGATTTCGAGTTGGAGATGTATGTTTTTCATTAAAGATGTGGTGATAATACCATATTAAGGTGTGGGATATCATAAACTAAGATAATAAATGAATGAATAATATATTTTCTCATAAGGATGTAAACCTGAGATAATGGCTTCGGATAGAGTTCCCCAGAGAGTATGACTTCGAGATAGCCTATACTCCTAGGAAGGGGAATATAGTGGATGATGCTCTAAAAAAAGATCAACTTCAAAACTACTAAATGAATCATTAGATAAGTTGGTGTTTCTTAATATATCCTCCATGGATGGGGATAGAGCAGCTTAACTCCTATCGATGGAAATTAAAACTTCCCTCTTACAGTGAGTCAAGTTAGTATATCTCATAGATTCTAGTTTTGAGACTACATGTGTTCATATTTCCATAGGGCATTACCTCTGATGGATATTCACATGGTTGGGAGCATGTCATCCATTTTAAAGGACGCAAAAATGTGCCTACAATGTTTTTGGAGTTTGTGTGGGGGGAGTTCCATATATCCCCTTTTTTGGTAAATATTTGTGTGGAAAAGATGATCCAGGATTTCTAATGTCAATTCTTGTTGTTGGGAAGGAAGAAGGAAGTGTTAGAGTTTTATTAGAGGCGCCTCACTAATCTGCAAGTGAAGGCCAAGAACATGGTTATAGTGGGGTTGACTCTACTCCTTATGGATCTAGAGTGGAATTGGATGGAATATTAATGGACTTCATAATGGGTTTACCTCATATAAATAGCAGGCATTATACTATCTGAGAGATCGTTGAACACTCAACAATTCAGCCCACATCCTAGAAATTAAAGAACAAGGTTCCGTATAAGTCTTGGGATGCCTTTATGTACATGATATAGTTCATCTCCATGGAGTACGTTCTATGATAGTGTTCGATACTGATGATACTTTACACCATAATTGTCGATGGAAATACGGGAGGCATTTGGGACTCAGATGCAATTTATCATAGCTTTCCACCCATAGAAAATAGCTATATAGAGTGGACCATTCAGGTCATAGTGGACAACTAGGTGTTTGCATACCCAATTTTTGGCCACAGTTGGGAGGATATCCTACAAATAATTGATTTGGTGTACAATAACAACCACCAATCCATAATTGGTAGGAAACCATTTGAGGCCTTTTATGTGTGACCCTGCAGGTCACCACATTGCAGGACTAACCCCTGAGAGTAAGCACTAATGGGCCTGTAGTTGGTGTATGATACTAGAGAGAAGGTACAATTCTTCAATGTACTGATTAAGACCACCCAAAGCCATTATAATTCCTATGCTGATAAGCTAAAAATACCCTTGTATTTAATGTATGGGGACTATGTGTTCTTTCAGGTCTCTCCCTAACATGGGATACATTGACTTTCTTGGGGAGGCAATTTATCTATGAGGATGATCAAAACATTTCTAATACTGGATAGAGGGGGAGAGGTGGTATTCCACATGAATATACCTTCACATATAGAGTGAGTTCCGAAAGCCTTCCATATATCCTATCATAAGATATATGTACATGATATATGACACGTCATTTACTGGGAAAATAAGGACAATAACGACATGGTGACTTTTTCAGAGTTCCCAGTAGAGATTGAGGATCAACCGTAGAGGGCACTTAAAAAAACACGATTCCTCTAGTTCGTATTCTGTAGATGAACGAGAATATTTAAGAGATCACATGGGAGTGGGAGGCTCAGGTTCGTGCTCAGTATCCCCATTTACCTATTTAACCCTTGTTTTGGCTCTTAGGGATGTAAATCCCTTTGTTGGGGATAAAGTAATATTCTTGATTTTCCATGTTTTTTTTGAAATTTTATGGGATTTTTTTCAATACTATGGACTGAAAAGAAATATTATTATGAGGCCCAGGGTTCTCGTAATAAATGTTCAAACTATTTTTATATTTATTAAAAATAGTCTGTATGTCCAGTTTTAGTAACATATAATGTGTTCTTGGATCGGTAATTCGAGGGCACTGTTGAGCTTAAAACAATGACTTTACCTTATGTGGGGCCTAACATTAGGAAGGCGGGTCAAATAAAAAATTTAATTTATACATGTTTTCATAGAAAAAAAACACATAAAATTTTAGTTTATTTTATTTCATCAACATTATACAACGACTCACTAACGCTGCAACGTAGCATCTTGGAAATGCTAAAACAAAATTGAATTTCTAAAATGTGTTAACACATTTCATTCATTATATAGAGGAATGGAATAGTGTTAGAATTCATAATTTCTTAATAATTTTCATTAGGGAAATGAAGTTTCCCAGAGGTATTGAGAACGAAAATCTCTCACCAGTGTAGACAATTTAGAGATCATAGCTCAGATCAAGCATCAATGATTGAAGAACACTGAAGAATGATGGATCGAAGAAACGAGTGGACATATTTCTATCTACGCTGAATTATCTCATCCGACTGATCCACTTTCAAGGTAGCTGGTTTATTTACATGTGAACTATTTCCCCATTATTATTTCCCATTGATAAATGTGGAACAACCCACATACATTTTGTTTCATGGGTTGGTCGTTCCGGCGGTATTGGTTATCAACTATGGTGGTTTTCAAGGGTTATAAATATGGTGTTCATCATAATTTTACACTCTATTTTTTTAAGGTAAGAACGGAGGAAATATGACCATGGACAATGTTCATTCCATGGGTGGTCCTGGTGCCTTTCCTATCCATGTCATTGTGTTCCTCTCTATTGGACACACATGACCGCGTTAGGAATTTCTAAGAGGTTCTGAACATGAACATCCCTTGAAAAAAATAAAATACAATATTCATCCCATGGATGTGTTGGTGACTACCTGATGTAGGAAATAACATTACCATTTTGAAAAATGTTTGACGAAAGCAATATTGGTGGCCTGTATAAGAGGGAGTAACTGAAGGTGCATGGAGGTGCCAACTATGGAATGTGGCATCGACAAATATGGAACACGGTGATGAGGAAACCTAGCGGTGCATCCACTGGATAGGATGAACTCATGAAACAATAATTACAGGAGGCGAACATGTCCACTAATTTTATGGCTAACGGTGGCCTTGGCCAGACGATGTAGGAGGTCAAATCCCGAGGGAGAGGGCCATTGTCCAAGTGGACCATGGCATGACCTTGAAGTAACATACATAGGATAGTAATGTGTGGGGCTGCCCTAGGTTGATCTGAAGGGGACACATATCCCACACCATACCTAGTGGATGAACTGTCCTACAATAATAGTATGAACTATAGCCAAGGGTTTTTCCAGTAGTGGGCCTGATAAGGTCAATCTGAGCAGGTCGAACTACACCCAGAGCCCAAATATCCCCTTTTTACTTAAATAATCATTAAATAAAAATAGTAAGTCTGTTTGATGATCCGTTTGTAGATTTGGAAACCTCATGACCAGGAGATCATATTGGGATACTCAACATGATATTTTGTTGATGTTGTTGAGTGACCTATTGGGACAAGGAGTATGTTATCTCAGAACAAGGGTTCTAAGGAAGTAAACCTATGATTTGATATAGAAAAGGCATAGAGTTTGGCTCTTATGAATACATAGAGTGGGCCTCCTGCAAAGACATAGAGTTTGTCTCTCAAAATGATGTGGAGATAGTATCATACAATGATGTGGAGTGTTCCTCCTACAAATTTACTGATTTTTTCTCTTATTAAGAGGTAAAGTTGGTCTCCTTTGAAGGTGAAACGATGGCCTCCTAAGATGGTGTGGAGTAGGCCTCCTATGAGGGAACAAAGTTGGTCTCATGTAGAGTAGGTCTTAGACAAAGATGTTTAGTATGTCCCTTATGATGTTTTTATGTCTCGTTGAATTGGGAAATTTGTTGGACATTATTAGTATATATTTATTGGTGTGAGATAACTCTACCGACTCTCATTACTATACTTCATAATGACCACACTTAGTGTACATAACTGATAATCCTCCTTATGTATTTCTTTGTGTTTTACTATTGTTGTTTGGGGACGCTACAGAGTTTTATTTTACAGACCACTACACGGGCTTCACCTGCACGTGTCGTGTATTCTGTTGATAATCAACATCTTTGAAAAAGTTTGTCTTGGTCCAGAGACATGTGGTTCTTTAGGGTTACTTGACAGACATGGTATTATTTAGAGATATTAAGACAGCTTATGTATGTACCATTCAGGTAGGGTTTTCTACGGATGCCATCCAAGAACATGTACTTTTCTATTTCAATTTGACTTGTATTATGGCTCATTCACATTTTGGTCTTCTATTGTTACTCACAGTGATTTCCTTAGTGGGATGCAGACATGTTTAATCATTGTTTTTATTTTATTTTTACTTTTTCTTATAGACGTGCGTGTGTGTATATGTACTTAGGAAAATGACTCCCCTTTGAGGTATATGCCAACTCGATGCTAGTCCCCTTCCCCTGGACTATGGGAGGTGGGCATGGGATACTAATAATACATGCTCCAGGGGATGGTTCATGAAAATGATTCATATTTATCATAAGAATAATATCATCCTTTGATTTCACTTTGATAAATTTTGACATCAGGTCTTACTCATAGAAATGAATATAAATATACTATTCCCGAAGCACTAATGGATTTAAATTTCTATAATATAATTGTAATTGATTCATTATCTATGTAGTTATCATCATAAAAAATATTTTTGAATCAATTATCTAATAACATCCAAAGTTAATATTAATCCAAACCACGAATATTTAACATTAAGGCGACTCCAAGTATGATAGAAATTGAAATCCCAAAATATATAATGGAGTTTACTAAATTTCCAAAATCAACATATAATTAATATCAAAAATATCATAAATTAGCTTTTAATATTCACATACTAAATATGTGAATAAATTGGTGATATTTTTTCTTAAAGAATGTTAATATACATAATTATCATAAAAGCATAATTAACACCTAAATTCTCAGTCATTCCATATATTTAAATAGTATTTATTAAATATATTTTATGAATTCAAAAATTGTGCATACTATATCAATGAAAAAAATACATCTTCGTCAATAAATCATTAACTAGTTCTAATTTCCTGAATACAATTTGTATTACATTGTACATATCAATCATCTTTTTGTACACTCTAAACCCCATTTTCTCAAAATCAGAATCATATTGAGGGTTATCATCCCTTAATAATGTGTTTTATAAATGATATTATATTTAAATTAAATAACATTTCTAATTTATCCATTCCATTCAATACATTCTTGAAAATTTATATTGAAAAAATCCTAGAGAACACAATTATATATTTCATGATTCCTATAGAAATATTCCACAATTACCGTACAAAAACACTACAATCATTCAACTTCATTATCAAAATACTATTTAGTCTTCATCATATAATTCCATAATACTTACTTCCTAAAAAATAAATTATTAATAATGTATGGGAATGAATAAACCACAATTTATTCAATCGTGTTTTGTTTAACATAAACAATTCTATTCGTAAATGCTAAACCTTTGATATGGAATTTATGTTCTCTTCATCATCATTAGAATGTCTGTTACTAGAATAACCTTTTTGATTCCCAAAAAAATAATTCACCTATGGACATTGATTTTCAAAATTACTATATTTCTTGATTTAAAACATTCATACATCAATGATACCAAATAGAGAACATTATTCTCAACCATGTGTAAAATAAACTTTTGTTGTTTTCCCTAATAAATTAATTTCTTTGTACCCTTCTTTTAGACACTAAAACTTATATGTGTTTCTCTATATCACTGATTTGGTTGCTCAGTCCCACATTATTGACATCTTGGAATGTGAATATTTTAACTCTGTGGTCTCCACCACTCACTATCTCATCAAAATCCATATTTATCTTCTTTAGTTAGTCCATGAGTTCGTTAAAGGGGTATTTTGTTAATCATATATCATCATAACTGATTATGTTATATAACAATATCACGAAATGAAGTAATCACCAATTTTTTTATTGTATAAAAACATTTTATATAATATTCGAAATTATCCATGTTCTAAATGGTTTCATCCATTTACTAAAACAAAACATTATATTGTGAATAACAAATATCATAGTGGAAAAACACATAGGCATAAAGAATCAATTTTGGGTTCTCTAAATAAAGGAACATTCACTGAAATCTATTACACATATGTTTTAATATATAATTTTCAATTTAATCATCTATTCCAAACATTATTATTTTTATTAATGAAAATATAAATTAACAAAGGAATATTCCATGGTAGTTTAAATCTTGAATGATAGTACGACTAATTGTTATCTTTCTACAAATGTTCACGTAATGACCAAAGAACCTTTTTGGTGTTTTTATCTCCATGTTCATCTATTCCAGAACCACATCCACTTACAGTATCTAGAAAAGGATGTGTTGTTATGAAAACCACATAATATCTTCCTTACCGAGACTGTAAGATGTTACCTTATACATATGAATATCCAAAGGGGTTTTACTACAATTTTCCCATATGGGATTCCAAATTTCAACTAAACATGTCCCCGTACACCAAATTCAATGAAATAATATTATAATACAACAATATTACATATAATTATAAAAATATTAATTATATTAAAAAACAAATGACTTAAGATCATAAAGTTATAGTTCTATTGGAAACATGTAAAGATAAACAGCTGGTTTAAAATTCTTATACATCACCTACCACTTGGTTCCTCATAACTAGATACATTCTTAGACAAATCACAAAAAATAACTAACATCATTGCATTGGAAAATATACATTATAAAGGGTGATCTATGATGATTAATAAGGGTAAACAAGGAAAGTACATAAACATAATGTTACAATTATGGGAATGAGAACACGAGAACAATATATGAAAATGATATCATTGTTTTTGAAGACTTTAATCATGAGTGATCATGTAATGATTGGTTGTTCATAAGACATCAATCATATGGAAATAAATGACTATGAACCATTAGAAGAAAAAATGTCACGACACATGGAATATTAGTATACACATAATCATAAAAAAATCTTTTCAATATTAGTCAAGGTAAATTTCCATGTATACTATAGTGTAATGAGTTCAATCTCCAAACCATCATAGTAGTAATATTTCACTCCCAAGGATATCAAAGTTTAAAAAGCCCATTACTGAACTTGTCTCACTCCCCATTCTAGTCATATTTTTCTCATAATATCTCGATCATATCCCAATTCATTGGAGGGATATATAGTTCCAAATTGTAACAAAAATTAAATCATAAAAATATGATCTATAATATTATAAAAATTTGATCATATTAGAACACATGGAATGAAATGGGATTGATAAATAATTCATCGTATCGTAACCCTTGAAATGAAAAGGGCTTCATAGAACATTTCATCATAGCATAACCCAGGGATATAAAAGAGTGTTCATAATCATTTTAACATCATAAATATAATCAGTAAAAGGAAACAATAAATATTACATCATTGAAACATATCCCATCAAAATAAAATGTAAATTAAATTTTTTTCCATATATAGAAAATGATTTTAAAATAAAAATAAGTAGGAAAATATATTGAGGAAAATATTCATTCATTAAAAAACCCTTGTTTGAAATTAAAAATTTATAAAATAATGTGGACATATTTTTGTTTTGAAAAAACATTGAGATCAAATAAATGAAGCATCAAATAAAATAATGGTCTTGAATGTGAGAAATTATGTTCATGCTATACACATTAATTTAATGATACCTTTCATAATATCTATAAAATCAAAACTAGAATTTTTTATAAATTGACATGTAGATTAATTTTTAAAAAACATTGTAAAAAAATAAGACATCATTAAGAATTTATCAACTAAATCCATTTGGGAATGTGAAATGTTTTTTGTAAATATATTTACAAATCATGTATATTGATTAATATTATTTTTCCCCTGAAAATATAAATAATTTTTATTTTATCGAAAAACCTTTTTTAGTTAATATTGAGTACATAAATAGAGTAAAATTAAGTTGAAAATATACTCTCAAAAAGTAATAATTGGAGAAGAAAATTCTAGAGTTTATTGAGATATTGAATATTATATTCCATCAACAGATTCATAAGCATAATATATATCAATAATCAAATACATTGTATCATAAAACCCATATAATGTTCGTATATTTGAATTCCTAGATGGTGAAAGATTAATATTAAATGAAAATAATATGATAATGAAAACAATTAAATTAATGTAATAAAATTTAAAAGGAAAAATATATACATTTCATAAAACAAACAGGTAATGAGTATTTTATATATCGCTAAGAAATAAATGAGTGACTAAAAATACCGTACCTTAAGTCTCGACTTCCTTCCCACATGTTCAAACATCTTATATGATAAAAATGTTTTCATTATAAATATATTAAAAAAATGTGTTCTGTATTGACATATATATATATATATATTGTACCATATATTACTTACTAATGTCTTTTTATTTGTATTTTATTAACAATTCAATTTTGAAATAAAATTTTAACAAATAACAAGATGGTTTTTAATATACATTTTTAATTTAGTATTTTTTATCCTTTTACATGTATAATTGAACCATAATATATAGAATTTTATCGATGTTATAGATATCCTATAAATTGATTATATTTTTATTTATAGAAATCCATAAAATATGGGAATATTAAACGAAATAAATCAATCATGGATATGCTCGGTCATATTCATGCATGAAAATTGTTTGCATTCATTAATGTCAGGAATAAAAGAAACGTAAATTAAAATAAACTAGTATAGAAACAATATTTTTTCATATATATCACATATAATTGTTATCATTCTCCTTATTAACATCCATGAAATGTGTATTGTCACGACCCGACCCTACTCGGGCTCGAGCCGCAACTACCCCAAGCCTGCCTCCATAGGCCAGGGGCTGGCGACTAGCACCGAAGGCACAACAACTCGGGGAGGCCTTTTCCTAAGTACCTGTACACACCCACATGCAACACACTCAATGCAAAAGTGCAGAGTAAAAAGGATGAACAAGCATAGTAAAAAATAACAACTGATATATATAAACCAAAAAGTGCATCGACCTCTACATGTACAAAGTACAAAATGAAAAGAAAATGGGAAAAACACGCGCCCAACCAAAAAAGTTCCATAACCAAGTAACAGGTAAACAAAAGAAACAGCTGGCGGGTCTCCCACCTAGAACCCGGCTACGACCACCGCATGTGGTCCATGCTCCCAAGCTCCTACGCTCCACTGAAGTCACGCTCACCCTATCTGTTGTCTGCAAGGGCACACCAAGTGAGGGCAAAGCCCAAGCAGGGGTGAGTTTAAAAATACTTAGTAAGATCCCCCAAAGGCTCGAGGGAGAAACAAAAGGAGTTACCTAAGGGTGAGCAGTAGAGCAAAGAGGAAAGTAAAGGGATACAACAGAGAGTACAATAAAGAGTCCAGCTCAACCCAACCGGAGGAAAGAAGGTAGACTCGTCCAGACACAAGGAGCTGGAAATGGTGAGAGGAATAACTTCCAATCGAGTCTTCGCTACCTATAATAGGAGGTTAGAGTCATCCAACCATGAGAAGCTAGACACGGAAAGCACGTGGCATACCTCGCGCGTCTTCTCATCTCCTAGAAGGAGAGTAACCATACCCAAGAAGTGGGTACTGGAAACAAGGTATATAAATATCTGTATGCTCAACAAGAAACCCGAAAAATGTCGTAAGGGGATCTCTGTCCTGTAGCTGAGCCCAAGAAAATGAGTCACCAATAGTCTCAGAAGAAACTCCATCGATGCCCAGCATCCCGCACGTCTACCCCGAACCGCAAGCCAAGGGGCTCAATCAACGCACTTTGACACTATCTGCTTTGGGCGGCACTGACTCGCCCGCATGGTTTTAGATCGCGTCACAAGAACGCGTCTCGGTGGGGAAAGTGCCTCTCGTACTTGAGAGTTCTGGGGGAACGTCAAACCACAACTTGTCACTGCCCTACTGTTGAGAGGTCTCCTCAATGTCAAGCGGATCCATCACCGACCCGTACACCCAAGGGTCCCGCTCCGGTGGTCACGGAGGAAAGCCACAGACTAGCCTAGTAGTAAGGACTCAGTCTGGAATGCCAACAGGTGTCCCACTACCCAGCCCCACTGGAGGGTAATTCATAACCAAATATCAGGTGACCCACTGCCCAGCCCTGCTGGAGGGTAAACCCTAACACATCATAAAGCGACCCACTGCCCTGCTCTGCCAGAGGGTAAACCATATTAAGATACTAGGTGACCCACTACCCAACCCTATTGCAGGTTAAACAATAAGACATCATCTGGTTACCCACTGCCCAGCCCCGCTGGTGGGTAGACCTTAATACATCATCAGGCGACCCACTGCCCAGCCCCGCTGGAGGGTAGACCTGGAATGAGTCGACAGGAAACCCACTGCCCAGCCGTGCTGGAGGATAGACCTTAATACATCATCAGGAGACCCACTTCCCAGCCCCGATGGAGGGTAGACCTAGAATAAGTCGACAGGTGACCCACTGCCCAGCCGTGCTGGAGTGTAGACCTAGAACTAGACGACAGATGACCCACTACCCAGCCCTTCTGGAGGGTAGACCCTAAGAGGTCGTCAAGTGACCCACTACCCAGTCTCTACTGGAGGGTAGACCATATGAGTGTCGGGTGACCCACTGCCCAGTCTATGCTGGAGGGTAGACCCTAATAGTGTCGGCTTGCCCACTGCCCAGTCTCCGCTGGAGGGTATACCCTAGAAGCTGATGAGTAACCCATTGCCCAGCCCCGCTGGAGGGTAAAACTCAGAACTACTCTGGCCAACCAAACACGGAGTGGGTATCGCGCAACCACCTGACTCCAGAACAACACACCCAAAAGAAGTTCAGCACCTGCTCCATCACTGGTTGTCACTAGCACTGCTACCAACCAATCCATCGAGGATGAAACTAGGGGGAGACCACTTAACCCTTCTGGTCAACAAACGAGCACCAAGGGACCCTCTACGTTGTGAGAGGTCAAAGTATGTATAGTAGATCCTGACACGCACATGGTACCCACACGACGTGTGGCCCCAATTCAACCCCATCCAATCCTATGAACGCCTCAGGTACAAACCACACGTACCTCCAAGCACTCCCATATACTCTCGGAGTATACCTCATTCCAGCCTAAAGGCTAACGTGCACACGGAACCCAGCGTCAACGTGAAGGCGTGAGGTAAAAACCCCACCTCAAAGTCCTAGGAATGACCAACCACATCTCGTGGACCAATTATATCACTCTCCCAAGAGTGCACGATCACACGCCAAGGGCCCGGTACAAACAAGGTAGGACGAACCACCACCGAAGCACCTCTCTTACTCCACATTTAACAAGATCGCTCAAAGGATCCCCACCACCAAACGGATTGCACCGTTTTAATCCTCGTGAAAAAACACGCGAGATCGACTACTTACTCACCTCCAAAGGATATCCGATGGAAAAGTCGCCAACACGGCCTCACGCACGAACGGCGTCCCGTGATCCCGAGCCTCAGCCCCGAAAACAGTCGGGCACATCGCACCATTGCGATCCACTTGGGAAAACACGTCAAAAGCACTACTCATTTGAGTGCAACGGATATCCGGAGAACAAGGTGCATCCCGGTGCACCGCACACCATCGGTGCCATGTGGGACCCGCATCCCGGTCCTGAAACTCAACGAACGGATCGCACCGTTGTGATCATCTCGAAAAAAGTGCATGAAATGGACTATTCACTTGTCCAAAACGGTCACCCGGTGATGAAGCTGGAAATGACTATCAACTCCCGAAACGGCCCTCGCGGGGCCCACACCATCGTGCAGAATTACAGCGGGCAGACTGCGCCAATGCGATGCCCTCGGAAAAACACCCAACTTCGACTGCTCGCACGCCCCGAACGGATGTCCGAGGAAATTGTCGCTAAAAGCTGCACGCAATTCAAAAGACGGGTTGTGAGTCCCACGCCTCAACATTTCCCTCAATGCCTGAAACCACCCTGGAAACCTACGCCTCAGTGCCAGGGTCGCAATGCCGCTGAGGGCGCTCAAAACAGACGTCGGACGCGTCCACGCCGTCCAAAAAAAGATTCTCGGGGAATACGCTCGTCCACTTAAGGACACATCATGCCTCCGCGGCCCCTCGTTTCAGGAATTAAAAATTCCTGAAACTAGCTCTAAACATTCCCCATGACGCAAGGTTCGCGCTGCCGCTGACAGCGCGCAAAATGGACACCCGTAGCCAAAGCTACCGGCGTCATAATTTCAAAGGGGGCACTCCCTTTGGCCGGACCAGCCTGGACCGGCCGGTCCGCCCACAGCCGGCCCGAAGCCCAGCCGTGGGACCGGTTCAAGCCGTTGCGGCTAAGTTGCCACGACCCACCTCCACCGATCGGTCTTGACGGCCAGTCTTCCTTTTTCCACAAGGACCCGCGACACGGGGGTCGTGGTCGCGCCTCACGGGGTCACGCACCCCGTGACCCCAACTCCTTCGTGCTATGCCAGCGCCGCCGCGCGGAACCACGACCGCCCGCCATCTCACCCAGGGAGCCCCGCCACGTCGCCCACTACCACTCGTCATCACCTCCTCAGACCAAAGCCGCGCCACCCTGGGAACCCGCCAGACCGCCGGAAATCACCAGGACAACCCATAATTCCCGCAACTTTCGACGATCAACCCCACACTCCTCTGACCTCGTATTTTGATTCCTAAATATGCGTCGGAAAGAAAAAATTTATAATATGAATCTATGGGATTTATTTGAAGGTTTAACATCAAATCAACACATAAAATTGAACTCAAAGGGGGGTTTGGAAATGAAAACGCAACGAAACCTCCTACTTCGCAGGGCTTCGCCTGGAGCTTCGCGGCGATCCATCGGCACCACCGCACCTCGCCGGAGTTGCCTCGCCGGACTATCTCACCAGAGATGGAGGAGGATAGGGAGAGTATGGGATTCCAGGGGGGATGTGGAATGAGAAGAGGTAGGTGGGTGTGTTAAGCGTTTAAATAGAAAACGCTTAACCACCCGCTTGTTGGCCCGAAGCCGAACTCCCGATGGGTCGCGGTTAAGCCTCCCTTAGGGTAAACACCACCTCCCGAGCACAACAGATGTCTCTGAATTTTAATCTGAGACCCTGTTCAAAAGTTATAAAATTTAACGTCTGAAGCCGCTAAATTACGAAAACGCCCCTCGGGCCATTTTTCACAAACAGCCCACGCCCGCGAAACATACACCACTCATAGGGTAAACAGCACGCTTCGAAATCAATGGTACTCTTGGTTTTCCGATCCGAGCCACCGTTTAAGAGATACTAGCGTTTCTCCATTAAACGAATTAATTAATTTGTTTAATCCGTTTAACGTTCCAGAAGCGGGCGAGGGGTCCAAACATCCCGCGCCGACAAGTTTTATGTCATTCCTAGGGTAAAACCCAATTCCGGAACCATCAGTACACTCGGATCTCTGATCGAGAACCATGTTTAGGAGTTATCTCATTTATTTGGCGTTTCCAGTGTGAACGCACTGAAAATTTAATTCCGGCCACTCCGGGTCTTGGAATCTCACGCCGTATGAAGGCGCTGCTCTGGAATATCATCAAGAATATTCCAAAGTCATTCACAGAAAAAAAAATAGGTTCTTACATCATTCCCTCCTTCAAGATTTTCGTCCCCGAAAAGCCAAACTAGGGAGCAACACAGGGTACTAAGCCCACGTCTGGCTTCCTCATACCCTGAAGAACCCACACACAGCTCTGCGTCATAGCACACAGACCAAAGGATTGATCTATTCATGCTAGGTCGGCCCATGCTGATGTCATGCACCCACTCCAGACTTCGAGGCTAGGGCAAGGCGATAGGGCACCTCGCCATCCCATCGCACGGTCTCAAACAGCCCAAAGGCCCTCGGGGGTAACTCACCTCCCCGAACTAACCTTTACATTGCACGCCGTGATAGGAATCACCGCTAGGGCAAGGGACAAGGCCCAGTGATTCCCTCCTTCATAATATCCATATAGTGGAACATCCAAGGATATCTGGTCACGCATGATTTCACAGTCGATGTCTCTCAACCAAGACTCTCTGACACGCTCAGAGAGCGATGGATTCATCACCATTGACTAAAGAATAAGGTCCCACGCCTTTTTCCTTACCAACACAGGGTTACACCTGACGCCCTGCATCACCCTGGTAACACCTCAAACATGGAGCAGGGAGAAAATCATTTCACATGCAGAGTCTAACAATTCCACTGCAAGAAGTAGAAGAGTCGCAAGGGGTACCTCTCACCATCCCATGCTCTGCAGGATCATAGATATCCAAAGCTCACGGCTGTCCGCGGTCCCAAATGTCATCTCCTGGAGCCTGACGTGTACCTCCTAGTGGTGATGAGAAGACCTCGTAAAGCTGTCCCCCACTACCAGCTCCTCCCGCTCCTCTACTAGCACAACTTCGTTGGGCTCTAGTCCGATCACGGCACTGCCTCTGTTGTGGTGGTGCACCCGCTGCCTACCCATTGCTCCCAGCAACTCGGGATGGGCAGTCTCGTGCAATGTGACCTCGCCCATCACATGCATAGCACTGACTCTCTCAGGGCAGCACTGGTGCCCTCCAGCGCCACTGTGGTGTACGACCATGCCCCTAAGTCCGGTTTTCAGAAAGCCACCTGCGTCGAGGTCCTGCTTGCCAATGCCCACCAGCTGCGGCAGACGTCGCGGCTCCGATGTGTCTGCTACCTCCACCAACTATGGAACGTGACAGGAAGCTCTCTTTCACCATCGCCTACTCTAGCACCCCGGAATATGTGGAAATTCCCAAGGGTACTATGGCAACATGAATCTCTCAGCGGAGACCCTGCTCAAACTTCCGCGCTATGAGGTTATCGTCATGTACCAAATCAGGGTAAAATCGTGCACGGTCTGCAAAACTAGCCGCGTACTCGGCCACCGTCATCCCTCCATACTGAAACAGCAGGAGCTCGTGAATCCGAACAGAACGCAAGGAGGGGAAAAACTCCTCACGGAATGACAACTAAATGCCTCCCCATGAAAGTGACGACTCGTCAAGAAGCTGAGTCACCAGAATCCACCATCGCCAAGCCGATCCACGGAAAAGGCTGGCTGCCAAAGCCACTCTCTGATCTGTCGGCATCTGCACAAGCCTGAAAAGGCGAACCACTGGCTCAAGCCAAACCTCTGCTGCCTGAGGGTCTGGCTCACGACTAAACCTCAGCGGTCTCTACTGCTGGAACTCACGGAGTGTGATCAACCTGTGCTAAAACTCATCCTGCTCTGTTGAAGCTGTGCTGCTCAACAGGTGGGGGTGCTGCTACCAGCCCACTCGAAGGAAAGGGCTCACATGATGGGTCCTGGAATGTGGCCTCGCAGCTCACAGGGTCGTCGTCACGAACCAAAGCTGGTATCCTGGATGGCTGTCTTCGCGGAGACATCCTGAATATTATCAAGGAGTGTCGTGGTCAGATGAGCATACGTGTATATACCAATAACAACAAAGATGGGATCTGACTAAAGGACAGTCAAGAATCAGTCCTATGTGATACACAAAAAAATTTCCCTGCAATAAGTGTCTCAGCATGCCGAGTCGATAAGCGGTTTATCAGGGTCCTGGTTAATGGATACGTCGGCCGCCGCACCATCACTGGATTCCCTGGCCTGAGAGCCTCTCTCGAGACATGTTAACACTGTTGCCCTAAATCCCAACCAATTCCTCTTTTATGGACGTCCGCACAATGTCCCAAGGAATGATCCACCTCTGATACCACATTGCCATGACCCGACCCTACCCGGGCTCGAGCTGCAACTACCCCAAGCATGCCTCCATAGGCCAGGGGCTGGCGACCAGCGCCGAAGCCACAACAACTCGGGGAGGCCTTTTCCAAAGTACCTGTACATAGCCACACACAGCACACTCAATGCAAAAGTGCAGAGTAAAAAGGAAGAACAAGCAGAGTAAAATGAACAACTACTATATATAAACTACAAAGTACAAACTAAAAAGAAAATGGGCAAAATACGCGCCCAACCAAAAAGTTCCACAACCCGGTAACAGGTAAACAAAAGAAAAAACTGACGGGTCTCCCGCCTAGAACCCGGCTACGACCACCGCACGCGGACCAAGCTCCCAAGATCCTACGCTCCACTGAAGTCACGATCCACATGTTCGTCGTCTACAAGGGCACACCAAGTGTGGGAAAAGCCCAAGCAGGGGTGAGTATAAAAATACTCAGTTGGATACCCCGAAGGCTCGAGGGAGCAACAAAAGTAGGTACCGAAGGGTGAGTAGTAGAGAGAACAGGAAAGTAAAGGGGTAAAACAGAGAGTACACTAATGAGTCCACCTCAACCCAATCGGAGGAAAGAAGGTAGACTCGTCCAGACACAAGGATCTAGAAACAGTGAAAAGACGAACATCCCATCGAGTCTTCGCTACGTATTGCAGGAGGGTAGACTCATCCAACCACGAGAAGCTAGACACAGAAAGCACGTGTCATACCTCGCGTGTCTTCACCTCTCTTAGAAGGAGAGTAACCAAACACAAGAAGTTGGTACCGGAAAAAAGGTATATACATATCTGTATGCTCAATCAGAAACCCGAAAAACGTCGTAAGGGGATCTTCATCCCGTAGCTCAGCCAAAGAAAATGAGTCGCCAACAGCCCCAGAAGAAACTCCATCGATGCCCAGCATCCCACACGTCTGCCCCGAACCGCAAGCCAAGGGGGCTCAATCACCGCACTTCCAACCTCTCCGCTTTGGGCGGCACTGACTCTCCCACATGGTTTTAGATCGTGTCACAAGAACGCATCTCGGTGGGGAAAGCACCCCTAGTACTTGAGAGTTCTGTGGGAACGCCAAACCACAACTCTTCACTGCCCCGCAGTCAAGAGGTCTCCTCAAAGTCAAGCCGATCCATCACCGACCCGTAGAACCAAGGGTCCCGCTCCGGTGGTCATGGAGGAAAGACATAGACTAGGAAAGTAGTAAGGACTGAGTCTGGAATGCCAACAGGTGTCCCACTGCCCAGCCCCACTGGTGGGTAATTCATAACAAAATATTGGGTGACCCACTGCCTAGCCCTGCTAGAGGGTAAACCCCAACACATCATCAAGTGACCCACTGCACAGCCCCGCTGGAGGGTAAAACATATTAAGATACTGGGTGACCCACTACCCAGCCCTGCTAGAGGGTAAAACATAACACATCATCTGGAGACCCACTGCCCAGCCCCACTAGAGGGTAGACCTTAATACATCATCAGGTGACCCACTGCCCAGCCCCGCTGGAGGGTAGACTTGGAATAAGTCGACAGGCGACCCACTGCCCAGCCGTGCTGGAGGGTAGACCTTAATACATTATCAGGCGACCCACTGCCCAGCCCCGTTAGAGGGTAGACCTGGAATACGTCGACAGGTGACCCACTACCCAGCCGTGCTAGAGGGTAGACCTGGAACTAGACGACGGGCGACCCACTGCCCAGCCCTGCTGGAGGGTAGACCCTAAGAGGTCGTCAGGTGACCCACTACCCAGTCTCTGCTTGAGGGTAGACCCTAAGAGCGTTGGGTGACCCACTGCCCAGTCTCTTCTAGAGGGTAGACCCTAATACTGTCTGTTGACCCACTACCCAATCTCCGCTGGAGGGTAAACCCTAGAAGCTGATGAGTAACCCACTGCCCAGCCCCTCTGGAGGGTAAAACCCAGAACTGCTCTAGCCAACCAAACACGGAGTGGGTATCGCGCAACCGCCCGACTCCAGAACGACACACCCAAACAAAGTTCAGTGCCTTCTCCATCACTGGGTGTCACTAGAACCGCTACCGACCAATCCATCAAGGACAAAACTAGGGGGAGACCACTCAACCCTGCAAGTCAACAAACGAGCACTGAGGGACCCTGTACGTCACGAGAGGTCAAAGCACGTATAGAAGATCCTGGCACACACATGGGACCCACAAGACATGTGGCCCCAAGTCAACCCCATCCAAGCGTACGAAAGCCTCAGGTACAAACCACACCTACCTCTAAGCGCTCCTGTATACTCCTGGAGTATACCTCATTCCATCCCAAAGGCTAACGTGAACACGGCACCCAGCGTCAACGCGAAGGAGTGATGTAACAACTCCACCTCGAAGGCATATGCATGACCAACCACATATCGTGGACCAATAATATCACTCTCCCAATAGTGCACGATCACACGCCAACGGTCTGCTACAAACAAGGTAGGACGAACCACAACCGGAGCACCTCTCATGATCCACATTTAACAAGATCACGAAAGAGGCTCCACACCACCAAACGGATTGCACCGCTGTAATCCTCGTGAAAAAACACGCGAGATCGACTACTTAGTCGCCTCCAATGGATATCCGATGGAAAAGTCGCCAACACCTTCTCACGCCCGAATGGCGTCCCGTGATCCCGAGCCTCGGCCCCGAAAACTGTCGGGCACATCACACAATTGTGATCCCCTCGTGAAAACACATCAAAAGCACTACTCACTTGAGTGCAACGGATATCCGGAGAGCAAGGTGCATCCCGACGCACTGCACATGAGCGGTGCCACGTGGGACCAACATACCAGTCCCAAAACTCAATGAACGGATCACACCGTTGCGATCCACTCAAAAAAGTACACGAAAGAGACTTTTCAAATGTCCAAAACGGTCGCTCGGTGATAAAGCTAGAAATCACCGTCAACTCTCGAAATGGCCCTCACAGGGCCCGCACCATCGTGCGTAATTACATCGAGTAGACTGCGCCAACGCGATGCCCTCGGAAGAACACCCAACATCGACTGCTCTCACTCCCCGAACGAACGTCCGATGAAAAAGTTGCTAAAAGGTGCACGCAGCTCCAAAGACGGGTCATGGGGCCCGTGCCACAACTTCGTCCTCAACACCTAAAACAACCTTGGAAACCTCCATCTCAGTGCCAGGGTCGCAACGCCGCTGACAGCGCTCAAAACAGACGTCGGACGCGTCCGCGCCGTCCAAAACAAGATTCTCCGGGAATTCGCTCATCCACATAAGGACACGTCGCGCCTCTGCGGAACCTCATTTTGGGAATTAAAAATTCCTGAATCTAGCTCTAAACATTCCCCATGACGCAAGGTCTACGCTGCCACTGACAGCGCGCAAAACAGACGCCCCTAGCAAAAGCTATGGGCGTAAGAACTTCAAAGGGGGCACTCCCTTGGGCCGGACCGGCCCGGACCGGCCGGTCTGACCTCAGCAGGCCCGTGGCCCGGCCGCGGGTCCGGTTCATTCCACCGCGGCCAGGTGGCCGTGGCCCACCGCCACCGACCGGACTTGATGGCCGGTCTCACTTTTTCCGTAGGGACTCGCGACACGCGGGTCGCGGTCGCGCCGCATGGGGTCGCGCACCCCGCGACCCCTCCTCCTTCTCGCTACACCGGCGCCGCCGCGCGGAACCACGGCCACCCGCCATCTCACCCAGAGAGCCCCACCGCGTCGCCCTCTACCGCTCACCGTCGCCTCCTCGTACCGAAGCCACGCTGCCTTGGGAACCTGCCGAACCGCTGGAAATCGCCGGGACAACCCAGAATTCCGGCAACCTCCGACGATCAACCCCAAACTCCTCCGACCTCAAATTTTAATTCTGAAATATGCGTTGGAAAGATAAAAATGTATAATACGCATCTATGGGATTTATTTGACGGTTTAACATCAAATCGACACATAAAATCAAACTCAATGGGGGGCGTTTAGAAATGAAAACGCAACGAAACCTCCTACCTCGCTGGGCTTCGCCCGGAGCTTCGCGTCGATCCGCCGGCACCACCGCACCTCACCGGAGTTGCCTCGCCAGACTGTCTCGCTGGAGATGGAGGAGGAGAGGGAGAGGAGGGGCTGCCAGGGGGAAGGGTAAGGAGAAGAGGGAGGTGGGTGTGTTAAGCGTTTAAATAGAAAATGCTTAACCACCCGCCTGTCAGCCCGAACCCGAACTCCCGACGGGGTCGCGGTTAAGCCTCCCTTAGGGTAAAAACCACCTCCCGAGCAAAACGGCGGTCTCATAATTTTAATCTGAGACCCCATTCAAAAGTTATAAAATTTAACGTCTGAAGCTGCTAATTTAAAAAAACGCCCCTGGGGCCATTTTTCACAAACGACCCGCGCCCACGAAACTTATACCTCTACTTGGGTAAACGGCACGCTCCGAACTCAACGGTGCTCTCGGTTTTCCAATCCTAGACACCATTTAAGAGATACTAGAGTTTTTCCATTAAACTAATTAAATAATTTATTTAATTCGTTTAACGTTCAGAAGCGGGCGAGGGGTCAAAACATCCCGCGCCGACATGTTTTATGTCATTCCTATGGTAAACACCCCATTCCGGACCCATCAATAAACTTGGATATCTGATCCGGAACACCGTTTAGGAGTTATCTCATTTTTTTGGCATTTCCAGTGTGAATGCACTGAAAATTTAATTCCGGCCACTCCGGGGCTCGGAATCGCACGCCATCTGAAGGCGCTGCTCTGGAATATCATCAAGAATAATCCAAATTCTTTCACAGAAATAAACTGGGTTCTTACATCTATCTAGAAATAAAATCAAATCAGTTCATGAGGAGGTATTTCACTGAAAAATTGAGCAACATTATTATATCCCCAAAAAATGGAAAGTAATAATATATATGTGATTTTATAAATTTGGAAATAGAATTATTTGAAAAACATCATATATATATATATTCATTTAATATACCCAAAATACTGCATAATTATATCATAAAAAACACATCAAATTGTTTCATGAGATGATAGTTTGTTGTAGACACGAGAGACGATATTATTTTCCAATGGGTTGGACGGGGAGAAGGTAGGTGAAATATTATAATTTAATTAAAATTAAAAATAAAATAAATATTTCTCAGAAAAATTAAATAAATAATTATATTCATATGTGACAGGGGATATTATAAATCTAATAACAATTTTCGTGAGGCGGTAGTCTATCATACACATGAACGAATATTTCATTTCCCATTATTTTAAAATGAAGATGAAAATAATGATTTATAATAAAATAATAAAATATTAGTATATGGGAGATGTGTTTATTATTATATAATCATATTTGAAAATATTTTTAAAGATTTAGAGAAACAAATATAATTTAAATGAATGTTTATGGATTCTACATGTTATTCCATGAAAAAATTTAGGTTTAAATAAAAATACTTTATAGGATCAATTAATAGTTAATTAAATTACTATATGATTTATTGATGGAAATAAGGAATAAATTTATTTAGAAATTGGATAAACCAATTTTTTATGTATGTGGGAAGAGGATATGAGATGAGTGGACATTTATTAGTGGGTTAGAGGACACATATAGAGATTTTCCAAATAATAAAGTTTACTAACCTTTTTCACATCCCAACAGGATCCAAAAGGATCATTAACAAATGATATATGTTATTAGGACAAAATGTATCCATAAAATGGGTGTTTTAAATGTATATATGTCATAATAATCACTACCATTTAATTTAACCCCTGGTACACCCGTTTAATCCCTAATTGTGATAATTAATTTCCACCGTTTTAATTTTTTATTATGACAAAATATTAAATTAAATTTATTATATAATGGTAATTATTATTATTGAAAATATGATATACATTGCTAAATTACATTCAATTAATTTGACAAATATATTTTAAAATCAAGCTAGTAGACAAGACAAGAATGCGACTTCCCAATGCAAAAATGTTCAAATATTTTAAAAGATATTATATAAAAACGGGTTATGAAATTGTTTCGAATGACCGAAATTTTATTAATATATATAATAGAGACGTAATTTTAATTATAAAACAAAATTAAATAAAATATATCAAGTTAATTATATGAATTTAATGGTTTTTTATCATAAAAAATTCAAATTATCACTATTCAACAAAAAATTAATATTTTCATAAAATTGTATAAAATTAAATAAAATATATTATAACATAAATATTTCAAATAATAATCTGATATATTGAAATAAATTTTATTAAATTGGATGAAAAGGATTTAAAATATGTTCAAAAAAGCATACATAACTTTGTTTCGGAAAAAATGTTGTTTTTATGTGTAAAATTAGACAATTTTATCCACTGACATGAAAAAAGATAAGATGAAGGTTAAATTTTTTATTGAATATTTGATATATAAATTTAATTTAAATATTTAAAAAATTAATTATTTTAATTTATTGAAATAAGACATGTTTTTTTCTCATTAAAATATTCTGTCACAATATGATTTTGTTTATCTTTAAATTAATTCTTTTATTTTCATTTATAATTTAATAAGTCCCCAAAGAGAAAATTTTATATAAAATTTTATTTCATATATATTAAAAATTTATTTAATATCATAAATAAATTCCAGTCAAATTTATCATGGATAAGTATGATATTAAATAATAATATTTTAATAATATGTTGCATTTCATTAAAATTTGGTGGTGTGTATAACACAAACTATCAAAGAAATGTAATGTATTAAAAATATATATTTCAAAAAATATTGGGATCTTAAATCTAATGAGTAATTAAGTATAATATATTTTTATATTATAAATCTATTAATATGAATTAAAATTCATATTACATGTATTACTTTCCATTTATTAGTTAGATGAAAATCTTATATTTAAAATTGAATTTCTTGAAACCCAATTTTTTGAAACTATTTCTTGTTTAGTTTAAAAATAAAATACTTCAGTTATATGAATTGAAATATATAAAATGGATTCCACATTTTGAATCATAATAATAAATATTATAAAATAATGACAACATTATATTTTTTCTTTTGTAAAATTAGTAGAAATATGATACAACAGTTTATGTTAAAATTTGTTTACCGACATGGTGTGGGGGACAATTAAAATTAAAATGTCAATATATTAACATGTTTCAAACATACTAATTTAGAATTTTGGAGGTTTTTATTAATCATGGATCCCCTAAAATCATTTATTTTTAAATTTTTCATTAACATGTCTTCAGAGACGCTTCCCACATTTGAATGTTTTTTTGGTATTTTCCTGAGAGCCACTCTTCCTATTTTATAAAAGGTTACTTCATAAAATCATTTAAAAAACCTATAAATCCACTTTTAATGAAAAAAACATTCCAAAATAATTCCAAAAAATCCATAAAAACATATTATAGGTATTCTTCTTCAACCAATTTCAAACCCATCGTTAATAAGAAGGGATCAAAAGGAGGTTTCTCTAAAAGAAGGTAATCATATCAAGCAAGATCTTTATTTTTTGGTTATATTACACCATTAAATTATGTATTAAAGTTTAAAATATAATAAATATATTATATAATTTATATTAAGAAGTTATTGTATTTATTTATTAACATATATATTATATTACATCAAATGTGAAATGAACTCCTCGTTATTGTGTACAACAGACTTCATCCTCCAGAAATAATAGAACCATGTTTTCCTAAAATCCCATCATGGATGGATATAATAATGAATTTAATGTATATATATTTATTTTAATGATAATTTTATAATTATTTATCTATAATATTACATAGAGTTATTATTATTATTTTTAAAAAAAATATAACAGTGTCGCTCATGTGTACGGAAGACAACCTCCTAAAGAAGAAATGTGAATAATTGTTCACATTTTCCTTAAATGGATTTTAATAAGGAAATATTAAATGAATATATGTAATATTTATGAAATCATATTTATTTTTCAAAATTAATATATCACACAATTCTTTAACATATCACCTATTAAAGAAATAACAACATCACATGTTCATATACATGACATACCACATCCACAAAGCAATGTGACCAATTATCCCTATTAAAATTTAAATTATGGTTGAAAAAATTTACCAAATGATAAAATGATATTTATAAAATAAATTTCACTTTGGAGATAATGAAACGATATAATATGGCAGGGAAAATGAATTTTTCCTTAAAATATGCATGTTAAAACAATGGAGTTAACAACCAAAAATAATATTAATAATGAATGTTTTGTAATAAATCAGTTATATGATTATATAAAAGTGAAAAATATAATATTATAAATATTAAAATCATTATTTTATAGGTTTATAACATTTCTGAAACCTAAATTCAATATGTTAATAAACAATCAACCCAAAGGATACATGATGTAATAGAGTTTATCTCAATTTCATTCATTAGGACATATTGTCATGTTAGGATTCTACTTTATTTTATGTGGCCTACATAAATCCCATATTACATGTAATATCATTAATCCTATATAATTCTTTTTATTATTTGCTTCAAAATTAATTATATCATCTATGGTCTTTTGACTTGAAAATTAAAATTAGCCAACAAATTTTATTAATAAATTCCTTTTCATTAGGTTATATTATTTCTTAATTTCAATTGATTTTCCTAGAGTTTGTATATAATAAATTTTGATAAATTTATGTTGAATTTATAGTTATTTAATTTGGTCTTAATCTTGATAAATACAATTGATTCATTTGATGATCCCCATTTCACCGTAATTATCATTATAAGGGTTTCTCCCCAAAAATTATCTTCCTTTAGACATTTATCATGTTATACACTAATATTATTTAAGTATGTGTATCTAATTATTCATTATTATGCTATATAATTAATTAATTTATATTCATGGGATTTATTGTTTCATTTTATTTTATTCTATTCATAGTAATTATGATTAAAATATTTCCACTGTAGTGATAGTTTTTTGTTTTAATCTCATTTAAACACAGACTGTTCATACATTAAATATTTATTAAGGATATTATTTGATTATATTATAATAAACGTGTTTCAATTTAACATATTTTGTTTATTAATAATTTTATAAAGTAATTGTACCATTTTACTCTTTTTGGAACATAAAATTATTGAAATAATGTTTTTAATAAAATAAAAACTTATTTCTATCTTAGGTTTAAAATATATTTTCTTCAAAATCATTATTTAATAAAATAGATATCATTTTTTATCTATGATTATTTGATTTCATTTATAAGAATATTTTTTTTTACAAAATTTATGTAATGGAATGTTCTTTTCATTATCCATTCATAGATTTGTTTACTTTTTATATAAAAATTTGAATGTAATGTGTTTTTAAAAAAGCACAGGATTAATAGAACCATACAACTCCGTAACCATTCACTTAATTGAATAATTATTTTAATGATTTTGTGTTTATTTTTAGAGAAAATGGTTTTCTTAATATTCAATATTTTTGAAGTTATTTTCAATGTGAAAATGTTTTTTTGGACAAGAATTTTTTTAAATATATTTTTATGGTATTTATAATAATCAATGAAAACAAACATGTATTTTAAATATACCCCACTAGAGATATGTTGTACATTTACCATCCTTATTATTTATTTTTGTTGTTTAAAATCATTTTGACAATGAAAATTATTTTCATACCATTTCATAATTAAAATTTTTAATCATTGACATTAGCTTGAAATATTCACATTTTTGGAATCATTATATATTACTTCTCTCTTAAATATCTATATTATTAATCATAGTTATATATATTTATTAAATAATATAAAATTTCTATAAACAATATTTCCCTCAAAACAGATATGAATGTATAAGGAATTTTTGTTAATATATATTCCATACACCATGGGGAAATCTGATGATAACACAAATAATTCATGAATTAAATTGATTATAAAATATATAATGTATGAATTGGATATGTAGTTATAGTTGGTATCTAGTTATATATTTTCCCTCGATGCATCAATTGTGTCAGGAGATGAATCATTTGGATAAAATTATTTAAATGGTTTTCTGATGTGTACCAACCCATCAGTTAAACTCTCTTTGCAGATGGTATTGATGGTAAAGTTATCATAATGTGTGATATTATGATGTTCAATAATCAATAATATCCTTCCTTAGTAATGTTCTTATTACTACCCATGAAAATGTTTCATAGATATTATCTCTGGATGTATTTATTTTACATTTTTTTGATTAAATATAATGTTTTTTTAGTTATGTACTTTTTTATTTTCATTACTCCTTATAATATCATGATAGTCATGTTTTTGATTAATTGGAATGTTTGATCTATTATTAACAATTCTCTATTTATTATGCCATATGGATCTTTGTTTATTTGATCATTATTGATTTTTTTGTACGTAACCCTTAATGATAATTTGTTATCACCCATATATAGTTTACTTTACTAGAAAACTATGAAGAAAATTATGGTTAATATGTAGGGATATTCTATAGGGAATATTGATGTTATCGAAAAAAATATATGTTTTATTTTGTACATTAATGAATGTTATAGTGATAATCACATTGTGGAAAAGGAGGTGGTAATAACAGATAATGAAAAGTTTTGACATTATGATCAAACTATTTCATTACTGTAATAATTTATATATATATATATATGTTTTATCCAGATTGGGAAATATAATTAAAAGATATTTTTTGTGAACCAGATACAAACAAGAAATAGGTTGTAGAATTCACTAAACTAATTAAACCAAAATATGTGTTTCAAAGATACTCTCCGAAAAACAAGGTGATATACATTTCATATGTACTCTATGGATAAGATTCCCTAACATAAAACATCATTAAATTAAACAATATCAAACGGTAATATAATGGTGATCTATCTATGGTGGATGACCCAAAATATTTACCAGAAATATTTGATGTTTGAATGTTATCCCTCCGGGAATGAATTACCTTTAAAAAGGTGATACAAGATAGTTTATTGCAGACCAAAAATAATGAACATCACACTAATATAATGTCCTAAACAAGAAGTTTATTCAAAAAATAAATTATCACTTCCCTATTATTCGGAAAATTAAGATTTATCTCACCAATTTCATTAATATTTGAAATATTATGTTGAAACCAGATGTTGGATAACTCTGAAAGGAAATTAAATTTTAATCATTTTAATCAATGTAATTCTAGTGTACAAATTTTATTGATACATCATTGTATCACTTGGTTATTTTTTCATAAAAATATTCGGATTGATCTTTCCTCAAACATTAGGGTAAATTTAAATGTGGTTCACTAAACACTAAATTGTAATTTGGGATTGCATGCACGATATTTTGTTGATTAATACATTGAAAAAAGTCTTCTGGATGTGAATAATATCATTTATAATGATCATAAATTTTTGTTTATGGTTTAGTAAAAATATATTCCACCCTTATGTGAAGTAAAAAATATGAAAATAAATTCAATTTTTAACAGTCGAGCAATTCCCAAAAAATGTTTTATAGGGAATGCTGACAAAACACAGAGGTAGACCACCAAAAACAGAAAAAGAAGAGCACCAATAAGGAAAATGGATAAAGCATACAAGAAAAATGTTTTGGAAAATTGTTAGAAGACCCAATCAGAAGGTTATATAGAATGGAAATCATGTCATGATCTACTTATGGAAGAATAAATATATAATAAACCCATTATTAATAATATAGATTCATCCAATCTTGTTCCTATTGAATTTTCCAAAAGTGAATGATCTATCACTAAATACATATATTATAGAAGGGTAATGGATATTTCCATTAAAATTAAAAACATAATTATCTCATTTCAACATGAAATGAGGTAGGAGGAGGGTACACAATCTATAAATAATTATAACACAATCCATGGAGATATAGATGCTATCATGTAAATGTTTGCTGCCCAAAAGATAATAACTCTGTTTATCTTATTTTAATCTGAAAAAATTCATGAGGAGGTCATTAAAATAAATTTTTTGTATATATTTCTATAATAAATACTTAATTACACTTGAATAAGGAAAATATGATGACTTATACAAATTTCACTTTTTTTATACCTACTACTATAAAGGATTTCAATAAACATCTATTAAGTGAATTTTCCATCCCAAAAGAAATCCAAACATATTTTATAATGATCAAGGATCCTATTTTATCGTTATAGACTGAAGTAACACTACTTCCAAAAATTAAGTGACTATTGAATTTATTATAGATAATTTCATGAATGATAAGAAATAGAATGAGTATCTAGACCTGAATTCTTAGAAAACTAGTCCAACAAGAAAATCGGATAGGAAGAAGAATCTTGGAGGAGTTGAAGCTGGGGGAATAACCCATATACATTATTCTATATGAAGTACCTTTTTATTGAATAGTGAGGGTCTATCTGGCATTGATACTATTAGTTCCCTCCATCTATTTATGAATTATCATATGTATGACATAATTAGGTTTTCATAACTAAAACATGTTCACTCTATTAGAATTGATTCTTTATATAATAGATCATATCACATTCCTCGCACTGATAAATATAAACATGAAATTAGTATATTATTGATCTTATTCCACTACAAAATTCATGAAATAATTATTTTCATATGTATTAAGAATCTAATTAAATGCTACGTCACTAGAGATAACATGAATATCTATTGTATTATTCCCTATTATTTTAATAGGAATCAAGATAAAAGGGAATAATGTCTTGATATTACCTCTATATATGGTATCATTAAATTCACATAGACTCTAATTGGGGATTTTAATTCCACCCTTCACCCATATTATAAATATCTCCCAATGGAAAACTCCATTTCAACCATAAATTTTAGTTTTTTTTGTAGACCGCCAATTTGAGGTAAACGCGGTTAGAGATATGTACACTTACAAAAAGAATAATAAAGTAATTAAATATAGTGAAATTGATAAATCCTTTTCTAACGAGGATTCTTAAATTAGTTTGGCTCAATAACTTATTCTAATTTGTAAAAAATCAGTTATAGCCACCATACAATCATTATGAAAATTCATACTAATGAGGTGTAGCCACCCAGTTCCATCATATTTAACAATTCCAGGGTCTTCCAACCCGAATGTGGTAATCCTTTCTATGGAACACAGATCATGGATGATTTTAAAGAGAATTCATCTTCATTCATTCTCAAACTAAAATTTCAAAATATAACGACGAAAATATGGAACATAAATTTATTTAGTACTTTTGGAATGGAAGTGAAACCTCTTGAAAATTGGCTACATATCCTTAATTAATCCATTTATAGAGTTAATATTGTAAGATTCCTTGTGAATTATTTTTAGGTATCATCTAATTACAAAAAAATCACAATCTCAATGATAATATTCCAAAAGAAATATTTATAACTTAATGACAGAATGGAGGGGTAATATTTTTTTTAATTCTTTTCAATGAAATAAAAAATCTAATATATTTTTTCCTCTATTTTATAACGGGAATCACCTTTTAGATGGAAGGTTTCCACTTTCTAATCATTTTTTTCTTCTTATACATGAATATTTTTAATGGACCTGAAAATATCCTTCATTTATTTGAAGGAATAATTCTCAAACATGTTAATTCTGAAGAAAATCTCGTTTTTATCTCAATCCCTCTTATATTTTTAATTAAATAGTTTTTTACCCTTAATAATGGAATCACTTATATACATGATGGTTTCACTGATGAGATTTTACAATCATTCTAGGATATTAGTCATCTTGATGTTTCAAGCTTAGTCTTATATTTTTTAAAGTGTGTTCCACTCACTTGTGGAAAAAGAGTACCATTTTGTAACCATTTTCAGAATGTTGAAAATGAAAATGATATTGGATAGTTCATACCAGTTTAACTTTTCATCACAATTCCTAAATTCATGTGGTGAATCCTTTATACTAGTATTTATAGATTATCAAACATGATTATATAGTTTAATAAGATTTTATTTAGCAAAGGAATATACAAATTGGAATTCCTAATCATAGATTTTCAGATAATAAATCTTCTTAGAATGGAAAAAAGATGTAATATTTAATTAAATCATAATGATTAAAATCTATTGACACCGTGGTGTATGGGTTCATTGGTAAATATTTAATTAGTTTTGTCTTTAAGGTCATATTTTTTCAATGGACCAGAACACTTTTTATCATCGAAGACATATTATTTTCTATTAATGGGTCACCCAAGGGATTCATCTCTAGCTTAATCAGCATTAGACAAGGTGACCCCCTCTATTAAATTGTGTTTTTCATTGAATGTGACCACCTCAACATAATTCTTATTAATATGTTCAAAATGGGACATTTCAAGATTTTCATAACTTTCAATGGTGTATCTGGTTTTTAAAAGTTATTATATGACAAAGAAACCATTTACTCTAAATAGAGAGACACAAAAAATATCATTAAAATAATAACAATTGATATCCTTCATTGTGAAGATGTTTTAGGATAAGAGTTTAGTTTGAATAAATAAGTCAATTTTTGTGAAAAAAATTTCAACAACTGGAAATTTGTGTATGATCTTGGAACTCAGCATAAGAGAAGGAACTCTCTGATTCACATACCATGGAGACCCTATGTTTTGGGTAATACCTATAGATGATTATATTAATAATAACCTCAGTCAAATTAAAAGGATTATGACCCATGGAAATGTAAATCACATTTAATGGTAGCGAATGTTTTCAATTTGAAACATATTATTGTTTCTAAACAGGTTAATTCCTTTATAATGTATATGTTCAATGCAGCTTCACTTACAAAACCACAATCAGGACATTCATTTGGAGTGGTATAATTTTTTGAAATAAAATTATCAAGGTTCCATTGAAATAATTTTGAAAAATTAGTGTTCTCGTGGTTATTGTGATTTGAAACCTCTAAAAAATCAATCAATAACTTCAAGATATATTTATATGGAAGCTTATAAATGAGACATTTTTCTCCCTTCTCTTTCTTAAATTTATATTTCTTCTCATATTGAAATATGTAAATGATAATTACATGTAATATTCAATCTTTCATTCCTTTAAATCAATTTCTTTCACCATTTATCTGAAATATCACCAGTTGGATAAGAAAATTCTTATCATAGTTTTTGGTTTGATAATTGTATATATTTTAATCTAGTTGATCATGGGGTTTCCCATACTAAAATGGTTCATACAAGTACCATCATTATATAATAATTAAAATTCATCAGATCACTTTCAAAGATGAATTGATCAATTGGAAATAACATCAACATCATTGATTGTGAGGAACATCTTATCTTGGAACCTATTAAGTATGGATTTCCCAATGCTATATTGTATTTGAAAAATTATAATAAATGAAATATGCAATGGTTTATTGGATTTTGGAATAAAATATGGATATTTCCCTCTATGTTTATGTTAAAATGAAAATTGGTCTTCTCCACACTCTTTTTCGATATAACTCTTCCATCATTTGGTATTAAACGCATCTAAAGGTGTGTTATATACGTTCAATATTGATATTGTGTATGTAATCTCTTCACATGATGTTATCGAGCCGTGTAACTCATGTAAAAGTATTTGACATATTTGATATTTGTCCTATCATTTATGACTCCATCCAAACTCAGATCAATGACTGGTAAGGGTCCCCCAATCTCAATTGATTTCTATTGTATTTTTGGTGTCCATCATTGAACATATCCTAGTGGGTTTTCATGGTAACCATAAGAATTTTCATGAGATAATATCTTTCAAAATTTGATCTTTTAGGGAGAAATTTAATATGGATGTGTAGAATGCTAACTCTCCACAACATGGTCTTTGTAATACTTCTATTTATTATTTCACATTTCAAAAATGACTGGATATTATTGATAATTTTATCCAACCTACTGGTACTCAAGAATTAATTTGGAATTAGTTTTTTATGGTATCATTTATGTGAAACTATATTAGGGAATCCAAAGGCAATCCATACTCAATGTGTTTTGCTGATGCCGTTAGATATTCTAATGGTGATGTCATGGGTTGTCTTTATGGATCATGTGGAATTTACTCCTCTATAGAATCCAATGTTATTCTACTAATCCATGCGGTCAATATAAAAAGAAAATAAAAGAATTTATTTATTTATTGTGACTCTATATCTATTTTTTAAGTGTTTATAACTAATAATTACAGTCACCCATAGAAGGAAACAACTTGACGGATCAAATTATTGGACATGCTTACCTTAATTAACTATTTTATCCTACATGTATTTGGTTAATCTACTTTTATTTATGATGGTCTTGAAAATAATTTGGTAATCATTGATGGTGTCATATTTAACAATGCCCTTCAAAAGGGGTTCAGGATTCATTTTCAAAGATATAAATGTAAAGCGCATCATTGAGGCTGGTGTAACTTTTTTCTAATAAAGGATACTTTTCCTTTGGAAAGCTCATTTGAAAAAGGTGTATTATAGTAATCGTGTATAAATACAGTTTACCAATACAACTTAAGTATTTGGTCATTTTTATTAAATCTCATAATTCCAATACTATTGTAATAATATAACCATTGACTCTACAATACTATGGTTGGAATATTTATTGATGAACCCAAAAATTTAAATAAACATAAATACTATTTAATCATGAATGAACTCTTGGTCACTGAGGTTGTGATGTGGAATGAAAATATTTTCCAATAAATTGGGAATAATATAAGAATGAAGATTGAGAAAAATACTAAGAAGAATCCCCCTAGAATTTCAAGTAAACCCTACAAAATCACTTTAAAATAGGAGGAGAATGATAAGGGAAGTTAATGGTGGATGGGGTGATAAAAAAGGGTGGAAATGAGACCCATAAGAAGTCTAAATATAATAATTAAATGTTAGTAAATTTTTTAAAAATATGATTCCTCCTAGGTAACATCGTGATGTGATTCTATTCATCATGAAGTCATAGATTGTGGAACTCATAAGGTTGTGGAATAGTGACACACATCATGGTGGAAGGACTGTATTTCACAACTATTGACCAATAGAAACTACTATTCATTGTATGATGACTCGTTTCAATTTCATGATTGGTTTTTTGTAAAAAAAACTAAAGTCCTAGGGACTTAAGGGTCATGGAGAAAACTGCTTTTCTCAAGAAAACACTAGTTTATAGTCCAAAACTGCAGAGAAAACATTAATACGCTAAAACTACCAAAATTTATGATGGAATGAAAATTATAATTTTTAATGATAATGAAACAATAATACATGGGAAAGCATTGTTGGGGTGCATCAGTCCTCGATACTATAGAATCGTTATCCTGAATAATGTCCAAATAAAACTAGTTGAACAATGAGGAGAATGAAATTCACCATTTTCATGAAATTTCTATGTTAGGAGGTCTAGATATAGAATAAAATTAAGATATTTTATGAACATAATAATCAGCAATATAAATATTAAATAATCTATGGATAGGTAAATAATAAAAAACATGATAAAAATAAAAAACTCTATATCAGATGGGAAATGAGTTCTAAATAGTTAATTCATAATCTAATAGAAGGTAAGTGTAACACATTGACTTATTAATATGTCTCTATATTTATAAGGACATACTATCCAAAAGACATAAAAGAAATAAAGAAGTTATGAGTCCCGAAACACAATATCTATATGTGTTGGGTGGGTTGGGGGTACAACCATGGGGTACATCTATCCACCAAACATCAATACCCACACACAATAAATAGAAACACACACTCAAAAAATGGGATATGTAGTCACACATAATATTTTTATTTCAAATTATATAATATTTATGGGAAGTATATTTTTTAGGTAAAAAGGTTTCCTATGGTATTTACCCACTATATATGAGTCCCCCTTCTGGTTCATACTCTTAAGAAGAAAAACTAATAAAAACCCTTCAAATATGATTCATATTTTTGTATTTTAATTATCATCAATTAAAAGGAAATTTTCATTAATATATATTAAAATTAAATATTAACCACATTGAATTTCATAATTAAAATGATCTATAAAAATGAAGAAAAACAACTCATGAAAAATTAAGTGGATACCCAATTGATTTTTGGATCATTACTGTGAGAAAAGATTATCATTAAAAGTAATAGATATGGATCTAGTTTTCGTAGAATAAATATATATTTTGAAACATTAAATGTTATCGAAATAGAGAAATGTATAACATGTATTTAGATTAACATAACATAAAGGTTTCTTATGTTTAAAATTCACACACTAATGACACTGTAGAAGTGAAATACATTATGATTTGAATGTAAATTAAAGGTATGACTTTCTAATTCCAATACCAAACTCAATATACATATTTCACGTCCCCTTTAATTTACATGAGCTTCCTTTACTACCCAATAAAATATGGGATACATGAAATTTCTCTTGAATTATAACTACCATGGCCTTTAATCGCATAACCCACTCCCCAATTATGACTATGTGTTGGGAGTTGGAGAAAATACTGATATTAAGAGTTAAAAACATAAACCACTCGAGAAATAATATTCCTAAAAAGGATTCATCTATGATATTATTGATGATATTTGTGTCAAATATAATGAAATTTAAGGCACAGTCCAAAACTTGTAAGTCTCCTTGATGAGGGATATTAAACTACATAGCCTTGAATATTTTTACATCATTAGAGATGTTCTATTAGATGAATAGTTTATTGAAATATTTAATTTAATGGTAATTCAATGGCTTTTTATGAATAGTGGATCACTTTTACATCAAACATTAATGTTTTATTAAAACGTTTGTTGACATGATCTTAATGGAATGAATATGTTCATGAAAAATAATGATGTCCCCAATACTCCATAACCAATTATCAATTTTCACAATATCTTATTTCTTATGTAAATTAAAATAATTCAAATTTATGAACACTATAATTAAATATTTGTATCTAGATGGAGGTGTAAGACTACAATGTTATATTTTTAGTGTATATGAAATTCCTAATCCGGACGGTCCATTATCAACCAAGGGTCCAGCTAGTGGTGTCCACTTGTATATACCTCAAAAAATCTAAAAGTCATTGTGATGTAATATAATAAAAAAGGGAAAATGAAACAAAATTAAGAAAAAAATCTATCAAAAATCCCAATAAATAAATGAAAACTAATAAATTAATCTCAAAACACCATAGAAATACTCAAAAAAACAAAAACATTTTTAAATTAATAAAAATAACTCATCTAATTACCAATAGACAAGCGTAATTTACCCCAAAATTGAATCCTTTGGTATATAAAACTTCCCTCTTATATTTTTTTCCCATATATTGATAATATTCAAAATAGAAATCCATTTTAAATATCCTAATTAAACATTCATAATCATTACACGAAAATCTATAAAATTATAATCACTACCTATTTCTAATGTACAAAACTGATTTTAAAAATATGTTAACTTTAAAATTATAAACAAATTTCGAAAATAATACTGATTTATGAAATATCTAGTTCAATATTATAATAATATTATAAATTTTTAATCATATTTGTAAATAAATAATAAAAAAAATTCAAGTCCACTTTTTTATTAATTCTATATTACATGAACATCAACCATTATACATGAAACTACAAAAATGATCAAAAAACGGCATCTGAATTATAATAAAATAAAATAAATATCTTATAAAAATATCATTAGTCCTCATTTAATAATTAGGAAACTCAGATAACACAAATAAAATTCCAATTGAGTTAAAATAAATTTCATTAATAGATTCAAAAATATTCATGATTTGGACGCAAGGATTGTATGCCCATGTGGTAACCATGAACTGATCTCTATAATGTCCTTAGAATGATGCTTATAGGCTTATAATTATATTCCCAACCATGCGAGTTAATCATGATCCCTTGAATGTAATCCTATTTTTACCCTTAAAATAAAAAAATATTCATATTAAATAACTTACATCTCAATACAATACAAAATTACTCGGGTAAGGACTAAAATTTACAAGAAATTAAAATCAAAAGGCATGAAATTAAGACACACACAACCTAAATAGCCTTGTATATAATGATTAATCATGAGAAGGTGGTGATCGGGTTCCATCCTATGATTTACCCCTAGATTCTTGAATATCATATTTTTTTTACCATAATTCACTAAAAAACAACCATGATTTGATACCATTTTTTCATGAAATGACCCAAGATACCCCCAATCAATTTTCTTCTACAAACCTATGACACATTTAGAAGTGATTTATCTGTCCCTAATATGACAACGCTACTCATTATTACACAAATAAACATAATTTATTACATAAACATAACTTGATACAACATATATGATCGAGAGGTCCAGTATATTTGGGGATTAGCATCATTACATAACTATATAAAAAATGAAATACAACATCTTTATTGAAAACATCCTTTACATTACCACTACATTCCCACTTACATAGGATTGCATGGGATAACCTGAGGACATGCATAAGAAAAGGGTGAGCTATAAATCCTAGTAAGGGAATAATCATTGAATAACATGAGGAATACAATACATGTTAGAAAATGGGCATATCAATAGATAAAAAGGGAAAAATAACATACAAGCATGATAAAGCATGCTAATCATAACATGGAAATGTGGCAACATCACTTAACATGGAATTAGCATGGGCCAAGGCTCATTGAACATGGAGCATGATTAAATCCTCATTGCACATGAAGCAGCAGTAAACCCTCGTTGCACATGAATTAGCATGAGTAAAAACCCATTGCACATAACTAATCAAGATACTATACTTTACCCAATGAATTGGAGCTCTATCAGGGCATAACCTTCTTAAACATTTCATTTAATGCATAAGTGTGCCACATTGATCATAAAACATAGAATCATTCAACCCAATAAATCATTCCATGATATAAAAATGTGTAATACAAACAAGAAACTATTTAAACAAAATTTAAATGTGCATAATGGTGAATACCCATGATAGAGAAATGGGAATGGTATTCAATGCACAATGACTTTGGCTTGGAAAAGCACAGTGTAATTTCGGCAGCATAACATCGTGACATAAGAACTAATAAAAATGGTTGATGAGAGAGAAATGGGTGTCTCATCAAATTTACATGACATGGAATGTAAGGGGTTCATATAGATAATGTTTCAACAAATATAATGGAATTTAGATTCTTGATAAAAAATATTGCTTGAATGTAAATGAGGAGAGATAAATTTCTTTCAGAATTTAGGAATAGTAATGGGTGTAAATGGGAGGAATTTAACGAGAGAGAAAGGGGTCTCCAATAATTCAAACATAAAGAGGGTAGTATGGGGTATGTGAGAAACCATACCCCAACATTTATAATTGAAATTAAAAGGGAATAACAATTTAAAGAATATTAGACAAAAATGAGAAAGGATGGAAAAACATTTACTTGGAAGTGTGCTTCCAACAGTTTGAGAGAGGCTTGAGAGGGGATTATTTGGAGCTTGAGGCACCATGTGAGGATAATACACAGGGTAGGGAAGAGTTTGGATAAACTCCAAAGGCTTTGAGTGAGGAGGAAGCTGGAGTTTGTGTGGGTTTATATACGAAAGGTGACAGAATATTTTATGATTTAGATTTGGAACCCTCACATTAAAGTAATCAAAACCACAAACCAGCCCATGGTTTTTTACCATGGTTTTTGGAAAAGGGAAGTGGAAACCAATATTTTATAAGGCCAAAGGGCGAACTTCTTGATATAATGGTGTTGCTTATGTGGAGGTGAGTCACACTCCCAAAAAAAACAATTTAAAAAGACAAAATGTTTAATAAGTCTTGAAGGGTCCACTAGAGCTTTGTAAAATAAATCAAACAATCCCAAAATAACATTTTTTAATGGTGGGTGAACATATAGTTTATAATATTTGATTACTTCACTATTGGGTCATTTTGATGTCATAAAACACATTATATATTTAAACGGTATTTAATTTTTACCCAAAAATTTGACTATCTCAGAAATAATGAAAAATTAACCGTTGGATAATTTCGACATCCTAATTCCATAAATAATATTCATTTTATATAATTTTTTTTCTAAATATGTTAATTTATACTTTTAATATAAAAACTGACATTTATCCATAAATTCATGGTTTTGAAAAAAATTTCTTTCAATCCTTAATAAAAATTACAATTTCATTCATAAAATTATGCGATCATTTATATTTAATAAAAATTAATATAATAACAAATATAATATTTTATTAAAATATTATTTAATTAAAAAATCCATTAAATCATCAATATATTTTTCCTAGTTGAACATTTACTAAAAATAATATTTGTGCTTCAAAAACTAATTACAAGGTAACAATAAAATAATTAAAGTATATTAATTATTATATATAAAAACAATGTACATAACTATACTACTATGGTCTTCTTACATAACTTCTTATAACACCAGCATAAGACCGAAGGGTAAGGTGTGCGATGGTGATATACTCTTAGGGTGGCTTAGATAACATTGCTCGGGTTGTAATCTCTATCAACTTTCACTTCTCTCATAGGTGGTCATGCTCAAGAATAACATATTCAAGCTCAGCTTGGGATTGGTCCAGAGAGAATCCCTAAGACGCATCTTTCATTTTCAAGCTATGAAAAATGGGCTTTGTATGGGGTCCCAATACTGGATGAGGCCATCACTTCCTTTTTCTGAGTAAATTGGATTTGTTAAAGCCCTATATTTATACTAATCAAGTGATCACTATTCAATGTCTATATTAACAATGGCCACAATTCATAACAGTATTTTAAATTACAAAAACATAAAACCAAAGATGTTTACATTTTATATAAACATATTACATAAAGAGACATTTAATTAGATCAAAAGGGATTTCCATTAATGAATGTTTAGTTCATTACAATCTTCGCACCTTAAGAAATTTGACCCTTGAAATTTTCTTTTGCCACACTAAAATAGATGTGGGTATCTCTGCTTCATAATTTCTTCTGATTCCCACGTCGCTTCTTCAAACTTGTGATTTTTCCACAACACCGTGATGAGGGGCATTGTCTTATTTCACAGAACTTTTACTCTATGATCTAAGATCTTCACTGGTTGTTCCTCATAAGAATGATCATACTCTATCTGTACGACCTCTGAAGAGAGAACATGTAAAGGGTCCGCTATGTACTTCCTTAAGAGGGATACATGAAAGACATGATGTACATTGTCCATGGTAGGTGGAAGTGTCAGTCGATAGGCCACAACCCCGACACGATCAAGAATCTCAAAGGGACCAATGTACCATGGACATAACTTTCCATTCATTCCAAATCACATGACCTTCTTCCTTGGAGATATGCATAGAAATACATTATGTCCAACTTTATATTCAAGGTCTCATAAACATTTAACTTCATAACTCTTCTTTTGACTCTAGGATGCCTTTGATATGCTGTTGAATGGTTTTCACCTTCTCCGCCAATTCTTCAACCATTTCTAGCCCAAGCATCTTACGCTCACCGACCTCATCCCAACACGATGGTGTTATTCACCTTTTTCGATAAATTGCTTTATATGGTGCCATTTTGATGCTCGAGTGGAAACTATAATTATAAAAGTACTCAACCAGAGGAAGATGTTGAACCCATCATCCTTTAAAGTCCATTCAGAACGCTCTCAAAATGTCCTTAAGTGTTTGTATAATATGCTCAGATTGGCCATTATATTGAGGATTATAGGCCATAATGATGATCAGTTCAGTATTCAGAGCAAGTTGAAGAATCTTTCAAAACATAGAGGTGAATCAAGGATCTCGATCGGACATAATAGATAGTGGTACTACAAGAAGCCTTACCACTTCCATGATATATATCTGTTCCAGTTGATCAAATGATAAATCCCCTAAAAGAGAAATTAAGTGTTCAGCCTTTGTAAGACAATTCACAATAACCTAGATTTCATTGTTGCCTTTATATTTCTTCAAAAGTCTGGTGAAAAATTCCATGGTGATATTCTCCCATTTCTATTCTGGTATGGGAAATGGTTGCATCATCCCCTTATAATTCTGCGTCTCTTCCTCCACGTTCTAACACACCAGGCACATTGATGTATATTCAGTGATTTCCATATTCGTATTATCCCACCAATAATTCTCTCAGAGATCTCGATATATATGTTTGTTTCCTCGGTGAAAAAGGAATTTGAACTATGTGTATCATCCAAATGTTCCTTCTTCAGCTCTGAACTTGATGGAACACATAGTATTTTCCCAAATCTCACAATTCATTCTTCATTAACATTAACTTCTGAGGATTTCCCTTTTCCGATAGATTCCACTTTTTCTTGAATACCCATATCATCCTTTTAATCATACTTGACCCTTCCCAAAAGAGACAGCTCAGCAATAATTTCTGAAAGGATTGATTATGATGCCTTCTTTATGATTCCCATGTCCATCTTCATCAAATTTATGATTATTGGATCCTTTTCAACTCTCATCAATGATAGAATCACTGGGTCATTTCTACTTAGGGAATCCTTCGCATTGTTCGCTTTCCTAGGTTTGTAATGGATTGCGCAGTCATAGTCTTTGATCAGCTCTAACCATATTCGTTAGAGCATTTTCAACTCTTTCTATGTGAAAATATACTTGAGGATTTTGTGGTCCGTATATATTTCACACTTCTCCCAAAAGAGATAATGCCACCAAAATTTCAAAGAGAAGATCACGACATCCATCTCGAGGTCATGTGTTGCATATTTATATTCATGAACATTCAATTGCCTTGAATCATAAGCAATGACATTTTCATTTTTCATCAACAAAAATCTCAGGCACTTCTTCGATGCATCACTGAATACCATAAAAAGTTCTCAACTTGTGGGTAAAGTGTGCATGGGTGCAGTGATAATTATCCTTTTCAAATCCATGAATCTTTTTTCGCATTCATCACTATAAGAAAACATTACTCCCTTCTAAGTTAGCTTGGTAAGAGGGTAGGACAATCGAGAGAAATTTCTCACAAATCGTTGATAATATCCAGCTAACCCCAAGAAGATACAAATATTTGTTACCATTGTTGGCCTCGACAATCCCTCAATTGCATCTGTTTTGGAGGGATCCACAGATATCCCATTGATTGTGATGATATGACCCAAGAATGAGACCTCCTTAAACTAGAAATCACACTTTTTGTACTTTTCATAGAGATTCTCCTTCCACAAGGTATCAAATACAGTTCTTAGATGCTCTTAATGATCCATGTTGGTTTGCGAGTATTTAAAAATATCACCTAGAAATACTACAAAATATTTATCGAGGAAATCATTAATTACTCTATTCATCATGTCCATAAAGATTTATAGAGCATTAGTGAGTCTGAAAGGAATTACTATGAATTCATAGTGCCCGTATCTTGTAGGAAAATCAGTCTTGGGGATATCTTCCTTCTTCACCCTTACTTGATAATATCCCAACCACAAATCCACCTTGGAGAAGTATTATACTCCACGCAGCAGATCGACCAATTCATCAATTTGTAGGAGAGTATTATTGTACTTTATCATGATTTTGTAAATCTCACGATAATCGATGCAAAGGTGAAATGGCCATCTTTATTCTTGAAAAAGAGGACCGGTGCACCCCATGTTGAAGCACGTGGGCATACAAACCCTCTATCAATATTTTCATGTAGTTGTTTCTTCATCTCCTAAATCTCCACAACAACCATTATATAACGATTCTTGGATATTGGAAACACCCCAGGTATAAGATCAATTGATAATTCAGCCTCTATTCTAGGAGGAAAACCATACAATTCCTTAGGAAACACTTCAGCGAATTCCCTCGCAATAGGCATGTCTTCTAGGATGGTTTCCACCTTGGAATCAGTCAATTGAGAGAGATACATGTGCTCATTGGGCAGTAATATCCACACATGAGATGATGGATCTAAAGAAGGGTCATCTTCCTCCTTGCACTTGTAAAGAATCAGAGGTCAATTCTCCACATGGAGAGTGATTTCCCTATCATAGCAATTTATTTTGGCTCTATATAAGGAAATCCAATCCATGGTAAAAATCAAATAAATTCAACCAGAGGGAGTATGACGAGGTTCTCCAGGATGTTATATTCTCATATTATGATAGGGGAGGTGTTATATTCAAAGGATTCAATGGTTTACCCATTTTCCATTCTTACCGACATCTTCACTTCCATGATTTTAGGTGGTGCCAGGATTGTTATATTAACCATTCTAGATATAAAAGAATGCATATAACATGAATCCAAAAGTATGTTCATTATTCTTGAATGAATAACTAGCGTACATTTCACCCCTTCATTGTTGGGGTTCATTACGGTAGTAGTGATGGAAAAAGCTATCCCTAACTTCCTTGGAGGTTGTTTGTTTCCTCCGAAGACCCTTGGCTTATGGAACTGATTTTCAAGATTCCCTGGATCATTGCAGTTGTAGAAATGAACAATGCGTTGAGGTTCGAATGGAGCATTCCTCTCCTATATCGGAGTCGCATGACTTTCTTGCCTACATTTAACAGCTATGTGCCCTTCTCATCCACACCCAAAGCATTTCCTCATTCCATTCCAGAAATTTCGAGGGTGATTCTTTCCACACATTTGGAAAGTGGGGTGCTGGATCATCATAGCACCGTTAGATTTATCTATTGGACTTCCAGCATTAAATTCCACCTTATTCTTCATATCCCCATGATACCCATGAGATTCACTGATCTCCATTTAGACATTGAGAGATCATCAAACAATTTCTTCATAGGTGTCGAAGTCACGGATCACCAATGCTTTCCACATGCTAGCTTTCATCCCACCAAAGAAGCCGCCAACCATGCATTTGGGGTTAACAAAAAATCCAGCGGTGTATCATGCAATCCTTGTGATGTTTTCCTCATACGCTCGGATAGATTCTTCAACTTTTTTGTGAGGTTAAGTAAGTCCCTTTCCATCTTAAACCGGAGAGTGCGTGGAAAATATTTATCAAAAATCAACTTCTTGAAATGATTTCATTCCAACGGCTCGATCTAATTCTCATGCTTTTTATTTTTGAGCAATATCCACTATTGATCAACATCCACTATTGATCAACATCACCCTCTATATGATAAACATCAATGAGAACCTCATCTTATTCCGAACAATGAATGATGGAGAAGATCTTTTCAATGGATTTGATCCATTGTTTAGCGATTGAGGGATCAGATGATCCATTAAAATCAGGAGGCCTTTGTCTAATGAAGCTCTCTACAGCGACTTGTTCTTTCAGGGGGGGGGGGGGGGGGTTGAACGTTCCTCTTGAACCATGTTTCTATTCAAAGATTGAGTAAGCTGAGAGAGAATCATGACAAAGATCTATATTCCCTCTCCCATTGGATTGGGAATTTCATTAGTACAATCATCACAATGATCTTCACGTCGATTTTTAGCCCGAGTCCTCCTATTACCGGCCATTGGATATAATAAAAGGAAAGTTAGGGGTAACACATAAGGGGTAGTATAAGGGAAAAACTGATGACTTATAAGAAAACTTTTATTTCATTAACATATGAATATATTGGCTTTAGTCTATTTTATCCATTATCTACTTTCTAACATATATTCATAAGGAATTTTTTGTCCCTTAATAACGGTTCGTACTAAGATTGTCAATTTACCAAAGCATCTACCCTAGGAATGTCATAACCAAGAGTGCATCAAGGCCTATTTTCATGCACCAGTTCTCGATCGAGTCTGACTCAATTATATGTTTTCGGGTTTTACCCGTAGGATACATCAGTGTGAGAGCCGCCTCTACATGCTCGTATCCAGATATGGATGTATTTTCATGATAAACCACTTACATAGTACTCACCAAAATTTAGGGTTGTTTTTATTATACATAGTCTTGTATCTAAGTTCATACTAGGTTTTCCTAATCCAAATCCTAAAAATAACTAAACCAATCCTATGATACCAACTATTAAAAGCCCTCTCTTTATTACAAAATTAAACATAATTTATTACATAAACGTCACTTGATAAAACATAGAAGATAAAGTGGTCTAGGGTCTTTGGGGATTAGGATCATTAAATAATAACTTAAAACATGAAATAAAACATCTTTATTGAAAACATCCTTAAATGACCACTACATTCCCTCGTACTTAGCATTTCATGGGGTAACCTGAAGACATGCATAAGAAAATGGTGAGCTATAATGCCCAGTTAGGGAATAATCATGGAATAACATAAGGAATACAATAAATGTTAGACAATAGGAATATCAATATAGAATAAGGAAATATTAAACATAAAGGCATGATTAAGCAAGATAATCATAACATGGAAATGTGGCAACATCATTCAACATGGAATTAGCATGAGCCAAGGCTCATTGCCCAACGAGCATGAGTAAACCCTCATTGCACATGAAGCATGAGTAAACCCTCATTGCACATGAATTAGAATGAGTAAACAATAATTTCACAAAATTTATCATTATAATATACATTACCCAATGCATTGGAGCGCTATCAGGGCACACCCTTCTTAAACATTCCTTTTAATGCATAAATGTGCCACATGGATCATAAAACATTGAATCATTCAACATAATTGTATATTCCACAATAAACGAATGTGGAAAAAATATATAAAACACTTTAAAAAATAATTAAATATGCATAAATGTGAATGCCCTCGATAGAGAAATGGGCATGTTATTCAATACACAATGACTTTGGCTTGGAAAAGAGCGGTGCAATTTCGGCAGCATAACGACGTGACATAGGAAATCATAAAAAAGTATGATGAATGATAAAGGTGTGTCTCATCATATTTAAAAGACATATAATGTAAGGGGGTCATATAGATACATGTCTCAACATATTTTATTGAATTTAGATACATGATACAAAATAATTGCTTGAATGTAAATGAGGAGAGAGAAAAATCTTTTGGAATTTCGGCATAGTAACAGGTGTACATGGGATGCATTTCATGGGAGAGATAGGGGTCTCCCATCATTAAAAAAAGAGAGGTCTGTATGGGGGAGGTGTAAAACCATACCACAACATTTATAATTGATATTAAAAGGGCATAACATTTTAATGAATATTGGTAAAAAATGAAAAAGGAAGAAAAAACCCTAATTTGGAAGTGTGCTTCCAAAAGCATGAGAGAGTCTTGAGAAAGGATTCTTGGGGGAAATGGGCACCTTGTGAGGATTATATAGATTAGGGTAGAGGTTGGACGAACTCCAAAGTCTTTGAGTGAGGAGGAAGTGGGATATTGGGTGGATTTATATAGAAAAGGTGAGGGAATTATTCATTATTTAGGTTTGGGACACCTCACATTAAACATATCAAAACAACACACCATCCCATGGTTTTTGCCTATGATTTTTGGATAAGGGAAGTGTAAAGAAATATATTATAAGTTAAATGTCCAAAATTCTTCAAATAATGGGGTTTCTGATGTGGAGGTGAGTCACACTCCCAAGGAAAACAATTTAAAAAGACAAAATGTTTTTTAAGTATTTAAGGGTCCACTAAAGCTTTGTAAAATAAATCAAACAGACCAAAAATCACATTATTTTAATGGTGAAACATATATTTTCCAAAAATAAAGTTTATAGTATTTTATTAAATAACTATTGGGTCATTATGATGTCATAAAACACATTATATATTTAAACATTATTTAATTTTTACCCCAAAATATGACTTTCTCAGAAAATTATAAAAAAATCACTATTGGATAGTTTCAACCTGCTGATTCTAGAAATAATATTCATTTTATCTAATCAATTTTATAAATATGTAAATTTTCACTATTAAAATAAAAACTGATATATTTTGAAAATTCAAGGGTTTTGAAAAAATGCATTAAAACCATTATAAAAATTACAATTGCATTTATAAAATTATATGTTCACTTATATTTAATAATAATTAATTTAATAACAATAATAATAGATTATTCAAATATTATTTATTTCAAAAATCCGTTAATTCATCAAAATAGATTTCTTATTTGATCATTAACTAAAAATACTATTTGTGCTTTAAATACTATTAACAAGGTAAAAATAATAAAATGAAAGTATACTCATTATTATAAACAAAAATAATGTACACAACCATAGTGATAAGGTCTTGTTTCATAACCCCTTATAACACCTGCATAAGACCGAAGAGTAAGGTGTGCAATGGTGAAAAACTCTTGGGGCGGCTCGAATAATATTGCTCTGGTGGTAATCTCTATCAACATCTACATCTCTCATAAGTGGTCATGATCAAGTGTAAAAAATTTAATATCATCTTGGGATTAATCCATAGTAAATCCCAAAGATGCAACCTCCTTTCCGAGCTCTGAAAAATGGGCTTTGTATGGGGCACATCTACAGGATGAGGTCATCACTACCTTTTTCTGAGTAAATTTTATTTGTCAAAGCCCTATATTTATACTAATCATGTGATCACTATTCAACTACTATATTAGAAACTTTACCAATTCATAACTATATTTTATAATCCATGAAACAAAAAACCAAATAAATTTTCATTTTATATAAACATTTTACATAATGATACATTTAATTAGATCCAGAGGAATTTCTATAAATAGAAGTTTTGGTCGTTACACCTAATGGAAATAAATTAATTTATTACTATATATTATACTCTATTATAAATAATTTTTCCAAATAAAAGAATATAATAATAAATAAATACACTAGATGTTATGTAATGGCCAACAAATATGACAGAATGCCATGCAATAATGAAATATGATTAAATATAAAAGAAAAAACAATGATGGAATAATAATATATATAAATCATAGATAATAAAATTTTAATCCTTTAAAAAATACCCCAATACGAGTCAGAAGAAATCAACTAACATATAATAAGATTGATTCTGGTGATAATATAATGGTATTTAAATATAAAAAATAAATACAACTGCATCTATCCATCACCACATGTATTAAAAACACCTTTACTATTCACATCTATCAAACCCCAACAAGATATCATCAGGCACATACATGAAGAATAAAGGGGTTCACCTATTTTATCATACAATAATTATTACATTCGTTGTTCAGAAATTGTATTTTCAATAATTAATGGGTATTGTTAATGAGAAATTTAAATATATTATACACATAATAATGTTCTTGAAATTAGGGTGAACTATGGTAAAAAACTCTACATTTTAATATAAACTATTTCACACATCATGTATCGTTATTATATATGTAAATGATTGTGGCACACTAAAATGATATATATATATATATATATATCATATTATTTACATATATATATATATATACATGTGATGTTATGTGTTACATATATTTAATGTTGTTATGTTTAAAAAAAGAGAAAAATATTTTTTACAAGTTAATGTTTATATAGGTATATATTTATATATTTATAATGTAAAATTATATGTGAATATTTGAACAAAATCAAAACAGTTGATTTAAAAATTGATTAAATTTTAAAATGATAAAAAAATGGAAACACTGAATTGAAGAATAAATTAATGTAAAGTCATTTAATAAATAAATATATAAAAAGATATTTTTTTAAATAGTCAATAAAAAAGTTGGGGGTTTTAAAATAGAATGTAGAGAGTTGATTTTTTTTATAATTTAATTGTAATAAAAATATGTTAATTTAAATTAGTCATAATATTTGAAATTAAAAGAAATTAGTTTTATGAATTATATAACATTCTATAATTAAAATGATTGGGATTAGTTATGATATTTAATTTGAAAAACAGGTAAATAAATATCCTACATTATTTAAATTAATTACACCATATCTCCCATGAAACTAATTAGATTTACACAATGTTAGTTCTATTGTAATTTTCTGGATGTGTATGATGTAAGTTCATAGGTTGTTTTCACAGACAGTGAGTAATTATTTCAATATTTAATTAAATCTGATTTTTTCATTCATATTTTTATAATTGAGAATTAGAAGACTATGTTTTTTCATCAATCCTTGAATACATCCCATAAAATCAATGTTTGGTTTCCAACTATTGGTATGGTATCCTTCATTTGTCACCTAGTGTATCATGTGATAGGGGATATACATTTTTTTATTTTTTGAAAAAATGGTATGCATTGGATATAAAATGACAATTAATTGATTAGTTGGAATTGATAGATAATGGGGATATTTTTGTTGTTGTTTTTTATTTCTTCATGTTGAGGATAAATGATAAAATAAAAAGAATAATCACTTCCATGGAGAGTTATTATCCTTATTATTACATGTTTTATTATTTTAGATAATTGAAATATTATCCTATAGAAATAAAGATATAATCAAATTTAGTTGATTATAATTATTTTCCATAAAAAATAATGATATCAAATTATTATTCTAGTGATGTAGTATTTTTAATGGATTATATATTTTTGATGACTCACTTAAAACCAGAGTTTCTAGAATACATCATTTATGATAATTTGATATGTGTAGTAGATCCTTGATTGTTGGGATTGTTTGATATCATTTTAAATGAAATTGTTTAATCACATATATTTGGTTTATAAAATGGTTTCCAAGTATTTATGATTTTTATGGTAATTCCATTAAAATGAATTGTAATGTGAAAAAATACCCCATTTACTAATTCTGAATGTGTCACATTTTGGTGATGTGTTGTTGTTATTTGAAGGTGTTTTTATATGAATGTGTTTTTCTGTGATGGATTCCTATGTAATAATGAAAATAAATAATAATGTAAAATTATAATTCCATAGGATATAGTGGATAATGAAATATTGAAATGTTATGGGAGTGTGTGTTTAATGATTTTGTCAATAAATATAAAATGGAAGAGTTTTTTTAGGAATTATATGGAAATTAAAAATTATTAAAATTCAATTGATTTTCCAATGTAATTGGTGAACTGTGAAATTTATTTCAAGTCATGTCTTGTGATGTTGTGCATTTAGATGTGGGAGTGGTAGTTTCAGAGTTAGTGAGGTGATTTGGTGAAAATGTGATATATTTAGTGCATCAATTGTAAATTATTTAATTTTGGATTTTTTGAATGATATTATATGTGTACCAGTGCTTATTCCTATTATTTTCTATATTCCCCACCCATGTCCATCACATTGTTCTAGTAGTCAAATGTTATGTGGGGTTTTTTCCAACACCACAATAAGAGGATGGATGCCTGGATGACATCTCTTCCCCACTCCCTCATCCAGGAGTTAGTGACATGCATGGGCTGTGATGTAAAAAATTCAGAAGATACACAGTCATGTTGTGATGTGATGGTATTTTATGTCCTTGGTGTTTTCAGGCCATATGTGATGATATGTGTTATAGAGTTGGCCTTACATGATAGATGTAATAAATTAATTGGTGTCCTTCATGTTCATGATACCCAACTATAGTGGTTAAAAAAATTGAAGTGATGGGATGGATTAGGATACATTAGGTAGGATGTGATGTGATGTGCTGTTATGTGATGTGATGTGGTGTGATGTGATGTGGCGTGACTAAGAAGAGGTGGGATCACCATGACTTACGTTCTTGGGGAGTGACAGTGTAAAATCAATTTGAAAGAGGTGTGAGGTACCATATCATTGATATGATTCATATAATATTATACTATATGGATTCATTATTGGTTCTGTGAGCCTTGGTGAGGTTAGGTTTTGGTTAGTTAACCTATTTAGGTTCTCTTAACTTTATTGTTTGATCATGGTTGCATTATCCTTCTCTTTTCTCATGTGTGTGGGAGAATTTGGATTTCCTAATGATCATACTTATACTATCACCAAACATATATAATACTATTTTCTCTAAGACTTTTTTAGGTAATTATATAAATTACTATCTCAGACCTTTATAGTTATTGATGTGTTGTTAAATGAGATTTTATTTTAGACATTCATTTGAGTAATTTAATCGGTATATATTATATTTATAAATTCCTTAGGATTCTTTTGGTGTCAATTATATATTATGTCATGCTATTACTTGTGGCTGATTTATCATAAATCAATGTACTATTTAATTATAGAGAGTAATGTCTCCTAGTTATGATACTTTCATATCCAAAGTGCAAGTCCCTATACCTGGGCCTATTAGAGGTGGGAATTATGGGTAATTATATTTATTTATTCATTAAATTAGCATTATAGAGAGGATTTAAACATATAGTGTTATCATTGGTGGTTGCGGATATATAGGATGAGGTCGGTAGTCAGGTGTAACACCTGAATCTTCTATGATATTCCACTTGTTATATGATTCAATAGCTTGTGTTGGGCCCGACAACGAGTTCGAGCACACCACATATAGCTGTAAAAAATTAGTTATGAATAGTAATAAGAAATTTATAAAATTTATAAAATTTTAATATTCATCTTATGTATTTCTATGATATCATAACAAATTCAATTTTTCAAATAAAAGTTTTATTTTTCAAAAATACAGTTTTACCAACTTTTAATTTATAACTCTTTTTAAATCCAATATTTGACACCTTTTTATATTCCATTGGGAAAAATAATATTTTTATTTAGAATCAGGGAATAAAAATTTACGTTGGACATATATTTGGTGTTTTTATGATAAATTTCAAATTTTAATAAATAATGAAAAGTACTCAATTTTATTTCAAAAAAGTATTCATCAAATTTATTATTATTTTTATATTATTATTTTAAAAAAAAATTAATGTGTAATGAGAATATGTTTTTATCACTTAATATAGTGTTGGCCAATTGAAATATTGTCACATTATTTTTTGACATGAAAACAAGCGAATCTTTTGTTGGGTTTTACTTTAGGAAAACACATTTTCACATTTTGTCGACGAGGTTATATTAACAATTAATTACATAAAAATATGTGCATTAAATATTTTAAAATAAATTACAAATTTGGAATAACTGTGTCCCAAATATTTTAGTATGTTACTTTTAAATTTTTTGATATTATGAATAGTATCTTTAGTAATTTTTTATTATCACTATTAAGGTTAAATAGGGTAATTAAAGGTAGAAATAATATTATCAAATTACCCTAAAGCCTATAATGAACCGATTTAATTTATAAATTAGACCCTTATCGAATATATTTATAAACACAATCATTTAGTGGATCCTATTCCATGAATATGACTTTAAAATTATTAAAATCAATTAATGTGACCAAATGACACACTCTTATTTCTTATAGGTATAATAATTTTAATATAGAGATATATAGAAGACATCATCAATTATAAATAGTATATAGGAAGATAATATAATTAAATACCTCATAAAAAAGTATTTATTATTTTTAGAGATTATATAATTATAATAAATAATGACACAATATTAATTTAAAAATTAGTTTAATAATATAGATATCAAATAAATGACATTTAAAATATTATAATAAATATAATTTAAATTAATTAATGACATAATCATGTTTTCTAAATAACATATAAAAGTATGTATCATATCTGATGTATTGCTTTCAAGTTATCATTTTTAATGAAAATATTTAATATTATCAAAATTGATATAAATAATACTTTAAAATAAATTTTTTTTATTAATAGAGAATTTTTTTAATATATCATGTTCGGACAACTAACTTGTGAAGTGTTAAGGTGGTAATAAATGATCCAATTGAGGTCCTTTTGGAAATATATTGTTAATATATTAATCTTATAGTGTAAAAAACATGTAGTCGTGGTAAAGGTTAAATTATTTAACTAACAGTTAAAGCCAAATGATAAGGTTAATTTTATAACCTAAAAATTCATAAAACTCATTGGTTGAGGATATTTCGACCCATTATCATCTTATCCTCTAATAAAATATCTTTTAATACATTTATGGATTAAAATTTATTTATTTTAATTTAATATTTTAATAGTTTCATAAAGGCCACGTCCCTTATCTTATAAAAGGGTAATATTCATTATCCTTAATTAACAACTCTAATGTTGTATTTCTTGGCAAAAACCTACCAATTTCCTCTCCCATCTTCCCTAAATAAATCAAAAATGCACTAAATTGTGAAAATATTCATCCTAAAGAGTACTTTTGTAGAAATTAAAATGATATATCGGAAAAATATGCAACTCATATATAACTTATTTCAACGTTTTTTCTTAAAATGTTTCTTATTTACCATCCATGTTCATGTTTCATAAATTGTATTTCAAAATATAATCAATTTTTTTAAAAATAATTTTTACATTTTTTTTGTGTTTTTATAATTTTTTTTGGAAAGAATATTGTAGTAATTTTCAGAATGAGGTACTTTATAAGCTTTTTGATAAATTAAGGAAAGAAGGGTTTTTAACTTATATGGCGAAAGAGGCTAATTTTCTCTCATATGATGACATAAAATTCTGAATCATTCCATACAAGAATACTATTTTATTTTCATATTAAATGTTTTATTTTATAATTTTGTGGGTCTATAAGATTTATCTGTAAAAAATGGATATTTCTATTAAATAATATTATTAAATTTACTAGTTTATTTTCATCTTTCTCGGCATCCTTTTATCAATTTTATTCTGAAATTGAGGTTGATTTATTATGATACAATATTCCATACTATACTGATGGGTTTATAATATATTTTACTATTGATTTGCTTTTTTGATACCACTATGGATTATGGTTAAATTATTATCATATTGTAAGATAGTTTTAATACAAATTTTTCTGTCATAATTACCCCTTTTATAAGAGGAATTCATTGAACATCTCAAGTAAAGGGTGGGGACCACTATATCCCATTGATTCATCAATAGGGATCATGATACAATCATGTGTCTTGGAACATGGCCTTGAGTGTATGGTTATTTATAGTATTGGCACAAGGCCTTCACTCTATAATTTTGATGTTCTGCATTATGCATTATCTCATTATGAGATTGGTTATTGATATTACATGTGATTATTTGACTATTAGAATATCCATGTGGATGATTAAATGGAATTATTTGATTTATTTCTTTCTTATATTGTGCTGATTATTATGTTTAAAAGTCTTTATTATTAGTTTTATACCTTGCATTAAACATTTTTTCTTATTTGTAACAGATTGTGCTATATTTAATATTCGTACTAACCATATGAGGTCAACCCTATCATATGATTCATTTTTTTACAAGATGTAAAAAAATATTATGATTGACATGCATGGATATTCTAAGAGATATAAGCATTTTTAAAGGGGAAAATGTGTTGTTTTTAATTTCATTATGTAATTTAAAAAATTAGGTTTGTATCTAGTATTTCCAAGACCATAAAATTGATTGTCTCTTTATGATTATAATTTTTGTGATCATGCCAATGTATCATAAAATAATTCATATAATTTGGGAAACTATTGGGGAATTATAGTTTTTATCATAGGAAGTTTAGTAAAAACCTTTGAAATAATATTTAGATTAACCATGGTTAGGGAACATTACCCCTAATATTGAAATTGAGGATAACTATATAAGAACATACTGAAATTTTGATAATATTTAGATTATGTGTGTATTCATAGAAAATAAATCACAATCTAGATAATACATGTGTATGGAGTTCTGGATTAGATATACCATGGAGTAATAAATATGACAAGGTGTTCTGGGATTAACTTAGGATAACTTGATATACGTTAACTGGTCATACTACGCACCGGGTTTGACACACTCATGGGATATGATTAGGATAATTTTCATTTTATTTACAAACCATTATGAAATAATGATGAGTAAATATTTCCAAAAATAAAACATTTTTATGATTATGGATTAGATATGCATAAAATTTTCAAATTATTTTACTAGTTTGGAATTATAAACAATTCTTTATAACCTAATATTTTATATTCCATTGTTTATAATTGGATCATATTTGAAGGAACCAAAACAAAATCAATTCATCTAATCTAGGTACGTATTTCCCTACTATTCAGGATAATGATTGTGTTTCATGTGACACATATAGTATTTAACTACTGATAACTATTCTAGGACAATAGAATCAGGTTATGAATAATAACATTACACATATGGAGTGGCCTCAAGCACAATGTGAAGGATCATCGCTTCATAAGGAACGAAACCCTAAACATTAAATGGGACTGAAAATCCTTCCCAAATGAGGAGTGGATATGTCTCTTAGAGAAAATATTTCTTTCTTTGGGGAGTAACAAAAGGAAAAAAGTTGTTATGGGAGTCCATCATATTTCAGGAGATGTTGATCAATGAGAATCAAAAATTCAAAACATGAATTAGGATGAAGAGGTTATCAATATGTAATTAAGTTAGTTTAATAAAATATTCATATAAAAACAATGTCCTTATGATCTACGAGTGGATATGGAGAATCAATTTCTGAGTCTATGGCAGAAAGAGGAAGAGAGTGTTTAAAAGTATGAAGCTAAAATCACAAGGACAGAAATGAATTATCCAAACTATATATGTAACCCATGAGGTAATATTTCATTATTCATTGATGTGTTAAAACCATTAATCTAATAGGCATTAGTCTCAAAATCATTCTCAATGTACTAAGATATATTATCAAGTTCTATAAAGATAGAAAGATACTTATCTATGACCCTTTTCATTAAAGAAATGTAAGAGAAGTAGAGTGTTGTAAACCAATCTAGAATTGGAAATTAGGTGAAGAATAGGAATGTTGGATTTCCACCCTACAATAATTGTGGGAGGAAACACACTGGTACTTGCCTAAAGGGTATGGGAGTTTGTTATAATTGTGGAGAAAAAGGCTACCAAGATCAAGATTCCCAGGGGAAGAAAGAAGTTATCATTGTTCTATGATACACCGGTAATGATATGGGAAATTATGAATATTATTTTACTAATAAAAAAGGGAACATTAAGTAAAAATGGACAATGTAAAGGACCATTATTTTGTGAACACAACTACTGAGGATGAAGTTCCAAATGATGTGGTGGCAAGTAATTTAATCATTTCCTCAAAATAAACAAAAATTTATTTGATTATGGATCCTTGTATTCCTTTATATCTTCCAATATTTTGTTAAAAAATAGATATTTTTATTTCATATTAACAAAGGCGGTTAAAGTCAAAACCCATAAGGGACATCTCATTACAAATAATAGGTGTTAGTTGGTCCCCATTATGGAATATAAAAATGATTTATCTATTAACATTATCATCAAAAATGTGGTTGAATTTCAAATATTCCTCAGTATAGACTTGATATAGAAATATTATGTTAAAATTTATTTCAATAAGAAGAATGTTATGATTTTTGAAGAATATTATGAATCCTTTATCATAAGATTCGAAAATTCCTCACATGATTCTTATCAAAATATACATCCAGTGGCTATATTGAATGTGATTCCTATGGAGGAAGAGTAAATAACATCTAGGGATGAAGAATAAAATATTTGAATTGAGGATGTACCTATTGTACAAGAATATATTTATGTAATTCAAGATGATTTACCTATACATCATCCAAAGAAGTAAATTGAGTTTACACTTGATTGAATCCATAAATCAATTAAAATTTCAAGAACTTCATATAGAATTGAAACTATTAAATTATTAGAATGAATGAAACAACTACAGGAGTAGGGTAATAAGATATTTTTTCTCCCAAAAGTTTCTCCAAGGGGTTCCCCATTTCTTTCTGTTAAAAAGAAAGACGGATCAATGAGGAATAACATTGAGTATAGGGAAATAAATGCAATTACAATAACAGACAAGTATCATCTGCCATTAGTTGATGATTTATTTGATCAAATTAACGGTGATTATCATTATTTTTGAATATTGAAATTTTTCTAGATATCATAAATTCTATGTAAAAAATGATACTCTAGGGACAAAATTTGGAATACAGTGTGGTCATTTTGAATTTATAGTAATTCCATTTTTGATGACTAATGGACCCTATGTTTTCATGGATCCAGTGAACATAGAGATCATGGAATATCTTATGGATTTTTTTTTATATTTCATTGATGATATCATGGTATACACTAATATATACAAAGACCCCGCGAACCACATGAAGATTATTATGAATACTCTTATAAAAAATGAACTATATGGGATGTTTAAAAAGTGTAAATTTTGATTTTAGGAAATTAATTCTCATGGAAATATTATCTACAAGGATAGAATCTATGTTGATATTAAAAAGGAAATGGAAATCCATGAATTTATAACACCATCAAGTATAACAAAGTTATGAATATTTATGGGTATTAGGTTACTATCGAGGGTTTATCTACAATTTTTCTTGATTGGTAAACCCATTTACAAAGCTCACAGAGAAATGGATAAAATTAATTTGAAAAAAAGAGTCTGATGTTTATTTTGATGAATTGATGAGAAGATTATTCGATTATTTTTTCAGGATATTAAAATCAAGGAATGGTGGGTTTATGATTTATTGTGATGCATACAGGACAAGACATGGTTGTGTCCTTATCAGAAATGATAGGGATATTTTATATGCATTAATAAAATAAAAAACTCATGAAGAAAACTATCACACTCATGATCTATAGTTAGAAAATGTTATATTTTCTTCGAAGATATGAAGATACTATATCTACGATGAATGATGTGAGATCTATATTAATCACAAGAGTTTGAAATATATTTTCTCATAGAAAGAACTCAACATCAGACAAATGAGATGGCTTGATCTACTTAAGGATTATGATTTCATAATAAACAACCACATAGGAATGGAAAATAAGGTGGTAGATTCTTTGAGTAGAAAGGACCATGGAGTTATAAACAAAATGATAGTTGAATGGGATCTGATGTTTGGGGATCTAGTGAAGATGAATATAGGAATTAACATGGATTGAGAACCATAACATATTTTTCATATGTTTTCCAAACCATCTTTACTGGATACGAGAAAAATTTCTGGGTCTGATAATGATGAGTTTCAAAAGAAAATTACAGATATTAATGTTGGGATATTGATATAAATTTAATTAAAATATGGTATTTTGAATTTTGGGATGAGGATTCCTGTTCCTGGTATACCTGATATGAAAAGGAAATTTTATAATGATGCACGTAGCCCAAATTTCTCAATACACCCTTGAATAACTATGGTTTATAGGGATTTAAAAAACATTTTTTTTTGTGGGAAAACTTGAGTATAGGTATTTTTTATTATGGGTCAAGAAGTTTGGTTTGGAAACAAGCGAAGGCTAGAAAAAGACACCCAAGAGGAGTCATGAAATATCATAATACACCTATTTTGAAATACAATGATAGTATGATAAAACTATTCATTGGGCTACCAATGAATCCCAGAAGAAATGATACGATATGGTCTACTGTAGTTTTTCATACCAAATTATCATATTTGTTTATATAAGAGAATATTTTTCAGTTGAATGTCCAACAATAATATATATTAATGATGTTTTAAGACTCGATGGTGTAACTCTATCAATTTTTCCTTACTATGATACATGTTTTACATCAAAATTATGGAAAATAATTCAAAATTCCGTAGACACAATGATTCGGTTGAGAATTACAAACAACCATCCAACTAATAGACAATCAGAGTAGACTATTATATCATTATAAGACCTATTATGGTCTTTCTCACATGAAATACAATGTATGTGGGACCAGTATTTTCCTAGAGTTGAATTTTAATATTATAGTAGCATCCATTCAAGTATTTATATGTCACCATATAAAATATTATATAGAAATCAATGATGTACACTCACTTGTTGGGATGATGTTGGTGAAAGAAAAATCGTTGGCCCGAAAATTGTTGAGGAAACGACAAATATTTTAATGACTATTTTGACTGATATAAAAAAACTAAAAGTATGGAAAATATATATTCTTATAACTGATGGAAGTATTTATAATTTCAAATGGGAGATCATGTTTACTTGAAGGTATCATTTTGGAAGGGTGTTATAGGATTCAGTAAAAGGGTAAATTATGACCTAGGTACATTGGACGTTTTGATATTCCAGAACAAATTAGATATGTATCTTACTTTTGCTAATTCCACCAAGTCTCCCTCAATATTCATGATGTATTGGACATAAAAATTTTAAGGAAATACATTCCATAACCAACTCATTTACTCACCTATAATGAAATTTAAATTGAAATTGATCAGTCTTATTGTGATGAACAATTCAATATTGTTGATATAAGAGAACAAGTTTTGAGGAATTAGACATCTTTACTAGTAATGGTTCTTTGGAGAAAACATAAAATGGAATAGACAATGTGGGATCCTGAAGAACCTTTGATAAAAAAAATTATTATTTATTTATGAATTGATATACTCGAAATTTTGAGGATAAAATTACAAGAAGATGTTAGGATGTAACACCAAAAGATTCTATGGTACACATCTTTTTAAATAATTTAATAGGTTTTGTTGCATACAAAATCGAGTTAATGGGCACCACGACCAGAAAAAAAAACTATGAATAATATTATCTAAAATTTATATTTTTTATATTTTTAATATTCATCTCATGTGCTTCCAATATTTAAGAGAAAATTCAATTTTTGGAATATAAAATGTATTTTTCCAGAATTTACAATTTTAAATCCTTTTAATGGAGAACCCTTTTTATTCCAAACATTTACACATTTATATATTAAATTTTATATAATAAACTTTTTATTTAGAATAAGGATGTAAATATTAAGTTTGGATGAATTTTTTGATGTTTTTAAGATAAATTATTTACATTAATTATTAGTGAAATATACGGAATTTTATTCCAAAAAAAATTATCTAATTTATTTATATTATTATATTATTAATTTAGTTATTTTTAATGTAACAACCCATGTTTCCACGGTATGATTTTCTTTGAATAATTTAGTATCCTAATTTGTACGCAACTTTGAGTTTTAACACAGCACAACCAATCAAACTAGTCATTATGAATAGTAATTCCCAATTTTTAAATTTAATAAATTTTATATTTTAAAATGGCCTTCATTTTTGGATTCATAATACCATAATTTGCTTAGGGTGAATTTTAGGATTTTTTTTGACAACATTCAATTAATTATGAATAGTGAAAAACATTGTGATATTGTTTAATTGGGGTCATTATATAATACGTTTAGATATATAATATTATATTGAACTATTTACCCTCTTTTACCCACCTCCTAAGATTATTTGAAAATTTTCCTAAAACATATTTTTATCACTTTTGTGATTTGAATTTAAAAAATCTGAGAGACAAGGTTAATAACAGTAATTAAAATGTCTTTGAATAAGATAAAATAATTTTTGGTTAATTGTAACTTTTGACATTTATTTACAACTGTTAAATATAAAATAGTGTAATTAAAGGTAAAAATGATATTATAATTGCACTAACACATGTACTAATTCTATTGGATAGCTTTAATTCAACAAAAAAACAACCTTAGGAATTAAATTTGATCCTTTTGGTCCCTTTGGATTAGATTAGGACATTTATTATTATTTTATTTAAAGAATATTTAAAAGTGTTAAATTATAAGTTTAATAACTATAACCTTTATAATTCAGAGATACACACAATATAAATTCAACTATAAATATTCATTATTAATCTAAATAAATTTCCTACAAAATGGTATTTTTTTAGACATAAAATAATTTAATTTATTTATGAAACAATGATGATGTTGTAATTACCTTATTAATGAAATATTAAAATACTTTATATTATAAATATCGAAATAAATGAAAATTGAGACTTCTGATGAGTTAAACTAATTTTATAGGTTAATGTAACATTTTAGGGTTGATTAAATAAATTTTATTGTAAGTGATACTGTTTTTATGGCTTTCAAAAAATTCAAACACTAAATAGTGTCAAAATTTTTATAAATGAGTTTTTAAAACAAATACTATTTTATTAAATGATATAATATTCTTAAAAATCTATGGTTCAGCCAAAGGACCTTGATATGTTTATATATATTAATAATGAACCACTTGAGGTTCTAATGTCTTGTTATTGTACGTATATTAACCATATAATATATAAATACAATTAGACATGGTAAATGACAAACTATTTAACTAAGAGTTAAATCTAAAAGATAAGGTTGACATGGTGAAATAAACATGTCTAAAACCTATTTTTTGAGAGTTTTTTGATCCATCCCTATAGTATCCTTGAAATTAATCATTTTTATCCATTATAAGCCCAAAATGATTTTATTATAAATTATATTTCAATAATTTCTTAAAGTTACCATCACCTCTCTTATAAATGGGTGCTTCCACTTCTCTTAATTTCACACCTCCAAAGCCATTTGGCATGGCCAACCACTACCCCAATATCATTCCAACGTCCCTCAATTAAACCTATAAGCATTAAATTTATCAGAAATAAAACTTAAGGAGCCATTTTGATCAACTCAAAAGAAAACACCCGAAGAAGAGGTAATTATTTCTCCACCCTCTTTTTAGTTCTTTTCTTCTTCCACATCCTTTTTCATTATAATTTCCATTTAAAAATTATAAATCCAGTAACTACTACATAAATTGTTATTATTATAAATATGATACAACCATATTCATTATTATATCCATCCTATAAATGAAAAAGACACCATACGTGCGTAAATATAGCTTACCATCTCCACATCGTGGTGTAGTTTATTATTCAAACTCATCATTATTTGGATTGTTATAATAATGAGTATTACTATTTTAAATAATAAATATAATATGTTAATTATTATTTATATATGATATACCATCCAATTACATACATTTTCACCATCAATATATTGATATTGTCTCTCCTACGTATGTACGGATTACTATCTCCATGAACAAGATGTGATTCATTCTCTATCGTAATATTTCATGAATAATTTTAATTTTATGATTAAAATTATTTTTTAAGAACATAATATCATTCTGGATATGAATAAAATACACCTTATTTATAAAAAACAAGGCTTATATAACCAATCATATAAAAGAAAATGAATCAGTTAACACCCGAAACAATGATATTACTAAAATAATTTTGAACAAGATATATTAGAATATCATATATGATATAATATTTTTGAATATGATTATTGTATAACTAATAAAATTATTTAACTGTGATACAAGAGGTTAACATAACCTCTACCAAGGAAAAGTTCGTGGTAAGGGTTAATTCTATAATCACTTTAATTATGCGAGGTTGTTAATATATAAGTATCTACTATATCCTCTTTATCATCAACATCTATGTTTTCCTAATAATGAAATTCAATTTTTTTTTTCTATTTACTAGAGTATGGGTCAAAGTCATTTATACCCATATTTTATAATATATTTTTTGAAATAATCTTTTCATCTTTTTCTAAACTCGGTACTTTAGGACCTTTTTGACCAAATTAAGTTAAGAATGTTCTTTTTAAACTTATATGGAAGGTGCGGCTGTTTTCCACTATTATAACATCATTAAATCTTCCCGTACGATCTTATAAGAATATTTTCAAAAATAAATGTATTCTTTTATAATTATGCGACTTTAAAATGGTTTCAAAATAGAAATAGGTATTTCTTTCAAATAGTTTTCATTTCATCTATGTCAACATCTTTTGATGGATTTTAAACATGTTTGAAGTATATTTATTATGATACAAATCTTCCATATTGTATTTAAGGTTTTTTGATTTGTTTGACAGTGGATATGTTCTTTTTGTAGCTTTCATTGTTTATGGATATAGTATTGAAATTTCATATGCTAGATTTAATATAGATGTTTATGTTATTTTTAAACCTTTTCAAATGAGGAATGCATAAGACTTAGTAAGTCATGGGTGGAGCCCACTATATCTCCACGATGCATCGGTAGGTCCCATTAGACAAACTATTGTCTCGTAACAAGTCCTTAACAATATATTATTGGTAGTCTTAGCACGAGGCCTTGGCAATGTGGTTTTGAAGTCTGTCATTATGAATTCCATCATTATTAAATTGGATGTTGATATTATATGTGATTCTTCAACTAGTAGAATATCAATGTGAATAAGTAAATGGAATTATTTGATTTATCATTTCCATGTTATGATAATGTTTGTGTTTAAAATGATTGTGTTTTAGTCTTAAACATTTCCTAAAATGGTTATGTTTATTTATAAATTTTTCTGATATATTTTTATCCTTACAGAGAATTTGAACTCACCCCTTTCTATGTTTTATTTTTCCAATAATTCAAGGAAGTATATTATGATTGACCAGCATGGATACTCTAATGGATATTAATGTGGACAATGGAGACAATTTTGTTGTTGTTTTTCATTTTATAATGTAACGTAAATCATATGAATGTATCTAGTACTTACAAGGCTACTAAACTGATTTGTCTTTTAGGATTTGATCCCTTCTATCATGCCAATGTTATGTAATAATTTAGATACTCGAGGAAACTATGGTTGGGGCCTTACAGTTGGTATTAGAGGAAGTTTAGTACAGACCCTAGAAGTTAGATTTAGAAAATATCTGATTATATAACATTACCCTAATATATAATTTTGGATAAGTATAAAATCACTTCCTAGAATTTTGGTAATTTAGAGATTTTGTGTGTTTTACAAACAATACATCCCTATCTAGATATGAGCAGGTAGTGGCGGCTTTGGCACATATATATCAAGGAGTGAAAAATATGACAAGGAGTTTCAAGCTTGACCTGGGGTATCATGGTACGTGACAATTTTCCAAGTTGTACTCTTTATTACGACACTCCCGGTGGATATTATTAGGATAATTCACATTTTTGTTACAAACCATTCTGAAGGATTTACGCGTATATACCTCCTCAAAGAATTTTTTTTTATGATTATGGATTATACCCACAACTGTTCAATTTATGTTAAGTGTTTTAATGGTTGGAATTATGTATTGCGATTTATAAACTAATCTTGTGTATTTGTAATTTTTTGAAATGGAAACCATATCAACGCACGTAAACCATGTAGGGATTTCCCTCCTACTAAAAATAATAATTTTGGAGCGGGTGATGCTAATGGTGCTGACTAGCTAATCACCATATTAAAACAACTCACTCAGGTTATGAATAATAACCATTCCCGTATGAAAAACCCTGATCCAAAATGTAGGGGATCAATGTTAGGACGCTACATGAGGAAAAAATAGAAACATTCAATGGGTGTAAAAATCCATTGGTAGCCAAGAAATGGATAAGTTCCTTAGAGAAAATATTTCATGCATAGGGGAGTAGCGAAAGGTAAAAATATGTCATGACAGTTTGTCGCATCACAGGTGATACAGATCAATGGTGGTCATTAATCCTAAACAAAAATTAATATTAAAAGTATCAAACATTTAATGGAGGGAGTTTAAATATATTTTCTTAGAAAAATACTCTCCTAATGACCATTGAGCAGATATAGAATGACAGTTTCTGAGTCTGAGGATGAATGTGGATGAGAATGTTGCAAAGTATGAGGCTAAATTTACAAGGATAAAAATGCATGAAACAAATTATATACATAATACAAGGGGTAAGATGGGTCGATTATTTTATGGGTTAAAACAATTTCTCCATCGAGCATTAGTCTCATAATCCTTCTCATTGTATGAAGATATTGTCTTGTGTGCTATAAAGACAGAAAAACAATTCTCTATGTCTTAGGACATTAAAGAAAAACAAGTGAAGAAGAGATATGTTGTATACAAGGGAAATGGAAATAAGGTAAAGATGGGAAAAGTTGAATATCTATCCTTCAATAAATTTGTTAAGAAACACAATATTACATGCCTTAATGGAAAGTGAGTCTATTATAAGTCTGGAGAAAAAGACCACTAAACTCGTGACTGTAAGGGAAAGAAAGAGGCAGCCAATGTTGAATGCTACAGTTCTAAAGAAATAGGGCGTTATGAAAATGAAAATTTTAAGCATCAAGGAAACATAACACAAAAAAGGCCAAGGGATCAAGACCAATCTTATGTGATCACTACTGCAGAGGTTCAAACTTTGGAATTTGTGGTGGTATGTAATTTAATGGTTTCCTCATGTTTAGAAAATGCATTATTTTATTCTGGATCATCACATAGTTTCATATCTTCCCAGTTTTCATAGAAAATTATATATTTCCAATCTGATTTAACAAAGGATATTTAAGTAAAAACTTTTAATTGAAGTATAATTCCAATAATATTTTGTGAATTAGTTCCCATTAGGGAATATAAATGTTCTTCTTCCACTGATCTTGTCATCATACCATTGATCGAATTTGATATAAACCTTAGTATGGATTATCTGTCATACCATGATGTGAAAATTTATTGTATGAAGGAGGTTAAATTTTTTGATGATGATATAGAGTACCTTATTTTTAAAGCAGAAAAATCACCATCTAATTCTTATCTAGATACTCCCCTAGTAGCTCTACTAAATTCAATTATCGGGGAGGAAGATACTAAAATAAATATGTGTGAAGCAAGTAATTTTAAAATAGAGGACATACCTATAGTGAATGAATATGTTGATGTGTTTCTATAGAATATCCCTGGACATCCTACAGAATGGTAAATTGAGTTTTCCATTGATTTAATTCCTGGTTCAAGGCCCATATCAAAGACCCATTATAGAATAACCATTGTGGAATTAGTGGAACTAAATAATCAAATAGATGCATTGAGTAATACAGGATTTATTCGTCCCACTGTTTCTCCATGGGGAGCACATGTTTTTTATTAATAAGAAACATGGATCTGTGAGGTTGTGCATTTACTATAGGGAGATTGATGGTATAATAATAAATAAAAATTATCCCCTACCTCACATTAATGATTTATTTGATAAAAATCATACAGTTCAATATTTTACAAGTATTGAACTTCGATCTGAATATCATATGTTATGCATGATGAAAGAAGACATTCTATAGATAGCATTTCAATCTAGGTATGAGAATTATAAGTTAAGATTAATACCTTTTGGACTGACTAATTCTCCATCTAGTTCATGGATCTAATGAACAGAGTGTTCAAGGAATATCTTCATGAAATTGTACTGGTATTTATTGATGATATCATAGTATACTCCAAAATCTATAAAGATTATGAAAATCACTGACACATTATTATAAAGACTCTAAGAAGAAATGAATAATATGGGATGTTTAACAAGTGTGAATTTTTTTCTTCAAGATATTTCTTTTCTTGGCTAAATTTCCTCTTAGGATGGAATCTATGTTGATCCTTTTAAGAGAATAGAAATGCAAGAATGGCCAGCACCGATGAGTATAACTGAGTTACATAGTTTTATTGGTTTAGTAGGTTATTATAGATGCTTCATCACTAATTTTTCCCGATTGGAAAACACATTAACCATGCTCACACGTAAAGGGGTTAAATTTATTTGGACAAAAGAGTGTGAAAAATGTTTCGACGAACTGAAGAGAAGATTAGTAAATGCTTCTATACTATCACTACCATCGGGGAATGATTGTTTGGTTATTTAGAGTGATGCTTCAATAAAAGGAATTGGTTGTTTCATTTGGAAGAATGATAGAGTTATTTTATATGCATCACGGTAACTAAAAATTCCAGAAAAAAACTATCCCACTCATGATCTTGAGCTAGAATCTGTAATATTGGATTTCAAGATATGAATACACTATCTCTATGGTGAAAATGAGAGATATATACTGTTCACATGAGTTAGAAGTATATTTTCTCAAATAAATAACTCAACATGAGGCAATGATGTTGTCTTGAACTACTCAAAGATTATGATTGCACTATAAAATACTACTCGAGGAAGGCACATATGGTGGTGGATGCTATGAGCATAAAGGATCCTGGATGTTTGAACAAGATCAGAGTAAAAAAGGGATCCAATGTTCATGGTTCATGTAAATATTGATATGTAAATAACCATTAAAGATGAAACATCAATACCTTTTCAAATGGTTTTTAAACCATTTTTACTAGATAGGACAATGAGTTCTCAGATAGATGATAAAGAGTTCCAAAAAAAGATTAATGATGTGAATGATGGGAGATTGATTGACATCATATATGCAGATGGAATTTTGAAATTTGGGGTGAGGCTTTGTGATCCTAACATAACTGATCTAAAAATGGAATTGTTGGATGATACTCATAGCTCCAATTTATTTATAAACCTTTGGAGAACCAAGATGTATAGAGAAATGAAGGAACATTTTTGGTTGGACAACATGAAGAGAGATATTGTTTATTTTGTGTCAAGATTTATGGTTTTCCAACAACTAAAAGCTGGAAGGAAACATCATGGAGGAGTCATGAATCCTCTTCCTGAACCTTAGTGGAAATATAAAAATATTAAGATGGAATTTGTCATGGGGCTAGAAAAGACTCTAGAAGGAATGATGCAATATGGGTCACTATTGGTCATCTTATCTAGTCATCACATTTTCATGCTATAAGAGATGATTTACCACTTGAATATCTAGAAAGACTATATATTAATGAAGTTGTAAAACTCTATATGGTGTACCCCTATCGATTGTTTATGATATTGATCCTCATTTTACATCATGATTTGGGAAAAGTCTTCTGAAGGCCTTGGATACTGAACATCGTTTGAGCACTGCCTACCACCCTCAAACTGATGGAAAATCAGAATGGACTATTCAAAGCATAGAATACATGTTTATATATTTCTCAAATGAATTTCTAGGTACTTGGGATCAGTATTTACCACTTGTATAATTTTCTATAACAATAGATTTCATTCAAGTATTCAAATGGCACCATATGAAGAGTTATATTGAATGAGATGCCGCACACCAACATTATGGGATGATATTTGGTGAAAGAATACTTGTAGGCCCAGAACATGTTGAGGAAAAAATGGAAAAGGTGCAGATTATCCAAACCCACATCAAAGCAGATCAATGTAGGAAAACAGGCTATGTCGATAATCAGAGGAAGGATTTAGAATATCAAGTAAAACATCATGTTTTCATGAAGTTATCGTCATGGTAGGGTGTTATATGATTCAGTAAGAAGGGATAATTGTGTCCCAGGTACATCGGACTATTAAAAATTCTAGAAAGAATTGGTGTTGTTTCTTCTCGTTTAAAAATGTCTCCAAATCTCTCTATTGTTCATGATGTATTCCACATATCACTATTGAGAAAATACATACCCGGCCAAACACATGTACTCAATTAGAATGAAATAGAACTGGAACCCAACCTGTCTTATTGCGATGATCCTTTTATAATTCCTGATACCAGAGAACAAGTGATGAGAAATTAGAGGACTCTTCTAGAAAATGTTTTATCGAGAAACAATAAGATGGTAGAGGCAATGTGGGAACCTGAATAACTTATGATGAGGAACCACCCGAATCATCTTATGCAGTAATATTCTAGAAATATCGATGATAAAAAAAATTTAATGAGAGGAGAATGTAACACCCCAAACTTCTACAGTATGTTTCTTTTTGAATAATGTAGTAGCTTGCATTGTATGAAACATGGAGTTTTAACAAACAATGACCAGTCAAACTATCCATTAAGAATAGTAATACCCACTCTTTGAATTTTTTTAAATTTTAATTTTCAAAATGGACATTGTTTTTTGATTCGGAATATCAAAATTATCTTATGAAGAATTTTCGGTAATTTTATAAAAACATTCAATTTTTTATGAATAGTGAAAAACACTATGTTATTGTTTAAATTTAAATTTTATTTAAATAAATTGTTATTTTAATTTTTAATTTATATTAGTCAAAAATAGATACATAATACTTATATATGATCAATTAAATTCATTGATGTCATTTTATAATAAATATATATATATATATATATATAATTTTATTGAACTTTTCACCTTGTTTTACCCACCTCCATAGAGAATTTAAAAAATTGCATAAAAAATAATATTACCGCTTCTGTGACATGAAATTCATAATTATGAGAGACAAGGTTAACATCAGTATGTAAAATGGTGTTCAATAAGATGAAAATATTTTTTTTGAATAGTAACTTTTGACTTATATTTACCATAGATAAAAATGAATTGGGTTATTAAAGGTAAAAATGATTCTATAATTACTGTAAAATATTTACTAATTCTATTGGACAAGTAAAATTCATCCGAAAAAAACCTTATGAAAAATATATGATCCTTTTGGTCCACATGGATTAGATTATGATATTTATTGTTATTTTATTTATTGTAGAGTTAGAATTGTTAAATTCAATATTTAATAACAAAACCATTTTTAATAATGGGTTAAACACAATATAATTTCGAATATAATTATTAATTAGAAAGCTAAAAATATTTCTTACATTATAATATTTTATTTATAATTTTTAGACATTAAATAATTTAATTTCTTTATGACACAATGATGATGAAGTAATTAACTTATTAATGAAATATTAAAATTATTTATGTTATAAATATCCAAATAAATGTAAATTCAGACTTATGATAAATTACACTAATTTTATATGTTAATATGACATGTTAGAATTGATTTAATAAATTTTATTATAAGCGATAAAGTTCTTATATATTTAGAAAAAATCTAATACTAAATAGTGTCAAAAAATACATAATTGAGTTTTTAAAACAAATACTATATTTTAAACTGATATAATATTCAAGAAAATCTAAGGTTTGCCAAAGCACATATATATGGTTATATAAATTAATAATTAACCACTTGGGATTTTCTTGCTTTCATATAGTATTTTTAATAACCATATAATATAAAAATATCAGAACACATGGTGAATGTCAGACGATGTTACAAAGAGATAAATCTAAAAGATAAGGTTAATATGGTGACCTAAACCTGTATAAAACCTATTGGTTTATATTTTTTTGACCCATGACCACCTTATCCTCTAAATTAATCATTTCAGAGCAATTATAAACCGAAAATAATTTTATAATAAAATAATATTTTATGTTTTTCCTAAAGTGAGCCTCACATCTCTTATAAAAGGGTACTTCCCCTTCTCTTAATTTCACACCTCAAAATCCATTTGGATCAGTCAAACCCATCCCAAATACCTTTCCAACATCCCTAAATTTAAAATATTGGTCTTAAATTGATCATATATCTAACTTATGGGGACATTTTTATCAACTCAAAAAGAAACACATGAAGAATAGGTAACAATTTCACCACCCCCTTTCATGTTTTTTTCTATTCCACTTCCTCTATCATTTTGACTCTATAACAAAACAATAAATCTCGTAACTTCTATATAAAATGATGCTATTATAAATATGGTACAACAATATTCATTATTCTATCCATCCTATAAATGACAAAGTCACCATATGTTCATACGTATAACTTACCGTCTCCACGTCATGGTGTAGTCTGTTATTCAAACACATCATTTTTTGGATGGGTATAATAATGCGTATAAATGATGTAAATAATAATTATAAAATGTTAATGATTCCGTATATTTGATATACCATCCAATTACATATTATTTCACCCTCAATATAATGATATTATCTCATGTGCGTACGTACGCATTACTGTCTCCACGAACTCGATGAGATTCATTCCCCATCGTAATCATTCAAGAATAATTTTCATTTTATGAATAAAAATTATTTTTAAGAATATGGTATCATTCTAGATATGAATAAAATGCATCCCATTCATAAAAAACATGTATAATGTAATTTCATGGTTTCAGAAATCACCCAGAGGTGCCCCGGACCCGGTTGGTCAGATGGCCTCAATCACATTTCCCCGATTGCCAGAGGCGGCCGACTTTCAGCAAGGGCCATGGGTGTGTTAGCGAGGAAACTATGACCTAATTGGTAGAGTAACCAAATAAAAGTAAAACTTATAGCAATAGCAGAATTAGAAAACATGAAATAGGTAAACAATGGAATTAATAATCAATTAGAGCGTGGACACACACACACACACGGACACACGGACACACACACACACACAGATATATTTATATGATGCATGATACTAAAGTCTAGGAAATCCTCCAGGAAATTCACAATGTTGTAATACAATTCTAAACCAATGTACAACGCAAAACAGATAAAACACTCCACAGTATCGTAATCCCCATCTTAGTCACAAGACCCCTAGATCCACAACAATCTAGTACCTAGTGTAGAAGGGCGCATGCCCTTATCTATACCTACTGAAATTTTATCGTTTTGGGCCCAAAATCATGACCCAAACAGGGTGTGAAACTGAATCCTAGTAGTAAACCACCCAAAGATTTGTTCCTAATAGTCAGTGAATATATATGGTAGGCTATAATCAAAATGAAGCAGTAAAAAAGGAAGTACACTAAAGTAAACAATCCTATAGTTTAAAACACATTCAGTGAATTGATAACAAGTAAGAAGATAATCATAAGAAGGGAACCCTCTGGGATGTACTCACAGCCTAACCCCTCTAGTCCAACCAAAACGACACAAGAAACCATCTTGGAAGTACACACAGTCTAACCCCTCCAATTCACCTTTTGCACAGACTCTCTGAGGATTCACTCAACATTAATTCCCCCTAAAGTCTCATACATGTAACTAGAAGGTGTTTTGGGGAAGCACCCAAAGTACAATTCCCCCCGTGTCCCGCATCGATGAACTATAGAAACTCTGAGGATGCACTTACATCCATTACCCCTATGGTCTCCCATCGTAACAGTAAACCTAAACTCTGGAGAAGACCTCAACATCCATTCTCCCTATGGTCTACAAAACTAGGTTCTCAATGCTCTGTGTAAGTTAATCGAACAAAGTGATATATAATAGACAATGTATACCTCAATAACTAATTTTTTAAATAGTCTAAAACATAAGATAATGTCAGATAAATAACATAACTACATCCTTTCTTCATTAGAAATGGAAAGCAACCAGCCTAACAGGCTAACCATGAACCAACGGTCATAAACAAAACAATCCTGGGAAACTCATGTAACGCCCCAACCCCAGAAGCTTGGATTCGTTGCATTATTAAGTATCATTGGCATGATCACAAAAGATCAAGTCTCGAAGGACCTATTAGTTTTGTAGCCATGGAAGTACTAGATAAATTCATAAGGTTGACATTACATCATAAAATGGGAAACTACAACAACATTTTTTCATAAGACAACAGTGAGATCCCCTAGACTATCCTTACACTTCATTAATAATATAATTCTTTGCATCTTGGAAAAAATAAAACATAGAAAGGGGTGAGCTTAGATTCTCAGTAAGGATTACAATATAGCATAAACATTCATAAATAAGCCGAAACATTTAAGGAAATGTATAAAACAAAAAAAAATCTTTTTCAACCTAAACATCATCATAATATGGAAAATATAAATCCAAATAATTCCATATACATTCTAACATAAATATTTGACATGCCAAATTATCACATTAAATATCAGGATCCACTTTCATAATTATGGAATGCATAATGCCAGACTACATAACCACATAGTCAAGGCCTTGTGCCAAGACTACAAATAAGATTTTGTCAAGGCCTTGTTCCAAGACACTAGTTTGTCTAATGAGACCTACTGATGCATCGAGAAGATATATCGGGTTCCACACGTCACTTACTATGTCCAATGTATCCCTCATATGAAAACTTTTAAACATTAAATAAACATTCCTATTAGAACTAGCATAAAAATGTCAATACATTATCCATAAACCATGAATGGTAGGAAAATAACACATCCATTTTAAAACAAATCACAAAACCATAAATATTAAGTGGAATATTTGTATCATAATAAATCAACTTCAAACAATATTACAATCCATTAAAGGATACTGACATATATGAAATCAAAACTGTTTGAGAGAAATATATATTTCTATTTTGAAATCATTTAAAAGTTGTGTAATTATAATAGAAAAAATTTATTTTAGAAATATTTTTATAAGGTTGTAAGTGAAGCTTCGACGATGTTATAATTGAGGAATATAGCTACACCCACCGTATAAGTTAAAAAAACATTCTTACCTTAATTTTTTCAAAATGGTCATAAGGTTCATTGTTTGGAAAATGACGAAAAGAATCCTTTCAACAAATTTTATAAAAGTCAAAAGAGGTTATAAATGACTTTAACCTATATTATAGTAAATATTACACATGTTTTGGAATATATTTTTAAGAAACATGGTTGTGGATGATAAAGAGGTCCTAGAAGATACTTACGTAAAAACAACCTTTAATAATAAAGAGGTTGTGAAATTATCCCTTACCTTGTACATTTCTTTCGTCGAGGGTAGGTTAACCTCCTATATAATGGTGAAATAATTGTTATTAAATTATACAAGAACCTTATACAATAATATGATATCATATATGATATTCAAATATTGATTTGTTGATGATATTTTAGTAGTATCATCATTTTGGTTGTTAACTGATTTGTTTTACTTTATAAGCTTAGTTACGTAAGCCATGATTGTTATTGATAGAGTTGATTTGATTCATATCCAGAATGATATCAATTTCATTAAATATTATTCTTAATCATCACATGAAAATTATTCTTGAATGATTACGATGGGGAATGAATCCAATCACGTTCATTGGGACAGTAATCCGTACGTACGAACGAGTGATAATATAATTCAATTGTAATTAAAATCATAAGTTAATAGATGGTATATAATATATAAAAAATTATTAACATGTTAGATCTAATATTTAAATCAATTATACATCATTATTATAACCATCCAAATAATAATGTATTGAATAACAACTACACCATGACGTCGAGAAGGTAAGTCGTACATATGCACGTATGGTGACATGTGATTCATAGGATGGATAACATAATGAATAGGGTTGTTCCATTTTTATAATAACAACATTGTATATAGAATATATTTGAGTTATGATTTTATAATGGAAACAATAATGAAAGAGGAAGTGGATGAAGAAAATAACTTCAAAGAGGTGGGGAGATATTTACCTCTTCTTCAAGTTCTTCCTTTTGATTTGACCAAAAGGGCTCCATTGGATGGCTATATGCTCAAACTAAGGCCTATAAGATAAAGGTAGGATAGTTGGGATAATATTTGGGTTGGGGTTGGCCGATTCAAATGACTTTGAAGGTGTGAATTTGAGAGAAGGGGACGCGCCCTTTTATAAGATGGGTGAGGGGAACCTTAGGAAATGATTGAAATATTATTTTATAATATAATCACGATCAGTTTCTAATAGCTCCAAAATAAATTATATAAAGTATAAGGTGGGGATTATTCTAAAATAACATAATAAATAGGTTTTAGACAGATTTGGGTCACTATATTAACCTTATCTTTTAGATTTAACTGTAAGTTGAATAGTTTTACACTTACAATGTCTCTTTGTATTTTTATACTATACGGTTAATAAACAAAATATAAACATCCAAGCGATCCCCAAGTGGTTAATTAATGACATATATAATATTATTTAATCCCTTTGGACAAACCCTACATTTTTAGGAATAGACGACAAATTAATAATATAATATGTTTTTAAAAAACCCTTTTATGTCAATTTTGACACTATTTGGTATTTTGTTTTTTAAAAATTCTTAAAAGGATTATTACTTCTAAAAAATTAATTTAATAAACCATAACATGTCATATTAACATATAAAATTATTGTAATTAATAAAAAGTTTCAAATTACATTTATTTGAGTATTTATAATATCAATTATTTTAATATTTGTTTAATATGGTAATTACTACATCATAATTGTGTCCTAAATAAATTATTATATGTAATGTCTAAAAATTATAAATAAAATACCATTATGTAGGAAATATCTTTATCTTTCTAAGTAATATTTATAGTAGAATTTATATTATATATAACTTTATATTAAAAATGGTTAGATATTAAACTTTGATTTTAATACTTTTAACTCTACTTTTAATTAAATAATAATAAATGTCCTAATCTAATCCAAGTGGACCTAAATGATCATATTTTATTCATAAGGTTGTTTTTGGTCGAATTCACTTATCCAAAAGAATTAGGACATGTGTTATGGTAATAATAATATCATTTTTAACCTTAATTTCCCAATTTACCTTTAACTGTGATAAATAAAAGTAAAACGTTACTATTCACCAAAAACATTTCTGTATTATTGAACCGAATTTTACATACTTATATCAAATATGTCTCTCATATTTTTGATATTAAACTCATAGAAGCGGTAAAATTAATTTTAATACAAAATGGAAAATTCTCCTAGGAGGTGGGTGAAAGATAGTAAAATGTTTAATAAAATTGTTATTTATCTAAAATTATTATAAAATGTCTCCAATACATTACATTGAACATATATAGGTATTATGTATCGATTTTGACCTAAAATAAATTTTAAAAAAATAAATATATATTTAAATAAAAACACAGTTTTGAACAATGACTCAGTGTTTTTCACTATTCATCAAAACTTGAATGTTTTCAGAAAATTACCAAAAATTCACCCTAAGCTAATTTCAATATTCCAATTCAAAAAATGTAATCCATTTTAAAATATGAAATTTATAAAATTTTAAAAAGTGGGTATTACTATTCATAACGGCTAGTTTTACGTGGTGTGTTAGAATCTGGAAGTTTCGTACAACACACGCCATTGTATTATTCAAAAGGAAATATACTATGGAGTCTTTTAGTGTTACATTCTCCCCTCCTTCAAATAATTTTGTCCTCAAAATTTCTAGAATATTACTATATAATAAGATTTGGGTGGTCCTTCATCATATGTTCATCGAGTTCCCATGTTGCCTCTTCCATCTTATGGTTTCTCCATAATACATTTACTAGACGAGTCATCCGATTTCTCAGCAGTTGTTCTCTTATATCAAGAAACTTGACAGGGTGTTCTCAATAAGACATATCGGGTTCCAGTTCTAATTCCTCATAGGTGAGTACATGTGTGGGGTCGGGCATGTATTTTCTCAACAGTGATATGTGGAACACATTGTGAACTTTGCAGAGACTTGGCATCATTGACAAATGGTAAGTTACAACCCCAATTTGTTCTATAATTTAAAAAGGTCATGTGTACATGGGACTTAATTTTACCTTCTTACTAAAACCTATAACACCCTTACATTGAGATACCATCAAGATAACATTATCTCCTACCTGAAATTCCATATGCTTCTTTCAGTTATCAACATAGATCTTCTGCCTACTTTGAGCTTCTTTGATGTGGGTTTGGATTACCTTTACATTTTCCATCATTTCCTCGACAATTTCTGGGCCTCTGTGTTTTTTTTTCACTAACATTATCCCAATAGGTTGGTGGGGGACGTCTATTTTTTTATAACGCTTCATATGGTTCCATATGAATACTTCAATGGAAGCTATTATTATAAGAAAAATCTACAAGAGGTAAATATTGATCCCTCAGACCTTGAATGTCTACTGAGCATGATCTCAACATGTCTTCTAAGGATTTTATAGTTTGTTCTGATTGTCCATCTTTTTGGGGGTGGTAGGCAGTGGTCAAGTGAAGTTCAATATCCAGGGCTTTTTGATGACCTTTCCAGAATAATGATGTAAAATGTGGATCACGATCAAAATCAATCAATGGGGGTACTCCATGAAGTTTCAAAACTCCATTAATATATAGTCATTCTGGATGATCAAGTGGTAAATATTCTCTTATAGAAGGGAAATTTGTTGACTTGGTAAGACGATCAACAATGAACCATATTTCCTCGTTCCTTCTAGGATTCTTTGGTAGTCCTATGATAAAGTCCATCGAAATATTATCCCATTTACACTCAGGTATTTGAAGAGGTTGCATGACTCCTCTAGGCTATTTCTTTCCAGTTTTCACTTGTTGTCAAACCATACATATTGACACAAAATCATCAATATCCCTCTTCATGTTTCCCACCAAAAATTTTCTTTCAATTTACTATATAGCTTAGTACCACTATGGTGTATTGAGAAATTGGAACTATGTGAATCATCCAACATTTGCTTTTTAGATCAGGTATATCGACAACATAAAGTGTCTTCCCAAAGATCAAAATTCCATCTTCATACAAATAGTTAATCTATCTTCCATCATTCACATCTTTAATCATATTTTGAAACTCTTCATCATCGGGTTGATAACTCTTTATTTGTTTATAATAAATATTATTTGGAAACCATTTGAAAATGTTTTCATGTTTCACCTTCCAGGGTTATCCCCATGTCCAACATTACAAGATCCTTGTATATAAGATCCTTTTCGACTGTAATCGTGTTCATAACTCCATCATTATTTCTTCTTAATGCATCTTCAATTTTATATTACTTTCCCAAGTGGTAGTTTATGGTGTAATCATAATCCTAGAGTAGTTCAAGACATATGATTTTCTTCATGTTTAGTTCTTTCTGTGAGAAAATATAGCTCAAAGTATTGTGATCTGTATATATCTAACATTTTTCACCATAGAGATAATTTATCCTTATTTTGAAAGAATATATTACATATGTTAATTTGAGATCAGGAGTAGGATAGTTTTGCTCATGAATTTTCAGTTGTCTTGATGCATAGGAAATAACCCTATCATTCTGCATAAGGACGCAACCAATTCCTTTCTTTGATGCAACACTATAAATAACAAACTAATCATTCCCCGGTGGTAGAGTCATGATAAGAGCATTAAATAATCTTCTCTTCAGTTATTCAAAACATTCTTCAAACTCTTTTGTCCAAACAAATTTAAACCCTTTACGTGTGAGATTTTTTAATGGGTTATCCAACTGGGAAAAATTCTTGAAGAAATGTCGATAATAACATGATAAACCAATAAAACTGTGTACCTTAGTTACACTCATTACTTCTGGCCATTCATGGATTTCCTTGGTCTTAAAAGGATCAACAGAAAATCCATCCGTAGAGACAATATGGTCGTGAAAAGAAATATTATGAATATAGAATTCACACATTCTAAAATTTACATATAATTCATGACTTCGAAGTGTCTTTAGAATAATGTTCAAGTGATTTTCATGATCTTCATAGATTTTGGATAATACCAATATATCATCTATAAATAACACTATAAAGTCATCAAGATATTCCTGGAAAACTCTATTCATTAGATCTATGAAAAAAGATGGTGCATTAGTAAATCCAAAAGGAATTACTGTAAACTTGTAATGCTCATACATGGTTCGAAATGCTGTTTTCGGAATGTATTCCTTCTCCACACACAACTGATGATATCTTGATCGAAGGTCAGTCTTTGAAAAGTATTGAGCTCCATGAAGTTGGTTGAATAAAACATCAATGTGACGTAGCAGATACTAGTTCTTTATTGTTATAGCATTGATCTACCTATTGTCAATGCACAAACTCATAGATCCATGTTTCTTCTTAACAAAAAGAATAGGGGCTCCCCATGGAGAAACACTAGGGTGAATAAATCCCTGATTACTCAATTTCTATTATTGTTTCTATGGTTCCACTAATTCCACATTGGCCATTCTATATGAAGTCTTCCATATGGGCCTTGAACTAGGAATTAAGTAAATGGAAATCTCAATTTCTCATTCTGGAGGATGTCCATGTAAATCTTCTGGAATCACATCAATATATTCATTCACAATAGGTACATCGTCTATTTGAAAATTCTTTTCCTCACCCTCAGATATTCCATACTCTTCCTCCCAAATAATTAAATTTAGTTGAGCTACTGGTGGTGGATCTGGATAATAATTATGTGGTGACGTTTCTATTCCAAAGATAAGGTGTTCATTATCATAATCATCAAAAATTATAACCTCGTTCTTCTTACAATAAATATTCGCATCATGGTCTGAAAGCCAATCAATACAGAGGATTATATCAAATTCAATCAGGGGTAGGATGATAAGTTCTGCAGCTAAATAATATTTATATTCCTTAATGGGAACTGATTTACAAAACGTTGTTGCAATGATACTTCCGTTAACGGTTTTGAATATCAACTCCCATGTTAAATCAAATTGGCAATATCTTATTTCCATAGCAAACTGGGAAGATATGAAATAATGCGATGATACAAAAATCAAATAATTCATTGTCTAAACTTGAGGAAACCATTAAATTACCTTCCAACACGTCTTTCAGAACATCAACCTTAGTAGTAGTGATAACATAAGCTTGGCCTCGATTCCTTGGCCTTTTTGGAGTTAAGTTCCCCTAATTATTAGGACATTTTTTTTCATAATGTTCCATTTCCCTACAATTGTAGCATTCAACATCAACATCATGTTTCAACCCCTTGCAATCAAGAGCTTGGTGGCAATTTTCACCACACATGTAACAGACTTCCATTCCCTTCAGACAAGTACCAGGGTGTTACTTCCCACATTTACTACATGATGGATATTCAAATTTTATTTTCTTCCCCTTATTTACATTTCCAAAGTTTTCAGCAGATCTCTTCATCTCTTTCTTTTCTTTAAAGTCGTATGACTTAGAGAATTCTTTTTCTGTCTTGATAGCACATGAGAAAATATCTACATACGACGAGAAGGATTGTGAGACTAATTCTCGACTAATAAATGGTTTTAACCCATTAATGAAACGATTAATATTACTTCATGTGTTACGTATATAATCTGCATCATTCCTTATTATCCTCGTAAAGTTAGCTTCATTCTTTGCGACATTCGCATCATTCATTTTCCTCAAACTCAGAACTTGTCTTTCCATATCCACTTGATGGCCAGGAGGAAGATAATTTTCTATGAAAATCTTTTTAAACTCCCTCCATTCCATATTTGATACGTCATCATCTTCCTTTGTGTTTTGAATTAATGACCACCCTTGATTTGCATCTTCCATTAGGTGATAAACTGCCATAATAACTTTTTCCCTTTTTATACTCCCCAAACAATGAAATATTTTCTCAAAGGAACTTATTCATTGCTCATTTACTAATGGATTTGTACCCCAATTGAATTTTGGTGGTTTTTTCATCATAAATAGATCTAACATTGATCCTCCACAATGCGGATCAGGGTTCTCTATAAGGGTACGGTTATTATTCATAACGTGAGTGAGTTTTCATAGTATAGTGATAAGCTGATCAGCACCAGTTGTATCACCAGCTCCACTGTAATTATCTTGAGTTGGAGGGAAATCCCTTCAAGGAGTGTGCGCATTGATATGGTTTCCATTTCTTCTACTAGTCTCCATTTCTAAACAATGTCATACACTATATTATTTTATGATTCAAAATACATAATTCAAAAATTATAACATACATAATATAAATTGTACATTTTATGGATACAATCCATAATTATAAAAAAAAATTCGTTGACATGGTATTTACACATAAATACTTCATAATGGTATGAAAAGAAAATGTGGATTATCATAATCATATCCCCTGGGTGTGTTGTAACCAAGAGTGCAACAAGCCCCATTTTCGTGCACCAGTTCCCGTTCGAGTCTAGCTCAAAGCGGTGTTTTGAGGTTTTACCCCTAGGTACATCTGTGCCAGAGCATCTTCTATCTACATGTATCCAGACACCGATGTATTTCTTGTAAAACCCACAAAATTTCCATAGTACCAAATTTCTAGGATGTTCTTCTATATTAATCCTCATAGTCTATCTTAGGATAATGTGCTCTAATCAGAGTTTTTCTAAATCCACCTTCCACGGTTTGTACTAAAATTCCTCTGATACCAACTGTAACACCCCTACCCAAGAAGCCCAAGGTCAGTGCATTATTACATATCATTGGGATGATCAGAAAAGATCAAGTCTGGAAAGACCGATTACTTTTGATGCCTATGAAGTAATAGAACCATTCATAAGGATTACATTACATCATAAAATGGAAAACTACAACACCATTGTTTCCATAGACAACACTGAGATCCAATAGGATATCCCTACCTGTCAGTCATAATATACTTCTTCGCATTCTAGAAAAAATAAAACATAGAAAGGGGTGAGCTCAGATGCTCAGTAAGGATAACAATATAGCAGAAACATTCATAAATAAGCATAAACATTTAAGGAAATTTATAAAACTAAAACAAAAGACTTTTCAACATAAACATCATCATAATATGGAAAATATAAATCAATATAATTCCATTTACATACAAACATTGATATTTTACTTGTCGTATAATCACATGCAATATCAATAGCCACATTCATAATGATGGAATGCTTAAGGCCATAATTCATAACCACATATTCAAGTCCTGGTTCCAAGACTACAAATAAAATTTTTTCAAGGTCTTGTGCCAGGACACTAGTTTGTCTCATGATACCTACCGATGCATCGAGGAGCTATATCAAGCACCAACGGTCACTTACTAACTCTAATGCATTCCTCATATTAAATGTTTTAAACATAACATAAACATTCGTATTAAAACTAGCATAAAAAATGTCAATACATTATCCATAAACCGGGAATTGTAGAAAAATAACACATACATAGTCAAATATATAACAAAACATTAAATACAAAATTGAAGATTTGTATCATAATAAATCAACTTCAAACAAGATTAAAATCTGTTAAAGGATGTTGACATAAATGATATCAAAACTGTTTGAGGGAAATATATCGTTCTATTTTGAAATCATTTAACAGTAATGTAATTATAATTGAAAAACTTTATTTTGAAAATATCTTTATATGCTTATAAGGGAATCTTCAAAAATATTATAATGGTGGAATATAGCCACACCCGCCGTATAAGTTAAAAAAACATTCTTACCTTAATTTTGTTGAAATGGTCATAAGGTACCTTGTTTTGAAAACGATGGAAGGATTCCTTTCAACCCATTTTATAAAAGTCAAACAAGGGTATAAATGACATTAACCCATAGTCTAGTAAACATTATAAATTTTTTGGAAAACATTTTTAAGAAACATGGATGTTGATGAAAAAGAGGATCAAGTTGATACTTACGTAAAAACAACCTTGTATAATAAAGAGGATGTAAAATTAACCCCTAACTTGTACTTTTACTTGGTCGAACGTAGGTTAACCTCCTGTATATTGGTGAAATAATAGTTTCTAAAATATAGAAGAACCATATATATTCATATAATATCATATATGATCTTCCAATTTTGATTTTTTAATGATATTTTAGTAGTATCATCATTTCTGTTGTTAACTGATTCGTTTTCATTAATATTATTATTTACGTAAGCCATGATTATTATGGATAGAGTGCATTTGATTCATACACAAAATGATATTAAGTTATTTAAATATTATTTTTAATTATCACCAGAAAATTATTCTTGAATTATTTCAATGGGGAATGAATCTCATCACGTTTATGGAGACGGTAATCCTTATGTACGCACGAGCAACAATATCAATATTTTGAAATTAAAATCATTAGTAAATGAATGATAAATGGTATATAAAGAATAATTAACATTATATATATATTATTTACATCAATTATAATTTATTATTATACCCATCCAAATACTAATGTATTGGATAACAACTACACCACAACGTAGAAATGTAAGCCATACATACACATGTATGGTGACATGTTATTCATATGATGGATAAAATAATGAATATGGTTGTACCATTTTTATAATAACTTCACAATATATAGAATATACTAGAGTTATTATTTTATAATGGAAACAAAAATGAAATAGGATGTGGAAGAAGAAGAACCCACAAATATAATCTGGGGACAACATTCTGAACAAGGTATGGTGATGATGAATTTACAGTTATTCCACTTGGATTGACTAATGCACCCTATATTTTCATGGATCCAATGAACATATTGTTCATGGACTATCTTGATTATTTTTTTTATTTTTATTGATGATATCATGGTATACTCTAAAATATACGAAGACCATGCAGACCATCTGAGGATTATTCCGATGACTCTTATATGAAATGAACTATATGGGATGTTTAGAAAGTGTGAATTTTGGTTTCAGAAAATCAATTATCATGAAAATATTATCTCCAAGGATAGAATCTATGTTTATATTAAAAAGGAAAATTAAATCAATGAATGTCCAACACCGTCGAGTATACCAATGTTACAAATTTTTATTGGTATTAGGTTACAATCGAGGTTTTATCTATAATTTTTCCGGATTGGTAAAACCCTTTACAATTCTCACACCTAAATGGTTCAAATTAATTTGAGATAAACAGTGTAAAGAATATTTTGAATAATTGATGAGAATATTCACCAATGAACTTATCATGAAATTACAGTCTAGGAATGATGTGTTCAAGATTTTTTTGATGCATACATGACATGACTTGGTTGTGTCCTTATAAATAATTTAAGGGTTATTTGATAAAAATTAATCATATAAAAAATAATGAAAAAAACTATCAAAATCATAATCTTCTGTTTTCAGATGTAATATTTTTTCTGAATATACGAAGAAAAGTTATCTATGGCGAATGATGTGTCATCTATACTGATCACAAGAGACTGAATTATAATTTCTCATAGAAATAACTAAACATGAGATAAATGAGATGGCTTGATCTACTCAAGGATTATCATTTAATAATAAAATAACACATATGGAAGGAAAATAAGGTTGTAGATACTTTTAGTAGAAAGTACCATGGAGTTCGAAACAAAATGATATTTGAAAGGGATCAGATGTTCGGAGATCTAGTAAATATGGATATGGGAAGTATCATGGATGGAGAAACAACAAATATTTTTCAAATGCTTTCCAAACCATCATTACTAGAAAGGGAAAAAAGATCTCAGTATGATAATGATGAGTTTCAAAAGAAAATTATAGCTACAAATGATGGTATATTGATTGAATTTTCATTAAAAGATGGTATTTTGAATGTTGGGGAGAGACTTCATGTTCCAGGTATACCTGATATGAAAATGAAATTATAGGATGATTCATGTAGCACAAATTTCTCAACACACCCTGGTATAACTATGGTGTCTATGGATTTAAAGAACATTTTTTGTGGGAATACATGAACATGGATTTTGTTGATTATGTGTCATGATGTTTTCTTTGACAATAAGAAAAGGATAGAAAAAAAACACCCTAGATGAGTCATGAAATATCATCATATACCAATTTGGAAATCGAATGATATTTTAATGAAATTATTCATGTGGCTACCAAAGACTCCTAGAAGAAATGATGCGTTATGGATTACTGTAGATCGTCTTACGAAATTAACATATTTTCTTTCTTTAAGAGAATATTTTACACTTGAATGTCAAACAAGAATATATATTAATGATGAATTAAGACTTCATGGCGTACCTCTATAGATTTTTACTTACCGTGATCCTTGTTTTACATCAAAATTATGGAAAAGCATTCAAAAGGCCCTATATACCAATATTCGGTTGAGCACTGCATACAAACCTCCAACTAATAGACAATCACAGCGGACTATTCGATCATTATGATACCTATTAAGGTCATTCTCACATGAAATTCAATGTATGTGGGATCCATATTATCTTATAGTTGAATTTTAATATAACAATAGAATCCATTCAGGTATGTATTTGTCACCATATAAAATATTATTTGGAAATAGATGTTGTACACTAACTTGTTGGGATGATGTTGGTGAATTAAAAATCGTAGGCCCAAAAATTGTCGAGGAAACAACGAACAATTTAGTCATTTTTAGAATGATATCAAAACAACAAAAAGTATAGAAAATATAAATGCTTATAACCGATGGAAGGTTTTATAATTTCAAGTTGGAGATCAGGATTACATGATGGTATCTCATTGGAATGGTGTTATATGACTCTGTATGAAGGGTAAATATTGTCCCAGGTACATTGGACCTTCTGAGATTCTGGAACGAATTATATTTGTAGCATATTGTTTGGGAATGCCAACAAGTCTCTCTCAATGCTCATGATGTGTTCCATATATAAATGTTAAGGAAATAAATTCCATACCCAACACATGTACTCACCAATAATAAAATTTAAAGTAATATTGATCTGTCTTATTATGATGAACCATTCAAGATTCTTGATATGACAGAATAAGTGTTGAGAAATTAGACGGCTTTTATGGTAAAGGTTTTTTTGAGAAACCATAAAAGGGAATAGGCGATGTGGGATCCTAAAAACCTATGATAACAAAATTCCTTATTTATTTATGAATTGATATACTAGAAATTTTGAGGATAAAATTATTTAAAATATGTAAGAATGTAACACCCCAAGATTCTATGGTACACATCTTTTTAAATAATTCAATATGTTGTGCTGCAAAAAAAATCGAGTTCATGGGAACCATGACTACAAAATATTATGAACAGTGTTAACCACAATTTATAATATAAATATTTCTAATCTTCATCTCACGTGTTTCTATGATATAAGAGAAAATGCAATTTTTCGAATATAAAATGTATTTTTCCAAAAAAAATACAATTTTACAGCCTTTTCATGGAGAACCATTTTTTAATAAAAAATTTTACACTTATATATATTAAATTTAACATAATAAACTTCTTATTTATAATAAGGACATAAATATTTAGTTTGGATGATTTTTTTGTTTTTATGATAACCTTTATATTTTAATGAATAGTGAAATGTATTAAATTTTAATCCAAAAATTTATTTATATCTAATATATTTATATTTTTAAATTACCAATTTTGTTATTTTTAATGTAACACCCTAATCTTCCATGATAATATTCCCATTTAATAATGCAGTAGCCTGCGTCGTAAACAACATGGTGTTTTATCACACCATGACCAATCAAATTAGCCGTTGTGAATAGTAATTACCACTTTTTTAAAATTTATAGATTTTATTTTTTTTAAATGGACTTCACTTTCATATTCAGAATCTTGAAATTATATTTGGGTTAATTTTTGGAATTTTTATGAAAACATTCAATTTTTTATGAATAGTGAAAAACAGTGCGTTATAGTTCAAAACTGACTTTTTATTTAAATAATTAGTTATTTTATTAATTTTAATTTATATTAGGTAAAAATAGATAAATTAAACCTATATATGTTAAATTTATTTAATTGGTGTCATTTTATATAAGATCAGATATATAAAATTTTATTGATCTTTTTATCGTCTTTTACCCACCTTTTAGGAACATTTCAAAAATAGCATTAAACTTAATTTTATCACATCTATGATTGTAATATGAAAAATCTAAGAGAAATGGTTAATATCAATATGTAAAATGTGGTTCAATAAGATGAAAATAATTTTTTTGTGAATAGTAACTTTAGATTTTATTTAACACGGTTAAAAGTAAACAGTGTAATTAAAGGAAAGAATGATATTATAACTACCCTAACACATGTCCTATTTCTATTGGATAACTATAATTCGACCAAAAGACACTTAATTAATTAAATTTTATCCTTTTTGTAAACTTGTATTAGATTAGGACATTTATTATAATTTTATTTAAAGAAGAGTTAAAAGTGTTAAATTCAATGTTTAATTAGTAAAACATTTATAATTTATGGTTACACACAATATAGATTTGACTATAAATATTAATTAGAAATATACATAGATTTCATAAATAATGGATTTTTATTTATAATTGTTAGAAATTAAATAATTTAATTTATTTATGACATAATGATGATGCATTAATTATCTTATTAGTGATATATTAAAAGAAATTATATTATAAATATCAAAATAAATGTAAATTGAGACATATTGATTAATTAATAAAATTTTATAGGTTAATATAACATTTTAGGGTTGAATAAATAAATTTTATTCAAAGTGATAATGTTTTTATGGTTTTCAAAAAAATAAAATAATAAATAGTGTCAAAATTGACATAATCGAGTTTTTAAAACAAATGCTATATTATTAATTGATCTAATGTTCTTAAGAATATGTGGTTCAGATAAAGGACTAATATAATTTTATATATGTTAATAATTAACCACTTAGGGTTGTCTTGGATTTTTATTGTTTATTTATTAACCATATAATATAAAAATAAAAATAGACATGGTAAATGTCAAACTATTTAACTAAGAGTTAAATCTAAAAGATAAGGTTAATATGGTGAAATAAACCTATATGAAACCTATAGTTTGAGTGGTTTTAGACAAATACCCACATTAGCCTCTAAATTAATCATTTTTTCCATTGGAAATAGAAAATGATTTTATTATAAAATAATATTTCAAACTTTTCCTGAAGTGACTCATACCTCTCTTATAAAAGGGAATTACCCCTTATCTTAATTTCACACCTCCAAATCCATTTGTCTTGGCCAAACCCTATGAAAATATATTCCCATTATTCATCACATTGACCTAGAATCCTTACATTGATCATAAATATATCCTTAGAATCCATTTTGAGCAACTCAAATAGAAACACCCAAAGAAGAGGTAATAATTTCACCACCCTCTTTCTAGTTCTTTTATTCTTCCACATCGTTTTTATTTGTTGTTACATACCAAAATAAAAAATAAAATACCTTATAAATAATTTTATTTTATTATAAATATAATACAACCATATTTATTATTCTATCCATCTTATAAATTACAAAGTCACCATACATGCGTATGTATGACTTACAGTCTCCACGTCATGGTGTAGTTTGTTATTCCAACACTTCATTATTTGGATTGGTATAATAATGAGAATAAATAATTTAAATAATAAATCTAAAATGTTAATTAAACTTTATATATTATATACTATCAAATTATAGATGATTTGACCATCAATATGTTGATATTTTTGGTCGTGCGTACGTACGGATTACCGACCCCAGGAACGAGATGAGATTCATTCCCCATCATAATCATTCAATTATAATTTTAATTTTGTGATTAAAAATAATGTTTCATAACATGATATTATTCTTGATATGAATAAAATACATATTATTCATAACAAACAAGGCTTGTGTAACCAAGTATATAAAGTAAAACGAATCAGTTAACTCCTGAAACGATGATACTACAAAAATATTATTTACAATGATTTTTTAGTAGATCATATATGATATAATATTTATGTATATGAATCTTTTATAACTAATAACAATTATTTAATTATTATATAGGAGTTTAACATACCCTCAACCAAGGAAAAGTAAAAGTTAAGGGTTAATCTTACAGTCTCTTTACTTATCCGAGGTTGTTAATACGCAAGTATCTACTAGGACCTCTTTATCATCCACATCCACGTTTTCTTAAAAATGTAATTCAAAACATTTTTAATATTTACCAGACTATAGGTCAAATTTTTTTATACCATTATTTGACTAAATATATTTTTAAAGGAATCATTTCGTCGTTTTACAAACAAGGTACATTATGACCTTTTCAAAAACAATTAAGTTAAGAATGTCTTTTTTTAACATATACAACAGGTGAGGCTAATTTCTAATTTTATAACATCATTAAAGCTTCCCATATTATCTTATAAAAATATTTTCCAAATAATTGTTTTCATTTATAATTATGTGACTTTTAAATGGTTTCAAAATATAAATAGGAATTTCTTTCAAATAGTTTTCATTTCATATATGTCAACATCCATTGAATTATTTTAAACTTCTTTGAAGTTGATTTATTATTATACAAATATTCCGTATTGTATTGAATGTTGTCTGATGAATTTGACTGTGGATATGTTTTTTTGCACCATTCATGCTTTATGGATAATGTATTGACATTTCGTATGTTAGTTATAATAAAAATGTTTATGTTATCATTAAACATTATCATATGTGGAATGCATTGGGCATAGTAAGTGATAGGTGGAGCCCGCTATAGCTCCACGATGCATTGGTAGGTCTCATGATAGAAACTATTATCTTGGAACAAATCCTTGACAAAATCATTATTGTAGTCTCATAACTAGGCCTTGACTATGTTGTTATGAAGTATGGCATTATACATTTCATAATTATTAAATTGGAAATTGATATTACATGGAATTATTCTACTAGTAGAATATACACGTGAATAAGTAAATGGCATTATTTTATTTATCTTTTCTATATTATGATGATGTCTATGTTTTAAATGCTTTTTTTGACTAATACAATGCTTAAAATTTTTAGGCTTATTTATAAAAGATCTTGATATATTTTTTCCTTTGTGAAAATTTGATCTCATCCCTTTCTATGTTTTATTTTTTCCATGAAGAAAAGAAGTATATTATAACTGACTAGTATGGATAGTCTAAAGGTTATTAATGTGGTCAATGGAGAGAACTTTTTTGTTGTTTTTCATTTTATAATGTAATTTAAAACTTATGAATGTATCTAGTACGTCCAAGGCTACTCAACTGATCGGTCATTCGGGATTTGATCACTTGTGATCATTCCAATGTTATGTAATAATGTACAGACTCTCGGAAACTAGGTTGGGGGAATTACAATTGGAATCATAGGATTTTTATTACAAACCTTGGAAGCTATATTTAGAAAACCTTTGATTAGATAACATTACCCTAAGATATAATTTGAGGATTAGTATATAGAACATCCTTGAATTTTGGTAATGTAGTCATTTTGTGAGTTTTCCAAGAACTATATCCCTATCTGGATACGAGCAGGTAGTGGCATCTTTGGAACAAATGTACCTTGGTGTAAAAAGTCCAACAAAGATTTTTCATCTTGACTTGGGGATATTGGTACACGACAATGGGCCTTGTAGCACTCTTGGTTACGACACTCCCAGGGGATATGCTTAGAATAATTCACATTTTCATTACAAACCATTATGAAGGATTTATAAGTATATACGTCCTCAAATAATTTTTTTTATGATTATAGATTATACCCAACAACTATTCAATTTATGTTAAGTGTTTTACATGTTTGGAATTAGGTATTGAGATTCATAAACTAATCTAGTGTATTATATATTTTATAAATGGCACACGATTGAAGGAATGAAAACCATATCAACTCACATAATCAATGCAGGGATTCCCCTCCTACTCAAGATAATTATTGTGGAACTGGTGATGCAACTGGTGTTGAATATCTTATCACCATACTGGGACAACTCACTCAGGTTATGAATAATAAGCTTACCCATATAGAGAACCATGATCTACAATGCAGAGGATCAATGATAGACTGATTCATGATGAAAAAACCACCAACATTATATGGGAGTACAGATCCATTGGTAGCTGATTAATGGATAAGTTCCTTCGAGAAAATATTTAATTCTTTAGGGAGTAGTGAAAGGGAAAATGTTGTTCTTGAAGTTTATTACCTCACGAGAGATACAGATCAATGGTGTTAATTAATCCAAAACACAAAGGAATATGAAGAATTATCAAACATGGAAAGGAGGGAGTTTAAAGATATTTTTGTAGAAAAATTATTTTATCATGACCATTGAACATATATGGAATGAAATTTCAGATTCTTAAGAAAAAGGAGGATGAGAATGTTGCAATGTATGAGGATAATCTCACAAGGAAAGCAAGCCTTGCAGATGATTATATACATAACCCACAGAGTATAATTGATCAATTATCTTATGGGTTAAATAAATTTCTCCATTGAGAATTAGTCTCACAATCCTTCTCATTATACGAAGATATTGTCTCGTGTACTATCAAGACATAAAAATAATTCTATATGTCTTAGAACTTTAATGAAAAGAAAGTGAAGAAGAGACATGATGAACACTATGGAAATGGAAATAAGGTGAATAAGGGAAAAGTTGAATATCCATCCTTTAGAAAATGTGGGAAGAAACACCACAGTACTTACCTAAAGGGAATTAGAGTCTGTAATAAGTGTGGTGAAAAAGGCCACTAAGCTCATGATTGTAAGAGAAAGAAAGAGGATTTCAATGTTAAATTCTATAGTTGTAAAGAAATGGGGCATTATGAAAATAAATGTTATAAATTTCAATAAATAATAACTCAAAAAGTCCATGGGAACAAGACCATGCTTATATGGTCACTACTACAGAGGTTGAAACTCTAAAATACATGGTGGTATGTAATTTAATGGTTTCCTCAAGTTTATCCAATGCTTTATTTGATTCTGGATCATCGCATTATTTCTATCTTCCCAGTAAGTTAAGAAATTTATATATTTCCAATTTGGTTTAACAATGATGTTTTCAGTAAAAAATCCTAAGGGAAGTATCATTACAATAATGTTTTTTGAATCAGTTCCCATTTAGTCGTATAAATGTTCTTTATCCAATGATCCCATCGTTATACCTTTGATTTATTTTGATATAAACCTCAGTTTAGATTGTCATTTGGACCATGACGTGAAAATTTATTTTAAGAAGAAAGAGGTTAAATTTTTTTGATAATGATAATGAGTACCTTATTTTTAGAGTGAAAACATCACCATATGATTCTTATCTAGATCCACCCCAAATATCTCTACTAAATTCAATTATCAAGGAGGAAGAGAATGAATTAACAATGTGTGAGGAATGTAATTTTAAAATAGTGGACGTACCTATTGTGCAAGAATATGTTGATGTGTTTTCAGAAGATTTACCTGGATAGCCTACATAATGGCAAATTATATTTTCCAATGATTTAATTCCTAGTTCAAGGCACATATTGAAGACCCCTTACAGAATGGACACTATGGAATTACTGGAACTAATGAATCAACTTGATAAATTGAGAAATATGGGATTTATTTTCCAGAGTGATTCTCTATGGGAATCCAATGTTCATTTTATTAAGAAGAAAGAGGGATCTATGTGGTTGTGCATTGACTACAAGGAGATCAATGCTATAACAATAAAGGAAAAGTATCCCCTACCTTGTATTTATGATTTATTTGATCAAAATTATAGAGTTCAATATTTTACAAAGACTGATCTGCGATCTAGATATCATAATATGTTCATGAATAATGAAGACATTCCAAAGACAAAATTTCGAACCAGGTATGGGCATTACGAGTAAACAATAATGCCTTTTGGCTGAGTAATGCTCCATATGTTTTCATGGATCTAACGAAAATAACATTCATGGAATATCATGATTACTTTGTCATGGTATTTATTGATGAAATCATAGTATAATCCAAAAGCTATAATGTTTTTAAAAATCACTAGCGCATTTTTCTAAAGACAATTAGTGGAAAATGATTATATGGGTTGTTTAGAAAGTGTGAATTCTGGATTCAGGATATTTCTTTTCTAGGCCATATTGCCTCTACGGATGGAATCTCTGTTGATCCTTCTAAGACAAGAGCAATACAATAATTTCCAACATCGATGAGTATAACTGAGGTACACAGTTTTATTGGGTTAGTAGATTATTATCGGCGCATCATCCAGATTTTTTCCTGATTTGAAAAACCCATTCAGAAAGCTCACACGTAAAGGGGTTAATTTTTTTTGGACAAAAGAGTGTGAAGAATGTTTTGAAAAATTGAATAGAAGATTAGTCAATTCTCCTATATTGACTCTACAATCGGGGAGTGATTGGTTGATTATTTATAGTGATGCTTCAAATAAAGGAATTGGTTGTTTCCTTATGCAGAATGATAGAGTTATTTTTTATGCATCACGGAAGCTAAATATTACAGAACAAAACAATCCCACTCATGATTTTGAGATAACAGCTATAATATTGGATTTGAAGATATGGAGACACAATCCATATATGGTGAAAATGAGATATATATTCTGATCACAAGAGTTTGAAGTATATTTTCTCATAGAAGGAACTCAACATGAAGTATAAAAGTTGGCTTGAACTACTCAAATATTTTGATTGCAGAATAAAATACCACCCGTGGATGGAAAATAAGGTGTAAGATGCTTTGAGCAGAAAGGATCATTGAGTTTTGAACAAGAAGAGTGTTTAAAGGGATCATATGTTCATGGATCAAGTAAATATTGATATGGGAATAACCATGGAAGGTGAAACATAAATACATTTTCAAATTGTTTCAAAACCATCTTTACTAGAGAGGATAAAGACTTCTTGGGCCGATGATAAGGAGTTCTAAAATAATATTAATGCTATGAATGATGGGAGATTGAGTGACTCCATATATTAAGATGGAATGTTAAAATTTGGGAAGAGGCTTTGTCTTCTATCAAACCAGATCGTAAAATGGAATTATTTGATGATTCTCATAGCTCCAATTTCTTTATACACCTTGGGAGGACCATAATGTATAGATATTTGAGGGAAAAATTTTGTTGGTACAACATGAAGAGAGAGATTGCTGATTTTGCATCATGATATATGAATTTCTAAAAATGGAAAGCTGAAAGGCAACAGCCTGGAGGAGTCATGCAACCTTTTGCCATACCTGAGTGGAAATAGGATAATATTATGATGGGCTTTGTCATGTGGCTAGCAATTAATTCTAGAAGGAAGGATGCAATATGGGTCATTGTTGATCTTCTTACCAAGTCATCAAATTTACATTCTATAAGATAAGATTTGGCACTTTAATGTTAGGAATGACTATATATTAATAAAGTAGTAAGACTCTATGGTGTAACCCTATCGATTGTTTCTGATTATGATCCAATTTTTACATCAATATCCATGAATAGTCTTTAGAAGGCCTTGAATACTGAACTTCATTTGAGCACTGCCTACCAACCTCAAACTGATGCACAATCCGAATGGACTATTCAAATCATAGAATACATGTTGAGATCTTTCTCACATGACATTCTAGATATGAGGAATCAGTATTTACCTCTTATAGAATTTTCATATAATAATAGCTTCCATTCATGTATTCAGATGGAACCATATGAAGAATTATATTGAGATAGATTTCGCACACCATCTTGTTGGGATGATGTTGGTGAATGTATAATCATAGCCCTAGAACATGTTGAGGAAATAATGGAAAATGTAAAGATTATCCAAACCCACATCAATGTAGCTAAAATTACGCAAAATGGCTATGTCGATAATCTGAGGATGGATTTGGAATTTCAAGTAAGAGATCATGTTTTCTTGAAGGTATCTCCATGGAAAGGTGTTATACGATTCGGTAAGAAGGGTAAATTGATTCCTTGGTACATCAGAACATCCGAAATTATAGAACGAATTGAAGTTGTTGTTATCGTTTGGAAATGCCTCCAAATCTCCCCAATGATCATGATGTGTTTCACGTATTACTGTTGAGAAAATACTTGCCTAAACCAATGCATTTACTCATCTATGATGAAATAGAACTGGAACCTGAAGTATCTTATTACATAGAGACTTTTAGAATTCTTGATACAAGAGAACAAGTGTCGAGAAACCAAACAACTATTCTAGTAAAAGTTCTATGGGGAAACCATAAGATTAAAGAGGCAATGTGGGAACCTGAGGAACCTATGGTGAAGAACCACTCGAATATTTTTATATACTAATATTCTTGATATTTTTGGGATGATATTATTTTAAGGAGGGGAGGATGTAACACCCAAAGCTTCCACAGTACATTTCTCGTTGAATAATGCAGTAGCCTGCGTTGTACGCAACTTGGAGTTTTAACACACCATGACCAATCAATCTAGCCTTGATGAATAGTAATACCCACATTTTGAAACATTATAAATTTTTTAAAATGGACTTTATTTTTGGATTCGTAATATCACAATTAGCTTAGGGTTAATTTTTGGTATTTTTCCAATAACATTCAATTTTTGATGAATAGTAAAAATCAATGCGTTATTGGTTAAATCTGATTTTTTTAAAATAATTAGTTATTTTATTTTATTTATTTATTTTATGAAAAATAGATACATAATACCTATATATGTTCAATGTAATTCATTGTATTCATTTAATAATAAGTTTAGATATACAAAATTTTATTGGACATTTCACCGTCTTTTACCCACCTTCTAGAAGCATTTGAAAATTTGTATAAAACATAATATTACCGCTTCTCTGAGTTGAATTAAAAAAATCTTAGAGACACTATTAATATTATTAATTAGAATTTGGTTCAATAATATGAAAATAATTTTTTTGAATAGTAACTTTTGACTTTTATTTACCACGGTTAAAAACAAATAGGGAAATTAAAGCTAAAAATGATATTATAATTACCCTAATACATATATTAATTCTATTGGATAAGTATGATTCCACCAAAAACAACCTTAGGAATAAAATAGAATCCTTTTGGTCCACTAGGATTAGATCAGGACATTTATTATTATTTTATTTAATGAAAAGATAAAAGTGTTAAATTCAATATATAATGACTATACAATTTTTAATATGGGGATAAAAACAATATAAATTCGATTATAAATATTCATTAGAAATATAAAATGATTTCCTACACAAATTTATTTTATTTATAAATTTTAGATATTAAATAATTTAATTTATTTATGACCCAATGATGATGACGTAATAACCATATTAATGAAATATTAAAATAATTGATATTATAAATATCCAAATAAATGTAAATTGATACTTATGATGAATTCCACTAATTTTATATGTTATTATTACATTTTAGAGTTGATAAAAAAAATTAATTATAAGTGATAACGATTATATGAATTTCAAAAAATTATGAAATACTAAATAGTGTCAAAATTTACATAATTGAGTTTTTAAACCAAATACTATGTTATTAATTGATATAATATTTCTAAAAATCTACCGTTTCGGAAAAAGACTTATATAATGATATATATAATAATAATGAACCAATTGGAATTTTTATGGATTCTTATAGTATGTTTATGTAACACCCCGAGATTTTATGAAAAATATTATTTTAATTTCATTAATGTCTTATGTTGTATTCTACACCAAGATTACCTTGCGCTATATGCAACACCGTATTAGCTTGCAGTATACGCAACACTATTCTTGGACCGTGTTACACACAATTATGATAATAGTTATTCTACGCAACATTGGGTATATATATATATATATATTAAATGTATAAATGAAATATGGTTGGATTCTGTTATACGAAACATTGAAGGATTCTTTCATAACACACATCCTTGACTTGACTTGCATTACACGCAATCGCGACCTTCCTCGATAGCGTGTGTAGTACGCAATACCGAGTTTCACTAAACAATGATATGCTATAAAAATATTATTAAAACTAGCCGTTATGAATAGTAATAACCACTTTTTGAAATCCAGTAAGTCTTATTTTTCAAAATGAACTTTATTTTTGGATTCGGAGTATCGAATTTAGCCTAAGGTGAAATTTTGGTACTTTTCGGATAACTTTCATATTCGGATGAATAGTGAAAATTACTAAATTATAATTAAAAACAACTTTTTTAATCGAAATAATTAATAGTGATAAATCATTAATTTGAGTGGTTTTAAAGTATATTTAGAATATATTTTTACAATTTAATACAATGTTGGTCATTGGATGTAGTTTCACATTTAAACTAGACATAAACAAGTGTCAATCTTTTGATAGATATTGTTTCTTAAAAACACGCTATTTGTTTTAACAGCGGGATTTATTTATAAAATTAATTAATGCAACTTTTATGTTATGAATTTGGTAAAATAGACTTCATTTTTGAATTCGGAATATGAAATATAGCTTGGGATGAAATTTTGGCATTGTTCTGAAAAACATCAATTTTTGATGAATAGTGAAACTACTAAGTGGTAGGTTAAAAACTGAATTTTGCATAAAACTTAATTTTACCGCTTCTGTGAATGAAATTTCGAAAATCCGAGAGACACGGTTAATATTAAGGACTAAAATGTGGTTCAATGAGATGAAAATAATTTTTTGGTGAATAGTAACTTTTTACCTTTTTTACCACGGTTAATAGTAAATAGGGTAACTAAGGGTAAATATGATATTAATATTACCCTAACACATGTCCTAATTCTATTGGACAAGTGTAATTCGACCAAAAACAAACTTAGGAATAAAATATGACCATTTAGGCCCACTTGGATTAGATTAGGACATTTATTATTAATTTATTTAAAGAAGGGTTAAAATAGTTAAAATCGAAGTTTAATAAGTAAATCATTTTTAATATGGGGTTATACATAAGATAAATTCGATTGTAAATATTCATTAGAAAGATAAAAAGATTTCCTACATGATGGTATTTTATTTGTAATTTTTAGACATCAAATAATTTAATTTATTTATGACACAACGATGATGCAGTAATTATCTTTTTAATGAAATATTGACATAATTGATGTTATAAGCACCAAAATAAATGTAATTTGAGATTTTTTATGAATTCCACTAATTTTATAGGTTACTATGATATATTAATGTTGATTTAATAAACATGGTTCGAACATTTAATTCTGTTATGACTTTCACAAAAATCATATATCAAAAAGTGTCAAAATTGACACAAAATAGTTTTTAAATCAAATATTATATTACTAATTGTTATTTTATTCCTAAAAATCTAAGGTTCGGCCAAATGACTTAGATAAGGATATATATATTAATAATAAACAATTTGGGGTTCGTTTGGCATGTTATAGTAAGTATATTAACCATATAGTGAAAGAAAACAAAAAGACACGGTAAAAGTTAAATTATTTAACTTAGAGTTAAATCTAATTGATAAGGTTTAAAATAATATCCAAACATGTATAAATTTGATTGGTTGATGAGATTACAACCCTATCTCATCTAATCTTCGAATATGAGTCATTTTTGGAGGTTTTTATGTGGGTTTAGATTTATTATAAATTAATATTTTTAAGAATTCCTAAGGTGCCCCTCTCCTCCCCTATAAAAGGACACCTCCTCCCCCTCCTCCTCACACCAATTTGAGCACTCAAGCTCGGCCAAACCCTGCCAATTTCTCCTCTCCACTTCCCTAGCAACATCCTAGAGGTTCTGGTCTTCCTCAAAGACCAATTGTAGTGCCCTAAGAGGAGGTCTCAAAGAGGCACTTCAAAGAAGAGGTAATTACCGCTATCAATTCTTTCATCTTTATTTCTTCTTCCACTTCTTCTTCTTAGGTTGTTTCATTATGAAGTAATAACATCAGTATCACTCATATACTGATATGTTATTATAAGTATGAAACAACCCTATTTCACCAACTATCCATCCTACGGAAAAAGAAATCACCGCGCGTGCGTACGTACGGAATACCGTCTCCACGCCGTGGTGTAATCTATTTTCCACCACCACCTTACATGGATGGGTATAATGGTGTAAAGAATAACTATACATAGTTATTACAACATCATATTGATTCTGATATATTGTATAATCCACTCCAATTCAATTCATTATTTATAGAAATGATATCATCGCTCGTGCGTACGTACGGACTACTGTCTCCACGACGCGATGAGATTCATTCTCCATGTTAACCATTTAAGAATGATTATAATGTATATATAAGAAATAATAATGAAATATATGACATTATAAAGCTACTGGATTTATGTATATATATATACATATGTATGTCATCTACTTACTTCCATTTCAAGACAATAAGGAAAGGAAAACAGCGTTCATGCGTACGTACGGACTACCGTCTCCATGAACGGTGTTTTTCATTTTATTTATCTACCTATTATATATATATATATATATAATGAATATATATGATATATAAATCATATTTTATATTCTGGAAGTAAGTAAATCATGATATAAGTAATAATGATGTCAAGAACAACAAGTCAAAACACGTACGATAAATGAAACGATTTTACCCAAAACGCTTCTTTAACATAGAATTTACAAAAGAACGGGTAATATAATGTCATAAGTGAACCATATATGATATCATAACAATGAATATGATTCTGTAATAAGTCAATAACATGATTTAAATCATTATACAGGAGGTTCGGACACTTACAAAGCAAGTCGGACCTAAGGTAAGGGAAATATCACAATCTCATTTTTATCCGAGATTGTTTATTCGTAAGTATTTACTGGGGTGTATTTTATCATCCACATCCATGTTCCTTCAATATGTAATATTGTTTCCATCCACTTACAATAGTTTAAATCCAATTTTACTCTTCGGTGAGTTTTTAGTAAAGAATATGAAAGGAATCTTTTGTCGTTTTTTCGTACGAGGTACTTTTTGACTTTTCCGAAAAAAGTACGAAGAATGTTTTTTTAACTTATACGGCAGGAACGGATTTATACTGTTTTATAAAGCCTTATTTTCATGAAGCTTCCTCTAAATGATTTCATGACAATTTTCAATAAAATATCTTTCTTTTAAAATTGCATTATGTTTTGTGAAAAGAAATTGATTTTGAAGAAGAAAGGATATTTTCCTCAAGAATTCAAATCAAGAGTTTTATCAAAATTATTTTCCATATAAGATAATAAAGGGTTCTATTTCTATCCATATTTTTACATTGATTTGACTATGTTGTGATGGAATTATGTTTATGAATTCCTTTATCTTATATGAATGGTTTTATGATGTCATGTTGTTTAAGAATCCCATTTTTATTACATGGGTTATGCAATGATGTATGATTTATGATTTTGTTGCACACATAAGAAAGGATTCATTAAGAGATGGGTGGGACCTATATCTCCCTCCAATGCATTGGGTAAAGATTTTATATCTCATGAGATAGACATGGCTGAAATGGTAGGTTATACCGGTTCAGTGAAACAGGACTGAAACGAGGATTACTCGATTCAGAAAGGGACTTTGTCCACTAAGATAGTCTTGGCAATGAGTCTTGACTAACAAGAAATGATTCTCTATGATTATGTGTGTATGCCACAAAGAGTAATGTTTTAAGTTATGATTTCATTTTCACTTCTATGATTTATCCCATGTTATGATATTATGAGCTCTTTTGCAGGTTAAGATTTCCAAAAGCTATTTTCTTATGTATATGATGTGATTGATATTTCTTTTGTTTACCCTTACTGAGCATTTGAGCTCACCCTTTTATGTTTTCTTTTCCCCAGGATATAAAGAAAGGTTTTTAGGTAAAAAAAGGGAAGATCTTTATGGGAGATATTGAAGATCTTTCACCACGATTAGAAGAATACGTTCCGAGTTTCCAAAGACACTAAACTATTATGATCCTTATGTGTGTGTTTTTGTTATGTACTAAGTATTCCGCAAATGTAATGTAATGTCCATGTACGTCAGGATACGGGTCTCTACAGTTGGTATCAGAGGAAAGGTTTAGTCAACCTTTGGAAACTAGGATGCGAAAACGTTAGTGAGATCCCTAGAGATATTTCTAAGGTATGTCTAGGGATGTCCCTAAGGATAAGTATACATATAGGATATAGTTCTAGAACTATGGTAACGATATTAGATTAAACCAAAGATGATAGATATTTAAGTTACTCCCCCTTTATTACGATTTTTGCATCTAACACTATTCTGTTTGGGTTTTAGAAAATGGCTGGAAACAAGATGATTCACAATAATGGAGGATTTGATGGACAATGGAATGATATTATTCATGAGCAACCAAATGAAATGGGATTTGGATGTCCAAACATCATTATTTTTCCAAATAAGCTATCTCACAATATGATCAATAAAGTAAAATTTGGTAAGTTTCCTGACTCGACTAATAAGAGAAAGATGGAGTTCCATGATGATCATAGAGGAAAGAAAGTTCAATTTCCCCTATATAAATCATGTGGGAAGAGGCATCAAGGAGAATGTTTCAAGGGAACTGGAAGATGCTTTGGGTGTGGAAAAGAAGGACACAAAGCAAGTAAGTGCAATGGAAAAGGGTCGGTTAACACCATGGATGAGGATAATGGTATTGCTACGACATCAAAAATGGTTAAGTGTTTTAAATGTGGAATGTATGGGCATTATGCAAACAAATGCCCTAAGGGAAAGACTCATGAAGAGAATCAGTATGGTCATATGGGTAGTATTTATGTGGATGATGATGAAGAGACTACAAATGATATGTGAGATGAAAGAATTGTTGAAGCTCGGTCAATGGTTTAAGAATGTTGTGGAATGATTGCATGTTTATCATGTGTAATGTTGTATAAGAAATCTCATGGTACTATGGAATAAAGAGACATCTGAGGATTGTTACACTGTTGTCTTTCCTTGAGTTATGAAAGTGTATGATTAATGCTACCACTATTCATGAAAGGTTATTCAGATATTTTTGGAATGTAGATGATATGCGCATAATGAAGGGATAAGGAGAAAATTAAATGTTTGATAGTATTCATGAGCTCATGATTGATATAAGGACTAAGTGATATCATGGTTTGAGTATATAGAATTTTGAGGATTTTGGTATATGGAAAGTATTAACTTTTAACTACATTCATGTTTTCACTAAGGTATTCAAGAGAATACACGATTAAGGACTTTGAATGTTTGGAATGTAACCAACAAGACATATCTTATGATATGTGGGGATCAACGACAGTATTAAATCTCTGGTAATCGTTGTCACTATATTATGAGAGTGGACTGCAGTATTATGTATAAGCCTAAAGATTAGACTGGATTATGTTGGACATAAGTTAGTATTGTTTAAGGATAGAAGATTTTCGATATTATTGATGGGATGTTATAGTAACGTAGTTTTAGAAAAAGGGTCAACCTGCAGGACGGGCAACAGCCCATCGCTTCGGACAAGGCTGTAGGAATTGAACCCACAACCGAAGTGCGACTGGCCTTTATCGCCTACCACTGACCTACAGGAAGTCCATGTTTAGTAGAAACTAGTTTTATTATATTAAGCAGTATGATATGTGAAGTATAAGTCCATTTTAGGAACTATATATGATTAATCTCACTATATAATGACTTATGTATATTTAATAACTTATGCTTACCTTTTGTTTGAGACAGATGGAATGACCCGTCATTCTATCACATGATCTGTTAACACTTCATGAATAACAAATTCAACTTCATTTATTTAAGAGATGAAGTGGAAATTGTTCAAGGCACGAACAACAGTGATATTGTATCAAAATAAAGTAAGTATTTATTCTAATTCAAATTTTCAACTTTAGGGAATTGATCTTGAAAACCAAAAATGTTGTCCTAGTGATCTTATACCTGATGAATCAGATGGTACCTTAGATCGTCACAAATTTATGGATTTGTGATTAATGGATTTTCCATAGCCATGTTCTCTACCACTCTCCATCAGAACATGATGGATAGATTTCTCTTCCATATCCATATTTTCACCTATGTGGAAACCCAGTGATTAGTTTATTTGGGTAATCATTACATTTCATACTTTAGTTTTTAAATCCAAGTTTTGGTATTCCCTTTTACGATGTGGGTTTCTATTAAAGAAACTTTCAAATAGTAAACCATTTATAACCCGACGAATTTCGAGGGAGAAATTCATTTTAAGGGGGGTAGAATGTAACACCCCGAGATTTTATGAAAAATATTATTTTAATTTCATTAATGTCTTATGTTGTATTCTACACCAAGATTACCTTGCGCTATATGCAACACCGTATTAGCTTGCAGTATACGCAACACTATTTTTGGACCGTGTTACACACAATTTTGATAATAGTTATTCTACGCAACATTGGGTATATATATATATATATATATATTAAATGTATAAATGAAATATGGTTGGATTCTATTATACGAAACATTGAAGGATTCTTTCATAACACACATCCTTGACTTGACTTGCATTACACGCAATCGCGACCTTCCTCGATAGCGTGTGTAGTACGCAATACCGAGTTTCACTAAACAACGATATGCTATAAAAATATTATTAAAACTAGCCGTTATGAATAGTAATAACCACTTTTTGAAATCCAGTAAATCTTATTTTTCAAAATGAACTTTATTTTTGGATTCGGAGTATCGAATTTAGCCTAAGGTGAAATTTTGGTACTTTTCGGATAACTTTCATATTCTGATGAATAGTGAAAATTACTAAATTATAATTAAAAACAACTTTTTTAATCGAAATAATTAATAGTGATAAATCATTAATTTGAGTGGTTTTAAAGTATATTTAGAATATATTTTTACAATTTAATACAATGTTGGTCATTGGATGTAGTTTCACATTTAAACTAGACATAAACAAGTGTCAATCTTTTGATAGATATTGTTTCTTAAAAACACGCTATTTGTTTTAACAGCGGGATTTAATTATACAATTAATTAATGCAACTTTTATGTTATGAATTTGGTAAAATAGACTTCATTTTTGAATTCGGAATATGAAATATAGCTTGGGATGAAATTTTGGCATTGTTCTGAAAAACATCAATTTTTGATGAATAGTGAAACTACTAAGTGGTAGGTTAAAAACTGAATTTTGCATAAAACTTAATTTTACCGCTTCTGTGAATGGAATTTCGAAAATCCGAGAGACACGGTTAATTTCAAGGACTAAAATGTGGTTCAATGAGATGAAAATAATTTTTTGGTGAATAGTAACTTTTTACCTTTTTTACCACGGTTAATAGTAAATAGGGTAACTAAGGGTAAATATGATATTAATATTACCCTAACACATGTCCTAATTCTATTGGACAAGTGTAATTCGACCAAAAACAAACTTAGGAATAAAATATGACCATTTAGGCCCACTTGGATTAGATAAGGACATTTATTATTAATTTATTTAAAGAAGGGTTAAAATAGTTAAAATCAAAGTTTAATAAGAAAATCATTTCTAATATGAGGTTATACATAAGATAAATTCGATTGTAAATATTAATTAGAAAGCTAAAAAGATTTCCTACATGATGGTATTTTATTTGTAATTTTTAGACATCAAATAATTTAATTTATTTATGACACAACGATGATGCAGTAATTATCTTTTTAATGAAATATTGACATAATTGATGTTATAAGCACCAAAATAAATGTAATTTGAGCTTTTTTATGAATTCCACTAATTTTCTAGGTTACTATGATATATTAATGTTGATTTAATCAACTTGGTTAGAACATTTAATTCTGTTATGACTTTCACAAAAATCATATATCAAATAGTGTCAAAATTGACACAAAATAGTTTTTAAATCAAATATTATATTACTAATTGTTATTTTATTCCTAAAAATCTAAGGTTCGGCCAAATGACTTAGATAAGGATATATATATTAATAATTAACAATTTGGGGTTCGTTTGGCATGTTATAGTAAGTGTATTAACCATATAGTGAAAGAAAACAAAAAGACACGGTAAAAGTTAAATTATTTAACTTAGAGTTAAATCTAATTGATAAGGTTTAAAATAATATCCAAACATGTCTAAATTTGATTGGTTGATGAGATTACAACCCTATCTCATCTAATCTTCTAATATGAGTCATTTTTGGAGGTTTTTAAGTGGGGTTAGATTTATTATAAATTAATATTTTTAAGAATTCCTAAGGTGCCCCTCTCCTCCCCTATAAAAGGACACCTCCTCCCCCTCCTCCTCACACCAATTTGAGCACTCAAGCTCGGCCAACCCCTACCAATTTCTCCTCTCCACTTCCCTAGCAACATCCTAGAGGTTCTGTTCTTCCTCAAAGACCAATTTTAGTGCCCTAAGAGGAGGTCTCAAAGAGGCACTTCAAAGAAGAGGTAATTACCGTTACCAATTCTTTCATCTTTATTTCTTCTTCCACTTCTTCTTCTTAGGTTGTTTCATTATGAAGTAATAACATCAGTATCACTAATATACTGATATGTTATTATAAGTATGAAACAACCCTATTTCACCATCTATCCATCCTACGGAAAAAGAAATCACCGTGCGTGCGTACGTACGGAATACCGTCTCCACGCCGTGGTGTAATCTATTTTCCACCACCACCTTACATGGATGGGTATAATGGTGTAAAGAATAACTATACATAGTTATTACAACATCATATTTATTCTGATATATTGTATAATCCACTCCAATTCAATTCATTATTTATAGAAATGATATCATCGCTCGTGCGTACGTACGGACTACCGTCTCCACGACGCGATGAGATTCATTCTCCATGTTAACCATTTAAGAATGATTATAATGTATATATAAGAAATTATAATGAAATATATGACATTATAAAGCTACTGGATTTATGTATATATATATACATATGTATGTCATCTACTTACTTCCATTTCAAGACAATAAGGAAAGGAAAACAGCGTCCATGCGTACGTACGGACTACCGTCTCCATGAACAGTGTTTTTCATTTTATTTATCTACCTATTATATATATATATATATATACTGAATATATATGATATATAAATCATATTTTATATTCTGGAAGTAAGTAAATCATGATATAAGTAATAATTATGTCAAGAACAACAAGTCAAAACACGTACGATAAATGAAACGATTTTACCCAAAACGCTTCTTTAACATGGAATTTACAAAAGAACGGGTAATATAATGTCATAAGTGAACCATATATGATATCATAACAATGAAAATGATTTTGTAATAAGTCAATAACATGATTTAAATCATTATACAGGAGGTTCGGACACTTACAAAGCAAGTCGGACCTAAGGTAAGGGAAATATCACAATCTCATTTTTATCCGAGATTGTTTATTCGTAAGTATTTACTGGGGTGTATTTTATCATCCAAATCCATGTTCCTTCAATATGTAATATTGTTTCCATCCACTTACAATAGTTTAAATCCGATTTTACTCTTCGGTGAGTTTTTAGTAAAGAATATGAAAGGAATCTTTTGTCGTTTTTTCGTACGAGGTACTTTTTGACTTTTCCGACAAAAGTACGAAGAATGTTTTTTTAACTTATACGGCAGGAACGGATTTATACTGTTTTATAAAGCCTTATTTTCATGAAGCTTCCTCTAAAAGATTTCATGACAATTTTCAATAAAATATCTTTCTTTTAAAATTGCATGATGTTTTGTGAAAAGAAATTGATTTTGAAGAAGAAAGGATATTTTCCTCAAGAATTCAATTCAAGAGTTTTATCAAAATTATTTTCCATATAAGATAATAAAGGGTTCTGTTTCTATCCATATTTTTTACATTGATTTGACTATGTTGTGATGGAATTATGTTTATGAATTCCTTTATCTTATATGAATGGTTTTATGATGTCATGTTGTTTAAGAATCCCATTTTTATTAGATGGGTTATGCAATGATGTATGATTTATGATTTTGTGGCACACATAAGAAAGGATTCATTAAGAGATGGGTGGGACCTATATCTCCCTCCAATGCATTGGGTAAAGATTTTATATCTCATGAGATAGACATGGCTGGAATGGTAGGTTATACCGGTTCAGTGAAACCGGACTGAAACGAGGATTACTCGATTCAGAAAGGGACTTTGTCCACTAAGATAGTCTTGGCAATGAGTCTTGACTAACAAGAAATGATTCTCTATGATTATGTGTGTATGCCACAAAGAGTAATGTTTTATGTTATGATTTCATTTTCACTTCTATGATTTATCCCATGTTATGATATTATGAGCTCTTTTGCAGGTTAAGATTTCCAAAAGCTATTTTCTTATGTATATGATGTGATTGATATTTCTTTTGTTTACCCTTACTGAGCATTTGAGCTCACCCTTTTATGTTTTCTTTTCCCCAGGATATAAAGAAAGGTTTTTAGGTAAAAAAAGGGAAGATCTTTATGGGATATATTGAAGATCTTTCACCACGATTAGAAGAATACGTTCCGAGTTTCCAAAGACACTAAACTATTACGATCCTTATGTGTGTGTTTTTGTTATGTACTAAGTATTCCGCAAATGTAATGTAATGTCCATGTACGTCAGGATACGGGTCTCTACAGTTTATTAATAATATAATATAAATATATCAAGAGACATGGAAAATGTCAAACGATTTACCAAAGAGCTAAATCTAAAAGATAAAGTTAATATGGTGACCTAAACCTGTCTAAAACCTATTGGTTGAGGGTTTTTCGACCTATCCCAACATTCGATTCTAAACTAATCATTTTGGAGCCAATAGAATCTGAAAATGATTTTATTATAAAATAATATTTCAAGTTTTTCCTAGAGTGACCCTCACCACTCTTATTAAAGGGTACTCCACCTTCTCTAAATTTCAATCCTCCAAATCCATTTGGATCAGCCAAACCCTACCCATACATCTTTCTAAAATCCATCAATTCAACATTGAGTCCTCACATTGGTCATAAATCCAACATATGGATCAATTTTTATCAAATCAAAAGGAAACACATGAAGAAGATGTAATAATTTCACCACCGTCTTTGATGTTCTTTTCTTCTTACACTTCCTCTATCATTGTTGTTTACATACCAAAATAATAAATCCAGTACATTATAAATACAATGATTCTATTATAAATATGGTACTACCATGTTCTTTATTCTTTCCATCCTATAAATGGCATAGTCACCATACGTGCGTACATACAGATTACTGTCTCCACATCGTGGTGTAGATTGATATTCAAACACTTCATTATTTGGATGGGTATAATAATGAGTATAACTAATGTAAATAATAAATATAACATGTTAATGATTTTGTATATATGATAGACCATCCAATTACATGTGATTTCATAATCAATATATTGATATAATCGCTCGTGCGTATGTACGGATTACTATCTCCACAAAGGCGATGAGATTCATTCTCCCATCATAATCATTCAAGAATTGTTTTCATTTTATGATTATAAATAATGTTTATGAAATTAATATAATTCAGGATAATAATCAAATTAATACCATTCCTAACAAACATGGATTATGTAATGTCCTAGTTTCGGAAATCGCCTAGGGGTTCCCCGTACCCTGTTGGTCACATGGCCTAAAGCACATTTCCTCGAATGCTAGAGGGTGCCGACTAGCAATGAGGGACATGAGTGTAATAGTGGGGAAACTATCCTTCATTGGCATAATAACACAATGGATTTAAAATAAATATCAATAGCGGAAGCAATAAAACATGCAATAGGTAAACAACGGAAGTAATTAACAAATGGAGCCGACACACACACATATATATATATGATGCATGATACATAAGTCAGGTAAATCATCCAAAAAAGTCACAATGTTGTAATACAAAACTAAACCAAATTACTACATAAAATAGATAAAATGATCCACAGTATCCCAAGGACGGGCTTGGTCCCATGCTCCCCAGATCTGCAGTAATCTGGTACATGAAGTAGAATGACGCTTTCCCTTATCTATACCTGTAGTAATATAATCAGTTTGGGCCCAAACGCATGAACCAAATATGGTGTGATACAAAATACCTGTAGGAAACCACCCATACATCTCTGCCTAATAGTCAGTGAATATATATGGTAGGCTATAATCTAAATGAATATGTACACAAGGATGTACACAAAATAAAGAAATCCTATTGTTTCAAATGCATTCAATGATCATACAACAAGTAAGCAGCTAATCATAAGAAGGGGACCCCTTGGAAATTACTCATATCCTATCCCCTATGGCCAACCAAAATGACCCAAGAAACCATCTAGGATGTACGCACTGTCTAACCCCTCCGGCTCATCTTTTTCATAGACTATCTAAGAAGCACTCACCGTCAATTACCCTTATAGTCCAGTATCGGTAACAAAAAGGCAATTTAGGGAAGAAATCAATATCTAATTACCCCTATGGACCACATCTAGGATATATAGAAACTCTTAGGAAGCACTTATGTCCATTCCCCCTATAGTATCACATCGTAACAGAAAATAGAAACTCGGGAGAATCCCTCAACGTCTATTCTCCCTATGGTTTACTACACCATGTTCTCAAGGCCCTGGGTAATTCAATCTAGAATAGTGATATATAATGGCCAATGTATACATAAAAAAATACTTGTATAAATAGTCTACAACATAACAACATGTCAGGTAAATAAAACCACTCCATCCTATTATCACTAGGAATGGAAATTAAGTAGCCTAACAGGCTAAACATTACCCAACATTCATAAAAAAACAAGCATGGGAAACACATCCATAACATTGAAATTAACCCTATTCACTTTCAAATGACCTCTAATCAAGCATATAAATTATAGCAGTCAATAACATGGTTAAAATGGTAAACATGAAATGCCCCGAATGGGGTATTGGGAAGTATTTCACTTATAACTCAAAGAATATCCATGGAAAGGAACAAACCACCTACCTCGGCATTGTATCATTGATATACCATGTTGTTGGCCCTTGGATCATCCTAGATTGTTGTACATATACAAAAATGTCTAAAACAATCAACTGATGATAACTCAAGAGAGATGAGAAAACATGAAACGAGGTTCAAAAACTAGATAGAACTCACCGATGTGATTCCAACACAACTGACAGAGTTTGATTCGGAGAACAGATGCGTGATCGGGGCTCAGGGAATGATCATAATTTTATAGTCTATCTCACTCAAAGAAGGCAAAGAAGAAGACACTTCTTCCAATTAGTAAAGACCCTAGGCTATTTAATGAAAAACATGAATTATAGAGAATTTACTTTAGATGTACATGACATATATTTGCCTTTACCAGCCCATATATTAGTTGGCCTCTAGGTCAGTACACATGGTTGTGTGCTTGGCCGTTACATGGACAAAGAACGACTACATGAGGAAACTGAGTACACAATGTGTACATATAAGTACATCGCGTCTAATTCAAAAATTTCCAGAAAATCCTCTTTTCTTGAAAACACCAATAAATAATATTTATACATAAAAAGAAGATCCGGGTTCATACAAAATTCCCCCTTGAATAAATTCCCCCCTTGAATTTCTCAGCAAAGGTGGCATAGAAAAACATGCCTCAAGAAGCTCCAGCCACTGTGATCGTATATCGACCTCCCTCTCCTAGGCCTCATCCTTTACTTTCCCGTGCTACCATAGCACTCATACCAGAAGAACCGACTTTCCACAGAGGGCATTTGTACATCGATCAGCAACCCAGATAGGATGCTCTTAAAATGAGGCATTCAACGCAAAGTGAACTCCATTGTGTTGAAAAACATGAGATGGGTGTGAGAAGTAATGATGAAGATAAGAAATGTGGAAGGCATCATGCATATCCTGATACCTCTGAGGTAACTGCATCCGATAGGCAACCCGCCACACTCTCTCAAAGACCTCAAACAATTCGAAGTACCTTGGGGAAAGATTACCCTATACCTAATCATCATGTGCCCCAACCATGGTGTGAGACACAGGAAAACTAGATCCCTGACCTCGAACTCCAGAGGTATTCTCCGTCGATCAGAATAAGACATCTGTCGAGACTGTGCGGTAGCCATCCCCTTCCAAATCAACTCTATCAACTCTGTGGTCTCCTGGACAAGATGAGATCACATGATAACTACCTCTCCTACCTCCAGCCATCATAAGGGTGATCGAAATGGACTATAGTAAAAAGACTAATACGGTTCCATATGAATAGTTCCATGAAAACTATTATTGTAAGAAAACGCCAAAAGAGGTATGTGATTTTCTCAACAACCTCCAAAATACAGGATGCATGCTCAAAGCATGTCCTCAAGAACCTGAATTGTATGCTTAGATTGTCCAGCACTCTGGGGATGGTATGATGTACTCAAATGTACCTTTGATCCTAATGCCTTCTAATGTCCCTGACAGAAATGAGAAATAAAATGGGCGTCCTTGTATAAAACAATGGAGTGTGGAACTCCATGTAAACACACAGTCACTCAGATGTACAACCATCCCAGCACATCAACACTGATGGTATCATTGATCAGAAATAATTGAGAATCCTTAATGAGTCTATCAACGATAACCCAAACTGCATAATTCCCTCGAGGTGACCTCAATAATCCAATCACAATGTCCATCGCGAGATCATTCCATTTCCACTCGGGGATAGGTAACTACTGAAAAAGCCAGGCTGGTCGCTGATGCTCCACCTTCACCTGTTGATATGTGGAACATATCATGAAATACCCATCAACATATCTTTTCAAACATGGCCACCAATACTGACGATGTAAATCACGATACATCTTCTCGACACCAGGATGAACACCCCAAACTAAAGAATGAACGTCTCACATTAGCTCCTCACATATGTCTGCTGGAACACACATGCATCCAAGAAAACGCAAGACCTCATCCTCGCCTACTACCATCCAGTACTAGGGTACTCTCCTGAAACACTCTCCCATAGGACTAGGCCTTCAGAATCTAATAGCTACCTTATTCACACATGATCATATAGATTCGAGATAACAACTATAGAATAAATAAAAGTCTGCCCCTACCCGTCGAAATCCTCTAGAAGCATCTCAGAGAAAAGATACATAAGCAATCATTAATTTCTAGCCTTTGGAACTGCATGTTTCTGAGTCCTCCTGCTCAACGCATCAGGAACAATGTTTCCTTTCCCATGCATGTAGGAAAGCTCAAAGTCATGGGATAGAAGGTACTCAACAAACATTCACTGTCACAAATTTAGGTCATGCTGAGTGGAGATATAATTGAAACATTTGTGGTTAGTAAAAACCAAAAAATAATCTCCATGTTGATACTGTCTCCAACAGAGTAAGGCATGAACAACTATAACCAGTTTGAGATTGGGCATCGGGTAATTCCTCTAATGTGGCCTCAAGTACTGAGAACTGTACACAATGATTCCTTCTCCCTACATAAGCACAACTCACATCCCGATACCTGATGCATCACATTATTCAATATAGCGTTTTACCGACTCTAGAAATACTAGTATCCTTGATGAAGTCAATCTCCATTTCATCTCTTGAATGGTTGACTCACAATTATTTGAACACGAGTTCTTCTCACCCTTATTAGTCAGGCCCGTCAGTGGTGCTTCTAAGAGTTAAACTTCTTGTATAAATTATATATAGTAACCAGCTATCCCTAGAGAACTCTGTAACTCAAATAAAATTTTCGGCTACTCCAAGGAAACTACTGCTCTCAATTTCTGTGGGTCTAATGATACTCCTTCCACTGAAATAACATGACCCACGAAGTGACTTTCATCCATCCAAAAGTGGAATTTTTAGAGATTAGTGTATTACTGATGCTCTCTTAGAGTACTCAAAATGATCTCAATATGTGTGACAGGGTCGTTTCGAGTGTGAGAGTACACCAAGATATCGTCCACGAATACCACCATAAAAGAATCCAAATACGGATGGAATACTCAGTTCATAGCTTCTATGAAGATCGCAGGCGCGTTCGTGAGACCAAACGACATAACCACATACCCGTATAGACAATACCACTCTGAAAGGCTATAAGAGGTATATCAAATGGTCTAACGTGCAATTGATGGTAACCGGATCTCAATTCAATCTTTGAGAACTCTCGGTCTCCTTGATGCCGATCAAAGAGATCTTCAATCCGAGACAAGGGATATCGGTTCTTGACTGTCAACCTGTTAAACATACGATAGTCCAAACAATGTTTGAGTTTACCATCTACCTTCTTTGCTAATAGGGAAAGAGAAACCCAAGGAGAAGTATTGGGTTGGATGAACCCCTTAGCCTACAACCCCTCCAACTACTTATTTAGATCTCGCAACTCTGGTGTATCTATCCTAAAAGGTGGAATGTACAACAATGACACTCTTGGGATAAGCTCTATAGAAAATTCTACCTCACGCTCTAGAGGAAATCCTGAAATATCCTCTAGGAATATATCACTGAAACAATCAACCACTGGAGGAATGTTCATCTGGGAAGTCCCTTGGTCATCCAGATATAGACTAGAAAACTTGATTGTAACTCCTACCAACCCATGATACTCGGGTCCTGCTCTGCTCGCCTAGACAAACCACTTGCCGTTATTAAGAAAGGATCCTCCCTATGTTGATGTGAAACTCATCCTACAATGATAGCTATCAATAACATCCTAGAAGGGAACTAACTAGTCCCTTCTGAGAATGAAATCACAACCTGTCAAATCTATGATATAAAGGTCCCATAGGAAGTGACACACACCAACCTCAATTGGAAACTCCTTGCACTGACATATACTATTCGTTCATACCCCAAACTGTGTGTCTAGAATCATGATATCTGCAGAATAAAAAATACAGTGCCCAAGGCTCTTCACAGCCTCAAACAATATAAAGTTGTTGTACGCCCCAGTATCAAAAAGACTAGAAGCTAAAACTGAGGCAACAAGGATCATACCTTGAACTGTAGATGGTATGGTATAGTGCTCTTGCTAGGTATACTCCACTACAGAAGTCTGACCTACACTAAAACCCTATAACAATACCTGACCACACTAAGCTGATCCACCCTGTAGTCGTTGAATGCCTGGCGACTGGATACAACGACAATGACCTCCACCTCAGCTTGAATGGCCAGAAGAACACCAGTTCCCAGAATGTTGATAAACTGGTGGTGCTTCTCCCGCAGAAGGAGTCAATGAAGAACCTATATCACAAGCTTCTGGCAAGAAGAACTAATAGAAGTGCGGATGATGGCCCATCATGCCCCATGATCGGAACTCCGCTGGTTCTCTCGGGAAATGTGGCCTCGTATGCCCATTCTTCCCACACTAGAAGCACACCACCTGGATACCAGAAGATGTCTCTCGTCTCCTTGGATCATGGTTCATAGAATCTATATGGTGCTTCCTGCTATTAGTAAGAGGGATACCAACCCTAGATGTTGAACCACCGTGGATCACAACTCCATAATCCCTCAGATTGGGCTTTGTGATCAGTTCCATGTTGACTATAGAAGTGATAGAAGTCCACATGAATATGTTAACCTAAGATCAGATGTCATGCCTAAGACCATCCTCAAACATCATTTCCCTAAAAATCTCATCTCCTCCTGGGATAGGGGTGAAGCGTTTTAGCTTAGTGAAGCGAGAAGAATACTCCAAAACAGAAAGAGTACCCTTCTCCATACTCATGAACTCATGGGATCGATCAACCCTTAATTTCTCCAGGTAGAAATAGTCATATAAGGCATGCAAGAACTCTTCCCACTCCATAACCTATTAGCGTCCCACTAGTGATATCACATCCCACCATCTCTAGGTTGTGTCCCAAATCATATAAATAACAAGCTTCACCCACCTCTCAGGAGGTATCTCCAGATTCTTGAAGATAGAATGCATAGTTTCTAACCATGACTCTGCAACTTGAGGTCCTCCTTCCCCTGTAATGGTGGGGGGATTCTACTGGTGGAAAACCCACGTCAACTCTTCCATAGAATGGTCAGGATGTGGTACCCCTCAAAATGTCAGCATGGACCTTATAAAGCCCTCTCAGAACTGTGCGACAACACTTATGTACGGAATGACAGATGGTGCCAGTACTGTCACAATTAATGGATCTGTTGGTAGTCCTTGATTAGCCATATCTAGTGTATGATCACTGCATTGTAACTTTTGGATAACCAGAGGATGTCTTAGTGGCATGACTCTGCAAGGTCAAGAACACCCCTTAGATCAAGATTAACATGAACGGAAACATAGAAGTGTAAGAAGGGAATGAGACAAATAAAGTATTCATGTTTTTCAAACCATGGATAGATTGAATTTATAATTCCTACACAACGTGTTTTCTTAGGCCTTCATATAGGCGTGTACTTATGCTAGCCCATGTTGTGTAACAACCCACACACATGGTGTGTTTCCTTAAAACATGGCATGTACCTAAATCCTATTCCCCTGCCTGAAATCTTCTCTATGGCCCAGCCAAATGGTTCTCCTAGAACATGACTACATGGCGTGATAGTTCCAGACACGACGTGTACTTGATGAACTTCACAGACTCATGTTGCTAACCACACAGTCGGTTACACGGCTGACTCTACACGGCATGTTTGTTCCAGACACGTTGTGTAGTAGAAATATTTCACCGACCCACATTATTCGCTACACGGCTGAATACCTGGGTTACAATAAAGGCGTGTTCAATCCTGAAACAGTGTGTATAAATAATGTTTTCATCTTTCTATGTCATTAGTCACACATGTGGACACATGGTCTATGCAACACAACATGTACATCTAGTACACGGCGTGTACCATCAAATATTTCCCAACCTTGTGTCTCTACCAACACAGTCATTGACATGGTTAGAGACAACACAGTGTGTACATACAGTGCATCACATGTACTTAAGAAAAATAGCTCCTTCCTGAATATAAGGACACATGGCGTGTATTCACCATTACATGCCATGTATTCTGGGTTTTTCTAGAAAGTAATCCACAGAAAATATTTTGGATGCCCAGAAACCATGAAACGATCATTAATGGTCCATATTCTAATCTGTGAGGTCTCATACTCCCGGTGAATCAATGCTTGGCATCTTATACCTATCATATATAAACATAATAGTGCAATTATCCACCGAATTTTGTTCTATGAGGGACCATAACACCTCAAGAACCAATGCTTGGAATCCATTCAAAACATTCTGTACACAATTAAATACCCTATTAAATAGCAGGCATTCTATCCAGGCATTTATCACAACAACTTGCATATCAAGCGCAACATATATCATAGCAACATGCAATCACTAATGCGCCGTATATGGCATGGTAGGAATGTATGACATGGGATTTCTAAAAAGTGCCTAAATGATGCATGAAATGGAATACCCTTATCTCACAGGGTAGAAACATAAATACATCCTTAAAAATATCAACTATAACAGCACAAAACATGGGAATCACCAAACGGTGAAATCAAATCAACTATAAAATTGCACAACCATAAAATTTAGAATTACGAGGTAGATTAATTTTTCCATGTACATGGGTTAGATACTCCTGGGCACAAATAATTACCAAGTACATATTCCTTCCTATCCCTAGAAATAGGCTCCCAATATTAATTCAAGAAGAAAAGAAATCATCTGATACTAGTTTGTAACAACCCTATTTCAGAAGCTTCCCAAAGGTGCCTCGTACCCAGTTGGTTACATGGCCTTAAGAGAATTTCCAAGAATGCCAAATGCTGCCGACTAATAGTGAGGGCCTTTGATGTGATAGTGGGGAAACTATTCCCTTATTGGAAGAGTAACACAATTTTTGTATAACATATAGCAATAGTAGAAGAGTTAAAACATGCAATAGGTAAAAAATGGAAGTAATAAACAACTAGAGAACACACACACACAACATATATATATATGATGCATGAAACATATGTCTAGAAAAGCATAAAAACAAGTCACAATGTTGTAATACAAAACTAAGCCTAATTAAAATATAAAATAGATAAAATTCTCTACATCATCGTAGGCCTCATGTTGGTCCCATGCTCCCCAGCTCAATAGCAATCAAGTACCAAATGTAGAAGGGAGCTTTCCCTTATCTATACTTGCAACAATATAATCTTTTTGGGCCCAAAAACATGACCCAAATAGGGTGTGAGACTAAATCCCAGCAGGAAACTACCCAAATATCTTTTCCTAATAGTCAATGAATATATATGGCAGGATATAATCAAAATGAAGTAGTAAAACAAGGAAATACTCAAGAGTAAACAATATAGAGATTCAAATTCATTCATTTATCATATTACAAGTAAGAAACTAATCATAAGTAGAGAACCCTCTGGGAGGTACTCACAACATAAACCCTCTGGTCCATCCAAAACAACACAAGAAACCCTATGGGGTGTACACACAATCTGACCACTCTGGTACTCCTTTTGAACAGACTCTCTAAATAATCACTCATCATCAATTCCCCCTATAGTCTTGCATTGTTAACTAAAAGGCGCTTTGGGGAAGAACCCAACGTCCAATTCCCATTGTGACCCACATCAAGTAACAGTAGACTCTATTAGGAAGCACTTATGTCCATTCCCCCAATGGTCTCTCATTGTAACAGTAAACAAACACTCTGGTGAAGCCCTTGACAACTATTCTCCCTATGGTCTATTACACCAGGTTCTCACAACCCTCTGTAATTAAACAGAGCACAATGATATATAACGGCCAATGTATACCTCATGATCTACTTGGATAAATAGTCTACATCATAACATCATCTCTGATAAATAAAATCACTCCATACTATTAGCACTAGGAATGGAAATCAAGAAGCCTAATAGGCTATGCACGACCTAACAGTCATAAAAAATGAGCAGGGGGAAAACATCCATAGCATAATAATTAACCCTATTCATATTCAATTGACCTCTAATGAAGCATATAAATCATAGAATGAAATAATAGGGTTAAAACCATAAACACATAATATCCTGAAAGAGGTATTGGGAACTCTTGCACATATAACTCAAAAACTATCCACACAAAGTTACAAACCACATACCTCAGAGCTGTATGATTGATATAACCTGGTGTAGGCTCTTGGATCAATGCAGAACGTGGTATATCTACAAAAACATTTAATAAATTGAACCGAGGATAACATACGAGAGAATAGAAAATAAGAAACTAGGTTCAAGAAGAAGGGAGAAATCCTTGATGTGATTCCAACGCAATGGATGATGTTTGATCTGTAGAACACATGATTGATCGGGGGCTCATGGAAGGATCAATGTCGTACTGATGATCTCGGTCAAATAAGGAGAAGAAGAGGACACTTCTGCCAATTAGTCGTGACCCCGGTCCATTTAATGAAAAATAATAATGTAAGTGACATATACTTTAGAAGTACACGGCGTGTACTTGCCCTTACCGGCACCCGCATTAGGCAGCCATTAGATCACCACACACGGATGTGTGCTCGGCTGTTACACGACCAACACACAGCTACATTTGGAAACTAAGTACACAATGTGAACATATAAGTACACGACATGAAGTTCAAAAATTTCCAAAAACTCTTATTTTCTCTAAAATTCCAGAGAACAAGATTCATACCCGAAAAGAAGATTCAGGTTCATACAACTTACATAACTAGGCTTATAAATGAAAACAATTTAGTTAACACCTGAAATGATGATACTACTATAATATTATTAACAAATCAATATTAGAATATCATATATGATATCATATTTATGTATATGATTCTGGTGTAATTCTATAACAATGATTTAAATATTATACAGTAGGTCAATGTACCCTCAACCAACAAAAAGTACAAGTTAAGGGTTAATTCTAATATCTCTTTACTTATCCAAGGTTGTTAATATGTTATAATCTATTGGGACCCATTTTTCACTCACATCCGTGTTTTCAGTAAAATATAATTCAAAACATTTTTACTATTTACTAGACTATGGGTTAATGTCATCTATACCCTTATTTGACCATATATGTTTGGAAAGTAATCATTCCATTATTTTTAAGGTACTTTATGTGATTTTCAACAAAATTAAGGTAAGAATGTATTTTTTTAACTTATATGGATGGTGCTGCCTTTTTACGCCGTTATAACATCATCGAAGATTCCCATACAAGCTTTTAAGAATATTTTCAAAATAAATGTTTTATTTTATAATTATGTGACTTTTAAATGGTTTCAAAATAGAAATAGGTATTTACATCAAATAGTTTTCATTTCATCTATGTCAACATTCTTTGATGGATTTAATACTTGTTTGATGTTGATTTATTATGATACAAATCTTCCATATTGTATTGAAGGTTTTGTGATAGGTCTGACTATGGATGTGTTATATTTGTATCATTCAGGGTTTATAGATAAAGTATTGACATTTCATATACTAGTTCTAAAATGAATGTTTATGTTTTGTTTAAATATTTTCATACGACTAATGCATTGGACATAGAAAGTGACAGGTGGAGGCCGCTATAGCTTTTCGATGCATCGTTTGGTCTCATGAGACAAACTATTGTCTTAGCACAGGGCTATGCCAAAATCTTATTTTTAGTCTTGGCACGAGGCCTTGACTATGTGGTTTTGAAGTCGTTTCTTATGCATTCCACCATTATAAAATTGGCAATTGATATTAAATGTGATTATTTAACTAGTAGAATATCCATGTGAATATGTAAATGGAATTATTTAATTTATCTTTTACATATTATGAGGAAGATTATGTTTAAAAAGATTGTGGTTTAGTCTTATAAATTTCTTTAATGTTTGTGCTTATTTATGAAGGTTTCCTCTATATTTTATCATTTCTGATAATTTAAGCTCACCCTTTTCTATGATTTATTTTCACATGATACAAAGAATTATATTATGATCGACCTGGAGGGATAGTCTAAAGGATATGAATGTATTAAATGGATACAATGTTGTTTTCGTTTTTCATTTTATTTTGTAATATAAATCTTCTGAATGCATCTAGTACATCCACGGCTACTAAACTAATCAGTATATCAGTATTTGATCCCTTGTGATCATGAATATTTTATGTATTAATTAACCGACTCTAGTAATTGGGGTCGGGGCATTACATTTAATGTATAATTTTATTATATTTTTATCATTTAATATTATTTATGTCATTAGAATTATTTTCACATTAAAATTAGATATAAACACATGCCAATCTTTTAATGGTTTTTAATTTTGAAAGTCGTTTTTCTCATTTTCTCAATAAAGACTAAATTTAACATAATTACTATAACTTCTATGTTTAATATTTTTAATAATGGATTTTATATTTTAAATCAGTGAGTCTGAATTATGATAATTGGTTACATTTATTTTTCTGTATATTATTATAGTATCTTTAGAAATTTTTTTATTAATGATGTTAAGGATAAATCATGTAACTATAGGTAATAAATTATTATAATATAACCCTAACACCTATAGAAATTTAATTTGATACCTATATTTGACCATTATCACCAAAGTTTCGAAATGCAATAAATTAATGGACCCATTTCCATGAATATGACATGAATATTATTATGATTTATGAATGGGACCAAATGTCACACTCGAATATCTTATAAATATAATAATGTTAAGGTAGAGATATCCATAGGATAAAATTGATTATAAATATATTATGGAAATCTAAAAGCATTACCTAAAACCACAAGAGAACTCGCTTCGTCTCTCTCGACGATGTCAGGTACCATTCACCATGAGGCGATGAGACTGGCTTTAGTCCTGCCACCCTTAGAGGGGGAGTGTCCTCTATCATTTCTCCATGGGGATCAACCTCCTCCATTCACCCCCTTCACGAACCCTGAAAGCTTACATCATTTTCCACATATTTTAGAAAGCCCGAATGATCTCGGATGCTTTGCAGACCTTATGCTTCTACCGCTCTCAACCATGGAATTTACCAAGGCGTCCATCATACTAAAAAATACCTTGATTGCGTGATTCAAGTAACACTGACCATCGGGGGACTCTATTTACCACCAAATATTTGAATCATGTGGTTTACAAGAGTGACTCACAATTAGTCTTCTAGACTCTAGAAACATAATGATTTGTTTCTCCTATTAAGAAAACCTAATTATCGCTTGGTCAAGTTTTCCTCACTCATATGATGGCGCTTTCTCCTTCCTATTTAAACTGTAATATGATTGTCATATGTAATGTGACTCTACAAAGTTAGATATTTTTTATGTTTTCATGAACTCCCTCTTCAATTCCAAAATACATCTATTCTACAGTTTCTTAGAAACATGGTTGGGAATTTCATGTGTACTAATAATCAACCCCGAACGATTTTACACCTGATTTATCCAACGGTATATTTGAAGTATATGACTTGAAGGAACCAGTTGATTCATTTTAGATTACCATTGGAGAAGAACTTAGCTATAATTACATCATCCTAATAGAATTATGGTGAGACTATTGTTCTCCGTTCAAGATTCGAGGGCATTTGTTTCGGATCTGTAGGTGAACGGAGAGGCAAAATGGAGATGATCTGGAGGTCCAGGAAGTTTGTTTCCATAGTGGTTCTCCTGGTGATGTTGGTCAGCTTCTGGATATAACTGATGTAGGATTTTTGAATTGATGTGATGGTTCCGGTAAAGGGAATGCTACATGTGAGGATAACATGTGCTCTGGTGGATCCATGATGCAGACATTAGCTGCGGTCTTACCTCCCGAACCCTTTGTAGTGGAATTTTTCAAAAGATTGCAGAGTAATTTGACAATACATTATAAAAACAAATTTATGGAAGGGGCCCCGAGTCTAGTGGAGTGGCATAAGAATATTTGGATATACTCACTACTCATACTCATGCTTCAGAGATTTATGTTGGAGTTGTTGTCCCATCTTATAGGGTGAGTCGAGCCAAAATCCAGGTATATATGCTACTGTGGTGCGTGTTGGAAGTAGAAAGAACTCTGAAAGGGTGATTCATCCCACTAGAGAGAGTATGTAGAAGGTGGGATATGAGTGGGAATAGACATCAAAAGGTGTACACATGCCACTGGATAAGAAATAGGAAAACAACTCGAGGAAAACATTGTCTTGTATTGACATAACAAAATGATTTGGATGTTTGAGTGATGTGTGGAGAGGTTTTGGGTAGTTATTATTGTCCCTTTGAGGCCGAGTATGATAGAGATGAAAAAACCATTGATGATAATTTTTTGGGAGGGGTGGATAAAGGCATGCACAACCAAATATGGAAGAACAGGAACAAAGAAACATGGACCCTTGGAGCTGCATTGTTTTTTGGTAGACAAAACCGAAGGGGTGTAAACACTAATCCAACCTTCCAAGACCGATGGATACCCGGTCCTCCATAAAGGATTCGAAAATCAAAGAGCTTGGGATCCAGCTAGTGGACGGAGAGGAGGGTAATTAATTCAAGTTCACATTGTCTCATAAACAAGAGAATAAATCCTCAAGGGATGTAGACCAACATGATGAGATGTGCTTGAAAATGGAGGAGGTGATGACGGTGGTGGAGATTCTACATCTTCTGGTATGTAGTGTGAGGCAAGGTCTATTGATGACATGAGGGGAATAAAGGACATGTATTTTGGAATGTAAATTAAACTCCACATGAATTATGGTGATGAAATGAAGGATTAGGTTTTTTTGATCAAGGATATGGGTGATGATGTTGATAAAATGATGGGATATTTAATCCTGGTGGAAGATACCAGAGATAATGCTCAGTGAATTGAAAATCAAGACCACATAATGGTAAGATGATTCAACCATGAGGAGATCAGTAAAGATATGCACATGAAAGCATGGGACTATATAGTAAGGCATTATAATGAAATTATATAGGATGAACCATACTTCGAGGTTAGTTCCTTTCCCTAGAAACTATTTAAGGAAAAGGATTCCAATCATATTAGTCTTCTGATTTAATAATATAGTTTAATCCTCTGTAGTTTTATCTCTATTTCAGTGAGGGTTCTCACTGTCCCCTAAAAATAGTTTCAAAATAAAAATTGTAATATGGAGGCTAAATGAATTACTTGCAACCTAGTAATTTATTTATAATTTTTGGTAATTAAATAATTCCCAATAATGATGACATAATAGTGAAGTAGAAATTATTTTATAAACTGAAATATAAAAAAATGATATAAAAGACATTAAAATAAATATAATTGGACTTCATTAATGACCTAGAATTTTTTTTAATTATCAGAGACATGTAAAAACCATATATGATGTATTGGAACGAAGTTATAATATTTGATTTGTTTTTATAAATTAATAATATTGAATAGTATCAAAATTGAAATAAATGATAATATAAACTAAGTAATATATTATTTAATGATATAGAATTCAAAAAAATATAAAATTATTCCATCTAGAATTTATCCTATAAAAAATGTCAGAATGGATCCAATTAGGGGCTTTTTTTTCTTTTTATTGTATGTATATTAACCCTATAGTGTAAAATGACATGTTGTCACAATAAAGGTTAAATTACTTAACTAAGTGTTAATGCCAAAATATGAGGATACTTCAATGACCTAATCTTCTCTAAAATTCATTTTTTATGAGATTGGGTCTACTAAACATCTTTAACCCGATTCAACTCACATTAGATTAATTTATAATTGAAAATTTTGTTAAATTTATTTAATATTATAAGAGTTCTCAAATGTGCCCCACCCCTTATAAAAGGGCGCAGTTCCTCTTTAACTCCCACCACTACAGACCTTGGTCTTTGCCAAAACCTACCCATTTCTAATCCAAACTTCACTTAATACATCCTAGAGTCCATTATTTGTGCATAAATAAATACTAAATAGTCATTTTGTTTAAATAAAAATTATATTTAAGAAAAATAAGTAATTGTTTTATCACCTCTTTCTAAGTTCTTTTCCTCTTCAACTTCTTATTTCCTTGTTCTTTACATACCAAAAGAAAAAATATTGTATCATATATTTACCAAGATTTTATTTTATTAAGGGTACAACCATATTATTCATTTTATCCATAATAAAAATAATAATATCATCATGTGTGCGTATGTATGACTTACCACTTCCACATCATGGTGTAATTTTTTTATTCAAAACTACTTTATTAGGATGGATATAATGATGATTAAAATGGACATAAATAATGAAAATAACATTATAATTATTATATATAGTTAATATAACAACATATTTTATAAAATTTGACCATTATGGGAATGATATCATCGCTCATGTTTACAAAAGGCATATCATATCCACAACGATGTGAGATTCATTATGTCTATTAAACATTAAAGAATGAATATAAAATTTGTATAATGAGTAAAAATAATAATTATGAACCTCATATCGTTCTAGATATGAATAAAATACATCATATTAATATCAAATAGTATTTACAGAACAAAACATGCTTAGGAAAACGATGTAGTTAACACCTGAAAAAATAGTAATACTGAAATATTATTAACCAAATGATAAATGGGGATAATATATGTTATCATAAATATTGATATGGTCCTAGTATAATTAAATAAAATTCTTCAACCATTATAAATAAGGTTATAAAACCCTCAACTAAGGAAAATTACAAGGTTTGGGTTAATTTAACAATCTCATTATAATTCGAGGTTGTTTATACGTAACTATCTATTGTGACAACATTATCATCCATGTAAATTTTTCATAAAAATTAAATTAAAAATATCATTTCTAATTTTTTAAATACATTTTTACCAATGATCAAATTTTTATAATTTTTTTTGAAAGAATCCTTCTGTTATATTCTAATTGAGGTTCTTTTTAACATTTTTGATAAATTACCGAAAGATTTTTTTTAATCATATTCAGTGCAAGAAAATATTTTCCACCATTATAACACTATAAATTTTTTAATAAATATTTATAGTATTACATTGTTATTTTAAAAAGAACAATTTTATTTTTATAATTACACATATTCTAAAAGATTTCAAAGTAAAAAAGTTATATTTCTATCAAATATTTTTAATGAATTTATTTGATTATTTTCATCTATGGCAGAATAATTTGTTCAAATTTAAAATTATTTGAGGTTTATTTATTATGATAAATTTTTCTAAATTGCATTTAAGTGTTTATGTAATATTTGATTATAGATGTGATATTTTTATTCCAATCATGGATTATGGTTAATGTATTATCATTTTGTATTCTAGTTTTAATATGAATGTTAATGTTATGGTAACACCATTATCAAGAGGAAAGAAATGGACTTATTATGTGATGGATGGGTACCTCTATAGCCTTTGATTATTTAGTAAGAGTCATTAGACAAAATACTATATTGGAACAAGGCCTTAAAGGTATGATTATTTATGGTCTTTGTGTGAGGCCCAGACAATATGGATATGATGTCTGGCATTATGAATTCCCTCATTATAAGATTTGTTATTGGTATTACATGAGATTATTTAAGTAATAGAATATTCATGTTGATGTTTAAATCCACTTATTTGATTTATTTCATCAGATTTTATGCTGATGATTATGTTTAAAAGAAATGTGTTTCAATTTTATACCTTACCTAAAAAGTTTAATCTTATTTATGATAACATCAATTATAATGTTTATCCCTACTAAGTATTTGAGCTCACCCATTTAAAGTGTTTCATTTTTCTCTAGGATGGAAACAAGTATATTATGATTGAACTATTGGGATAGTCAATTATATTTGAGTGTTTTCAATGGGGATAATAAGTTTTTTTCATTACTATAACTAATGTCAAACTAATTTCTATATCTAGTATTTCCAAGGCTACTAAAATGACAGGTAATTAAGTATTTTAATTCTTATGATCATTCAAATGTATCAAAAAATAATTCATCAACTCTGAAAAACAAGGGTCGTGGTGTTACAATAAACATAGTGAAGATTTCATGGGTTTGTACAAAATAATTTCAGATGATAGTGGTGCATGATATAGGTTAGGGAAGACATGCAAGGATAAAATATTTTAAAGCCCATGGATTCCGATGTATGGACTTTGGTCATAATAAATGACCAATTGTAGGGAACCACTTTTTGGGTAGATGCATAGGATGAGTGTATTCATCATGATTGATATTTCATGAAATTAAATGAAGTGGTTTCAGGATGTTAAGGAAATTAATTAAAAAAATAATGGAATATTATGTGTATTTCTTTGAATATGTTCATGCTATATTTTATAATTTTGTCTTATAGACCGATGAATTAATTGCATAACCTGGAAGGCATGTGTAAAATGACGGTCAACTAGACTAATTTTGTTCTTTGAAATATTTTTGAAGATTGAATTTGTTCTTTCTATTACTATTATAAAATTATTGATTTTTTTTTTATTTTCATTATTAATATATTAAACATTACATATTTATTTCATAATGTTTGATAATTTTTGACAAACATGTTTAGTATATTTTAATGGTAATAAAAGATTAATTTGGAAAATCATTATAATGATTGTTTCTTCAAGTAAACATCATTATATAATTATAAAACAATATATTTGGATTCTATTATTAAAATTATTTTAGTTTATATGTGACTTAATATATGATGTGTGTCATTTTATTCATTATATACCAAGAGTGTGAATTATAGAATTATTGTAAACCGTGGTTTTAATGTTTAAATTGAGATTTTTTTAAGATGGCTATCTTGAATATTGACATCTCAATTGAACTTGGATACCATAGAAAGTATAATGTTCTTATTATTTTTTAATAAATATAGTTTTTTCGTATGATATAGCCATTTTTTCTAATCATGTGTTATGGAATAAATTCTTTTGAAATGTATTTCCAAATTTTGGAAAATTATAAACATGCTTTTTGGTAACACGATGAGAATAAAAAATATTTAAATGATTATTATTATTGTTTCTATGAATTATAATAATAACAATGAGTAAAATACTATGTCATGATTATTTTTTGTAGGTTCCATTCTTGAAGTGGATATCATTTCTATGGTATTTAGCAAAACTATAGTATGTGAGATAAGATCATGTAACAGTTTTTAATATGTCGTATTTATATATGGAAGTAGTATAATTTTATCATTATTTATGTATATAATAAAGTTTTTCTTATCCAAATGACTAAATAATGTTTTGTTCTAGCATGATAAACCCTGATTTATTGTCATTTTTCTAAAAGGTCTGATTTTCAGTGAATAGTGGAAAGTACATATTCTTTAAAAGATTTCATTTCCATTAAAATGTATAACTATTCATTAGAACTGATCTTTGAGTATTTAAAATATTATATAGATAGTAATAATTTAATTTTTATCATTATTATACCACATATTGGTATATATTTTTATTGGGGCATAAAATAGATTTTTCATAAAAAATCTTCAATTTTCCTTTACAAATTTATAATAATATTAATTTCCCCAATTATAAAAAATGAATCATTAAAAAAGGATTATATATTTTGAATCAAGGGGACCCTATTTTTTAAATTAAACCCTTATATATTTTTCCATTTTGATATATAATAATAGTAAATATTTCTAACTATAATTAGTGTAAAGTTGGTAATTATTTTTAAAAATAATATGATAAGGACTAAAAAATTACAATAAAAAATAACTATATCCTATTAGTTAAGATTATTTAGTTTTTTCCACCAATTTTTATAAAATATATAATTATAGTTTCATATTACAATGATTATCAAATAAATTAGTTCTTTCATGATAACATAAAAATGTAACTTTTTTTCTTGTAATATCAATAATATTTTCAACAAGAATTAAATCAACATCATTTTAGTTCATAATTTATATTAAAAATAATAACTATTTTTATCATGATAATTTATTTGTAATTTTTAGAGGTGAAATATTTACATAAAATACATACTCAACACCAACATATTTCATGTAAAAGGAGTTATAGAATGAATGTAAATGATTTTAAAACTGTAAATATAATAATGTTTGGGTGAGTTTTAGTGTCACCCAAATTTTAATTATAGATATAAAATATTAAATATTTTAAAATTAATAACATAGATTTCAATATATTCAATTTTTTTTCAAATTCAAATAAACTGAGATGTTCTAAAAACATCATTAATAATATTTCATAATTAATTTTTTTAAAATAAAATAAATTTATAAAATAATTCTATTGCCCAAAATATTTTTATACAATATAAAATATCAACCATTTTTATTTATTTTATATATTTCATTTTATAGTAACTATCTTGAACCTTAATGTGTAAAAACCCTTGTTATTGTGATAACACTAAAATAGCTTGTTGGAGGGTTAAAAAATATTATAGTGAACAAATCTTTTATAATTGTTCAGTTATTACTGTATTATACTATTTATTCTTTTAACCATGATAAATTATAATTATATCTCTTCGGATCTATTTTAACATGGAAATTAATATTTATTATATTAATAGTATAAGAAATTCCATGAGATCCCTTCCATTCACTATTGAATGGGAACCTCCTATCCTCTTTTATACACACTTAATAATCCATATTTGTTTTGTAAAATACTTAATGAAATCTAATAACAACATCCCATTAATATTTAAACATTTATTATTTTTGGCATGATTCCTGCTTTTGATGTCTTAAGCTACAATGAAAAGGAGGCTATCCGAAAAAAGATGTATAACTTTTTACCAAATGTTATTCATTTTTTCTTCTAAATCTAGATAATTTTCTATAAACAAATTAAATAATAATACCATTATTTAAAAGGTATTTTGATGTTTTTTTCTTAATGGAATACCCTATATCATTCTTCTCTCCATTTAATGAGAAATAGAAATGCCCTTCATGTGTACAATAGGATACTACCTCTTAAACATATGCAATTCATTTTCATTTATCACCTCTCACATATAGTTATAATTTTAGTTTAAAAAATTCTATATGACATTAGGTACATATTTTTCATTATTAAAATACAATAAATCATCTAATTTTTTACCTATCGATACATATAAAAATGAAAATATTGTTCGGTCACACGTGTGCACGACCACTTCCATGAAGAGATGTGATTGTTTTCTTAACCACATCATATGGATGAAATATAAATTTGTAAATATGTTTATTTTAAGTGATTATATGTTTTGAAATATTTTTTTTTTATTAATTATAGAAATAATAATAGTTACCATATTTATATCATGGTCACTGAAAAATGGCAACTTTACCTTTTCTTACTTACTACATAACATCTCCAGGATTATAAGATAGTTTATTTTTCATAACGATCAATAATGGAAGGGTTTATTTTTTTATATAAATGAAAACTATATAATTTTTATTATTATTTAGATGATGGAAAGGTCCCACCATTGAACACAATCAACACACAATATTCAATATGAAATTATGAATAAAAATCCTCAAAACACCTGACATAGACATAAATGACTTAGTAATTATTTTATGAACTAAATTAAAGGAGATAAATGGGGTAAGTATAATTTAATAGTGAAAAAATATTAAATTATTAAAAAATATAATTCATATAATATTCTTATACCATATTTAATGGATATACATGAAATGTCTAGACTCAGGATAAATGATTTCATCTCAATTTCCCTTTATTTTGTAATATATTAATGTTATGAACATAATTTAATATATATGTTGTATATGTATATTTTTTTTATATATCATGAATCATTAATAATACATAATATTTAAATTTATAATTAATATTATTTCATTAAATGACATTTGACTTTTATATACCTCAGTATTAATGGGTTACACTTCTACTATATTGATTTTTTATGACCTAATAATATTTTAATTAATATATAAACTATTTTATTCAATATTTACAAAATGAAATTTGTGAATTTAAATTTTTTTACATAATAACTTCAGGGATTAATTTTTACATAAAATGTTATTATATATTAAGTGGTTTCCATTATCTAGATACCATGTGATGAGACATTAATAATTTCATTCCACATGATTTCAACGTACAATTAATATAATATGAAAAAACAAATTTCCATATACTAATTCATATAATATATTGTATATATAGATCCATCTCATATCATGTCACAAAATAAATATTGATTTGAGTGTTACGAAAGTGCTAATGGATTTATGATACAATTTTCTTTTGTTTTGATATTGTTATAATTAATTATTCTTTTTGGTAAATTATATGATCTTATTATCATGAAAACCATTTATTTTAATATTCAATGGATATAACTTTTCTTTCCTTTTTTAATTCCAATTTATAAAATTATTCATTAATAAATTGTTATAATTTTTTTGTAAGATATATCAATCATGTATCTTTTTTTTATATGAAATCCTTCAATTACATACCATGTTTTAAATTTCATTCAAGAATGTATTCTTTTAAAAATTAAAAATTTTCTTTAATTTATTTCAGATGATATTTTAAAATCATTTAAATGAAATTTATCAATAATTTCCACATGGTTGACAATTTACTATCTTTATAAATGATTGGAATAAATGATTGTTATGTTTTATTATATGAACAAATATTAACTCTATCATGAATATTATTTTATATTTATATTACATTATATTATTCCAATTTTATTTTCAATTAAAATTATTTTAAAATTATTTTGTGAATTATATGTTTTTTATAATTTATTTTTTATATTGGAAGGGTATTTTACACTAGAATATTTTAAATTTTTTTTTTGTATTTTTATTCACCAATGACAGTAACTATTGATATTTTATATGCTTAAATAGGGATACGATTTAATAATGTCACTAAAAGTAATTTTTTGATTGATTATGAATGTTTGAACGTTATATTCATAGAACTTGTATCTTCTTCATGGTTTAATAATGTTATGAATTGTATAATGGGTGTTTCATTCTGTTTTTTGATAAAATGAAAAGCATTATATAATAAATTATTTTTATGAATCATAGAAATTTTTCATGATGACAGGTTCTTCAAATATAATCCTAGGATATGTATTCCAATTAAAAAAGAATGATAGTTTATTCTATTATAAACAATGAATGGGTTGTTCCATTATAAACCAATGATGGATGGTCAAATTAGAAACCAATGATGCGTTGTTATAATAAAAAATGAACTTCAGAGGGATCACTATATTCCTCTGATGCATTGAGTAATGATTATTATCCTGATAGAATTATGATGGAGTTCAAAATTATTGGTTTTAAGTGTGATTGTAATAGTGATGTCAATATTACATTCTTAGATACCAATATGAATTATTTATGAATTATATGTATTTGTAAAGATTTATTTAATTATTATTGACATAAAATGGCTCATTATTTTTGATTCCTTTAACACGTTCAATTATTACTAAATTCTTCCACATTATATGTTTAATATCCATGTTTCGGTGGGAATCCATTATTTTATGTTATACGATTCATTATGTCATCATGCCCTTGTTCTAATATTATGTTAACTAATGTCATTCAATTACTAATACTAATATTTATCAGTATTATTCATTTTGTCTCACCATTCACATGTTTCATTTTCTATGGTTTTCATGAAAGGATATTTGTATTCTATTTGTAAAAGGATTCATATATGGGAAGAATGTAGTGGGAGATGATATAGATATTTATGAAGAAGTTTAATATGTATAGATGTTGTTAATAGAGTTTCCAAATTTTCTAAAACTTCAAATATAAATCGTCTTTGATTTTTAATGTGATCCAATATTTCAATTTTTTTTTATGTGTTGGATGGATGAATGTAGGTCATGTTTTTGAGTATCCAATCCTATATTGTTATGAAAATGTATCTATAATTGGAAATGATAGTATGTGTTCATGGATATAAAACAATCCAACTAATAGATAATTTCATGAACATATAATATGAAAAAGAAACTATTAGGATGATTTTTAATAATGACCCTCCAAACATGAAATTCAAATAAGTGTCCGGATAAACCAATATGAAATCAATGTTGTAAAATATATTACTATATTTAATTTTTATTTTAATTCTCCCTTATTTTTTACATACTAATAATATATACCCATGATTTCATCTTGGAAGGAAAATATGTTTCCTATACACAACTGAGATGTTTGAGGATTTATATTTAGATAAAAATTATAATAAATTCATTATTGACAATTTATTGATGAATATAGATGTAATAATTTATTACATATACACACATGGGATTATTTGGACAATTTTCTATAGTCTCCTAGAAATATTCCATAATTTAAATAACCTCATGAAATTCCATATAGATGTTTTCAACGTGGTATTTCATGACTATATATACATCAACATATTAAAAATGGGGGTTTAAAAATCATAAATTAGAAATTATCAAAGAAACTAATAATGATTAAGAGAGTCAATGATTGTGATCATGGTTTGAATGATAAATATGTTCTTTATATTTCTAGGCCAGAGGATTTGAGTTTCTTCGATAATGTTTCTCCCTAACTTGAGGGAATGTAGACAAAATGTAACACCCCATAATTCCACAGTATGCTTCTCTTTGAATAACACAATAGCTTGTGTTGTAAGCAACATTGAGTTCTAGCACACCATGACCAATCAAACTAGCTATTTAAAAAACTATTTTGAATAGTAATACACACATTCTGAAATTTTATTAATTTAATTTCTCAAATTGTTGTTAATTTTTGGGTTTTTAATGTCAAAATTAGCATAGGGTGAATATTTTTTATTATTCTAAATACATCAAATATTGGATGATTAGTGAAAAAAACTGCGTTATTGTTTAAAAATTACTTTTATTTAAATAATTATTTTAAATTTTAATTTATTTTAATGTCAAAATGGATATATAATACTTATATTAAAACAATGTAATTCATCTGAGTGATTTTATACTCATTTTGGATATATAAAATTTTATTGACCTTTTTAACGTCTTTTACCCACCTTCTAAACACATTTACAAATCAACATAAAACATAATTTTACCGATTCTATGAATTGAATTTCAAAAATATGAGTGAAATAGTAGAAATTAGTAAGTAAAATGATGTTCAATAGGAAGAAAATAATTTTTAGTGAATTGTAACTGTTGAATTTTTTTACCACAGTTAAATATAAATAGGGTAACTAAAGGTAAAAATGATATTATATTTACACAAAACCATGTCCTAATTCTATATTATAAGTTTATTTAGACCAAAATAAAACTTAAGAATAAAATATGATCATTTTTACCCACTTGGATTAGATTAAGACATTTATTATATTTTATTTAAAGAAGTTTTAGAGGTGTTAAATTCAAATTTTATTAACTAAAATATTTTTAATATAGTTTTTTACATTAGATAAATTCTACTACAAATATTAATTAGAATGATAAAAATATTTCCTACCTCATGGTATTTTATTTATAATATTTAGACATTATATAGATAAATTTATTTATGACTCAATGATGATGCATTAATTACCTCATTAATGAAAAATTAAAATAATTAATATTCTATAATTTAAAATAAACGTAAATTGAAACTTTTAATGCCAACAAATAATTTTATAGGTTAATATGATATTTTAGGATTTACTCAATGTATTTTAGTAGAATTAATCATGTTTTAATGACTTTTATTGAATCCATATACTAAATAGTGTCAAAATTGTCATAAATGAGTTTTTAAAACAAATACTATTTTATTAAATGATATAATATTTCTAAAAATATAAGGATCTGAAAAAGTACACAAATAAGGTTATATTATTCATTAATGAACCAATTTAGTTTCTATTGGTATTTTTTGTTTGGTTATTAACCGTGTAACTTAAAATTACAAGAATACATGTTAAATGTTAAACTATTTATCTAAGAGATACGTCTAAAATATATGGTTAATATAGTGACATAAACTTGCCTAAAACATATTTTTTGAGATTATTTAGACCCATACCCACATTATACTATAAATAAATCTATTTTGAGATATAATAATCTGATAATGATTTTATAAAAAATTAATATTTCAAACTCTTCCTAATGTGCACCTTGCCTCTCTTATAAAAATGTACTTGCCCTTCTCTCAAATTAACATCTCCAAGGCCATTTGGATTGGCCAAAAACTACTAAAATACACTCAAAATGACCCTCAAATTAACCTATAGGCCTTAAGTTTATCATAAATCCATCATAAGTATCACTTTTGTTCAAATCAAAATGAAGCACCCGAAGAATATGTTATTATTTCCTTAACTTTTTCAAAGTTCTTTTCTTCTTTCACATCTTCATTAATTGTTTTTTCAATAATAAAACATTAACACCTATACCTAATACATGCTAATATGTTATTATAAATATGTTACAACCATATTCATTATTCTATACATCCTATGATTGAAAAAATCACCATATGTGTGTACATATGGCTTATCGTCTGCACATCATGGTGTAGTTTGTTATTCAAAACTTCATTATTTCGATGTGTATAATAATTAGTATAATGGATGTAAATTATAAATATAACATGTTAATGATTATTTATATATAATATAACATCCAAATACATATGATTTCACTATTAATATAATGATATTTTCCATCGTGCGTATGTATGGATTACCGTCTCCACGACGCGATAAGATTTCATTCCACATCGTAATCATTAAGTAATAATTTCAATTTGATGATTTAAAATAATGATTAAAAAACCTAATATCAGTTTTTATATGAATCAAATACAACATATCTGTAAAAAACATGACTTACGTAACAAAACATATTAAGGAAAACAAATCAGTTGACACCCAAAACAATGATAATAAAAAAAATATTACTATGAAAGGAATAGTAGAGGATCATATATGATATAATATTTATTTATTCTGTTCTAGTATAATCTAATATCAATTATTTAATCATTATATAATAGGATAACATACCCTATACTAAGGAAAATTACAATGTAAGTGTAAAATTTCACAATTTCTTTATTATCTGATGTTGTTTATATGTAAAAATCTTCAAGGGCATCTATATCATCCACATATGTGTTATTTTTAATATGTGCTTAAAATATTTATAATGTAAAATCAGTTAAAGTCATTTATACCATTGTTTTACTTTTTATAAATAAAAATTGAATGGAATATTTCCAACATTTTCAAAATATTTGACATTACCACCTTTTAAAAAAATTAATGAAAGAATGTTTTTTAACATATACAGTGGGTGCAGCTATTTTCTACTGTTATAACACCTTAAAACTTCTCTCACAATATTAATAGAGTATTTTAAAAATAAATTTTATCTTTTATAATTACATGATTTTATATTAATTCAAATTAGAAAGATATATTTCTCTCAAATAGTTTTGATTTCATATATTTCAACATTCATCGTTGGATTTTAGGCTTATTTGAAGTTGATTTATTATGAAACTATCTTCCATATTGTATTGAAGGTTTTGGGATATGTTTGAATGTGGATGTGGTATTTTTATACCATTAATGTTTTACGGTTAGATTTTTAATATTTAGTTTGCTAGTTTTAATACGAATTTTTATGTTATGTTTTGACCTTTTCATACGAGGAGTGCATTGGACTTAGTAAGGGAAGATATGGGCTCACTATAGCCTCACTATGCATCGGTATGTCTCATGGGACAGTTTAGATATTTGGCACAAGGCATTGACAAAATTATTATTTGTAGTATTGGCATGAAACCATGACTATGTAGTTATTATATCCGACAATATGCATTCTATCAATATGAAATTAGAAATTGATATTACATCTGGTTATTCAACTAGTATAATATCCATGTGAATAGGAAAATGGAATTATTTAATTTATATAATTATATATTATGATGAAGTTTATGTTTAAAAGGATTTTGTATTAATCTTATACATTTCCTTCATTTTTTGATTATTTATTAAAGTTACATCTATATTATTAACCTTACTGTGCATCTGAGATCCCACCATTCCTATGTCTTATTTTTCCCAGGATGTGTAGAAGTATATTTTCAGTGACCTGTAGGGATAGGCTAAGTGTTATGAGTATGTTATTTGGATAAACAATTTTTTTCATTTCATTATGTAATTTAAATCATATATATGTATGTATTACTTTCAAGTCAACAAAATTGATCAGTCTTACAGACCTGATCTCTTTTTATCATTACAATCTTATGTAATAATGCGCCGATTCTGGGTAACGTGGGTTTGGGCATTACAGTTGGAATCATAGGTAGTTTAGTACGAACCTTGGAAACTAGACATAAAAAAACTATGATAATATAACATTACCCAGTGATATATGTTGAGGATTAGTATACAAGAACATCTATTATTTTTTTAATTTTGATATTATGTGTGTTTTTCAAAAAATACATGCATGTATGGATACAACAAATTGATTTGGTTCTGGAACAGATGTACCTAAGAGTGAAAACTCCACCAAAGAATTCAGGGATTGACCAGAGGTATCCTAGTACACCACAATATGCCTTATTAAACATCTGTTTTGACACTCCAAAGAGATATGCATAGGATAATTTATAGTTTATTAACAAACCATTATTATGTATTAAGGAGTAAATAATTTCCCAAGGAAAATATTTTTTATGAATATTGATTATATGCATTAATTGTTCAATTTATGATTTGTATTTTATAGGTTCAGAATTATGTATTTTGATTCATAAACTGACCTAGTGTATTCCATTGTTTTGAAATGGATCCCAGTGGAAGGAATGGAAACTGTATCAATGTACATAATCCATTTATGGATTTACCTCTTACTAAAGATAATTATAGTGGAGATAGTGATGTAAATGGTACTAAACTACTAGTAACCTTAATAGGGCAACTCACTCAGGTTATGAATAATAACATTACCTATATAGAGCACCCAGATCCACAATGTAGATTATAAATGATATAATGATTCATGAAGAAAAAAAACCAAAATTCAATGGGACTACAAATCGATTTGTATATGAGAAATGTATATGTTCCATAGAGAAAATATTTCATGATTTGGGGAGTAGTGAAAGAGAAAGGGTTTTCATGGTAGTTTATTTCCTCACAGGAGATGTAGATCAATGGTGGTCATTAATTCAAAACACAAAGAAGAATGGAGAAGTATAAAATATGGAATGGATGGAGTTTAAAGATCTTTTATTTGAAAAATACATTTCTCCTGAGCTTTGAGCAGATAGAAAAAGAAAATTTGTAAGTCTAAGGGAAAATTAATATACAATGTCTCAATGTATGAGGCTAACTTTTCAATTTTATCAAGGCATGATACAGATTATATGCATAGCACAAGAAGTATATTGATAAATTCATTTATGGGTTAAAAAAATTTCACTAACATGCATTAGTCTCACAATCCTTCTCATATTACGAATATATAGACTCATGTGTTATCATAAAAGCAAAGTAACTCTCTAAGTCTTATGACTTCAATGCGATGAAATTGAAGAAGATATCTTTTGAACACTCTGAAAAAGGAAAGAAGGGGAAGATGGGAAAATTAGACTTTACACCCTACAGATAATGTTGGAAGAAACACCCATGTTCTTGCCTAATGGGGATGGGATATTGTTACTTGTGTTGAAAAAAATGATACCAAGCTCGTGATTTCAAAGGAATGAAAGAGGTTGTCAATGTTGAATGGTAAAATTGTTGAGAAAAGGGGAAATAGGAAAATTAATGTCCTAAGAGACAATAAAACATACCGGAAAAAGGCCAAGGGAGACTGTCCAAGCTTATGTGACCACTACTACTGATGTTGAAGTTCTTAATGAGGTGTTGGCCGGAAATTTCATCATTTCCTTACAATTTTATAATACATCATTTGGTTCTAGATTGTAGTATTCATTCATATCATCCCCGTTTTGTAGGAAAATTAGATTTTTCCAATTAGAATTAATACGGGAGTTTTCAATCACAGTCTTAAGGGATGTATCGTAGAAACAATGTTTTTCAATCAGTTACTATCATTGTATATACATGTGCTTTATTAGTTGATATTATTGTCATACTAATGATTGAATTTGTCATAATACTCGATATGGATTGTCATTCAGACCATGATGTGAAAATTTATTATAATTAGAAGGGGGATACAATTTTTTATGATGATAATTAATACCATATATTTATAGTAGAAACGTCACTATCTACTTATCATCTAGATCCACCCCCATTACCTCTTCTAAATTCAATTATTGGGGAGGAAGGGAGTGAAATAACTAAGTGTGAGGAAAAGAAAGTTCAAATATAGGATGTAACTATTGTGATATAATATGTTGACGAGTTTCCAAGGGATTTACCTGGACATCCTCTAGAATGAGAAATCGAGTTTTAAATTGACTTAATTTCGGTATCAAGGCCTATATTGAAGACCCCTTATAGAATGGACTATGTGGAATTAGAGTAACTGAAGAAACAACTAGAAGAATTGAATAATAAATTATTTATTATCCCTAGTGTTTCTCTATGGGGATCCTCTATTCTTTTTTTTAAGAAGAATGATGGACCTATGAGGATTTTCATCGACTACATCGAGATCAATGCTATAACAATAATGAAAAAATATCCCATACCTTGTATTGATGATTTATTTGATCAAATTCATGGAGATCAATATTTTTCAAAGATTGACATTCAATATGGATACCATTACTTGTGCGTGATAAAGGAATACATTCTAAAAACAATATTTCGAATGGGGTAATGGCATTACGAGTTTATAGTAATGTGTTTTGGACTAACTAATGGATTCTCTATTTTCATGGATCTGATGAATATAGTTTTCAAAGAATATCTTGATGACATTGTAGTGGTATTTATTGATGATATCATGGAATACTCCAAAAGGTATGAAGATCATGAAAATCACATGAACACTATTCTAAAGACTCTTAGAAGAAATGAATTAAATGGGATGTTTAGAAAGTGTGAATTTTGGAATCTGGAGATTTATTTTCAGGGTCATATTGTCTCTAAAGATAAAATCTATATTGATCCTTCAAATAAAAGGAAAATCCGTGAATGGAAAACATTGACGAGTATAACTTAGGTTCGTAGTTTTATTGTTTTAGTAGGTTATTATCTGCTTTTTGTCAAGAATTTTTCACGATTGGATATCCCATTAACCAAGATCACACATAAAGGGAATAAATATTTTCTGGAAAAAAATAGTTTGACGAATGTTTTGAAGAATTGAAAAGAAGATTATTCAATGATCCTATCTTGACTCTATCATCATTGAATGTTAAGTTTGTTTTTTATAGTGTTGCTTCAATGAAAGGACATGGTTGTTTCCTTATACAGAATGAATGATTTATTTCCCATGCATCATGTTATCTAAAAAATCATGAACAAAACTATCCTACTCATGATCTAGAGTTAGTAGCTATAATCATTTGTCAAAAGATATGAAGACACTACCTAATTGGTGAAAATGTTAGATATATTCAAATAATAAGTGTTTTAAATATATTTCTTCACAGAAATTACTCGACATGGGGCAATAGAGGTGGCTTGTATTACCAAATTATTATGAATCCACAATACACTACTACCAGGGGAAGGAAAATAATGTGGTAGAAGCTTTGAGATTAAAGGATCCGAGAGTTCTAAACATGATGAGATCTGAAAGGGATATTATGTTCATGAATCATGTAAAGATGGAAATGGGAATAATCATGCAATGTGAAACATTATTACTTTTTTAAATGGATTCCAAACATTAATTAGTAGAAAGATAAAAAAATATCTCAGACTGATGATAAGGAGTTTCAAAAGAAAATTCAAGATGTAAATGATTGGTTATTGATTGACATTGTATATGAATATGAAATTTTGAAATTTGGGAAGAGACTTTATGTTCTCAATATACATGATCTAAAAAAGAAATTGTTGGTTGATGCTCGTAGCTCTAATTTCTCTATACACCATAGTATCACTAAGATGTATAGAGATTTGATGAAACATTTTTGGTTGGACAACATTAAGAGGAAGATTACTGATTACGTGTTAAGATGTGTGTTTCTACAACAGGTGAAGGCAGGGAGGCAACATCCTAGAGGAGTCATGAAACTTCTTCCCATACCTAAGTGGAAATGGGGTGATATTATTATGGGCATTGTCATGGGGCTACCAAAGACTCCTATAAGGAATGATCCAATACGTGTCATTATTGATCATATTACGAATTCACTACATTTTATTACTGGAAGAGAAGATTTATGACTTGAACGCTTTACAATACTATATATTAATGATGTTTTAATACTTCATGGTGTTTCCCTATCGATTATTTCTTATAATAATCCTCATTTTATATCAAGATTATGGAAAAGTATTCAAAAAGACATGGATACTGAACTGTGGTTGATCACTGCCTACCACCATCAAACTGATGGAAAATCATAATGGAATATTCAATACATAGAAGACATGTTGAGATCATGATAACTTGACTTTGAAGGTATTTGTGATCAGTATTTACATATGGTAGAATTTTCTTATAACAATTTCATTATTTTATGTATTAATATGGAAACATATGAAGCATTATATGGAAAAATATGTCGCACACCAACATATTGGGATGCTGTTGGGGAATGAATACTCATAAACCTAGAACATGTTGAAGAAAAATTGAAAATGTTAAGATTATCCAAACACACATCAAAGCAGCTCAATGATGGTAAAAGAGATATGATGATAACAAAAGTAATGATATAGAATTTCAAGTAGGATATAATTTTTTCTTGAATGTGTCCCCATGGAATGGTGTTATACGATTCTACATGAAGAGTTAATCATATGCCAGGTAAATCAGACCTTTGGAAATTCTTGAACAAATTGGAGTTGCACATACAATTTGGAAATGCCTCAATGTCTCCCCAATGTTCATGATGTGTCCCATGTGTCACTATTGATAAAATAAATTCCTGACCAAATGAATTTACTCACCTAAAAATAAATAGATCAGGAACCCAATCTATCATATTGTGAAAATCTTATCAAAATTCGTGATACTAGTGAACAAGTGTTGAGAATCCAGATGACTCATCTGGTAAAAGTTTATTGAAGAAACCATAAAATGGAAGAGGCAATGTGGGAACCTAAGGAACATATGATGTGGAACCACCCAAATATTTTTATTCAGTAATATTATTGAAATTTCTAGGAAGAAACAATTTGATGGAGGGATTAATTTAACACCCCAAGATTCCATGATAATCATCCCTTTGAATAATACTATAGCTTGTGTTATACACAACATCGAGTTCTAGGACACCACGTCCAATCAAACTAGCCATTTAGAAAGTCGTTATGAATATTAATACCCACTATATGAAATTTGATTAATTTTATTTTTCAAAATGTACTTTATTTTTGGAGTCAAAATATCAAAATTATCTTAGGTTGAAGTTTTCGTATTTTTTTTAAAACATACATTTTTTTATTAATAGTGAAAAAAACTACATTATTATTTAAAATGGAATTTTTATTTATCTAATTATTGATAAATTTAAATTAATTTCAATGACCAAATAGATACATAATACCTATATTAATCCAATGTAATTCATTAGAGACAATTTATTATAAGATTAGATATATAAAATCTTATTGAACATTTTAACATTTGTTAGTCACATTATAAGCACATTTTCAAATCTACATAAAACATAATTTTAAAGATTTTGTGAATTGAATTTCAAAAATCTAAGAGACATGGTTTATATAAGTATATAAAATGTTGTTTAATAGGACGAAAATATTTTTTTGAATAGTACATTTGGAATTTTTTTTCCATGGCTAAAAGTAAATATGGTAATTAATTTTAAAAATTATATTATATTTGCCTCAATAGAAGTCCTAATTCTATTGGATAAGTGTATTTAGATCATAATAAACCTTAGGAAGAAAATATTATCCTTTTCATAAACTTGTATTAGATTAGGATATTTATTATATTTTATTTAAAAAACAGTTAAAAGTGTTACTTTCAAATTTATTAACTAAAACATTTTTAATATAGATTAATAAATAAGATAAATCCTACAATAATATTAATTGGAAAACTAAAAATATTTCCTAAATTGTGTTCTTTTATTTATAATTTTTAGACATTAAATGATTAAAAAAATTTATGACACAATGATGATGCATTAATAGCATTATTAATTATGGATTAAAATGATTGACATTACAATTATTAAAATAAATCTAAATTGGAAATCCTGATGCCAAAACTTATTTTTTTAGGTTAATATTTCATTTTTGGGTTGATTTAATGTATTTGTTTCAAAGTAGTAAACTTTTGATGACTTTCACAAAAACCAAATACTAAATAGCGTCAAAATTGACATAAATGAGTTTTTTAAAGTATAAAAATTTTATTAAATAATATAATATTCGTAAATATCTATGGATAGAAAAAAGGACATAGATACAGTTTGATATTTCACTAAAGAACCCCCTGATTTTCTCTTGGAATTTAATAGTATGTTTATTTACCATGTAATATCAAAATAAAAGAAGGCATGTTAAATGTTAAAATTTTTAAAAAAGAGATAAATATAAAAGATATGGTTAATATGGAGACCAAATCTTGTCTAAAACCTATTGGTTTAAAGTATTTCTACCCATCCCCCTATATCCTCCAAATAAATCCATTTTGAGCTATAATAATCCAAAAATTATTTTATAATAAATAAATATTTCATCCTCTTCCTAAAGTGCCCCTCACCTCCCTTATAAAAGGGTACTTCCCCATCTATCAAATTTACACCTACAAAGCCATTTGGATCGTCCAACACATAAAAAAATCTCCTTCCATGTACAATCACATAAATTTAAAGACTTTACATTGCTCATAAATCCAACCAAAGGATACATTTTCTTCAAAAAAACACCTTAAAAATATTCAATTATTTCATCACCTCTTTCAATGTTATTTTATTCTTCCACTTACTCTTTGTTTTCTGTTTTTAAACTAAAATATTAAATCCAGTATCTTATAAACACTGAGATTTTATTATAAATATTTTACAAACATATACATTATTCTATCCATCCTATGAATGACAAAGTCACCATACGTCTATATGTATGGATTACAATCTCCACCTAGTGGTGTAGTTTGTTACTCAACACATCATTATTAGGATAAGTATAATAACGAGTATAATTGATGAAATAATAAATATAAAATGATAATTATTCATTATATATAATATAATATCTAACTATATATGATTTCACTATCAATAGAATGATATTGTCGGTCGTGCATATGTACGGCTTACCATCTCCAAAAATCGAAATGATTTCATTCCCCATCATGACTATTAAAGAATAATTTTCATTCGATGATTAAAAATCAGGTTTAATACCATAATATCATTCTATATATGAATCAAATACGTCCTATCCAAAACAGACATGGATTTCATAACAAGACATATAAAAGAAAACGAATCAGTTAACACCCAAAACAATGATACTACTAAAATATTTTTAACCATGAAATTGTATAGGATTATTTATGATATAATATTTATGTACGTGATTCTTTTATAATTTAATAAAAATTATTTAATAATTATATAGGTGGTTTACGTACCCTCTACTACTAAAGTGAAAAAGGTAAGGGTTAAATATCAAATTCACTTTATTTTATGAGGTCGTTTATTTGTAAGTATTTACTAGGACTTATTTATTTTCCACATCCATGTTCCATAAAAGGTATTTAAAAAATATTTATTCATAATATGGGTTATATTAATTTATAACCTTGTTTGAATTTTTATAAATGTATGGAATTGAATCATTCCGTCTTTTTCCAAATGATTTTTTATGACATTTTCCAAAAATTATGGAAATAATGTATTTTTAACTTATATAGAGGGTGTGACTATTTTCCCCCATTATAACACCTTAGAATCATCCCTAAAAATATTATAATATTATTTTCATAATAAATGTTTTCATTTATAACCATATGAATTTAAAATTATTTAAAAATAAAAAGAAATATTTCTCTCAATTAGTTTTGATTAATTCTATATGAACTTCCTTTATTTGATTTTAAGCTTGTTTGAAGATGATTTATTTTGATACAATCCTTCATATTGTATTAAAGGTTTTGTGATATTTTTGACTGTGGTTGTGCAATTTTTATACCATTCATGGTTTATGTTTGAAGTGTTAACATTTTTTATTAGAGTATCAATATGAATGTTTCTGTTATGTGTTGACCTTTTCATATGAGGAATGCAATGGAGTTAGTTTGTGACGGGCATGGCCCGCTATATCCCCTCAATTCATTGGTATGTATTATGTGAAAAATTTGTGTTTGGTCTAAAGGCCTTGAAAAAAAAATATTATTTTGAGTCATGGCACATGTCCTTGAATATGTGGTTATGATTTCCGACAATATACATTTCATTATTATAAAATTAACTATTGATATTAGATGTGATTATTCTATAAGTAGAATACATATGTGAACAATTAAATGGTATTATTTGATTTATCATTTCCACATTATGATGAATTTAATGTATATAAGTCTTTTGATTTAGTATTATACATTCCCTTCAATGTTTATGCATATTTCTGAACATTTCCTTTATATTGTTAACATTACTGAGCATCTATTGTCCCCATTTCATATGTTTTATTTTTTACAGGATGTAATGAAATATATTATGACTGGCCAAAACTGATATGCTAAGGGATATAAGTGTTTTATATGGAGACACAGTGTTCCTTTTTCAATTCATAATGTAATGTAATCCAAATGTATGTATCTATTACTTGAATGGTTACAAAATTCATCAGTTGTTTAGACATTATCTTTTGTGAAGATGCCAATATTATGTAATAATGCACTAACTCTGGGTAACAAGGGTTAGGGAATTACACAAAATCATGTCTATTAGAAATACATTTTCAAGTATGGAGTTTTTGGAATTCATAGATTCAATATTTCTATATTATTTGGATTTCATATATTTCAATTTAAAATATAAAATATTAGTTCAACATGTCAATCTTCTAATACAAGTAGGTTCAAAGTTGAAATCAATGATTTTGGATTTGAATGATTTTCCAATCATACACCTTGAGAACTTTGTTTCATCGTAATAATAGTATATATGGATTTTGTGGAAGTGATTCCAGACAATCATGGTCCTCTATAGTTTTATCTTACCTAAAGTATGTGGCCATTTACCAGACTACTGATGGAAAATGTAGGATCACATGAGTCTTTCTTATCAATGAATGAGTTTTAATAGGGGAAAAATAAATAGAGTTATATTTTGAGTCAATATCATATGAAATTTTTTATTGAGTTAATCCCTATCCAAATATTGTTGTAGGTTAAAATTTTGAGATATTAAACACTATATTTTCTATAAATTTGGGATCTTATTCCCTATATATGGTTCACTAATAACATTGTCATCAATTCTTGGAATGATATGTCAATAAATATTCAATCATTAGTATCACATATGTAGTATATGACATGTATAGTGAGCTTAGTTGTTTCATTATAATGTCTTATTATTAAATGAATACTTATTTAATATTTAAATTATAATAAATATTCATAGACTTGTAAGATATCTATTATTACTCCACCCCTCATTGTATTGGAGTTCCTGAGATGAATGTAACTTAAACCATGGATTAAATAAAAATTAAATTATCTTTATCGAACCACTTTATAATGTATATCATTCAAGATGATGATGTATATCAAATTATAACCCATCATTATTTTGATTGAAAATTAGTTCATGTGATTTTTTAGATTGAATTCATTGGTTTTACACAACATCGATTGTGTGAACCTTTTTAAGGGTACTTATAATGAATCCTATGTGTTGTTATTTTTTAATGGAAGAGTTTTTTTTATTTTTTACAAGAGGTTTGGGTGATTATCCACTTATTTTCTTTCAAATGAGGTAACTATAGTCCCCACATCTATTTAAGAGTGTAAATCATGAGATATTGATTAGGTATGCAAACTAGATCTTAGATCGATAGTTATTATAGTGTAATATTGATAGTCTCAACTCTATCTAGATGTATCCCTTATATTGTTGGATTTATCTATGACTTGGTTTTGGAATTTATAATACAATCTCCTAGGTGTTGTTCCATGAAATAAAAATTTCAAAAACCACTGTGGGACTTCTAGAGAAAACGTGATCTTTGGAACTCATCACATTTATTTTCTATTCATATCTCCAGTAGTGACTCCATGGAGAATATATATTTATTGAATAGGTTAATATGTTTTCGATGTTTTGAGGTCCAAGACCAACTAATTTTCTAATTTTTCTCCATTTTAGAGTGTAATGACATTTTTATTCCCCAATATAGAGATAAAATTGTAAATACGATATAACCGAAGATCATTTCAAATCAAATAATACTTATCTAGTAGATAGATATAATCAATTTAAGGCTGTGCTCTATGGTTTTTGTAAACCAATATAATTTTTTTGATCCTATTTCAATGGTCTTCTGATCATGGGGATGCATTCAAATGAAAATACATGATATTTTCCTCGAGAACCATGATCCCATTGAAAATTAAGAACGTGGGATTCCTAATGTTATGTGGATAAAAAGTAAAATCCAAACACAAATGGAACAACCACATGTCCACCAATACTAGTGTGTAACTCCCACATAAAGATTATAACTGTATAGTAAAGGGTAAAATTTAATCATGAAGTTTCAATGGGATTATTCCATAATCCAGTGTATGAGTTAAGGTATTGGGTGGAACATTGTGTTTTCATCATGGCTATGAATACTTCGACATTCAGATATGGGTTTACTATTGTAAATCACATTATTTTGTTATAATTTTTTCATATAGTGAGGCATGACATGATAGTACTAATCAAACAGGGATTAAAAATTGACATGTATAGGTGTTATTTTGTCTTGATGGATAGACATCACAATTATTGGACAATAATTTCCTTTTTGTTGGGGAGGGTCCACTAGATATGATATATTGGCCTTAATCTATGAAATATACTTAGTGGAAATTTTACCACTATTAAATTATCCTATGATTCACCATATTAAATCCATATAAAATTCATATTGATTAATTTTCTGATAAAATAAAATGGTCTCACCATCATCATATGAAGAATGGGGTTTAGATGTATCCACCCTATTACCATTAATATTATAATAAGCATGACTAGTGGGTGGTAGCTAAAGGTTAAGTGGAGTTCATATATCATCATTCATCCTTTGATGTTGGGTAATAAAATATTATTCATGCCATTACAATCATAAAACGTTTTGGACAACTACTTATTATTTTTTTCATTTATGATAGTGTCATGTTTAAGGTCATTTTAAAGGCTAATGCAAATGAAATCCCCTAATATGAATCAAGTAAAACCTATCATTTCCTCCATCGAATCATATTAGAATAGTTATTTTACACCCTCAAAATATCTCTATGGGGAATGATCATAATTTCATGTGAAATATACGTTAATGGTGGAAAATATAAATATGGATTCTTGAGAAGGCTTCCCCCATTTCCCCTAACATTTATAGGTTACTTGATTGTGGTGTGTGATTCTGAGGGTTTCCCTGAATATAAGGGCTAACAATTTTGGAACCATTAGATCAATATCATCTCAAATAGATAATGGCATGCATTGAAAAGATTAAACAAAACTCCAAAAACAACCCATGTTATGATAAAATTACATGAATAATATTATAATTGGTAGAAAAATAGAAAATAATCAATTAAAATAATTATGGTTATTAATATTTTTCTGAAGGATTCATTTTAATGTAACATTTAAAAATTTTCATCTTATATTACCATAATAAATGACATGATCTAAATTAAAATATTTGTAAAATATTTAATATTTATATTTTTATGAATTTTTTTAAATATTCAATTATTTATAAATGTATATGAAATATGACTAATGACACTTGATATTTAGTAATTAACTTTACATGTTTTTTTCCCTTTATAGTTTTTATTTTTATTTTAATAAATATAAATATAAAAATTATAATTTAAACTTAATGAAAGAAAACAACAATATTTAATTTTGAAAGAAAAAATAGTCCTCTGTTAATTTTATTCATTTTTCGTAGAAGATCAATTTTTTAGGTAAATAGTGACAAATAAAAATTTTCACAATGACATGAATTTTTTCACATTAATTATATATAAGTGAAAGTGATAAATTAATGAAACCCTTTTTATAAAATATAATATGTATTTTATAGTTTTTTATATAATATAAAAAGTGTGTGTTTTAATTTATAAATCCATAATTGACTTTTTATAACATAATTTATATTTTTTAAAACATTTACTAAATTATTATATTATTATTTCAAATTAAAATTTATATATTATAAAAATTTAATAAATTCAAATTTAGTTAAAATTTATATTTAAATGTTAAAAGTTATATATTGTTGACCATTATATATTTTGGAAAAAATGATAAATCAAAAAGGAAAAAACATATTACATTAGTGAAAATCAAAATGTAAAAAATAGATAATGATGATGTTAAAAGGACTAAAATGTTATTAATATCATTTAAATTGAGTTACTACGGTGTGTGTCAACATTATATATTGAACACACAATTTTTTTTTTCATTTTTTGGATCCCATTTAATTCTGTGTGACTTCCAATTATTAAATAGTATTATGTATTTATAGAAATTACATCCCTTTTCTATTATAAATGGGGATATCCTCTCCTCACACACCATAAAACCATAACACCCAATGATAATGAAATTTTTCTCAGTAATATACTAAATATTCCATGATATTTTTATTAAGATCATTTCATCTAAAAATTCCACCCTCAAAGACTTAACAACATTTCCAATAGAGATAATCCGAGAAGTGGGGTATAACTTCCTGACCACTTTTTTTCATTTTTATTTATTTATTCACTCCTTATAAAAATATCACAACACCATATTAAAATTATCAAATTATTTTCATAATTATTACAATATGTTTTTATCATTATAGATCACGAATTATCAACCTATCCCTTTTCCATTGAGAATATTAAAAACATGTATCATGTGTACATATAAACAACCACCTCCAAGAAGTAATGTGTTCATTTTCCATCCCCACATTACATTGAATAGTTTAAAATTTAACTTAATATATAATTATCTAACAAAAAATAAATTAATTTTAGTGAATGTTAATCAATATTAATCCTCTCCCCCATAATAAAGATAATGAAATCATATTCTATGTGTATGTTTGGACTACCACCTCCATTGAACAATTTGTTATATATTTAAATACCCCCATTTGGGGATGGTTCGAATAATGGTTTTAAAGGATAACCATGATTCTTATTATATTAATATGGTCATGAAAATTAAAATTGGATGTCATATTATTAATATAAATTATAAATAGTCTTTATAAAATTACCTATCTTAAACAACAATACTGAGTAGAAGAAAACATTATACATAATTTTTATGACTATATATCAACCAATTATTTTAAAAATTCTTTATAATTATAATATATTTCACTAATGAATACTAAATAGTATTTTTATACTACTAGCATAATGACATTTCAACAATAGTATGGTATAATCACTAGTTATTCCATGAATGATCATTTTTGGGTGGGTATAACCATTTATTTGAATAATGATATGATTTTATACTAAGGATGATAAAGAGAAAATAATCATGGTGATAAATTTATACAAACATATAAGGCCCCAACCTTAGACATTACATAATCTTGATTTATGTTAAGAATTTACATTTATGATATACTTAGGATTATTTTTTTGGGAATTATGACATAGTTATTACCATTACATAAAAAAGTTCAAAGTAGAAACTTATAATTTATCCAATATTCTCACAATAATAATACAAATTTAATTGAAACCAGAATTATTTTCAAATAATCTTTTTGAATTCTTCCTTTCTCTTACACCTCCTTATACGCTATAAACAAAATTTCAAAAACTAGGGATGGGCATAAAAATATCGGTATGAGATATAATTTAAAGAAATAAAACAATTTTCCATGAATACATAAAAAACAAGGCAACCATAATTTTAATTCATAAAACATAAGGTATTTAACATACCTCAGGAACTCATAATATTTTGGAATAACAAATTGAAATAAGAAACCATAAAGGTAACTTGTGGAATCCATAAAATACATACACTGTATCTTTCAAAGATATATAGGGAGTTATGTTGGGAAAACCCATCACACTATATACCCTAAATCTCTTAGTAGAAACATTAATGTTTTCCTCTGTCACATTTCCCAATTCACCAGATAGCTCTCTCAGGCTCAACCTTTCTAGGTTGGTTGTGAAAGCACATGTTTCTGGTTTATCATATAACCACTTTCCAAATGTCTATGTAAAATTAAATAATAATAACACATAAAAGATTGATGTTATCAAAATTAATCTCTCCAACAAAAATAAATCAATTCAAGATATTAAAATTTTCAATCCATTTACAATACAATTTAAAACATTTAATAAAGTGATTTTTTAATCAAAGAGTCCCATACAACTATAATTCATTTAAAAGAAATTAGAGAGTTAGAATTTTAAAACATATATGTCCATATAAATAAATCCTTAAAACCATTTTAAAAATTTAGACATTAAAGATAATGATTTATGAGAATATATATTAAAAACAAATAAAATGATTTATGTTGTTAAAGAGTCTTGAAATGCTTGAGAAACATGTGAAAAATATTATTAAATAATAACATGAAACAAAACAATAAATATGATAAGAATATATAAATTCATGACATAAATTTTCAAAAGGGTTTTATATACACCTTATATGATATTAAAGTCTCACAATATAAATATCTGCATTAGTGAAAAGATATAGAGACGTAGTCCCTTACAAGTATTATATCATTAAAATATTGATAAATCAATTAAATATTTATGTGTGAAAATATAAATACATCGAATATAAGTGGATATTAAGTGTAAACAAATCAGAGGTTATTAACAAATATTCTTTAAAAAACCAATGACATGGATTTTTAGCTCAATGAATACAGATTATGCTAATATTTCATTTACAAATTTCATATAAATCATGTAAGAATATATCAATGGTGTTATTATGTGTTGAAAAAGTATATCCAATAAAATTTAAGTGGAATATAAAAAATAAATAAATAAATATTAATTCCACACAAAATCTTGGCCTAACATAATCAACAATGTATGTTTAAAACCCAATGAGTGGAAATTGGTTTTAGAAATTCTCTTTGGAAAATTCGGAAGAAAAACTGCGCCACTTAAAAATTAAGAAAATGAGTTGATGAGAGAAAAAAATAATATAATAATTTTTACATAAAATGTAAATAAATAAGGTTAGATAATAGCATACGCCAACAAACAATAAAAATTAATTACATAACATAAAATATGTCTTTGAATAAAGTGTAGGGTGAAAGGTTCCCTTACCTTGAGTCCGACTCGGCATGTATGTTCATTGTTATTCCGGAAAAATTAACTTTAGTTAATTTATACTTGGTTAAGATCCTTTTTCACATTTATAATTTCTTTTTTTATCACTTATTACAATGTTATATAGAATACTTAATTATTAAAGTTAATATCATATTTTTTGTCGATATTTGGTACATGAGTCAAAAATGAACCTGTTATAATTACAAATAATCCATGTAGTGAATAGTAAATTATCTCTATAATATTATTAAGGATTCAAATATCATATATTTGTAGAATATATATGTGTGTGTATTAATAATATTCTATAACATTTGGAGACAATAAAATAAATACACTATTCATGATGACGGTAAGCCGTATGTACACATGAACTCAACATTCGTCTATTTTTCATATTTAAAAGAATAAAAACTAAATGATACGTATGTATATTACAATTCCTGTAAAATATCATATTTTATATACGTTACTTAACTTCATTAATTCCATCTTTTATACATTCCATTTGTGGCATAAACGAGCCATATCACTTTAAGGGGGCAGTAGTCCGCACATCCTTAAATGAAACAATCCTATTTACAAATTATGAAAATCATAAAGGTGTGATTAAAAAAAGAATAATAGAGATAATATAAATAAAATATATATCATATATAAAAATATTTCCACCGTAATGGCCACCATGAGATGTGTTAGGGGAAAATGAATAATCCTCATTTTGTGTGGCTGCAGTTCATCATCCATAGAAATAGTATGATCATATCCATTAGGTGGACGTGTGTGAGTAATTCTGTTTATAATACATAAAAAAACAAAATACCTGTATATTATGGAAATATATTTTTTATTTAATCAAATAATAAGAATATTATAGAGAGTGAATAAGTAAAATAATGGAATGGATTCGTAGAGAAGATGATATCTCTTAAAAAGTGTAACACCCTTTGATTTGAGCCAAAATGATTTTTTGAATAGCCTTCCTCCAAAGGTAAGGATTATATGAGTATAGTAAGGATATTGAGAGCTTATTTGGGAATAATTTGGGAGAGAAAAGGGGCTTGAGAGATGTTATTAAATGGGTAGAGGTTGTGGCCTTTCATAAGGGGGAGGATGGGCACTTTTGGAATGTCTAGAAATATTAATTTCATGTAAATTCTAATTCAATTAAAAAAGTGTCCAAATTAAGTTCAATAGAATATAAGATGAATATAAGTATAAATAAAATCATCAAATAAAAATTAAATAGTTTTTAGATATTTTTTAATCCTTATCCTTTTAATTTAACCCTTATTTATTATTACCTTTTTTTCAAGCATTCAAAACATTGAGAATCAAAAAAGTTACCAAAAAATATAAACATATATTGAAAGAGTCATTAATAATATTTTGGGTATATAATGACCAATTTTAAAAATCATATATTTTTAAGAATTTTATATCATAAAATAAACTATTTTATATTTTATGTTGTTAATTATGTTAAATTTTGACACTATTCAAACATAAATTTCTTAAAAATTCATAATAACCTGATTCAATCAAAACTAACACATTAACTCAATCCAAATAAGTATATATAATCCATAAAACATTTTGATGACATCAAGATATCCAAATTAAATTTTTGTACCCTTTATAGTATCATTTATTTGAATCCATTATTAATGAAGCAATCATTGCATCGTCATTGTGTAATAAATAAATTTATATATGTAATATCTAAAAATTATAAACAAAATATCATGATATAGGAAATATTTTTATATTTTAATTTATATTTATAGTCTAAGAGATCACATATATAACATAAAATAATTTTTTTTTAATAAAAGTTACATGTTTATGTTATATTTTTCATTACAATAAATTAATTCTTATATGATTTCATTTTCACATCCAAGTGGCTCCATGGGGTCCCTAAAATATAAAGAAGGATGAAAATGGTATGAAATATCTCATGAAATATGATTATGACATGTGTTAGGGTAGTTTAATATTATTATAATATTCTTTGTTTATCCTTATTTACCAGATTTACCCTTTAACCATGGTAAATAAAATAAATAGTGATGTTACTAATCATAATGTCTAAAAATAAAAGGTACCTATTCTGATAATTTGGACCTTGTGATTTAAAATATGTAATAAATATTTATAAATTCAAAAAACATATGTTTCCACAATTATTTTGAAATTAATTCCCGTTGTCAAAACCAAAATGTGGGTTTTTAAGAAATAATTACTATCCAAAGATTGAAATTTGTTTATGTCCAATATAAGATTGAAATTACTTAAAATGACCAAAATTGGATTAAATGATAAAAATATAATTTTATTAGAATTTAAAACCAATTAAAATTATAATCTAACTATATAAATAAATTATATGTATTGTTAGTTTGACATAAAATGTTGTATTTTTTACTATTCATTAAAAAATTAAATTTATCTGAAAAAAAAATTAATCCAAATTAAATTTGGATGTTCCTCTTCAAATTAATTAGATAAATTTGTAAAATTTTATATATAATGGGGTAAAAAAGTATATTTAAAAAAGTTCTCCATCAAAATTTGGTTAAACTACATTTTAAAATTATTTGATAATTTAAGGCTTAAAATCAGATTCACTCTTATCATAAGACTCTAAATTGTTTAGGATAAATGTAAAAATATTTAACAAACACTTATAATCATATTTTATATTTTTCTGATCACTTCCAAAAATAAAACTACTAGTCATTAAGTACCATTACAAATAATAATAATGTTATATTATTTTCGGTATAACACAAAGTTGGGTTTAACCTATGATTTTATAGAAACCCATTATTGTGTGTCGAGTATGCTTTAAAAAAACCACTTCAATGTAAAAATAATATCATATTCATAAATATTAAAAGATATGAAAAAATTATTGTTCTATAAATACCTGGGATGTTACAAAACCTGTAATTTATTATCTAGAAATGATATATCATTATTTATATCCTTAATTATGAAAACATATATCATTGGCTAAGAATCGTCAGAATATTGTTGTTATCAATTTCATCAACAAGAGTAAAGAATGGAATAAAAATTAAAGGATGGTAAATATTTATAATTTATTATATTTCATCAATTATAGTGACTGTAATTATTTTTAAATGATCAATTTTTTATTAATAAAAAATTCTGACCCTACTCTTAAAAAATAGCTGAGAATAATTAAGATTGCAAACATTGTATACTAAAAATAGGTAAAAATAAATATGTATAATGATTATTAATTATGGGTGAAAATGTTCATATTTATGTGAAATGAAAATCTATATGTTTTTAATAAATTTTTTTAATTTCTTAGGATTTTGGTTAATCATGGAAAATGAATCAGTAATAATAAATTGGATTTATATAAAATTCTACTCATTGAGACATTATTTGTATTATAAACCTAATTGATCTTATTTGGTGTAAATTATACATAATAGATATATAAAAAAATAAAATATATTTTATTCATTTTATGCTATGTACATTTTAATTATAGATCCTTTAATAGGTTTTGTGTTTAATTATCCTCTGTTTTTAGTGTTTTTTAATTAAATTATTCATTCATTGAGTTATAGTTTTTATTCTACATCATAGTTCATACATGTTATACAAATTCAAAAATATTCTTTTATTATTCTGTATTTTATATTTGACTTCTAGTGTTTTAAATTTTTTATACATAAAACCATTTTGAAATGTTTCTTATATTATGAAGTATGATGTTCATAAAATACTTTAGTAACCCAAATATGTTTTTTGAGTTATATGGTTTTTTCATCATTGACAATATATATTCTCTTTATTAATTGATTTCTAATTATATATGATGTTTACTGTTATATGTCTTGTGGTTATTAATTTTTTTATTATACATTATATATATTAATGTTCACTCACCCGAAATTATAATTTTATCAAGAATGAACATCCATCAATTAATTATTTTTCTGATTCATGTCCACATTTCCTTCCCACCAATGTTTTGACCTTATTTTTTGAATAATAATAAAGAATATTTTTTAGATTCTAATAATTATATTTTACCATTTTAAATGGAACTTTTAGTACAATTTAATTTATATGTACCCAAAATATGTTTCTCCAAATATTTTCCATCCATGAAAAAAAATTCTTTAACTTTAACCTCACATTTAAATTCATAATCATTATTTGTTTAACAGAATTTTTTTTAGTGTAAATGTTTAAAATATTATTTTACAAAAAATTACACTTAACAGTTTTTAAAATAACATTTGAATGTTACATGTAACATAGTCATTCAATAAATATATATTAAGAGATATTTAGTCTCTGTTTTCGTCATAAAATATATTTTCTCCGTCATTGGAATTTTTTTTCATGGCCTCAAAATGAAATATTTTTTATCTTATATTTATAAAATATCACTATTAAAATGAATTCAAATTATCGCTGATATATATTTTTCCCAATTTGATTTTTTATAATGTCTTTTATGTGTTTTTTATCCACTAAAATATGATTTGAAATATATTAATCTTGATATAGGTTGTTTTTCATATGTAATAATCCACCGTTAACATGGATGATTTTTTAATTTTATTATATTTTGGAGAGATGATATATCACCATCATTTTCTTGCCTAATTGTTTAAGTATAACTATTATTTTTCATATAATTTCATTCAACTATAAATAATCTATTTTTATCCATTTGATTGAATCCTATTAATGTATATTGATGAAATTTATTGATTCGTTAAAATGATTTCTTTTACCATATACCCCTTAGCTTTGTTTTCTAAATACTCTATTCACCATTGCATTGATTGAAATGTATTTACATTGAATGATACATGATATACTTGGATACCCATTTTTATTCAATAGGTTTTTCATGATATGATTTTTGATTGATTAATAAATTATATACTTACAATAATCTCTTTGATAATTATTTGAGTCTCGTATTCCTTTCAGGAGTTTTTGATGCTCTGAAAAATTTTATCAACTTCATTGGAATATATAATTGAACCCAATATTATTCCCTTATTTTAATTATGTGATAGTTATATGTTTTCTCAGGGAGTACATGTGTATGAATTATATTTAAGTTATTATTTACATCAATATTAAACTCCAATATATTGGGTCATTCCTTAAATATCATGAGATAATAGTGAAACAGGGAGTGATGCTCAATTTGAAATGGGAAAATGGTTCTTAGTCGTGGTTTAAAAGGAAAAAAAGTGAGTGAATACTAATCCTACAAAGGAAATAAATGATTGATGATTTATGCACTAAGGGAAATAGATATTTATTCCCTTTAAACTATTATTTGATTACATTGATTATGGATTTATGATAAATCTAATGTTTGACTAGTTTTTTGTGAAATTAAACATTTTCTTGATGTTTTATTATTTAATTCCATGATTTATTACTAAATATTTTGTGGGTATATAAGTATACGTAATACTTTTATACCCATATTCATTTCCAATTACTACATATGGTAATTATGTTTCTTTTTTTTTTACCCTTTAGAATCATATAAAGAAACAATAATTATTTGACAAATAATTTAATTTATTGAAAAAAATTAGCATTTTTTTGTGGAAATTTTGTGGTTTAAAGTTTTATAAAAATATATCATTACTATTATATAAAAAATTTATATAAAATATTTTGTAATCTTAATATCAGTATCATTTTTTTTCAAAAATGTAAAACAATAGAAACAAACATGTTTTCTTTTCATGATAAATTTTTATGATTTCTAACTTGACATCTTATTTATTAGTATTACTAATGAAAACCAATGAAAACATTTAAAAATATGCGACTATATAAAAATTATCAATAAAGGACATAAAATAAATGGAACCAACTTATTAGTACATTTCAAAATCATGAGATATTAATGAAAGTATTCCATTAACATAATAATCATTAAATTCAAATGATATCATATTTACTACATATATTTTTTTTATAAAAAAAATATTTGACAATATATTGGAAAAATATTAATAATGAGGGTATATTTGAAATAATTATAATCGTAAAATTTATGTTTACAAATATCATAGTTTTTACCCTAAATACCAAATATATTATTTAAAAACAACAATTTATTGGCCATAGCAATCATACAATTTAAATGAAAACTAATTAGAATTCGTAGAAACATTTTCTATGTGGCTTGAGAAATCATATTTATTAATATCTTACATGAAAACATATTATTGTAACAATAATATAGTCAAATTTCCGCATAATTATAGGTATAATATATTCATTACCCAATATATTGCAGAGCTTTATCTGGCTCCCCTGTCATCATAATATATATCAGGCTCACCCATAATCATGATCTATATCATCATCACCCATAATAATAAATAATATCCATGGAACATATCATGAATAATAATTTTTAAGGACCAACCATTTAATTATAACTCCATTTAAAAAAATCATTTTCACCAATTCGACTAAAACATTTAGATATCGAACTACCCATTTCATTTTTAAAAACCATTTTTAAAAAAAATATTGTCCAAAAATGTATATTGTGGTTTTATTTGAATAAAATATGGGTGAATATAACGGAACCCAAATATAAAATAGTGGTTATAATGATGGGAATAACTATTAAATTTATATAGTTTAAAAAAGAACATTCTATTTGTATTTTATAAAAAATTTCAAATCATTCCATATAAAATAAATAAAAACAATCTCGTTGGAAAACTATTGAATGAAAAAGAATAGAGACATTAAAATAAAATTAAAATTATTATATATCAATATAAATTAATCCATATAATAAATTAGTAAATATTTAAATTACGATAATGAATTATAAATAAATATTTCAATCATTTTCTTCAATTTTTTTAAAGTAATGTTTCTATTTCATCAAGGCTGACTGCTAATATATGTTATTTATTTAGAAATATAATGAAAATGATTTAATTATTAACTCTCTTAAGAACGTTTTAAATAATTTATATTTTTCTTTATTTTTTTCATTTCCTTTTTATATTTAATTACATAATCTAATTTGTTTATGTTAGACATTTTTATGATATTATAATCATGTATCGAAAATAAATTTGGTATGTTGAGTATGGAATTTTTTTTCATTCTATCAGAATATCCCGAATAATAATCAACATATACATATATTTTTTATACTTATACTATAATTTTAAAACCAATAATGAAATGTGGTTTAGAAAAATTAACTTTTTTAGGCTTATGGAGATAGTAGGTCGTACGTACACCGACGGTAAATTACCATTTTTCAAAGATTATGATGGAATTAAGGTATGTTATATTTTTTAATTATATATTGATAATTAAATAAATAATATCCTATTATATTTTCAAAAAAAATTATATATATCAATCTTTTAATGGGGTGATGATGAATGAATGACATCACTTCTGGAGGTGGTAGTACACATGTATACGAATGACGTTATCATTAATGTACATATATAATGTTATGAAAATATATGATATATTAATATTAAGAATGATAATTATTTCTTTAACATCACATATATATATATACATTAAATCGATCATTTTAACAATCTATATCTTTTTATGTTGGGAATAAAAGTTAATTAGTTTGGGAGATGGTATTGTTCCTTATACATTATCAATTGTTTCAATTTCCATTTTGGGGAAGTGGACATTAATATATGTTACAAAATTAACATAATAAAATATCAATATATTTAATAAACTATTGTAAATATATCCTCATAGATAATGAAGATATAAAAGAGTTTTAAAAATAAATAAATGTAAAACAAAAGCTTAAGAATTATAATTATTGTCCGCACAACCTCTTCATATTTACATAAAAAACATTCCAAGGATGGTTTTATATTTAAAAAATTGAATATATGAAAAGGGAAGTAATTTTAGGATGGTAATTGGGAAGGTATTGGATAAAAAAATCCATTTATTTTGTAAAAAATAGTAGATGAAATTTCCTTTTATAATCGAGGGGAGGGAACCGTATGAAATAATTGATGTATTGAATTAATATAAATTTATTATCATGTTAAAAAATATCCAAATTCATAATACATAAATCCAATTCAAGTTTTGGTTTATATAAAATATTGACATGAAATGTTAATATGTTTATGTGTTGTTTTCACCATTTTATTTATTTAATACCCCATTATCCTTTTTGACGATTACTGAGATAATTATGTCTTTATTATTTTTTATGGGTCATGATTGTCTCTAAAATAGAATAATTGGACAATAAATAGATAATAATTTATATTTTCCACCATATTCCCAATCACTTGAATTAAGAAAATAATTTTTTTTTATTTTTAAATATTTTAGAAAATATCAAATATTATAAAATATCAACAATGTCAATTTTGGAATGAAAAATATATTTTGACTATGAAAACTATAGGAAAACAATTTAATTCAAATATAAACCATTAATAAAACCCTAAAATGTTCCATTTACCTATAATACTTAGGGGAACGTTAACATTATATTGACCCAAACCTTTATCAATGGAATTTTCATACATATAATTTTGTTATATAGTATAGAACACATACATAACATCGATAACAAATAAAATAAATCATTCTCATAAATTAACTGTTAAATAAGTTGTTTTTATAGAAATTAAGTAAACTATACTAATGTAATTGTAAAATAACCATTGGAATAATAATATGACCATTTGGAATGGTAACCTGGTCAATAGAAAAATAACATAACCTATGAATTTATAAATATAATTTAGTCATATTATAAATGAAATTATGATATATTTATATAATGGAAAAATTAAATAAATGTTTTATAAATTGTAAACTAATTTTTGGTATTTCGATGAAATGTAAATGCCTATTTTGAATATTATATTTAATATAATGATTTAAAACAATATTTACTTTAATTAAATATATTATTAAATTAATATTTTTTTTATGATTATTAAATAATATTATATAATTGTAAATAAATTTTCAACATATCAAAAAATCGGTTACAATATTTAAATAATTATTGTTTGAATAAATGATTATTTTTGTTAAAATTTATTCTTATCATATATAGAAAATTATCTTCCTAAATTATTTTATATATTGATAAATATATATATAAGAAACAATTAGGTTGATATTTTAGTATTTTTCGAAAATAGTAAATTTGTTTGAATTGTGAAATATGTAAATTTATGGTATTTAAATTTATAGGTATATAAATAAATTTGTCAGTCGTGTTTGATTAATGGATGATGTAAGATACCATTGTCAAGAAATCAAATGATTTATTTCATTTAATTAGTCACAAGAATCTACCTTATTGATATTATTGAGCTGAAATAATAAAAAAAGAATGAATTAATCAGAAACACCATTCCCCTCACCCTATAAAAACTACCCCCAAACACCTCTTCCCCTAACACATCAAAAGGATTTAAGAATTTCTAAATTTTTCTTAATTCCCCCCCCCCAAGTCTTTTAACCCTATCTAACTAGTTATAGTCACACAAAATACCAAACAATAGTTCTTCCAAGCTGTTCTCACCTATATGATAAATAAGAGGTAAAGCACTCCACCCTTATCTCTAAAATTATTTCTTTATTCTACGTTAGTATTTTAACAAAAATAAATATTTTCATGAAAAATTTAATATTATATATATAAATATATTATAATTTTACTATGATAATGTATGTTCATTAATCAAATTCCTTCATTTTTCCATTTATTTAAAAAATCAAAACATCGTCTCTTTGGCGTCGATTAAACACCTTCATCAATGAAATTTTTTAATTATACCATAACACCTTCAAGGATTTTAATAAATACATTTTCAGGGTTAAAACTGATTAAAATATGTTAATATAAACTTATTTCAGGCTCTATAAATATTTTATAAATATAACATTAAAAATGACCCATATTTTTTTGATAAAAAACGCCCCAAAATAAACTATTCATTTTTCATTAATGTTTTGTCCAATGAGTCAATATAAAATATTAAAAATGATTTTTTGGGACCATTTACAATTCCATAGGTGAGTCAAAAACCTATAATTCTTTTTATTTATTTTTCTTCCTTTTGAAAATAACTCCCATAATTTTACTCAATGGGACTGATCATAAAACCATGAAATGAATGCCTGAAAATGAATATCATTACTCACCAAAAGGGCCCCAAATGAACATACTAAAATTATAATAATTAATATATATGTATTTTAGGTTTTTAATTTCTTATATAATAGATCTATTTTCATTTTAGAGGACATTAATTTTAATTTTAGAACACTTTAAAACACATGGTATGAGATTCTAACTAAAACCCCATCATTCATTTGGGTTATGATTTATATCTCTATATTCCAATAAAATTATTATTTATTATTATTTAATGATAATAAATTCTATTTTTATGCTCTAAAAATATGTGATATGCTCAATTATTCATTATTTAATGGGAAATACATGTTTTGTAACGTTCTGTTTTAAATTCATCCTTATAAGATTGACCGATTAAAGAGAACATCCCCTTTTATTACCCATTTTCAAGTACACACAATAATCTATTTTAAGAAACCAATATTTTATTAAAATATTTAATTTTATCATGAAATACTATCTTTGATCATTTTTTATTTCATTAAAACAATTATTTATTTATTTTCATTAAAACCCTTTTATATTTTCTCTTAAAATGCAACAATGTGGAATATGTCTAAAAGTTTTATATACATAATTTTTACATGGTTTAACTTAAATTGGACTTAATTTATAATTTTATATGCCTAATTTACCTTATTCATTGAAAAGGCTTGGAAATCCTGTGGAATGTTTTTTAAATAGATTGGATTATTATGAGTCTTCCAAATATTATGGCGCTTGATTCCGAGGCCCGGTGTGCGCAGAATCAATTTTTTTAGTTTTTTCTAGGTACGTTCAATAAATGTACGAGTGAGTTTTTATAACTTTTTAACTAGTGCTCAAAATATAAATTTTAGGGAACTGATTAACTTGCAGTGCCGGTATTTTCTTAAGAAGACTTTCTCTTCTATGTTAGTGAGTCAATATAGAAGTTAGTTTTTGGGTTTTCATAACAAAAATAATAAAATAATGTGAGATACAATTTATTTTATCTGAGCTGCCATGTGAGTGTTGGTCGTTAAAACCTACTCATGGGAGTTGGAAGTGGGACCACCACACCTTAACCTCCCATAAGAGGTTATGGTGGTGGGGCCCACCCGAAGATAACCTCTTGCGAGAGGTTAAGATGTGGGGACCACACGAGACTAAAACCCCCAAATTAATGGGAGGAGTGGAAAAACTCGCAACTCCCCTCATTAATGAGGAGGTGGGTCCATCGACCTCCTCTACCATTATAGTGCCACCACGTCCCCTTTTTAATTGTGCCAACTCCCCTTATTTAATGGGGTCAAATCCTCTACATTAATTCTTTGTGCCATCTACATAACTAATTTGTGCCAACCCTACACAATAATTAGTTAGAGCCAATGGATTTATTCTTCCATTTTGAATATTGTGCCAACGATTTAATAAGATATGATTCTCTTATTATTTTTTGGCATAATCATTTAGGTAGTGCTTGGAAGAGGAGAAAACGTTGGAGAAAGCTCCAAACAAAGAACGAATGAAGAAAACTTCATCCACCAACAATGGACATCTTCTTCTTCTTTCAGAAACCAAAACAAGGGACGAAGTGCCATCCTTGAAGAACATCGACGCCGACGTCCTTGACTTCTTCATCTTCGTTCTCGACGTCCACGAATCGATGTCTAGTTTTTTTTGAATTCGAACAGAGAACGTGGAAATAAAGGTATGGTTTTACTTTGAGTAATTTTGTTTTTTTTCTTATCTTCTTCATTTGAATGGAATCTATGAAAGATATTGTAAATAATTGATGTTCAACGTACTCCTTTGATGAACCAATTGGTATCAACCTTAAACGCGGAATGTGCGGGCCAAGATAACATGGCTCGACACCCTCTGCAGATCTCTTTGGGACGTTCCTTCAGCATGGCGATGTAATTGCAAAGAGATGACGAAGGCGGTGAATGGAATGGCCATGCTACCCGCAGCCTCTGTGAACTATGTCGCCCCCACGGTGCACTAGTGTTCCAGACCAAACACTGCCGGCCCACGCCGGCCCGGGACACACCTAACTGGCCGGCCCACAACCAATGCAACCTACCAAAAAACTTCATGCACCCCACACCACATACCCGAATCCTGTATGGCCTCCCGACGCCCAGCCCGATGCTAAGTCGGCCTACCCGGTGCTCTGCTGGCCTGCCCCATGCCCCGCCCAGCTTTCCCAAACTCTGCCCGGCAAAATGCCGGCCAGCCCGCACACCTCCCGGCCTCGCGGCACCCAGTTGACCTCCAAGGCCGAACCGCCGAGCCACACCCCTAACGATGCTGGCCAAATTGGCCCCGACCTCCTGGCCGAGCCGCCTACGTGGTGACCTACGGGTCGAACCGCACACGGGGTCCGATGGGTTGGTCCTAGTGGACCGGGCCAGACCTGCTGATTTGATCTGCCAATAGGACGAGTTAGAACCAGCGGGTCGTATCAGGTCGGCCCTACCTGTGTTGGGATGAGTCAGTCCGATCGGGTCAGACCGGGCCTAGGCCCATTACCAACCCCATTACTTTTCTTGGCCATTTCTTTAGCACCGAACAACTGTTTGACCAACCTTCAATGTGGCTAGTTTTCATGGAATGCAACAGACCCTTTGAGTATACCCCACTGGTGTTCGGGGTAATGATGACATACTATCTGGTTGGATCTTACACTAATCCAATCGGGCCCGTGGGACTAAATAAGTTGTAATTCACAGATCGGGCATCTGATTGATGCACAGTCTATTGTGTTTAGACCTCTATGGAATTGGAGACCATTGAGACACTTCTTCGTGGGACTTTGTGATAGCTGGAGTATCGACATGTAGCTCATGGAACAGACCTCTCTAAGACGAGTGAACGGAGTACTAAAAATTAGTAGCTGGCTGAGACATGACGACTGCATTACCGATTCGACTCAGAGTGTTTCGACTAGCACAGTGGGAATAACCTAGTAGTTGGTGGCAGACCCATGGTGGAGGAGCACCAGGTTGTTGGCGGCAGACCCGCAGTACTGGACCGGAGGAGTACCTCTGCAGGCTATTTGGGGGAGCACTTGGTAGTTGGCAGTAGACCCATGGTGTGGAGCGCTTCAGTGTGACGCAGCAGTCCCACAGTACTCGATAGGAGGAGTACCTCAACAGTCCAAGGATAATGGGATACTCTTGGTTATTGGACGTAGGCCCACTATAATCGATAGAGGAGGAGATCTCCAGCTGTCATGGTTTCAATAATAAAAAACATGGTTGAGCTGAGTCAATAACTTTAGAGTTTACCTCATGATTTAGACAGATTACATGATAACTTTGGTATATGTGTGGGCATATACCTAAGTGTTGTTATCTGTTGTTTTCTTAAATTGTGGTTTATCCTTTTTAGATATTGTGAGACCATGAGGGTATCAGGGTCCATACTGAGTATCGTTATACTCACCCATGCACGAGCTATTCCCGCAACTCGTTCTGATGGATGCAGGTGACGAACAACACTTACTGAGGTCGAGAGTAGCCGGACTGTATGGTACCTGGAGGTGGACATCACGACGAGTCGGTACACGGAGGAGACTGAAGGACGTGGAGTACTAAGGAGGCTATCTGTACCAACCATTCAAGTAGGATTCGTGGCGGAAAATTCGGGAGCTGCTTTACAACGTTCAACTATTTTTGGTCCCTTTCAGTTGTACTTGTACTTTACAGTTTGGCTTGTATTTCCAGCCCCTTTACTTTTCTGCACTCCTTTTGTATACAGTTTTACGTAGTGTTTTACTTCCAGATCGTACTCTATTGTGTTTTTTTACAATTAATAAAGGCAATTACTTCCCAGTCATAGGGATTTACTCCTTCGGTGCTAGTCTCCCGCCCGTAGCCTATGGATGGCGTGCTTGGGGTAGTCACGGCACGGCCCCCAGGGGACGGGGCGTGTCAAATTTATATCATAGGACATCGGTTCTACCGCAGAACATATAACTCTGATCTTTTATGTTTAGTAATACTGTTAAGTGTACTGATTGTTGTTTTACGTTCTGGGAGTCCAGTGTTGGTGCGGCGGCTGACGTATCCATACACCGGGACCCTGACTTCTGATTTCCGACTCTGTGCACGAAAACACTAATTACATGTGTGTTTTCAAAAGTTTTCCTTAAGTTATCTCAACTAGGTCATCCCACAAGTTATAGTCCATTGACCATTTCACATCTGTTTCTTTTAGGATGCCTCCCTGCGGATGACTATTTAGAGCCCCGAGAGTTTTACGTGCAGTTAGCCCACCGAGTAATGAGGCCTTGGTGTGGTGACCTTTTCCAGCTGAGGCCACAGCAGTACCACTTCCCGTTGGGTCACCGATGCCATTATCCCCAGCAGTAGATAATTCCAACCGATTGAGCATGCTGCACGAGTTCCAGCACTAGAGCCCACCCAGTTTCAGGGGATTGATGGACCCACATGCAGATAAATATTGGATGGAGGATATGATGAGAGTCTTCAGACTGTTAGGAACACCATCTAACTTCTTGGTGATTCTTGATGCCATCCTTCTACAGGCAGCAGCAGGCAGATGGTAGAGTCTGATGCTCTAGGTGCATGATGAGATGATGCTTCTCTAGGCTGACATCAAGAGCCTATTTTGGGTGAAGTATGTCCCATCCACCCTACGTGTGGTGCAGATACAGGAGCTAATACATCTACATCAGGGTAGTATGATTATAGCTCAGTACTCGGCGATGTTCACTGACCTCTTGTGCTACTGTAAAAATATGGTAAGAGGCCTAATAGTCAGGGCCTAGACCTTCGATTAGGGGCTCAGGTAGGAGATCAGAGTTTTGGTGATCTCGCTCAGCATGCAGACACAGGTAGGGGTGTTGGAGCGAGCCCTCTTAGTGGAGAGTTTTCTTGATGATCAGTCTCCAGCAGCGAGACCCACCACTAGTAGACATGTATAAGAGTCTTTAGAAGCTGGTAGTAGACAAATGTCACAGTGGTCCAAGAGGACCAGACCAACAGGTGGACGATGGCACGACTCAGAGTCAGCTGTGCGGGGCACCCAGAGTGGAGACAGGGCCAGACATGCCATGAGAGGAAAGTGTTACTCATTTGGCAGACATGGTCACATGGATTGTGACTATCCGACCCACCGACCGGATGATCAAAAGTTGGTCGAAGGACATACCAGAAAAAGATAGAGATTCGATCGTGGTGGTCCACTGGGAGCAGGTGGACGTGGCAGAGGAGCTAGTCGTGCAGCAGGCAATGGGAGATGATTCGAGGTGTTACTGGCACCACCTCCATGATGTCCACCCAAATCACAGGGAGCAGGTGTACATGAGAGAGCTCTACTCCATGGAGCTGAGGCTTATGATCATGGAGTTCCATAGATGATTTGAGGTACAATCTATGTCTACTCCACCATATGTGAATATCTTATATACATAGATGTCAGTAACTATTTCATTACCACTGCCCTAGTTTGGAGCTTGAAGATTCTAACGGAGCCGTTGGATTTATCCTTCCGGATAGAGACTCCTATGTGAGTAGACTCGATGATTACGCAATAGTGCCGACAGTGTGAGATTACTCTAGGTGGGTAGAGCTTCAGTAGAGATATCTTTTTAGTGGTGTCATGGACGTTTGACGTCATCTTGGGTATAGACTGGTTATCTACAATCCATGATCAAATTGACTGTATTAGCCGCAAAGTGTGATGTGTCCGCACGGATGGGACAAGTTTCACCTTTACAGGTGAGAAGGGAGATTTTTCAGTGCAGGACGAACATACATGGAGGAAGGTGCAGCCGATCACTCATCAGTTGGACTGCCATACCCTCAGAGTAGTTGATGTGGAGAGTCTGAGCTATCCTATAGTGGTGGACCAGTACGCGGATGTATTCCCTGAAGATGTTCCAGGACTACCTCCTTATAGAGAGGTGGACTTATATATTTTCTTGTACCCCAGGATGGCCCCGATATCTACTCCATCATATCGGGTGGCTCCCAATGAGCTTCATGAGCAGTGGGTACAGTTAGAGGACTTACAGGCGAAGGGATTCTTCTGCCCCAGTGTTTCTCACTGGGCAGCCTCGATTCTGTTTTCTAAAAAGGTGGATGGGATCTTGATTATTTGTGTCGACTAACATTGCATGAATCAGGTGACCCTGAAGAACAAGTACCCATTTCCGAAAAAATGATGACCACTTTGATCAGCTAAAGTGATCATGGTGGTTCTCGAAGATAGGCCTCAGGTCAGGTTATCACCAACTCAGAGTTCAATACGGGGATGCGCAGAAGATGGCCTTTAGATACCGGTATGGCCACTACAAGTTATTGGTTCTATCTTTTGGTATAACCAACATTCCTGTAGTGTTCATTGGAGTCATGAACATGATCATCTAGCCTTACCTCGATCACTTTGTCGTGGTCTTCATCGACGACAATCTGATCTACTCAAATACTAAGGACATGCATGCATACCATTTTCCTGTATTATTGGACACACTCCGAGAGCACCATCTTTATGGTATTCTCTCAAAGTACCAGTTATAGATCTGAGAGGTTCACTTTTTAGGACATGTTAACTCGGAGGCTGGAGTTTCAATGGATCTGGTGAAGATTGAGGCATTACTTCCTTATGATCCAGCTTGGAGTGTGACAGAGGTACGAAGATTCCTGGGTTTGGATGGGTACTACTGGAGGTTCGTACCAGACTTCTCCAGAGTTACAGCACCACTATCAACCATGAAAAGGCTAGGGAAACCCTTCGTGTGGTCGGAGAGATGCCATCAGAGATTTCAAGTGCTGAGGCATAGGCTGACTAGTGCCCCCATCATGAGGCTTATAGAGGAAGGAGTAGGGTATGTAGTATATTGCGACGCATGAGGGACTAAACTCGGGTTTGTCTTGATGTAGGAGAGAGTAGTGATCGCTTATGGTTCTCGTCAGTTGAGACATCATGAGTATAACTATGCTACCCATGAGCTGGATTTAGCAGCAGTGATCTTCATCTTGATGATGTGGCGACACTATCTAATGGGAAAATGTTTTATCATGTACTCTGATCACAAGAGTCTCAGGTACATCTTCTGCCAGATGGTCCCAAGCCTAATACAACAGCATTGGTTTGAGTTCTTCCAGGACAATGACTTCAAGATAATCCATACTCCTGGAAAAGGGAATGTCGTTGCAGATGCACTCAGTAGGAGAACATTTCTACACCTGCAAGGCGAGGAGAAAGATCAGCTAGCTAGTTTACAGATATCCTTTTTCGATAGAGATGGATAAAACTTTCTTCAGTCTCTTACAGTCACTCCCCCACTTCTTTATGGAGTCATGGAGGTGAAACGTGGAGATGTTGACTCTGACACACGACGTGCTCAGATATCCACAGGGCAGGGACCTGATGGATTCTCTGAATGTGGGGAGCACATCATTCTCTTCAGAGGATGTACTATGGTTCCAGTGTCACTTATGGAAGATGTGTGGAGTGAGATCCAAACATCCCCTTTAGAGGTACATCACGGAGTGGCATGGATGTATTAGGACCCCAGACGACAGCACTGGTGGCTAGGTATGAAGAAAGAAGTAGCATAGTTTGTCTCTCGATGTCTCACTTGTTAGTAAGTGAAGGTAGAGCACCAGGTAGCAACAGGCTTGGTTAGTCCCTTAGAGATCCCAAAGTGAATGTGGGATGGGATATCCATGGACATTGTGACAGGTCCTCCACATACATCCAGGAGACATGACTTGATTTGGGTGATCTTCGACCTACTCACCAAGTCAGCCAACTTCTTTCTGATCAAAGAGAAGGGTTCAGTAGAAATCTTGGGACGCCTCTATGAGAAATAGATACAGGGTTTTCATGGTATACCATTGACGATTGTCTCCGATCGTGATTCACACATTACTTATTTACATTGGAAGGGATTGCAAGAAGCTTTCGGGACGCAACATCATTGAGCCCCACCTTCCATCCTTAGATGGACGACTAGACTAAGAGAAAAATTTAGACCCTCAAGGACATGCTATGTGCTTGTGTCATCGACTTCGGTTTCAGTTGGGGGGATCACTTACCATTAGTGAATTTTTCCTACAACAACAGTTATCACTCTACTATAGGGATGGCCCCTTTTGAGGAATTGTACGGGTCACCTTGCAGATCACCCTTATGTTGGACAGACCCAGGGGTATTCGCACTGGTGAGACCATAGATGGAATGGGATACCAAAGCGAATGTGTAGATCATCGAGTAGCAGATGAAGACTGCACAGAGTAGGAAGAATTTGTATGCTGATAGGAGATAGAGACCTCTGGAGTTCGAGGTTGGCGACCACTTATTTCTATAGGTCTCACCTTGAAAAGGTCTACAGAGATTTGGCCGAGGCAGAATGATATCTCTGAGATCCATCGGACCTTTTCAGGTCCGCAGAAGAGTTGACAAGGTGTCCTATTGTTTAGCTCTTCCACCTCAGTTGCACCGGGTGCACGACGTCTTTCACATATCTTAGTAGAGGAGATTTGTGCACGACCCTTCTCACATCATTGAGCATGGATTGTTGGATGTCGATGATGGGGAATCATTAATGGAGGTTCCAGGGGAGATTGAGGATCTACAGGAGTGGGTCCTACATGGACGGTCGATACCTCTTGTGCGTATTCTTTGGCAGCATGGGAACCTTAAAAAGAGCACATGGGAGAGGGAGGCTTAGATGCGTGCTCAATACCCCCATTTGTTCCCTTAGTTCGATTTATTTCTTACGGGGACATAATGCCTAGAGGTGGGGAGATTGTAAAAACCCAGAAATCCAATGAGAATTTTTTTAATACAGGGATTTTTACGAGCCAGCGAAAATATACGGTGCTTGTTTATGATTCCCCGTGTGCCCGAAATCAATTTCTGAAGTTTTTTTTGGGTACGTTCAGTAAACATACGAGTGAGTTTTATAACTTCTAAACCAGTACTCGAAATAGAAATTTGAGGGAACCATTAAACTCTTAGTGCCAGTATTCGCTTAATAAGACTTTCACCTCGACGGTAGTGAGTCATAGATAGAAGTTAGTTTTTTGGTGTTCTTAAAAAAATAATAAAATAATGTGAGCTACACTTTTTTTTATTAGAGCCTCCATGTGAGTTTTGGTGATTAAAACCTCCAAATTGGAGTTGGTGGTGGGAGAACCACACCTTAACCTCCCATAAGAGGTTATGGTGGTGGGTCCCACCCTAACATAACATCCCGCGAGAGGTTACGACGTGGGGACCACATGAGACTATAACCCCCCAATTAATGTGAAGTGTGGAAAATCTCTCAACTCCCCTCATTAATGAGGGGGTAGTCCCTTGACCTCCTCTACCATTATGGTGCCACCGCCTCCCCTTTTTAATTGAGCCAACCCCCTAATTTAATGGGGTCAAATACCCCACAATAATTCTTTGTGCCAACTCCCTAATTAATTTGTTCCAACCCTATACATTAATTGGGTAGATCGAATTGATTTATTCCTCCATATTAAATATTGATCCAATGAATTAATAAGATATCATTCTATTATTATTTTGTTGGAATATTCATTTTGGTGGATCTTGGAAGTGGAGAGAACATTGGAGAAATCTCCCAATGAAGAATGAAAAAAGAACACTTCATCTGCCAACGATGAACATCTTCTTCTTCTTTCATCGATTGTAATAAGGGAGGAAGGTCAATCCTTGAAGAATGCCGACAATTTCATCCTTGACTTATTCAACTTCTTTCCTGACATCGACGAATCAACACCCTCTTTTCTGTGACTTCGAACAGCGAACATCGAAACGAAGGTAGGGTGTTTACTATGAGTAATATTTATTTATTTCTTCTCTTATTCATTTGAAAGGAATCTATGTGAGGTATTTTAAATAGTTGATGTTCATTGCTCTCCTTTGATGAACCAATTGATATCTCCTCTAAACGCGGAAGGTGCATGCCCAAATAGCATGGACCGATACAGTCTGTCGATCTCTTTGTGATGTTCTTTCGGCATGCCAACATTACTACGATGAGGCAATGAAGGCGGCGAAAACAAAGGTCGCGCTACCAGCATCCTCCATGAACTGCTCCACCCCCACGGCGATCCGGTGTTTTTGACCGAACAACACCGGCTTGTGCCATCGCGATCCATGCCGAACCGGCCTACCGGCCTGCCCGTGCCCTGCTCGGCCTTCCCACGGCCTTCCCGGCACCCTGCCGGCCAGGCTGCACCCCGCGGCACCTGCCCGCTCCCGGAAAAGGCCTCTCGGCGCTCTGGTTGTGCCACGCGCGGCCTCCCGACACCCTGTCGGCGCCCTGCCGGCCTGCCCGGTGCCCTGCACGGCCTCACGGCGCCCTGCATGCACCCCGCACATCTTTCCGGAACCCAGCTGGCCTGCTCGTCACCCTGATGGCTTGTCCTGCGGCCTGATCGAGCCCTGCTCGCACTCCACACGACCTCCCGGTGCCTAGCGCAGCCTCACGGCACCCTGCCCGCGCCCTACCGACCTCCTAGGCCAAGCCTCCATGACATGCCCATCATGGAAATGGACGAACTGGCCTCGGCCTTCGGGCCAATCCGCCCCCACAGTCTGCTGGGCCAGGCCCAGCGGACCGGGACGAACCATGCGGGATGACCCGCCCAACGGTTTGAGTTAGACCCAGTGGGTCTACCTAGGTTATCTCAGGCCGGGTTGTCCCAGTCTAGGTTGGGACGAGTCAGTCTGACCAGGTCAAACCGGGCCCAGTCCCATTACCGACCCCTTTACTTTTCTTGGCCATATCATTGGCACAAGACGTCTCTATGGCAAACTATCAGCATCGCTAGTTTTCATTGAATGTGATGGTCCCTTTGAGTATAACCCACTAGAGTTCGTGGTAATGTTTTGATACGGTCAGGATGGATCGTACATGAATCCATCCAGGCCCATGGGACTAGAAAGCTTTTAACTCACAGACTGGGCATCTGATTGACGCGCTGTCTATTGCATTCAGATCTCTATGATGTGGCAGACCTTTGAGATACTTCTTGGTGGGAATTCATGTTAGTTGGAGTATCGACCTGTAGCTCTTGGAGCGGACCTCCTAGAGACGAGCGAGCGGAGTACGGAGATATAGTAGCTGGCTGAGACCTGACGAATGCTTGACCGATTCAACTCCGAGTGTTTCGACTAGCCTAGTGGTGAGCTCATGGTAGTTGGAGGCAGACCCATGGAGGAAGAGTTCCTGGTAGATGGTAGAAGACCCGCGGTACTCGACAGGAGAAGTACCTCTGCAGGATATTAGTGGGAGCGTCTGGTAGTTGGCGGGAGACCCATGGTGAGGAGCGCTACATTGTGATGCACCAGACCCAAGATACACAATAGGAGGAGTACCTAAGTAGTCCAAGGTTAGTTCTATGTGCATGGTCGTTAGCAGCATGCCCACTGAACTCATCAGAGGAGGAGTTCTCCAACAGTGGTGGTTTCGATAATAAAAATCATGGTTGAGATGAGTTAGTAAATTTTGACTTTACCTCATGATTGAGACATATTACATGATAAATTATGTATATGTATGGGCATATACCTAAGTGTGGTTATCTGTTGTTTTCATAGTTTTTGGTTTATCCTTGTTGTATTTTGTGAGACCTTGAGGGTGTCGGGGTCCCTACAGTGTATCGTTATACTCACCCCTGCATTAGCTATGCCCGCACCTCATTGTGTTGGATGCAGACGACAGACATCGCTGACTGAGGCCGACAGTAGGAGGACTAGACGGTACCCAGATGTGGACCTCATGAAGAGTTAGTACACAGAGGTGACTGACGGAAGTGGAGTGATATGAAGGTTATCTTTAACTAATCATCAGATTGGATATGTGGTGGACGATACATGAGCTTCTATACACCTTTCAACAGTTTTCGGTCCCTTTCAATTGTACATGAACATTACCGTTGGTCTTGTATTTCCGAAACCATTACTTTTCAGCAGTTCTTTTTTATATAGTTATTCTTAGTCTTTTACTTCCAGCTCGTACTCTATTATGTGTGATTACAATTAATAAATGCAATTCCTTCCCAATCTTAGGGATTTACGCCTTTTGTTTTAGTCTCCAACCCTTGGCCTAAGAAAGGTGGTCTTGGGGTAGTCACGATACGAGCCTTGGGGGATGGGTCGTGAGAATAATATCCATCTATTTATTAAATTTGTTCCTTCTTAGTCATCATTATGATACACCCATCATTTATTCCTTAATATATGATTGTGAAACCCATCTATTTCCACAGGTAAGCATTATTTTTATACCTTATGTTTGATTCATATTGTGGAACTCATATGCATTAAAATGTTATAAAGGGTGCACCCACATCGTTATCCCATGCATTGGTTAATTTTTATTCTCATGATATGGAATATTGAGATATAGAGTAACAATAATTCCTTTATGGGAATTTATCCACCAGCTGATATAGTCTTGGATGATATCCCTGACTCGTGTTAATATAACATTATATATTGATGCAACATACCTATGTTTCCATGATTACATGATCCCATGTTCTATATGTTATGATTCTATATTTATATTCTTCTGTCATTCCATTTATGCCATCATATTATTTCATTCCAACTAATGTGTTAATCCTTATTCCTATTTTTATTTCATTAATGAGATTTTTCTTTCACCCAATTGTTCATGCATACCCTAGGTCAACCAATGAAGATGTAAGTGTAAAAAAAGTAAGGATCCCAATTGGGAGTTTAAGGGAAATGGTTTTTAATTTATATTTTTTATATTATAATTGTGTTTCTATTAATCCATATACACTATACATTACAATTATTAGATTGTATTTGATATGTAATTATGATTAAAATAATGTAACAACATGTGAAAAATCTAGTTTTATTGTTGGTTGTAGATACAAAGTCACGTTACTTTCTGTTACTTGGACTATAAAACATTAGAAAAAATATTACGGATAATTACATCCCTAGGGATAAAATATATTTAAACATATACAATGACATTTTTTTTACATTTCATTTGAAATATTATCCTTCAAAGTTTAATGTTTCCTTTTTTATTTTTTTACATTATATTTATTCAATCTATCCTAAATGAACATTAATATTTTGAGTTAAAGGATATAAAGATGAGAACCCATGGTAAAAATCAATGTGATGGGAAATGTGACGATTTCACAAATGAAATTCAAAATTTTATGGGAACAATAGCTCAAAACATCATGAAATTACTAGAGGGTTTGGAGAACAATTTATATTCTTCTATCAAATCCATTATATGATAAACACCTCCTATCATATATAGATCATATGATCCCCTAATTGGATAACAATATATTCACACATTTAAGATGATATTATCCATCCTCTAATGCTTATAAGAATAAATGTCATGTTGGTGGTCTATCTTTTTGATAGGGAAGTCGGTTAGTGGGGTAAATTCATAATGAAACACTATCAAAAGAGGATGTGGATTCCATGACAATGTAAGTATTAATTAAAATAATTTCTAATAAATATTGTCCCAATACACATTGTATTAATTTGGAAATAGAGTTAATTATATTGATGAAGAATGAAGATTAATGTATAAAGGATATGAAGATATACTCAAATGAAATGTGTTATATGCCTCTGTCTTTGTCATGAACAAGTAAAAAAGGTTGGATATATTCTATAGTGAACTAAAAAAAGTCTATGAAAATGGTTGGTGATTCAGGACATTGACAGCTATGATGATATTTTGTATTATGAACTTATGTTTTAAATAGAAATAATAGACTACTGTTGGTGTAGTGGTCCCAAAAATAAAAAACAAAAAATGTGGTTTAATAGAGAAGGATCAATAGATAAATACAATGATTCAGGAAAATACCCATTATCCCACATGTCAAAAGGGTAGAAAAAATCATCTTGGAAACAAACTAAGGGGCTAAGAGATGCAATAATTGTGAAAGAGAGGGAGATGATTATATTTTTTATGATGTTTTATAAATAAAAACACTAATGAGAAATAAAAAAATGAAGGGCCATATCAAAACTCAACTTCTGGTAAATTTTTTCAACTATAATGAACATGGTCATTATACAAGACAAACCCATAATCTATGGGTTGTAATATAAAATTAATAAGAACCCCATCCACGTCATGAATGAAGGGAATATTCTATCAATATTGATTAGATAGAGCCTAAAAATGATGCAGTGATATGCACTCTAGTTATTCATTCACGAATATCCACCATACTATTTAATTATACTTCTAAAAATTATATTACTATATTACATGTTTAGTAGAACTATTCCATCACCATCTAGAAATATTCAGGTTCAGTTTTATATGATAACTAAAAATGGGGAAATTATTGCATCCATTGTATATAACTACTCCTCAATAAATGTTTGTGAACTAGACCTCCTAGAAAATATTTTCAGACTTCCCTTGGTGGAGTTCGATGCTATATTATGCATGGATTGTCTATATTTATACAAAGAAATCATTTACATTAAAGAATGTGAGATCACTCTTCACATCCTAAGGAATTCTAAAATTCAAGATAATTGAAAGGATGATGATGAATGTCCATTAGAATCATCATCTCAATTGTGAATATTATTGCCTTATGATCAATCATATCTTTCTCAAAGGATTGTTACCAAGAAGTGGATCATGATGAATAATATTCCCATTGTTAAGTCAATTGAACATATTCATGAATCTCTATATATATCAAATAAAACATATATAATTTCATTCACTGGGATAAAACAGTTGATGAATTAGTTCATGAGAACATGGACTAAGGTTTTTTATTACGGAATGTATCACCATTAGGTGTACCCGTCCTTTTCCTCAAAAATATATATTGATCATTAAACCACATAATTGATTACCATGATCTCAACAAAATCATTATAAATAACATGTATCCCCTATCATTGATATATTACTTATACGGTCAACTACGTGGGGCCATGTATTTCTCTATGGTGAAACATCAGTTGTGATATCAGCAATTAATGTTGAAGATGGATGATATTCCTAAATCTTCATTTATAACGAGGTATACACACTACGAGTTCATAGTTACACCCATCAGAATCAATAATGATTCCATAATATTTATTGAATTAATGAATTGTCATTAGATATTACATCAAAATATTTGTGGTATCCTTTTTCGGTGAAATCCTGATAAACTCAATGAGAAAGTAGAAACACAATTGTAATCTTTATACCACACTAATGACTTTGGGAAGGGAAAAAAATAAAGCATATTATATTAAATTAGTTTTTTATGGAGGATGTGTCATTTTGGTAGAGTGATATCACTAGAAAAAGAATATATATAGACACTTCAAAGACAAATGCAATCAAAGAGTGTCATTGAACATCATAGGTATTGGATATTCATAGATTTCATTACTTTGTTGGGTACTAGTGAATGTTTTTGGGGAATTTCATACAATTAACAAACCCACTAATTATGTTAATAGAAAAAGAGATAATGAATTTTTAGATGGAAGAATGTGGTGAATAATTTAAGGAGATAAAGAAGTGGACAATCACTAAAAAAGTGGTCACATTAAAATCAGATGTATAAGGTTTTATGATATTTAGAAATTATTCAAAAAAGGAATGGGTTTTTTACTAATGGAGAATGATAAATATGTAGCCTACACCTCATGATAGTTTATTATACATGAGAATAACTTCCTGAAACAAGATATGGGGCTAGAAGCTATGTTTTTTTCCCTAAAAATATAATGGTACTATATATATAGTGACAATTGTGATGTATATAATGAGAATAAGATTCTATAGTATTATTTCACATTGAATAATCTAATCATGAATCAAACAAGATGGTTAATGGTAATCAAGGATTATGATTTATCTATTCCCAACAATCTAGGAAAGGATAATAATATTATTGATTCTCTTAGGAAAAATAAACCTCAAACCTTATCCATGACACAGATTGAGAAAGTAACCATCATCATTTATATGAAACGTATAGATCTATAAATAATAATAATAAGGAATCACCCTGAAATTCCAAAATTATTTTCAAACCATCTATCTATGATAAGATCAAGGAGGCAAAAATGGAATCTTTGGATCTAAAAAATAAGGATTAAGAGGTAAAGTAATGGAAACTAAAAGAGTTCAATATATATAATGGTCACACGATTTTTTGGGAACAAGGATTTGTGTGAATTCATCATCTGAGATATTAAAATATTTATTAGATAATTTTCATAACTCATCTTTCTCTATCTCTCCTAGAAATACGAAAATTTACTATTATCATCAACATTACTTTTAGTGATACAATATAAAAAAGATATATCATAGTATATCTTAATGTGTTTCCTTTAAAATAATTTTAATGTAGTCTTATAGAAGTCAAAAGGGATGATGTAAACATTTCCTATTCCAACTTTGAAATAAGAGAATTCACCATGGAAATTTGTAATGGCCTCCAAAAACATCAAAAAGAAACAATGTAATATGGGGTATAAGGGATTTTCTCACCAAGATTTACTAATTCCTTATTATTTAGGAAGTAACCTATTGAAAAATATTCCATGATATATGAGAATAATGTTGTGAGCCTGTATAAAGTACCACATTCAATCATATTTCATCATGATCCATGGTTCTGATCACAATTCCAGAGAAGTCTTCAATTTGATTTGAGTACTGAATTGAATCTCATCACTTCCAATCACCCCCAAACTGATGGATAATCTAAAGGGATTATTCAGATGATTGAGAAAATGATGTGATCCAGCCTAATTTAACATAATTGTGTATAAGGTCAACATCTCCCATCGATTGATTTCTCATACAAAAAAAATTCTTCTTGAGTATTTAGATGGATTGATAAGATGTTCTATATGTGAAGGGATTAGTAAATCTAACTTATTAACATGATATTGGTGAACGAACGCTACTTTAACCTGATCTTGTGCACGATATAAATGGTAAGGTTCAATCTCTTCCAAAACAAATCAATATTGAGCATATTTTTCAAAATATCTATGCTAACAAACCACTATGGGATTTGGAGTTCTATTTTAAAGGAAAATTATTTATTCGAATATCATCATGGAAGAGTCATGTAGTTTCAAAATGACAGGAAACATAACCCAAGATACATTGGACCCATTAAGATATTTTATTTTATAAGAGAAGTGGCCTGTCAACTTTAAATTCCACCATATTTGGATCATGTTAATTATGTGTTCTATATATCCCTCATGAGAAGGTATACAGTTCCTATCACACATGAACTATTTCTGAATGAGATACAAATAAACAATGACCTCTCCTATGATGAGAATCCAATGAAGATATTGCAAAATAAAGATAATGTTATATATAGAAATTATACAAACCTGGTCAATGTAATATGGTAGAACCATAAGTATGAATAGGAATCAATGGAATGGAAGGAAGTGATAGAGGAGAAATACCATCCCATATTTTTTACCATAGTATATAAAATGATATTTTAAAATAAAAATTTCATAAAGGGGGGGAATGTATCATGAAAAAATTTTATTAACGAAATTAACCATATTATTTATATGTTATATACTAGTGAACTCAATCATCACTCATAGAAATTATTAAAAACATTATTCTCATAAAAGATTAAATAAATAGTTTGTATTTATAGATATTAAATAACCAATATCAATGGAAGAATAACACAACTATTGGAACCTTAATATAATAAATAATAATAGTAACACAAAAAATGGAATATTAATCTCATGTTTGAATGCATTAATAAAATTTAGGGATATTATACAAAATATGATATATTTATTTCTTAGTATTAGTAAATAAATGTTTTAAAAATTTTAAATTAAGTGTTGGTATTTTTTTGAAACAGAAATGATTAATTATAATTTTATTATTATTTTAATTATTAAGAGTACAAAACATATTCATGAAAGAGATTAATAAATTGATATTTCATTTTCATGTGATTATATACTAACTTTACGAGTCCTTAAATAATTTTTTAGAAGTGTCATAAAATCGATTATAATATTAAAATTAGTAATTTTAAAAAATGATGTTTTATTAATATAGAATTTGTAATATAAATAAAATAAATTTCCAAAAATTGAGTCCATTTTTAAAATATATACATATAAAACTGTTTTGAGGGAGTTATTTGTTATTTTTATAAAATAGTTGAATTTTTTTTTGTGAATAGTAAAATACGATAATTTATGGTCAATATCAGTAGATGTAATTAAATTAATTATTGAATCATAGTTGAGTCTTGGATGATGTACATTACCATTATCTCAGACTAACATTCTTTATTTATAGTACAAATTTCTAATAATCATCATTAATGATAATCTTGAGGCAAAATAATAAACAAAACGAATAAAATAAATAAATCACACTTATCCCCCTATAAATACCACCCCTACTTCTTATTCCCCTCACACCATTAAATTCTAGAATATTTTATAAATTATTCCCATTTCACGCCCCAAGACACTTCCCCATTTCTAGGAGCTTAGGTTCATAAAAAATTCCAAATTGTTGTTACTTAAAGTGTTTCCCATGGTGATGATATACAAGTGGTAAAACCTCCCACCATTCTCGTTTAAATTCATTCAATTCTATTTATCTTTCATTAATCAACAATCTAATGTAACAAGATAAATATTGTGTTACATATATAGTGTATTTTTATTTTTTTAATGTAGTATCAATAATCAAATCCTTTATCATCTCCTTTTATTATAAATATGAAAACATCTTCTTTGAGGTGTTGATTCACCACCTTCTTGGAAGACAATTTTTTGATTTCTAGTATCACCTTCATGGTTTGTAATAATACCATTTTTATGTTTAAATAGATTATAATATGTGTATTAAAAATTATTTAATATTATTGATGTATTATATAAATATAATATTAAATAAATTGACACTAGTTTGAGATAATCAAACAACCACCAAATGAAAATAATATTGATTAATTAATTTTTAATAAAATTAATCAGTCACATATTAAAAAAAATGAAATACAAGAACATTTAGATTTATTATGGTTCAGAAATTTCATGTATATCTACATCCAATGTTTTTATTCCAATTTGAATTAACCCACATAATTCAACATAAGGTAAGCGATCAAAAAATTTTTAAACGAACATACTTGGAATAACATAATTGAAACATATAACTCATCAAAAACAATATTTATAAAATTATTAAAATTAATCAATTTAGAATAAATTTATAATAGGTTCAAAATTAATTAATTAATTGATCATTTTTTATTATCTAGAGAAATTAGTGGAATGGAAGAACAATGTCAGACATAATAGAAGGGATTCTCTCCAAACCCTAATTTTTTCATTTTGGCTACACATTATCTCTCTTTAATCAAATGTAATTATTAATTATTCTTATGAATTATTTATACAGTATATCTATATTCTCCCAAAATATATAACTAGGTTAATTATTTTTTATTTTATGGAAAAAGATATTTTATTGGTTTCCTATTTCAATTACTCATGATTAGAATGACCAATTAAATGGAACATCCCAATTTAATAAACATTTTCATGTACACTATAAAATCTATTTTATACCACCAATAGTACCAAAAAATTACCCATTTATCATAAAAACCCATCTTAGTTATCATTTGGATTTATGAAAAAATTATTTCATTTTGGGTTTTCAGGACTTATATTTTCCCTTAAACAACACCGAATTGGATCTTACAAAAATGATTATAAACACTTTTTTTTATAAATTTCCACTTTACTTGTACAAAATTTATTATGATCTATGAATAGTTTCACTTATTTATTTCAATTAATGTTTTAAATAAATTCATTGACTGAAATTATTAAGATACACCTATTATTTATTCCTTATGACATGATTATGATAGCTAATTCATTCTATTAGAAGAACTCAGGATTTTAACTTTTGGTTGATTACTCATGTAGAACATATATGAATGAATATGTTATGAGGGGTGAAACCATATAGTTCTCTAATTCATTAGTTAATTTTATATCTCACGAGACATCATGCTTGGAAAAATAATTTACCATAATTCATTTAAGGGAGTTTTTCCACCATGGTATATTGTCTTGGATGTTTTCTATGACTCGTGTTTATGTTATGTAGTTTATTTCTTCCAAATTAATATTTTTTCAAGTTTAAATAATCCCATTCTCAATATAATATTCTTTTATGGGTTTATTCTTGTTCCATTACTTTTATTTCATCATGTCATACCTTATAAATCATGTGATAATCATTATTACTATGTTTATTACATTATAAGGCATTAAGCTCATCACTTTGTTCTTTAGTTCCCCTGGTTATCCTATTCAAATGTAATATCTCAAAGGCTGTCTAGAGCTTAATTTGGAATTTAAATATAATATGTTTTTATTTCAGTTTATTGTCTTGTAATTATGTTTATTTTATTCCATAGACACTAGATTTTATGATCCATGTTTTATATTTGATGGTTAATTATTACATAATATTGTGAAATAATATGTGAAAATGATTTGGTCTCCATAAAATTTCCTAATAAAATGATACATCTACAATTTTTAATATCAGTTACTCCATTATTTTCAATCTTTCACAACAACAATGTGTATGATGTGTATTCTTTTATGGTAATTATTTCATCTGTTAAAATAAAAAATAAATTTCCCTGAATGAAAATATCAAATATAATTTAATTAACCACATAGAACTGAAAAAATTTCTTTTATCCATTTATATAAGTAATATATATATATACATTAAATTTATAAAAGTGAAATTTTTGAATTTATCTTGAACTTAAATATTATTGAGGATTAAATAAACGAAATATAGAACCACATTAACATATTATAGAATAATTGATATAAAGATAGGGATACCCACATACAATACCATTTGATTAGTTTTTAGGACAATTTTCCCATTATTATGTTATTTGTAACAGTATTATATTATTTATCCTAACTGTGGTTAAAATAATTTAATATATTAACCATTCAAAATAATACAAAATAAAAGGGACCTGTGTAAAATTAAATTACATCATGATTCAAAATATATAATTCATTGTCAATGATTTAATTTCTATATGTTGTAGAAATTAATATAAAAATAAAAAAACATGATGAAAATTAGTTTTTTTTTTCAAAATACTCATTTTTTAAGAAAAAATTATAATAATATTAGGCATTAAATTATTTTCAATTACAATAATAATATTATGATTTGAAAAAAGTAGAGTAAATAATTTTTAAAACTAACTCAATATATTGTTGGAATTTTTAAATAATTAGAATTCTAAATACTAATTTTAATAATAATTGTCATTTCTCAATATTCATCGAAAAATGAATTTTTAGGATAAATATGAAAATTGAAAATTAAGAAAAATTAAATATCAAAATATCATAAATGAATTCCATTTTTTCAAATTAAAATTCTATTATTAAAAAATTACTAATTTTTTAAAACCATATAACGAATGAAAACAAATTTTGGTTATAAATAATTCTGTTTTAAATTTCACTAAAAAATTTCCGTATATTTTTATAAAAAATATAGATCTATATATTGTAATTAATTGATACCAATATGAATTCTAATTTAATATTATCTTTACATGGTTTATTATTGAGGCTATGAGATATCCCCTTTCATATTTTTTCATTTACACATTTAATGAAGTTAGGAAAATTATAAAATAGATAGAATATATTATTATAAATATATTTTTTTGGAGACTATGAAGAATATTTATAGAGAAAATTTTTTCAATCTTAATAAAAAAATTACAAAGTCATAAAATAACCTCATTTTTTAGTAAATTTTATTCAAAATATTATAAAACATTAAATTTAATTTTTTAGGAATTTTTTGTAAACTATTATTTACATCAATTATGGTAAATTAAAGGTAATTTTTTAATTTTAGTGATTAAGGTGATAGTTGAGGATTATTTTAGGGTTCATAATTTATGATTTAGGAAAATTTCCATGGTATATATGTCTTATTAGGATAGTTAAAGAAATATTGAATATTTTATGTATTAATATATGGTAAAATTTGAACATTTAATTTCTATTTATAATAATAATATTTCTTAATGATCTTTTAGTAGTGTAGTGATTTTTTTTATTCAAAAAATTATATAATTGTCTAGATATAGGAAAGTTGATGCAGTTGTGGAATAGATGAAGTTAATATTAATCACAACAAAATGATAATATGATAATATAATATATTTCAACTATGATTCAAGATAAATGGTACTTATAATACAAAAAGGAATACACACTGCATAGGGTGTTTTTTTCCAATCACAGATTTTTATAATTCATTATGAATTTTTTTCTTAATTACATGTAATGATTTGTTTAAAAAGTATAAGATATCATAATATAAATTAAGGTATAATAAACATAAGGTGTAATAGAATAAAATTATGGATTCATTTGATAATACATATTAGTATTTATATGTAACACCCCATGATTTCATAATACAGTATTTCATCAAAGTAATTCAATAATTTTCACTACACACAACACCAAGTTCTACCGCACCATGACATTAAAAACTAGCCGTTCCAAAGCGGTAATGAATGGTATTAATATAATTTTGAACATTATATAACAATTATAATTTTAGAATCTATATATTGAGGTTTTTATATATAATTTAAGAACAAATTCATTGTTTTCAGATAAAAGAATAATTTTTCAAAAAAAAATGCCCTTTTACCCCTTTTTAATGGAGAACCCTCTTTAAATCCAAAATATGAAACTTTTATATATTCAATTTGAAAAAATAAACTTATTCGTTAAAATTGAGACATTAGAATTTTTTTTCAATAATTTTTTGGTGTTTTTTCTGATAACATTCATATTTGGGTGAATAGTGAAAATACTATATTTTAACTGAAAACAACTTTTTAAATCAAAATAACTTATAGTGTTAAATTATAAATTTTAATGGTTTGGAAGTATAAATAGATTTTATTTTTAAAATTTAATCCAATTCGGGTCATTATAAGTAAGTTCACTTTGAAATTGGACATAAACAAGTGCCAATCTTTTGATAGTTATTATTTCTTAAAAATGCATTTTTTGGTCATGACAACCAAAGTTAATTTTAAAGTAATAAATGAAGCTTCTATTTTTTTTAGTTTGGTAAAAAGGACTTAATTTATGAATTCATAATATCAAAATTAGATTTCGGCAAAAATTTGGTATTTTTCTGAAAACTTTCAATTTTTGATGAATAGTGAAAACACAATGTTATTAATTAAAACCTAATTTTATTTAAATAATTATTTATTTTATTTAAATTTATTTTATGTCAAAAAATATATATAATACCTATATAATTTCAATGTAATTCCTTGAAGTCATTTTATAATAAAATTAGATGTATAAAATTTTATCCAACGTTTTACCGTCTTTTACCCACCTCTTGGGAGCATTTGCAAATTTGAAAAAAAAGTAAATTTACCACTTCGATGAGTTGAATTTTAAACATCCAAGAGACACGGTTGATATAATTAAGTTAAATGAGGTTTAATATGATGAAAATAATTTTGGTGAATAGTATCTTTTGACTTTTATTTACAATGGTTAAAAGTAAATAGGAAAACTAAGGGTAAAAATTATATCATAATTACCCTAACACATGTCCTAATTCTATTGGATGACTGTAATTAAAAAAATAACCTTATAAATAAAATTTGTTCCTTTAGGACCACATGGATTACATTAGGACATTTATTTTTTTTAAATTCAAAGAAGACTTAAAAGTATTGAATTCAAAGTATAATAACTAATCCATTTTTAATATGGGGATACACATAATATAAATTCAACTATAAATATTCATTAGAAATATAACAATATTTTTTACATAATGTTATTTTATTTAATAATTTTAGACCATAAAAAATTTAATTTATTTATGACACAATGATGATGTAGTAATTTCCTTATTAATAAAATATTAAATTAATTGATATTATAAATAACCAAATAAATGTAATTACAGACTTTTTATGAATTACACTAATTTTATAGGTTAATATGACATTTTAGGGTTGATTAAATGAATTGTTTTCGAATTAATAAGTTTGTTACGAATTTAGAAAAAAAAATACCAAATAGTGTCAAAAATGACATAAAAGAGTTTTTAAAACAAATATTATCTAATTAATTGGTATTCTATTCCTAAAAATTGGTGGTTCGGACAAAAGTCTTGAATACAATTATATATGTCATTAATGAACCACTTTGGGTCATCTTGGATGTTTATTGTATGTTTATTAAACATATAGTGTAAGAATACAAGAAGACATGTTAAAAGTTAAACTATTTCTCTAAGAGTTAAATCTAAACGATAAGGTTAAATTTTAAGCCTAAAAATTTCTAAAACCTGTTGGATGAGATTATTTTTACCCATAGCCACCTAAGTCTCTAATTTAATACATTTTTATCCCTTATAAATCGAATATGATTGTATAATAAATTAATACTGCAATCTTTTCCTAAAGTGCACCTCACCGCTCTTATAAATTGGCACTTCCCCTTCTCTCTAATTCACACCACCAATGAAATTTGGCTCTGACAACCCCAGAAAAAATATCCTCCCAACTATCCTACCTTTATCCTAGAGGCCTTACTTTTGTCATAAATCCAACATAAGCAGCCATTTTGATCAAATCAAAAGAATGAACCTGAAGAAGAGGTAATGATTTCACCACCATCTTTCAAGTTCTTTTCTTCATCCAATTAGACTTTATTTGTTGTTACCATACCAAAATAATAAATATTTTACCTTATATATACTGTTATTTTATTATAAATATGGAACAACTATATTCATTACTCCATCCGTCCTATGAATGATAATGACACCATGCGTGCGTACGTACGACTTACCATCTCCACGTCGTGGTATAATTTTTTATTCAAAACTATTTTATTTGAAATGATATAATTATGATTAATATGTACATAAATAAAAAAAACATGATAATGTCTCTGTAAAATTAATATACCATAAAAATTCATAAATTTATGGAAATGATATTGTCTCTTATGCGTACATACGGATTACCGTCTCCATGACGCGATGATATTCATTTCCAAGTTCACCATTCATCAATGATTATAAAAATATATATTATTAATATGTATGTAATATATGAAATAATAATGATAATTGAGATACATATATTTATATATATATATATATTTATTTATTTACTGATATATTTCTTATTCACTGACATCTGTTCAATACGATATGAAAACAGAAACAACATTTATGCATTCGTACGACCAACCGTATCCATAAATGGTGTTTTAAATTTCATATATCTATTAATTATACATATTAATATGTTAAATATATATGATATATAAATAATAATTTATATTCTGGAAGTATTTAAATCATTATCTAAATGATATTATCATGAATAAAATGTTAAAACACGTACGATAAAGAACGTGATTATTACACAAATTGATAATTTAACATGGAAATAATAATTAAATAGGAAGTATAAAGTCATAAATGAATCATTTATGATATAATAAATATGAATATGGTTCTGTTACAATTTAATAACATACTATGTTCATTATACAAGAGGTTAAATGTACGCACAACCAAAGGAAAGTTGGAGGTAAGGGTTAATTTTCCCAATATCTTTATTATCCGAGGTTGTTTTTACTTAACTATCTACTGGGACATATTTATTATCCAATTCCATGATTCATAAAATAGTTTTCAAAGGGATTATTTTTAATGTACTTCTTCTTAAAACAACATTTTAAATGTTTTAAATATTTATTCTTCTAAATCATTCTCAATAATGTCCATGTTTTCAAAATGGGTTTTAAGGATTTATTTATATGAAAATGAAGTTTTCTTAAATGTTAATTCATTTAAAAATATTTGAAGTGGTATGGGAAAAATTGATTCAAAAATTTATTTAAATATCTTCCTTTCTAAATTGTGTTACTATTAAATTTTTTTATGAAAAAGAGATATTTCTCACAATGTGTTTTACAAACCATTTTCATCTATATCAACATCTTGGATGGATTTTAAACATGTTTGAAGTTAATTTATTTCGATACAAATCTTCCCTATTGTATTGAAGGTTTTGTGATATGTTTTAATGTGTATGTGTTATTTTTAAACCATTCATTGTTTATGTATAAATTATTGACATTTAGTACACTACTTTTAAAAAGAATGTTTATGTTTGTTTAAACCTTTTCATATGAGGAATGCATTGGACATATTAAGTGATGGGTGGAACTCGCTATAGCTCCTCGATGCATCGGTATGTCTAATGAGACAAACTAGTGTCTTGGAAGAATGCCTTGACAAAATATTATTTGTAGTCTTCGCACAATGCCTTGACTATGTGGTTATGAATGTCTGGCATGGTGCTTTCCATCATTATGAAAGTGGCTATTGATATTGCATATGATTATTCGACTAGTAGAATATCCATGTGAGTAAGTAAATGTAATTATTTTGATTTATATTTACCATATTATGAGGAATTATATGTTGAAAATTCTTTTGTTTTAGTTTTATACATTGCCTTAAATGTTTATGCTTATTTATGAAAGTTTCCGCTATATTGTTATCCTCACTGATCATTGGAGTTCACCAAATTATTGAGTTTTATTTTCCTAGGATCATAATAAGTGTTTTTTGTTTGATGTGAATGACTAAGCTATGGGAACAATGAAATTCTAAAAGTATTATTATTTTTTGTGTTGTATGTTAAAGGGTGTAATGTAATGTTCATGCATGTAATCAATTTTCCAATACTCCTAAACTGATCGGTTTTTCGAGACTTGATTCCTTGTAATCATGCCAATATATTAAAATAATGCACTGACTCTGGGAATCTCGGGTCAGGGTGTTACATGAGATTTCCTAATCATATGATAAATTACTCAAATTTGATGTATTATTTTCCAATTACCTTTGAATATTTATTTAGATGAATCAAGATCATGAAAATGATGCGATAAAGTTATTTAGAAACCACTATGAGTTATAAGAGAACAATATTTAATTTATAAATGGTTAGTAATCATATTATGTTAATTGAAGATTGAATAAGTGAGAAGATAGTCATACATTTGATAGTGAGGATTCTATATTAATAGAATTCAATTATTAGTCATTTTACTTTTTTTTATTGTGAGTGAGTTTCATCAATGATGTTTTAGTATATTCTAAATTTTGTTGTATTATATGAGAAATCAAATTATTTTTATTCTATGGATCTTATTTAATGGTTTGGAAACATTTACTAAAAGGCATAGGTAATATTGATGATATATTTTATTACAAGGTTATATTTTTCTGTGATAAAAATTAAATAACAAATGACTGAAGGATAAATAAATTATACGTTTAATTTATTTTGATGTTTAGATAATAATGGGTTGATTGATTATAAAATATTAAATTGAGTAATATTTGTATCGATGGGACAGATATTTAAATTATGATATTACTTTTCAAATTGATAACATTTATGGGATTGTTGTATATAATGGATTGTTTGTGATTTCATATGATATTGGGATGTGTATACTATTATTTTTTGGATTGATATATGGTTTTAAATAGGTTTAGTACCCTGTATATTCAAATTGTTTTATGAAAATTATTTTATGTAGAGTATATTATAATTTTAAATGCATAAATTTTTTACATTATTGTTTTAATGGATAATTTAGTTTAAAGAAAGATAATTAACTCAATGTATCAAAAATGTGAATGGTAGATTCCATATTAGATGGTATATACTAAATAATGATAATGTTATGAATACCATCAAATAAGTTAATAATTGGGAAATAATTTGAATTGTTAGCAAAAAATTTATTTAATGTTGTAAAATCTATGGAATTGAGGTTTTGGATCCTTCAAATTAATACTAAATATAATAGATAATGTCGCGTATTAAATAGATATAATTCCACACTTTACAAAAAACTAAAGCATATTTAAATTACATGATGAATATAGTTATTAGGAGATAATAAAATGATAATCAATTAAAATAATTAATTTTTATATAATATTTTAAAAAATTAGTATTTTGGGTATACTGTATTAAATTTATAAATTTACAAGGTAAAATTTAAAATCATGTGACTATAGATTATATATATTTTAAAAAAATAATTTCCATAATAGTTTTTTTAAATGTGTAATAAATATGATCAATGACAATTGATGATTAAAACTTCATTTTTTAAAAAAATCATAATATATAGTTTTTTAATATAAATATATATTAATTTTAATTTGATAAATATAACTTTATTTTTTAATTTTTAATTTTAATATTATATTACGATCATTTTTTGGTATTTTTGAAAAAAATACTTTTTTGGGGAATAGTGGGACATAAATTTTTTTCAACTAAAAAGAAATTTATGATATTATTAGTATATAAGTATGAAATTTATATTTGTGAAACATTTTTATATGACTAAATATAAATGTCAATAGTAATTATAAAAATTTATTAAAAAAAATTAATATAAACCCCAATATTTTATATTTTAGAACTAATGTAATATTTATCATAAAAAATTATACATTTGACACATATTATATGAAAATTTATTTTAAAAGTTTTATAAAAATAGTATTAAATCGTATGTTTGAAATTTAGAATAATTGGGTTCAAATAAGATAATAGTTTCTATATTGTTTTTGTTTATAAAATATATGTTCTATAGGTACGAACTTTTTACCTTAGTGGAAAAATGGGAAAACATGTGTAACTTAATGATTAATGGGTCTGAGAAGATAATTTAATGCTTTAATTGATATTTTAATTTCTTATTGACCTTATATCCTCCCCAATCCATGAATTTTTAATTTTTTATCCACCTTCCTTGAGTGTTCCTTCCCATTATTGAATGATTTTGGGAATTTAAATTAGAAACATCACTTGTAATTTGTAAAAGAGGATCTTTTCCCCTCATTTAATCTCATACTAATACCACTATTATCAATATAGAATCTTCCCAAAAATCTTCTAAAAAATCCTAAAATCCATAAAGTTGTTATGGACTTATGAAATCATCATCCTTTTATTTCTATTTTTTTATTTTTAATAAAATAGTGTCTAATGAAAATAGAAAATGTGAATCGTGGGTATAAGTATTCTATAACCTTCAGAAATTAATGTTCATTTTACTCCACATCCCATCATGGATGGGTTGAAAAGGAAATTTAATATATAATGATGATATCCATAAATTTTTTTATATTATTATATAAATAAAAAGCTTACATCTCTCTTTCATTATATAGAAAATAAAATCATTTTCAATTTATTTTTATGTACTACTACCTCCATGGAACAGTGTGTTCTATTTCACAATTCCTCCATGAATACATTGTTATAATAATTATTTATTGATAAATATTTTTTATGAGAATATTTTTCTGGAAATAAATGTATAATAACATTTCAATAATATGAATTATATATTATCAGTATAAAGTATACCGTCTTAAATAAGAAAAATAATGAGGAAAAATAATTCATTCATTCAATGTAATTTATTATTATCTATCAATTAATCAAAAAAATATTCCTAATTGGTATACATCAAAATATTTGACATTAAATTTGAAAATTAATTTAGTATAACAATTATAACTCATCCATACAGTCTCATAATCACAAATCACTTATGGTATGTTCATGTAGGGGTCAGTTTAACAACCTATAAGAAAAATGCTATAAATGGTTATAATTGGTTACTATAAGAACATAATAACTTGTATGACTTGATATATATTTAAAAATAGTTATTTAGTTTTGGTTTTGGAAATGGTATATCCATAATTAACTAATTAATTGAGTAAATATGCTTTGTTTTCAATGAATCATTGAATTATGCATGTTATAAATTTCATATTTAAGGATGTAGAATGAAACACTTGTGAATGGAAGTCAATTAATAAAATTGATTATTAATCAAAATTTAATTAAATTGATATTATATAGGAAGAATTTACAATATAATAAATACTGAATCACAACACCACCCATATAAAACAAACTCGATTTGATTATTTTTATTTACAAAAAATTTTGGAAATTGATAAAAACTGACAAACTAAATTTATTTATATATATAATGATACAATATGAATAGTCTAAATAATTTAACTATGAATAAGGTTCATATTTATTCTTTTAAAAAACTCAATATAATTAATCAAGATGTTTTTTACAAGTTCAAAATGAATGAAGACCATTGTAATGGTTTTCATATCAAATTCCTTTCATTGAGACATGTTTTGAATTATGAATATATTTTATTTTTATGTGTGGAATATTCCACCTAGTTGAGATATTATAACAGGAAATAAATTATATTAATGGTATTTAAATTTAAATTCAATTCCAAAAATATCATGTGGTATTGATTTAAATTCTTCTTATGTTGTAAGGGGTTTTGATATCACAATTCTCAATAATTATGTTATTATTGTTCCCCATTATCTTATTTTACATATTTTGAGAAAATTGTAACCTATACTATTACTATATAGAATTTAATATTTTACATAATGGGATTCACTTATCTAGAAAAGAAACCTTTTTTCTAAAGCACTAAAATCATTGATTTTTTTTCTGTCATGGAAATTGGTAACTATAATTTATTTCTTTGAGTTATATGGAATCATTTAAACACTCAAATACAATATTTAATTTATGAAAACATTTCCCATTTTAAATGATGTTCTATTTTAACATTTGGGTGAAATGAATCATTAGATTCAAATTAACCAAATTAATTTTTCTATCGTGTAATAGTTTTTCACCATCAAACACAAACATATATCTATTTAATGTATCTTCATTATATATTGATATTATTCATTATTCATATGTTTTTTCCATTTTATGAGAAATATACTAAGAATTAAGTTTTATGATTATAATATTTTAAGTTTCTTTTTATTAATGTAATATCACACACACATTTTACGATGTGGGGATTCTTATAGTCATATTTAAATATAATTTCAATTTATTCAAAATTAAATAATTTATCTTCCACCACACATTTATTTAAATTGATAATTTTTTTTTGTATTTCAATTAATAATTTATTAATGTTTCTTTTTCAATGGTAAATTTTATATACTGTTTCAATATGATCATTATGAAAATAACATTTTAAATTGTTTTCATACTTCATCATTCTATTAATATGCTGAAAATTATATCTTTTGAAAATTTACATGGGAGAAACTATTTCCACCACCGATTAATTTTATTCAATAAAATTTCACTCTAAATAATTTTTGTTTCAAAATAATTATTTTTCACTTATATTTGAAAAGTATTTGTTTTAAAATAAATGTAAAAGAAGAAGAATATTATTTATTTAAATCTTGTTGTTTACAATTCTACTAAAATTATTTTCCAATAGAGTTATTGACATTTTAAATAAATTATTATTTATGGAGGATGTTTTTTTAATGTCATAATTCAATCTATTTCTCCTGATGGATTATGAAATCGACCTCTATATTGGGGAAAATATTTTTTTGTAACTTCTTCTTACCTAATAATATTTAGTGTATACATGTTTTTTATCATATAATGAATTTTCTATTTGAAAACCATATTTTGTATTCTGTTGATTGAAGGGTGTTCACATAGATACTGTAAATCAATTTATTATGAAATATATGCCTTTAAACATTTACCCTTTATCTATATGGTGTAAATACGATATTAATTATTTTCATGATTGATTTGTATTTAACAAGAAAGTTATTTTATGCCATTGGACACCCATTTATAATTTATGGGATTATAATTTGTGTTTATTTATGGATTTATGAATAATAACTTTATTTTGATAGATTTTTTGTGTATATTTATATTATAAAAAATTGAATCGTTTTAATTAGAATTTATTGTTATACACAGTAATATTCCAAGGATTTAACATTGTTATGTTGAAATGGTTTCATATAGCACAAGTGTGTATTTTTATTGCATATGGGATTAGTGGGAATCATATAACCCATTAAAATAATGGTTAATAATATATATCTCATTATATAATAGTGAATTTAATGTAGATTTTCTATCCCAAATGGGAAACTGGTAGTGAAGGATGATCCTCCAAGAAAAATAGGTGAGCAAAGGCAAATCCATTTTGGGGAATACGAGAGTGAATATTAATACACAAAGGAATATGGGTTTTAATACCTTATCCACAATTTTATGATTTCTTTGATTGTAGATATTCTAAAATTCTATAGTATATCATGTTTTTAGGTTATATATAATTATCTTCACATATTAATATATTATGCTTGATTTTTTGATTTATGAATATTATTCTATAACATTCTTATGTTTTATGGTCATAACTATATTATTATATTATTATTACTAAAGATCATTTATTTTTAGCACATATGTTTACCCTTAATGAGGATCTAATATCACTAATTTGTTATATTTCTATTTCACAAGATTATGATGATATAAAAAGTAATAAATATATTAAAGAGTTTCTTTTCTAGAAAAAATGAGGGAGAATGTTTAAAACTTATTACCAACCCAATATTTTTGAATTTATGGGAATAAATATTCAATTAATTAAAATAACATGTGTTTTGTTAGATATTAATTTTTTAGTGTATAGCACGAAACACTAAACCAAAAAGGTCATGAAAATTTATTATAAGGAAGTATTTTAATTAATACATGTAAATTGATGGAGAATGTTTAGCGCTAAAATAGTTGGTAAAGAGAAGTGGTATGATGATATTTTATATTATGATGATAGTTGAAGATAAATTTATGTTTTTTAGATAATATTGCTCATATTTTCAGGGATATGTATAACCATTACTATTATATGAATTTATATATAATATTTTATGTATTTTGTAAAGATATAATTATAACGAATAATGGAAAAGACTATGTTTTGGTCTCATAGTGATTGTGTGGTTCGCCAAATAATTACATCCCTATATTGATTTTAAAGCTAGATATTGATGTGGAATTGATTCACTTTGGGTTAATCACCCCCAATTGATGTTGGTTGAGTATTGTCTCTATATTCACTATAGTAAAAATAAGTGGGCCAATACTCAATCCATTGACATAAACTCCCATAGGAATTTCCTTGGTCAATAATATTCTCTTTAAGAATCATTATTAATTGTTTTTTTTTCTAATTAATTTCTGATATTATGTTAAGATTTATAGGAGAACATAATATAAAGAGAAGTAGTTAAACCATAAAATATCAAAGGGTGAAACTAAGGTATCACTGGTGAATTCATATTAGTATTTGGTATCTATATTCAAATGAACATTTATTCTTATTCTACATGATATTATCCAAATAATTTGGGATTTCTTATATGGTTTATAAGTGATAATGGAAATGATGTTGAGAAAGGGAAGTAGATAGAAGACACTATGTCTTAAAATAGAATATGGTATCATATATAAATGGTTTGGGAATGTACTATTTCCATTTTATGAAATAAAAAATAACAATCCTACTATTAACTAATGTAGCAAGGATGATATATGAAACAACCCATAATTTAAAAAGAATAAAATTATGTTTGATAATGTATATGACTTGCAACAACATGCCCAAATGACCTACAAAATATATTGTTTAAATACAAAATTTATAAATGCCACATTAAATAAGATACATTAAATAAAATTATTTAAAATTTTAAAAATATATGTCTAAAATATATATAATATAAATTTATTAGTTTTCAACTTGTTTATAATGAAAATAAAAATCATTGGAAATAAAATTAATTATTTTTCTAAAAAACAATTATTATACGCGAAATGTGTTTTTTATACAATTAAAATAAATTAATCACCACTTATAATTTATTTTTGTTAAATTGATAAATGATATATTTAATTATTTTTTCAATAATTCATATAATAGTTTTTTATAACCTTGAGATAAGAAGAATTCAAATTTTATTCATCAAACCCATATTTTTCTAAAAAAACAATTTATTTATATTTTGTGCACATTTCGTAAAATAAATTTTTAACACATTTAGACATTTTATTTGTAAAAATTAACTTCATTTTTCAAATTATCTTATAAAAATATCCAAAGGATGATAGTTTTAAACTTTTAAGAATTGGTTGTTTTTAATAAATAAAAAAAATATTGATTTCCAAATAGTGTTATTAATTTTCTATTAAATAAATAACTTTAATGAAAAATTAGGATTTTATATTTATTTTAAATGAAAATAAGTATTATTTAGTAATATTTAATTTAAATAATTTTATTTTAATCATATTTAAAAATTATTTTATCAAGAGTATATTTTTAGTCATGAAAACACATTTTTCTAAAATATATATTAATGTATATAATGTTTACCATTTTTATTAATTAAAATAACACATAATGTGTAATGAATTAAATAAAATTTATTTATAATATAAAAAACTATATAAATATAAATCCTTACAATTATTATTACTATTCATATATTTAATGTTTTATCATATTATGCTTGAAAAAAAAATTATTGAATAACAATATTTCAAAATTATTTACATGTTATTATTTAAATTAAATTATATAAAATATATGAATTGGATTTCATAAAAAATATTAAATATTTTTAATTTTAATAATTAATATTATATAATTATGTTATATTATATTTATTATAATTATTATTATATAAAATAAAATTTATTTACAGTAATTTTGTTTAAAATGAGATTTTCATGTTTCATACGCTTGTGTTAAAATTAATTTTCCCCTCTGATAGAATTATTATTTGACAAATAAGATTTAATATTAGTAATAAGTGGCTCCAAATAATCTAAATTTAATATTTTTTATTGTAGTCTCAAATAAATAATTTCAAACTGTAGAAAACCAATTACAATAGAGAAAACTAAATTGAAAAACATAATTAAACACAGAATATAATTGAATAAAATTTTTAAATCGTGTTTATTTATTTTCTTTGAGGTGGGTCTCTGCATTAAAATATATTTAGTCCATTATTTATATATTTTTCAGGATCATGGGCTGAGTTTGAATTCCCATTATTGAATTATTTCTTGGTTTTTACAAAAAATTCCACTCCTCATAAACTAAAGAAGGGCACCACCTCCCCTTCACTTATTACAAATATTAAATCCCTTTGGATCAAACAAAACCAAAAATAATATCTCTAAAAATACGTATACATGTTATATATCTATTGGTATTCAAAAATCATCGACCCTATATTCCTTAAGAAGGTACTCAAAGGAGGTTTCTTTAGAAGAAGCTAATCGTCCTAATGGGGATCATTATTTTTCTTTCATCGTTTTCCAAAATAAATAATTTAATAAAAATTTGAATATTACAATAAATTTATATCTGATATAAAAAGAAGTTATTATGTTTAAGGCATAATATATATCCATATCCACTTCCATAAAATGGGAAATGCGTCCATCAGTTGTGTGTGCATTGGACTACTCCCTCGCAAAGAAATGTAATTTGTTTTTCAACACAAAATCACATGGATAGTCATAATTAATGAAATAATGAATACATATGATACATATTACTAGATATTATTTCATTAAAATTAATATTTCATCCAATTACATTCCCTTTCACAATAGAAGGATTGATATCATTGCTCGTGCATATATATGACCTATTGTCTGTATGAAAAGATGTGTTCAATTTTCCATGTTTGAGATTAATTAATTATTTAAAAAATGTAACCATGTAATAAATAATACATTTATAATATTAATATAACTCTATATATGAAGGATATATATCCTATGTACATGAACCAAAACATCCATGACGGTATGCACATTAGAAAACGAATAAATAAACACCCAATATAATGGTAGTAATGAAATAATATTAATATACCTCTGATAAGATTCTATAATTGGGTCATAGGTGATTTTGAAACTATAAATATAGTTCTGATATAAATTAATGAAATGTTAATTTCATTATATAGTAGGTTATATCATAAAAATATAATTGGAAATGTGAGGTAATGGATTTTGCATAAATTTAATTTCAATGGGGTCTATTGTAGTATTATTATAATTACCCCGCCATAAAACATTACATAATCTTGAATTAAATGAATAATTCACATTGATGATCTTTTCAGGTTTAGTGTTTTAGAGAGTTAGGCTATAACTGTTAAATTACATCTCAAAAATTACAAAGTAGACACTTTTACTCAGTTTACAAGTTTTCCATTAAATAAAAACTATTGAAAAAAAGTTTCATGTCCATTTCTATGTTTTAGAGAGCATGAATTTCCTTAGATCCCATCCTTGACAATATTCCTCATTAAGTCCAGTGAAAAACATTTCGAAACTTGGGATGAGCAATAAAAGCTCAGTATGGGTTATAAAAGAAAGAATAAAATCATTAGTTCATCAATACATACAGAAGATATTCTCTTTAACATAACACATGAAATCATATGATTTATGATTAACATATTGAAATCATAAATCATATAGATAACTTGTTGCATCCATATCATATTTACATTATAGCTATCTCATCTACATAGGGAGTTACATTAGGAATATCCATCACATTATATTATTTAAATCTATTAGGAGAAACATTCATGTTTACCACTTTTGCGTTACCCATAGAATTGGAGAGATATCTCGAGCCCACCCACCCTAGGATTATCATGGAACCACCCATATATATAACAATTCCCAAAAAACATTAACATTTTCATTACACATAAAACAAATATAAATGAGAGATAAAATTTCTACATATCAATCACAATATATCATTTATATATATTAACATAATAAATCCATTATCAAACCCAATTTCAATTCCAAAATAAGTAATAGAGTATATGGTATTTATTTTCTTTTTAATAACATTACGACTTTTTAAAGATTTCGTAGATCAAATAATACTATTGGTGGTGAAAATGTCATTTTCACTATGTACGTTAAAAGAAACAATATTTTTTTTATTTTAGTAAAACTCTTAGTAGATAAAATATTCATTTTGATTAAAAGTAAAATTCAATGGGGTTTGTACACCTTATTAATGAAATTTGTGTATAAAATAATATATGCCTCAATGAAAGGAGATTGAGACGAAGTCCCTTACCTCATGTCTGAATAGACCAGATCCTTCGTTAAACACATGAATAATAAACTAAAGTTAATTTATACATGATTAAAAACCTTTTTCATGTTTATTATTATTTTTATATCAATTATTACATTTATATAAAAGTTAGTCAATTATTTGAGTTCACATCGGACATTTTGTCGATGTTCGGAACATGAGTTAAAAATGAACTTGATATAATTATAAATTGTCCATGTGGTCGAAATTAAAATATCTATATAATGAAATTAATGATTTATATATCATATATATCATATATATCTAGTTTATATAATTATTTATAATAGTACATATCTTTTGGAGGTAAGAATTGAAATGCACTGTTCAGGGAGAAGGTAAGTCGTACGTACACATGAACACTACCTTCATTTCTATTTCATATTTAATAAAATAAAAACATAATGATACATAGGTATATTATAATTCTCGTATAACATAATATACAATTTCATTATCTCTATCCATTATATGTTCCATGTATGGCTTGAACGAGTCATATCACTTTGAGGGGGTGGTAGTCTGCACTTCCTCAAATGAAATTATCGTATTTTCCCACTATGGTAACCATAAAGTTATTTTAAAAATGATATATATAGAAGATTAAAAATTATATAAATATAATATATATAACATATAAATATAGTTCCATATTATTGGCCACCATAAGAGGTGGTAGGAGATAATTTAACAATCATCATTTCGTGAGGCGTTAGTTTATCGTCCACAGAAACAATATGTTCTTTACCCATTAGAAGGAGGTGTATGTAAGTGTAGTTAGAATCCTTCTCATAAAACACATTGTATATTTAGGATACTGGTTTTGTTATAAAATAATGGAATAAAAAAAGTTTAGAGGGTTGGATAAGGAAAATAAAACAAATGAACTTAGGAGAAGACATTACCTTTAAATAGAGTTTCTCCTTTTGGGTTGAACCAAAAGGTATACTTTAATTTCTTTCCCACAAGTGCAAGAATTATATAAGGAATAAAATGATTTACGGAGCATAATTTGGCATAATTTGGATGGGAGAAGGGTCTTTAGAGGTGTGAATAATGGGTTTGAGGTGAGGGATTTTTATAAGGGGTGTAGGGGCTCTTTAGGAAAGTGTGAAAATATTATTTTATTATATAATGATTTTCGGGTTTTAAATGACAAAAAATTATTAATGTAGAAGATAAGATGAATTTTGGTTGGAATTAAATCATCCAATATGAATTGGAATTGTTTTTTGTACTATATTAATCGTTATAATCTTATTTATTTATATCAATTATTAATGAGGTAAACACTTCATCATTATTATGTCATAAACAATTTAATTTATTTGATGTCTAAAAATTATAGAAAATATAATTATGTTGGATATAATTCTAGCTTTAAAATTCGTATTTATAGTCCAAGAGGAATCTTATATAACAATTTTAAAAAATTTATTTACTAAAAGATATTTTTTACGTTATTTTTGCCTTTACATTATGTGGATTAAAAGAAAGTGTCATTATCACTCCCATGTGGCCCCATGGGGTCCCAAAATCGACCCAAATATTCCCATGGTAAGATATGTATCAACCAATAGGATTATAACACATGTTAAGGGAATTTAATATTATTATAATATTATTTTTCACCCTTAATTACAAGATATACATTTTAACCATGGTAAATAAAATATTTACTGAAGTAAATATTCATAAGGTCTAAAAATAAAAGTTACCTATTTACACAATTTGCAACTTCTGATTCAAATATTGAATCCATATTTCCAAATTCAAAACAAAGAAGTGGCGTAAATTAATTTAATATTAATTCCCACTGTCAAATCAAAAAGTGGGTTATTATGTACTAACAATCAAAAGATTAACACTTTTTTGTGTCCAATTTCAATGTAAATTTACTTCCAATGACTGACATTGGATTAAATGGTACAAATATAATCTATTTACACTTTAAAACCAATGAAAAACATAATCAATCCTTATAAATAAATTATAATAAAAGACAATTTTGAATCAAATTATTGTATTTTCCATTATTAATCAAAAATTAAATTTTATTAGAAAAATACAAATAATATACCCAAAGTGAATTTTGATGTCCCGATTCTAAATAAAAATGTTATTTTGTCAAATAGAACATCTATAAGTGACCAAAACTAGATTTTAATAGGGTTCACCAGTAAAAGGTGGTAAATCTACCTTTTAACGAATATTAGAGTATTTATGCTTAAAATTAGATTAATTCACATTTTAAGCATCTTCCCTTTATAGGATTAATGTAAAAACATTTAAAAACAAGTATAATCATATTATAGTATGTTCTCTTCATTCTTTCCAATACAATGGCTAGGTTTTAACTACCATTTAAAATAATAACAATATATTAGTATTATGCAACGTAAGATTTCAAAAAAACTCGTTGTTGCGTATCGCATACACAATCGAACATAGAAACCTCTTTAAAGTAATATTAATGTATTTTTGATAAATATAAATAAATATGACTATGTAATATTTCCTTATTTTCCCAGGATGTTACATCCTTCCCCCATTTTGGAAGTTGCATTCTCACAATTTTATTCACTTAACAAATAAATAGGGTTATTTTTTCCTCATAGAATTTTCAGATTCCCACGTTGCCTCTTCAAACATAATGTTTTTCCTCAAAATCATTGCCTGGTGGATTAACTTATTCCACAATACATGCTATCTTTGGTCAATAATCGGGACTCAGTGTTCCTCATAAGAGAGATTCTCTTCCAAATGAACTCTCTCTGGGTTCAATATATGAGATGGATACAACATATACTTTCTCTACATTGAAACATGAATAAAATTTTGTACATGGGATAAATATGGAGGATATACCACTTTGTATGCAAATGATCCAACATTCTCTATGATTTGATAAGGTCCAATGAACCTCAGACTAAACTTTCCTTTCTTACCAAAACACATCACACTTTTCCATGGAGAAAAATTGAGAAAGATATGACAACCTACATCAAAAGAAAGATCCCTCCTATAATTATCTGCATACCTTTTCTACATGCTCTAAGGTATTATCATGTGCTTATGAATCAACTGAACATTTTCCTCCTTCTATTTTACGAATTCTGGTCCCATCATCGTCCTTTCACCTTCTTTATCTCAAAAATTTGGAGTTCGACACCGCTTCCCATATAATGCCTCAAATGGATCTATCTGTATACTGGAATAAAAACTAATATTATAAGAAAATTCAACCAAAGAAATATGTTGGTCCCATATTCCATGGTAATCCAGTGAACAAGCACGTAGCATATTCTCCAAGGTCAGAATTATTTGTTCTAACTGCCCATCTGATTGTAGATGAAAAGCAGTACTAGAATTTAATTTAGTGGCCAACAAATTTTTAAGGCCTTTCCAAAAGATCGAAGTAAACCTGGGATCACAATTAGATACAATGGAGAGGGGACACCATACAACCAAACTATCTCTTTAACATACATTCAGAAAAGTTTATCTAGAGTGAATTATCTCAACTAGAAATGAAATGAGCCTATTTAGTCAATTGATCAACATTATCCCAGATTGCATTATTACTTTTGGACCTATTCGGTAACCCCAAAACGAAGTCCATGGATATATTTTCCCATTTCCACTCTGGAACCAGTAATGACTGAAGCATCCTCTTCAATAATTTCATATCTTTTTTAACCTTATGACAAGTCAAACACTTCATTTTAAAATCAGCAATATCTATTTTCATTCAATACCACTAGTTATACACTCGATGATCAATGTACATTTTAGTAATGCCATGATGAACTGAAAATGGGGAACTATGTTCTTCACATAACCAATTATTCTTCAACTGTTAATCACACGTAAAAAATAATCTCTTTCCAAATCTCAAAACATAATCATTATCAATGTTAAAATCAGGAAACATACCATTCTAAACCAAATATACCTTTTTCTGCAACTCAATGTCTTCATTATATACTTGCTTAATCATGTCTAATAGAGATGATTTGACTGATGCCTGAAACAATAAATAATAATATCATTCACTAACAACTTCAATTCCAATTTTCATCAAATAAAAAACCAAAGGATCTCATCCAAACAAATCATGGTTAATGTAGAAATATTTTTTCGACTCAAAGAATCAGCCACTTTATTTTATTTTCCCAGATAGTAAAGGATCATGCAATAATAATCCTTGATAAATTCCAACCATATCCTCTATCCCATGTTAAATTAAATGTGAGTCAAAATATACCTCAATCATTTATGTTCAGTATATGTTTTAAAATTTTCTCTATATAGATGACGCCTCCACATTTTTTAAGCAAAATCAATAGCAGCTAATTTCAAATCATTTGTACGGTAATTTAACTCATGAGGTTTCAACTGACATGAAGCATAAGCAATTACCTGATCAATCTTCATAAAGACAAAACCATGTCCTTTCGATGAAGCATTGTTGTAGATAACAAACTCCCCATTTCTGAATGGTAGTACCAAAACTAGATCACTAACCAATCTTTATTTCAAAGCATGAAAAAAATCATCACATTTTTTTTTGTCCAAACGAACATAACACCTTTTCAATTTAAAATATTAATTGTGCTAGATAACCTTTTGAAATTCTTATCATAAATCCGATAATAACCTGCCAACACACGAAAACAACGTATCTCAGTTATATTTGTGGGTCTTTTCAATTCTTCAACAACTTTTGTTTTAGCAGGGTCAATAGTTACGCCATTTTTTTAAACAATGTGACCACAGAAAGTAGTTTGTTCTCATCAAAACTCACACTTGTTAAGTTTCCCATACACTTTCTTCTCTTTTATGGTTTTCGAGACAACTGTTAAATTAATTTCATGATTTAATTTACTTTTAGAATATAAAAAAATAATATCAATGAACACAACCACAATCTTATCCAAGAACTCATGGAATATTCTATTCATAAGATCTAGGAATATAGAAGGATCATTGGTTATCCCAAAGGACATAACAAAAAATTCATAATGGCCATATCTAGTATGAAACACATACTTTGGAATGGTTGCTTCCTTTACTTTCATCTGATGGTACCCCTAACTCAAGGCAATCTTTGAAAAATACTGAGCTCCAAGGTGTTAATAAAACAAATCATTAATTTGAGGCAAATGATACATGTTCTTAATAGTGATGTTATTCAATAATCTATAATCAATGAAAAGTCTCATTGAACCATCTTTCTTTAAAACAAACCTGAATGGAGCACCCCATGGTGATGTCCTAGGTCGAATGAAACATTTAACTAATAACTCCTATAATTACATTATTAACTCTAAAAGTTCAGTTTGATCCATTCAATAAGGGGGTTTGGAAATTGTCTTAGCATCAGGAACTATGTCAATAGTAAATTCAACTTTTCGATCAGGTAAAATACTAGGAAACTCATCAGGAGAAACATCAAGGTACTCATTTACAACATGCACATAATTAATCTAAACAGATCTTTTATTATCAACAATATGCACAAGGTAACATTAATTTCCATCTTTTACTTTTTTTAGCTTCCTAACATGTTATCAAAAGTAATGGTTTATTCTTGTATACAAACTAAATATCATTATAAAAGGAAACCTCTTTAGCTCTGCAGTCAATCTTAGCATGATAAACATAAATTTAATCCATACCCAAAAGAACATCATACTATACTAGAGGAAAACTATAATGTTTTTAGGTAGATTCATTACAGACACAATGACATGAAGGTTATTATGATTTCTTTTTATCTCAAAATTTCCCCCGGTGTTTTTACCAGAAGTTTTGAATTCATATCATGAGATGGAATTCCAAATTTACTATAAATCTTCTCAGAAATGAAAGAATGTGTAGACCCTAAATCAAACAACACATTGGAATAACCTAAACAAAAAATAGTGTACTTGATACTTCTTAATTTGATAGACCATCATCTGCTAATGTTTTTGCAATGGATTTCACAAACCCTTACACTTTTTTTCTGGATTCTTTCCTTCAGTTGATTTCATCATTGGACACTCATTTGAATAATGACCCATTTCATTGATCCTTAAACATTTTACTGAATGTAAATCCGATTGTGTCTTACCATTACCTAGATCTTTATCACTGTAATTACAAGCCTTATGCCCCATTTTACCACATCAGTTTCACTTACCCGAAATCAAAAGACTTTCCCCAACATCATTTTAACCTCAATTTTTTACAAACTGTAATCTTATGTTTCTTATCCTCATATTTTTTTTCAGTGTTCTTCCCCTTCGTCATCCACCTTGACATCTTATTCTGTTGGTTTTCAAAGAAATATTGATCCTCCCCAAACTCAATTTTTACATTTTCCACACATCAAAAACATTGTTCCGAACTTTTTAACTCATGAGAAGATGAAGAACTTCGATAATTTGGATTTAATCCTGTTTAATAATGGTATATTTTACTATGAATATCACGTATGAAATTAAGAGATTACCATTCCATTAGAGTGTATTTTTCTTCATAATTATCCATTGAGTCATCCTACTTCTTCAATTCTAGGTATTGATTTTATATCCTAAGACAAATCAAATTAGGAAAATAATTCTTGAGAATCATACCTTTGCATTCATCTCAAAAAAGAGCATCAATCTCTTCACTATCCCTGATAATTTTTCCCATCAACTACCACAGACCGGCTTCACCTTCAAAACAGAAAACAACAATAATAACCATTTGATGTTCTTAACAACCAATGACATAAAAAATCTTCTCTATTACTTTATTACACCCTTATACTAGTACAGGGTCAGATGATTCTCAGAATGATGGGGGGATGTTTCCTCATTAAATTCTCCACTACCAACATGTTCCACTATGATTGATCTGGCTGATCACATGAATGGATACCCCCACTATTTATAGCCTAATTCAAATGTTCCATCACGACAAAAAAATTGTTCATTTCATATTCTGACCACCTTATGTTACTGATTTTTATGGTTGTATTCCTCTTGAGGTCGTCCCATCAATGCTTCCCTATTTCCGTTGTGGAAAACCATTCTAAAACTAGAGATATCATAGGTGAAGCAACATTGTAATCTGTAATTGATGTATCACATCAATAATACCATAAATTAATTTATGGACAATAATTTAACAATATCATATCTTCTAAATTTATCTAAACTGACCATTGATACCAATTATAAAGACATTAACATAAACATTTCATAATCATGAATTAATTGATTTGTTAAAATTGAGAAAATTTTCAGGTTTTGAGTTTTAGAGAGTGAGGAAAAAACTATTACATCACATCTCAGAAATCACAATGTAGACACTTCTACCCAGTTTCCATTTTTTCATAAAATAAAAACTCTTCAAAAAAAGTGTCATGTTCATTACTATTTTTTTGATAGCATGACTTTTACTTAATCCCATATTTTACCCTATTCATCCTTAAGTAATGTCAAAAACATTTTCAAACATGGGATGAGCATACAAAGCTCAGTACGGGTTATAAAACAAAGAATGAAAACATAATTTCATCAATACATACATAAAATATTCCCTTTAACATATATCATGAAATCATATGATTTATGAATAACACATTGAAATCATAAATCATAAAATTAACTTGTGTAATCAATATCATTATTACATTTTAGCTATCGCAGCTATGTAGGGAGTTACATTTGGAATACCCATCACAATATATTCCATAAATCTCTTAGGAGAAACATTCAAGTTTACCTCCATCACGTTGCCCAATTCATTAGAGAGTTATCTTAGGCTCACCCACCCTAGGTTTGTAGTGGAACAACCCATATACGTATCAATTCCCAATAACTATAACATAATTATAACACCAAAATCAGAAATAATAAAAAGTTATCATTTCCACATTTTAATAAAAATATATTATTTATATATATTGACATGAAAAATCTATTATCAAAACCATTTTGAATTCCAAAATAAGTAAAATAATATATGGTATTTATTTTCCTTTTAAAAATATTACAGCTTGTTAATGGAGCCAATGATCAAGTAATACTTGCGATGGAGAAAAGGTCATTGTCCATGCGTACGTTCAATGAAAAATTATTTTTTTCGTCAAGTAAAACGATTAGAATAGAAAATATTCTTTTTGAATAAAATTAAATGCCAGAAGGGATATTACACTGTATAAAAAAATTGTGTTTAAAACAATATATTCCTCAATAAAAGGATATTAAGACGAATTCCCTTACCTCATGTCTGAATTGACCCGTTCGATCATTAATCACCTAAATAATAAACTAAAGATAATATCCACTTGATTAAGAACCTTTATAAATTTTATTATTCCTATTATATCAATTATTACCTGGCTATAAAAATTAATTAATTATTTGAGTTCATATCAGACATTTTGTCGATGTTCGAAACTTGAGATAAAAATGAAGTCGTTATAATTATGAATTTTCCATGTAGTAGAAATCACTTTATATCTAGAATGATATTCATTATTTAGATATCATATATATCTTTTATATCGTATATATATATATATTTATTTATAATAGTACATAACATTTGGAGATATGAAATGAAATGCACCGTTCATGGAGACGGTAAGTCGTACATACGCATGTACAATAGTTCATTTTTATTTAATATTTCATGGAATATAAACATAATTATACATAGATATATCATAATTCTATTATTATATCAGATATAATTCTATTAACTCGATCTTTTATACATTCCACATATGGCTTGAATGTTTCATATCACTTTTAGGGGACAATAGTCTGCAATTCTTAAAATTGAAATTATTGTATTTACCCACTATAGAAACCATAAAGATATTCTATAAATGAAAAATATAGAAGCATAGAAACAATATAAATATAATATATATCACATATAAATATAGTTTCATCTTGATTCCCACCATATGATGTGGTAGGATGTAATTTAACAATCATTGTTTTATGAGGTGTTAGTTTTCCATCGACAGAAACAATATGGTCTTTACACATTAGTTGGAGGTGTGTGTATATTTAGGTCAAATAGGTATCATAATAAAAACCTAGTATTTTTAGTATACTAGTGATGTTATAAAATAAAATAATAAAAAGTGTTTAGGGGGTTGGAGAAGGAAAATTAAACAAATGAACTTAGGAGAAGACATTGCCTTTAAATCGAGTATCTCCCTTTGGTATGAACCAAATTTTTACTTGAATTGCCTTCTTCTTATGGGACGGATTCTAGGAGGAAGAGAGGGAAATAAGTAGAATAATTTTGTAGTGGTTGGATGAACCAATGGGATTTAGAGGTGTGATTAATGTGTTAGAGTTGAGGTCTTTTTATAAGGGGTAGGAGGGTCTCTTTAGGAAAGTGTGAAAATATTATTTTATTATATAATGATTCTAGGTTTCTAAATGTAAAAAACATGTTAATGTAGAATATAAGATGAGTCATGGTCGAAATGAAATCATCAAATAAGAATTGGACATGTTTTTGGTATTATTTTAGTCATTATAATCTGATTTATTTAAATCATTTATTAGTGAGTGATACAATGAATCATTATCGTGTCATAAATAATTTAATTTATTTGATGTCTAATAATTATAAATAATGTATCATGATATAGGAAATAGTATTATATTTAAAATTAATATTTATAGTCGATGAGATAAATTATATAATTCTCTTTAAAAATTTAGTTACTAAATGATATTTTTTATGTCAATTTTTTCCTTGACGCTAATTAATCGAAAGTGTCATTATCACTCCCATGTGGCCCCACGGGGTCCAAAAATAGACCAAATGATGCCCATGGTCAAATATATATCAACCAATAGGATAATGAAACGTAATTGAGTAATTTAATATTGTTATAATATTATATTTTACCCTTAATTACCATATTTACCTTTTAACCATGGTAAATAAAATATTTAATAATGAAAATATTCCTAATGTCAAAAAATAAAAGTTATCTATTTACAAAATTTCGTCCTCTTAATTATAAATATGGAATCCATATTTCCAAATTCAAAACACATGTCTGGAATAAATTAATTAAAAATTATTTCCTACTATTAAAACAAAAAACATGGTTTTAAGAAATAACTATCAATATATTGACACTTGTTTATGTCCAATTTCAATGTGAAATTACGTCCAATGATGGATATATGATTAAATATAAAAAATATAATATAATTTAACATGAAAAAAAATTAATTATATAATCTACCCATTTAAATAAATTATATTAAAAATGCAGTTTTGAATTAAAATACAGTATTTTCCACTATTCATCAAAAATTGAATTTTTTCAGAAAAATACCAAAATTTTACCCAAAGTGAATTTTGATGTCCTGATTCTATATAAGAATTTTATTTGGTCAAATAGAACATATAAAAGTGACCAAAAGTATATTTATATAGGGTTCACCATTAAAAGGCAATAAATTGACCTTTTAAAGAAAATTGGAGTATTTATTATTAAAATTAGATTAATTCACATTTTATGCCTCTGAACTTAATTGAATAAATGTAAAAACAATTAAGAAACATTTATAATCATATTTTAGTTTGTTCTATTCATTACAACCAATAAAACAACTAAGCATTAACAACCAATTAAAATAACAATTTTATATTATTATTTTTGCAATGTAAGATTTCAATGAAACCCGTTGTTGTGTATTGGGTACGCCATCCAACATAGTAACCCATTTAAGGTAAAATTAATATTTAATTAACAAATATTAATAAATATTAAAAGATAATATTTCTTTATTTACATGGGATGTTACAATTATGCTCTTAATTTATTTTATATATTGTATGTATTAATCATATTAGATTTAATATCATTAATAAATTATATTTTATAGTATTTTGAGCTTCCATTTTCATTATTTCACCAAATTATATTATTCATGCATTTTACCATTATGTATGATATTTGTAAACCCCTTTAGTTTCATAGGGTTATATTTCTTATTAATTGTCTTTTATATGTTAATATTTTGTGTGTAATGATTTTTCATTACTTTATATTGTATTAACACTTTGTTTATGTTTATTTACATTTGAAACAAAAATTAATTTCTTCAATTAATTCCTACATTAATGTTTTATTAATTTTAAGAGATTATTTCAGAATCCCAATTTAATGGAGATTTATAATTCTTGAATTTTAATTGAAGGAACTAATTCTATCCATGTATAATAATCCCCATTGATGATGTAAACCACTATTTATTATTGAAATTTTAATTTAATATTAAAACTATCTTATGTGTTGTACAAAATTTTATTATGAATTTTTTTTAGAAAATACAACATTATTACTCACTATGCTATGCAATCCATTTTTCCAAAATCTGTGTTTTTTAAAAACATTTTGAACATATTTTTTCATTTTATCCACTTATTTATGTAATAAATTTTTAACCATGAATTACTAAATAATTAATTATTAAGGGATCATTCCTTCATTTTTTAATGAGGTAATTATTAACCATTCTTATAAAATTGTGAATGGATTATTTTTCAACATACATGACATGAGAAAGATTTCCCACCATCTTTAAACTCATTGTTTTTACATTTCATTTATATTTTTGGATGTTACATTTCAACGTATTTTTTACATATTTTTTATATATTTATAGATATAATAATTTCTTTTAAATGGAAAAATTGTATTTTTCTCACAAATTTTTGATGATATTTTTTTGTATATTTTTTTCATCAATGGTTGAATCCCTGTATTTTAGTAATAAATCACTAGGTAGATATTATAATGATTACATACTTATAATTTATCTTGATGTTCTATGATTAGTTTTTCCATGTAATTTATTGACATTCCCTTTCTCAATTTATTTGGTCGTTGTTGAATATCCCATGAAGTATAAACATTCTTGTGAACATTGGAAATTACATTTCATTTAAATATCCATATTATTTATTATTGATATGATTATTTTTTAATTAATATATTATTTATAGAAAAGTTTATTAACGTGAAATTTATATTATTTACTAGGGAAATAAGGATAAATCTATATTATTTACTAATTTTTTTAATTTTCTATTGGGAATTTTATTCATTAATAAAATTAATAAGTTGCATATGATGAAATATTTGGAAATTATGTAATGTATGTGGAATAAAATTATATATACTCTTAAATAATTTATATTCTAATGGTTTGAATCATTAATTTTCTATTAAATGTGATTCTAGTGTATACTTATCGATCGATTAATCATTCATCGTGAAAGGCCTTGAATATACTTATATTATGATGTCTAAAATCAGGAAACCCAGTATTAAGAATTTCAAACATTTAGAATTTATTAATTACTATCCCTGATATTATTTCATTTATATTATCCATGTTTTTAATTCTCTCGCATGTTATTGACTAAATGACATGTGTGATAATTTATTTACTTGCACATTTACTATGACATATTTTATCTTGATTGCCATGTTATTGATTAAATGAGACATTTTATCAGTCATTAATCATACCATATTGATGATTACTTATTTATCAATTATAGATTATATGGTATGTATCCATTATTGATAATTTTATCTCACTATTATTTAGTTTCCCTCCCCCAACATATAAAGAAGGAATCTTTGAAATTTGGTCAAGTATTCAAGACATTTAATTCACTATGTGGTAATTTATGTTTTAAAATGTAATTATGGACACAATTATGTGTCTCGTTTACAATTATTACTAAAATATTTGGTTGTTTGTGATTGTATTAGTTTTATCTAAAACTAATGTAATAAAGTGACCTCCTACTCTAGGCTATCAGAGTCGATATATTTATTTTTCGAATCATAGAATGTGTAGTAGAAACCATATGTACTAGATTTAGGAAAACATATATTATGAAACACAACCCTTTTATAGACATTGAGGGAACGTATAAAATTATTTGATATTTTTTAGTTAAGTAAGATTATATTTGGTTTTTCCAAGAAAGTAAATCCATACCGAGATACAAAAAGTGGGTGAGGTTTTGGATTAGTTGTACCTATAGGTAATAACATCCAATAGTTACATTTGGATTTTAGAGGATCATCAGCTAATGGATGATAATGATCATTACTATACACGGAGTTTGTCACTTTAGGCGATATGAGAAGGGTGATTAATATATAAATTATAAATTGTATTAATGATTTTTGGTAGGTGATGATAATTACTGGACTACTATAAACATATGGTTTAGTAGATAGATTATATATTTTTGTGATTTTGAAATTTCATAAATGGTTAAATGATTTTCTCATATTTCAATTTTTCCTGACACTCTATTTTTTTTCTTTTTCCCATGGATAGATCCATTTGGAACTATGATAACATTGAATATTATGGAAAATATAGTGATTATTACCTACCAAATGGCATTATTACTTGAGTGAATGATATTGTGATTACTCTAAATAGGTTATAATTATATATGATTAATAAAATATACCTTCACCAAATATTAGACTCAATCAAAAAGAGAATTAATGTGACTACAAAGTGATCGGGTTGTGGATATAATTTTGAAATGAATGATTGATTTCCTTTATTATATATATTTTCAAATATATTAATAGGATTATATATGAAAGGAAAAATATAATGTTTTATGTGTATCAAATTTTTGTATAATGCCTTGAATTTCTGAGTAATAGTGAGAAGTTCAAGGGAGAGAAATAAATTTCATTTTAGATATCAAGGTATAGATAACGGACTAAACATTGGGAAACCTGTATGTTATCTAACTCAATACCTTATTTTTAACAATAACTCCATTTCATTGGATGGATCTACATTTATGTAAAATCATTGATGTTTTTTTTATATTGGGATTCGGGATTTTTGAGAAGTATTTTTTTTTTCTATGGTATTTTGATTACAAGAATCATAAAACATATAAGAATTGTGTTAATTTATGGAATCATATGTATCTTAATATATGTTTACCTTAATAATTAAATTTCTTTGATTTATAGTTCATCATAAGTTCAATGTATTATACAACCATTTTTCGGTTTTATGTAATAGGATTTTAATATTATTAATGACATTAGAGGATATTTTTTATTGGGGTGAGATATGTATAACCATTATGTTAAACATAAAGGATTATTTTGGATTAATATATTTATGTTTTTTAGAGTTGAAATTTTATGGGTATTTTATATAATTTTATGTTAACATAATTTTATAAATTGAGGTCAATGAGGTTATTGATATATTTTGTTATTTATTTAATGAATGATCTATCTTAATCATTTGGTTATTTATGAGTTTTATAGATTAATATATCAATGTTAATATTTGGTATTATCTTACATTGGATAAATTTTTCGGGTTTAATAAATATAATTTGATGAACAAGTTATTATTTTGAGGATTATTTGATAAATTAAATTAAATTTTTGTTCTTCGGGCATCAAAAGTTCATATTGGATATTAATTTTAGGGAGTAGGAATTGAAGTGGAAATTGGTCAAATAACATTGAAAGGATTATCTATCAATTATATTTTGTTTTGTTTTCAATATTAACAGTAAAATAAAACCTCAACTCTAGGAAAAGTACCCTGTAAACAAAATCTTATTATATTACCTTCATATCTAATTAATTAATAGTCTCTTTACCAATCATAAATTTACAGTCTTGTGGTTGTTAAAATAACCCTAACAATGTTCTATCTCATCCTATAATTTTTTGGGGATGAATTTTTCACCTCCATCTAAATTTTTTACATTCCACTAATGATTTCCTACATGGATACACAGTTATCATTATTTTCGATAATGCTAAAACATCATGTTCTCTCTTATTGAGATGATGTTTTATTAAACCTTTTTAGAAATTGGTATTATAAAAAATTTTCCTACAATATAAAACCATTTATTACATATCATTAAATAAAATTTTTGGGAGTGATTGTTGTTGAAGGTAGGGAGAATATAACACCCAAATATTTTTAATGTATGAATTTAAGCTCAATAGCTTATACGAAAGGGAATACTGAGCATACATGATTGGTGAAGTATATTAATTAATATTTAATGTTTAATCCTCGATTTAAAATTGGAATAAATTAATACTAAAAATAATATTAGAATATTTATATGGATTACATTAAAATTAATATTTTTTCAAACCATGGGATAATAAATAATGCCATATTATGTATAAAATAGTTTTTTTGAAATATTTTCATAGCTTTTGATATCTTATTTTAAAATAAAATTTGAAAAATTACAAATATTATTTGAAAAATTGATCATAAATTTTGAATTCAACATTTAAAAATTATTTTATGGGGAAAATTGATATTTTTATGGAAAAAGTATATTTTCATGTGAATAGTGAAAAATAAACTTTTTACAAATATAGTTCATCATGATAATTATATTATGTAATTTTAATTTCACATTTTCCATTAAATATTTTTTCAATTTAACATAAGTAATATTTAGTTACATTTAATATAATAAAAATAAATTTTTTCCCAATTTTTGTATAATATTTTATTAGTCTTAATAACAAATTTTTCTAAAAACTATTTTAAAGCACATAATGTTTCTCCCTTTTAATTTATTAAAATAACTCACAATTGTGAATTAATTAAATAAAATTTTCCATATTATATATTTAAAAATATTAATTAAAATTTATTTATTTGTTATTATTCTTCATATATTTAATTTAAGAGCATCTTAAACATAAAAAATTCATTTCTTGAAAACCCATTTTGGTACATTGTGGTTGATTATTTCTAAATTAAATGGTTCTACTTAAGTAAATTTAGTTCAAGAAAATTATTCCATATTTTTAATAATAATAATTAAAATTATTAAAAAATTTATACATTGTTTTTTCTTAATTACTATGAAAAGAAGTAACGTTTCCTTAGCACGATCCAGGTTAAAATGCATCTTTCATGTTATATGTTCATGTGTTAAATTTAATTCCACAATGTTTTTTAATTTTTATATCAAAATATTTATTTCAAATTAATAATATGAGGGTTTAAATTATCTAATAAGGTACTATTTAATTTATTATTATTGGGAATGTTATCTATGTTAAAAAACATAAATACCTTGGTGAAAAATAAAATTGTAACCATATGTAAGCCTAGCGGATCAAGTAATAAAAAGATCAAAAAATATTAATTTACCCAGAAGAGTTGTGTATGGAACAAAAACTCATAACACTAAATTATTTATAAATTTATAAGGAACATGGGTAGAGGGTGACTTACATTATTATATAGTTTTTGTATTTAAAAATGTAACATCTTCTTAATTATAAAACATCACCCATCCCCTCACTTATTAACACATATAAAGCTAATAATATAACAAAAAAACCTAAAAACTCTCCCCAAAATCTTTATACACATTAAATATTTTTTGTTCTCCAAAAATGATATACCGTCGGGTCCTTAAGAATAAGTCTAATGGAGGTTCCACTAAGATGAGGTGATACTCTTAACAATGATATCACTTTTACATTATTATTTTTAATATGATCAATTATATGTTTTAAATAAGAATATAATAACACCAGTATCCCAAATACAATTATTCTTATTCAGTCTTATTGAAAAATATTGATCTATCTTCTCCACAATGAAATAGAAAACATATTCATGCTCATGTGTATGGCAGTATTCTGTCTCACGAACTGTTCTAATTTTTTTCCATCACTGAATAACATTGATAGCCATAAAGATATAAATAATTAACATATATGATTCATATGGACTGATATTAATTTGTTATAATAAATATATTAACCACTCCACCAATTAGAGAAGTGATATCGTCTATTTTATCTACGTATGTCCTGCTGTATTCCGTATCTAAATTAAATATCCAAATTTCAGGAATGAGATGTGATTAATATTAATGTGATCTGATTCATATTCCTTATCCAAATTTTCTGAATGTTTTTGAAAATTTTTTAAATGAATAAATAATATATTTATGACAATAATATAATTATTTGGAGGAAAAATCTATACCATATTTACAATAATTGGATCTTTTTTTGAAACATGCTTGAAAAAATGAAGTAGTTACCAACTAAATCAATAATAATAATTAAATATTATTAATAACTAGGTAGTAATATATTATTAGAGTATCATATGCTAAATAATAAATATTACTATTCATCAGATGTAAATTAATTACTTTCTTAAAAGTATTATAATGAAGTTTAATTCACATTAAACTAATGTGGGACATAAGGAAAATAAATTTGTCTAAATTTCTATTCATTGAGGCATATTCTAATATTATGAACCCTATTTCATTTTTATGGTTCATATACTAAACTATTTACATGTATATTAGAAATATATTATTTTTCATGGTATTATAACTTTGAATTTTAATTAATTAACCCAAGGATATTTATATGTAAATTTACCAAGTAGTAATGAGTCTCATAACTCAAATTCATTTCCTTAAGATTAAATTCTTCTCTATTTCCATTGATATTTTTATATTACGACTAAAATGTTTTTTTTTAATTTTATCATTTACCTAGAATTATTTATATGGATTTATATTTGTATTTATATTAATATCATTGATTAATTGTCACTAAAAATATATTATATCCTTTATGTGGGATTATTTCAAAATATCATTTTAATCGAGATTTTTTATGCATGAATTTATTTGAAAGAAACCTATTTGAGCATTGTCTAAAATAAAGATTTAATTTTATTCACATCTAGTTATGTAAGATATTTTCAATTACTAGTAATATTATACTATATTTGCTTCATAAAATGATAGAGAAACGTTTTTAACGAAAATATTACATGATTAGTCTCTTATATGGTTAATCCTTTTTTCTTCAAAATGATGTTTTCTAAAAAAATTGAATGATTTAAATATTCACTATATTATTATTAATGAAATTTTTTCCCAAATTTGTCATTGATTTTCCTAATGAGTCAATTATTAACTATTAATAAAAAAATTTGGATGAATATTTTTTTAACAAAATCACCATGAAAAGAATATCCCACCATCATGACCATTATTTATTAAAAATAGAAAATAAAAAATTTACAATTTTAGTTTTAAGGAATTGGATTTCTTTATTTTGTACAAATTTTATTTTTTATAAAGTGATTTTCAATGTGAAAGGGGTACTTTCACTATGAATTTACTAAAGGTATTTTTTTGGTAAATCTATTTTTTTGAACAATAAAAACTATTTATTTTACTTATACTCCAAAAAGGGTATTTTATATGATATTGTAATTATTATTTCTCTTGTAGATTTATAATAACATTGATGATGGAATGGATTATCATAGATTTTCAAGATTAATTTTTTTTTGTTTACATTCTCTTAGAATATACACATTCTTTTGATCCTTGGAAAATATATTTCCCATAAATATCCATATTCATTATCATCAATATTATTATTTATTTACAAATTGACAATGATATCTCCTCTATGGAGAATGATGTCAATCAATTGAAAAAAATCCTATAATTTCTCTGATTATTCCTTAGATCCTCAACATGAAATAAATACATTTTTGAAATTAAACTATCTTCTGAATATTAATGATTACATGTGAAAACAATTCTTCAAAAATAAATGTCTTTCAGATAGAGATATGAATAAAAAGTTATACAATTCTCTCCAAAGAACTAGATAAGTCTGTATTTCTCTAGCATTTCTAAAAGATAAAGACACCTTCCTTGACACCGAGGAGGCTATTTCTAACCATGTTGTCTCTTTTTTTCAAAACATGTTTAATGGTATTAATGTTATCAAAGATATACTAAATGAAATCATTCTGACTATGGTGACTTTTGAAGACAATTTATATATTATAATCCTCTCTATAGATCATGAAATCAAGGACAATGTTTTTAGCCTTAATCCTAATAGTTCCCCAAGACCTGATGGTTTCAACAATGGATTTTTCCAACACTATAAGGAGATTTTTCATATAGATGTTTGTAGACATGTAAAATCCTTCTTTTCCAATGGTTCTCTTCCATGTGGTATAAATGTACAATTCCTTACTATTATTCCAAAATTAGAAAATGCTTCTAATATTCACCTTTTCCAACCCACTGTGATTATTAACGCCATTTACAAAATGATTACTAAACACTTTGCTAATAGATTTACCTCTATTTTAAATAGAATTGTTTAGTAGAACCAATTTGGTTTCATCAAAGGTAGGTCTATACAATAATGTATCTGTCTTGCTTCAGCATGCACTAATATACTAAACAATGGAACTAGAGGAGGAAGTGTTACAATTATAATTGATATTAGGAAATTATTTGATACCATGGAATAGAGTTTCATTACAAAGGTTCTAAAAATATTTGGGCTCCATGACTCCTTCACTTGTATTATTAGCTCTTTATTCATCTCAGCTTCCATCTCAATCCTTGTTGATGCTTCCCCTAATGGATTCATTAAATAATTCAATGGAGTTAGTAAAGGAGATTCCATCTCATACATTATTTTTATTGTTTCTAAGGATTACATAAGCAGATTAATCACTTGCCTTGTGTCTCAAAACAAGATTATGTTTATCTAGGATTCTATAAATTTAACTAATCCCATCTATCTTTTCTTTGTTTTTTTCATTATTATGTTCATACATGGTGACAAAAAGGACATACAAAATCTTAAAAATTCCCTGGCTCATTATGAAGATATATCTGGTCAATCTATATGTTGTATCAAATCAATTGTGTTTTCTGGAAAAAAGTTTATCATCACAGAAATGGTAATATCATCAACTATTTAGGTGTCATGGAAGGTACTTTCTCCTTCAATTATCATGGGGTTCATATGTTCTAGGAAATAACTAAATACAGTTATATTTACAATATTTATGATCAAATTACTAATCAACATTTATCTTTGAAGGGAAAATATCTTTCTATGACTAGAAGGATTTTCTATGTGAAATCTACAATTATCTCCAAAATGGTCTACTCGATGATGGTATTCAATTGGCCTTCTAATCTCTTAAAAAATTAATGTTTTCATCAAAAAAATTGATTGGACCAGTAGTATGCTTGAACCAATGCTTTTGAACATTCCTTGGGTAACTTGTTGTAATACATTAGTCAAGGGTGGCCTTGTAATAAAAAATCATAGATTTTTTAATGATCCACTTCAAGCTAGGATGACTTGGAGGATAATTGATAATAACTCTGATTACACTACATTTCTCCTTAAAAGATTCATCCATATGCTTTTGAATGGATATTAGAACTACATTTATTCTTCCATCTGGCTTTCCATTAGGCATTATTTCATCAGTATTGTGAACAAATCTAGATGGATGGATAGTGAAAAAACCACGATGAATTTCTAGCATGACAACTAGAACGCTACACCATTAATCTCCATGATTCCTCTCAATAAGCTTCCTAATAATACTAACACAGCTATTAGGGATGTCGTTAAATCTCATGAAATCAACCTCCCAAACAAAATCATACATGTTATTGGCAATTATCATCTCTAAAACTCTGAATATTTTATCATTTCAATACTTTTTTATAATGGTGTTCTTGATTCCAAGAGATTTTATAATCACAATTTCATATATTCTGACTCTAGACTATGCTTGTTGAGTCCTTTTAGAAAACCATAGATTAATACCTCAATATTTTCTCTTATTTGGCGTATTGCTTATAACAAAGTCCCCATTGAAGCCTACTTACAATCTTTTGGGATTTATGTTTTCCTTAGATGTCACATTTGTAACCAACATAGAGAGGATGCTGATAATTTTTTTATGTCTTGTACTACAGCTACTGCTCTTTGGAATTACATTATTGTCATTATTTTTTGAATATGGTTACTTCCTATTTATATCAGCACTCAACTGCAATGTTGTGTTGATGTTTAATCATTTTATGACTGCGGATTCTGAACATATTCATGTGATCTAGTATGATAGAAATAATATTTTTTAATAAATCCTCACTCAAGGATAATGCATGTATAACATGAATTCTCATTTCCATCTCGGACGTTGCCTTCATTCATAATTCTAATTGGGACAACAAGGTTGGTGAATTTGTGATCCTACATAGGCATAGTGTTGTTTTTTCTTATAGAGGTCATCGATGCACCATTCAGGTATTCTGTAAAGAACCGCTTCTAGGATTGATCAAAATAAATGTCTATGCTGCCTTAAAAGAAAATTTTGGACCTACAAGATGTGGTTCCATTTGTAGAGACTATATTGTTTGGTGTTATGGATGCTTATTTGGAAGATGTCATAGAGCCTTATCTCTAGAAGTGGAGATAATGGGGGTGATCCATTCCATGGACTTTTCCAATCAGAAAGGTTGGAACAATCATTGGATTGAACATTATTCAACCACTATTTTTTAAGATATTTGGATGGGGGTGGTGCATCTTGCATGGCCACTCACTTATCTATTGGAGAACTTCTTTTATTTACTCACCAAAATCTACAACACTTCCATTCATGTCTTTTTTGAATTGAGCATGGCTATTTTTTACTTTCAAACAATGGGTTCAACCAGGACATTACTTGTAAAGATGATTTTCCTGATGATTTTCACTCATCTTATGAGAGAGATTGTAATAAGACTTCTTCCTTCATAAATTTGTAACTTTCTCTTTTCTATATTCAATAAATTTTTCCTTGGTCATTGACTGGGGAAACACATTTAAAAAAATGATTCATACTAGATTCATGGAGGTCACAAGGGTTTCCACATCTTGTTTTAAGGCTGAAGATCAAAAAATAATGAAATAGATTTGGCCACACAGTTTGTAGAAATTGTACTATGCATACTGTATAGTTTGTCTAACCATGCTGCCATGGGACAATTGGGGGTAAAGATCCACGCTCTTTCTATGAAACCATGTGTAGAATCTTACACACATATGAAAATTGTCTAAAAAAACATCAATGTTGTATTTCAGTTGTCGTGCATTACTATCCAATCTGTGTGTCTTGACCATGTAGGGTGGCACATGGAGATGATCCTTGTGCATGGTTGGGATATTGTTTGGCTAACTGTGTGGAAATCTATACCCCCCCTTCATGTGAGGGTGAAATTATGTTTTTACCCATAATTAATGTTCTATTTGACTCTAATATCTTCCTCCCTTATTCTCTAGCAGTCTCTTCACCTCTCCATGCTCAAATCACTAATCCTAAACTTTGTATGTTTTGAGATAACTTCGTTATCTGACATATTTTTTTTTCAAAACATCAGATCCATTGGAACTCTACGAGTATTTTCTTCAATAATCCCCATTCTGTTTGAATTTTATTTTACTCTCTTTTGAGATATATCATGGAAATTTCATTTCCCCCATTTTTTGGACTATTTGATGATTTCATCAATATCATTTGTTATTAATCCAATAAATTTTTGATAGTTTATGAGGATTTAACAATACATTAATGGAAGGTGGTTCAATTATTTCCATGTATTTTCATTTAATTTTATATAACATGTCGTTGTTCCATCAGTCAAGCAATTCTGATAGTTCCTTTATTTCATTAAATACAATTAATTGAAAGCCTTACAATTCGAATTGCAATCCTAACTAGTCAAGATTGAACACAATTGGTTGATTTACTTGAATAATAACACCCAATCTGTGTGATCTAACTTAATGGACCACTTTCTCTATGTTCCAAATTATATAAAAAACCTATATTTTTTCCCATAATTAATACAATAGAATGTTAATGAAATTAAATTTAATGACGAGCCAAGGGTTAAGTTGTAAAATAATATTTTAAATGGAATATAGAAGTAATTAGATTGTCTAAGAGATTCATTATTGGTCCTTATGCCTTCTTTCATAAATTGTTTTCCCAATGAAAATTACATGATCAATATGTCTTATTGTGGAAAACTCATGTTTTGGATATGATATTTGTTCTCTTACATAGTCATATCCTCATCTACTGGTGATGGAGATATAATGGGTTTTGAAATAATGACCCATTACATAACCTCATCATTCTATTTGATAGAATTTCTTCATTCATTGAAAAAACTCTTGGGGGGACACGAGCTATTTCCAGTATGGTCTCGCTGATCATTATTAAAATTATACCTCCAAATGAGTGAAACATGTTACCTAGTGGAGACGCCATGGATAGGATAGATATGATTATGGTTGTACCATTCCATATGTGATACTTTATCCCCTATATGTGAAACCAGGGATAGACTTAGTGGTTAGTTCATGTGGTCATCACACCATATCTTGAGAGATACTTGGGACCACTTTTTGCGGGCACCTTCGACCGATTACCTTGAAATAATACTTATGATGATCCATTAGAGTGTTATATGGAATTATCATAAAACTTACATGGATGGGACCATTGTGACTACTGATGTTTTTATAAAATGTTTAATTGATTAAATGGTAAGTGAATAATTTAAAATAAGAAAATCCTAATGAATGTGAAACCTAAGGGATGTTTCCTATAATATAGATAACAATAATGGGTAGAACCCATCATGTTATACATTATATCACTCAATTTAACTTCGTTGGATCCCTTTGTTAAGAATCACCATGTTAGGATGAAGTATGTATAATTAAAAGGCTATCCTAATGAAACCCAGTCTGTTGTAATTTGTTATTTATTTATTTTCTTTCAATTTTTAATTATAGAACAATATTTATTTTATATTAATTGAATCGGATTGAGCTAGAAATCATTTTAGGTGGCCTATATGGACTTTAATTTACAGCCTTATTGGGATACATGTGGTACCCCAAAAAAATTATGACTTCATTTATAGATATTGGGAATTGGATAGAGTCTAATTCTTGATTAATAGTTGTAGTACATATATTTTGGAGGAGAAGACTGAGATTATGATTAGGATTCTTATACTAGTGGGTTTTTTTTATTTGTGGTATATTTTGAATGCATTTGGTATATACTTGTATCCTCTCTCTCTCAAGGGAATTATTTTTTATAGCTACTTACCCATGATCATCATCATAATATATGTACTTTTTATTTTTCATATGTTAGTAATTTTTTAGCTTTTATGATTATATATTTTATTTTGGATACAATCTATTGCTTATTTTTTCTTCCACTAGGGCGGGTTATGGGTCTGATATTATGGTGTGTGATATTTATTTTACTCATATATATGTGTGTGTGTTTTAGTTTTATGTTCCACTCAGATTAATGAGTTTATTAGTTCCCCATGGACACACCCTAGGCCCTCGCTACTAGTCAGTAGCCTTTGGAATTCTAAGAGGCACACATGGGATCTAATAGTTATAGTCATAGTGCACAATTAAGTAGAATTATGGGAAGGATTTTAAAAAGTGGTGTCAGGTCTATTTTTCCATTTGTGTTACTCATTGGGATTAGATAGCAAAGTTGAATATTTAGATTTCATTATGAGCCTATGACTGCGAGTAGCTATCCCACGTATAGGGGAACCATAATTTCATAGGAAGGTTAGATTATGTTATTGTTTGAATTGTTACTGTTTTAAGGATTTCACAATTAGGTGAATCACTTTATTTGTGTGGTTACTATAGTAGGTTTTATTAAAAAGTGTTTTTAGCCATGTATTGATGATATGAAGGAATACTAAGAACATGAATCATATTAGGTCCCTTATGATAAAAATTTCATACATTATTCAATGTATTATTTACATTTCTGTGTACATTGCCTTTTTTTTATATAATTGTGTTATGTTACTTCGATGTTATTCTATGTACTGTTTTGATTATTGTAATTGTAAATGTAATGATATTTCCTTATAAGATTGATAAAACACAATTGTCACATAATGTGATTTCCTTAACCTATCATTGTATTCCAACATAAGTTAAATCAAACGCATTTATCATTCAATTGTGTCACATTGAACCATGGACCATTGCTCTCATGGGATAGAATGTGTTATGGTTAGGATTAATTGGATTCCACATTTCAATTTATAAGTTTTATGGGCTATTATAGGTTACGAGTATTGATCTATCTAAATAAAAAAATTAAATGAACAAAAGCATTAAAAGTAAATAGAAATTTATATGTGTGATATGAGACCTTAAGACTAACCCAACCTAGTAGTTTTTTGTATATTGTGTGTCATATGATCCTTATATGACACTTTCTAACAACATAGACCAAGCTCCTACAGAAGAATATTAGTGGTTACATGCTTATAGGTATTCCTTGTACATTTCCATTTATCATTTCTTTTCCTATCTATTATAAATCATATTGAAGGAGTGTTATTTAAAATTTTAGAGCTACGTCGTTGTGATGACATTATGTGGTTTTCCAGGAATGTGTAGATTGTATTAATTTAGAGGTGGTGGAACCTAAGGAACCCATATTACCTATTATTTTTCCACTAGAGGCACCTCTTATGGATCTTCCACTTGGAGATGAATCCTTGTTCCATTATAGTTAATTATGGTTCATGAGGTAGGTATAGGGGGATCCCCAGCCTACACCTACTATGGAATTAATGACAAGAGAGTTCTTGTAGTAGCATCATGAATCATTTTTTTGGGGATGACGTGCCTCGGGCCACTTAATCATGGCTAGAGAACAAGCTATATATCAAAAAGAATATTGAGAGACATCGAGAGAGATTTTCAATATGTCCAAATATATTCCATGTGAATTTTCCAATCGTTGGTGGGATGTCCTAACATAGGTTGGTGGAAATAAAGTTAACATCAGGATGGACATCTAGATAGACTTCATCAAGTACATATTTTTGTAGCCCTCAAGAATATATCATGTGTAGGAGTTAAAGGACCTTCAACAAAGTGTCATGTTAGATATGGAATATTCCACTCGTTTCATTGAATTGTAGCATTATTTTATTGTCATTTTCCATTGGAATGTAGAATACATAATGTATATTTTAGGATTGGTTTGAATACTACATCTTCTTTTAGATGAAGGCCTTTATTATGACCATTTATTCAGAGATAGTGATCTAGACCCTCATCAATATGTGGAACAGGATGTAATCATGAATCGTGAAATAGGGAAGTTCATCTTATAAGAAGAGTTTTGGTTTATCCTTTGGTAGGAAGTGGTGTTTTGAGGGTAGAAGAGTGTGGGGGGAGTACCGTCTAGGTGGAATGTGGTGACATCATTGTGGTGTATCACCAGTGCGGTAGGTCAGCACATAAAATTCCCTAGTGTATTAGAAAACCAATTGAGTGAGGGGTTATGGAATGATGGGTCACCTCTAGTGTTTCATCCAGTCCTTTACCCTAGTGCATTGTTACAAGGGTTATATTCTGGAAACAAAATCAGGTTGAAGATCAGTGAAATGATGTTAGTGGGATTTTGGACTTATACTAGGTGAACAAACCAAGAAAGGGGTTGTTGAAGATGTAGTTAGCACTCATAGTTTCAGTGTCTGTAGAAAGGACCTAATTAGGCTACTTAGGAAGCATCTCAGGGTTATGGTTAACGAAATATTAATGTTATACAAAATATTCCATAGGATGAGAGTCCATGAACATCTACAGTTTGTGGTACTATTATGCCAGCCTCTATTTTAAAATTTTATTTATTTGATATAAGATCACCTGAATCAGGCTTCTCAAGATGCAACTATGTGGAGTTTCTTCATCCTCGAGATGAGATGCTTTGACATAATTCTTTTATTAGAATAACTAGGGCCTTATCAAGACCAAATGGATTTCTACTAACATTGGCAATCCATTACATCACCTTATAGAATCATATGTATCTAGAAGGGATGACTGGAAATCTTGGAAAGAAAATCTAGATCCATGCATAGAAGGCTTGGTTGAGTGACAACCATGATATCTTTTCTCTTCTTGAGCAATCAAGAAATGTAGATTTTGGAATTCCCTCTAGTTATAATCATTTTAGTGACATATTACCTAACAATTTATCTATCTTACATTTTAATAGAGAGGTTAATTTCACAATTTAGCTTCTTCTTGGTGAAACACACATTTCTTTTGTTTCATATATGATGTCACCTACAAATCTATATAAACTCAAGAAGAGTTGTGATGATATAGATGAAAAGGGTTTTATCCAACCTAACACATCTCCATGGGGTTCACATGTCCTATTCACTAAGAAGGTAAATAGTAACCATATACTATGTGTGCATTACTTCTAAATTAACTAGCTTATGGTGATTAACCATTATCCAGTACCTCTAATAGAAATCCAATTAGACTAGCTACGAGGAGAGATGGATTTCTATATGATAAATTTGAGTTTGTCTTACCATTTTGTGAATATGAGACCATTATTCATACGAAATACATCATTCTGAAGCAAGTATAAATTTTAGGGGAATTAGATTGTGTTGTTCTATGGGAACAACTAAATGATATCCTTTATGTATATGATAAATCAGGATTTCCACACGTATCTTGATTAGTTTTTATTTTACTTTATAGATGATATCATAGTGTATGAACACACTAGACATGTTTATTCCATCCTTCATGACATTTAGAATTCACTAAGATAGAACCAACTATATGATATGCTTATCAAATTCAGATTTTGGATGTGTAATGTTCAATTCATATATCATATCATATTTGAGGATGGCATATATGTTGACTGAGATAAGGCAAGAGCCATGTTTTCAATGGACTAGACCAAGAATGTGTTTGATTGATATATCTTCTTAGGTATTAAAGGATATTACAATATATTCAACTAAGAATTCTACAACTCAGATGTGCAGAATAAATGTCTGAACAAGTAGGGTTTGAAATTTGATAGAACTAACGAATTTTAGGTATCTTATTAGGAGTTAATGGGAACACTAACATCAGTAGAGATCCCAATTTTTCCTGGTCCAGGATGAAGATATAGTTTTTACTAATAATATTAAATAATCGACCTCGGTGAATTGCTGATGGAGGGTGATCCGATTTAAACATACGCCTCATGCCATATGATACCCCATGAGTGAAATCACACTATGTAGGACCTTGATCTCGTATCCATGTTTCATTCTACATGCTATTGGAGGAATTTCTTACTTGTTGAGTGGTTCATTGTTTACATGGATAATAAATTTCTAAAAAACATATCCACTAAAAGAGATTTTAATTTATGCAATCACATGTGGTTGGAATAACTACAATCCATTGACTTTTAACTTTCTTACACAAAAATAATGGTTAATGTGTTAGATAACTACTTATGAAAGAATAATAAAAATAATCCATCAAGGAGACGAGTAGTGTGTGGAAGATGATGGTTATGTTTTATCGGGTTGCACCTAGAGGATTAGGAACAACATGAGATTACAATTCATGCTTCTCTAGTAGTGACATCATCTATTATGGAGTGGGTAACAATGCTCAATTAATATAGTTATGATGGACTCATTTTGAGATAGAAAATCATAATATATATCCAACATTCTGTTTGTATTATTGATAGAAATGAAATATTAATCATATTTGGGAATAATTTTGTGCCTTATGATATATTAGAAGAGTTGATGAGGGAATCTCATTCCTCTTTATGTGTAGTCCACACCAGTATTACCAAGATATTCTATGACACACATCATCAGCATCAGTGGACATGTACAAAGTGAAGGATAACAAGAAATATCACTCAGTGCTCCACCTATCAGCAGGTGAAGGTAGAGAACCAATGACATAATGGACTTCTATAACCTCTCTCTATTTCTGAGTGGAAATAAAATGATCTCACCTATGATTTGGTGATAAGAATTTTAGAGGTCCCTTTGAGGTAGTGATGTAGTATGGTTGATCATCATGAATTTGACCACTGATGAAAATTTTCTACTGATCAAGGAGAACATCCATATTGACAAGATAAGAAGGCATTATATCTAGAAGATATAAAACCATCGTTGTTTCCCCAACTCCATCGTATTGAAATAAGAAATGATTTTTTTCTGTTTTTTGATGGTTTTTATATGTAACTGTGTTCATTGGTGCTCTTGAGTGAAACATATTTCCATCAAACTACCGGGAAGCCTGAGTAGATGACACAAGTGTTGGAGTATATCTTCAAGCATGTATCCTGGTTTTTTAAGGTACATGGGAAAATAATTATCCACTATATTTGTTTTCAAAAGAAATATCATTCACAATATAATTTATATGTATCATTATATATAACATTATGGTAGGTTGTGCTGTTCAACTTTACATAGGTCATAGAATGTTGTTGAAGCTCTATTGGGTCCTTATCATGTTTAGAAGACTTTTGAGAAATTCCATCTAATTATGATGTGTGTGACTATGTATCTGACTAGGAAAAAGTCATATATTGATCATAACATGAAGGGTCTCAATGGAAGGTCAGTTTCACTATCCTTGGTGCTATATCTAAAAAGTTATATTCAATATGAGACCTAAGAGAGGGAGGGTGATAAAATTACAATGTAAAAAAAATCTAAGATAGTTTTTACCAACATGAAAATGAAACATGAGGATGAGTTGTCATAAATAGGGTTGGATGTAATGTCCTAATATTTCACAAAGCCATAAACCATATGATTTTTCATTTAACTTAAATATTTTGTCCTTAATAATGATTACTAATAGATTGATGAAAGTCATTAAGGTATGCAAGAATTTTTTGAAGCCTAGAGCCTGGAAAATATAAGAAACCAACTGGGCTACATGGTTAGTATAACCATGCATCTCAACCCACACAATTTCTCTTACCATCCAGCTTGAGATAGTAGGGAGAAGGTCTCTCCACCCCATTACTATAAAATAAATACCAATCACCCATGAAACATGTCTTAGACATGTTGCATAGTTATTTTTGAGAGGGTTTTCATGGTTATCATAACCATGGGCCTATGCCATGTGTGATTCCCCTTTAGGTGGACTATGGAACATGGTTGGTACACAATATGGTCATCCATGTAGCCAAACCATGATCCCATACATATGTGAGTGATATTTAATTGTTATATAAATTTATCTTTAATAAAACTCTCATATATATTTATACACCATTCAATATTGGTCTCTCCTCCTCTCCACACTCGATCCTCTTCTCCAATACTCCGTAGGTGTTGAGATAACTTCTCCATTCGACATCCATTTATCTCACCATCAGGTCCATCAAAAATATAATGATAATATATTCCATCTTATATTTTTATTTCATGTTTTAATTTTTCCGTACTTCACTTTCTATGTATACATTCAATTTATCCATTTTAACAGAATATGATAATTTCCTCGATATCATCTATTCTATCTCAAATAAAAGGTCAAAAATGGTTGATAAAATCAATATGGGTCAATGGTAGGTGGCCTATATATTTCGGTTTTGTTTCATTTAATTTTACATGAGACTCCATTGTGTTGTGAGATAGAATTTTTTAGTGATTCCACTCTTTTGGGTAATAAATTAAATTTAAATCATTACATGAAAAACGTAACCCTAGATTGTGGTGATCCAATCACATCATTTGATTTCCATGACTCGTGCTACCCTATGGGTGTGCTCAAAATTAAAGGCCCTTGTTCTCTGGGTTCAAAATTTGATAAACACCCTATAGGTGTGTCTCTAAAAAATTAATTCCTTCATAAAATTAATGGGGATGAATTTGAATATGATCCATTAGTTATGCCCTACCTTCATGTTATAAATGGAATTGTTGAACTAATTGAAGTGGCATAGAAAATTGGAAATGTGACATATTATTTATGAAATAAATGGATTTCCCAATGAAAATTCCATGATAAATATAACATCATATTATAAATTCAATTTTTGATAAATGCAATATATTTTTTAAACATTTATATTCTCATATAGTGATGAGGACAATACAATGGGTTCCAAATTATGGTCACATAGGATAGGTTCAACATGACATTTGTTATATTTTTTTGTAAACACATTGGGGTGACACTAGGTTTGCCTAGCACATCATCACCAAGAATTTTTTTTATTTAACCACAAATTTATTGACAATGATTCCCTAGTGGAATCACCAGGGATAGGCTCGATGTCATGATGGTTATACCATTACATGAGAGAGATAAATGCCCAGATATGTGATACCACTGATATACATAAAAGTTACCTTATGATGTCATCACACATGCCTAGAGTGACACTTAGGACCTTTTTCAGGGGTCATCATGGATGGACTCCCTTGACACCAGACCAATGAAAAGGAATGTATTGATACATATAATTCTCTATGATATTCCTTGGTATGATTATGGTAACTCTAAATGTTTTTTATGAAACGGTTAAATGAATAATAAAGAATGTGAATATTTTTAAATAAAAAACATCCTTTGAAATTGTATCATTTTGGATGTATCTACAATGGCAAATCACTATATTAGGGACATTACCTCTTAATATAAATTATATAACTTCATTTTCCTTCATAGGATCCCTTGGTACACACTCACCAGCCTTAGATGAAGACGGTAGAACTGGACAAGTGTCCTAGCATTATCCATTCAGGTATATATATTTATTTTGTATTTTTCTATTTCATTTATTAATTACAAAACACTATTCATTTTATATTGCATGGGATGGAATGATCGGGACCCTATTGGTAGTGTCCTATTAGTATTTTATCTCACATCCTCCTTGACCCACCATTCGAACCCTATGAGGCTTGATGAATACATGTATGTGTTGTAAATACAGTGTGAATATGTTTTATTTGTTTTCAATAATTTATATGTGTTTGATTTTGAGAAAAAATGTTTTTTTATTTTCAGACCTAGGAAATCATATTGAGGAATCTGGCTCATTTAATCAACGTGATTCATTGAATATGATTTATCATATTTTTATTTCTGCTGAATGTTTTTGAAAATAATATTGAGTCATGAATGATTGATGAAGTGCCCAGATCAGTGTGAATCACTGAGAGGGGGAGGGGGTGAATCAGTGATCCCTTAAAACTTTTTACTAATTGATTATTTATCAATTAAACCTCTATGGCTGGTTAAAGCCTCGATCCACTCTTCTTGTATCTCTCACCTTTCCACGAATGATGCAGTAAATGTAAAGGCACTGGACACAAGGATTTACAAGGTTCGGCACCAAAGGCCTACATCCTTGCCATGCTCTCCCAGCATGGATTCTCCCATTATAACTTGTTAGAATTACAATGGTCGATACAGAGTCCCACTGTATCTCTCCTGAGTCCCACAGGAGGGTCTTTATACTGCGTCACACAGTGTTACCAGAGTCCCACTGGCCTGCTCCAGAATCCCACGGGAGACTTCTTCTCCCTGAGTCCCACAGGGTCTTCTCCTGGCTCCTCGAGTCACACGAGTAGCTCTTCTTCACTTTAAGCTTCTTCAAGTAACTTCAGCAGTCTGGGATAAAGACTGCTGGCCTTTCTCTTCTCTTCTGATCACTTGTGGTTGATCAGGCTCTTCTCAATCTACTGCAAACTCAGACAAACAATATCTTTCACTTCAGTCTGGCTCAGTCTCAACTCACCTCAACTTCATGCACTGAGTGCATGGCAGCTCTTCATCCTCATGCACTGATAGCATGGCCTTCTCAATTCTTCAAGAACCTCCTGGTCTTGGTCAACTCAAATGCACACCACTGATTTATCTTTGTTCACGTGTGCACGTGCATGCATGCATGCATGCACTCTCCTCTTTCTCTTCTTGGTGCAGTAAACCCACAAAGGGTGTAACACTTTAAGCACACACCTTCTTCCTCCTTCACACACTTTATCCAATTTGTTTACACACTTAGAGTGTGTTCTACTTTAGTGTGGGTCACTCCTTATTTCTTCTAAGTGTATACACACTTCTTAGTGCACACACTTAGGTTCGGCCAACTTGTCTCTTTACACACACTTGTTTCATTTTGCACACACTTGAAACTTTGGCCTTCACTTCCTCTTGCACACACTTGATCTTGGCCTTCACACTTCTTGTTGCACACTCTTAACTGGCCGTAGGGTGTTTCTCTTCAATTTTCACACACACACACTCAAGTGAGGTGTGTTCTTCACTTCACCCACACAAGGCTACGGCCTTTCACTTCCTTTGCACACAAGATTTATTCTTTTATTCTTCTTTGCACACACCCAAGATATCCTCGGCCTTCTTTTCAAATGCACACACACACAAAGTGTGGTGGTAGTCACTCTTCAAGAATGTACACACAAATTCACTAAGGCCTCGGGTCTTCTTTGGTGCACACCCACTGCCGCCTTCTTGTAATTGCACACACAACCCGAACCCCGACTGCCTCAAGCAAGCCGTGCAAGAGGGTGCGGCCAATTCTTCTTCTCCCACTGCCGCATAGGTCGTCAAGATGCACAAGGGCATGAAAGGTGCGGCATATCTTCACTTCTTGTCCGCGCAAGCACAAGGCACAAGGATTACTTGGCCGCGCAAGTGAAACCTCCTCGGGTGCAAGGGGCAGCCGCCCAAGGCCTCAAGGAGGCAAGGCAGTCGCGGGCGCGCAAGCTCCTCCTGCAGCGGGGCGCGCAAGTGCAACACCCGCGGGGTCTTCCTTCTGCCGCGCAAGGGTGCGGGCAGAGAGGGAACAAGCCTCGGGCGCGCAAGGTGTTGCGGCCACGAGGTCTTCCTGCCGCGCAAAGGATTAGCGCGCAGGGGACTTCAGCCGCGCAAATCTTTGCGCGGTGGCTTCTTCTTCGCGAGGCAGAGGCACACGCGGGACTCCGAGTTTTCAACAAAGGATCAGCAAGCTTCTTTGGAGCCTTGGCTATTTTTTATAGGCGAGGCAGAGAAACGCCTCGGTTCATCCACGTGGGAAATCTTGAATCACCGAGATCTTCGGATCTTTAAAAATCTTTTCAAATCTTGATTTTTATCCTCTGTTTCACGCGGGCTTCTTATATTTTCTCTTCTTCACGTGCATGCGACTTAGAACGCATGCATGCCTTCGGTTTAAATACTTTGAGCACAAACCACGGGCCTCGCACCTCCGGTTGCTTCGGCCTTCATCGAATTTTCTCTTTTGTTGCATGCAGGCTCATTTTAATGCATGGTCGTGTTCGGTGTGGAGAGACGAGCTCAATGAAGCCTTCGGCTTCGGCAATGGTGGCCGGGAACTCGAAATCCATCACTCGGGAGGCGCCTGGTTTGAAGGTGGCTGTGGGAATGCGCGGGGAGGCCTCAGCCGAGCTCGGGGAAGAGGACGACTCGCCAGCCGTTGGATCGGGCGTTTGAAATACATCGGACGGCCGCGATCAGGAGATCTCACGCGGGATGCGATGAGCGGCTGTGATCAGCCGCGCGATTGGATGAGCGGCCAGGATCTCTTCCGCGGGAAAATCCCGCGTCCCACATCGAAACGAAGCCCGGTTTTCTCGCGGCTTATCAACTAAGCGCTGCCGAGAAGCGCTTAGTTGAACTTCCCCCCTCCCGGTGCCGCCTCGCACCGGGTTCTCTCTGCGGGCGCGCTCTTGCGCCCACTATGCTCCCTGCGGGCGCGCCACTGGCGCCCACTATGCACGCTGTGACACTCGGGGGTGCGCTCCTACGCCCCTGCCGCGCTCCTCCGGGCGTGCCCCAGGCGCCAATGCGGTGTCTTGGGTGTGCGCCCTGCCGCCCTGGCTCGCCCCACGGGTTCCCCTGGGCGTGGTGCCCTAGTGCCCATGCCTTGGGGTTGAACCCTCAAGGTGCCTTGGCTGGCCAATATTTTGGCAAAGGACAGAATGAACACTTTGTTAAAAAAACAAAGTATCCCATATGTAAAATTCCAAATTCCAAGCCACATCTCCCTTCTTCATTTATTCTCCTCTCTTCTTCTTCTTGAGAATTCAAACATTAATCTACTTGATTAGAAACAACTCCTCAATTTATGATTCTTCTTCATCATCTCATTCTCTACTTAGGAGAGAATTCTCAAGGATCTTCATCAACCGAACTCCTGAATCACATAATTCTTCAAGGTCCTTCAATGATCCAATTAGAGATCAATTGGATCTTCGTCACATTCACATGCACTAAGAGTTAGTACATGGACTTCTTTAATCCACTTCATCCACTTAGAAGTTGTGGATGGATCTTCTTCAACACCTCATGCATTGTCACTACAATGCATGGTCTTCTAATCATGTTGTGACTTTGTATCATCTTGATACAAGTTCTTGGAACTTAATGATCAGCTCAACAATCGTCAGATTTCCATGGAGAATGTTTCAACCACAATTTCCAATACCACTTAGTGAATCCCCTAAGTGACATGCATCTTAGTACCATGTCCATTCTCCTTCATCACCATCACCATCACATCCTTTGACATTCACATCTTGACTCCTTGACATCCATTCATTCCAAGACAACTTCATGCCTCATTGACAACAAATGCAACACAATGCACTTAAATCTCCCCCTTTGTATTTGTTGTCAATACACTCCTTCAGCACATATGAATGGGTCAATATGTGTGCCAATATTTCTCCCCCTTATTGGCAATCAAATGCAAAGGTGTGGTGTGGTTCACTTTCAAAAAAAATCTCTTCCTCCCTTCGAATAGCATCTTCTTTAAAAATCACTAAGAGAGGGATGATGCCACATGTTCTCTTTAGCAATGAACCTTTAGTAAATCAACTCTAAGTCTACTTGGGCTAACCCGGTGTAGAAAACAAGAGTGATATGACCAAGGAATTCAAAGCTGTCCAAAATTCTCCACACATGTGAGATCATGCTTGGGGGTTTGAAATTTTTCAGATGTAACAATGAATTGCTGAATCCTGCACAACTTCACAAAACACATTAGAATGTTCAGGTGCAAAGATAAAGCTCCCCCATTCATCCATTTTCCTTCAATACATACTCCCCCTTAATTGACAAGATAAACTCAATTAAGAAACAAGGGATGAATGTATGATTGGAATACCTTCACTTTTCTCAAGATGGTATTAAATATTAGAATCCCATCTTCTTCAGATTGGCTCCCCCTCAAGGGGTGCACTCTGTTCTGTCCAAATCATCTTCCAGATGAGAATGATCATCATCTTAAATTCCCTGCAATGTTAGCACATGTATATACCAATAGTATAAGGGAATAAGATGGAACCTCCTTGGTTCATCAATGTGAACAACAAGGTTGAGAAGATTCTCTCAACCGAGATGTCCCATTTTCACCATTCTTCACACTTGCACAATTGATCTTCAATGATGTTTGTGCTGGTGTGGATCTCAAAACATCTTCATGTGAAATATTTTTCTTCCCTTTTCCCTTAGCAATTGCCAGAACTTCATCTTCAGCTCTTTGCAGATCTTTGGCAAGTTGCAACTGATTTGGCCATATGACTAGAAAATCATTTGGAAGTGTGGCCTCAGTTCTGGATATTCCACATGGTTCCATTGATGCTGTCAAGCTACCTCTCTTAGTCAACTTGTTTTCAATCAATCCCTTCTGCTTCTTTTGGATTGATTGTCTGTTTGAGTTCAGTTGGCTTCTATTTAATTTCATCGCTTGTTTACAGAGATCCATGATATGTCCTTTCTTTCCACAGTAGAATCATGTCTTCTTGGTGGTCCTACTGGATGACTCACCCTTCTTGGACTTGGACTCCAAGGTCTTCTCTTCATTCTTCAAACTCTTATTGGGAGCATCTTCCACTTTCTTCTGCTTTCTTCCCAAGGAATCTCTCTTAGCAAGGTTCAGTGATCTTCTCTTCATTCCAGCTTCGGATACATTCGGAGATTGATATGTATCAACTTGACCACTTTTGCAAACATCCCAGATGTTGTCAAGCAATCCAAATCTGTTAGCAGTAAACAGATGTCTCTGGATCTGTGGATGCTGCTTCTTTTCTTCTGGCTTGCTCCCCCTAGGCATGGGCTTCCTCTGTGCTTTGGCATTCAATGGATTGTACCAACAATCCTTTGCACAATGCCCATACTTGTTACAACACCAACATTGACCCACAAATCTTGACCTCTTCAGTCCTTCTGATTGTAGGTTACTTTTCTTGACCTGTTGTGCTGTTTCAGGAGAGCTCTGCATCTTTACTGTCTTCATCCATATTTGTTTGGAATTATTCTTCCATCCTGCACTTTTTGTGGAAACACAATTAGAAGCATCAGTACAAGATGGTATGGATGGTACCTTCTTTCTAGAAGATGTTGCACTTTTATTAGAGGATGTCTTTCTCTTAGAATCATCCTGCTCAATGCATACTTGAGTAGCAACATTTCTCCTTTCAGCTGACTGGGAGGCTTCAGCTTTGGGTGATTGCAGATTTTTCAATATCACCTCTAGTTCTAAGCATTTCATATTGAGGGAGTTCTTCTCGTCCTCAATAGTTCTTAGCCTTCCTTCCCATTTCTCTTCCAGCTGCTTTATCTGGTCTTCATGCACCTTCTTTAATTCTAGCAATGAATTGTCAAGATCCTTCACTATCTTGACTTTGTCTTCGAGTTGAGCATCTCTGACATTCATTGACACTTTGTGCCTCTTTTCCAGTGCATGGAAAACATCTTTGATTATTACTTTAAATAATTCTTTCTCAGAAAGGATTCTTTGCAATTCTTCATCAGTGTCTTCAAATCTTTCATTGCAAAGGGAAATTGTTTCTTCCTTAGCCTTCACCAGCTTTCTGAGAGTGTTGGTTATGCCAACCCTTTTAGCCAATTGATCTTCCATTGCATTGGCTTCTTCTTCTAACTGTGATTTTTCTTCATGAAGATCATGGATGCCTGTAGCTATACACTTTGCCACTTCCATGGGAACTGTCTTCTGAAGATATTTGAGTGCACTCTGAAGATCATTCATTGTTTCAACTTCATCACAGCTAGGACAGACTTTCTTCATCTTCTTGGCCTGTTTCTTCTTTCTATTTTTCTGAGCCTTGGCAGATATCTCCATTTGAGGCTGGTTGCTCATTTCCTCAAATCTGCACTTCATGTAGACTCCCTTGGATCTTTTAGAGGTAACCTCCCTCTGATACCAATTGAAGTGCCCAGATCAGTGTGAATCACTGAGAGGGGGAGGGGGTGAATCAGTGATCCCTTAAAACTTTTTACTAATTGATTCTTTATCAATTAAACCTCTATGGATGGTTAAAGCCTCGATCCACTCTTCTTGTATCTCTCACCTTTCCACGAATGATGCAGTAAATGTAAAGGCACTGGACACAAGGATTTACAAGGTTCGGCACCAAAGGCCTACATCCTTGCCATGCTCTCCCAACATGGATTCTCCCATTATAACTTGTTAGAATTACAATGGTCGATATAGAGTCCCACTGTATCTCTCCTGAGTCCCACAGGAGGGTCTTTATACTGAGTCACACAGTGTTACCAGAGTCCCACTGGCCTGCTCCAGAATCCCACTGGAGACTTCCTCTCCCTGAGTCCCACAGGGTCTTCTCCTGGCTCCTCGAGTCACACGAGTAGCTCTTCTTCACTTTAAACTTCTTCAAGTAACTTTAGCAGTCTGGGATAAAGACTGCTGGCCTTTCTCTTCTCTTCAGATCACTTGTGGTTGATCAGGCTCTTCTCAATCTACTGCAAACTCAGACAAACAATATCTTTCACTTCAGTCTGGCTCAGTCTCAACTCACCTCAACTTCATGCACTGAGTGCATGGCAGCTCTTCATCCTCATGCACTGATAGCATGGCCTTCTCAATTCTTCAAGAACCTCCTGGTCTTGGTCAACTCAAATTCACACCACTTATTTATCTTTGTTCACGTGTGCACGTGCATGCATGCATGCATGCACTCTCCTCTTTCTCTTCTTGGTGCAGTAAACCCACAAAGGGTGTAACACTTTAAGCACACACCTTCTTCCTCCTTCACACACTTTATCCAATTTGTTTACACACTTAGAGTGTGTTCTACTTTAGTGTGGGTCACTCCTTATTTCTTCTAAGTGTATACACACTTCTTAGTGCACACACTTAGGTTCGGCCAACTTGTCTCTTTACACACACTTGTTTCATTTTGCACACACTTGAAACTTTGGCCTTCACTTCCTCTTGCACACACTTGATCTTGGCCTTCACACATCTTGTTGCACACTCTTAAATGGCCGTAGGGTGTTTCTCTTCAATTTGCACACACACACACTCAAGTGAGGTGTGGTCTTCACTTCACCCACACAAGGCTACGGCCTTTCACTTCCTTTGCACACAAGATTTATTCTTTTATTCTTCTTTGCACACACCCAAGCTATCCTCGGCCTTCTTTTCAAATGCACACACACACAAAGTGTGGTGGTCTTCACTCTTCAAGAATGTACACACAAATGCACTAAGGCCTCGGGTCTTCTTTGGTGCACACCCACTGCCGCCTTCTTGTAATTGCACACACAACCCGAACCCCTACTGCCTCAAGCAAGCCGTGCAAGAGGGTGCGGCCAATTCTTCTTCTCCCACTTCCGCATAGGTCTTCAAGATGCACAAGGGCATGCAAGGTGCGGCATATCTTCACTTCTTGTCCGCGCAAGCACAAGGCACAAGGATCACTTGGCCGCGCAAGTGAAACATCCTCGGGTGCAAGGGGCAGCCGCGCAAGGCCTCAAGGAGGCAAGGCAGTCGCGGGCGTGCAAGCTCCTCCTGCCGCGGGGCGCGCAAGTACGACACCCGCGGGGTCTTCCTCCTGCCGCGCAAGGGTGCGGGCAGAGAGGGAACAAGCCTGGGGCGCGCAAGGTGTTGCGGCCACGAGGTCTTCCTGCCGTTCAAAGGATTAGCGCGCAGGGGACTTCAGCCGCGCAAATCTTTGCGCGGTGGCTTCTTCTTCGCGAGGCAGAGGCACACGCGGGACTCCGAGTTTTCAACAAAGGATCAGCAAGCTTCTTTGGAGCCTTGGCTCTTCTTTTATAGGCGAGGCAGAGAAACGCCTCGGTTCATCCGCGTGGGAAATCTTGAATCACCGAGATCTTCGGATCTTTAAAAATCTTTTCAAATCTTGATTTTTATCCTCTGTTTCACGCGGCCTTCTTATATTTTCTCTTCTTCACGTGCATGCGACTTAGAACGCATGCATGCCTTCGGTTTAAATACTTTGAGCACAAACCACGGGCCTCGCACCTCCGGTTGCTTCGGCCTTCATCGAATTTTCTCTTTTGTTGCATGCAGGCTCATTTTAATGCATGGTCGTGTTCGGTGTGGAGAGACGAGCTCAATGGAGCCTTCGGCTTCGGCAATGGTGGTCGGGAACTCGAAATCCATCACTCGGGAGGCGCCTGGTTTGAAGGTGGCTGCGGGAATGCGCGGGGAGGCCTCAGCCGAGCTCGGGGAAGAGGACGACTCGCCGGCTGTTGGATCGGGCGTTTGAAATACATCGGACGGCCGCGATCAGGAGATCTCGCGCGGGATGCGATGAGCGGCTGTGATCAGCCGCGCGATTGGATGAGTGGCCAGGATCTCTTCCGCTGGAAAATCCCGCGTCCCACATCGAAACGAAGCCCGGTTTTCTCGCGGCTTATCAACTAAGCGCTGCCGAGAAGCGCTCAGTTGAACTTCCCCCCTCCCGGTGCCGCCCCACACCAGGTTCTCTCTGCGGGCGTGCTCTTGCGCCCACTATGCTCCCTGCGGGCGCGCCACTGGCGCCCACTATGCACGCTGTGACACTCGGGGGCGCGCTCCTACGCCCCTGCCGCGCTCCTCCGGGCGTGCCCCAGGCGCCCATGCGGTGTCTTGGGTGTGCGCCCTGCCGCCCTGGCTCGCCCCACGGGTTCCCCCGGGCGTGGTGCCCTAGTGCCCATGCCTTGGGGTTGAACCCTCAAGGTGCCTTGGCTGGCCAATTTTTTGGCAAAGGATAGAATGAACACTTTGTTAAAAAAACAAAGTATCCCATATGTAAAATGCCAAATTCCAAGCCACCTCTCCCTTCTTCATTTATTCTCCCCTCTTCTTCTACTTGAGAATTCAAACATTAATCTACTTGATTAGAAACAACTCCTCAATTTATGATTCTTCTTCATCATCTCATTCTCTACTTATGAGAGAATTCTCAAGGATCTTCATCAACCGAACTCCTGAATCACATAATTCTTCAAGGTCCTTCAATGATCCAATTAGAGATCAATTGGATCTTCTTCACATTCACATGCACTAAGAGTTAGTACATGGACTTCTTTAATCCACTTCATCCACTTAGAAGTTGTGGATGGATCTTCTTCAACACCTCATGCATTGTCACTACAATGCATGGTCTTCTAATCATGTTGTGACTTTGTATCATCTTGATACAAGTTCTTGGAACTTAATGATCAGCTCAACAATCGTCAGATTTCCATGGAGAATGTTTCAACCACAATTTCCAATACCACATAGTGAATCTCCTAAGTGACATGCATCTTAGTACCATGTCCATTCTCCTTCATCACCATCACCATCACATCCTTTGACATTCACATCTTGACTCCTTGACATCCATTCATTCCAAGACAACTTCATGCCTCATTGACAACAAATGCAACACAATGCACTTCAATTGATTTAACCGTAATGATAACCTAGTCAAATAATTCATGAACATAATGTTATATTTGGTGATTAATTGTTGTTTTTAATTCACAAAAGTCATATGTTGTCTAAAAAAATTGTGATGTAGTCTTGATGAATAAAATGTGGAGAAAATGTTCTAAATATCGTATTGAGCATCAGATTGGTAGTAAATTATCTACCAATAGTTTCTATATGGGATCCTTATTCATCTAGGAATCATATATCATTGGGAATGGTTTTCATCAGTGAATCATACTAGGATTTTCATACATATAATAGAGGTGGTTCAAAATCGCCTCAATCGTATTCAAACAATGAAATATCTTCATATTGGTCCAATAAAAATTATTATCCATACATAAGAAAATAATCATGGATAAATTTAGTGAGGAATATATTATTTCAAAATATTATTCATTATAATGTGGCAGATCATAATCAATATCAGACTGATGTTTGTTAAAAAGTTAAAAGGATTGAAAATATTCAAAGTGATATATAATAATCAATGATATTTGATAATATTAAAGATAATTAAATGAGTTAAAGAGAAATATCAATATAAATGTGATTTGATGATTCTAAAACTAATTGAATGTCTAAAAAAGATATCATAAATTTAAGGAGAACACAATGATTTAGAAGATTTGGTCTAGTGGGAATTTTTCTATGAACCCCACTTAAACCACATTTGAGGTCTCTATAAATGTGTAGTTGAGTTCATTTGTAATGTGATATCAAAATTATTCAACAACACATGCTCTAAAATATTTGTAATAGGTATTGATTACCCAACCAAAATTTTTTATTGATGTTAACTATCATGAGGATAATCATATTAACATTGAATGTGACCATATACACAACATCCATCTGATGAAGTTCCATCAAAACAAGTCAATCGGATTGAGGCCATCCGAGAAACATCTATCACATCCAAGTTTATTGTACCATGTTCCATCAGACACATAATTTTGTGTTTTTGATTGATTTCCTACTCAATTGTAGAAGTATGAATATAAAAAGAATCATATCAGACTGGCCATATGACATAGTCCACTATATCAAGGTTTCCAGACTGGAAATATCGAATTGGTAATGATGAGGAAGATCTCCAAAATGAGGTTAGGAAATATGTTCCAACACTAATATATTCTATTGATAATTTTTTAATTACATTAAGGTTATATGTAGGTAATATTTTATTCATCATACTTTTGGTGGATTGAAATAAATAATAAATTGGATTAGAAAAGAAGAATAAAAGATAATCTTATAAATTTGGAAACATACTAGTTAGTAGAAAGGATTATTTATAGGGAGTGGGTAGTAAAAATGATTTTGGGAGGGTATAACAAATTATAACAAGAATATTTGTATTAGGATTATATAATTGTTCTTTTCTTTTTCCTTTGTATTCAACAAAGAATATTGTAAAACAATCAATGTTGATGAGACTATAAAACATGGAAAGGAGTAGGTATATGTACTAAACCATGAAAATATCATATACTACATTCTCTTTATATTTATTTCAAACTAAATTTTATTTTATGAGTAATATTTGAGTGTATTGTAACCCTAACATGTTTTAGAGGATGATAATTTTTTCGTTAAATAGTTAAGAGTCGTTCTTAAAAAAGAAAAAAGGAACCAGGGATTCACCACCCCCTATCAGTGGTTTTGATCATATATAAGAAAAAAATTGGTATTAAGAGAACATTTAATCAAAATGATCCATCTCAAGAATATAGAATTATAATTCTGTGAACTCTAAGAGGATTTAAGTTTATTGTGGGAACAAATATCATATATAGAAATATAGATTTCCTCCGCATATTATGACCCTTGGGAAATATGTTTTGGAATTTACTACAGAAGGATTTCATCCTCATAGTGAGAATAATACTCTAACATCTACTTAAAATAGAAATATTGAGAATAAAGGAAAAGAAAAAAATGATTTACTCAAATCACTTACTGAATGTGTGTTTCTAAGAGTAATGTAAGATGAAACTACCAAAGGTATTTATGTTATATTTGAAAACATTTATAAAAGAAATAAATAGGTGAAAAATGAAAACTTTCAACTTTCGGGGATGAAGTATGAAGATAAAAAAGTGGATGATCTTGATTTTATGGTTTACATTGTTACAAGGGTAAATGATATTTTTAGCACCATAAGATGTTTGGGTGATAAATTGGAGCAGTCAACTAATTTTGAAAATACTTTTAGAATTATTATTGATATGTTTTATTCCAACATTTAATGTTGGGTAGATAGAGAACATGAAACCTAATCCATGGATGATCTACATAGTATTTCCATATCTTATAAAATGGGACGAGAGAATGTTATTGAAATGAAATAAATGGATGATCTAGAAATATCCATCACATATTTCATAAAAGAGAAAAAAAATAAGTAAATTAAAAAGAATAATGTGATTCAGAATTATAGTAAGAGGGTAAATACTAAAATATAATCATTTCATTTCATTCAATGATATAAATATAGGAAAATGACAATTAATAATATCAAATGTTGAAATTATAAAGGTAAAAAATGTTTTCCACATAATATTCCTATGAATAATGTTAATGAATTTGAGTTTGATGATGATGATAAGAAACTAAAAAAAGTGGAATAAACAAAAGTAAATATTTCCATGAAAAATTGATGAAACGTTATCTATGAAAAAGAAATGAAGAATGATTCCTTATTTAATGAATAATTTGATGATCAAATAGAATTTATTTTTCAAGATAGAAATTGAAGTGATTATTCAGCCAGTAGTGGTATTGATGAAGTTTTGGTGGAAATGAAATTGTTTCTTAAAAACATTTTGGACAACTCACATGAATAAAATTATCATATCATTAAAGACTGAAGGACGGTGAATAAATATGTTGAAGTCATAACTTTTGAGAGTCGATAGATTAAAAAACTAAAATGATAGGAAAATAATAATTTGGAATCGAGAATATAAATAATATAGAATCCACATGTAATGAATAAAGAAAAAATAATAATTCAAAGGTAGATGAATCTATAAAAATCCATGTTAATCTACATTGTATGTTGCATGAGAAATAATAGGAGATGTTAGAAAGATAAATATTTATTCATAAAATATATTGTGAGTTAAGAAATATGATATAAAATTTCACTAAGGTCGTTGATGTTAAAAGTTGAATCATCTAATAATAGTGACATGAATGGTTTACGAATTTCGGCTTCTGATAAAACATATTTCATCAATAAATGTATCATATCCTTTGGAAACAACATACCTAAGAGCAATGGTCCACCATTTGTAACGAAACAACAACAAAAGACATCGTTTGGAATAATTTTACTGTTAATCTATGAAATTAATATTCAAAGGTCACTATTGGTGTTGTGGTGTTTTTAAACACATAACAAATTCATGGAAGTATAATATGTCTCTACTAGGAAATATGGATGAATAATGGGGAGACTATGGTGGGAATTGATAATAAAATGTTCTTAAATATCTTGTGGAACTGAAATTGTATATTAAAAAGATGTGAAAGTTTGTGTATGTTAATAAATCTAAGTTTGTTGAAAAAATTGTGAAATGTAATAATACTAAGTCCCAAAAGAATGAGTTCTTTGTTATTTGTCTAGAAAAAATTAACATTACCAGGATGTTTGAAGAAGAAAAAAACCATCTAAATCCAAGGGAATGAAAAATGTTTTGGAATGTCTAAAAAATGATTATAAAAATATATCAACATATTTTGGTTTGAAAAATCAGAAAAGTTGAAAGAAAAGTGATCAATAAGGGAAGGTTACTAAAGGTTTTTAACAATCCTTCTAGAACAGCAGGATGACATTAATGATTTTTACAAAATAACTATTAAAAATGGTCTAAAATGAGAATATAAGTTAATATCCCTATCAGAAGGGTCTATTGGTAAAGAGACACTTTATACAAAATATGATAATGATTAACATAAGGAAGAAAATACATCCAACAAAAATCCATGAAGAAGAAGAAATATTCTAGACTAAGAGAGTACAATCAATCTGAACGTTGATTTAATGATTCCATGAGGTTCCTTCTTCTTTGTAAATCATATGTATATTTGTACTACCATGTAGATAATTTATGGAGTTTATGGAAGGAAGTTGATTGTGAGTTTTTTACTATCCCTGAGAAATAAATTAATGAGGTTACAAAATATGAGTGTTTGAAAGTGGTGTTTTTACACATAATAAATTTGATATTTTTTTGACATAGCTACAGGTTACTTTTATAATAAAAAAATTAAATTCTTGAAATTCCTTAATAATTATAATTATGAAAGATTCATGAAAATGTATAACATTTAAGATTATTATTGGAACAAAATTATATCCGTGATTATACACTCTTCTTTTCTACACAGGGTTCACCCATGAAGACATTTAATTTTTTAGTTAAGGGATCATTATTAATAAACTCATATTATAAAAATTTTCTTATAAGTAATAGTTTTATGTTTTTTGATAAATATTTCAAAACATCTATGGTGAGAAAATTTCCAAATATGGGAGAAAAATCATCATGATGACCCCATTAAATCATATTATCAATAAGGGGGATAAAATATATAAAGGGGGATAGAAATTAACTGGATAGTGACAATTAATAAGGGAAGAATGAAAAGAATACATAGAGTAGAAAAAATGACAAAAAATGATATCACATATTTTTATTATGTGGGTATTGAAAACAAACATAGAGGTGGATATTGTTGGAACCAAGGTGTGTTTTGGTTGTGTTTATTTCCATAGAGAATATATTATTGATTTCTAGAAAAATAATAATTTCTGATTTCTTGATCCACAAAATCATATTATGGAATTGCACTAATCTCTTCGTCGTGAGTTATTGAATATGATTTATCATATTGGGATTTTTTCTAAAATCTATTGGAAAATGTATTGAATCTAGAATGAATTTTTTAGTCCTAATGAAAACCTGATTAGTGGCTACCTAACAGTAATGTTAAATGTGATGATTCTTTTCATTTTATTAACTGAAAAATAAATCATATGTTTTCTAAGAATCATGTGGGGAAATCTTGATGATTGAAATGGGTAGATCTTTTATTAAGAAATCAATTTTAACATCATATAGGCCTTAAAGGAGAAGCCAATTCTATGCATTTGCGAATAGTATTTAGACTGAAATAATATTCTATTAAGAATCATATTTATTTAGGAATCATATTGGTATTTATAGACATAGAATAAAGGTGTTTTGGAATTGTATAAATCATATTCTGATTGAGTTATATAATTGTATTTAGAAAATAATATTGGGGAACCATACTGACGAAAATTATAGTGGAGCAATGAAATGATAAATTTATTGATTATAAATAGTATTCTCTGTAATGAGGTAGATAATAATCAGTATCATACTAAACATAGTTAATAAATATAAATCATGGTAATGATTCAAATTGAGTAATAAAATATCAATGATATTTTAATATTCCAAAAGAATTGAATGAGTCAAATAGATATCATAAAATCAAGAAGATACAAATTTTAGAAATGAAATTGAATGATTGAATAAGATATATGATATTTATGGTCAATTTAATGACTATGGAACTATTTTCCTGAGATAAATGTTTTAAATCCCCAGCTAAACTACTTTTATGGTCTCTATAAAAGGAGATATGGGTTATTTTGCTATGTGTGGTCAAAAAATTCAGACACTCAAGCTCTAGAATTTTCGAAATTTTAATTAAGTACCTGAAAAAACCCTATTCCCGGAAGAAGCTAATTAGGATCCTCTTATTCACATTGGATATGATCATCTTAGAATGATCCATCTAGTGAAGTTCCATCAGAACTAGCCCTTCAGAGTGATACCATTGGAGGGATATCTATCCTAACTAGGTTCATTGAACCAAGTTCCATTAGCTGCAGAATTTTGATCTTCTAGTTAACATCATTTTCAATTGATGAAGGAAGATTAAAAGGATAATAAAACTAGAATAACCATTGGATAAAAAAAACTTTATTGATGTTTCTAGGCTAGTAAGATCATACTAACAGTACTGAAGAAGATTTATGAATAGAGGATCTTGAAAAATCATTGATACAAACAATTTATTTAGAGAATTGTTGATGTTCTTCATGTTTTTATGTAGAAATTGTTTTTATATATCTAACACATGGAATAAGTGAATACATTCTAATGCGTATAAAAAAATAAGAATAAAATCAAATCTTGTAACTCTAGATACTTACTAGTTTCACAATATCCTTGTTTGTAGAAAAAGGACACCAGCAAGAATAGTTGGGGGAAAAATAAATATTTTAAAAAATATCCTACAAGGATTGTAAAATTTTTCATCTCGTGTCCCATTATATAAAAAATAAATATAGTAAAATAATCTATGATGGTGGTACTATCCATCATGGCAAGAAGTTGATCATTATACCAAAACATATACATATCATGTACTACCATCTCATTATAATTTCTTTCATAAAAAATGTGAGTTTGTGAGTTTTATTTGAGTGTATTGAAATTCTAACAAGTTTTATTGGATTGGAACATATTTCTAAATTATTTTAGAAACATAATTATAAATTGAAAATGAACAACTGATTCTCCCATATCAACGGTCTTGACCATTCATGGGAATAAAAGTATAGTAAATGGAAGCCACCGACATCCAATGCTTTATAGATAGCTCTAGGATGATGTTTGGGAGTAGAGGACTAACACTATTATTGGGATGCTAACAATATATATTTTGGAATTTTTCTGAACAAAATTAGAATGTGGTATATGATTTTATCCCCTAATTATCATGAATGATTTTCTAACTTTACATCACCATGATCATCATCCTATTTTATCAATATGTAATTTGTCTTCTGATATTTATTTACATATCATTAATGATATTGTATTTTCTTTTAATTATTATATATTTCATATTTCATCTTCTACTATGATGGGTTGCTATTATGGTCTTATTGAATTTTGTTATATTATTTCTCATATATATATAATTATTTTTTTGTAATCCACTCTTATCAGTGATGGTATACTATCTCCAGAGGCAAACTATAGGCCCTCTCTACAAGTTGGAAGCCTTTGTTGATTAGAGAGGTGCTCTTGAGGTCTTGTGGCCACTTTCTCAAGGCACTGTTAAATTGTATCCATGCAATGACTATATTTTGGGGTGTTTTTCCCTGATCCACATGTACTACATCATGTAGTTCAACTAAAGGAACCTCCTGCAGATATTCTACTAGGTTTTGATATTGAAATCCATAATAGTTTATTTTGATTTATGTTGTATATATCATGTTCTCCACATCTTATCCCTTATATTGAAGAGATGAATATGGAGTCTCAATAGATTCAACCTCCCACCTTCTCATGGGATGGTGGATTTTTGGCTGATGAGTCATGGATGCATGTCATGATATCTATCTTCAATCATTTGGAGATTCATACAAAATGTAGAGCCAATAACTCTATATATATGCATCATGACTCCATAATGTGTGGGATGATGTACTCAATAATGTGGGTCAACATTAGCTTATGATCTGGGTTAACATCCAAATAGACTTTTTCAACTATATCTTTTTGAATACCAAAAGAACTGATCATTCTTGGGAGTCCATAAACCATTATCATGGTATTATGTCACTGATGGAGTATTAAATTCCTTCACTAAACTGAATAATTTTGTAATAACCATGTATGATTACCAGTTTAACTCTATGAGTAGATTCATGGATGGTATTTCATAGACCATCCCCTCACAGGTGAACATATATTGACTGACCACCATTTTAGAGATAATAATCTATGTCATCAACATTTAAGGTTTTATGTCAAATTCAGATGATGTGAAACAATGTTTTTTAGAATGGAGGTAGATTAGTGGATTTTCCAACTGAAGGAGGGATTTTTTAGAGGATACAATGGGGAAAATACTATATAGGTGGAACACACTAATAGTTTTGTGTTGTTTCACCAGTGTGGTAGACAATTCTATAAAATCCCTAGTGTACGAGGAACCCGATCGAGTGTCACACTTTTAGAAAAATATGTATCCTACATAATTTCATAAAACACATTCATCCAATTCTTAGTTAATAGAGTTCTATGATAGCACCCCAATGTGGTGAAGGACCAGTTACACAATCTCCGAGGGGAAGGTAGTCTTCTACCAGCTAAATAGACCTAACAGATAGTCATGGCTTAATAAAATAGGGCATAATGATTTAGCATCAGCAAAGTAGATTTGTTCAAGAAACCGTGGCAGCATATCAGGGACACAGTTTTATCCATATCAATATTGTACAACTAATAATAGAGGAGAAGTTTTTGTGGCTATATATATTTATAGGTACTATTCTAGAAGCCTCGACTTTAGTATCTTCTTTTTTTGATAATTGTGCATCACACTTTCATCTATCTCCTTCAACTATGTGTTTTGTGTGATTAGTTATAAGGTATAGTGGTTATGTTATGAATCTGGAAACATTAGTAGGGGTTCATTCTTAGGATATATTCTTGTTCAAGGAAAATTCCATTGATATAGGGGTAATTTTTGTTGTGCTATATAAGGTGATAATTGAGGTTTCTTGGGATCATCCCATGAATTTGTTTGACAAATGAAACTTATTATGTCAATATAGAATAAATATTAAACACAGTTAATAAAGGAAATATCAAACCTATCATCACTAATTACAAGTTTGATGAATAAGTGTGTGAAATTCTACTACACTAAAGTTGTTGAGATTTCTTTTTTAAGATAATGGGAAGACTAACTTCAACAACAATCATGATTCTTACTAATCATAATATAAAAAATATTGTTTACTATGATGCTTCAATAATCGGTATGTGTGTAGTGTTGATATAGGATTATCTGGTTTTAGAATATGGTTCCCACCATATCAGATGGGATAAGAGAAATTTTCTTAAGCACGACCTTGAGATATTAGTCATTGTACATGACCAATATATTAAAGGTTTTACTTTCTGGATGAGATGTTCGTTTTGTACATGGACTATAAAAGTATCGAACTCATATCCAATCAGTGTGACATGAATATGAGGTAGTGATCATGGGGGGGGGGTAATGTATGTCCTTTATCATCGAGGCTTCTTACACAACCATAATGGGTAATGTTGTAGCTGAATACATGATCTAGTAGGCTTACACAGAAGTCGTTAAGGAGGACAATAGTGAGTGGTAGATGACTACAATATTTTTTGAGTTACTCTAAATGGTTTAAGAAAAATAGGGGAATATATCATATGATGCTCTAGTTGTTACATGATCTCTAATAGAGATGTTTCAAATGATGTAGTTATCTAAATATTAAGGACACATTTTGTTGTAGAGAATAATAGGAGAGAACCTATATCCTAGATGGGTTTTCGATAGTATAGAGTCCTTACACTTCCATTGGAGGGCTTGGGCTACTTATGATATATTTGAAGAGATGATTAGGGAATCTGAATCATCTGTATGGGTGGTATATCATGGTTATACTAAGATTTACAAAGACATGTTTCATTAGTATTTTTGGATAGCTATGAAGACACTCATACCAAGATTTATCACACACTGCTCGACTTTACAACAGGTGAATAAAGTTCACCATCATCATTGGGGTTTTTTACAACCTCTATCAATTCATGTACGTAAATGGAATGACATCACCATGGATTTCAAGAAAGAATTTCAGATATCCCCTTTAGGAATTGATGAAAGATAGGTGATCGTTGACATGTTGACCAAGGATGCACACATCCTACCAAATTGGGACACCTTCTCTATTGATTATATAGGAAGAATTTATATTGATGGGATGATATGAATTTGTTGTGTTCCCTGCACAATCATATTAGATAGTGACATCAGTTATACTACATGGTTTTGGATAGGGTTACAGAAGGTATTCTGTTCACAAGTGATCATAGATTCAACTTCTCCCCCTAAGGAAGATGGGTAGTCTAAGCGGTTGATACAAATGTTGGAGGATATTCTTCATTCATGTATCTTTGATTTTTTTAGTTTATTGAAAATGAATATTCTTATGGTTGAATTTTCCAACCATAAAATATTTCAAAAAATTATTCAGATGGATGTGTACTATTTTCTTTATTGTATGTTATTTTGTTTACCTCTATGCTGGTTAGACGTAGGCGAGATAGCTCTACTTGGTATTTCTTAATTCATGATTCTTTGAAGAAAGTCCAACTGATTTGAAAGAGTATATATATATATATATATCAATCATGAAAAAAGATTTATAAATATTTTCTCTATCTACCTCAATATTTTGTGGTTTGACATCACTTAATTCGATATTTTTTTCACAGGTTAGGTCATCGATCAATTCTGGGATATGGCATGTTATCACGATGATATGTCTATACTTTCGAGATAGTGGATAGGGTCAGCCCTACATTCTATCATTTATATTATACTTAGATGTAAAATACCAGGAATAAAACATTGCATGAATCAAATATTATATGGTATCATCCATACCCATCTCATTCATTTGACCCCAAGAATGTTAATGTGGAGGATAATGCTTCCTTCACGGAGCATCCATTACGTATCATTGATTGGAACCAGAAGGCACTATGAGGTAGTTTATTTGTGGTGGTTTGGTTGATATGGAATCACAAATGCGTACAAGATGACACCTATGAGTAGGCTATTGATGTATTCACCCATTGGATGAATATTTTATTAAATGAAGTTTTACTACATATGGAAGGACATCTCATGGATGAGTCTTATTAAAGAGTGAAGGTTGTAATACCACTTTGTTTATCAATGGTTTGAATCATTTTTTTCATTCGATTAATTTTTCTCTAATAATGATTCCAAATGGATTAATGGAGTTCATGGGGGTGTGTGAGGTTTATTTGGGGGCCATATCCTTAAAAATTGATGAAATAGACTGGGCCACACGATTAGAATAATCCAGTCCTCCTATCCCACATAGTTTCTCAAACCATGTGAATCAAGAAATTGGGGAGCACAGATCTATATGGATTCTTTGAAACCATGAAAGGAAGTATTCACGCACATCCATCATGTCTAAAAAAATTCAAGACTATTTTTCATGGGGTGTACATAGTTATCCAAAACATGCACTAACCCCTATGGGGTTCCACATGGATCTGAACCTAGGGTATAATTGGTGTATGGTGTGGAAACATATGTGGCCAAACCCTGAAACACTACCTATATGGGGGAAATTACATTTTTTCCAGTAATTATTGTTTTATCCATCACTAATATCTTCCTCCCATATTCTCATGTGGGCTCTCCTCCTCTCAACAATCGAAGCTATTCTATTAATCTCATTAGATTTTGATATAAATCTTCAATAAAGTATCTGTTTCACTTTTCATTGGATCCATTGGTGATCTATATATAAGATACTAAATCCTCTCCTTTTTATTTCAATTGTCTAGTATCCTATGTTTCACCATCTCAGTGGAAGATCATTTCCCCCATTTGTTGGACATTTATTGATTGCTTCAATATCTTTTCTGATGTAAATTAAATTTGAAGTAGTACAATGAAAAATGAGAACCCAGATAGTGTTAAACCAACCAATTAAGTTAATTAAATTTACTTATTCCACCTAATGGGGGTACATTTCCTTAAGGGCCCTTTTCCCCACTATTTTATAAAGGACAAACACCATAGATGTGATTTTCCACCAAAATTTTTTCCTTGAGGAAATAAATGAAGTTAAATTCAATGATAATCCATTGGTTTGGCCCAACATTCAGGATAAAATTTTAATTGTTGAACTAATTGAATTGGACAATATATTAGGATATGTTACTTATTATTAATGTAATAAATGGTTTTCCTAATGGAAATTCCATTACCAATATGCCTTAATGTTTTAAATTATTGTTTTATTAATCAATATGGCTTTACTAACTAACCCATATTGTTATCTAGTGTTGATGGCTATTGATTGTGTTAATAATTCAGTATCCATTTTGTTGTATCATTGTTACATTATATATATTTGTTTAATATTTGTAAACCCACCGAGGGAGACACTTGTAATTCCTGGGTTGGGATCACCAAATGATATTTCTATTTTACCGTTAGACGAGTGTCATTAGTTACTTATAGGAGACACTATGTAAAATATCATTGGAATTCTTGTTGTACCATATTATGAGAGATAATTGATCCCATATATGTGAAATTAGGGACCAAATCATAGGTTCCTTCATGTTTTCATTAAAATATATTTGGAGTTTCCCTTGGATACTTTTCCAAAGGAATCCTTAGATTAACTCCCTCAACATCAGAATTATCATAAGACCCTAGATAGTTAAATGTAATTCTCTTATAAGTTCATTGGATGAGACGAGGGTGACACCTAATGTTTTTTTATAAAAAATATTTTTTAATTAAAAATTTGGTGAATGTTTTTAAATAAAATATTCCCTTTGAAATTTTATCCTCAGGGATTTGTCCACCATGCCCTATCACATGATTGGGTATAATCCATATTATTATACAAAATATAACTCACATTACATTAACATGACTATTTGGTTTATACTCCCCATCTTAGGAAAAAGAATGTAGATGTGTATGGGTGTCCTATCGGATCCATGTCTTGTATATTTTAATGTTTTTTTTTCTATCTTGGATTTGTCCATTATGGAACACTGTTCATTTTTATTGCATTGGATTGATTGATCTATACATCATTGGTCATGGAATATTTGGAATGTATCTCACACCTCTCTTGTGATACCTTTTCCACATAATCATATATCATGAAAACATGTATTGATAATGGGAATAATCAAGCATCTTTTTCTTGATTGATAGTTATCAGAGAGAGTTTGGGATCACATGACCAAGATCATGCTCAAGATTGTCATAGTAATTTATTTTAGATTTTTTCCATATTATGTTAAGAGGTGGGATATGATTTATCCCCTAACTATCCAACAAGATTTTTTATATAAAGCACCACAATAATCATTATATTTTATCTACCTATTATTATACATCCTCTATTTATTTATTTTTCTTGCATGATTATATATTTTATTTCCACCGCTATCTATTTCTTACCTATACATCCATTAATATATTTTACTAATCATGTAATATCGAGTAATATTATGTTGCATCTTATATATTAATAGATTTGTATTTATATTTATTAATTAAACTATCATTAATGAGTGAATAGTATTCCCACTGAAACTCTTTAGGCCCTCAATGGTAGTCAGATCCCTCTAGTATTTGGGGGGAACACTTGAAGCCTTTTTGCCACCATCTATGTGAACCATTTTGTAGCATCTCGGGAAAGATGGTTCATTATCCAAGGATTCATGATTTTATCAAATTATTGATTATATATAATGTGTGTTTACTTATTTAACAAGAGATATTGATTATACCTTATCTAATCATGATGGTACTATTATTAACAAAATGAAATTTAATTACAGTTATTTACTGTCAAATATAGATTATGTAGTGTTGATTTATTATAGATTCTTTATCATGAAGCCATCACTATGCATTTGAGATTACCCATATTTGTTTTCCCATTCAAATGGTATAGAGATGGAATATCTGAAACGATTTCAAGTATTATTATTATTTAATTTCACAATGACTGAATTTAATTATTCAAATATAATTCAATACTCAAATACATATTTAGTTTACCAAGACGGCATAAATATTTGGTCCATAGAGATGAATTTTATTTTATCTAACAATAATGAAATAATGTAACCATATACACTTGGATACTACGGTTGGGTTTTTTCATTTTATTAATAAAATTAATTCGTGATGGTTTTATAAATTTTATTTAACTTATGAAATATTTTAATTATATTCTGGTATATTGTAAAATCTATTGGTATTATGTTATAAGTATTTGGATTATTTTTTAATATTTATTATACTAAAATTTGAAAACATTTATTATATTATATAAATAAAAATTAAATTAGATTAAATTAATTTATTATATTTTTTGATAACTATTGAAGAACACATTATTTATGGAAGGGTAAAAATTTCATTAGTAAAAAATTTATTCTAATAAAATAATGGGTTGATTGATATTTAATTGTTTTATATCACTGGCAACCTTGGGATTGATAATTGATTCATAGTATTTTTAGTGAATTTATAATATTTTTTATTGTAAAATTAGTTGGATGGTATGAAATTTTATACCAAGGTGAGGAAAATGAGAATGTTAATTTATAGAAGGATTTACGGGTTTTATATGAATTTTTATCTTGGTTAACCGAATGGTTTTAAGAATGCATGACATATAGAATCTATGATTAGTGTATATTGATATTTTTTAGTATTATTATATGAATTGACAATATTGTATGAAGAATGATAAGTAACATGATATAACATAAGAGAGTGTGGTAAATGGCATATTAGAATATATATCCCAAATGATTGATATTTTAATAATACCCTAAAAAAATTCATGAGTGAGAATTAATTAAATTTAATCAGTCACAATTTAGTTAAGGTGATAGAATTCTATGACAATAGTCTTTATATCCTTTTAACTAATCATATAATTTATAACCTGGGCCATAGACCACATGGATATAATTAAAACCATTACTAAAATAAAATTATAAAAACAAAAATTACATGAATAATCTAATCAATGATAGAAAATATTATTATAATAAATTATAATAATTACATTTTTTACATGTCAGTTGTATTTTGAAAATAAAATCCTTTTAAGAACTATTTTTTTACAAGTTTATATAATATTACCTTAATAAAATATATTGATCAAATTTAATATTTCTTTATAATATATAACATTTTTATTTATAATATCTTGTTTAAATATTAAATTATTCATAATTTTTTTTGAAATAACATTGAGGAACCATGTTGTTTATGAATTCATCATTAATGAAAAATCATTCATATTTTATATTTTGTATTTAACTAAAATAATTTTAATTATAAAATTTAAAATTCTAATTTAATAAAAATGAAGTCATTTTTGAATTTTTAATTTAAAAATTATATTAGTGTTTTTTTCTATTTTTCAAAAAACCATGTTCTAAGTGAATAGAGCCAAAACCCCATTTTTACAAATAATATGACTTTTATGAGATTAAAATTATAAAATAATGGGTTGGAATTTAATGAAATCATTTTATAAGAAAATTTTGATATAAAATATTTGAATATATTATTAAAAAAGTGTTAGTTTCAAAATATAATACAATATTTAACAATTATTAAAAGAATTTATATTCATTAAAAATGTTTTTTAATACTTTATTCATTCGGATTTATATAATTAATTTTATGGAATTTTCTAAAAATTATATTAATAAATGAATTTAATTTTTTTAATCTTGAGGTCCAAATTAAAAAATAATTACCATTTTATGTTTGGGTGCAATGGATAAATTTCCTAGGTAAAAAGTATTTAATATGGTGAAATATAATAAGGTAGAAATTGGTAAACTATACAAAAATTGGGATAACATGTAAAAAATGTTTTTAATTGGGAGGATAATGTGTTTTAAGACATTATATATTCCCCACTATATTATTTGATAATCTTTTGTCTAGTTTCCTTCACAGTGACTAGACATTATTAAACTATTTTTGGTATTTGATAAATTACATCTCTTATCAGTTATAAAGGTTTATTGGTAACCTCACTTCCACTCACATAAAAACCCCATAATTTAATAATAAAAATATAACCAATATCTTCTAATCATTACTATAATCGATAAACATTTTTTCTCCTAAATGACCATCCCAAATGTCATCTCCTCCATTATAATAAAGATAATATAGGATGTGTGGTAAATGTTATTTGGCCCTCTATCTAATTTTTTTGTCCACTCTTTCTGATTAAATTATCAAAAATTAATCACAAAATCATAAAATATGTATCTTAATTGATGATGATAATTTCACCAAAGGTGAAATTTTTTTATGGTCGATTAATTTTTATAACACTGCATATATAGCTTTCTCATATAACCTGTACAAACACATCTCTCGAACCATATTCATTCTGGATAAATGTTGTGGGGGGTATTTTCTCCCTTATGAATATCCTCTTTCAGTGTTCAATCATCTCCAAGTTTAAACAACATATATATAGTAAGATAACGTTCTACTTATTCATTTCAATTGGCTAAAAAGTGATGTTTTCTATGTTTTCTTATTTTCTTGTGATCCGTATGTGTTCTCTATCAATCATTTATTGTTTTCCCTCAAAAATTTTGTTTCATAGGCCGATCTACTTGTTTCTAATCATTTCTATTGAAGGTGACTATCTTTCCTCCATTTTTCTGGATGGATTGTAAATAAAATAGGTTAATTAAATAATTTAATAATATATTCATGACATATTTGGGGAATTAAATGGTTCTTTTTTAATTATTATCTTGGATGTTTTATTATACGAGATACAAGATTTTAAAATCATTTTTCCAAAAAAAAGAATTTTTCAACACAATGTTTATGATGAAATGATTCATTGATGTTTTTTATTTTAAAATATGGTATCAAGATATTAATAAGAATTAATTTTAGTTGAAAATGATTTATCAACTGTGATCATGGTTTACAAAATTTATTTTAAAAATTTTAGCAAATTGGGTATCCTTGGGTGTTCTGGAAAATAGACATGACACTCATTTTTTGTGTAATGCCACACATGTTCATATGTCACATTAGTGTGTGGAATTACACATGATGACTTGTTTTTTGGAGTTACCTTAGGCATGAATTAAATATTTTCAATCATATCTACTATGTTTCCACAGGGATTGGAGCCTAAAATTCAAACTTTTTCATTTTCTATTGTTTTATCAAATTTTGTTATTTTTATTGTTATTTGATCACATTCAGATTTTATGTTGTGTCAAATGTTTTTTCTACCTTTTCTCACATATTTTAATTCAAAATTAATCCATTATTGTATTTGGTTAATGTGGTATTTTTTTAATTAAAAACCGAATGATGTTTTGTAATGTAGAATAATTATATAAAATTTCATTATAAATTATATTTCATTTCATGCTAAAGATAAGGAATTCATCATATTAGAAATGTATATATTCATAGGTGGAATTTTACATGGATTTGGGCTCATACCCTACTTTTTAAAATGGGGTATTGATGATTTTTTTTTTTCAGAAATCAAGTAATATTAATGAATTATGTAGTGTTAAAGTTTATCTTGGTTTAATCATCTTCAAAGTGTGATATTCAAGAGTTATAGACTGGACAAATTGAGAGTTTCTACTCTTTTAGTATTTTACTTTTTGGGGTTATCTATAGGGGTTTATCTATTTGGGTTTAGTTTTTTAGGCCTCTTGGATATTGTTTATTTCCTTTTATATATACTATATTGATTTTCCTTATTTAGGTTTTACTAGAGACATGATGATTATTTTCTTTTGCTTCACCATGAGGAAGACCCCTTGGGTGATTTTTTTTAGTTTTCATTGGTTTTCTTGTTACGTATTTTATACTACACTACATAAAGGCAGTGTCCAAAAAATTAATGAAAAGATAAATTTTTATAAAACCAAATCATGAATTGGGTAGTTATTGTTGTAGATGTTTAATTATAATTAATAATACACTATCATTTTATCATGCTTTCATGATTATAAAAATATATATTTATTTGATTTATCACAATATATCAGAAAACCTTCTCTACATGAGGGTGGTGTGAATATAGGTGAAGTGATTAAACTCTTTTTGATCTAGATAAATATTCCATTGTATATATCCATGAACATGAAAAATTATCCCTTAGAAAATAACATAGATATTGGGATAAAAAATAATGAAATTTTGTAACAAAGCGTCAGTATTACCCACTTCATCAATCAAAACTATGGATTTAGTAGATAACATTGGGTTAAGAACTTTTATAAATCTTATTTTCCCTTGAATGGTGCCCAAACATTCCATAACATTTTATCACATTCCACCGGAAGGAGGATTTCTATATCTAAATGCCATAGTTGAATAAATTATCATATATTATATCCTTCATTATTTTTTTCATCACAATTGATAGATCATCATCAGGTTATTCACTTGTATTATATTATATGATAATATAAAAAAATTAATACACAATTTTTTTCTAGATAGTCTCTAAAGACTATATTCCTCATGAAAATAATTAATATAATATAATTTTTAGATATGAATTACATTACTATAAATTCATAAAGACTATATCATGTATGGATGGACATCATTGAATATCTTCTATATTCATCGTTAGATTATGATATCCAAATTGAGGATCTACCTTTATAAATTTCGGAACACAATAATGTTTATCAAACAATACATCAGTACTTGATAGTGGATACTTGTTATTTATAGGGATCTTAATGAGATTATAGTAGTTCATGAATGTCCACATTTATCCTTCGGTATTATTGATAATGAGCACCGGTGAACCAAAGGTTGGTGCTCTAGGATATATGAAACTTTTATATGTATTCTCATGTTGCGTTTTAAATCCCCCAACACTATCAGGGCTATCTTATAGGGATTCGTAGATATAGTGGTGGCCCTATATATGAGTTTTGTGGAGAAATCAACCTCATTATATTTTTTAAATATTATAAATTCATCAGTAAATACAATATTATATTCCATAACAATGTTAATATCCCCAATATTTTCATTCTTTTGATACAACAATTTGACTATGATATTTTTAATGGCTATCAACACCAATCGATTTGAAGAAATTTCTACTTTGGATTTTTAATATTCTTTACAATTGTATAAGATCATAGAATGGTTCTAGATTTGGAAGGTTATTTATTTTTCATGGTTTTCAATATGAGATCTATATAATGAGAGGAAATACATTAACAATATACAATCAAATTATACCAAATATGGTATAATGATATTGATGGAAGAATCATCCCATATATTCTAATTGGTGATGAATCCAACATTTGGGAAGAAGCAATTTTAATAATTGGTGTTTTTAAATATATCTCTACTTATATGTATTGGGAATGTGATTTAATAGTTCTAAAAAATTGTATGTTATAAAATTATGTGTTAAACCAAAACAAAAAAATGTTTTCAATTTTTTGGGAAATATTAATTGTACATTAAATTAAATAATTTTCATGCTCCACCTCAATGGTGGTAATGGTGTATGATTTCCCTTACTTCCTTGGATTAGGTGGTTGCTAAAGTTTATTACCCCATAAGACCCTCAATTTTGAGAATTCTACTTTATTGTTCCCTAGTTCTTTATTTTTAAAGAATTAGTTTGTGGTTGGTGCATTGGTATGAAACTCTCCTTCCCTCTATTATATTGTATGGTTTATTCATGTATCTTCAACATTCATGATATTTATTCCCTTCTCCATTAAACATGAAAAATTCCTCATTATTTTTGGGAAGTTACCATGACGATTCATTCATCATCATCGAATTTTTTGTGTTTTAATCTTCTTTATACATTTATCATTTGAACCCCTAACCTAAAACTCCAATATTTTTTTATTATCTCCATGTAAATGGGGTTACACTAAAAACACCATATCGACAATGATATTGCACAAAAAAATTATAATACCAAAATTCTTAGATAATGTGATATTTTTAAACATGTTATTTTAGACCATTAAATAATTTATTAGTTTTATCCTAAAGTGTTCATTACAAACCATGTGAAATTTTTCACATAAGTTACTATAGATTCTCTATCCATTTACAAAGGTTAAGAAATTTGTCTATACATCTTGGAATTAATAGTTGAATGGAAATAATGTTCAAGAAAAATACTGTTTATGTATTACCAATACAATATATCCAATTTTTCCATTTGATTCATATTCGGGATCGATTTACACCATCAATAATAATTTCATTCTTAAAATTATATTACTATAGTAACATTTTTTTTATAATGTGAATGTATGAAAAAGATATTTTCCATGAAGTTTACTAATTTTTTTAAATATGTATATTAGAAGGTCCACTATATTTTGGTGTTTGTTGGTACATGATGGAATAAGTGGCAAATTTACCCATATTTTGTGAAGGAGGACATTCCATATTATCACAATTAATATTCATATAATCATAAAAGTCATTAAGTAATGTAATGATTTTATGAAATCCATATACTATTTAATTTATAATTTGATTAGGACAATAATTTTATTCTCCATCACATGGGTTTTTGGACTGGTATTTCATAGTAAAAATTATTTTATAAAATTGAAATGGATATAAAAAATGATAATTCTATAAATCATAGTTAAATAACTTTTTATCAGGTATAAATAAATTATAATATCTTCACCAATGGAAAAACTATGTTTAGAAAATGTAATGTTTTAACAACCTAATTTTTAAATTATATAAATCCTAATTTGATATTAATTATAGATAGTTATGTCCAATTTCAATTTTAAAGAACAAACAATAATAAGAATTAAATTAGAAATTAAATGGATTAATGTAAAGGGAATGTTTGGTTTATAAAAATTATTCACGAGAAAAACCATAATTATTATTTAATTTTTTTTGTGTAGTCATCCTATTAGATTTTATATTTTTTAGTAAATGTAATCATCTGAGGACATATATTAACGAAAATATGATCTAAAATATAAGTTAGATATTGAATAATAGAAATGGAAAATTTTAAAAGAATCAATTTTATAACCCAACTATTATATATTATATTTCATCCTTTCATGAATTTGTATTATATTATAATACAAAATATTATACATATGCAACACATAGAGAAACTGACAACACATTATTTTATTAGTGAAACAATTTACATCAGTCAATGAATAAACCCATTAAAATGCCAATTACTATAATGGGACAAAATAGAAAATAAAAAACTAAAATAGGTTAATATGGATCACCCCAAACCACATGAACCATTTCCCCCATAACCAATACTATTTAAATGAAACAAAATATTAGTAATCCAATCAACATCATATAACAGAAAATTTATATACATTGGAGGAATTGTATTAACTATTTAGAGAAATATTGAATTGGTAATTGTATTTGGTTTTGAGACTCTTGGATTATTAAGGTGATAGTAGGAATAGTAACATGATCAATGATAATAGTAACATGACTATTGGGAATATTAAACTTATAGTTTGGAATAGTCAACTAACTATTGGAATAGTAATTTGACTATATAGTAATAAAATTTGAATTAAAAAAAATACTTTCTTGACTACAAAAAGTATGTATAAATATTAAAATTCCAAAAAATATATATCTTGATTAAAAAACTGAATGAAAAAAATTGCACATTTTGAAAATATATTTTATAGTATTTTGTAATATATAAAATTTAATTATTAATAATTTAAATTAAATATGATAGAATCATGTTTTATAATATTTATATCATTATTTAAATAATAACATGAAAACATTATAATTGTTATATTTTTTTATTATTAGTAAATACATCCATTTTCATTTGAATAGTATAAATACAGTTTCTCTCATACCTGATATTTGTAAAATTACATCATTCATAATGTAATGATGACTTAATAATTTATAAAAAAGATGTTTGGAAAAAATATATTAAATTTTATAAAAGATTCAATAAAAATCATTTCCCATAACATGAATTTCAAAGTGATCCCTTAATGTAATTATATTTCATTTTTTCCACATTAGATTTCAATAAGATATCTAAATTAGAATTATAATGGGGTAAAATGTCTTAAAACCAATATATTATATTGTTATATGATATATATTGTTAATAATTTAATATTACACGTTTTATCTTTTGATATATGTTTTTATGTAAAATTGTATTATAAAAATACACAAATCCCATGTTATAAATAACCTCTCTCCATCTCTATAGAAAAACACTCCGCCCACTATTTACAAGATGAAAATCATCCCAAATCCTCACTATTAATCCCTTATAAAACATAGTCTATTTCTAGTGAGAACCAATTCTATTCATCATGGTGGTAACATTCCATACATGAGAAGCCACACCAAGGAACATGTATGTTTTTTTCAAACTACTCTCTCGTTTTCACATTTTCTATTAATTTTCCCAATTTATTTCAAAATAAAATCATTTAATAATTAATTTTGAATAACATTGAACATATATTAATGATGTTAATCTTCTCTGAAAATTATATTATTTTTTTATTTTTATTTTATTCCTCTTTTCTTCATATTTGGATAATGTTCCCATTAACAGTCAGTTAACCGTAAATGAGGATGTTTCCAACTTAATTTTTATCACCAAAATTAAAGAGGATAAAAATAAAAAAATTTATAAAAAAATTATGGTTAAACATAGGTTCTTTTATCTTCCAAAGTTGATTATACTATTGTATAAATTACTTCTATAAATTTGGAATGTCAAATAAAAATGATATTTTTTAAGGAAATCATTATTCCAAAATGTCTTCCCTTTACCTAAGGAAATTATAAAATATAATAAAATTTTTATGATTAATAAATATTGGTAGTAAATAAAATAATTATTATCTAGTTAAATGTTTTAATAAATATATATTTATTATTTTCAAGGTGTAAAAGTGATGAAACAAAAAATTATTTAAAGTATGGGGATTCACAATCCCAATTCATTTATTTTTTGTTATCCAACTATCACTTCAATTTCTGTATGGATATGTATCTAATAATTATTAAAAATAATTTCTATAACATACCATTATTAATTTAATAGTTACATCTTTAATATTGTCATGGTTTTTCATTTTCATAGACCAGGTATGAATGAGAATGAATTGGTATGATACTTGTAATGGTGATGTCATATATATTTTTGGATTTCAGCAATAACTGGCCATTTATGTTGGATGAAGTGCAGTGACACACCGTGTTACATGGTTACGCGTCATGTGATTTTTTCAATGGGCATATTGTGAGAAGGTTTACTTAATGTTAGGATTCATACTAGGAATGATTATAGGATGTGACATTCTATTAGTCATAGTGATTAATTTACTGAAGGTTTTCTCATTTAAAGTGATGTTTTTTTGGTGGTGATGAAACACAACTATTTCATAATAGTTAATGGTATTATACATCATGTAATAACCTGAATGTGGTTTTTAAATAGTTATCATGGCCTATCTCAATCTTTTGGATCCTCTGCAACTTAATAACCCTCATTCCAATGACTTTCCCATGCTGTATTGGAAATCTTCATCCTTTCAGAAACCTTTCGTACGACGTCAGATCATCGTTGTACTTGTTGTGTGATTCCTGGGTAAGAATTCCCACTATTTTTCATCTCTCCCACTCTTACTTATCCTATTTTTATTTCAAAAGATTATCTTGTAATATATGGATATATTATCCATGTTGTTGGATCTTGTATCTTGGTTTTGTTTAGATTCCATATTCTTCTTCATTCTCATTGATGGGTTTTTTTGAAAGTGTTTAATTTCAGGAGAAAGGTATGTCATTCCCTCCCATTTGGTGAAATTTGATTACCCATGATTTTCATGTTTTTTTTGAAATGCGATTTAAATCCAATTGATCAAACATCCTTTCAATTTATTTGATAAATTTGAATTCTAATGAATTTGGATGTTTTTAATGGTTTTGAAATCGATATTGGGCGAAAACCCCAATTCCATTGAATTGGTTGTGTTTATGTGAATTTGTTGATTTATCATTTTTAATTTTGATTTAATATTTGATGGAAGCTATTTTAAAAAATTTTTGACATTAATTATGAAAATGGATTTTGAAATTGATGGAATTGGTTCAAAATTGATTTTAATCATGTGAAAATGGATTAAAATGTTTTTGGTTGAAACTAGATGGTTCTATCTTGTAGAAAGTTATATTCTTTATAAAAAAAATTAGTTTTAAAAATGGAATATTAACGTTTGAAATGGGCGAATGATATTAATTTTATTTTAAAAAGTTTCAAAATAAAATTCCCATCATTGATTTTGTATGATAATATAGTAGCCTTTGGTACATTGTGAGTTATTTCATAATATGCTACGCTTATAAACTATTATATTACACAAATTCAAATTCTCACATCCCCATTGGGATTAGGATGAGTTTCCTTTGGCCATTGTCAGGTGGATGTTGGTATACACAATGTTTTGTGTTCACTTATATAGTATGTAATCCAATAGGATGGAACTTTCGTACATATTTTGTCGATGACCTTATTTCTCACTTATTTTATAGTTGAGATAATAATATATGATAATGTTTTTAAATTTATTTAAATGTATTCTAAATTTATATAAAATATTTTATAAAATGTTTTAATCCACGGTTTTATAGATATTACACTACTTTTAAAGGGTTTTCCTAATGTATATCATCTGAATACGGCTCTTTTCACACCAAATAATCATTAAAAATTAATTATATTATTTTATTTCAATTTCATTAATATTAATAAAACATCAAGCAATTAATAAATTCTAAATTTAATGGTGATTGTAGTGGGGGACCTACCTCAAAACCAAGGCGCAACGATGGCGCAAGCTTGGAAGCCATGCATGATGATGGTGCTCACTCAGAAACAGGAGAGACGACGGAGCTCACTTTGAAACAGCCGCGACGACGGTTCTCACTCGGAAACAGGTGCGACGACGGCTCTCACTGGGAAACAGGCTCGACGACGGTGCTCACTCAAAAACAGGCACAATGACGGCGCTCACTCGAAATTAGGTGTGATGATGGTGCTCACTCAGAAACAGGCGCGACGACGGCAGTCAATCGAAAACCAGTGGGACGACGGTGCTCAATCTGAAATAGGCTTGACGGTGGCGCTCACTCGGAAACACCCAGTGCGGGTCCTAAAATTTAATACTGACCCAAATAAAATTTAATTAATAAAAATTATAATCAAACTAGGGTATATATATATATATCAAATAAAAATATCAAACGAAGCATAAAAAAGGGTTATACCAATGGGGTCATGACTAGAAAAATACCATCAAAGGGATTCACACCAAGACAGTGGAAGGCATCCATGCTACTGGACACGGTCTAACCATGGGTGCGGCGAGGGCCACCGGACAGCGGAAATGCGAGACATCCAATGGGCAGGGTGCGAGTGAGCCGAACTGTGGTCTCGCGGCCGAAACCAGGGCAGAAGGACAGAGATGGGGGGTGTGGGTCACTGTAGATGAGTGGAGATGGGGCTGGCCGGGAGACACTGCAGGTGAAAGAGAGGCTGAGATCGGTTAGGGTCTGGTCGGAGGCAGCATTCTGGGACTATCGGGTGTCGTGCAGGATGAGTCAGCGCCGCTAGGGATGGTGTGTGCAAGGCAGGGGAGGCGCGGGGTCCCGACGAGCAGGGATGTGGGAGCCGAATTATAAGGCCCCAGCCTTAAACCTTACTTAATCTTGAGTTATTACAAGATTACACGTTGAGGATCTTTTCGGGTTTAGAGTTTTAGAGAATTAGATCATAAAACTTGCATTACATTCCACATATAAACAAAGTGGTTACATAAAGATAGTATTCTTCATTCCCATCAATGGAAACACATTTAAAATAAAACATGGATTATTTCTTGACACATCCTTGACTCTATCATCTTATCATGTACCTTTCCCTTGACCTGTGAAAAACATTTCAAAAACTTGGGATGAGCGTAAAAACTCAGTATGGGTTATAAAAACATGGAAAGGAAACATGAGTTCATATATACATAAGAATGAAATCATACTTTACCCATAAAACATAGGCACTTTAACATACCTCATAAAAACATGAGTAAATCATATAAATCATAATACGTAAAGGTAACTTGAGGCATTCATAACATTCTTACGTAGGGGGTAACCCTCTTGGTTACGTTTGGAATACCCATCACAGTATATTCCCTAAAATCTCTTCAGAGAAACCTTAACGTTTCACTCCTTCGCGTTACCCAATGCATTGGAGAGCTATAACGGGCTCACCCGCCCTTAGTTTATCACGGAACCACCCGTCTTCATAATAATGCCCAAGAACCATAACATAATCATATCACATAAAACATGCATAAAGGAAACATAACATTTCCACATTTCAATCACGAGATATCAATACAACACATTGATATAATAAAAACATTATGAAAACCATTTTCAATACCAAAATAAAAGAAAAGTAAAACATGGTATTTATTTTTCTTTTAAAAAGAAGGTATGGCTTGTAGAGGAAGCCAAAACTCAAATAACGGTTACGACGGCGGAGAAGTCGTTGTCGCCGCATACGTACGACAAAAACATTCCCTTTTGTCGTTTAGTAAACGCTTCGTATAAAAAAGATTCCTTTTGAGTAAACGTAAAAGTCAAAGGGGTTTATACACCGTATAAAAGAAAGTTGTGTATAAAATAAAATATGCCTCAACGAAAGGAGATTGAGACGAAGTCCCATACCTCGTATCCGACTTGACCCGACCGTTCTTTAAACTCCTGAATAATAAACTTGAGTTAATCTCTACTTGCTTATGAATCTTTTTCAAGTTCATTATTCCTTTTATACCATGTTATGAACATCATGTAATCATTTAAGTTAATAATGTTCATTTTGTCGGTATTTGGTTCTTAAGTCAAAAATTGACTTCTTATACTTACAAGTTGTTAATTTGGTCAAAGGTTCATTATATCCAGAATGGTATTCATTATGTAGATATCATATATGTCATATATATCCAGTACATACATTCATTTATAATATTACATCACATTTAGAGGTAAGAAATGAAATGCATCGTTCATGGAGACGGTAAGCCGTACGTACGCATGAACGCTACTTCCATTTCTATTTCATATTTTCTGGAATGGAATCATAATGATATAAAAGTATATTATAATTCCAGTATAACAACATATATAATATCATTAACTTTATCCTTTACACATCCCACATATGGTATTAACGAATCAAATCACTTTTAGGGGGCGGTAGTCCGCACTTCCTAAAATGAAGATATCGTGTTTTACCCATAATGGAAACCATAAAGGTATGCCCAAAATGAAAAAAACAGAAGCTTAAGGAAAACATAAACATATAATATATCATATATAAAAATAGTGACATCATAATGGCCACCTTTGAAGGTGTTAAATGAGTATTGAACAATCATCGTTTCGGGAGGCAGAATTTCGCCATCCACGGAAACCGTATGTTCTTTAACCATTTGATGTAGTTGTGTGAGAGTGTAGCTCAAATATATCTTATAACAACATCCTAGTATATTGAAGATACTGGTGTTGTTACAAAAGAAGTAAATAAAAAGAGTTTAGGGGGTCGGAGAAGCAAAATAAAACAAATGAACATGAGAGAATGAAATACCTTAAAAAGTTTAACTTCTTTTGGTTTGAGCCTAAAGGCTTCCTTTGAAAGGATTCTGCCCAAAGGGAATCCTCTAGGATGAGGAGAGGGATGTGGAGAGAGCAAATGGGCAGGGTTTGGCCGAGCCAATGGCTTGAAGAGTGTGTGAAATGAGGTAGAGGTGGGGGCCTTTTATAAGGGGAGAGGAGGGGCACTTTTGGAAAGTTAAGAAACATTACATTATTTGAAAATGTGTTTCGGTTTTAAAAGGTCCCACATTGATGGAATTCGTGGATAAGGTGATAAGGCATCGAAATCCATTCATCCAATTGGTTTTGGACATGTGTAGTTCATAGATTTTATTTTATCTTTCCATTTTATTTAAATCGTCAAATAATGATGTCATCGCTGCATCATTATTATGTCATAAATAATTAAATTTATTTAATGTCTAAAAATTATAAACAAATTACTATGATGTAGGAAATCTTTTTAGCTTTCCATTGAATATTTATAATCAAAATTTGGACTTGTATAACCCCACTTAAAAATTGTTTTCGCAAAACATATTATGTTTGTGTCATTTTCACTTTAACATTTAATAAAAAGTAATTTATGTTATTTCCCAACAAAAGTGGATACATGGGGTCCCCAAGTTAGGCCATGACTTGTCTTGGTCGGCCATGACACAACCAATGAGGTTGGGACATGTGTCTAGGTCATTTTATATTATTAAAGCATTATTTATACATTAAACTACCCTAATTACCACTAATCGCGATTAAGAACTTAATAAGTTACTATTCACCAAAAAATTATTTTAATCTCATTGAACCACATTTTACTTCTTAATGACAACCATGTATGTCGGATTTTCAAAATTCAATACACATTAGTGGTAAACTTTAATTTAACTGAAAAAAAACAGTTTGCTTGATTACCACTTAGTGGTTTCACTATTCATCAAAATTGAAGTTTTTCAGAAAATTACCAAAAATTCACTCTAAGCTATATTTGATATTACGAATTCAAAAATGAAGTCTATTTTACAAAATTCAAATCATATAAGTCACATTAATTAATTTAATAATTAATTCCCGCTGCCAGAGCAAATAGCGTGTTTTTACAAAACAATAAGTATCAAAAGATTGACACCAGTTTAAGTCTAATTTCAAATCGAAATTGATTCCAATGACCACCATTGGATAAAATGGTAAAAATATATTCTAATTTCACTTCAAAACCAATTCAAAACATAATCTAATCATATAAATAAATTAGATTAAAAAGTAGTTTTGATGTAAAATGCAGTATTTTTCACTATTCATTTAAAAATGAACATTGTCGGAAAATTACCAAAAATTCACACAAGGTAAATTTTGATGTCCCAATCATAAAGGATAATTTTATTTTGACAAACATAGTTTCTAAAATTGTCAAAATATAGATTCAAAAATGGTTTTCCATCAAAAGGCACTAAAACAATCCTTTAAGAATATTAGTGTATTCCATGCATAAGATTGTATTTATTTTCATTTTAAGCCTCTAAAACACTATCTTTATCATTAATAGACATAGATAAAAATATCTATTATTCATTACTTACTTGGGATGTTACATCCTTCCCCCCTTTAGAAAATTGCGTCCCCGCAATTTATTTACTTATCAAATAAATTGGGGTACTTATCCCTCATTGCATTTTCGGATTCCCATGTTGCCTCTTCAATCATGTGGTTTTTCCACAAAACCTTTACCTGCTTAATCACCTTATTCCGTAACACTTGCTCCCTGTGGTCAAGAATCTGGACCGGTTGTTCCTCATAAGATAGGTTTTCTTCCAGCTGAACTACCTCTGGACTCAAAACATGAGATGGATCTGGCATATACTTTCTCAACATCGAAACGTGAAAAACATTGTGTACCTGAGATAAACTCGGAGGTAAAGCCACTCGGTATGCAACTGATCCAACTCTCTCTAGAACTTCGTATGGTCCAATGAACCTTGGACTCAACTTTCCTTTCTTACCAAATCTCATCACACTTTTCCAAGGAGAAACCTGGAGAAAAACATGATCACCTACCTCGAAAGATAGATCCTTCCTCCGGTTATCCGCATAACTCTTCTGCCTGCTCTGAGCTGTTCTCATGTGTTTCTGAATCAGCTGAACTTTTTCTGCCATCTCTTCTACCAATTCTGGTCCCATCAACTTTCTTTCACCCACTTCATCCCAGAAAGCTGGAGTTCGACACCGCTTCCCATATAATGCCTGAAATGGTGCCATCTGTATACTGGAATGAAAACTGTTATTATATGAAAACTCAACCAAAGAAAGATGCTGGTCCCAACTCCCCTGATAATCCATAGAACAAGCTCGTAGCATATCCTCCAATGTCTGAATTGTTCGTTCTGACTGCCCATCTGATTGAGGATGAAAAGCTGTACTAAAATTTAATTCAGTACCCAACGACTTCTGAAGGCCTTTCCAAAAGTTAGAGGTAAACCTGGGATCACGATCTGATACAATGGAGAGGGGAACTCCATGTAACCTGACTATCTCTTTAAGATACAAACGGGAAAGTTGATCAAGAGAGAAAGTATCTCGTATAGCAAGGAAATGAGCAGATTTGGTCAAGCGATCAACAATAACCCAGATTGCATTATTACCTCGAGATGTCTTCGGTAATCCAACAACAAAGTCCATGGATATATTCTCCCATTTCCACTCTGGCACTGGTAAAGGCTGAAGCATCCCTTTCGGTAACTGCCGCTCAGCTTTAACCTGCTGACAAGTCAAACACTTCACAGTAAAATCAGCAATATCTCTTTTCATTCCATCCCACCAGTAATACTCCCGCAGATCTCTATACATCTTAGTACTGCCCGGATGAACTGAAAACGGAGAACTATGAGCTTCACATAACAACTCTCTCTTCAACTGTGAATCAGAAGGCACACACAATCTCTTCCCAAATCTCAAAACGCAATCATTATCAATGTTGAATTCAGGCAACTTACCTTTCTGAACCAGCTCTACCCTTTTCTGCAACTCACTGTCTTGCTTCTGTGCTTGCTTGATTCTATCTGATAGAGAAGATCTCACTGATACCTGAAACAAAACAGAAGGACTTCCTGCACCAACAACTTCTATGCCAAATTTCATCAAATCGTTAACCAAATGATCACGTTCCAAACGCAACATTGTTAATGAAGCATTACTTTTTCGACTCAAAGCATCAGCCACTTTATTTGCTTTTCCCGGATGGTAATGAATTGTACAATCATAATCCTTGATTAATTCCAGCCATCTCCTTTGTCTCATGTTTAACTCTTTCTGAGTGAATATATACTTTAAACTTTTGTGATCGGTATAAATTTCACACTTTACTCCATACAAATGATGCCTCCAAATTTTTAAAGCAAAAACAACAGCAGCTAATTCCAAATCATGTGTAGGGTAATTTACCTCATGAGTTTTCAACTGTCGTGAAGCATAAGCAATTACCTGATCATTCTGCATTAGGACGCAACCAAGTCCTTTCAATGAAGCATCGCTGTATATAACAAAGTCACCATTCCTGGAAGGTAGTGCCAAAACTGGAGCATTCACCAATCTTCTTTTCAATTCCTGAAAACAATCATCACATTCTTTTGTCCAGATAAACTTAACACCCTTCCGAGTTAGCTTAGTCATTGGACTAGATAACCGTGAAAAATTTCTAACAAACCTTCGGTAATAGCCCGCCAAACCAAGGAAGCTACGAATCTCGGTTACATTTGTGGGTCTTGGCCATTCTTCCACAACTTTTGTTTTTGCAGGATCAACAGTTATTCCATCTTTAGAAACAATGTGACCAAGGAAAGCAATTTGTTGCAACCAAAACTCACACTTGCTGAATTTCCCATACAATTTCTTTTCTTTTAAGGTTTGCAAGATAACCCTTAAATGTTTTTCATGCTCCTCTTTACTTTTAGAAAACACCAAAATATCATCAATGAAAACAACCACAAACTTATCCAAGAACTCATGGAAAATTCTATTCATTAAGTCCATGAATACAGCAGGTGCATTGGTTAGCCCAAAAGGCATTACTACAAATTCATAATGGCCATATCTCGTACGGAAAGCGGTCTTCGGAATATCTGCCTCCTTTACCTTCAGCTGATGGTACCCCGATCTCAAGTCAATCTTTGAAAAAAACTGAGCTCCCTGGAGCTGATCAAACAAATCATCGATATGAGGCAAAGGATATTTGTTCTTAACAGTGATATTATTCAAGGCTCTATAATCAATGCAAAGTCTCATAGAACCATCTTTCTTTTTAACAAATAAAACAGGAGCACCCCATGGTGATGTGCTAGGTCTAATGAAACCTTTCTCTAATAAATCTTGCAATTGCTCCTTCAACTCTAAAAGTTCAATTTGTGCCATTCGATAAGGGGGTTTTGAAATTGGCTTAGCATCAGGAACTAAGTCAACAGTAAACTCAACTTCCCGATCTGGTATTATTCCAGGCAACTCATCAGGAAAAACATCAGGATACTCATTTACCACTGGCACATCATTAATCTGAACAGTTCCTTTATTTTCAACGACGTGTGCAAGGTAACATTCATTTCCATCTTTTACAAGTTTCTCGGCCTCTTCATATGTTATCAAAAGTAAGGGTTCATTCTTGTAAACAAACTGAAAGTCTTTCTGAAAAGAAACTTCTTTAGCTCTACAGTCAATCTTAGCATGGTAAATAGAGAGCCAATCCATACCCAGGATAACATCAAACTCTACTAGAGGTAGAACAATAAGGTTTGCAAGTAGGTTCTTTCCACAGATAAGGATAGGAAGATTCTTATAAATTCTTTTTGCCTCGACACTTCCCCCAGGTGTTTTTACCAAAAGTTCAGGAGTCATTTCTTGAGATGGTATTCCCATTTTACTAGAAAATGTCTCAGAGATGAAAGAATGTGTAGACCCCGAATCAAACAACACACTGGCATAGTCTGAAAAAACAAACAAAGTACCTGATACGACTTCATTTGATGGCCCGACATCCGCTGAAGTAGTTGCAAAGGATTTCACCACCCCTTTCTGCTTGTAGTCTAACTGCTTCCCATCACTCAAGCTCCTTGTCGGACACTCGTTTGCATAGTGACCCATCTCATTGCACTTAAAACATTTCACTAACTGTAAATCAAATTTGTTTTTACCTTCACCTTGATCCTTTTCAGTGCAATCACGAGCCTTATGTCCCATCTTACCACATCGGTAGCACTTCCCAGAATTCAGAAGACATTCCCCAGCATGCCTTTTGCCACATTTATCACAAACTGGAAACTTAGTTCTCTTACCATCAGACTTCTTTGAAGAATTCTTACCTTTCTCCTGCCACCTCGGTCTCTTCTTCTGCTGGTTGTTATAGAACATTTGGTCATCGGCAAACTCCATTTCCACCTTCTCAGCACATCGAACAAGCTTTTCATAACTTTTAAACTCTCGAGAAGCTAATGCCCTTCGATACTTTGGCTTTAATCCTGAGTAAAAACGATTGATTTTACTATCAAGGTCCCGGATAAAATTGGGAGCATACCTTGCCAATCGAGTGAACCTTTCTTCATAGGCAGCCACTGAGTCTTCCTCTTGCCTCAATTCCAAGAATTGCTTTTCCATCCTAAGTCGAACAGCCTTAGGAAAATACTTCTCAAGAAACATACCTTTGAAATCATCCCAGTCAAGAGCATCAATCTCATCGGCTTCCCTGATATTTTTAACCATAGACCACCACTGATCTGCTTCACCCTCCAAACGGTAAATAGCAAGACTAACCTTTTGATTGTCTGAACACCCCATGACATCAAAAATCTTCTCCAGTGCTTTAATCCACCCTTCAGCTTGCACAGGGTCAGATGATCCTCTGAATGATGGTGGATGTTGCCTCATGAAATGTTCCACCACTGACATGTTCCTCTGCGGCTGATCTGGCTGATCTCGTGCATGGATACCACCACCATTTATCGCCTGAGTCAACTGCGCCATTACTGCAACAAACTGTTCAGTTCCAATTCCGACCATTTCTGGATGCTGATTCGGAAGGTTATTTCCTTCTGTATGCCTTCCTAGCACTGCTTCCCTGTTTCCTCTGCGGAAAACCATTCTGAACAAACATGTCTTAGATGAAGCAACATGGTAATCTTTAAATGCTATATCATTTCGAAAAAGAAAAAAAAAATATTTTTGGATAATCATTTAATAGAATTCTAACTCCTAAAGTTATCTAAACCTCCCTTTGATACCAACTATAAGGCCCCAGCCTTAAACCTTACTTAATCTTGAGTTATTACAAGATTACACGTTGAGGATCTTTTCGGGTTTAGAGTTTTAGAGAATTAGATCATAAAACTTGCATTACATTCCACATATAAACAAAGTGGTTACATAAAGATAGTATTCTTCATTCCCATCAATGGAAACACATTTAAAATAAAACATGGATTATTTCTTGACACATCCTTGACTCTATCATCTTATCATGTACCTTTCCCTTGACCTGTGAAAAACATTTCAAAAACTTGGGATGAGCGTAAAAACTCAGTATGGGTTATAAAAACATGGAAAGGAAACATGAGTTCATATATACATAAGAATGAAATCATACTTTACCCATAAAACATAGGCACTTTAACATACCTCATAAAAACATGAATAAATCATATAAATCATAATACGTAAAGGTAACTTGAGGCATTCATAACATTCTTACGTAGGGGGTAACCCTCTTGGTTACGTTTGGAATACCCATCACAGTATATTCCCTAAAATCTCTTCAGAGAAACCTTAACGTTTCACTCCTTCGCATTACCCAATGCATTGGAGAGCTATAACGGGCTCACCCGCCCTTAGTTTATCACGGAACCACCCGTCTTCATAATAATGCCCAAGAACCATAACATAATCATATCACATAAAACATGCATAAAGGAAACATAACATTTCCACATTTCAATCACGAGATATCAATACAACACATTGATATAATAAAAACATTATGAAAACCATTTTCAATACCAAAATAAAAGAAAAGTAAAACATGGTATTTATTTTTCTTTTAAAAAGAAGGTATGGCTTGTAGAGGAAGCCAAAACTCAAATAACGGTTACGACGGCGGAGAAGTCGTTGTCGCCGCATACGTACGACAAAAACATTCCCTTTTGTCGTTTAGTAAACGCTTCGTATAAAAAAGATTCCTTTTGAGTAAACGTAAAAGTCAAAGGGGTTTATACACCGTATAAAAGAAAGTTGTGTATAAAATAAAATATGCCTCAACGAAAGGAGATTGAGACGAAGTCCCATACCTCGTATCCGACATGACCCGACCGTTCTTTAAACTCCTGAATAATAAACTTGAGTTAATCTCTACTTGCTTATGAATCTTTTTCAAGTTCATTATTCCTTTTATACCATGTTATGAACATCATGTAATCATTTAAGTTAATAATGTTCATTTTGTCGGTATTTGGTTCTTAAGTCAAAAATTGACTTCTTATACTTACAAGTTGTTAATTTGGTCAAAGGTTCATTATATCCAGAATGGTATTCATTATGTAGATATCATATATGTCATATATATCCAGTACATACATTCATTTATAATATTACATCACATTTAGAGGTAAGAAATGAAATGCATCGTTCATGGAGACGGTAAGCCGTACGTACGCATGAACGCTACTTCCATTTCTATTTCATATTTTCTGGAATGGAATCATAATGATATAAAAGTATATTATAATTCCAGTATAACAACATATATAATATCATTAACTTTATCCTTTACACATCCCACATATGGTATTAACGAATCAAATCACTTTTAGGGGGCGGTAGTCCGCACTTCCTAAAATGAAGATATCGTGTTTTACCCATAATGGAAACCATAAAGGTATGCCCAAAATGAAAAAAACAGAAGCTTAAGGAAAACATAAACATATAATATATCATATATAAAAATAGTGACATCATAATGGCCACCTTTGAAGGTGTTAAATGAGTATTGAACAATCATCGTTTCGGGAGGCAGAATTTCGCCATCCACAGAAACCGTATGTTCTTTAACCATTTGATGTAGTTGTGTGAGAGTGTAGCTCAAATATATCTTATAACAACATCCTAGTATATTGAAGATACTGGTGTTGTTACAAAAGAAGTAAATAAAAAGAGTTTAGGGGGTCGGAGAAGCAAAATAAAACAAATGAACATGAGAGAATGAAATACCTTAAAAAGTGTAACTTCTTTTGGTTTGAGCCTAAAGGCTTCCTTTGAAAGGATTCTGCCCAAAGGGAATCCTCTAGGATGAGGAGAGGGATGTGGAGAGAGCAAATGGGCAGGGTTTGGCCGAGCCAATGGCTTGAAGAGTGTGTGAAATGAGGTAGAGGTGGGGGCCTTTTATAAGGGGAGAGGAGGGGCACTTTTGGAAAGTAAAGAAACATTACATTATTTGAAAATGTGTTTCGGTTTTAAAAGGTCCCACATTGATGGAATTCGTGGATAAGGTGATAAGGCATCGAAATCCATTCATCCAATTGGTTTTGGACATGTGTAGTTCATAGATTTTATTTTATCTTTCCATTTTATTTAAATCGTCAAATAATGATGTCATCGCTGCATCATTATTATGTCATAAATAATTAAATTTATTTAATGTCTAAAAATTATAAACAAATTACTATGATGTAGGAAATCTTTTTAGCTTTCCATTGAATATTTATAATCAAAATTTGGACTTGTATAACCCCACTTAAAAATTGTTTTCGCAAAACATATTATGTTTGTGTCATTTTCACTTTAACATTTAATAAAAAGTAATTTATGTTATTTCCCAACAAAAGTGGATACATGGGGTCCCCAAGTTAGGCCATGACTTGTCTTGGTCGGCCATGACACAACCAATGAGGTTGGGACATGTGTCTAGGTCATTTTATATTATTAAAGCATTATTTATACATTAAACTACCCTAATTACCACTAATCGCGATTAAGAACTTAATAAGTTACTATTCACCAAAAAATTATTTTAATCTCATTGAACCACATTTTACTTCTTAATGACAACCATGTATGTCGGATTTTCAAAATTCAATACACATTAGTGGTAAACTTTAATTTAACTGAAAAAAAACAGTTTGCTTGATTACCACTTAGTGGTTTCACTATTCATCAAAATTGAAGTTTTTCAGAAAATTACCAAAAATTCACTCTAAGCTATATTTGATATTACGAATTCAAAAATGAAGTCTATTTTACAAAATTCAAATCATATAAGTCACATTAATTAATTTAATAATTAATTCCCGCTGCCAGAGCAAATAGCGTGTTTTTACAAAACAATAAGTATCAAAAGATTGACACCAGTTTAAGTCTAATTTCAAATCGAAATTGATTCCAATGACCACCATTGGATAAAATGGTAAAAATATATTCTAATTTCACTTCAAAACCAATTCAAAACATAATCTAATCATATAAATAAATTAGATTAAAAAGTAGTTTTGATGTAAAATGCAGTATTTTTCACTATTCATTTAAAAATGAACATTGTCGGAAAATTACCAAAAATTCACACAAGGTAAATTTTGATGTCCCAATCATAAAGGATAATTTTATTTTGACAAACATAGTTTCTAAAATTGTCAAAATATAGATTCAAAAATGGTTTTCCATCAAAAGGCACTAAAACAATCCTTTAAGAATATTAGTGTATTCCATGCATAAGATTGTATTTATTTTCATTTTAAGCCTCTAAAACACTATCTTTATCATTAATAGACATAGATAAAAATATCTATTATTCATTACTTACTTGGGATGTTACATCCTTCCCCCCTTTAGAAAATTGCGTCCCCGCAATTTATTTACTTATCAAATAAATTGGGGTACTTATCCCTCATTGCATTTTCGGATTCCCATGTTGCCTCTTCAATCATGTGGTTTTTCCACAAAACCTTTACCTGCTTAATCACCTTATTCCGTAACACTTGCTCCCTGTGGTCAAGAATCTGGACCGGTTGTTCCTCATAAGATAGGTTTTCTTCCAGCTGAACTACCTCTGGACTCAAAACATGAGATGGATCTGGCATATACTTTCTCAACATCGAAACGTGAAAAACATTGTGTACCTGAGATAAACTCGGAGGTAAAGCCACTCGGTATGCAACTGATCCAACTCTCTCTAGAACTTCGTATGGTCCAATGAACCTTGGACTAAACTTTCCTTTCTTACCAAATCTCATCACACTTTTCCAAGGAGAATCCTTGAGAAAAACATGATCACCTACCTCGAAAGATAGATCCTTCCTCCGGTTATCCGCATAACTCTTCTGCCTGCTCTGAGCTGTTCTCATGTGTTTCTGAATCAGCTGAACTTTTTCTGCCATCTCTTCTACCAATTCTGGTCCCATCAACTTTCTTTCACCCACTTCATCCCAGAAAGCTGGAGTTCGACACCGCTTCCCATATAATGCCTGAAATGGTGCCATCTGTATACTGGAATGAAAACTGTTATTATATGAAAACTCAACCAAAGAAAGATGCTGGTCCCAACTCCCCTGATAATCCATAGAACAAGCTCGTAGCATATCCTCCAATGTCTGAATTGTTCGTTCTGACTGCCCATCTGATTGAGGATGAAAAGCTGTACTAAAATTTAATTCAGTACCCAACGACTTCTGAAGGCCTTTCCAAAAGTTAGAGGTAAACCTGGGATCACGATCTGATACAATGGAGAGGGGAACTCCATGTAACCTGACTATCTCTTTAAGATACAAACGGGAAAGTTGATCAAGAGAGAAAGTATCTCGTATAGCAAGGAAATGAGCAGATTTGGTCAAGCGATCAACAATAACCCAGATTGCATTATTACCTCGAGATGTCTTCGGTAATCCAACAACAAAGTCCATGGATATATTCTCCCATTTCCACTCTGGCACTGGTAAAGGCTGAAGCATCCCTTTCGGTAACTGCCGCTCAGCTTTAACCTGCTGACAAGTCAAACACTTCACAGTAAAATCAGCAATATCTCTTTTCATTCCATCCCACCAGTAATACTCCCGCAGATCTCTATACATCTTAGTACTGCCCGGATGAACTGAAAACGGAGAACTATGAGCTTCACATAACAACTCTCTCTTCAACTGTGAATCAGAAGGCACACACAATCTCTTCCCAAATCTCAAAACACAATCATTATCAATGTTGAATTCAGGCAACTTACCTTTCTGAACCAGCTCTACCCTTTTCTGCAACTCACTGTCTTGCTTCTGTGCTTGCTTGATTCTATCTGATAGAGAAGATCTCACTGATACCTGAAACAAAACAGAAGGACTTCCTGCACCAACAACTTCTATGCCAAATTTCATCAAATCGTTAACCAAATGATCACGTTCCAAACGCAACATTGTTAATGAAGCATTACTTTTTCGACTCAAAGCATCAGCCACTTTATTTGCTTTTCCCGGATGGTAATGAATTGTACAATCATAATCCTTGATTAATTCCAGCCATCTCCTTTGTCTCATGTTTAACTCTTTCTGAGTGAATATATACTTTAAACTTTTGTGATCGGTATAAATTTCACACTTTACTCCATACAAATGATGCCTCCAAATTTTTAAAGCAAAAACAACAGCAGCTAATTCCAAATCATGTGTAGGGTAATTTACCTCATGAGTTTTCAACTGTCGTGAAGCATAAGCAATTACCTGATCATTCTGCATTAGGACGCAACCAAGTCCTTTCAATGAAGCATCGCTGTATATAACAAAGTCACCATTCCTGGAAGGTAGTGCCAAAACTGGAGCATTCACCAATCTTCTTTTCAATTCCTGAAAACAATCATCACATTCTTTTGTCCAGATAAACTTAACACCCTTCCGAGTTAGCTTAGTCATTGGACTAGATAACCGTGAAAAATTTCTAACAAACCTTCGGTAATAGCCCGCCAAACCAAGGAAGCTACGAATCTCGGTTACATTTGTGGGTCTTGGCCATTCTTCCACAACTTTTGTTTTTGCAGGATCAACAGTTATTCCATCTTTAGAAACAATGTGACCAAGGAAAGCAATTTGTTGCAACCAAAACTCACACTTGCTGAATTTCCCATACAATTTCTTTTCTTTTAAGGTTTGCAAGATAACCCTTAAATGTTTTTCATGCTCCTCTTTACTTTTAGAAAACACCAAAATATCATCAATGAAAACAACCACAAACTTATCCAAGAACTCATGGAAAATTCTATTCATTAAGTCCATGAATACAGCAGGTGCATTGGTTAGCCCAAAAGGCATTACTACAAATTCATAATGGCCATATCTCGTACGGAAAGCGGTCTTCGGAATATCTGCCTCCTTTACCTTCAGCTGATGGTACCCCGATCTCAAGTCAATCTTTGAAAAAAACTGAGCTCCCTGGAGCTGATCAAACAAATCATCGATATGAGGCAAAGGATATTTGTTCTTAACAGTGATATTATTCAAGGCTCTATAATCAATGCAAAGTCTCATAGAACCATCTTTCTTTTTAACAAATAAAACAGGAGCACCCCATGGTGATGTGCTAGGTCTAATGAAACCTTTCTCTAATAAATCTTGCAATTGCTCCTTCAACTCTAAAAGTTCAATTTGTGCCATTCGATAAGGGGGTTTTGAAATTGGCTTAGCATCAGGAACTAAGTCAACAGTAAACTCAACTTCCCGATCTGGTATTATTCCAGGCAACTCATCAGGAAAAACATCAGGATACTCATTTACCACTGGCACATCATTAATCTGAACAGTTCCTTTATTTTCAACGACGTGTGCAAGGTAACATTCATTTCCATCTTTTACAAGTTTCTCGGCCTCTTCATATGTTATCAAAAGTAAGGGTTCATTCTTGTAAACAAACTGAAAGTCTTTCTGAAAAGAAACTTCTTTAGCTCTACAGTCAATCTTAGCATGGTAAATAGAGAGCCAATCCATACCCAGGATAACATCAAACTCTACTAGAGGTAGAACAATAAGGTTTGCAAGTAGGTTCTTTCCACAGATAAGGATAGGAAGATTCTTATAAATTCTTTTTGCCTCGACACTTCCCCCAGGTGTTTTTACCAAAAGTTCAGGAGTCATTTCTTGAGATGGTATTCCCATTTTACTAGAAAATGTCTCAGAGATGAAAGAATGTGTAGACCCCGAATCAAACAACACACTGGCATAGTCTGAAAAAACAAACAAAGTACCTGATACGACTTCATTTGATGGCCCGACATCCGCTGAAGTAGTTGCAAAGGATTTCACCACCCCTTTCTGCTTGTAGTCTAACTGCTTCCCATCACTCAAGCTCCTTGTCGGACACTCGTTTGCATAGTGACCCATCTCATTGCACTTAAAACATTTCACTAACTGTAAATCAAATTTGTTTTTACCTTCACCTTGATCCTTTTCAGTGCAATCACGAGCCTTATGTCCCATCTTACCACATCGGTAGCACTTCCCAGAATTCAGAAGACATTCCCCAGCATGCCTTTTGCCACATTTATCACAAACTGGAAACTTAGTTCTCTTACCATCAGACTTCTTTGAAGAATTCTTACCTTTCTCCTGCCACCTCGGTCTCTTCTTCTGCTGGTTGTTATAGAACATTTGGTCATCGGCAAACTCCATTTCCACCTTCTCAGCACATCGAACAAGCTTTTCATAACTTTTAAACTCTCGAGAAGCTAATGCCCTTCGATACTTTGGCTTTAATCCTGAGTAAAAACGATTGATTTTACTATCAAGGTCCCGGATAAAATTGGGAGCATACCTTGCCAATCGAGTGAACCTTTCTTCATAGGCAGCCACTGAGTCTTCCTCTTGCCTCAATTCCAAGAATTGCTTTTCCATCCTAAGTCGAACAGCCTTAGGAAAATACTTCTCAAGAAACATACCTTTGAAATCATCCCAGTCAAGAGCATCAATCTCATCGGCTTCCCTGATATTTTTAACCATAGACCACCACTGATCTGCTTCACCCTCCAAACGGTAAATAGCAAGACTAAACTTTTGATTGTCTGAACACCCCATGACATCAAAAATCTTCTCCAGTGCTTTAATCCACCCTTCAGCTTGCACAGGGTCAGATGATCCTCTGAATGATGGTGGATGTTGCCTCATGAAATGTTCCACCACTGACATGTTCCTCTGCGGCTGATCTGGCTGATCTCGTGCATGGATACCACCACCATTTATCGCCTGAGTCAACTGCGCCATTACTGCAACAAACTGTTCAGTTCCAATTCCGACCATTTCTGGATGCTGATTCGGAAGGTTATTTCCTTCTGTATGCCTTCCTAGCACTGCTTCCCTGTTTCCTCTGCGGAAAACCATTCTGAACAAACATGTCTTAGATGAAGCAACATGGTAATCTTTAAATGCTATATCATTTCGAAAAAGAAAAAAAAATATTTTTGGATAATCATTTAATAGAATTCTAACTCCTAAAGTTATCTAAACCTCCCTTTGATACCAACTATAAGGCCCCAGCCTTAAACCTTACTTAATCTTGAGTTATTACAAGATTACACGTTGAGGATCTTTTCGGGTTTAGAGTTTTAGAGAATTAGATCATAAAACTTGCATTACATTCCACATATAAACAAAGTGGTTACATAAAGATAGTATTCTTCATTCCCATCAATGGAAACACATTTAAAATAAAACATGGATTATTTCTTGACACATCCTTGACTCTATCATCTTATCATGTACCTTTCCCTTGACCTGTGAAAAACATTTCAAAAACTTGGGATGAGCGTAAAAACTCAGTATGGGTTATAAAAACATGGAAAGAAAACATGAGTTCATATATACATAAGAATGAAATCATACTTTACCCATAAAACATAGGCACTTTAACATACCTCATAAAAACATGAATAAATCATATAAATCATAATACGTAAAGGTAACTTGAGGCATTAATAACATTCTTACGTAGGGGGTAACCCTCTTGGTTACGTTTGGAATACCCATCACAGTATATTCCCTAAAATCGCTTCAGAGAAACCTTAACGTTTCACTCCTTCGCGTTACCCAATGCATTGGAGAGCTATAACGGGCTCACCCGCCCTTAGTTTATCACGGAACCACCCGTCTTCATAATAATGCCCAAGAACCATAACATAATCATATCACATAAAACATGCATAAAGGAAACATAACATTTCCACATTTCAATCACGAGATATCAATACAACACATTGATATAATAAAAACATTATGAAAACCATTTTCAATACCAAAATAAAAGAAAAGTAAAACATGGTATTTATTTTTCTTTTAAAAAGAAGGTATGGCTTGTAGAGGAAGCCAAAACTCAAATAACGGTTACGACGGCGGAGAAGTCGTTGTCGCCGCATACGTACGACAAAAACATTCCCTTTTGTCATTTAGTAAACGCTTCGTATAAAAAAGATTCCTTTTGAGTAAACGTAAAAGTCAAAGGGGTTTATACACCGTATAAAAGAAAGTTGTGTATAAAATAAAATATGCCTCAACGAAAGGAGATTGAGACGAAGTCCCATACCTCGTATCCGACTTGACCCGACCGTTCTTTAAACTCCTGAATAATAAACTTGAGTTAATCTCTACTTGCTTATGAATCTTTTTCAAGTTCATTATTCCTTTTATACCATGTTATGAACATCATGTAATCATTTAAGTTAATAATGTTCATTTTGTCGGTATTTGGTTCTTAAGTCAAAAATTGACTTCTTATACTTACAAGTTGTTAATTTGGTCAAAGGTTCATTATATCCAGAATGGTATTCATTATGTAGATATCATATATGTCATATATATCCAGTACATACATTCATTTATAATATTACATCACATTTAGAGGTAAGAAATGAAATGCATCGTTCATGGAGACGGTAAGCCGTACGTACGCATGAACGCTACTTCCATTTCTATTTCATATTTTCTGGAATGGAATCATAATGATATAAAAGTATATTATAATTCCAGTATAACAACATATATAATATCATTAACTTTATCCTTTACACATCCCACATATGGTATTAACGAATCAAATCACTTTTAGGGGGCGGTAGTCCGCACTTCCTAAAATGAAGATATCGTGTTTTACCCATAATGGAAACCATAAAGGTATGCCCAAAATGAAAAAAACAGAAGCTTAAGGAAAACATAAACATATAATATATCATATATAAAAATAGTGACATCATAATGGCCACCTTTGAAGGTGTTAAATGAGTATTGAACAATCATCGTTTCGGGAGGCAGAATTTCGCCATCCACGGAAACCGTATGTTCTTTAACCATTTGATGTAGTTGTGTGAGAGTGTAGCTCAAATATATCTTATAACAACATCCTAGTATATTGAAGATACTGGTGTTGTTACAAAAGAAGTAAATAAAAAGAGTTTAGGGGGTCGGAGAAGCAAAATAAAACAAATGAACATGAGAGAATGAAATACCTTAAAAAGTGTAACTTCTTTTGGTTTGAGCCTAAAGGCTTCCTTTGAAAGGATTCTGCCCAAAGGGAATCCTCTAGGATGAGGAGAGGGATGTGGAGAGAGCAAATGGGCAGGGTTTGGCCGAGCCAATGGCTTGAAGAGTGTGTGAAATGAGGTAGAGGTGGGGGCCTTTTATAAGGGGAGAGGAGGGGCACTTTTGGAAAGTAAAGAAACATTACATTATTTGAAAATGTGTTTCGGTTTTAAAAGGTCCCACATTGATGGAATTCGTGGATAAGGTGATAAGGCATCGAAATCCATTCATCCAATTGGTTTTGGACATGTTTAGTTCATAGATTTTATTTTATCTTTCCATTTTATTTAAATCGTCAAATAATGATGTCATCGCTGCATCATTATTATGTCATAAATAATTAAATTTATTTAATGTCTAAAAATTATAAACAAATTACTATGATGTAGGAAATCTTTTTAGCTTTCCATTGAATATTTATAATCAAAATTTGGACTTGTATAACCCCACTTAAAAATTGTTTTCGCAAAACATATTATGTTTGTGTCATTTTCACTTTAACATTTAATAAAAAGTAATTTATGTTATTTCCCAACAAAAGTGGATACATGGGGTCCCCAAGTTAGGCCATGACTTGTCTTGGTCGGCCATGACACAACCAATGAGGTTGGGACATGTGTCTAGGTCATTTTATATTATTAAAGCATTATTTATACATTAAACTACCCTAATTACCACTAATCGCGATTAAGAACTTAATAAGTTACTATTCACCAAAAAATTATTTTAATCTCATTGAACCACATTTTACTTCTTAATGACAACCATGTATGTCGGATTTTCAAAATTCAATACACATTAGTGGTAAACTTTAATTTAACTGAAAAAAAACAGTTTGCTTGATTACCACTTAGTGGTTTCACTATTCATCAAAATTGAAGTTTTTCAGAAAATTACCAAAAATTCACTCTAAGCTATATTTGATATTACGAATTCAAAAATGAAGTCTATTTTACAAAATTCAAATCATATAAGTCACATTAATTAATTTAATAATTAATTCCCGCTGCCAGAGCAAATAGCGTGTTTTTACAAAACAATAAGTATCAAAAGATTGACACCAGTTTAAGTCTAATTTCAAATCGAAATTGATTCCAATGACCACCATTGGATAAAATGGTAAAAATATATTCTAATTTCACTTCAAAACCAATTCAAAACATAATCTAATCATATAAATAAATTAGATTAAAAAGTAGTTTTGATGTAAAATGCAGTATTTTTCACTATTCATTTAAAAATGAACATTGTCGGAAAATTACCAAAAATTCACACAAGGTAAATTTTGATGTCCCAATCATAAAGGATAATTTTATTTTGACAAACATAGTTTCTAAAATTTTCAAAATATAGATTCAAAAATGGTTTTCCATCAAAAGGCACTAAAACAATCCTTTAAGAATATTAGTGTATTCCATGCATAAGATTGTATTTATTTTCATTTTAAGCCTCTAAAACACTATCTTTATCATTAATAGACATAGATAAAAATATCTATTATTCATTACTTACTTGGGATGTTACACGAATAGCTGGATGCGGGGAGTGGAGGCGAATCTTGGCGGAGGCCTGGTGGCAAGAAGGCAGGGTGATACGAACACGCAGTGGGTGGACGGGGGAAGAGGAGGAGAGGGTTGTGCACTGCGGGCTACAGCAGGTGCGCAAGGAGAAGCCGGGTCACTCCTTGCAGAGGGCTGGTGTGGGACTCACAGTGGAGGAGCGCTAAGCGATGTGGAGAGATGTGGGTGGATCTGGCAGAGGGCTCGAGCGAGTAGTAGCATGAGGGCAGAGGCACACCAGGCTGGGGGTCTGCATGTGGGTGAACGCTGGACAGGGAAGCGATAGCAGGGGCCGGCCGCAGAGTGGTGCAGCGGAGAGCTGCACATGCGGTCAGCTGTAGAAGCAAATGCGGCTAGAAAACCGGACTTGTAGGGGGGTGCTGTGTAGGAATTGGAGAAGTGGGGTGCTGCAGGTGCGGCGGAAGCTGGGTAGTGCGTTGTAGTAGGCGAGGTCGATGGTCAGAAGGGATGGGCGTCGCTGCAGAAAGAGGGTGGAGGCCAAGATGAGGGGCTACCGGCTTGCTGGTAGGTGGAGAGGGAGCACTGGGGGTTAGGTCGCGCAAAGAACAAGGTGCACCAGGGGGTTACAATGTAGAAGAGGGTAGCAAGCATGTGGAAACAAAATAAAAATAATAAATGAGAAGATATTAAAAAAAGGATAGAATAAAATAAAAAAAGTAAAGTAAATGTAAAATAATATATAAATAATAATAATAATAATAATAATCCAATAATAATAATAATAATAATTTTATTAATTATTGTTATTATTATTATCATACATTTTTTAAAATTCTTTTCAATTTAATTTTATCATTTAATTTTATCATTTATCTACAAAGGTGGATAACCACACACTCACTAGGTCCAAACACATGATCGGACCGAATGCGTGGTGACTGCACACCCACCTGGACCGAATGCGCAGTGACCGCTAGCTGTGTAGTGACTACGCACTGGTTCAAGACCCATTTAAAACATCAATGCTTCGAATAAAATTCAAACCTGGACCCAACATAACTATGCCCAAAGTCGCGGGATCGAGAAAAGAATAAAAACATGGGCATCCATGGTCAGGGTGTGACACGTATAGTTTGTTATGGATCACGTCAACTTATGGAAAATATAAATAATTACCATTCCCATGAACATGAAAATGAATCTATGATGCACACTCTTAGGAGTTGGAAGTACCCCATTTTTTAAGAATGTTTTACTTTGTATTTAGACCACAAAATCATGAGTTATATATATCCTGAATAATATTTGAATCTTTTCCAGTGGTGTTGGGTAGAATACCTAAAATCATTTCACTTTTACAGCACCTACACTATGGGGAAAGGATATGACATTGAAGATTTGTTTAGAAAGAAATATTCAACCCATGTAGTGAAAGAATCATTGGAAGCATATGATTATATGACTATCTTTTAATTGTAGCATATTAGAGCCTAGTAGGAAATGGATAATTTTTTAGTAGCTAGAATTTAGTTTTTATACACTCTTCTCAAGTTGGTTTTTTAGGATCAAAATATTGATGATGATTTCTGTAGCTTTAGAAACTCCCTTTATGGTGGGGAGACAGTTTCACAATGTCCATTATCCAAATAGGGTGTTCTATGTTATTGGATTCACTTTGTTGTTCCATTATTGAAAATGAAATATATAATGTAGTATTGTCATATTTCTTAGTTGGACATGCACCTATAAACTACTAAGATGTGATATGATATGTGGTAGCACTTCAGGTGGCTAGGTATGAGGTGGGGCATTGGTGATTTTTCCCTTTATTATATGTTCGAAGAGGTTAAGGCTGAGAATTGGAATCCTTCAGCTTTACATTAGGCACATCATGTCCCTTCTTGGAAGTTAGATGAAATATTTACAGAAATTATGGATGAGATTCCTCATACCATTTGAAAAAATAATGAGATGTTGGTTTTGATTGAAAAGATGTCCATGTCTGCTCACTAAATACCAATTCATGATAGAACAAATGATGATGAGTTAGAAAATCTCTATGTAAATTAGATCGTCTATATTTACAGATTTCCATCTTCTATAGTTATAGATATGGACACTTGATTCACTTCTCGCTTTTGGAGAAGCCTTTCAGTGGAAGTGGGATCTGAGGTCTACTTGGGAACAACTGATCACCTGCTATCAAATGTCCATATAGATAGATATATACATATTTTTGATGATATTATTCATCCATGTGTTATCAACATTGTGGTTCCTAGGATGATCACTTCAAACTGTTTGAGTTTTTATAATAACAAATACCAGTCTCTGATCAAAATAGAACCTTCTGAGGCCTTATATAAACAGCCATTTAAATCGTCATATTGTTTGTGAGATATTAGTGAATGTTCCATGGTAAGTCAATGGTTTGTACAAGATTTGGAAAAAAAATATAATTAAATTTTCAAGAATGATCACAACATAGATCCAAGATATGTCTTATATGGATCATCATCATAGAACATTGGAGTTCTTAGTTGGTGACTAGGTGCTCATGATTGTTTCACTCGGGTTGGGTCATCAACAGAAGGAGAGACAGGAGAAACTTGCACCAAATTTTTTGTGACTAGTCGATGTTGATGGGCGGGTCAAGAATGGTTCATAAAACATAGAACATCCACAATAGTTGATGTATCCATGTAGCACATCCACTATAGTTGATGTAATTACATAAAAAATTCTATGTATCACAGTTGAGAAAGTATTTATCTGATTGATCTTAAGTTTTGAGTGGGAGTGATCTGGAGATTAAAATAATTTCATGTTTGATAGAGAACCTAGCCATGATAGTTGATTAAGAGAACAAGTTACTCAATTGGATGATGATACCTTTCTTTTGTGATATATTATAGCACAGTTTTAATGATCATGAGATGTTGGAACATGAGGTATTATTTAGATATAAGTGGCCTCATATTTTTTTCATTGATGCTTCTTCATTATCCTTTTGGGGAAATAATGTATTAATGGTTGAGAGGTTATGACATCACATTACTGATTGGATAGGTACATATTTTCCCTTATCATGGTGTTTCCCTTCCATTTATTTTGTAGGGTTGAGAATGAATTATACAGATCCATATAATGTTTATCATAGATAAATTTTGGCCTTTCAACTTTAATAATCATTTTCTATAGTATTTAGTGGAGTTACATGCTGTATAACAGGGTTACACATCATTTGATGTTCTCTAAGTGGATATTGTGACATGGGTCACGTTGTGATAGGATTCATAACATGAAAGGTTACATGATGTGATGTGCCTTCACACATTATCATCCATTTAATGAATGATTTTTCATTTAATGTAAAATGATTTTCATATGTTATGAATCATAATTATTTCACAATGTGTAATGGTATTACACATCGTGTAATACCCCAACTATAGTTTTAAACAAGTAGATCAAAAAATCTACTCCTATTGAACACTCTCAAAATTCTTATCCCGTGACCCAACGCCTTCCACAATAAATCATAGAGAATCCAAATGCTTCCAAATCCATTTGTAAGGAAATATTTCCCCTTTTTAATTGAATTGTGATTCCCAGGTAAGTATTCTCTCCATTATTCATCTATCTCTCTTCTTATCATCCTTTCTTTATTCAATATATCATTAAGACATTGATAGATATATGATTCATGCTATTGGTTCTCAATTCTATGTAGAGATTCGAGGACTTCTAAAAATCATTATATTGGACATATTTTGTTGTGACTATTGAATTTTTGGGAAAAAGGTTCATGATTCAATCCCCCCTTTTCATATTATTTATCCATAAATTTCGTTATTTTCTTCAATGTTTTATTTATATTCATTTCACAATATTTCTTGAAATTGATTTCAAAAATCCAAATTCTAGTGAATTTAGAGATTTCAAAATTTTTTATCCTGGAAACTAGGAAAACTCCCCAATTCCATTTAATTAGCGAGAGTTGAAAAATTTTGTGCACATAAATTGGTTAATTTAAATTATATATTTTTTATAAGAAATTTAAATTAATTTGTGTAATTTAATTATGGATATGGATTGAGAAATTGATGGAAATCATTTTGAATTTATTTCAATCACGACAAAATGGATTAAAATATTTTGAAATAGAACTGATAGTTTTATTTTATTGAAAAGGCATGTTATTTTTATGAAAACATTATTTGGTTTTAAAAATGGTAAATTAGAATTTTAAATGAAGTCAAGGAATTTGATTTTATTTTAAGAATCCTTAGAAAAAATTACTCATAAATGATTGTGTATGTGTACACACAAGACTTTGGTATTTTCTGAGTTATTTTAATAGAATATATGTTTGGAAAACATTCTAAAACCTAAATTTTGGTGGTCACAAAATAGATGGGATGGTAACGAGTCTCTTTTTTCCAGATTTAGAGGGACATGTGTATGCACATATTTTTGTGATCACATAATGAATGTCAATCCCTATAGCCTTGAACTTTCGTAACTATTTGGAATATTTCTTGTTTCTCTCTTGTTTTATATTTGAGATATAAATATATGACAATTTTGTTAAACAAAATTACAAGACTTATGACTTTTTAAAAACAATTTAGTATAATTGTTTTTTCTAAACCATTTTTTAGAAATATTCGATAACATATAAATCCATTTCTTAATTTAATTTTCTATCTTTCAAATTATATAACATGAATTTTTTAAATAATAATTAAAATACCAAAATTTTTATTTTAAAATTGAAATCATTCCATTTAATAATCTATTATTTGAAAGTGATATAGAATTATTGGTGATACCATACTAGGATTTTTAACTCACAGCCTAATTTTTCATTCAGGTGTCTGTAGATTATCAAATTCTAGGTTCGATAAAGGGGAATATATCTCATAGAGGTGGATCCATCTATTGAAACTTAGTTTTGATGAGTTGATTCCTTAGGGACATGGGGTGTTTTACTCTATATTGGTCTTTTGGTTTTAACACTTTTGGATTAATCTCTTATTTTACTTCTCTTATATTACACAATGTGGAATTTTTTACGAACATTACCTTGTTTCATTGTATATCCATATTATTTGTTGCAAATTAATTCCAAAACTTAGTTAGTATGATTTAATGTGCAAATTTGTCAACCCTTGGGGATCAAGAAAGCCATTCAAGATATGTTTGGGTTGGCATGGTTATTGGGTTACCAGGGTACCTAGGATAGTTTTTGATAACATCACAACCATTCACATATCATTCCGGTATATATATTTTACCCCTATAATTTATATCCTATATTAAATTATTTTACACTATATTTTATATCATAAATAAATATATTTCTACAATGTAATTATTTCTTATTCACTCAAGATTGATTATTCTTATTCTAAATTTTTTCCCTTATTAACATGAGTACCCTATATTTAATTAAAAAAAATTATTAAAATTATTATAAAACTTATTCAGTTAGTTGGGTTATTTCATTACTACGATTGGCCCACATTATATTCCAGATTATATACATATTATGAATTGTTGGGTGGGCCCAGAATTATAATTCCCCAAAATGAATTGTTTGATAATATTTACCTCATGACATAATGTGTAATATTTGATAAAAATATTATAGTTTTTTTAAATTATTATTTTATGATTATGCACATACATTATTCATGAATATGATTCATGAATTTTTTACAATAATTTTGTGTATTGGACCACTATGAAAAACTATTTCATTTTAATGCATAACCACATCACAACCCCTATCAATTGTTCCATAATTATGTTGATGATGATCATATTATCAGGATATGTTGATAATGATTATGTTCACCAACAATAAATTGTTTAATTTCTCTTATTTATTACACTACAAGGTGTTTACCTCACCCCATTATTTATTGTGCATCCTTATGTGACTATGGGTACTAGAGAAAACATGAGATATTTATAGGGATTAAAAATAATTTCAATTAGTGAATATGTTTTATTATGTTCAATGGATGTCTGATCCAAATTTTTCCAAGAGAGAATAAATATTGAAACCCATATATATATATATTATTGTTTTTAGTTAAAATGATTTAATAGTCATGTAGGATAATATTGGTTTTCTATAGTTTTTACAGAAGTATGGTTAAGATAATTTTGGAATTATTATTAGAAAACATTATAGAAAACAATAAGTATAAGTCCTTGTATAGTTAAAATACAATAGGTGAATTGTTTTAGAAATAATGATAAACATATAAATCATATATGATATTCCTTAAATACTAATTATGTAACTGAATACATTATTTATTTATTATCTCTTGACATGACAATTTCTTTAGAAATAATTATTTTAGTAATCTTATGGATAATGTTGAATCTAGACTATAAAATCTTGTAAGGGATAATTAAATAGTTTCTTGACTGATATCCCCAATGCCATTGGAGGTGGATTTCATAAATTTATTGCAATGTATACCCAATTTTCTCCTGCTATGTATAAATAAATTAACCATGTGGAATGTCTTACACTACCTAAACATATATAGTACCCATTGGGTCGATTATGTGGAAATGAAAACCATCATTTAGTGGATCATGTGATCCACCTTTCATGGAACATTGGTGTATCTGAATGTGTAATATCATTTATTTTCTTCAATTTTCTGAGAAGAATAAGGAGAGTTTATCCATCTATTGTTTTGATAGAGAAGCTTATTTTCTGTGGTAATTTATAAATAAAAAAACAGAAAGATGAAACTGAAGAGATATAGTGATAAGAATATAATAACACATTTCTTATCATGTTTTTTCATCAAAATACTTGGATATAGAATTCATTAATTCAATGAAAAAGAAAGGAGATTCATTCATGACATATGTTGGATAATTCACAAGTATTTCAAGATAATCTTCTGGATTTGTTATCAATAATGATTGAAAAATCAAAAGATTGTTTAGAAGTTTGTAATCCCACTAAAATGAACTATCTATTTGAAACATTACGTGTTTTGAAGAAGTATTTCAATGTTATTTAAATATATATATTTATATTGGATAATGGTATCACAAATATGAGTGTATGATGATATGAATGGAGATTAAATATAGTTTGTAAAATGATAATGGATGACATTGTATCCAACCACCAATATATCAAACATATAGGAAGAATAATCCGGAAACTTAGATCACAAGTATGGGGAAATGATTCTATTATGGGAGAGAATTCCAAAAACTCATAGTAATATCAATGAGGCCATATGAATTTAGATAAATGATCGATTAATGTAAGGACTCTCCAAATTTACCACACATTGTTCAATTTTTCATAGTAGGGAGTAATGTAAATATGAATTTAGTTCACTATACAGTGGGTCCATGAGTTTAATCACCATTATCTACAACACAAATCCCAAAGATAAATGGAGATATTATTCTATCACTATTGTTGATGTGGAGTGTGAATATGATGCCATACATGGTACACCTTCTACAAACTCATGAATGAAATTTTTTATCATATTATAGTTTTTGTTATTCATTTATATAATACATGTTTTCTATAACGTTAGAATTGAATCCTTGATACCATGATTTATAGATATGTTTATAAACACCTAATGGTTCCATCATTTAAAACTATGTAGTGGGCTCATCTCCCATTAGTTTTTGTGTGAAAATTATTCTATTGAATCTCATAGTCCTTTATTAGTTGAATTAGAAGCTATATCGAGCATGGGTTAGCTCATGTAATCTATAAAAAACATAATCTATTAGCAAATAGAAACATATGATTATATTTTGAGTCATACTATGATCCTCTAAAATTTAAGGAAGATCATGATTATCCTTTTGAAAATCCATCAACGGTGTGGGTGTTGATACCCTATGTAGAAGAAAAAAACCCATTTTGTTTAGTCAAATGATGTTCTCAACCTTGAAGATATTAAAATTATTATGGAATACACTCATATAATCCTAAATAGATAATCAAACATCCACCATATTATGAGGTCTAGTTCTCAATAGAATATCTACATGGAGCCACAAAAATATCTCGATTCCTATATAGGATGTCAATAATTGCAATATAGGAGGTGATGAATCATATTCTATAGAATTTGGATAAATTGTTTTTACTCCCATGTGAATAAAATCAGTGTGATCAAATTCTATTTTTCATGAATAATGATGGATCAACACAGCTATATATCAATTTTTTCGAGACAAAAAATTCACTATAATATACAATTATCCTCCATTAAATACTGATGAATTATTCGATAAACTAAATGGATCTTAGTACATCTCAAAGGTGGGACTTCATTTTGGGTATAATCAACTGATGGTAACGAATAAATATTTTAATAGAAATTTATTCATTAAAATGAATATGAACTCTTTTTTCATAGTGATTTCTATTGGACATACAAATTCCAGTATAATATTATAATATTTGATGAAAATTTTCTTTAGTTACTTTAATGATTTTGTTTGGAATTCAATATCCATTATATTTATATTTACTCCAATAGTAATGAGGAACCTAAATAGAATGTATTGTAGGAATTGGAAATGTTAGGGAAGTAAAAAATATATGTTCGGTTTATCATGTTTGACATTTGGATACAAAGAGCTAACATAGAATGTTTTGTAGAAATTTATCATGATCTTATTTCCCAATTACTACGTTATAATAGAATAGGGTTATGTATGAATGGCCAAAAGAATATGAGTAATGATTTAAAAAGCTCAAAAAAATGGTAATCAATTTGAATAAACTCAAAATGAAAAAAAATATAGTTTTGTGATATTTAATGATTCGTTGAAGATTGGAATGGTTTTGTTACTCATTCATAATGAAAAAATGATAGAAAATTCTACATGATAATTAAAAATCCATGTTCAAAACAACTTGACATATGATATGGATTTCACATCTATGATACTTTAATTGAAATTACAACAACACTACCTCTTAGGTTAGGAGTATTACATATAAACAAATCAAAAGAGTCTACAATATATATTAACATAGACGGTGTTAGAAATGAATCAAAGAAGATATATAATGATAATCAAGGACTGCAATTTCCATATTCACTACCATCTGGGAAAGGAGAACAAGAAATCTTCTACTTATAGAAAAAAAATTACTTGATACTCTATTCATGATGTTGTTTGATAATGTCTCCATCACCATGGATATATAATATAAGGATATATAAATCAGAAACTAAGGGAATACATCTGACTTTGACCAAATAATTTCTAAACAACATATAAAAGAAATAACCAAGGAGGTTGAAAGGGAACTTTTAGAGATTCAAAATAAGGTGATAGAATTAAATGATGGTATGGTACTTGACTTCCACATCTATGATGATGGTCTGTTTCAGTTTGTAACTAAGATTTTGCACCTTCATTACCTAAGATAACAGAGAATGTTTGGTATAATTTTAAATCATACCTTTATCTGTCCATAATTTATGTTTCAAAATGTATCGTGAGCCTTGAGATCACAAATGAATAAATGACATGAAGAATTATATTGTTGATTATAAATCATGGTTATTGGTATGTTATGAAGTTAAGGTAGGGTGATATAATTACAAAGGGACAATGATATAATTTACAATACCTCTATGAGAATGGTTAAATGTCACTATAGACATTGTCACTGGTCTCTTGATGATAAGAAATGAAAAAATATTATATTTTTAGTGGTAGATCAACTCCCCATGACTAACCACTTCATCACTATTTGGGAATAATTCGCAGTTGAACAACATTCAATGATATATTTGATGGAATTGGTGATGTATCATGGGGTACCACAATCAATCATTTAAAATCATGATGCAGGGTTCACGTTAAAATTCTGATGAAATCTCCAACATTTATTAAGTAATGAAGTAAATTTCATTATGGTTTATCACCACCTAAATAATATACAATGTAAATGTACTATATAGAATGATGATAATATTTTAAGAGCCTAATATATTTAATTAAAAGGTTCTTGGGATCAAAATTTCATGTTAGTTGAGATTATATATAACAACAGCTTTAACTCATGTATTTAATAGGCTCAATATGAAGCTATTCATGGAAAGTGATACATAACTCCTACATCTTGGAATGTTGTTGGTTAAAAAGATACATTGATATTATGTTTTAAAAGATATGATGGATAAGGTTAATTCGATCAAAAAATAATAATAAAGTGATGCATATATATTAAAAGAGTTATGTTATGAACCATCAGAGGGACATGCAATTTGAAGTTGTAGATAATTTTTTCTATTAAATATCACCATGGAAGAGGGTCATGTGGTTTGGATGAAATGAAGCCTTTTCATTGTGTACATTTCTTCCATTTAGATAATTGTTCACAGAGGATCAGTATACAACCATCATACACATCCAAAAATTATGGATCATGTTCATGATGTGTTCAACATATCTCTTCTGATGATGTACGTACCTGGTTTATCCCATTTAATGAATTTGTAGTTGGTGCAATGACTAAATTACCTCTCGTATGAGGAGTTTCTTGTGAAGATATTTGACCACAGGTTAAAATCCCTATGCAATAAGACATTTCAACATTTCAATGTGTTTCAGATGAAACATATTTTTAAAGAGGTGACATGTGGACTAGAGGAAAAATATAACAATAGTATCATAACCTATTCTCAACCAAGAATATGAGTTGAATTTGTGGGGATGAAATTCATAAATGGGGAGGAATTTTAAACCCCAAAGTTATTTTTTCCTTAAAATAAATTATTATTATATTATATGATATAGTATTATACACATAAAACACATATAGATACAAATAAAGTATTATTTAATTAGTGAAATTCATTATATTAGTCAATAAAAAAACTCATTAATATTAAAAAGATTATCATATAATATTAATAGAAAATGGAATAACTAAAATGTGAAAATATGGATTCCTGAATCTATAATAATCATTTCTTCCACAACAACTACTATAGAAATGAAACAAAATAATATTAAATAAACCAAAATCTTATAAAATGAAAATATATAACCACCATAGGAATGATTTTTATTATAGAGAGAAATATTGTTGTTTTGCTTATAAAATTTTATATGACCATTAAAATATTAATGTGACAATTATAATATTTACCCCACCATTGTAAATAGTAATCACACCATTGGGAATAATAACATGACAATTGAAAATTCATTTTTCCATAAAATTATAATATGTGATTGAAATAATTATTATCATGATTAAAATATGTAAATATAAATATTATTGTTCTAAAAATTTATTATAATGATTTAAAAACCCCAATGAAAATATTGAGATATTACTAAATAAAAATTTAATGTATTTCATAAAAACACTTTTTCATTTTTCCATATCTCTTTGTAACCAACAACATGAATTCTAATTCTAATCGATATTAAAGACATAAAAACATTATATTATATTTATATGTTATATATATATTATTAAAAATTCACTATTACACGTTTGAATTTTCATATGGTGATTTATTTTTTATTTTAATATAACAATACCTCTTTTTCCAGGTATAAATAACACTTCAACCTACCATCCCAAAACCACTCATCCATCACCTGAGAAGACAATATTTTTCCTTTAAAATCTCTCTTAATACCTTATAACCCTACGGGATTAAAATTAGTAATCAAAATATATTTATCAGGGATATATAGTATCGCATTAAAAAATCCACACCATGTAATGAGTATATTTTTTTAAACTATTATCCCACTTTCTTCTACTCTCTCTCTCATACAAATTTATTTAAAATAAAATCATAGAAGAACAAACTAAGAATATGGTGAAAATTAATATTAATTATGTTAACCTCCTTTTGAAATTATATTTTTTATGTGTTTATATTTTTTCCTCTTTTCATCATATTTGGAAAACATCTCATTAACAGCCATTTAACCACCATTGAGGTATTTTACAAATTCATTCATAACAAAAATATAATAGATATTATTAATATATTATAAATAATATATAATTTTAAAAAAATTATGTTTCTTGATTTTATTATACTAACTCATAAATTAAATTGAAAAAAAACTTAAAAATCAATGTTAAATTAGAAATTTTTAAAGAAAACAATATATCAAAAAGACTTCCCATTTACTAATGAAATTATAAAATATAATCAAATGATAATAATTGTAAAATTTTATAAAATATAAAAAAAATCACTTTGGTTTAAAAGTTTTATTGAACCTATTTTTATTATTTATGTGGAAGGAAATTGACAAAATTATGTGGGATTTATGGAAATGGGATTCTCAATTCGAATTCATTATATTTAAATTATACCATATTCACTTCAATTTCAGAATGGATATTCCTATAATTATTCATAAATAAAATTTAAACAGTACATTATCTTAATTATTATATATAAGTGTTACCACCTAGGTTGATAATACAAATATAATTGTATTCCAAAAATACTTTTATTTCCAAAACACTTAATTTTCTTCTCTTGATTTCATTATTATTAACTCATGAATGATTATGAATATAAAAAATTTATTTTCCCATATTATTTTTGAAATCCCATGTTTATAAATGAAATTAATAATTATCAAATACCTATTAATCCAATTTATTTTCCTACAGTATTTCAGGACAATGATTTTTATACTTTCCCTATGGCATGCATGATTTTGTAAATATTTTGATTTGATGAGCGGGATTTAAATTATATATCCTTCAAATTAATGGGGTAATTTTATATATCTCATGTGATAATCACTATTTTGTGTTATAATGTTGCTAGACTTTATTATATAATGATATTATGATTATTAACATATGTTATTCATAAACATAAATGTAGTTTTTCTCACCTCTATGGGTAGTATTTGACCAATATGACATGATGTTTCATATTTATACATTACCACATTTCAATCCATTTTTGAATATTTCCCATTTGATGTTGAATATTATCATATAAATATGATATTATGACGATGACTGTGATCACCCTTGTGATTTTGATTCATGACCATTATTCATCCTCTTAACGAGAATTTATCTCAGCCATTTCATTAATGTATTTACTCTGGGGACTAAATGTAATGAGGATAAAATTAGTGATTTATAGAGATAATGCAGATTAATTTATGTAGATGTTTATGTTTGGTAAACATCATGTTATTTAGGATCTTAATTTTTCCAATATAATAGACTTTTTGATCCTAAAATGCATATATATTATGGTTTTTCCTTAAAATGATTTAGTAGTGATTTAATAAAATGAATAGTTACTATAATCATAAAAATACAGTTGTGAGGATAATCACCATAATATTTTCATAAAAAAAATATTATTATATATATCCGAAGGGTATCATTGGAAATTGGAATGCATTTTTTATTATTATAGCAAAAGAAACATTATAATATAATGGTCAAAGCCCATAAAATTTTTTTAATAAAGGATACATATTTTTCAAGAATAATACCTATAATCTCATTAGATATAGAACATTAAAAAAGTAATTAGATATATATATATATATATGATCCCTCCCATCACATTTTAATCTAATTTTAATCATTCATGCCACTTAGAAAGGAAACATTCTCCCATCATGGATACTAAAGAAACCAATGATAAATAAATAGTTTGGATATTTACATATTTTTAATTATATTAATGAATAAATAATTTAGGTTTTAAAAAATAGGAAGGGATAATATAATTTAATTTATTAAATTGTGTCACTAATAAGTATAAGATCAGGTTTCTTTAAAAAGGGGGGATCATTATAAGGAACCATATAGATGATTAGGAATGATCTATTTATCATTAATCTTAATCATAGTTTAGAAATAATCCAAATTAATTAACAACATTTATATCCATATAAATGAAAAATAGCATATTTTGTTCAGTCTAAATTAAATCTAGATTTTGAATAATCATAACAATATGATTGAGAACGAGAGGACTGACCCAAAAGAATTTATTGATGTCAAGATTCCCCTTACCATAGATCCTTATTTAATTCCTCCCATTTATACCACATATATAATACAACTATATGTATTAGAAAATATATCTGTTAATGTGTCACCCTTGATCCATTATAATAATTTGATTTTATTTGTTATTCTCAATTGTTGAAGGTGAAATTGTTTTATTACATGTTTCATTAAAATATCCAATATTATTTTAATGACATTCAAATGATTCAAATATATTAATATATTATGGAAATTAATTAGTGAATCATAAAAATTGATATAATTATATATTTGTGTTTTATAAATATTTTATTCTAACCATTTTTATAAATGTGTGTGAGGTATTGTGTTTTAATTGTTTTCAGTAAATTTATAAAAAATTAAATTTATATCTACTAGATATTATTTTATTATTAGATCCAAATAAATAAATATGGAATAAAGTGATTTTATATTTGAAACTATATTTTAAAATTAGATGAATTTTCTCTTAATTGAAGAAGGATTATTTTATACGGTGGTCTTAAAGAGAGAAATTCAAACATGAAAGCCATATGACTAAAAATTGTTGAAATATCCATCATATTAATGAAATGTGTATATTAATTGATTAAACCTGCTAATATTTGATCAATGAATTTGAGAAGATAAATATTGGAAATTTATAAATAAAATAAGTTATGTCTTAAAGATGTTAAAATAATGAATCCATGAAATAACGAACATGGAAACAATTGAAGCTAGTGTTAAATATCTCATGGATTAAGTTTGAATAAATATTATGTATATATATAATAGTTTAACTAGTAATTTCTTATTAAATGCTCACAATCAACAATCTATATACTGTAAAGACTTTAGAATATATTTTGGGGTTCATTGAAGATGTTTTAAATATGTTCTGATGAAATTCAATGTGTTGAATGAATTATATAATTTTTTTTGTGAATTAAAAAATTTATAATCATCATAAGGATTCATTAAAACATCATAAGGTATATCCATTCATATGGTCAACCATGTGTTGAAGTACGAAAAATAATAATGGAAAAAATGGATGGTTTATCCTGAATCATTATTAGGTTTATTCCAGACATCATAATAATGGTTTCTATATTTTAGAAATATATTTTGTACTTTTTAAAGATAGTTTCTGGTCTCTATAAGGATATTTAAAAAAATTATATTTCATATCAGAACTCTTTATGGATTACAAAAACATCATATAGTTTGACTTGATTCTAGAAAATGTATGTGAAAAAACAGCACACAGTTAATTTTTTAATCAGTATAAGGATTCATTGGAGTTTTTATTATGAATATAAGATATAATATGGTACATTAGGTAACTTTATAAGGGTATCCAAACTATGATAAATTTTTTTGAGGTCTCTTAATGTTTATTGGGATCCTCATACGGTTCACTAAATAGTTCTTAATGTTGTGATGTTAAATGTTTTATAAGGTTAATCTATCATTATGAAATATTAGTAGACTAAAAAATTGATAATTGAAATATTTGGCACTAAGATATGTTATATTATTATACATTTTCTATAAATTTCATTAGATTGAAAATGTATCGATTTTTAAGAATGTATTATCAATTATTTCTTGGAGTAAATATTTTCATTAAGGAGAATATAAATCAAATGATACAAAATCGGTTTCTCAATATACTAATAATAAATATACATAACCGTGGTCATATTATATGTTGAATAATTGAGAGGCTTCATCAAAAAATAAAATATGTCACATCACGAAGGGTTTCATCATGAACATATTCTAGTATGGAAGAAATTTACAATAACTATAAATTTTGTAATGACATGAACTTTTTGAAAAATAATTAGTTCTTGAAAATGTATGTTATAATATTTTTTACTCAACAAAACAATATCCCTTTATTAATGAAGGGTGTATAGATTAAATGTGACTGTTTTTTTCTACTCTTATATGACCATTGGTCAATATGACTATTGAAAACTATACTCTTAATGAAATGATTACTGCTTATAAAAATAAATGATAATGGTTGTTATTATAGAAAGATGTTTGTATGGAATCATCATATAGACTCAGGCCATTATAATCTAATTTGTTGGCGCTTGTGAAAATGGTGGCATTGTTGGGGATCACTTTAAACCAAGCCTAATCTGAACTTTAACACATTAAGCTTTAATGAAATTGATCAAAGGAGAATTTGATTTTGATAGAAATCACTACTCAGGAAATATTGTTGGAGCCACCCCAAGATTCTATCACCATCCCACACCTTACTCTTATGTCCTTTTTGGGAGTTATAAGGGGTTTTTAATGAGGTCATACATTCTTTTTTAAATCCCTTGTTATAAATAAATTTTTTATTTCATCATTTTAATTTTGGAATAGTTTTTCTTAATAATGAATATAATTATTTTTGAAAAAATTAATAAATTGATTTTAATTTAAAAATAGAACATTTTAGGGATTTCTTATAAATAGATAATTATTATGGTAAAATAAACTATATATTTGAATTTCAAAGGAAAAATTTATCCTAAGGTGAATTTTTAACGTTTCCTAATAGGTTTTAGTTTAATTTATAATATTTTATGAATAGTGTTTGTTTTATTATTACAATTTCAGGAATAATGTTATCATGTATAGTAGAAAATATTTTATTATTAAATAACATTTTCTCTTAAATAAACTTAAATATTCACACATACATGGTTGTAATTGGGGAGAAAAATGTGGTTCAATAAGATCAAATTTTTTTTTGCTGAATAATAAAGTTTCCCTTGGAAATATCAATTTTTCCCTAATGATTGGTAATTTTAGGAATGGAGTTTTAACAACACCTAAGGATGTTTAAATTTGTTTTATTCATCTTAATGGCTAATGTGATATAAATATACCATAATAAATGTAAATAAATGTTTTATAAATTACTAGTCAATCATTATTATTTTATTTATTTAATTTAATTTAAAATATAATTAATTTTTATCAGATGGAGTTCTATTTTAAATTATAGATATAAAAAAATGGGTAGGGTGCATTTTTTGGATTTTTCTGAAACATTTGAATTTTTTGTGAATTATAAAAATACAGTTTTGATATTTCAATATGTTTAATGACATCATAACTATGTAAAAAAAATATAATCAGTAAAATAAGAAAACTATAGACACTAATCGATTAAAATAAAATATTATTTCATCAAAGTGTACAATACCATGGGAAAATACCATGGGTATGCACATGGTTTTTCAAATACCACTAATATGGCGTCCATTGAAATTAATAAAAAATATTCCCTTTCTTTTTCCAAAAATACCCACTCGTTACCTAATTTACATTCTCTAAAAAATCACTCTTAGTGTTGTTCTGATACTTATACCTCCCTTGGTGTCTTCCCAAGGTGTCCTCAAGCACCCAGGGTCCTGATCATAGAGTTTCTGAAGTTACTCATCAATGTAAGAGAATTATCTACTTAAGTTTTCCTTTAAGGTTATCTTTTATGTGGTATTTTTTTTTCAAATATACAAACAATGTTCTTATTTCTATTTTATTCTATACCTATACTATATTATGAACCTTGTAATAATTTTTGTCCCTTATCCCCTCTCTTTTGAATGTTTTATAAAATGGTGTTGCATATCCATTATGCTGCAGAATTTTCATCTCAAAATATCGTCCTTTTTCATGAGAAATTATCTTGTATTATTTACATGAATAGCAAAAAATATTTCATTTCTAGGTTTATTCATCATGAAATAAAAATTATATATTTTATTCTAAAATTTTAATACATAAAACCAACATTTCATTTTCTGTGGGTTATAAATTACATAATTATTATATTTTTAAGCACTCTTAAAACATTGTGATTTTGATATAAAACCCATTTAATTTATTATCATTCAGTTATTTATTTAATTTTTTATTATGATATATCTAGATCACATGAAAACAGTGAAACATTATGGGTGCAATCTAATAGTTCTCCAATGCATCGGGAAACGAAATTAATCTCTATAAATGACAAGATTCAAGATACCCTGGTGAACAACCATGGTAATTTTTATGACACCTTGGTGATGAAAAATGGTGATATACTTATGAATGTATAAATAAAATGTTTTATCCACATATTCTGGTTATGATTTATGTTATTATTATTATTATTATATGCCCATTTTTTCTTTTCTCATGACATTATGTATTTAATAATGTTCTTATTGATAACACAAGTAAACTATTTCCCTTGTTTTCCCTTACTAGGTCTTCTACTCACCCTCTCCTTTGATGTATATTCCCTTGTAATGAGATGCATTAATTTAACATATGATGTACCTAAAATGAATCCTTACAAGTGGTTTAGAATATGTTTTTTTTCATGTTATATTATCCTCATTTCTATGACACTAAATTTTAAAGATCCTCTATTTTTAAAATGAAATGAAATTTTATGTAATAAAATTGAGGGATTCCATAGTTGGTATCAAAGAATAATTTGATATTTGTGGATATTAGGACATTAAATCGTTAGGAATAAAACAATATAAATGTTTAAATATATGAATATTTGATTATATTTTGGTGAAATATTAGGTATGTGGTTTATGAACAAATAAATCCATGTTTGGATACAAAATGGTGGATGGGAATCTAGTAAAGATGATTATTGTGATAAAACTGGAAAACGCTGCTTTGAGCTAGACAGAAAAGGGAACTAGTGCAAGACAATAGGCCTTGTTTTGCTCCTACTTTGTCACTACCAAAGGATATGTTTGGTTAATAAAAAGATTTTTAAGAATCATTATGAAGGATTTATACGAAATAAAGTTGTTGATATTGAAAAACATGTTTATGTATAATATTTTATGATGTAAAAATATTTTAGAGTTATATTCTTCTTAGATGAAATTTATTTTTCCCTAAGGTTTTATTATTTTAGAAAATGGCGGAAAATAGGAGGAACCGTCCAAGTGGAGTCTGAAATAGACCATGCGTTGACAACATCATAATGGAGGATGGAATGGATGACTTTACAAGAATGATGAATCAAACGAATAAAGTTAAGGGAAATAACATGAATCATTCTAAGAGAGAAATTTCACCAAGAAGGTAACAATATTCCTTTGAGTACTTTATGTGTCAATGAGCACAAATTTTCAGTGTATCTATCACACCATTGATTGTGGAATAGAGGATAACCTCTTTAGAGAAGATCTATTCTCTAATTCATAGTTCTGAATAAGAGAATGTTGCCTTGGATATTTACCACTTAGTGGGAGAATCTTGTCAGTAGTGGGAACTGATTAAAATAATTTTTCCATGAGGGTTTATTGATGCTATGGAGTTGGAATATTTCAGGGGGGTATTCTTTATAATGTATTTCCCTAGTTTGATGATAACAAAAATAGTGAAGTAATTTCTCAAGAAAATGAAGAAGTAGAATGAATCTGTGGGAAGATACAAGATGAAATTCACATGGATTTCACATTACACCTCTATCATTCAAATGGATTATAATGGGAAGGTTTGTAAATTCTTCGGTGGACAAAAACCCCATCTACAGAATAATCCATCAAACCTGGACAATGGAAATTATGAAGAAATATAAGGAAGTGCTATAAAGGTTGAGCATTAGTTTGGTGAGACACAATGGTCCAAAAAGTAAAGTTAAATGATGAGATAAATATATTCATGCATTGGGAAGATATTTTACCAGGGAAGAGGTGGAATGCAATTGTAACTTCCCACGTGCAATAAATTTGGTAAGAATCATTCATCGATCTTCATACTAGAGAGATATTGTTGTAACAAATGTGGAAAAGAAGGCCATATTACTAAAAATTGTTGTAGTGAGATGAAGAATCATCTTCCCAACACTAACAAAAAATGGAAGATGGTTCAATCCCCACTTGAATTCCAATGATTCATGTGTATACAACATGTGCACTTTTCTAATCACAGTTACAATCCAAGGGTAGTAGCGGGGAATTAATATCATCCTTAGCATATGAAAAGGGAGAAAGGTCGTTCATTTTCTATAACAATGGAAGAAGTTGAAGCTCCAAATTATGTGGTGGATGATAATTTTTTTGTTCTCTAAATGTTATAAAGATCATTATTTGATTCTGGTTCAACACATACCTTTTTTTCATCCATGTGTGCAATGAATATTGAATCAATTTCTAAACCACTAATAGTGAAGTTATCAATCAAGACCCTTGTAGGTGTTATACAAGAATAAATAATATCTTAATTATCTAGTATTTACATTAATGATGAAAATATTATCACAAAATCATGTAGTAATTACCATGTTTGAAAATGACATTATACTATGGATGGAATGGATATAAAAGTTTAATGCTAATATAAAATGATGAATCAAGGAAACATTAGTAATATTGAGTGGAAACCTATAGTTATCATTCAAGGAGAGATATCTTAAAATGATCATTTTCTATAATAACCTCATATAGCCTTGTTTATTGAGTTGATTGGTGTAGAAAAAGATGGAAATGAGAGTATAATGATAGAAAATTTCAACATTTTTTAGGAATATATAGATGTATTTCCTAAGGAGTTACCTGGTCATCTCCAAAAAAGAGAGGTAGAGTTATTTATTAAACTCATGCATGGTTCCATGTCATTTTAAAAAACTGTATATCTAATGAAGAATGTGGAGTTGGATGAATTAAATAAGTAACTCCATGATCTTTTGGAGATGGATTTTTTTTGACAATGTGTGTCTCCCAGAGGAGATCATGTTCTTTTTTTAAAGGAAAAGGATGTATCAATGTAGGTATACATTGAATATAGAGAACTGAATGAGACCATAGAGAAGAAAAAATTCCATCTTTCAAGAATTGATGACTTATTTCACCAACATCTTTGTGTTCAGTCCTTCTGGAAGATTGATCGTTAGTCAGGTTATCATCAATTCAGGGTAGAGAAAGAGGATATACAAAAAACTACCTTTTGTTCATGATATAGAAATTATGAGTTTGTTGTTATTATACTCACATTGACTAATACACCTACTATTTTTAGGTATTTTATGAATAGAGTCTTTAAGGATTACCTTGATAACATTGTGGTAGTTTTTTTTGATGATATTATGAAATATATTAAATATCAGGGGGATCATGGAGATTATCTAATGACTAAATTATAGAATCTGATGAAGGAGAGGATATTTGGAATGTTTAGAATATGTCAATTTTAGTTACAATAGGTTTCATTCATTGGGAACATTATAACCTGTAATAGAATATCATTTGACCCTCCAAAGACAATTTTTGTAGAGGAATGGGCTCATCCTACAACAGTTACTGAGATTCTTAGTTTTCATGGATTAGTGAGATATTAATAGGAGTTTTGTAAAAAACATTTTATGAAATTTTAATCTATTATACATTTTTAATCAAAAAGGGTTTATGTTTATCTACATGAAGGAGTGTTAGGAATGCTTCCCAGAGCTAAATAATATATTGGTTACTGTACCCATGTTAATAATTCCATCATGAAGTAAAGGATTTTTTATTTTTATTGACTCATCTATGTAAGGGATTGGATGTGTTTAGATGAAAAATGATAAGTTTATCGAGTATGTATGTTGACATTTGATGACTCTAGAGATGATCAATCCAACCAGTGATCTGGAGCTGGTGGGGTTGTTTTGTCTTAAGATATGGAGGCACTATATTATGGGGAGATTTGTGATATATTAACAGACCATCAATGATTGAAGTATATTTTCACACGAAATTAATTGAACATTAGACATTGGAAATGGTTTGAACTTCTTAAATGATATTATTATTCAAATACTTTTCATCCTAGATGAGATAACAATGTTGCTGATGCATTGTGTATAAAATACCGCGTTGTGACGGAAATTATGAGGATTCAAAAATATAATTTGATCAATGAACTAGAAAAACTATACATGCGAATAAAAGTGAAGGGAACTCATAAACTCTATAATAAATTATTTCTCATCCTTCATTACTATAGAATATCAAGAAAGTTAAAAATATATAAATTTTAACATAATAAGTTGGAGGTTCTGAGAAATGGGGAGTATAATGACTTTGATATTGATCAATAAGTTGTTCTGAATTTCCATAAAAGACTATGTGTTCCATCTATTCCAAAAATGAAGAAGTAATTAATCGATGAATCACATAGCTCACCATTCTCTATACATCCTAAAATAATGAAAATTTATAGGGACCTTTGTGATCATTATTAGTGGGATAATATGAAAAGGGAGATTCTGGACTACAATACATGGTGTTTAGTATGTTAGAAAGTGAAGGAAAACTGAAAACCTCCTAAAGAGTTTTTACAACCACTACCCATTCTATCATTGAAGTGGGAATATATCAGTACATTCTTTGTCACTATTCATCAGATAATTTCTAAAAGAAACAATGTGATATGGGTTATAGTGGACAGTATCACCAAGGCTTCCCTTTTTATATTTTTTGGGATGATTTTCTTTCTTCACCAACTTCCTATGATTTATGTGAGGGAAGTGGTAAAAATACATGGGGTACCACTCTCCATATCATCACATTGTGAACCAAGGTTGACCTCCAAATGATGGTGATGTCTCCAACAGTATATGGATATCAAATTGAAATTTCGTATGACCATTCATCAATAATATGATAGTCAATCTAAAAGGATTATTCCTACACTCAAATACATGAAAAGAACATGATAAATTGAATTTCAAGGTGTATGAGATCAATATCTCTAATTAGTTGAGTTCTCTTACTACTGTACCTTCCACTCGAGCATTAAAATGGAAACCAATGAAGATCTATATGGAATGTGATGTTTAAATCTTACTTGTAGGTATGAAGATGGAGACTCATTGATTCATGGGTCTAATATTGAGAAATAGATGACCTAAAAGGTTCATGCAGTCCACAAACATATTGAGGCTTCTTAGAGTCCACATAAAATCTTAGGCAACATCCGTCAAATGGGACATGGGGATTGATGTTAGTTAAAAACTATTCATTTGAATTTCATTATGGAAGAGAGTCATTCATTATGGAAAGGTAGGGAAACTCATCCCCACGTACATTTGCCTCTATGAAGTCCTTGGTCTCATAGGATTTGTGGCCTATTATCTATAACATCCCCAAAATCTAGATCATTTTCATTATATATTCTACGTATCACTCTCGATGAGGTACATACCTGAAGCTACACATGTACTGAATCCTGATGTTGTGCAATTGGAACATAACATCTCTTATAAAGAGAATCTAGTGGAGGTCATGGATCATAGAAACGATTTTCTATGCAATAAGACTTCCCAAATTGGTAATGTATTGTGGAGGAACAAAAAATATTAAGAATCCACATGGGAACAAAAGGAGACTATGTGGAAGAATTACCCACACCATTTCTCTTCTGAGGGTATGAGTTGAAAATTCAGGGACAAAATTTATTAAGGGGGGATAATGTAATGAACCAAACATTATGAATAATAAATTTTATCAAGAACATATATGATATATTATTTTTTAGTCAACAAAAAATATCTCTTTATTAATAATTTGAGTATAATTGTAATGAAATGGTTGGGTTTTGACTATTATTTGATTGTTGGTCAATATGACCATTTGAAACTATACCCTAATCTTTAAGATTAGTGATCAGAAATTGAAATTATAGTGGTTGAGGATATTATTTGATAAAGAATAGTTGATGGCCTCATCTAGTAGACTCAGGCAATACAAATCTCATTTGATGGAGCTTGGGAAGGAGGTGGCATCATTGGGCATCGCTCTGGACCAATCCCAAGCAGAACTTCAACATGTTAATCATGAAAAGAATCGTTTATGGGGGAATTTCAGGTTGATAGAAATCACCAGTTGTAAAATATTTTTTGATCCACCCCAAGAATATATCACAATTTCACACCTTACTCTTCGGTCCTATGAGAGAATTATATGGGGTTATGTAACAATACCTTAGTTCCATTGTGTAATCCCTTGGTATAAATAAAATTGTTAATTAATAATTTTTTTTATAAGAATATATTTTCTTAGTAAAGAATTTTTTTAAATAAAAAAAATTATAAAATTAATTTAGAAGTTAAAATTTTATTTTTAGAGATTTATCATACATATAGTATAATTATGGTAGAATAAATAACATTTTTTAATATCAAATGTCGAAATTAACAAAAGGGATTTTTTAGAAGTTTTCTAAGAAGATTTAATTTTAGAAATTTTTTTATGAATATCATTTGTTTGATGAGTATAATTTTATGAATAGTCTTTTTATGAATACTAAAAAATATTTTTTTAATAATTAACATTTTATGTGAAATGATTTTAAAAAATTGGACATACATTGTGTAACCACTGTGAAAATGTGGTTTAATAAAAACAAAATAATTTTTTGGTGAACAGTTTATTGTTGCTTCAGAATAGTATTTTTACACTTATGAATGGTAGTTTTATCAGTATAATAGTAACATCACCTAAGAGAGTATAAATATATTTTAGTCTTCTTGATCGGTATTGTGATATAAATATATCATTGTATAGGCAAATAAATGTTTTAATAAATATTTGTCAAGTATTATTATTTTAATTATTTATTTTAATTTATATTGAAATTATTTTTTATAAAATGGAGTTCACTTTTTAATTCTACATGTCAATATATGGTTAGGGTGTATTTTTTGGATTTTTCTGAAATAGTTAACTTTTCTGTGAATAGTAAAAATACAGTTTTTTGTTTTCCTGAAGTTTAATGTAATCATAACTGTTTCATAATGATGCAATGAGTAAGATAATATTCATTTAGACTCTTATAGATTAAAATATAATATTATGTGTCCTATATGGCAAATAATATTGAAAAATATCATGGGCAATCCCATGGATTTTTAAATACCACTTATCTTGTGTCCTTTAAAATATATATAATATTCACTCAAATTTTCTACAATCAAAAAGACATTACATAATTTAAATTCATTAAGAAATAATTCTTCAAAAATATCTTCATTTTCTCTCTCCCTAGGAGTCCTCAATCCACCAATGTCTCGATCATAAAGTATTAGAATTTACTCTTCATTGTAATGAATTCTTCACTTCTCTTTTCCTTTCAACTTCTCTTTTATGTGGTACATCATTTAAATTTACATAAAATTTTTTTATATACAATTTATTCTATACCTATATTTCATTATGAGTCTTTTATGAATGGGTTACCCCTATCTGATCTCTTTTTAATGTTATCTAAAATGTTGTGGCATAGCCATTATGCTGCAGAATTTTCATCTCAAACTCTATCAGTTTTTTCTCACGAAATTCTAATATTTTATTTATGTGAATACCAAAACCTAAATCATTTCTAAGGGTATGCATCAAGACTTAATAATAAAATAATTTATTATTTAATTGACATTCATAAATGCATCATTCACTTTCAATGGGTTATAAATTACAGAATGATCTTGCTTTAAAGAACTTTTTAAAACATCACAATTTTGATATTAAACCCATTTATTTTACTCTAATTGGGATATTATTTTTATTATGATATATTTGGATCACATAAAAATAAAATCATAATAATGGTGCATCCTGATTGTTCTCCAATATACTGGGTAAGGAAATTAATCTCTAGGGATGACAAGTTTCATGATACATTGGTGAACAACCTCGGTAATTTTTATGAAAGAATGGGGATGAAACTTGGTGATATGATTATGAATGTCTAAATTAAATTTTGTAGACACATATTCAAGTTTTGTTTTATGTTATTTATATTATTATATGATTATTTTTTCATTTCTCATGCCTTTATGTATTTCATCAAGTTCTTATTGATATCACAAGTAAACTATTTTCTTTGTTTTCACTTACTAGGCCTTCTGCTCACCCTCTCATTTGATGTATGTCCCTAGGTTATGAGATGCTTGAATTAAACATCATATGAACCTATTATGAATCCATACAAGTTTATTTTAATAATATTTTATGTTTGTGTGTATTATGGACCATATTTCCATGACACTAAAAAATTTTATATCGTCTATTTGTAAAATATAATGAATAGTTAAATAATTAAAAAGAGTGATTCAAAAAATTTGTAGGGAAATTAAAAACGACAATATAATGAGATTCGTATATTTTTAATAAAATTTATTGAAATTTATATAAAATAAAATTCATACCAGATTGTATCATGTATTTTTGGTCATAATCTTTAATGGAACTGAAAACCATGGTTTTTACACATTCAAATTTTAGAAACAATATTCATGAGATAATTTTAATATAAAATAGAATTTTCAATTATGTAAATTGATGGGATCAATTGAAAGATGTTTTATTCTAATAATTACAAATTTATTAATGTCAAAAAGAGAAATCAAATGCATCTATGAATAATCTCCCTTGTTTCATGGAAAGAGAAGTCTTATGATACATCAAAATCAAATATGACAATTGAAATAGATAAAAAAAGAAAAAATTGGAAATACTATGTTTAATCATAAAATATGGATAATAATAAATTAATCCATAATACCCTAAAATATCACAATGTCATTTGGATAAATATTGAACATGGCCATTTCTTGTAAGGAAGTAAAGGATGCATGTGATTATAAGAGATAATACATAATGTTAATGTTTAATTAGATGGTAAGACATGTAAAATATCTATCCAGAAGCTTTTGGTATACCTTTAAATAAATAATGGATTTAATATAAATTACTACATTATAATCGTAAAGAATTATTACCATGTGGTGGTGTATAAATATTTCTAATGATGTTCTAATTCAAATGATTGTCAACTACATGATACAGTATAAACATCATCATTAATATCGGAATACACAATGGGATTATATATATCATGATAAGTGGTTATTATACTATGTGACATAATAATGATCCTAGGCTGATTCCTTTCAATCTATAACCATCTTTTTTATATTACATAATCATTAAACAAATCAAATAATCAATCACAATAACCATTGGGAATTTTCTAAGGGGTTTTACCTTACAAAAATAAATTATGTCATGTAATTTTTATTTCTTATTAAATTTAAATTATTCTTAGAGACATAAATTTAGAAGATAAAACATTAACTAGTCTTAGAGGTTAATTTAAAATTAAATAAATTAGAAAATAATATCAAAAATATAATCACTCCCCCATTGAAAAGATAACTAAACATGGTCCATTGATGTTTTACCAGAGCTATCCATGTTTTTCCTAAAATATCAATCCGGAACATTATATTTTAATATGCCTTATTAAGGTGAGAAAAATTTTCTTATGTTATTAAAATAAATATGGTTTTAGAAAAAAATCGATGTATATTAATTGAATGGAGTAAAATGATAAGAAATAAGATCTAAAATAGGAGAATATTACACCACTACAAAAAAGAAAAACACAGTGGAAACATTTTAGTGGAAAAAATTTATTATGATTCTTCTAATGAAACATGTTTTGGATGTAGTGGATTTGTTTTATAGGGATAACATAATCAATTATTGTAATTATTTAAAAATTACATAATATTTTAAAAATACCACTGATGATACATTCTAATAGATAATAGTTTAATTAAAGGACTTATATTTTTAATAATGATATTTAGAAAATGATGTTTAGGTTATTGATAAAATTGAGATGTTACAAGAAAAAAATATGAAAAAAATGTTGACTCTAAATAATAAATAATGTTTTTCTAAACAGAAAATAGAAAATTATATAAATATAAGTTATAGAGAATAATTTATAATAGGGATTATATTTTAAAAAATATGTGATAAAAGAATACATACTTTGGAAGGAATAATAAATATATAAATAATGTTTCAAGGATAACTAATTAGGGTTTTCTGATATAAGAATTATAAAACATTATAATTTTTAACAAGAAATAAATTTTTTTCTAGAATAATATATTATTATATTTAATAAGTAATAGGATGATATAAAAATATTATCTTAGAATGATAAGAGAATCCTCAAAAATGTTTATTCATCTAGATTTCAATTTGAGAAATTTAGATTGACATAATCCTATAACACTATTAAAAAGAAATATACTACCACAACTATTAATGATAATATAATTTTATTCAAGAATAATGAAAATAATGGAATTTAGTAACTATGATCGTCTATTTTAATTTACACCATAATCTCCCTGATAAAGGAAACCAATAACCCCATTGAATTCTAGTTTTAATAATGTTTGTTCATATACCAGTACTTGTTTCAATTCAATATATATATATATATATATCGATATTAATACTAAAAATTCTGCAACCATGTCAAGGGTAGATATTTGAATGAGTAAAAATAGAGTCTCCCTAAATGAATATTAATATCAGAGTAGTTCTTTTCAATAAACCATTAAGGTAAATCTATCCAGACTACAAACAAAACATAAAAAATTATCTGTTTATCATTGTCTGTTATACATAAGGATAGGGAAAATTTCATTGAATATTTTCAAAATATATCAATGTATAAAAATTAATATATTAATGTAAATAAGGGATAAATCATAAAATAATTCTAAAACACGTGATCATATTTCAAAAAAAATAGAGGAATGTTTTCACCTAAAATTGATATTGATTTCATTAAAATTTTATGTGAGTATTATAATAAATTTTTTTATATTTTTAAATTATTTTTTTTCAACCAAAATTAAAAGTAAAATTATAATTAGAAGATAAGACAACAATATAATTATAATAGATAGGGAAATGAAGGATAAACTTCTAGGGGTACCAAATATACGATGAAATTCTAACCAAGTCTTCTTAATAAGAATAATTAGAATTATCTAAATCTAATAAGTACTGAATAATTGTATAATGGAAGGAAAATTCACATCATGGGATATTTTAAATTGACCATAAAAATGAAGACATAAGTTATTAGTATAAAAAACATGAAAAATAAATCAAATATAATAATAATAGGATTGGTTTAACAAAATACATTTCGGATAATCAGTTTGAATGGTTTCCAATGAAAGAGAACATAGAGGATTCTAATATTTTTTATTGTAGGTTAAAAATCTATTGACATAAAATAATAAAATGGTTTTTGTGGATTATTTGATAAGAAAAGTAGTTGAATAACAATTGGAAATAATGAGTGACATCATCTTCTTTAAATAATACTATGAATTATGAGTGCACAAACAACATGAAATATTAACATATTTCTAAAGGGTTTCAAGCCATGTCCAAAAAATTTGAAAATTGCTAAATGTATGGGGAATGAATTAAAAAATAATGTTTATTGTTTTTTAATGTAATGAATCAAAATATATCTAAGAAGAAAAAATAATACAAAAAGGTACCATAGTTACCAAATTATAAAAATATTGTAATGCCATGGTAGAAGAAAACATGAAAAGTTCCCAATAAATAAGAAATAAATGTAAAATATTTTTTTGGACAAGATTCAATTCTCAAAATTTCTATTCCTACTAAAGAATTCATTTAAAACTTGCCTTAATCCCTTATATCTTTTGTATATGTTTTCATTAATGGGATTGAAGTTTTTAATTGAAAAAGGAGAACATGGCCAATGTTGTTATTTCTATATAATAGATATGTGGCATCCATTACTGGAATATTTATATATGATGAGTATTAAATAAATATTTGGTATTATAATAAATTATATGTTTCATAATGATGATATTATAGGATTATTCAATTTGGTGAGAAATAATATAAAGATAGTATACTTCTAAAGTTGAGTTATTTAATGAAGAACTTGAATCTAGACAATATAAATTGGAAACTAATGTGAGGTGTGATAGTGAAACTATTCTTCATTTTTGTGATTATATCAATTTTCATTAAATAATTATTGGTATATTAGAATGAATAGGATGTAACATTGCCTTCACTGGGAGATTTTTTATGAGTTTATTGAACATGAGTATATGTTATAAATCATTGAGAAATATTCTTATAACAAACAAAGGAGTGGAATTGGAATTGTGTTCAAGTGATTGATATATAATGGGTAACATTACGGTAGGATTATCAAATATTTTTTTTCTACACTAGATGAGTGTATGTATAGATAGATTTAGTTAACTGACATCTCATTGTAATGAGTCACGTTCTACCATATTTCACTCTAAGTGTTAAATTAGGCTATAATTATATTAAAAATATGGCATAATTTTTTTTAAATAACATAAAACATTGTTAGATATCATTAATACAAACTCATATATTTTCCTTTATAGTTATAATAAGTAAGTGGGAGAAGAATATTGATTTTTTTAATGAACATAGGTGTTAAAACATTATCTGACGTATGCAATTAAAGAACCCCATTTAAGGTTTTTATGTGTATTATTCTTTTAAATATATATATATATATAAAATAAATAGTTTCAGTTTATGATGAATATTTGGTGATACAGAGGAGTTAAAAAATAAAACATAATGGGAGTATCATCTCATTCATATATTATTAATAGATTTTTAGTTGTACTATATGAAGTATACACATTCTATTTGGAGTTATTATAGAGATATATTTAGATAATTATCCCATAAATAATATAAATGATAATTTTTATTCATGTAAATGAAATGTATTGATGATGTTTTTATCATAGTTTACAATATTTTAGTGATTAGAAGATTTTTTCAAATGAAAACATCATGGATAACAGTTATTAAAAAAATTGAAGGCTTCCTGTTATTAATATAAACTATCCAATAACCACTAAAAATAGAAGTAACAAAAAAATGTATTACAAATATAATTGATCAATTATAAGAATGTATGACATAGATATATAATATTTGTGGTACTAAAGGTCCTTAAAATTCACAAAATTGTTTTTTATATGGAAAATACCCTTTAGAATACATTATTGTGTTTTTTGAGGAATATTTAACGATCTTCCAATGAAGATAGATGTATTTTTCAACTCTAGAAAATAAGGATTTTCATTAATTATAATATTGTTTCACATAAAAAGGATTATTTGTATCTTTGTAAAGTTTATCCCAAAAAATTTATGTTGCTTGAACTTTATTGGTGTATAATAATTGGTGAAGAAAACTTGATAATGTTTATCATTAATTTTTTATTTTCAAAAATCCCTTCATAAGGCTATTGCATTCAATTTTTATTGTTATTTTAGAATTTATAAACATTATTTCAAGTTATTTAATGTTATTTCTGAATTCCTAATGTTCAAATAACTACTAAAAATAGAACATTTACCATGCTAGAAATGGTCTATATAAACCTTAAAAAGTTTCATAATATGAAAACAATTAAAATCCCTATGATTTTATCAGAACATGGATAAGAATTAATAAATTATTTAATTAATTAGTGATATTATTTAGAACAAATATTGGGGCCATTTATCAATGATTTTGGAAGTGCAGATAAATGGGCATATCATAGTGTACTGTAATAGCACATTGTATGACCATAAGTATGGTATAATGAATTGTGATATAATATCACATAGTTGAAAAAATCACTTTAAATTAAAAAATCACATTTAATGAGATAATATAAATGAAATAAAATTAACAACATAAATATAATAAAAATAATAATTATAGATAAAAATAATATAAAAGTATAAAATAAAAACCCACCCCTAATTGAGAAATATAATGAAACTATATAATAGAAAAATTATATTGTTAGTAATAATATAAATGAATAAATTAAATATAAAGCATTAATTTTAAAAAAAAAATTTATTCATACTAGGAACACGTATAAAATTCTAGAGAAAACAAATATACAAATATAAATGCAACATTTACCCCTAATTGGAAAATATAATGAACCAATATAAGGGAAAAATTATAATTTTAGTAATAATATAAATGAATAAACTAAATATAAACGTTTTATTTTAAGAAACAAATTGAGTCATACCCGGAACACTTTGTATCCCATTGAGTTCTGGGTGATTCTCTACAAATCACACCATTTAATTTTAAACATTAATAATTATATCCAAAAAATATTAACTAAATAAATATAAGATAAAAATGATAAATAAATTAATTACGTAATATAATATTGATTGATGAGAAAACCATATAGGATCATTTTCTCAGTTTTGGTGATGTTATGTGGGTTCAAAACTAAAATGACACTTATATATTAAAAAGAAACGATTACAATTATACTAGTCACATTGTGCATCATATTGAGTAGAAGATGATTACTAAAAATTGAAAATGGAATATCAATTTCTTTCATAGAGAATAAAAAATATAATTTACTTTTCTCACTATTGAGTACATCACTTATTTTTTATTTAATAAAATTCCATTTCAAACTGAAAACATAAAACTTGTGTAAAAAAATATCATGATCTATTGGGTTGATTTGAGACTAATTCAAACACATCATAAATTACATGAAAATAATTCTCCTAAATTATAATACAATATGAGCACATGTACAATTTTTTTAAAAAGTGACAATTTTTGACCCAAGATTTCATTAATAAACTGATAACATACACATTGAGTCAAACCAGAAAAATAATGTATCGGTGTGATGTGTGGCCGATACCTACACATCAAAATTTTGATATTTATAATTTTCCAAATGTATCAAAAGAATATAAATACATTTTTTCTGTTTTAATAATTATTATTTACTTATTTATGAAAATTAAAGACAATTTTAAATAATAGGGTTCACATGGAGTCATACAAGCCACACCATGAGTTGAATTGAGGTGAGAATGTTTCACAGATTTCCCAAATAACATAAGGATAATTTTTCTAATTTGTATGAAAACATTAAATGAGTATCACCATTTTGACTTTGTCACTTTTTTTTTTTACAAAAATTTATTTTTTAACTGGAATAAATAATATTGAGTTATAGCAGTCACATCATGTGTCAGTTTGATATAAGATGGACTCCTACTCACCATGAATTATATATGAATCATTTTCAAATATAATGATATAAATATTATCTTATCATATATATATTTAATGAGAGACTCTTTTTAAACTAAAAAGTCAATATTAAGATGATAATAGAGCCTTTGAGTGAAACTGGGATGATCATGTACCATATTGAGGAATAAATTAATCGTACATATCAAAAATCATTTTTGGATTACTTTATTAATATAACAATTAATCTTAGTATATTTTTTTATTTTGAGTTTTTCATTTTTCTTTTTTAATATTATTAACTTCAATTTTAAATAAACATATGTATTTTGAGTCTAACTGATCATACCATGCATTAGGTTGATGTATATATAATTCTTATTAATTCAAACTACCTTAGGGATCATTTTATTAATTTATCAAAACAATCTGAATGAGTTTTTATTAGTTCTGAGTACATCACATTTTTTTATATACTAAAATTCTATTCTAAACAAGAAACAAACACTTTGAGTTATTTTAGTCCCATTGTGTGTTGTATTGACAAGAGACTAATTCCTAAAAATCATAAATGAAAAATGATTTTTTTTCCAAAATTATAAATAAAATATGATCATATTTTCACAGTATTCAGTGGCTGGTACTTTTTAAACTTAAATATCAATTATAAACTAGTTATAGAGACATTGATTTTTGCTACAATAATCGTGTATCAGAATGTGATGAAGCTAATTCATAAACAAAAAATGATATATTTATCAATTTACTAAATTATCTAACTTATTGTAATTATTTTTCCATATTTTTAGTATGTTAGTTGTAATTTTTACTAAAATTAATGATATTTTTTAAAAAATAACACACTTTATGTAAAACTGATCAAACAATTCAATGTATGAAGGTGTAGAAAATTGATACACCCAAATGTCATATGGATAATTTTATTAGATAATCAGAATAATAATTTTTCATTTTATCACTTTGGATTATGTCAAATAATATTTAACTAAAATTTCATCTTAAACTAAAAAACCCCACATTGAGTCATACCAGTAACATCGTGTGTCATTTTTCATTGATATTGATTCCTAAACCTTACTAATGACATAGTTATTGGTTTTCTAAATTATCATTGTAACAACTGGGCCCTGGTGAAAACACAAACACACCACCTTAACATGGTCGTCGGGTCCTGGCCTACTATGAACCACTAGTTTCCCCACAGACACGTGGTCCTCAACCTAGGGCCCACCCACATGCCTGAACGGGTCATCTGACTAATGATACTCCCCACATGACAAAACATGTCTTTTTTTTGTGTGTTTTATCCCCACTCACACTCACCTTGGGATAATTCCTAGAAGTTCACCGATTATGATCACTACTTAAGGCCAAGAAAGATTAATTGTGATGTTCTAGTTAGACAGGCACTTATATTATCATGGTCTGTGGGTCCTAGCCCACCAGGTACCACCAGTTTCCCCGCAGACATGAGGTCCCCACCCAAGGCTCCACCCACATACCTGAACTGGTCATCTGACAAATAAAAGTCCCCACAGACAAACACATGTCCTTTCCCATGTGTTTTTTCCTCACTCATACACACCCTATGAAACTTCACAGAAGTTCAACCATCATAATCACTACCCCCAGCCAGGTACACTAAACTATGGAGTTCTATTCTGGTAGGCTTCTGAAAAGGAAGGTTCACCTTGTTAATATTAATCATATCATTTTTTTCATTTAACCCTATATCATTCAGGGGTGTTACAATGGGAATATAAAGACCCGGATTTTTTAATGTAATTTTTTTAAAATAAATGCAATTATTTCAAGTTTTTAAAAATTAACGGCCCGTGATTATGAATCCCGGTGTGCCCGAAATAAAATTATGAACATTTTTTTAGGTACGTTCAGCAAACATGTGTGTATCATTTTCTAGCTTTTGAACCGGTGCTCAGAATTGAAATCTACGGACACTGTTGAACTCACAGCACCAATATTCGCATAAGAGAACATCACCAAGACCGAGGTAGGCTGAATATGGATGTTGGATTTTTAGTTTATTCATGTGAGAGTCAAAAAAAAACAGTAAAATAAAACAAACAACTTTTGTTTTATTTATTTGAAACCTTTCATTTTAAATTTCATTGGTGGGTACCACTCGACCTTGAACTTTTTTAACTCTTGTAACCTCCCCAATTAATGAGAAAACTTTAATTGAACAAGTAATTTACTTGAGCATAATTAAGATGGATCCTCACCTATTGCGGTGGAAGAATCGTTGGAAAAGGAGTGAACATGGGAAAGAATTTGAAGAAACATCCTCCAACAAGGAACCTCCTCCAATGAAGAACCAACCATCGACGAGAACGACTCTTGAGCTCGGAATGGGAGCGTGTTGCAGGAGAGACGAATGTCGGCGTCTTCATCATCTTCCTCATTCTTTATCCAATGAACAAATGAGGAAGGGAATTTTGTTCATTTCATTTTTCGTGGTAATTCATTGCTTCCAATCTATGAACCACCTGATATCAATCTAACATGGTGGGTGCGAGCCAAACAAACATGACCTGATCCATCCACTCCATATTTATTGTCTTGTTCTTCATGGGATGATTGATGGTTAAGCGTAACCCTACCACGATGCCAGTGACCAACACAGGTAGGGTATGGGCGGCAGTGTAACAGCCCAAGATTTTATAAAAAAATATTCTTTTTAATTTTATTAAAGTCTTGTGTTGTACGCTACACCAAAATGAGCTTGCACAACACGCATCCTTGACTTTCCTTTCATTACACGCAATCACGACCTTCCTCGATAGCGTGTGCCATACACAATACCGAGTTTCACTAAACAACGATATGCTATTAAAATATTATTAAAACTAGCCATTATGAATAGTAATAACCACTTTTTAAAACTCTGTAAATCTTATTTTTCAAAATGAACTTCATTTTTGGATTCGGAGTATCGAATTTAGCCTAAGGTGAAATTTTGGTACTTTTCGGATAACTTTCATATTCTGATGAATAGTGAAAATTACTAAATTATAATTAAAAACAACATTTTTTAATCGAAATAATTAATAGTGATACATTATTAATTTGAGTGGTTTTAAAGTATATTTAGAATATATTTTTACAATTTAATACAATGTTGGTCATTGGATGTAATTTCACATTTAAACCAGACATAATCAAGTGTCAATCTTTTGATAGATATTGTTTCTTAAAAACACGCTATTTGTTTTAACAGCGGGATTTAATTATAAAATTAATTAATGCAAATTCTATGATATGAATTTGGTAAAATAGACTTCATTTTTGAATTCGGAATATGAAATATAGCTTAGGATGAAATTTTGGCATTGTTCTGAAAAACATCAATTTTTGATGAATAGTGAAAGTACTAAGTGGTAGTTAAAAAATTAATTTCTTCATAAATCTTAATTTTACCGCTTCTGTGAATGGAATTTCAAAAATCCGAGAGACACGGTTGATGTCAGTAAGTAAAATGTGGTTCAATGAGATGAAAATAATTTTTGGTGAATAGTAACTTTTTACTTTTTTTACCACGGTTAATAGTAAATAGGGTAACTAAGGGTAAATATGATATTACTATTACCCTAACACATGTCCTAATTCTATTGGATAAGTGTAATTCGACCAAAAACAACCTTATGAATATAATATGACCATTTAGGTCCACTTGGATTAGATTAGGACATTTATTATTATTTAATTCAAAGAAGAGTTAAAAGAGTTAAAATCAAAGTTTATTTACTAAAACATTTTTAATATGGGGTTATACATAAGATAAATTCAACTATAAATATTCATTAGAAATCTAAAAAGATTTCCTACATAATGATATTTTATTTATAATTTTTAGACTTTAAATAAATTAATTTATTTATGACACAACGATGATGCAGTAATTACACTTTTAAGGAAATATTAACATAATTGATGTTATAAATGCTCAAATGAATGTAATTTGAGACTTTTTATGACTTAAACTACTTTTCTAGGTTACTATGATATATTAGTGTTGATTTAATCAACTTTTTTGAACATATAATTCTGCTATGTCTTTCACAAAAATCATATATCAAATAGTGTCAAAATTGACACAAAATAGTTTTTAAATCAAATATTATATTATTAATTGTTATTTTATTCCTAAAAATATAAGGTTCGGCCAAATGACTTAGATAAGGATATATTTATTAATAATATACAATTTGGGGTTCGTTTGGCATGTTATAGTAAGTGTATTAACCATATAGTGAAAGAAAACAAAAAGACACGGTAAAAGTTAAATTATTTAACTTAGAGTTAAATCTAATTGATAAGGTTAAAATAATAACCTAAACTTGTCTAAATCCTATTGGTTGATAGTATTTCGACCCATCCCCACTTTATCTTCGAAATAAGACCCTTTGGAACCATTATAAACCGATTTTGACTTTAATATAAAATAATATTTTGAGATATTTCTAAGGTGCCCCTCTCCTCCCTTATAAAAGGACACCTCCTCCCCCTCCTCCTCACACCAATTTGAGCACTCAAGCTCAGCCAACCCCTGCCAAAATCTCTTCTCCACTTCCCTATAAACATCCTAAAGGTTCTGGTCTTCCTCAAAGACCAATTTTAGTGCCCTAAGAGGAGGTCTCAAAGAGGCGCTTCAAAGAAGAGGAGCTTCGGACACGTACAAAGCAAATCAGACCGAAGGAAAGGGGAAATATCACAATCTCATTTTTATCTGAGATTGTTTATTCGTAAGTATTTATTGGGGTGTATTTTATCATCCACATCCATGTTCCCTCAATATGTAATATTGTTTCCATCCACTTACAATAGTTTAAATCCAATTTTACCCTTCGGTGAGTTTTTAGTAAAGAATATGAAAGGAATCTTTTGTCGTTTTTTTTTGTACGAGGTACTTTTTGACTTTTCCGACAAAGGTATAAAGAATGTTTTTTTTAACTTATACGGAATGAATGGATTTTTAAAACAATATTTCCAAGAAGCTTCCTTTACAAGTTTTCATGTTTATTTTTAATCAACTTCTTTTAGTTTATAATTGTATGACATATTAAGAAAAGAAAAGTGTTTTTGAAGAAGAAACGATATTTTCCTCAAGAATGGTGTTCAAGTATTTTATCAAAATTATTTTCCATCTAAGATAATAAAAGGGTTCTGTTTTTATCCCTATTATTACAAGGATTTTATTATGTTGTGATGGAAACATTTTTATGAATTCCTTTATCTTATATGAATTTTTTTATGATGTCATGTTTAAGATTCCCATTTTTATTACATGGGTTATGCTATGATGTATGGTTTATGATTATGTGGAAGACATAAGAAAGGATTCATTATAATATGGGTGGGACCTATACCTCCATCCAATGCATTGGGTAAAGATTTTATATCTCATGAGATAGACAGGGCTGGAACGGTAGGTTATACCGGTTCAGTGAAACAGGACTGAAACGAGGGTCACTCGATTCAGAAAGGGACTTTGTCCACTAAGATAGTCTTGGCAATGAGTCTTGACTAACAAGAAATGATTCTCGATGATTATGTGTGTATGCCACAAAGTTTCATATTTTATGTTATGATTATTGGGATTACATTTCACTTCTATGATTTATCCCATGTTATGAAATTATGCTCTCTTTTGCAGGTTAAGATTTCCAAAAGTTATGTTTTTATGAATATGATGTGATTGATTTTCTTTTGTTTACCCTTACTGAGCATTTGAGCTCACCCTTTTATGTTTTCTTTTCCTCATGATATAAGGAATGGTTTTAGGTAAAAAAGAAAAAGGGAAGATCTTTATGGGAGATATTGAGGATCTTTCACCACGATTAGAAGATTACGTTCCGAGTTTCCAAAGACACTAAACTATTACGGTCCTTGTGTGTGTGTTTTTGTTATGTACTAAGTATTCCTCAAAAGTAATGTAATGTCCATGTACGTCAAGATACGGGTCTCTACAGTTGGTATCAGAGGAAAGGTTTAGTCAACCTTTGGAAACTAGGATGCGAAAACGTTAGTGAGATCCCTAGAGATATTTCTAAGGTATGTCTAGGGATGTCTCTAAGGTTAAGTATACGTATAGGTTATAGTCCTAGAATTGCTCTAACGATATTAGAATTTAACCTAAGATGTAAGATATTGAGGGTACTACCCCTTTATTATGTTGTTTTCCCTAGCATGATTTTTGCCTCTCACACTATTCTTTTGGGGTTTTAGACGATGGATGGAACCCGAAGGAACCATGTTGATCAATGCAATGGACAATGCAATGATTGTCCCCCTGAGCAACCAAACGATATGGGAGCTGGAATGCAAAATCTTGTAGCCATGCTCACACAACTTTCTCAAGCTATGAATCATGCAGGACTTCCAAACGAGCAAAGGAAGGAGCAACATTCTGTTGAATCCTTCATGAGGCAGCGTCCGCCTTCTTTCAGTGGGTCTACTGATCCATTAGTTGCTGAACAATGGATTAGTAATACTGAAAAGATATTTTCAGTTCTTCAATGTTCTGAACATGATAAAGTCATCTTAGCAGTATATCGTTTGGAAGGTGAAGCTGATCAATGGTGGAATCTTATCAAGAATACGAGGTAAAGAGATGAAATTGATTCCATGGAATGGGAAGAGTTCAAGAAATTGTTTTTCAGTAAGTACTTCCCTCGTATTCTTCGAACGAAGATGGAGAAGGAGTTTCTTGAACTAAAGAAAAAGGATGATGAATCTGTTGGTATATACGAAGTGAATTTTTCAAGACTTGCAAGGTATGCATCTGGCATTATCATCCAACCTGAAAGTAAAGTTGATCGATTTTTCAGTGGCTTAAAACCAAGTCTTCGAAGGGCATTAGCTATAAGAGACTTCAGTAGCTATGAAGAAATTGTGCGTTGTGCTATCAAGGTAGAAATGGAAATTGGTGTTACATATCCATCTCATGGTTTTGACAAGAAAAGAAAGATGGAGTTCAAGGAGAAATCTCAGAATAATGGTGAAAAGAAGATGAATGTTTCCTTATGCACAAAGTGTGGAAAGAAGCATGGTGGAGATTGTCTTAAAGGGACTAGAAAATGTTTTAAGTGTGGAAAAGAAGGTCATCGAGCAGCTGAGTGTCGAAGTAATGGAAAAAGGGATTCTAATGAAGTGAATAAAGCAAACACTGCAGAAAACACACAACCAACACTTCAATGCTTCAAGTGCAAGGAAATGGGGCATTATGCTAATAAATGCCCTAATCCAAGGGTTAGTGATGATCGACATGAGAAACCGCTTAAGGCAAAGGACAAAGGGAAGTCACATGCGATCACTATTGGAGATGTTGAATATGACAACGATGTGGTGGAATGATTAAGTTTTTATGTAATGGGATTCCAAAATAATGTTGTATCATAAATTTATGTATTGGTCTAATGTGGAATTCAAAGTGATTGAGATATTTTTTTTGAAATAAGATGATATGTGCATAATGGAGGGAAAACGTTAAAACGAAATGTTTGACAGTATTCATGAGCTCATGATTGATATAAGGACTAAGTGATATCATGGTTTGAGTATATAGAATTTTGTGGATTTTGGTATGTGGAAAGTGTTAACTTTTAACTACATTCATGTTTTCACTAAGATATTCAAGAGAATACACGATTAAGGACTTTGGATGTTTGGAATGTGACCAACAAAACATATCTTATGATATATGGGGATCAACGATGGTATTAAATCTCTGGTAATTGTTTTCACTATATTATGAGAGTGGACTGCAGTATTATGGATAAGCCTAAAGATTGGAATGGATTATGTTGGACATAAGTTAGTATTGTTTAAGGATAGATGTTTTTTCGATATTATTGATGGGATGTTATAGTAATATAGTTTTAGAAAAAGGACAACCTGCAGGACGGGCGACAGCCCATCGCGTCGGACAAGGCTGTGGGAATCGAACCCATAACCGAAGTGCGACTGGCCTTTATCGCCTACCACTGGCCTACAGGAAGTCCCTGTTTAGTAGAAACTAGTTTTATTATATTAAGCAGTATGATATGTGAAGTATAAGTCCATTTTAGGATCCATATGTGATTAATCTCACTATAGATCGACTTATGTATATAATTTTTGCTAACCTTTTGTTTGAGACAGATGGAATGACCCGTCATTCTATCACATGATCTGCTAACACTTCACGAATAATGAATTCAACTTCATTTATTTAAGAGATGAAGTGGAAATTGTTCAAGACATGAACAACAGGGAGATTGTACCAAAATAAAGAAAGTATTTATTCTAATTCAAATTTTCAACTTTAGAGAAAGGATCTTGAAAACCAAAAATGTTGTCCTAGTGATCTTATACCTGATGAATCAGATGGTACCTTAGATCGTCACAAATTTATGGATTTGTGATTACTGGATTTTCCATAGCCATGTTCTCTACCACTCTCCATCAGAACATGATGGTTAGATTTCTCTTCCATATCCATATTTTCACCTATGTGGAAACCCAATGATTAGTTTATTTGGGTAACCGTTATGTTTCATACTTTTGTTTTTAAAGATTGGTTTTGATATTCTTTTTTTACGATGTGGGTTTCTATTAAAGAAACTTTCGAATAGTAAACCATTTATAACCCCGACGAATTTCGAGGGCGAAATTCATTTTAAGGGGGGTAGAATGTAACAGCCCAAGATTTTTAAAAAAAATATTCTTTTTAATTTTATTAAAGTCTTGTGTTGTACGCTACACCAAAAGGAGATTTCACAACACGCATCCTTGACTTGCCTTGCATTACACGCAATCACGACCTTCCTCGATAGCGTGTGTCATACACAATACCGAGTTTCACTAAACAACGATATGCTATTAAAATATTATTAAAACTAGCCGTTATGAATAGTAATAACCACTTTTTAAAACTCTGTAAATCTTATTTTTCAAAATGAACTTCATTTTTGGATTCGGAGTATCGAATTTAGCCTAAGGTGAAATTTTGGTACTTTTCGGATAACTTTCATATTCTGATGAATAGTGAAAATTACTAAATTATAATTAAAAACAAATTTTTTTAATCGAAATAATTAATAGTGATAAATTATTAATTTGAGTGGTTTTAAATTATATTTAGAATATATTTTTACAATTTAATACAATGTTGGTCATTGGAAGTAATTTCACATTTAAACCAGACATAATCAAGTGTCAATCTTTTGATAGATATTGTTTCTTAAAAACACGCTATTTGATTTAACAGCAGGATTTAATTATAAAATTAATTAATGAAAATTCTATGATATGAATTTGGTAAAATAGACTTCATTTTTGAATTCGGAATATGAAATATAGCTTAGGATGAAATTTTGGCATTGTTCTGAAAAACATCAATTTTTGATGAATAGTGAAACTACTAAGTGGTAGTTAAAAAATTAATTTCTTCATAAATCTTAATTTTACCGCTTCTGTGAATGGAATTTCAAAAATCCGAGAGACACGGTTGATGTCAGTATGTAAAATGTGGTTCAATGAGATGAAAATAATTTTTGGTTAATAGTAACGTTTTACTTTTTTTACCACGGTTAATAGTAAATAGGGTAACTATGGGTAAATATGATATTACTATTACCCTAACACATGTCCTAATTCTATTGGATAAGTTTAATTCGACCAAAAACAACCTTATGAATATAATATGACCATTTAGGTCCACTTGGATTAGATTAGGACATTTATTATTATTTAATTCAAAGAAGAGTTAAAAGAGTTAAAATCAAAGTTTATTTACTAAAACATTTTTAATATGGGGTTATACATAAGATAAATTAGACTATAAATATTCATTAGAAAGATAAAAAGATTTCCTACATAATGATATTTTATTTATAATTTTTATACTTTAAATAAATTAATTTATTTATGACACAACGATGATGCAGTAATTACCCTTTTAAGGAAATATTAACATAATTGATGTTATAAATGCTAAAATGAATGTAATTTGAGACTTTTTATTACTTAAACTAATTTTCTAGGTTACTATGATATATTAGTGTTGATTTAATCAACTTGGTTCGAACATATAATTCTGTTATGTCTTTCACAAAAATCATATATCAAATAGTGTCAAAATTGACACAAAATAGTTTTTAAATCAAATATTATATTATTAATTGTTATTTTATTCCTAAAAATCTAAGGTTCGGCCAAATGAATTAGATAAGGATATATTTATTAATAATATACAATTTGGTGTTCGTTTGGCATGTTATAGTAAGTGTATTAACCATATAGTGAAAGAAAACAAAAAGACACGGTAAAAGTTAAATTATTTAACTTAGAGTTAAATCTAATTGATAAGGTTAAAATAATAACCTAAACTTGTCTAAATCCTATTGGTTGATAGGATTTCGACCCATCCCCACTTTATATTCGAAATAAGACCCTTTGGAACCATTATAAACCGATTTTGACTTCAATATAAAATAATATTTTGAGATATTCCTAAGGTGCCCCTCTCCTCCCTTATAAAAGGACACCTCCTCCCCCTCCTCCTCACACCAATTTGAGCACTCAAGCTCGGCCAACCCCTGCCAAAATCTCTTCTCCACTTCCCTAGAAACATCCTACAGGTTCTGGTCTTCCTCAAAGACCAATTTTAGTGCCCTAAGAGGAGGTCTCAAAGAGGCGCTTCAAAGAAGAGGAGCTTCGGACACGTACAAAGCAAATCGGACCTAAGGTAAGGGGAAATATCACAATCTCATTTTTATCCGAGATTGTTTATTCGTAAGTATTTATTGGGGTGTATTTTATCATCCACATCCATGTTCCCTCAATATGTAATATTGTTTCCATCCACTTACAATAGTTTAAATCCAATTTTACCCTTCGGTGAGTTTTTAGTAAAGAATATGAAAGGAATCTTTTGTCGTTTTTTTGTACGAGGTACTTTTTGACTTTTCCGACAAAGGTACAAAGAATGTTTTTTTAACTTATACGGCATGAATGGATTTTTAAAACAATATTTCCAAGAAGATTCCTTTACAAGTTTTCATGTTTATTTTTAATCAACTTCTTTTAGTTTATAATTGTATGACATATTAAGAAAAGAAAAGTGTTTTTGAAGAAGAAATGATATTTTCCTCAAGAATGGTGTTCAAGTATTTTATCAAAATTATTTTCCATCTAAGATAATAAAAGGGTTCTGTTTTTATCCCTATTATTACAAGGATTTTATTATGTTGTGATGGAAACATTTTTATGAATTCCTTTATCTTATATGAATTGTTTTATGATGTCATGTTTAAGATTCCCATTTTTATTACATGGGTTATGCTATGATGTATGGTTTATGATTATGTGGCACACATAAGAAAGGATTCATTATAAGATGGGTGGGACCTATATCTCCCTCCAATGCATTGGGTAAAGATTTTATATCTCATGAGATAGACAGGGCTGGAACGGTAGGTTATACCGGTTCAGTGAAACAGGACTGAAACGAGGGTCACTCGATTCAGAAAGGGACTTTGTCCACTAAGATAGACTTGGCAATGAGTCTTGACTAACAAGAAATGATTCTCGATGATTATGTGTGTATGCCACAAAGTTTCATATTTTATGTTATGATTATTGGGATTACATTTCACTTCTATGATTTATCCCATGTTATGAAATTATGCTCTCTTTTGCAGGTTAAGATTTCCAAAAGTTATGTTCTTATGAATATGATGTGATTGATTTTCTTTTGTTTACCCTTACTGAGCATTTGAGCTCACCCTTTTATGTTTTCTTTTCCCCAGGATATAAGGAATGGTTTTAGGTAAAAAAGAAAAAGGGAATATCTTTATGGGAGATATTGAGGATCTTTCACCACGATTAGAAGATTACGTTCCGAGTTTCCAAAGACACTAAACTATTACGTTCCTTGTGTGTGTGTTTTTGTTATGTACTAAGTATTCCGCAAAAGTAATGTAATGTCCATATACGTCAAGATACGGGTCTCTACAGGCAGCCGGCACACCGTCCGACCGTTAGGATGGCGGCACCGCAACGGTGCCACCGATAGAGGTCGCGGCCTGTCGGCTGCGGCAGAGAAAGAGGGAAACCGACAACCGGCCAACTGCATTGATCAAGGGTGGCATAGAACTGTGCTACTTATAGTGAGGGAGGCCATATCCCATCAGCCATGATGGTGGAAGGCAGAAGCCGACACCCCAGCCGACAGCGTAGATCCGGGGTGGCGCGCGTCCGTGCCGCCGGTTGAGGGGGAGGCCACAACTTCTGAGCCACGTCGACACACCAAGGCAGTTGGAAACCAACCAGACACATTAGGGCAGTGGCCCCATCACACTACTGGATGGGTAGTTGGCCGGGTTTCCAACAGGCCGCGTCGCACAGAGTGGGTCTGCTCTAGTGGGTCCAGCATACTATCAGGCCGCTCTAGCATGTGCTGTCGAGTTTTCATGGAAAATTGTCCACCTGTCCATTCAGAATTCCAAGGGAACCTCCCCCTTGGTGGCAACTAGGGTGGGACCCGTAATGGTGGACCACACCCAACTGAGAAGGTCGAGCCTTGTGGGCTACGCCCAGCGAGCCGGGTCGTCCCCTTTTTGGGTCGGGCCCGAACAGAGCCTAGCAGGCCAGGCCTTCTTTGGCCCGGACAATCCGGGATGGACTCGGGCTGGGTTCGGTTGACCCGGACTGGGTTGGGTAGTGCCAAATCGGCTGAACAGGTTGGGCCAGTCTCGAGCCCCACACGACCTAGATACCCCTTTTCGGCCATATCTTGAGAACTGGGCATCCCTTTGACGAACCATCTTTGGCACTGGATTCCTTGGATTTATAGTATCCTTTTGGTATACTATACATGTGTCTTGAATAGATTTGGAGAATGGATGGGTTGGATCAAACCAAAATCAAACTGGGCCCTCAAAACGGAAACACTAATAACTTACAGACTGGGCGTCCGATTGACGCGTTGTCTAATGTGTTAGGACCCTTATGACATAGAGGTCATTTGAGATTCTTCATCATTGTAAATCATAGATGTTGATGTATTGAATTATTTCATGAGGAGATAATCATCCTAGAATCAATTGCGCTTATTGCGGGAACCCTGTGGCTGGTTGTACTTGAAGAATCTATAGATGTTGTGTGGTTATTCTTCAGATATAGTGTGGGTCATCTTTAGATCTTGTGTGGGTCATCTTTAGATCTTGTATTGGTCAGCATCTACAAATCCAGTGTGGGTCATCTTCAAATCCTATGTGGGTCATCTAAGATCTTGTGTGGGTCAACATCAAATCATCTCGACGAAGTAAGATGATCTAGCGATACAAATAATCATCTATACTTTCATTGATAAGTAATACCTGCTTTGATATGAGTCTTTTACTTTGTGGTATACTTCTATGTGGTGATACATTCATGGTAATATTCAATTTGGAGATACCATTGTGTTACGTACCTTCATGGTGTTATCGGTGTGGTACTTACCTTTGTGGAGTTACTTGTGTGGTACATCTATCTTCGTGGTGTTACTTGTGAGTTAGTTTTACCTTCATGGACTTACCTTTGTGGTTTACTTCCCACATGAATGAGTTAAGTATATGTATTGATAACCTAAGTATATTTATGGGAATATACCTATGTAGTGTTGATGACTATTGCTTCATGCATTGAGATTGGGGTCTTACATTGTGGTTAATCCTTTGTGGATTTTGAGAGACCATCAGGGGTCTCAGGGTCCCTAACAAGTATTGTATACTCACCCATGCACGGGCTATCCCCACACTGTGTTGTGCCTTGTGCAGACAACAAATATCATTGATCTAGGCCGAGGGGACTAGGACTGGAGGCTACTCATAGTTGGACCTTAGACAAGATGATCTGCAGTGATGACCTTTCGAGAGATGTACCTACACTTCTGGTAGGATCCTTGGCAGGTGTTCATAGGAGATGTTTTCAGTTTTACTTCTGCATTATATTTGGGATTTTATTCCATCCACATTACATACTATACACACCATGATTACTGTATAGATTAATTTGTGCTTGTTTCTTTCTGTGTGCATTGTTTGTGTGAGTTTACAGGTTAAAAAGGAAATTCCTTCCCAGTTTTAGGGATATGACTTTCTGATGCTAGTCTCTAGTCCCTCGCCTATGGAGGGCGTGTTTGGGGTAGTCATAGCACGGGCCATGTGGGACAAGTCGTGAAAAATTGGTATCAGAGGATTAGGTTCAACCAAATAACATGGACCATGTTCTTATAATCAGCAGTAGTGTTAAGTGATATGAGTGTGGTTATTAGTTTGGGGAATCCAGTGATAGTGAATCGACAGATGAATCCATACACTAGGACCATTACTACTGATTTCTGACTAATTGAATGAAATAATTGATTGAATTTGTGTTTTTGAAAAGTTTACTTTGTGATCTCATTCAGTCATCTCATAATGTATAAATTATTGACCGTTTCGCACCTGTTTCTTTCCAGGATGCCTCTACGAAAACAGCCACCTAGGGTTCCAGGTAGAGTATGTGATGACAGCCAATCAGGGAATGAGGCTTCGGTGTAAGGACACCATTCACGAGTTGTACCATCAGGTGGTGTACCAGTTTCACCACTACCCATTCGGTAGCAGAAGCCACATGCCCCATCAGTAGAGGGTACACACAGCTTGATCGTGTTGCTCGAGTTTTAGCTCTTGTATCCATAGAGGTTCTGGGGAGAGATGGATCCACAGGTGGCTGATGACTGATTGGAGGTCGTGATTAGATTTTTTCGACTGGTAGGGACACCAGCTGATCTCATGGGGATCCTTGCCACCAGTCTTCTTCAAGAACCAGGCGGGGGTGGTTATTCGAGGAGCTTCTTCCTCCACACCCAGGTGGTCCACCCCGACCACAGGGAGCAGGTTGACAGGGATGCGCTCATCTCTAGGAAGCTGAGGCCTATGACCATGGTGCTCCAGAGATGATTCAAGGTACGATATGTAACTACTTCATCATAGTTTATTTACTTATAAACATATGTTCTATTAATTCTTCTATTGTCACGACAATAATTCAGATCTCGGAGATTCTAGTTGAGATGTTGGCTCGATCCTTACAGAAAGAGAATCTAATGGGAGAGGACTTGAAGATAAAAAAATGGTGCCAGATGTGAGAGCTTACTCTAGGAGGTGAGCGATTCGGCTGAGATCCTATAGTAGTTGCATCGATGCTGTATGCCGACATCTTGGGTATGGATTGGTTATCTACAGTCCATGATTATACCGACTATATTTAGAACAATGTGTGGTGGTTCTGCGAGGATGGGACCTGGTTTTGCATCACTAACGAGAAAGAAACCATTGAAGCACAGAATGAACTTACCGAAAGGAGGGTGAAACCAACCACACATCAATTTCCTAGCCATACCCTTGGGATGGTTCATGTTGATAGTTATAGCTATCCTGTAGTGGTGGACCAATACACTGTTTTTTTCCCTGATGATATTTTGGGGCTATCTCCTCGCAAAGAGGTGGACTCTCATATAAACTTGTACCCCGAGACGACATTGATATCAACAAAAGAAAATCTGATGGCTCCCACAGAGCTTCAAGATCTGCAAGTATAGCTAGAGGACCTGCACTGCAAGGAGTTCATTAGGCCTAGTGTTTCTCATTGGGAAACCTCAATTTTTTTCAAATATAATGTGGCTAAGAGTTTGATACCCTGTGTGGACTATCGGAACCTGAACCGAGTGACTGTGATATAAAAATACCCACAACCCAGGATTGACAATATTATTGACTAGCTGAAGGGAACACGGTGTTTCTCAAAGATAGACCTTTGATCAGGCTATCACCAGCTCAGGGTACGAGATGAGGATGTGAAGGAGACGAACATCAGATGTCAGAATGGAGATTATGACTTCGTGGTTATGCCATTCGGCGTGAAAAACGCCCCAATAGTGATCAGGGGACTCAAAAATAGAATCTTGAAGCCATACCTCTATCACATTATGTTAGGTTTCTTCCACTAACTCTTGATATACTCTGCTACCGAGGGGGAGAATGCCTACCATCTATATATAGTACTTGACACACTCTAAGAGACCCAACATTATGGTATGCTCTTGATGTACCAGTTATGGATCCGAGTGGTTCACTTTCAGGGACACGTTATCTCAAGAATATAGAGTTTTCGTGGATTTAGTGATGATTGAGGTTGTTCTTTCTTGGGATCCAACCATGAGTCTGAAATAGGTGTGATATTTCATGGTTTTGTCTGATTATTTTTGGAGGTTTGTACCGGACTTTTCTAGATTTGTGTCACCCATATCAGCATTGAAAAAGAAGGGGAAACACTTCGTGTGGTCAGAGAAATTCCAGTGGAGTTACTAGGATCTGAGGTACAGATTGATGTGTGCCCCAATCTTGAGGTTACCAGAGGACGGTGTTGGGTACATAGTCCACAAAAACGCATCAGGTAATAGGCATGGATGTGTCTTAATGTAGAAACGGGTAGTGATTGTGTATGGTTCTTGACAGCTAAGACAACATTCGCAAAATAATGCTACCCATGACCTGGAGTTAGAAAAAGTATTATTCTACTTGAAGATGTGGTGACATTAATTGATGGGAAAACCTTTTACAGTCTACTATGATTATAAGAGTCTCATGTATATCTTCTCTCACAAGGACCCGATCATGAGATAGTGGCGTTGGATTGAGTTCTTCCAGGACAATGACTTCGAGATTTCCTATACTATTTGGATGGGGAACATGGGAGAAGGTTCACACAGAATGAGATCTGGTATACATTAGTTGAGTGAGGTTACAGAGTAGTTAGCCACTTTACTGATATCCTAAATGGATCGAGATAGAGCAGCTTCTCTTCAGTCTCTTACAGTCACTCACACACTCCTACGAATCAGAAAGGCGTAGCTTGGGGACACTGACTATGAGACTCGACGTGCTCATTTATCCATAGGATATGCACATGATGCATTTTCTGTTGGTGGGGAGCATGTCATCCTCTTTAGAGGGCGTACTATGGTATCGATGGCGAATCGAGAAGAAGTGTTGATGAAGATCCACACATCCCCTCTAGTGGTACATCTAGGAGTAGCGAAGATGTACCAGGACCTTCAGCTCTAGCACTTGTGGCCGGGAATGAAGAAAGAAATGGAATAGTTTTTGTCATGGTGCCTCACTTGTCATCATGTTAAGGAAGAGCATAATTTTTTTGTGGGATTAGTTCAGCCACTATATGTGCCAGAGTTGAAGTGGGATGGAATTTCCATGGACTTCGTGAAAGGTCTTCCACACAAATCCAGGAGTCATGATTCTATCTGGGTGATCATTGACTAACTCACCAAATCATCCCACTTCGTACATATCATATTGTATGGATCAGTAGATGGATTAGGATGCCTCTACAAAAAAAATATTGTACGTCTTCATGGAGTGCCTTCGACAATTTTCTCTGATCACGGTACATGTTTTACTTCCTGGTTATGAAAGGGGTTGCATATGGCATTCAAGAATCAGCTTTGATTAAGCACCGTGTTTCATCCTCATGTAGATGGTCAGACAAATCAGACCATTCATACTATTGAGGACACGTTGTGTGTTGGCATCCTTGATTTCGGTCACAGTGCAGAGGATCACTTTTCCTTGGTGGAGTTCTTGTACAACAGTACTTATCACTCCACCATCGGTATGGCACCATTTGAGGAATTATACGGTCAAACTTGATGATCACATATATGCTGGACTGTCCTAGTGGAGTCAGCATTCATGGGACCAGAGATCATATGGGTTACCATAGAGAAGGTGAAGATCATCCAGGAGTGGATGAAGACTGAACAGAGTAGGCATAAGTCTTACGCTCAATGGAGACAGAGTGCTCTAGAGTTTGAGGATGGTGACTAGGTTTTCCTATAGGTCTCACCTAGAAGAGGTTTTCTGAGATTTGGCCGAGGTGGCAAGTTATATTTGAGGTTCATCAGACCCTTCCAGGTCCCCAACTGAGTTGGAAAGGTGGAGTACTATATAGATACCCCCCCCCCCCTCAGTTGCACTAGGTGCACGACATTATCCACATATCCTAGTTGAGGAGATATGTACATGATCATTTGCACATCATTAACTGGGGTGAGTTGGCCATCAATTATGGGATGATGTTTTCAGAGGTTCCAGTGGAGATTAAGGATTGACAGGAGATAGTCATTCGTGGGTGATCGATACCTATGGTGCACATTTTTTGGCATAATGAGAACATCCAGGAGAGCACATGGTAGTGGGCGGCTCAAATTCATGCTCAGTACCCCCACTTGTTTCCCAAGATTGTGTTCTAGATTTTAGGAACGCAAATCCCGGAGGTGGGGAGGATGTAAGTCCTGTATTTTCCCATCTAATTCTTTTAAAAAATATATTGAATTATTACGAGTTTGGGAAAATTAACGACGCGTGATTCCGAGACCCGTTGTTCCCACAATAAAATTTTGAAATTTTTTATGAGTACTTTTAGTAAATGCATGGGCATAATTTTCTAACGTTTGAACTGGTGCTCAAAATAGAAATATGAGGACACTATTGAACTCATAGTGCTGATATTCTCTTAAGAGAGTCTTCACCTCGACCGCATTAGGTCGAGGATGGAAGTGAGATTTTATGTTTTTCATTGGAGAGTTAGAAAATATTAAAAAATAATAAAATAAAACAAACAACTTTTAATTTATTTATTTGAAACCTCTCATTTGAATTTTTTTGGTGGGGACCACCCGACCATGAAACCATTGTAACACTTAGAACCTCCCTAATTAATGATCCAACTTTAATTGAACAAGTAATTAACTTGAACTTAATTAAGAAGGCTACAGACATCTTGTGGTAGAGGAATCATTGGAAAAGGATAAAACTTGAGAGAGCCTTTGAAGAAACATCCTCCATTGAAGAACCTCCTCCAATGAAGAACGAACAACCAACGAGGATGATGCTCAAGCTCAGAATGGGAGCATGTTGATGTATGACAAACATCAATGTCTTCATCATCTTATTCAATAAATCTCTAACAAATGAATTATGTAGGGAATTTTGTTCAATTATTTATTCATGGTAATTCATTTCTTTCAATATATGAACCAGCTTCTTTCGGTCTAACGTAGTGGGTGTGAGCCAAACAAAAATGACACGATCCCACCTCTCCCTCATTTTGGACGTGTTCATCTTGGGAAGATTGATGGTCAAGCAGAACCCGACCACACCGCCAACGACTAATGAAGGCTAGGTATGGGCGGCGGAAGCACAACCGTGCGGCAGAAGGATGCTGCGGCACGTCGGCTGTGTTGGAGGAAGGTGGTATCCAACAACCGGCTAGCTATGTGGAATCGGGGCGGTGTGCGACCGCACCTCTGGTAGAGAGAGCGGTCAAATCCTGTAGGCTATGGCGGTGGAAGGTGGCGGCCAACCCCATGGAACTGGGGCAACGCACGTCAGCTCTGCCGGTTGAGGAGTAGGCTACGGCTGCCGAGTTACGACGGCGCACTAGGGCTACCGGCAACCGGCTAGCTGCAGGATGACAATGGCAATTTCCCTCTACTGGAAGGGGAGCTGGCCAGGATTCCGGCCAGCTTCGTCATGCTCAGCGGGACCACTCTGGCGGGTCCGGCATGCCAGCATCTGACGCCACATGGCGCAGTCGGGTTGTCTAAGCCGAATGGTCCCTAGACTGATCGGAACTTTAGGGGCCACCTTCCCATTGGGTAGAGGCTAGGGTGGAACCTAAAACTATGGACAACACCGATCCAAGTGGGTCGAGACCTATGGGCTGCGTCGAGTGTGTCGTACCCAGCAGGCCGAGCCATCCCCTTTGAAGGCTGGGCCAGATCATGGCCCAGCGGGCCGGGCCAGCTGTGGCCCCGCCCATCCGGGAAGGACCCATGCTGGGTTGGGTTGACCCGAACTGGGTCTGGTCTGGTCCATCCAGGTTGGTCTGGGTTGGTTAGACTGGGTTGGAATGGACCAAGGCCCCAATGGGTCCAGATATGCCTTTTAAGACATATCATGAGAAATGGGTGTCTGTTTGATGAACAATCTGCGGCACTAGATTCCTTGGATCGGGACAGTCCTTTTGGTATACTCGACATGAGTTTTTGATACTGTTGGAATATGGCCATGTTGGATCTAACCCAAATCCAACCGAACCCTCGAAACAGAAACACTAATAACTTACAGACCATTCATCTGATTGAAGGGATATATATTGCGTTAGGACCCTTAGGACATGGAGGCCCTTTGACATACATCATCATGGAACTTCATTGTAGTTGATGTATCTACTGATGGCTTTAGAAGAGGATACTCCCAAAATCAAGAACTCTTAGTGCGAGAACCCTGTGAAAGGTTGTACTTTATGAATCAACAGATCATGTGTGGGTCATCTTCTGATCCCGTGAAGGTTATATTTGGATCTTCTGTGGGTCAGCATATTCATATTCTGTGTTGGTCATCTTTAGATCCCGTGTGGGTCATCTACGATCCGGGTTGGGTCAGCAGAAGAGCTTCTCGACAAAGTAAGATGATCTAATGATAAAAATACTCATCTATACTTCCGTAGTAAAGATATACTTGGTATTAGCTGAGTCATTAACATTGTTGCACAATTCTGTGTGGTGATACCATCGTGGTAATTTTCTATGTGGTGATACCTTTGTGGTACATTCTTTCGTGGTGTTACCTTAGTGGTACTTACCTTCGTGGTGTTACTTATGTGGTACTTCTATCTTCGTGGAGTTTCTTGTGTGGTACTTTTAACTTCGTGGTGTTACCTTTGTGGTATTCTTCCCACACGTGTGTGATATGTATAAGTATTTATAACTTAGTTATATGTATGGGAATATACCTAAATAATGGTGATGTATATTTCTTCATGCTTTGAGATTGAGGTATTTCATTTTTGTTTATCTTTTTTTAATTTTGAGAGACCATCAGGGGTCTCAGGGTCACTACTGTGTATTGTTATACTCACCCCTGCAAGAGCTATGCGTGCACATTGTTGTGTCTTCTGTAGACTACAGACATCATTTATAAAGGACGAGTGAATTAGTACTAGAGGCTAACTAGAGGTGGAAATTAGAAGTGACGATCCGCAGAGACGACCGTTTGAGTGTTGTATGTACCCTTCAAGTAGGATCCTTGGTGGGTGTTCACGGGAGCTGTTTTCAGATTTACATGTACTTTCTAGTTGGGCTTTTATTCCGGCACCTTTACTTAATGTACACACCATGTCTACTAAATAGTTTACTTTGTGCTTGTATCTTTTTGTGTGCTTGGTTTGTGTGAGTTTATAGGTTTAAAAGGCAATGCCTTCCTAGTTTTAGGGATATGCCATTCTGATGGTTGTCACCAGCACATGGCCTATGGAGGGTGGGAATGGGGTAGTCACGGCATGGTGCCCCGAGGATTGGTTGTAAAATCATGAAAATACATGTGTTTTTTCTTTTTTGTTCATTTTGTCACAATCTTTGAACATAAATTTTAATTTTAAACTGATAACAAACACTTTGAGTCATACCGAGAACATAATGTTTTTAATTATGGTGGATATGATTCATAAACATCAAAAATGATATATAAATCAATTTAATAATGTATAAAAACAATCTATAAGAATTTTATAGGGTTTGAGATTTTCATTTTATTTTTTTAAAATATATATATAAAATTTAAATAAAAATATGCACATGTAGTCATGTTGGTCACACTGTGCATTGGACTGTGGTTTCGCTAATTATTATAGGTCTTAAATGACTTATGGATCATTGTACTAAGGTTCAATAATAATTTTAATTCATTTAATCTGTTTTGGTTTTATCACATATGGTTTTTAATAAATATTCATTTTAAAAAGGCAGCACACAATTTGAGTCATACCAGTCACTAAATGTGCTAGATTGACGTCAGACTAATTCCTACGAGTAAAAATTAAAATATGAATAGTTTTCATCAATTATCAAGAAAATATAAGAGTGTTTTCTTAGTTTCAATCAGTGAATATTTTTAAAATATAATTTCATTTTAAAATTGATAAAAGGCACATTTTATCATTTTGATAACACTATTCATCAAATATTGTTGTAGATGAGTCATACACATAAAAAATAATTATGGATTTTTTAATAATGCATCAAAACAATATTAATGTTTTTCATAGGTTTGATTATGGTTTTAGTTTTATGAAAAAATGTAAATTATAAAATCAGAACATATAGTTCGAGTCATATTGGTCACACCATGCATCAAAATGAGGTCTTCTTGATTGATTTTGTGATGGTTGGTATTATTTCACTTATTTGAACCATGAAATAAGTGAATGAAATGTTCCATTTGGTTGGATGAATAAACCTCCTACTCCTAAAATGCCTCATCCACATGAAATATGTTCTCTTGTTTTGGCATTTTCGTGGAATATTGAAGGTATAATATGAATTCCCATGATATCTATGGAAAAATAATATTTTGAGATAAAAAGGATAAGTAAAATAACATAATAATAATAGATAAAATGTGATAAAATTATCTAAATAATTTGAAGGAATTCACTGTTTCATGATGTTGTGTACATTTTTGAACCATTTCCTGGTTGTTGTTACCCAAGTTCCAACCATGATGTCCAATATCTCAAGAGCAAGAGTAGATTAGAAGAAAGTACCCCAAATCAATAAACCTAATTCAACAATATACCAAAATAATATTTTTGTTTTCACCAATATTAATAATTACATTAAAAATAAAAATAAAATAATTCATTAATAATATGTAAATTTTTGACAGAAACCACTAAACATAATTCATTACAAAGTAAACAACGTATTCCATTGAAGAGCGGTTGTTTCGTTCATATCATTTTAACCTTTAATGAATTCATCACTCCTGTTCAACTAAAAATATTTCATATTTATAACCTAGAATATTGAATGATGTGGATAATAATATATAGTTTCATCATCATGAGTGAATCATCCTTGTTGAGTGCATGAGTACAGTAGATATTTGAATCATCTTTGATGAAAAAAAATCCTTTTATTCATAGAAAACATTAACCATTGCTATAAAAAAATTATCACACAATGATTTAACTAAAATAAATATTGTCATATGAGTTTTCATGAAAAATAATAAGATATATCTTTTCCTTTAACCATCAATGATAGTATAAACTCTATGATAAAACATTTAACGTCTTTGAGGGAAAACATAAGAATGACCTATTATGTATTTTTAAAACACAATAATCTCCATTATACAATATTTAAAACTTTTTAAATTATTAATAATAAGTATAAAACTTTATTAATATAAATTATATTAATATCTAGTGCATCCACTATGTATTCTTGGATTGTTGAAAAACATTGTATATCCTTCTCAATATTTTGGGTGCTTATAATCTCTAACATAACATCATCATTATTTATTATAAAAAATTGGAATATATATATTCTCATGTATTTATGTTTGAAAATGATGATTATTTTCTAATTAATTATCTTGTGAACATGGATCATTTAAAATAACGACTGTTCACATTCATAATAACAGATACATAAAAAGATTTCTCATGAATTTGTGATTTTATATCATGCATCTAACTCAGGAATGAACAACCCAAAATAATTTTACCACCCTCCAAAGTGAAACCATCATTTTTTCTTTGTTTAATATTAAGATTTTAGTCAAATAAATATTATATTTCAATTTTTTGGGCTTTTTGTTCATGTTACTATGTTTTTTTCAAATTGTTCTTCAATTTGTTTTTCTACTTCTTTATAATTTCACTTGAAGTAAATTTTTTCATTTTTAGGGATTCTGTCATAATTAATTTTATTTTTATTTGATTTTATATGTCTATTAACACCATCCCTCCTCATTGAACATGATATCTCAATTATATTTATTCGCCAATATATCTTTCATACACCTTCTGGGGTTAGTGGTTGATTATACATTTACGTATAAAAAACATTTGAGATAGATGATATAATTTTTTGATGATTGGATTGGTTTTGTATACCTCTTATGTAACTTTTGGCTACCACTTATAAGATTATCACATTATTGAAAATCCATTGGAAACCACCTAAATCCATTTTTATATTTTTGAAATTTTTATTTTTGAGGGGATTTGTTCACACTTTAGTAATATCTAATATTAATTGGAATGTGCTAATAGAAATTGAATCCTATCATAATATGTTTAAAAAAATAATTGGTGTTTGTTTTTTTCTTTTGAAAGAACTCTTCCACATAAAATTCGATACAAATTCACATTAAAAGTGGTGAAAATATTTTTCAAATAAGAAAACTAAAATAATTGTACAATGGATGTTATCTTAAATTAAAAGTTTTGATCTTACTTTTAATATGTTAATATCAACCAAAACCATGGTATATTACTCATTTAACTATATTTCCAAAAATCATTATTGTTTTCAAGGTAGTGATTTGTATCCTACTCAAACTTTGTGTCCTCATTTTCCTCCTCCTCTACCTATGTCTCTGACTTTGACTATGCCTTGGACTCCAGCTCTGACTCTTCCATAAACTCAACCATTTCCCATTAATTTTATTCTTTTAATGTTTGAACATATAAAAAAATCATATGCTAAAATATAATTATACAATAGAAAAATATTGAAAAATATTTATTATCCTCCACAAACTGATGCTTCACAACCCAAATATATGGCTGAGTTCAATTCCCATGATAGATCACATACAATGTAAGTATTCAATAATTTTTTTAGAAAATATTCTGAATTTATTTACACTTTCCACATAACTCATAACAAATTTAATACTTAATTTGAGTAAAAATTTCATTTTAATTCTTTGTAGTACTAAGAATATATATAATGAAAAATTAAGAAGTATATTTAATAAAATTGTAATGTATTTCCGAAATTACCCATTATGGGATACACATATTTTCATCGTTTATGATATGTATAATAAATATTCAAAAATAGTATTCATAAAAATTTCCATTATTATTCTTTATAAACTTATGAATATATGAAAAATATAGAAAAATTGGTTTTATATATGTTTTAATAGATAAATATTTTAATATACACATGATCTTTTCCACTTTTAGTAATCAATGGAATTTGTATATTCAGACAGCTGTTGGATTAGTATATCTATAATTCTGATTGTGATATTCATAATTCTATTAGGATTGTTATATTATGATAGGGGTGTGAATTTTATATTTACAAACATTGGTTAATAATTTTAAACAAATTTACACAAATCCCCTTTAAATATGTTTCTCAGAAATAGAATCAATACAATTAATAATGTTTCAAACATGTAATCTAAATCAATTTGATTAAATCAAAATTTAAAAGATCATAATGATGATGGATTAGATAAATCAGATTTTATTTATCATCATCATAATAGTACAGATAAAAAATACAAATATGGCTATGATGTTTCACAATTTATTACTTACGAAGTGAAATTAAACACTTTTAAAAACAAGAAATTGATGGGAATTGTAAAAGTATGAATGACATATAATATTTATTAAAATTATAACTCTTATAAACATAAGAGTAAGGTATTCAATAACCCTCACTAAAGGTATCATCATTTTATACTTATATGAATTTATGTATTTCATGAACGAACAATTCCTTAAATATGATGATCGAAATGGGTATGTCTTTCCATAATCAAAATCCCCCAATATAATGATTGAATTTTCTCTATCTACCTAACCTCGGTAGCAATTGATATGATTAATTATATTCCTTATATTAATATTCAAATAAGTCCTCAATAATTATGATTATCAAATATAGATTACAATGAAAATGTTCATTGGGATACAATGAGCTAGGGTTTCCGTAGAACTATAAAACTATAAAAATTACAATGACTATGAACAAGATGTTCACTATAAATAGTATTTATATGGCTCACGCAATGGGAATTTAAAATGAAACCGATAAGTAATAAATATGTTCCAAACCCTTCAAATGGAATATTATTTATAGGAATCCTCTAAACTATCATATTGACCACCTAAGGATAATATTTTTTCATGATATTCATAATGACTAAAACATTTGGCACTCAACGGATCTATTGTAACTGAATATATGACATTATATTATTTTAAAACATTAAATTATAAATTATGTTCAATCTATTAGAAATAATTGGTCTGGATTCTTGACTATAATAATAATTTAGTTTGATAGACTTCTTTTATAATGTCAAAACAATAATATTTATGAGTTTAAATATAATGTAATTTGTCATGGTATGAGTCAAATTATTATGAAATTTTCAGTACTATAGTCAAGATATAATTTAAATCTTTTGGTAGTTATAAAGTTGAGTATGATTAATCGGAAACATACTAATTAAAATAATTATAATAAAAAATATAATTTTTATACTCATTATACACAATAACCCTTTATAAGAATAGTAAAATATGGAACCTCATTTTCCAAGAGCACTTGATCTCTCAGCTCTCCATCCATCCCATTGGGTTTTGACAACTCCATAATGGTGATTACTCCTATAGCCCAATCCTTCCTGCTTCTCTATTCCCTCCCTCACATTCCTTAGGCTACACACTCTCTTGGTTCATTATTCGTTCTCACTCTCTCCTCTCAGGGTTTCCCCTCCAGTTTCACATACCCTGCTCCATTCATGTATTTTGGTTTCAACCAAGATGCATCTACTATAATAATACTCTGATTCCCTCAGTTCCACTCAAGGTTTTATTTAGGGAGATGGATACTATGAGGCTTTATGGATGTGTTGCGGTAGATGTTGGATTTACAATCGATTCTGGAGTTGGTTCTTCTTGCATGCTTTCCATTCACAGTATCATGCATTTTATTTTTACCATTTCTTATTCATGTTTTGTTACATGTTTAATCATCCTAGACTTCTTCACCTTGCTCTGACCTAGCATTCCACCACTCACCAACAGGTTGGATTTGGAGCGTTGGATACATAAGGGTTTTGGCCCTTATAGTTTGGCTACTGCGGATTCTCCCTCTGGAGTTTCATCCCAATATTTATTAATCTTTTATTCTTTTAGATTCATTATGGATTCATCCCCACTTATTCCTTGAACTTCTTATTTTTCGGTTTTTTTAATTATTGCCTCTTTCTATGGTTGTTTTTCAAGATTCTATCCCAGTTTTATTTTATTTCTTTTGGTTTTGTACTAGGTGGGTCGTTCGTGCTCTATGGCAGTGGTGTCATTTTCGGTGTTGGTCATTGGTGGTGTGGAATTGATATAGTGGTGATAGTATGTTGTGTATGATATTCTCTGGAATTCTAGTGGGATGTTTGAGTAGGGAAGACAAATATTAAGCAACATAAGAGTTGGAGATGGTGTTTAGTGCTGGTGGTAAACGCCAGAGAAGAGGTCAACCGTTCAACATATTGATGACAATGTCGATGGTGATAGTGATGACTGTATCAATGGGGAAAGGATATAGCCATTATAGTTATTATTACAGTGATGTATCAAAAGGTGGATCACATTGATGGCAACGATGATTGATATAAGTAGGTAGTGATGGGGTGCGTGAAGTGGGTTGGCACAGGGGTGTTGATTTCTTTTTGAATTTTGAATTTTGAATTTTGATATTTTGATAAGTTTTGGATGTGGTTCCTTTGGTTTTTTAGTGGGTAGGATATAACATACCTGTTGGATTTTTATCTGGTGGATTTGTGTCCTTTTAGAAATTTGCATTAAATTTTCCATTTAAAATACAAAACAAATATGGATGGGGTTATAGTTAAATATAATTTTTTCAACAAAAAAATTGTAACCAAATTTAGAAATATAAATCTCTTAATTTTTTTTAAAAGTGATTTGGATTTCTCAAACTAATGGAATGAAATATTTAGGAGGAAAACTATTATATCAATAATTTCCCAACATTTTGAAAGCAAAATCCCAAAAAAATAAATGAAAAAATAACATTGACAAACATAAAGGGTATATTCATTTAAGAACCTAATATTTGGAGTTATTCCTTAATCGTTACCTCCCCTCAGTTTATAACTCATCTGAATATGATGGAGAATAATATTGTGAATATGATAAACTCTCCATTAGTATAATATCATTTCTTAAGGATCTTATACTCTCCCATAATATAAAATTTTCCATGTTTATCATGTTTTCTCATTCTTTGTAATTATATATCACATTGATAAGTATTTTACCCTTTGTACAAAAAATCCCCCTTATGTTATCAAAATGTATTGGTGAATGAATCCATTGTTTAAAAAAATAGTTAGGTGGAAAAATATATAGAATAGTATAATGAAGTAACCCATCATCCATAAATGAAATATGAAAGAACGTTCAATTATCAAAATTCAAAAAAATAACAAAATCATAATTAGATGAATACACACATCATTCATAAACAAATAGTTTAAATGTCTTAAAAAATTCAAAATATAGTATGGTTTTAGAATAAAATTTATATTTATACATAATTGGTTTTACAAAATATTCCATATTCTTGAATTCTTTTCGGTCGTCCCTATGATTCAGTATCATTTCTTATTGAATATTTACATTCTCATATTGATCATTGTTCACATATATGAGTATGAAATATTCATCTTCAATAGGATTCATCCTTCACAAGTCTTGATCTACACCATTAATATTATTATTTTGATATCATTTACTTCTTGGATATTTTATCATCACCATATCTATAAAATGTCATATACCTCACCTTTTATTACCTATAATTAGATACATTATATAAATATTCAAGGATTCCATTCATTATCATTCAAAAATCATCAAAATCATCATATTTGAATATGATATTATCATAAAATTGTTTATACCATTTAACCATATATTTTTATGGCCTCTTATGAGTCTTTGAGCTTTCTGTAATAGTTTACAGTTATGCTTCAATATGAATAATTGTCTCCAAGAAAAGCCCTACAGAGTTTAACATCAAACAGAGGCTATATTGAGTTAAATGGAATCTAGATTTTTCATATGATAATATGTAATTGATACTTCAATACATATCATGGAATGTATTATATAATCAAAAACCATTTGATCAATAGTTCCCACTGAATCTCATTGATCGGGGTCATCTTGGGAAGGTGTTGTTCAACATGTTCCAACATTCTTTTATTTTCCATTCCATTTATCTTCCAATGACACATCCATATATTTTTTTATATAAAATACCTTATCATTATAATTTTATATAATTTTTATCTCTTTAATGGACATTGGTTTATTAGAAGCATAGGTTTATGAATTATGATCACCTTTTTCCCTCTTTGATGAGGTTTCGACTTCCTCTGATGATGATTTTTCTTATTGGGAACAATTATATTTTTCATATTTATAACCCATAAAAGGTATGTATAATAAGGATTATGATGAATATAACAATTTCTTATCAGATTTAGTATTTTCAATAACATCCCCCCTTTCATTCTTATCATCTTCATCTTCCTCATCTTCATCTTCACCCTTATGCTCTTATTCTCTTCTTCAACCTCTGTTTCAAATTCTACGTATTCTTCTTCCCAATATATTCCATAACCATTTTCATCATGAAAATACTCTTTAGTATCCTCTTAATTATATTTTTCTAACTGACTCATAGTTCTATGATACCCCATTCCAACAATATGTTGTTTTAATTCTTTTTCTTGAACCGCTATGATCGATTATATCTCTAAAATGGTTTGAACAAATTACTAAAGAATGAGTTTTTGTTTTCCCCTTTTAGTTAAAACATGGACTTTTATAAGGACTAATAATTTTTCTTGAAATTATAATTTAGAATCTAGATTTCTTGATAGGTCATAGCGATTTATTGAAGAACATTCCGATAAACAGTCAATAAACTCTCACAAAGAAACTCTAAAAGTTGTGAAATTTTTAATATTTACATTTGTTTATTATTCTTGTATAATTTTTATAACATATCAGTGTAATGTATCTTCAAAAACATTTCCTCATATGGGTCATGTTAAATTAACTCATTCTTATAATTCATTAAAACTTCATTTTCATCCATTCTTTAAAAAACAACAGCTAGCAATTTATTCTACTTCTTCAATTTGATTAGTGGATAAATAACATCATTCCTTTTCTTTTTCATCTCAATATTTTCTATCAAAAATTTCGGTTCTTATTAAAATGTGGTCCAATAAACCTTGAAAAAAATTATTTTATTTACTATCAAAATAAAATTACATTTAAATCATCATATCATCACATTTTAAGGAAATATTTTACTTAAATAGAGTCAGTTAATTGTAGATTTTAGAAAACTCTTTGAACCATTCATCCAATATTATTATTAAATATTGAGACATGGTTTTATTGGCATTGTTGATCCTATCATGATATTCTCCATAGTTAAGACAATGAAAATACCGAAATATATAAATCTCTGGTTCACTAGGATGTCCAATACGAAAATATCATGATATTTTTATGTATCATGATGTAATATTATCGATATGAGAATCCATTTTATCAATACCGTAAAAACACAGTTATCATGTCTTTGAGGGGAAACCATAATGACATTTTTGAAATAATCAATCAATGAATATTATATCTTCAATTTATTAAATATTCCAAGATCATTAGGTATCTTGTGTGAGGGACAATAAGCTTACCCTTCTATGGTCACTCCTACTAGAATCACATTTTTCTTATAATATAAATTATATGATATTCCATACATTGAAAAAACGTGTTTGTATTCCATAATCCTTGGAAACCTCAAAATAAGTAGGAAAATAACTAACAAGATCTCGGTAAAAAATAAAAAACATTGTCTGATTATTTTAAATAGAATGATTCAAAACCTTGAAAATCTATAATCATTAACAACGTATAATTATAATTCCCATAAAAATATTCTTAGACTAATCCTTTAATGAATTCAAACCATTTAATGTAATTTTTTTCAAGTTACATTATATGAGGACTTAAATCATTTATTTGTAGGAAATTTTTTTTATTACTGGGAATCACAAAAGGTATAGCAGGTCAGGTGCAATTTATTAGAACAACCAATGTGGTATACAAGGTGGTACCCCATTATATCGGCATCAGGGGTGAAAATTGAACTTCAAAAAGATATTTTATGATTGAGATTAAAAAAACAAAATGATAAGATGTTCACTATTGATCTCAAGAAATATTTTATTATTTTTGAACTATCGAGGTTTGAAATAATTTCTCAAATTAATGATGAATCTAATTTGGAAAACATTTATATTTTTTCAAAAAACATTTGTAATAAAAATAAATGTATAAAAAAAATGAAAAGAAAAAACTTAATTAAATAGTTTAATGAGTAAAATAATAGAAAATTAACATTTTTATTGAAAAGATCAATCAGTATGATTACCTTTATCTTTTTTATTTTATTAAACTAGAGGACATTTATTGTTTTAAAAATACTGAATATGAATTTTACAGTAATAAATATAATTAATATTTTTTAAAATAAAAATATATTTATTGTAGTTTTTAATTAAAATTAAATATGATATTTCTTATATAAATAATTGTTATGAAATATTTTTCATTCCAAAAATTTATTTTAAAAATATTGAGTCCAAAAAGTTTATAAAATTTTTAGAGTATGGCTTCATTTTGATTCTTCTGACTCTGATAATTATATTCATATATATATGTCTCCAAAACAAATTATGAAGACACTTTTTAAAATAGCTAATTACTTTTTTAAAAAATATTTACTCCCATTGTGAAAAATTGTTACATAATGTAAGGAGATGGTTAAATAAGATGTATTTGTAAATGATTAATTTACATTGATTATTCCAACCGTAATTTTATTGTATTCAAATATATTTTAAGCATTAGGTAATGAAAAAATTATATCATGTTGGAATTTGGTTCCAGTAACATGGGAATTTATATCTCTTTTAAATTTTTATCCATAAGAAAATAAGGTCTTATATCTATATTCTTCGCATGAGAGTGACATGTTGGGTTTGTACATAAGGAAATTGAACTATTGTCATCACAAATAATTTTTTTTAAAAAACTCATGACATAGTCAGTGAGTGTGTGTTTTGTCCAACACATAAGAGGACACAAATTTTAATCTTCTAAAAATTCAATATCAAATGTTTATAGTGATACTATGTGTTGTTTATTACATGACTGATAAACTAAAGAATCTACTAAGATATAAAATTTTCTGGATGTTGTTTTGCTATCCATTCTACAACTGGAAAAGTCATCATCTGATAAGAAATTTAATATAAAAACATTTCAAAAAGAATAAAAAAGACCTAAATCCATACATCAGTTTAGATAACAAACAATTCATTTTAATGATTTTAAATAGGATTCTATTTTGATTTTCGTGATATCTAGCACAATGGAATACAAAATCATTATATAAAGATGACTAAATGTTAAAAAAATTAAACTTATTATCATAGCACTAATTTTTTTGATCAACTGGTTACCTAAACCCATCATTATATCAAGGATTGGAGTAACTAATAGGAGTACTAATATATTTATTATTTACATATAATAATTTCTTAATAACATTATGCATGTACTTATATTATGATATTAGTGTTTTTTCTGGTTATTTTGAAATTTGAAAACCTAGATAAAATGTAAACCCACCCAGAATACTCATCTCAAACATGGATTTCGTAGGACCCATAATAGAATCTGTTACATATTTTTTTGTTAATATTAATATAATATCATGAATATTAATATTTATAATCGTAGTTATTATTTTTCAAAATTTTTTAAAAAAAATTCATTTGTTTCTCCATTAAAATAATAAAACAAAAATCATGTTAACATATCATTGAATAAAATATGGGGTTGATTAAATATATATAGTGATTTTATGTGTTTATAAATAAATTAATAATGTTTTGAATTTTTAAATCCAAGTGGTTGTTCAACATTGACTTCTCCCAGAACATATCCATTATGAAAAGCATATTACACATCTATTTGTTTTTTTGAAATTATAGGATGATGGAAAGGCTAGATGTATTCAAATAGATTCAATTATTTCTATGGGTGAATTATTTTCTTAATATTATATTCATTATTATTAATTATATCCCTAAACAAAATGTTTACCTTTATTTATTATAATTTTTTCATTTCCACCACATTTTTTTATAAACCCATTTTCCTTCGATTATAGATGTTTCATTAGGTTGTTCTACAAATATATATAATTATTTCATCCCAAAATCATTTTTTTCATTTTTTATTCCCTACATCTAACCCTCATCACGTGAAACCTCATCATAAGTATTACGATCAAATTGGGATAAGAACGATAGATGTTCAATTTCATTCCTTAAGTAATTTATAGTCTAAACTCGTTGATCAAATTTACTAATAATACTATCACAATGATGATTCCTATGAAAAAACAGATTTCTTGGGTATTAAAAAGTATTTTCATCAAAAAAGGTAGAACATATTCATTAGGAATAATTTCTGAAATTTTTTTTAGTAATATCGCAAAAGAAGAATTCTATAACAAAGGATGAAAATAAATTTTATAAATAACAATTGAGGATGATGTAGTTTGTTTTTTTTAAATGTGTTAGTTTCATCAAACATAACATGTACTATTTTCTCAACAATACAACAAATTTTATGAAAACATCTATAATTCTTACAAATATTGTAAGAACCTAAAAATATTCTTTCATCAAATTTCAGTGAAAATTTATATTTTTTACCTTCAGTTATAACCAAATTCCTTGATGATAGAAACATTTGGTTTTCAACTATTCAAAAATTCATAAAAAGATTTTTTATTAAAGGTTATAAGTAAAACATGATATATAGTATAACAGGGTGTACTATCTACATTAGCACATAATTGTTTATAATGTAAGTATTCACTCATGAAAGGTCCTATTTATTTCATGAAAAAAGAATTTTATTATATTAACTGTTCCATTTTTCTTTGTGTTCTAGCTGTTGAAAATTTATGTTCAATGCCATTCTTACTAAAAAAATTCAAAATCTGAATTTAAAATTTCATTACAATTATCATTTTGAATAGTTTTCAAGGGAAGGTTTTTTATTGTTTTCATATTTTGATATAAACGTATTAAAAAACAAAATAAATTCATATTTCATTTTGAGAATATAATCCCATGTATATCTGGTGTAATAAATAATTATGAAATACAAATCATATTTTCCCAAAATACTCCCTATTGATATAAGAAAAAATAAGTGCCCATGGGGTGTTAGCCGAGTGGTACCCGCTAGTTGTACCCCTCACTCTCTATGGGAACTGACCCAGGCTCGAGTCCCGCCAGACACGGACACTGTTTGTATTATTCATAGGGAGATTTAACCCATTTCCCTAGTCGGGGAATGTGCAGCGCGCTCTGGCATGGTGGGGCCCCCAGTGGGAGACAAGCGTTACCCTTACACACGTTTTGTAGTTGGGGTTTGGCTTAGTGGTAAGCACCCCGTAAGGATACATGGAAAATGGGGGTTCAAAACCCATGGGGTGAAGGTTACTATAGTAGTACTGTAGCGGTACTGTAGCAACGACGACACTGTTCTGCAGCGGGTACTGTAGCGGCGACAGGGCACTGTAGCGACGACGATACTTTGCGGTACTATAGTAGCAGGTTACTATTCACAGAATGTGAATTGGCCTTAGAATTTGGGCCTACGGGATATGTAATAGGTTACAAGCCCACTGGGACTTCGGGCTATGTAATGGGTTTCCCTCTACCCAGTTTAAAGAGGACATTGCTTTGATTTAATAATAAAAATGAGGCTTTGGCCCCAACCTTTTAAAAAAATATAAGAAAAAATAGGTTGATGTACAGTAACTGTAATGCGTCAAAATTTGTAACATAGATAATATATTTAATAAGTGACTTATATTGATTTCCATATTGAAAATGTTCACAAAATTCTGAGGAATGGAACCTATAATTTGGTAGATCTATAAAAACTATTTTATTAGATATCCTAGATAAGTATCTAAGGATATAATGTCTTATCCTTATATCCTGAAACCATGATTGATCTTTTTTTGCATGATGCCACAATTTGTCTTGGATATTAATTTCATCTATATTAAGAGTACTAATAGTTTTATTCCAATAGGATGAATGAATACAATCATCCTTGGAACTATGTATTAATCATTTATTATTCCTAATGTTTACAAGGTAATGTTCATTACAAAATAAAATTTTTCTTATAAGTTTATTCATTAGACCATTAATAAATAATTATTTCAGATAAGTGATTTACTAAGAAGAACATTATATAGATTTCTGATAATCTCTATATTATTATTATAATCTAATGTATCTTTTAAACCTTTCATCTTTATAACTTTAAAGAAAAATATTTGGTCCTCATTAATGAACCTAAACATCCACTATCCATGAACCATGTATCCACATTTTATGTAGTTTCATTAATTTCAAAAAAAAAAAAGAAACACCAAGTGTTTGTATCCCAAATGTTCTTTAGTACGGTAATGTCATAAAGGAAATCATTTGGAATCATTATTTTTTTAGAAATATTTTATTTCTGAAAAAATAGGGATTATTTTTTATATAAAGAAAATTTATTTTCCAATGATCACCAAATTTAAATTTAGTGTTATATCTAAATTTTTTGGGGCAAAGAAATTATTACATAAAACTGTTTTTTTATAAGAAATTACCATTCCATAAATATTACCATGATAAAATTTTTTGGAAATTTTTTCTTTATTTAATTTAATAGTGGAAAATTTGGAAGACTGACCATTCAAAGAAGAGGTTTCATATTTATTTTACAATTGAACTCTTATCCACACTAGTGTTACTAATATAATAATTATTTTTTATCTTATTTATATAATTTAAATATTTCAAAATATTTTCCATTTTTTAATTTTTATTATCTAGATATTTAGAATGATATTATATTAAACTGGACCAAACTACTATCCTTGAATCTACCTTACCATTTTTCCCATAACATTATCAAGTTTAATTTTAAATTTTTTTGATTCAAATTTTATAAATGATTATAAAAAAATAAATATCATCATAAGAATGGATATTATTATCATCAAAATGTAAGAAATATTCTTTCTTAGATGATATATAATCATTATCACTGGGATAATTTTCACTTAAATATTCTCATTGTGGTTTTCAGAAGTTCATACCATACCTATGAATGATTGTTTACCATGGGTATGTTTGCAGAAAATAATATGTCCCTATATCAAAACCATTCATCACTAGATGAAATTTTAGAAGATTCACCTCTACTTACACTTCATGTGTAATAAGCCTATAAAACATTATTTTTTTATATTTTTAACATCTCTTTGTATTCCATTATAAATTATTTGTTTTTATATCTTTACTCTTTATCTTTGGAAAATCTGATCTAATGTTTCTATATTTTTCTCATTCATAACAGGTAAAGTCATATTTTTATCACATCTATCATTATGATATTTCTTATATTAGTATTGAAAATAATTGTTACCATCAATTTTTTTATATTTATAAATATGTTTCCAACACAATATAATAAATTTCTGTTGTGATAGAATCATATTGAACATATTCATTTTTATTTCATAAAGATATAGAGATTTTATATCCTTATTGAATATTAATATGTAATTGAAATTGTGTATAGAAGGAATCAAACTGATTTTTCATTTTTCACTTTTCATTATCACTTTTATCTCTACCCTTATATTTCATAATTGATCCAATGAGATCATCCAAACTAATATTAATCAAATTTCATATTAAATGATCTATTATTCTCTTATTTTCCCATTCATTGGGAATAATTTGAATTATCATTTACTTGAGGACATCATCATCAATAATTTTCAAGTCAATAAATTTTATGCTATTAATTATTTTCATAATCCATTAGTATATCTACGAAAAAATTCACTAGTAATAAATTCAGAATATTGATAATATTTTGTTAAAATTTTTCTACTGCTCTCAACATTCTTATATGTTACAAAATTTGAAAATTTTATCTCTTTCAACATATTTTTAGTATATTTTTTGGAATAAATTTTACTTTATAGGCTTATTTTCATTGAATATAGAAATTTATTCTTTATGATGTAGTATAGTTGATATTCATTCATTTCATGACGAGTATTGTAATTTCCTTATCAGAAATTTTATAATCTCAAATCAATATTTAAAAATTATCCACCCTTGTTTTGATAAACAAATCATTATCCTATCTCCCTAGAAATAATTGATAGAACCATCAATGATATGTCTTCTATTATAATTCATATTTTCAATTGAATCAACATTCATTTTATCCACCACATAATAATAGAGATTCTTTTCTATAGGTGACCATTATTTAAAAAAAATTATAATAAAAAATTTATATCAAAAACATTAAACAAATAAGAAAAAGTAAAATAAATAAGAATTAATGAAGATATAAGTAGTAGTAGAAACATTGTAAGATAACTATTTTTGGATAAGTGTATCTATATTATTAATAAAATCATTATAATTTTCTTATGATGGATAACTTATAAGAGGGGGGGGGTTAATTGTAGTTTTTAACCTGCAGATTAATAATTTTTACCATATTAACCCAAATAGTCATTAGGTATGGTTATTGTAATAAGACTCATTTTGATTATAGAAGGTATATATTCATAATCATAATCAATAAGTTTAAATGAAAGAGTAAATTGATTGAAATCAAGATGGATCCGATTAATCCATATTCATTTTTTATAATTAGAATATTACATAAAAAAACAAAATATTAATATTAATACAATGTTTCACATTCAATTACATATGTTGAAAAATTATTCAATTTTAAAAATTCAATTGAATAGATATGTAAATGAATGTATTAAAAATAATAAATATCACAAAGAGAAATCTATTATCATTAAGAGTAAGGTAGTTAATAACCTTAACTAAAGGAATCTGTTATTTTATACATAAAAGAATTTATATCTTCCCTTATGATGGAAATATATTAATTTGATTATCATAATGGTTCTACCTTCCTATCCCCGAAATCCCTCAATATAAAGATTATATTTTCTCTATCTAACTAACCCCAGTATCCCTCGATCAGATTGATCAGATTATATGTATTTTTATCTCTGTAAGAACATGGTTATTTTGATGATCAATCATATAATAAAATTAATTTTGTTTTATAGAGACAAACATATGAGGTTCTGTTAGAACCTAACAAATGTAAACAATTTCAATGGCTAAGAACATGATATTCATCTTAATAAATCATCAGTTCCCTCTCACAATGGGAAATTGAAAATGAAATCAACTAGCAAGAAATTTTTTTCAAAACCATTGAATGTCCACGTATTTAACAGAATCCTAACAATATTAATATTGATCTCCAAATGGTATCATTTCTACGAGTTTGTCACATGACTTGGAAGCCTTCTACTCAATGGCTCTATTTTAAATAAATTTCGAACATTATAGTGTCTGTTTTTTCACAATGTAATTGAAGATATATATTTAATTTAAATATTTAATATTCCATATTAATTATATGATAAAATAAAATATATTTTTGAAATAAAAATATATAAATTTACTTTGGGTGTATTTTTTCTATTTTTTAATGTACTTTGATATTTTGATGAATAATGAATCAAACTGAATTTCAGTTCAAAACTGAATTTTTTCTAATTTATTGAAATAGTTAAAAAATGTATTCAATTTGTTTTAATATTTTAATATATAAATATTATATAATTTAAACCAATGTATCTCATTGTAAATAATTTCACACTTAATTTAGATATAAAAACGTTTTATTAATTTAATCATGTTTACTTTTAAAACTCATATTTTTTTCCCAACTACATGATTAATTTAATATCAATATCTAACTCTCCTATAATGGTATTTTTGAAATATAGATTCAATATTTGGAATCATAATAATTTATAATGCCTAATATGGTTAACTTTTTATGACCATAAATATTAGTGAATGTAATTAATATTTATTACAACAATAAAGGTAGAAATGTGTTTACATTATTGTCAATCAATAATAATATGAGACTGAATTCTCTAGAAAAGTTTCCAAAACCCAGTTTTTATACATGATTAAAAAATATAACTTATTTTATCTAATTAGGATCATTATTTTAGTCATTTTTTGTAATCAAGACCTACTAATTATGTTTAACATGTTATATTAATAGAAATATCACTCCCCCTCCACTATAAAAATGTATTCACACTCCCCATTTCTTTATGCCTATCAACGCCCTTTGGATAGTCCAAAAAAATTCTCTACACACCTATATCCTCAGAAAATATTTCTCATTTTTTGTAGAATGGAAACCATGTAATCCCATTTTTGAAAACCAAAATGTGCTACCTGAAAAGAGATAACATTCTTCATTGTGAAATTATGTTTTTTATTTCTCCCACCCCACTTAGTTCTTTATTTTTAAACATTTATATAATAAAATTAGTGTCCCAAATATAAATTTATTTTTTATTTGAAGGTTTCATTATAAACCTACCCACTAATGCAAAATGAGTAATTAATTTACCATTTGTGTGTGTGGCGCATTATCTAATCCCAAAACGATGTGGTTCGTTTTCCCATAACACCTCTCATGGTTTGGACTTACAATGAAAAATGTTTTTATTTTATATAAATTATAAATATTTTGACTTAATTCATATTTAATTTTTCTATTACACATAACTTTATACTTTCTATTTTCTATAAATGTGATTACATCGTTCGTGGTCGTGTGCACTACCACCTCTACAAAGAAATATGTTTCGTTCACACATTAAATGGAATGTATTGATAATTTTTTAATATAGAAATTTGTAACAATAATAACATATATATGATATTAATTAAGTAATTTATATTATGTAAATAAAATATATCATTTACATTAATACCCTCATAGACACTAAAAAATGATATAACATCATTCATGGATGTGTAGACAACCACCTCATCAACCTGATGTGATTCCATTTACATAACAAGAATTCTATATATAATTATATATGATTTAATGACATGTTATTTATGATATATTGAATATTCTGGAATGATAAATGCTACTTACCTTATTTCCTTAATGATCATTGAAAAAATGAGAATGTTACTCACGTATACGTATGGCCTAACATCTATTGGATTGTAACATTTATTCATTTTTTATAATCATTTTTCAATATTGATTTAAAAATTATAATATATATATATGATATTTATTTATTTATTTATTTATTTATTATTTTTATGATTTTATATAATTATCCATTTGACTATAGTCGTCCTACTGAAATCCTTTTTAACTAATAAAATGAATATGGTAAAAACAGCTGACGTAAACATTGTTGTTTATATTGTTGATTACAACATTGTAATATCTGAAATAAATGTAATGATAAAAATGTAAAATGTTTTGAATAAAATAATTATTTAATATAGTTATATTATTTTTGGAGATAAATACACTCGTTATATGTCGAAATAAATGTAAGGGATTTCGTCTCAATCTCCCTTCATTGGGTCATTTCATGATTATATGCACCTTTATTATTTTATAAGGTGTATATATATCCCAATTTTCATTCCACATCCATATTTTTTCTATTATCATGTTATTTTATTTGTTGTTATGTTTTATTATTTCATTAGTCTTATTATTTAAATTCATAAATTGGTTTGTGACGCTCAAAATAATTAATGATTTAACCCTTTCCTCCATATCAATATTTTTGATATAATTTTATGTATTTATTTGTATAAATAAAAAATATTATAAAGGAAATCTTATATCTATTTTTTTATTTTTCTTCATCTACAAGACTTCAAGTATTTGAATTAAATATAAAACCCTCTTTCACTTTTTATTGGTTTTTTTATTTAAAAAGGGTTTGAAAATGGATCAATTATTTCAATATGTTGAGACATATTGATGTGAAAAAAATTAAACTGTATAAGTGAAATATAGAATCATTTATCATTTTATATGTTATTATTATATAATGGTACATGGAAATTTTAAGGGTGGTTTTTTGATAATGTTATGACTGGTAGTTTGGTGATAAACCAATGATTGGTGGGTCTGATATAGCCACCCAATACATTGGGTATAAAATTTATCTATAATGATTTTCCATTTTTATGAGTGGCATGTATAGAAATCAACTTCAATGTTATTTCATTGATAAGAGTGACAAGTATAATGATTTCCCAAGATACCTCTTTGTATTTTCTATGCATGATAAGGGTTTTATGGTGATATTTTGATTACCAAAAAGTTATTAAATGATATTACATTCGAAGGAATGTATTTAATACATATTAATGGTTTAATATATAATAGTATGATAATTATTTAATCAATTTTAGTGTATATCATTGTTTTGACTATTTTCATAATACAATATCAATTACAGATCTTTTTATTCTCATTGCATATTTTTTTAAATTTCCTAAAATGTCTTAATGATGACTAGTGGATTGAAAGAATTATTGATTAATGTTGTTAAGTGTACCCTAAAAGAGATCTTGTTTTATTTTAAATATATTATATTATAAAAAATATATGTTTTTTGGAAGTTTCCAGATAATAGTTTACGGTTTTTTATGGATTTTTTATCACTTAATTGTCTACAAAATTATGCCTAAAAATTTCTTCAATGTGAATGAAAGTAAAATTATTTACTTAAATAATGATTATGAAGTGTTTAATATCAACAACATATATTTAGTATCAAAGTATGGTTATAGATATATTTAAATGATATGATAATGTTAATAAAAATCCATAAATATATTTTACTTTAGGTTTTATCTATAATGATATTTCAATTAAATATTATCATGTTTCATCATATAATGTATAATTTTTTATAAGGGTATTTATATAGGAAATAAAGAATATGTAGTGGAATAGCATCAAGAGGAAAATATCCTTCCAAAATTGCATCCTGAAATAGAGTTTTATAAAACATATATTTCATGATATGAGAAGGTAATGTAATGGGAAATTGGATGGATATTGATAAGAAACCAATTAAGTATCCTAGAAGTAATCCATAAACAAATTCTAAGTGCAGTAAAAAAACATTTTGGGGAATTCATATTAGGATATTGAATGTTTTAATGGTGTGTTATGTAATGTAACTAGGATCATGAAATCAAATTAAGGTTCCCTAAATATTCCAAAATAGAGATAAAAATATAAATTCAATGGTAAGATGTTTTAGTTCCAATTTTGTTATAAATTATGACACTTTATTTCCAAAATAGATTCCCAATGGTGGATACCATCATGATAAAAAGAAAATGGGTGTGGGAAAATATTTTTATACTATTCAGGTTAACATTGGGACATAAAATTATGTGGTCATATGTATAGTGTTTGTTTTTTCAAATTATGAAAATATGATGTTTTATTCTAGATCACCACATTCTATCATTTCTGAGAATGCTTCTAGAATGTTGTGAACATAACCTCATGAAATCAATAGATAAAGTTTCGTAAAAACTATATGTGGTGGTGTTAGAGAAAAACATAATTATAGTAGCATTCAAATTTGAATTAGTGAGATTGAATTTCAACAAATAATATAGAATTTCGTAGAGTAATTGTTTATATCATTCATGGTATGTTTTGTCTTTCATTTTATTATTATATGATATATTTAAGTGATAAAAATTCATTGTTTAAGGATTTAATTCCATTGATAACATACCAAGAAGATAACAAATTGATGACTTATGCCATTAAAATTATCAAATCATATTTTTGAAGAAAATAATCAGTACTGATTTGTGACATCCCAATATTGAATGATGTTACATATTGTTTTCCTAAAGATATGTTAGGTGTTGTTCTTTATCCTAATGTTGAATTTAATGTTGATTTAGTTCCTAATGATAAATCAATTTATAAATGATGTTATTGAATGTCCCATGTATAACAGTTTTATTTCAGAAACCTGTTTCAAGAATTACATAATAAAGTTTTAATTCGACATAACACTTCACCATGTAGATCGCCTATTGTAACGCCCCAACCCCAGTTACCCTGAGTCTATGCATTATTACATAACATTGGCATGATCCCAAGGGATCAAATATCAACAGACCAATATGTTTAGTAGCCTTGGAAGTATAATATAAATTCAGAAGTTTTAAATTAAATTATGAAATAAAAACAACAACAACATGGTCTCCATTGACCACATTCATATCCCATAGACTATCATTGCAATTCAATCCAAATATACTTATTCACATCCTATGAAAAATAAAACATAGAATGGGGTGATCTTAGATGCCCATTCAGGATAAAAATATAGAAGAAAAATTAATAAATAATCATAATCATTTAAGGCAATGTATAAGACTAAAACACAATCCTTGTAAACATAAACATCGTCATAATATGGAAAAGGTAAATAAAATAATGCAATTTAATTATTCACATAGATATACAATTAGTCGAAGAATCACATGTAATATCAATATAAAATTTCATAATGTCGGAATGCATAATACTGGACTTCATATCCACAAAGTCAAGGCCTTGTTCCAATACTACAAATAAGATTTTTTCAAGGCCTTGTGCTAGGACACTAGTTTGTCTCATGACACATGTCGATGCATCAAAGAGCTATAAAGACCTCCACCCCTCACTTACTAAGTATCGTTTATTCCTCATATGAAAAGGTTTAAACATAACATAAATATTCATATTAGAAAAATCATATGAAATGTAGATACATTATCCATAATCCATGAATGGTATAAAAATGACACATCCATAGCTAACCATATCACAAAACCTTCAATAAAATATGTATTATTTGTATCATGATAAATAAATTTCAAACAAGTTTAAAATCTATCATAGTATGTTGACATCGATGAACTGAAAACTATTTGAAAGAAATACCTCTATCTATTTTGAAACAATTTAATAATCAAATAATTATAAAAGAAAAAATTTATTTTGAAAATATTCTTATAGGCTTGTATGGGAAACTTTGAAGAGGTTATTACTGTGGAAAATAGCTTCACCCACCGTATAAGTTAAAAAAGATATTCTAACCTTAATTTTATAGAAAATGTCATAATGTACCTTATTTGAAAAATGAAAGAAAGATTATTTTAAAAACAGATATTTTCAAATAAGGGTATAAATGGTTTTAACTCATATTCTATTAAATAATAATAATATTTTAAAATACAGTTTGAATAAAACACAGATGAGGATGATAAAGGGGTCCCAGTAGGTACTTATATATTAACAACCTCGGATAAGTCAATAGATTGTATAATTAACCCTTACCTTGTTCTTTTCCTTGGTCGAGGGTTTGTTAAGCATCTGAATAATAGTTAAATCATTTTTATTAAAGTATATAAGAATCATATACATTAATATGATATCATATATGATCTTCTAATATTTCTTTTTTGATAATATTTTAATAGTATCATGGTTTTGGGTGTTAAGTGATTCGTTTTACTTTATATGCATGGTTACGTAAGCAATGTTTGTTATGAATAGGATATTTTTAATTCATATAAAGAATAATATTATGTTCTTAAAAATTATTTATAATCATAAATTTAAAATTTATCTTTAATGTTTACGATGGGAAATAAATCTCATCTCGTTCATCGAGAGGGTAATCAGTACTTACACATGAGCGGAAATATCATTATATTGATGGTCAAATAGTATATAATTGAATGGTATATCATATATACAGATTAATTATATTGTTGTATTTATTATTTACATATGTTATACTCATTATTATACCCATTCAAATAATAAAGTGTTTGAATAACAAACTACACCATGACGTGGAGATAGTAAGCCATACGTACGCACGTAGAGTGACATTGTCATTTATAGGGTAGATAGAATAAAAAATATGGTTGTACCATATTTATAAAAACATCACAGTATGTAAAAGGTACTAGATTTATTATTTTTTTATGGAAGGAACAATGAAAGAAGAAGTGGATGAATAAATGAACTTGAAAGAGGGTTGTGAAATTAATACCTCTTCTTCGGGTGTTTTCTTTTGAGTTGATCAAAAGGGCTCCTTAAGATAGATTTATTATTAATTTAAGTACTTTAAGATGAATTTAGGGATGTTGGGAAGGTATTTGGGTAGGGGTTGGCCAAGCCAAATGGCTATGGAGGTGTGAAATTAAGATAAGGTGAAGTACCCTTTTATAAGATAGGTGAGGGTCACTTTTGTAAAAGCTTGAAATATTATTTTATAATAAAACAATTTTTGGTTAAAAATAGCTCAAAAATAATTAATTTCAAGTATAAGGTGTGTATGGGTCAAAAAACATTCAACCAATAGGTTTTAGACAGGTTTAGTTCACCATAGTAACCTTATCTTTTAGATTTAACTCTTAGTTGAATAGTTTGACATTTACCATGTCTCTTTGTATTTTTATATTATAATGTAAATAAACATACTATAACAAGACAAGAGAACACAAAGTGTTTATTAATTATTATATATAACCATACATAAATCTTTTGTATGAACATTAACTTTTTATGAATATTATCTCAATTAATAATATATTATTTGTTTTAAAAACACAATTAGGTCAATTTTGACAATATTTAGTATTTGTTTTTTAAGCCATAAATATATTATCACTTAGAATAAAATTTATTTAATCAACTATAACATGTCATATTAACCTATATAATTATTTTAATTCACCATACGTCTCAATTTACTTTTATTTGGATATTTATAATATCAATTATGTTAATATTTCATTAATAAGGTAATTATTGCATCAACATTGTGAAATAAATTAGTTAAATTATTTATTTTCTAAAACTTATAAATAAAATACCATTATTTAGTAAATATTATTATCATTATAATTAATATTTATAGTTTAATTTATATTGTGTGTAACCCGATATTAAAAATAGTTCAGTTGTTAAACACTGAATTTAGCAGTTTTAACATTTCTTTAAATAAAATTATAATATATGTCCTAATCTAATCCAAGTGGACCAAAAGGATTATATTTTATTCCTAAGATTGTATTTGGTCAAATTAAACATATCAAATATAATTAGGAAATGTGTTTGGGTAATTATAATGTCATATTTAACTTTAATCACCCTATTTACTTTTAACTGTGGTAAATAAAAATCTAATGTTACTATTCACCAAAATTTATTTTAATCTTATTGAACAAAATTTTACTTACTGATATTAACCATGTATCTTGTATTTTTAAAATTCTACTCACATAAGAGGTAAAATTATGTTTTATGAAATCTTTCAAATGCTCCTAGATTGTGGGTAAAAGACGGTAAAAAGTTCAATAAAATTTTATATATCTAAAATTATTATTAAATTACTCCAATGAAACGCATTGGACAAATATAGGTATTATGTATCTATTTTTACCTAATATAAATTGAAATAAAATAACTAATTATTTAAATAAAAAGGCGTTTTCAAATAATAACGTAATGTTTTTCACTATTCATCAAAAAATGAATGTTTTTAGAAAAATACCAATAATTCACACTAAGCTAATTTTGATATTCCGAATCCAAAAATGAAGTAAATTATGAAAAATAAAATTAATAAAATTTCAAAAAGGGGGTATTAATATTCATAATGTCTTGTTTGATTGGACATGGTGTGTTAAATCTCCAAGTTGCGTACAACCCAAGATACTGCATTATTCAAAGGGAAATGTACCATTGATACATGGGGTGTTACATTCTCCCCTACATTAAAAATGTTATCCTCAAAAGTTCTAGAATATTACTGCATAAAACTATTCAGGTTTATCTTCATCAGATGATCCTCGAGTTCCCATGATACCTCTACCATCTTATGGTTCCTCCATTGAACATTTACCTGATGACTTTTCCAGTTTCTCATCAAATGTTCTATGGTATAATGAATTATGATTGGATCATCACAATATGACAGGTCAGGTTCCAGTTCTATTTCATCAAAGGTGAGTACATGCATTTAGTCAGTCATGTATTTTCTCAGCAGTGACACACAGAACACTTCATCAACTTTGGAGAGATTTGGAGTCATTTTAAAATGATAACTACAACTCAAATTCATTATAGAAATTCAAATGGTATGATGTACCTAAGACACAATTTACAATTCATACCAAATCATATAACACCTATCGATGGAGATACCTTCAAGAAAAATGATGTCCTACTTGAAATTCCAAATCCTTTCTCCAATTATTGGCATAGTTCTTTTGCCTACTTTGGGCTGCTTTGATGTGGGTTTGGATAATCTTCATCATTTCTATTGTGTCCTCATAAATTTCTAGGCCTATAAGTTTTCTTTCACCAACATCATCCCAAAAAGTTGTTGTGAGACATATCATTCCATATAATGCTTCATATTGTGCCATCATAATACTTGAAAGGAATTTATTGTTATAGGAAAATTCTATTGTAGGTAAATAATGATCCATCATACACAGAAAGTCAAGTTAGAAGATATCAACATGTTTTCTAAGGTTTGAATACTCCATTTTGATTGTCCATCAGTTTTATGGTGGTAGGAAGTTCTGAAGATAAGTTCAGTATCCAAGGCCTTCTGAAGACTTTTCTAGAATCTTAATGTAAAATAGGGATCAAAATAAAAAACAATCAATAGGGGTACACCATGGAGTCCTAAAAATTTATTAATATATAGTCTTGTCATACATTCAAGTGGTAAATATTCTCTTATAGAAAAAAAATATGTGGACATGGTAAGATGATCAACAATGACCCATATTACATCATTCCTTCTTGGAGTCTTTGGTAGCCCCATGAAAATGTCCATCATAATATTATCCAATTTCTACTCAGGTTTAGGAAGAGGTTTCATGACTCTTCCAAGCTGTTGACTTCCATATTTCACTTGTTGACAATGAATAAATCTTCACACAAAAGAAGTAATCTCCCTCTTCATGTTGTCCCGCGAAAAATGTTCCTTCAAATATTTATACATCTTGGTCCTCCCTATGTGTATAGAAAAATTGGAGCTATGAGCATTATCCAACAATTCCGTTTTTAGATCAGGTATGTTAGGAACACAATGTATCTTCCCAAATTTCAAAATTCCATCTTCATATATGATGTCACACAATCTCCCATCATTACCATCTTCAATCATCATTTGAATCTCATAATCATTTGTCTAAGAACTCTTTATTATTTCTATAAATTAAGGATTGGAAAACCATTGAAAAAGTAATGATATTTCACCTTCCGTGGTTATTCAAATATCTATCTTTACAAGATCTGTGATCATAAGATCCCTTTAAACTCTCATCTTATTCAAAATTCCATGACCCTTTCTACTCAAAGCATCTTCTACATTATTTTCCTTCCCTAGGAGGTAGAGTATAGTGCAATCATAATCCTTGATTAGTTCAAACCATCATCTTTGCCTCATGTCGAGTTTATTTTGTGAGAACATATACTTCTAACTTATGTGAACAATATATATCTAAAATTTTCACCATATAGATACTGTTTGCATGTCTTCAAACAAAATATTATAGATAATAACCCATGATCATGAGTAGTTTTGTTTGGTTCATGAATTTTTAGCTATCATGATGCATGTGAAATAACTCTATCATTCTATATAAGGAAACAACCAAGTCCTTTTTGTGATGCATCACTATAAAAAATAATCCCATAATTCGTTGATGGTAGAGTCAATATAAAATAATTGACTAATCTTCCCTTCGGTAATTTGAAACATTTTCCACACTCTTTTTTCCAAAATAAAATTTAACCCTTACGTGTGTGTATGGTTAATGGGTTTTCCAATCGGGCAAAATTCTGGATGAAGTGCCGATAATAACTTGCTAAACCAATAAAACTAGGTACCTCAGTTATACTCATCGGTGCCAGACATTCTTATATTTCACATGTCATATTAATATCAACATGGATTCCATCCTTAGAGTTAATATGGCCAATAAAAGAAATATCTTGAATTCATAATTCACACTTGCTAATCATCTTATATAGTTCATTTCTTCAAAGAGTCTTTATAATAATGCACAAGAGGTTTTCCTGATATTCGTATCTTTTGGAGTATAGCTAGATATCATCAATATATAACACTACAATGTCATCAAAATAATCCTTGAAAAACTGTTTATTAGTTCCATGTAAACAGAGGGTGCATTAGTCAGTTCAAGAGGCAATACTGTAAACTCGTAATGGTAGTACATGGATCGAAATGTTCTATATGGAATGAATACCTTCTTCAAGCACAACTGATGATATCCAGATTGAAAATCAATTGTTGAAAAATATTTGGCTCCATGAAGTTGATCATATAAATCGTCAATGCGAGGTAGGGGATACATGTTCTTTATTATTATAGAATTGTTCTTCATGTAGTCAATGTACAACCTCATAGATACATCATTCTTCATAACAAAAAGAATAAGGGCTCTCCATGGAGAAAAACTAGAGAGAATAAATCCCATATTACTCAACTCATCTAGTTTATTATTTACTTCCACTAATTCCACAGTGGAAATTCTATAAGGGGTCTTCGATATGGGCATTGAACCATGATTTAAATCAATGTAAACTCAATTTCTTATTCTGGAGGATGTCCAGATGAATCCTTTGAAAACACATCAACATATTCTTGCACAATAGGTACATCCTCTATTTTAACATTCATTTCCTCACCCACAATTAATTCAAACTCTTCCTCCTCAATAATTGAATTTAGTAGTGCTATTGTAGGTGGATCTAGATAAAAATCTGATAGTGATGTCTCCTCTCTAAAAATAATGTACTTCTTATCATCATAAAAAATTGTAACATCCTTCTTCTTACAATAAATTTTCACGTCATGGTCTAAATTCCAATCCATATCGATGCTTATATCAAATTCAATCATGGGTATGATGATGATATCAGTGGATGAAGAATATTTATATGCCCACATGGGAACTGCTTCACAAAACATTGCTTCAATGTTATATCCCTTAGCTGTTTTGACTGAAAACTCTCTTTTTAAATCAAATTTGAAATATCTAATTTTCCTAGTATACTAGGATGATATGAAACTGTGCGATGATCCAAAATCAAATAAAGCATTGGCTAAACATGAGAGAACCATTAAATTACCCACCACTATGTCTTTCAGAGCTTCAACCTAAATAGTAGTGATCCCATAAGCTTGGGATTGATCCCTTGGCCTTTTTGAGGTATGTTTCCTTGACTCATAAGAAATTCATTTGCATGATCCACATTTCTTTACAACTATAGCATTTAACAATGACAACCTCTTTCTTTCCCTTGAAATCACGAGCATGGTTGGATTTTTCACTACACTTGTAACAGACTCACATTCCCTTCAGGAATGTACTAGAATATTTCTTCCCTCATTTACTGTCATATGGATATTCAACTTTTCCCTTCTTCCCCATATTTCCATTTCAAGATTGTTCCACAGATCTCATATTCTCTTTATTTTCATTAAATTCTTAAGACATAGATAATTATTTTTCTATCTTGATAGCACATGAGAGAATATCATCGTACTATGAGAATGATTGTGAGACTAATGCTCAACACAAAAATAGTTTCTACCCATCAATGAATCGATCAATCTCACTCCTTGGGTTACATATATATTCTGATGCATGCCTTCCTATCCTAGTAAAGATAACATCATACATTGTGACATTCTCATCCTTCTTTTGCTTCTGACTCATGAATTTTCTTTCTATATCTTCTTGATGGACACAAAGATAGTTTTTTTCAATGAAAATATCTATAAACTCCCTCAATTCCTTATTTGAATGTTCTTCATCTTCATTTGGGTTTTGGAATAATGACCATCATTGATCTTCATCTCTTGCGAGGCGATAAACTGTTATGACAACGTTTTCCCTTTCACAACACCCAAAGCATGAAATGATTTCTCTAAGGATCAAATCCATTGTTCAGATACCAATGGATTTGTACACCCATTGATTGATGGTGGGTTTTCCTCATGAAGGGGTCTATCATTGATTCTCTTCGTTGTGGATTTGGGAGCTCCATATGGGTAAGGTTATTATTCATAACTTGAGTTAGTTGTCCCAGTGTGTTGATATGCTGATCATCCCCAATTGAATCACCAGCTCCACTATAACTATCTTGAGTAGGAGGGAAATCCCTATATGGATTATGTGAATTGATATAGTTTTCATTCCTTCCACTATGTGTCATTTCTAAAAAAATGGCATACACTATATTAGTTTATGAATCAAAATACATAATTCCAAACATGTAAAACACTTAACATAAATTTAACAGTTTGCGAATATAATCCATAATCATAAATAAATTTTCTTTGAAGTGTTATATACTCATAAATCCTTCATAATTGTTTATAAATAAAATCTGAATTATTCTAAGCATATCCCCCAAGAGTGTTGTAACCAAGAGTGCAGCAAGGCTCGTGGTCGTGTACCACGATACCTCAGGTCACCCCGGAATCTCTTTTTCAAAGTTCTCACTCCTAGGAATATATATTTTAGAGACGCCCCTACCTTCTCATATCCAGAAATAGATTTATTTCATGGAAAAATCACAAAATCTCTATATTACAAAAATTCTAGGAAGTTTTTCTATATTAATCTCCAAAGTCTATCTTTGGATAATGATCTCAAATTAGAGTTTTTTCTAAATCTAGCTTCCATGGTTTGTACTAAACATTATCTGATACAAAATCCAATTCCCTGGCCCTATTTACCCTGAGTTGGTGCATTGTTACATAACATTGGCATGATCAGAAGGGATCAATTCCCAAAAGACAGATCAGTTTAGTATCCTCGGAAATATATGATACATTCATAAGATATACATTACATTATAAAATGAAAAATAAAACAAAATTTTCCCCATTGACCATATTAATATCCCTTAGACTATCTCTGCAGGTCAGTCATAATATACTTTTTCACATCCTGGGAAAAATAAAACTTAGGAAGTGGTGTGCTCAGATACACAGTAAGGATAACAATATATAAGAAACATTCATAAATAAGCATAAACCGTTAAAGAAATGTATAAGACTAAACCAAAATCCTTTTAAACATAATATTAATCCCAAAATGGAAAAGAAAAATCAAATAATTTTATTTACTTGTTAACATGGATATTCTACTAGTCGAATAATAACATGTAATACCCAAATCCAATTTCATATTGATGGAATGAATAATGCCAAATTTCATAACCACATAGTCAAGGCCTAGTTGTCAGAATACAAACAATATTTTTTCAAGGCCTTGTTCCAAGGCACTAATTTGTCTCATGAGACCTACAAATGCATCATGGAGCTATATCGGGCTCAACCAGTAACTTACTAAGTCCAACACATTTCTCATATTAAAAGTTTTGAACATAATATAAACAATAGTATTAGAACTAGCATACAAAATGTAAATTAAATATTCATAAATCAAAAATGGTACAAAAATAACACATCCATTGTTAAAAATATCACAAAACTTTCAATACAATATGGGCAATTTTTATCAAAATAAATCAACTTCAAACATGTTTAAAATCCATCAAAGGATGTTGATATAGATGAAATGAAAAATATTTGAATGAAATACCTCTTTCTATTTTGAAACCATTTAAAAGAAACATATTTATAAAAAGAAAACATTTATTTTTAAAATATTCTTATAATTCGGTATGGGAAGCTTTGATGATGTTAGAATGGCATAAAATCTCTGCACCCTCTGTATAAGTTAAAAAATACATTCTTACCTTAATTTTTTCGAAAAGATCATAAAGTACATTTTTTGGAAAAGTACAGAAGTATTCATTTCAAAACATATATGGTAAAATGAGGGTATAAATTGATTTAACCTGTAGCCTAGTAGAGTGTAAAAAAAATTAAATTACACTTTTAAGAAAACATGCATGTGGATGATAAAGAGGTCCCAGTAGATACTTACCTATTAATAAACTCCGACATGTAAAGTGATTGTAGAATTAACCATTACCTTGTAGTTTTCCTTAGTCGAGGGTTCATTAAACTAAAGTATAATAGTTAAATTATTGTTATTAAATCATAAATGAATTATATACTGAAATATCATATCATATATGATCTTCTAATATTTCTTTGTTAAGAATATTTTAGTAGTATCATCGTTTTGGGTGTTAACTGATTTGTTTTACTTTATATGCTTGGATACGTAAGCCATGTCTGTTATGAATAACATATATTTGATTCATATGATGAATGAAATTATGTTCTTAAACATTATTTTTAATCATTGAATGAAAATTATCCATGAATGATTACGATTGGGAATGAATCTCATCGCGTTCGTGGAGATGGTAATCTGTACGTACACACGAGCGACAATATCATTATATTTATGGTGAAATATTATGTAATTGGATGTTATATAATATATAAATAATCATTAACATGTTTTATTTATTATTTACATATGTTATACTCATTATTATACCCATCCAAATAATGATGTGTTTGAATAACAAACTACACCACGACGTGGAGATGGTAAGTCGTACATACACACATATGTTGACTTTTCCATTTATAGGATGGATAGAATACCGGATATGGTTATACCGTGCTTACAGTATTTATGAGGTACTAGATTTATTATTTTGGTATTGAAACAACAAAGAAATAGGAATTGGAAGAAGAAAAGAACATAAAAGGAGGTGGTGAAATTACTACCTCTACTACAGGTGTTTCCTTTGGAGTTGATCAAAATGGCTCTATCGGTTGGATTTATGATCAATGTAAGGCCTATATGTTGAATAGATGTAAGTTGGGAAGATTTTTGTTCTGGGTTTGGCCGATCCAAATGGATTTGGAGGTGTGAAATTAAGTGAAGAGTAAGCACCCTTTTATAAGAGAGGCGATGGTCACTTTAGGAAAAGCTTGAAATATTGTTATATAATAAAATCATATTCGGTTTTTATTAGCTCCAAAATGATTAATTTATTCTGTATGGTGATGATGGTTTTAAAATAATTCAAACTATTGGTTTGAAGGGGTTTAGGTCACCATATTAACCTTATGTTTTAGATTTAACTCCAAGATAAATAGATTGACATTTACCATGTCTCTTTGATTTATTATATTTTATCATTGATAAACATACTATAAAAATCCAAAAGAACCCCAAGTGGTTAATGATTAATATATATAACCTTATATAAGTCATTTGGCCGAACCATAGATTTTTAGTAATATTATATAAATTAATAATATAGTATTGGTTTTAAAAACTCAATTATGTCAATTTTGACACTATTTAGTATTTGATTTTTTTGAAAGACATATAAATGTTATTACTTCGAATAAAATTTATCTAATAAACCCTAACATTCCATATTAACCTATAAAATTAGTTAAATTCATCATAAGATTTAATTATCATTTATTTGGATATTTATATTATCAATTATTTCAATATTTCATTAATAAGGTAATTACTTCATCATCATTGTGTCAAATATATATTAAATAATATAATGTCTAAAAATTATAAATAAAATAACATTATGTATGAAATAGTTTAATATTTATAATTAATATTTATAGTATAATTTATATTGTGTGTAACCATATATTAGAAATTAATTAGTTATTAAATTTTGAATTTCACAGTTTTAACTCTGTTATAAATAAAATAATAATAAATGTCCTAATATAATCAATGTTGGGGAAAAGTATCATATTTTATTCATAAAGTTGTTTTTGGTCAAATTATACTTATCCAATATAATTATTAAATGTGTTTGGGTAATTATAATATCATTTTTACCTTAAATTACGCTATTTACTTTTAACCGTGGTAAATAAAATTCAAAAGTTATTATTCATCAAATATTATTTTCATCTTATTGAACCACATTTTACATATTCATATTAATAATTTCTCTTAGATTTCTAAAATTCAACTCACCAAGGCGGTAAAATTATGATTTATGAAAATTTTCAAATCCTTCTAGAAGGTGGGTAATGATGGTAAAAAGTTTAATAAAGTTTTACATATCTAAACATAATATAAAATGACTAAAATGAATTAAAATGAACATATATAGTGATTATGTATCTATTTTGACCTAAAATAAATTAAAATTAAATAACTAATTATTTAAATAAATTATCTGTTGTAAACAATAACACATTGTTTTTTACTATTCATCAAAAATTGAATGTTTTCAGAAAAATACCAAAATATTCACCCTAAGATAATTTTTATTTTACTAATCCAAAACTTTAGTCAATTTTGAGAAATAAAATTTATAAAATTTAAATAAATTGGTATTACAATTCGTAACTAGTAGTTAGATTGGTTGTGGTGTGTTAAAACTTCATGTTGTGTACAATATAAGCAACGACATTATTCAAAGGGAAACATATCACAGAAGCTTGGGGTGTTACACCTGTTTTATTTTCTAAAATTAAATATTGTTACATGAGGATTTCTATTTATTATAGATCATTTAGTAACATCACTACAAAAAAAAGTATCCTTTTCCTCATACAGTCGATTTGATTGATCAGATTTATGAAGCTCAGTGTTTTTAACATTATAATGTATGGGTTCCATCAACTAAATGTATAAGAGGATAATATTATGAAGAAAACATTTCAGATGAGAAATGGAAATTATGAGTTTTGGTTATTACCTTTTGGTTATCTAATTCTCCTACAGTATTTATGAATCTTTCGAATAGATTTTTACATCAGTTTTCAATAAATTTGGGGTTCTATCTGTAGATTTTATTTTTCTATATTTAAAAAAACATCGGGAACATGAATTGAACATTGTTTTAAAACCCATAAAATAAAATAAAAATTATGTAATGTTTACTAAGGTTAAATTGTGGTTGAATTTTTTTTCATTCCTTTGAAATTTTATTCCCAAATATAGCATAACTATTTGTCATACTAATTTTTTTTATGATGTGGGGAAAATACCTACCAATTTCATTGATATTTTTAGATTTCCTAGATTAATGGATGATTTTTGATGGTTTGTTGAAAATATTTCTCTATTATTTTGAACAGAAACTATTTTTACATGATAGAGAGTTATGTTTATCTAGAAAAGAGAATGATTTGTTTTTTGGAAATTGATTGGAAGACTGGTCAATGCCCTTGTTTTTTGATCTCCTTCTAGAATGAGAGAATTATTCCTAAAAAACAATTCATTACTGAACGATGTGGTTTTTATCAAATTTAGAATGATCAATTAATTTCATATTCTTCATGTCTATAGAAAACTAATTTGTTGAATCGAATTACACATGATTTGGAATTATCTTCATTTTTTAATAACAATTTTGTCTCATCATTTGTATGGATTAAAGAGTAAAAAATATACCGATCAAAAGTATGAAAATTATATATAATCTCAGAAATAATTAAACATCATACATTTAATATTGATATAACTGATCAAGGATTCTGATTTCATGATTTGTTATCATCCTAGAAAAGAAAACAAGAAGGATGATGATTTGAGTGGAAAACGTAATTCTATGTTAATCATGTTATGATTGGAATGTGACCCACTTCTTAATGATTTGATGATTTTTTTTAGTTTTTTTGGATGTAAGTAAATCTAATGTTTTTTAGGTATCAACGTAGTAGATTTTTTTAGAATCATTTAAGAGATATCATAAGCTGGATCAATCTTTTCATTAAATGTTAGAATCTATAAAAAAATGTACTTTTCTTGCTTTTAATATTGATGAATAATTTGTTTCATGATATTGGTAAAGATTATGTGTGACATGTGATTCACAATTGAACAAATAGTTGTTGACTAGAGCTCATAGTTCTCTTTTTTCCACTCATCATGGAATCGATTTTATGTTTAGGGAACTATTAAAGTATTACTAATTTGGTTAAATATAAAGAGATATAGTTAAATTTAACATGTAGTGTTTGACTTTTCAATAGTTGAAAGCAATGTAGTAGTACCAAAGGGGATGATTCAACCATTTATAGTTCTACGGAGGAATTGGAAAAATATATTAATGGATTTCCTAGAAGGATTTCCATTAAAATATGAAGGTAATAATGATATTTTCATAATTTCTGATCAATAAAATTAATAGTCACATTTCATTCCCATTTGAGATACAATGACTCTATATTAGCTTTTTAGACTGTATATATAAGAGAATTTCTGCTTACATGGAGTTCCTATATCAAATGTATGAGTCCATGGCCCTAATATCACATCCAATTTTCTAAAAGGACACCTGCCATCATTTCCAAAGGAATTATATTTTAGTATAGAATTTCATCCTCAATATGTTGGAATGTCTGAAAGGATAATCCAATACTTATATTATTTACTTTCTTATCACTCAATAAATTGCTAGGTTTGTTGGGATCAACATATTTATTTGGTTATGTATTATTATAAAAAAAGTATAAATTATAGTATACAGAATGATCCTTTCGAAGAATTATATAAAAAGAGGTGTTCCACTCCTGAATTTTGGGATGTTTTAGGAGAAATGAATATGAAGGGATTATATATGGAAGATGAAATGATTGAAAAGTTCAATTGATTTAGTGAAACATGAGGGAATATAAAAGTAGGAAAAAATTATTTATATTAACAAATAAAATATATATCTATCATGGTAGGTGATCATGTCTTTGTAAATGTTTCTCCATAGAAAAGGTCGATGGTTTTTTCAAACAAGGGGAAGCTGAGTCCATTTCTCATTGGACCTTATGTAATCCTATAAAAAGTGGGATTAGTTTTCTACTATGTGGGTTTACCTATAATTTTATCTTAGTTACACAATTTTTTTCATGTTTCAATGATAGGGAAATATTTACTAGATTCATATCATGTTTTGACCATTGAAGTAGTTTCGTAAGAATAAAATAATTCTTATATGGAACAATGGGTTAATGTGTTTTTCCATATAGAGAATGTGTGGATGACTAAAGTGACTCATCATATAATGTTTTTATATAAAATTGAATAATTTAATATGTAAAATGACAATCTAAAAATTCAATGTGGGGAAAATATCCCCCATATTTGATAAGTGAATAAAATTGTGGGTTTAAAATTTTCAAAAGGGGGGAAGTATTTGAAATACCAAATAATGAGAGAATATATATATATATATATATTAATTATGTATAAATTTAACAATAAAATGAACCATATTTATAATAGAGTACCTAACACATTGTAAGGTGTTTTCCCAAAAACATGTGTCTCACGCAAGACTCACTTATATCAATCAATAATAAATTGTATGTATTATTATTTAATATGGAGCTTTTGCTTCCTTTTAATGAAAGACATTCATTAAAAAAATTGGAACATTGATAGTTTTTATATGAAAAATAAACAAATTTTTTGATACTAAATTAACAGAATGTACTTTTGGAATTTTTCGGAATTTTTCAGAGTACTTACACATTCTCATGAATAGTTAATACTATTAAATTTTAGTTCTGCATTGATTTTTTTCAATTTAATTATATAGTTAAATATTTTATTATAATTTTTCAATTATTTATAGATCCATTTTATATCATTAAATCCAATTTAGTGCATTGGAAATAATTTCACATTAAATTTAAATTTTGAAACGCAAAACACTTATGGACATTTTTACATTAAAAACACCCTTTGACGTCGTGTTTTCTAGATTATGTTAAAATTAATTTCTTCAGATTATGTGATTAGAATTTAGAAAAATTTATTTTATATATCAAATAAAAATAATTTATAATATCTAATAAGTTCTACTTTATTTTTTCAAAAAATATTAGTTATTGTAATAAAAATTATTTAGAACGATTACGATAAAAATGTGGTTACTTAGTGGGTAAAATTTAATCTTAAGTGTATAAATGGATAGAAATTTAAAAAACTAATTTGATGGACATTAATAAATCATATAAACTTATGTAACAAATTTTGATCATTATTGGTTGCACATGATTTATTGGATACCTCTCAATAATGTTTACATTTTTACATGAATGTAACTCCCCCTCAAATATTAGATGGAATTCAAACGACCCAATTATCTACACCAATGAAACCATATAGGATCATTAAAACCTAGAAAAAATAATCTCCCAGCCTTCCATACTCACCATATATTCATTAGTTTGGTAATAAATCCAACTATGGATTCACTTTGGAGAAAACCACCATGAGTTACCCAACAAAGAAGCTAAATTCTTTAATGTGAATTTGTGTTTTATTAATTTATACACCCATTGATTTATTATTTTTTCATACATATGTAATAAAATCATAATCCTGAATATATTTATTGGTTGTAATTTTATTGGGTTGACGTATACCTACACACACTTCTATCTAATGGGTAACCAAATTATCTTTTGTGTGTCTAGTAAACTATCCGCTCATGAAATGATGTCATTTGTTTCCTTCACCACCTCTAATGATTGGGAATTACAATGGGAACTATTTTTATATGATATAGAAGATATTTATATTTTATTTATACTTCTAGAATTCATATATAGCATATACCTTCATGCATTCAAGTTGGGTATATATGACAACATAATTTGTGGATGTGTGGACCACTGCCTCCTCAATGCAATGTGATATATACTCACAATAAAAGGAATTTATTAAGGTAGAATTTAATTAAAAATATTTTAAATACAAAAAGTATATATTATATTAATGACATAATGCCCTTTTTTGAAATTAAATTTATCCTTTTATTTATTGGCCTTTCACACAATGAAAAAAATGGTAACATCATTCATGGACATGTGGACTGCAGCCTCCATGAGATGATGCGATTCCTTTTAAATAAATCATATATATATACAAATATATATAAATTTGTATGATTTAATAACATTGTATTTATGATATAATGATCATTCTGGAATGATAAATTTTACTTACCATCAATTCAAAATGATCATTGAAAATTGGAAAGGTTACCCATATATATGTATGGCCTACCATCTCCATGATTGTAACATCAGTTCATTTTTCATATTCATATTTCTTGATTCATTATAAAAATATAATTTATCTAGAAAAAATATAAATTTTTTATTTTTTTTATTCAATTTTTTTATCCAAAGACACCTTTTTCTATAGTTGATATACAAAAGTTATTTTTGACTCATAAATCAAATATGGTCAAAACACCGGATTTAACATAATTACTTAATTATTTGATTAAAAATTTATAATAAGATAAATAACCCTATTGATAAACATGAAAAATTTTATGAATCATGTAAATAATAAAAATAATTATATTAATCAGGAAGATTACGACACACGTTCCATATCATATTATAGGTAACATATTTCAACTCATTCACCTTTCACTAAGGCATTTCATGATGATATGAACTATTATTCAATAATATGGGGTATATACATCGCATTTGACATTATATGTATATATATGTTATATGTTATTAAGTTATTTAATGTTTTGTTAAATATTATCCATTCAGGTTGATTATGATTTATGTCATCAAAGTGTTATGTTTATCTTTGAATGTTTAAATATTTAATCCATTCATCAAATTAATTAATTTTTATATTATTTTTCAAACAAATTTATATGGATATAAAATGGATTAAAATAGAATTATATGTATACTTTGTTATAATATACCCCTATATCTCAGTGTTTTTATATGAAAAATAATCCTCTCATTCCCTTTTACTTCGTTGTAATTTTTATAGAAAATGGGATTGAAAATGGATTCATTATTTGAATATTTTGAAATTTTTTTTGTGAATGAAAATTATATTTTATGAGTAAAATGATTAAAATTAAAATATTTCATGGGTTATGACTATTTTATAGTACATGGACATCTAACTGATGGTTCCATGATAAACCAACGACAGGTGGCTCCCAAATAACCCTCCAATGCATTGTTTTTTAAAGTTAGTCGTAGATATATTCAATATCTAATAGTGACATATACGGAATTAGACCTCATGATTATACCATTTATAAGAGGGATAAGTATAATGATGTCCCATGTTACCTTCATGTATTTTATGTGATTTCATTGTGGTTTATAGTAATATTATGATTACAAAAATGTTATTAAATTATAATTCAATCAATAAGAAATATTTACTACATATTAGGGTTTTGATGTACTAGTTTATGAAGATGTTTCCATGAGTATTAACATTTACCAATAGACTAACCATTTATTTATTTTAATATCCCTTCCCAATATTTTTCAACCCATCCCATGTTTTTATTTTTTTCACACGTCTTATGGATGAGTAAGTGATTAGAAGAATTCAAGTTGTATGTCGTAATGAGTATCATTGAAGAGATCATTATTTATTTAAAATTTTTAAGATTATGGGAATATGTATGTTTTTTTGAGTTCCCAATTTTAATTTTATGGTTATTTTATGTATGAGTTGTGTGCTAATTTTCTAAAAATCAATACAGTAAAAGATCATAAATTTGAAATAAAGTAAAATTCTAGACTTATACAAGATTATGATGTGTTTAAAGACAATTACCTATAAATAAATGTAACCAGTTACAAATAAAATTTTAAAATATTTGACGTTATTAGGAAATTCTAAAATGAATAATAAAATTTGAATAAATTACCTAAAAATGCTGTGTATGTGTTCATATATAAGATTTAACTAATTGTGTAAATAATTGTGTGTGTGTGTTGTACATAAAGGTTAATTAATTACCTATATGTATGTGAAATCAATGTAATATACTTCTAATATATGTTAAATTTAAAAATCATAAATGTTTTAATACGTACATTACTCTATGTAATTAGACCATATTTTTAAATAATATTAATCATTGTTTATAAACTAATGTTCACTACTTATAAGACATGTTAAAATATTTTTATTATATGAAATATATTTTTTAAATATCATAGTAGTCGATATATATATTTATATATATGAATATATTTCTACAATAAATTTACTAATAAGTAATATTGTATAAAAATCATTAAAAATGAATAAGATGTTAATTTGTTTTTTATTATATCATTTTATTCATTTTATATATATATATATACTAATAAATATTATTTATTACTATTTATAATTATTGTATATATATATATATATTAATATTATTCATTTTTATTAATAGTTTAATCGTTATTAATTTTTTTAATATTTTATAATTTATTAATTCATAATTTGTTTGACATATAATTAAAATTTATTCATTTATATTTTTTTAAATATTAAAATGTATTAATGTTATATTTTTATATTTAATACATATCATTTATTAATATTTATACTATATATATGTATATTCATCTTATTCATCTTTATCAATAATTATTTAATTAAAAAAAATGATTACTACTTTTCCAAATTTACACATTTTTTATTTTTTCATTTAATGATTTCGTTTTATTCATTTGACATACTTGTAAATATAATATACATATATAATTTAACAATATTTAAAAAATTTATATTGGAAAATTTAATTTATTCATTTTTATCAATATTGATTTAAATAATAAATATGTGAATATTTTATGAATTTACTAATTATAAATTTTATTTTTTATGTATAATATTTTATTTACGACATTGATAATTGCAAAAAATCCATGGTAAAGGATATTATTTATCTATGCTTAAATTAAATTGGTGATAATGGGTAGCTTTTATCAATGATGCTGATGATGCCCGCCAAATGTGAATTAAAAATTCACAAAGGAAGAAGAACCAGAATATGGGAATTGTTTCCCACCGAAAAAGTGATGAAAGAAGAAAATAGATGAGACCTGCAGATAGCATGTTCCTTCTTGGAGAGCACAATCACATGACCATTATAAGGTAATAGGGGGACTCCATGCATCACACATAATGTATAGTGGATACCACGGATCACCCATCAAAAAAATCCCTCTACTTTTCAAAAGGTGCTCTTAGTAATAGTTAATCGTGTGGTGGCATCCGGATGAGCTCCCATAGGCCATGTTCATTATCCGCAACATGCACCTGGAAAACCAAGATAAATTTTTTAAAAAAATATTGAGGAAATTTCCAAATGTGGAGGCTCATATCTTCCATAATGATCGTCCATATCATCACTAAAGGGAAGTATGTTTATCCTTACCAGCATATAAAAAAATTCTCATGACTCTTGAACCATTGTAAAATAAAAAAAATGTGATAAAAAGGGAGGAGGTGGAATCTAGTCACCATTGTTGAAAGACATGTGACATTCCCATGAGGAACGAAAAGACACCGTGAGACCATGGAGATAAGTCTTACATGTCATCATGAATTCCCTTTAGACGGTAACCCTCATCACACCAAAGTCCTCAGATAAGTCTAGGAAACATTGGACATCCCCTTTGAATCCCTAAAAAAACTGGTGGATTTGTCCAATGAAAAGATAGGGCACCCCCACATGACCAATATCAATAACATTAATCCTCATAAAAAATATTTGAATTTTATGTTACATTACTCTATAAATTTAACATGACTCCCAACATTTTTAAAATAAAAAATGGAATAAAATGGGGAGTATCTGTAAGTCTCTCACAGTTGTAAAACACTTGTTACTTTTTAAGGAAGTATGCATCGTGGTACCGTGATACCGCTGAATGAACCACCCTTGTCACATGTAAAGCCTCATCCAAGTCATCAAAGATCTAGTCGACACTTTTCAATAGACACGTGGATCTTGTGATGGAAATTTGTAATGTCAACATGATAATAATGATGTCCATTGACATGTCTGTGTGATCAAACAAGTCCCCATTAATTGAAAATAATCCATTATTGGAGGCATTAATGAAGGGTAATCACAGTTTTTTAAAATTAGGTGGTACCCTCCAAGTGGTCAACAACAGAGACTCGTGATGTTGTGTGGTGCTAGGTATCTTCGCAGACTCCGACATGAGCCCATTCTAGATATGTTTCACAATGCGCCAAACAACAATGGTGGAGATTCCTATAAATTCCCCACCCAAACATTAAAAATGGGTTTCATTCTATATGATCTTACTCTCAACATATAGACTCTTGAGTGCAATGGTTACATTATAATTCATGGAGCATCTAATTTTGTGACCTACAATTCTTATATCAGGTAATATACCAGGGAATAACCAGAGAAATATTGTACCATATAAAAGGTACATCACATTATAATTCATAGATCACATGAAAAACTATTGGTAGAATGTGAAAACAACATATAACATATCCTCCATATCACACAAGACTCAAATTAATTTATACAGAATACTGCAATGTCTTTCAAAAAACAAGGATTAAAACAATGATAAATTTCTTAAGACTTAAGAAAAACTACATGCTCATTGGTCCTCATTTACGTCAAGTGATTCATATGAAGACAAACAAAAAATATAAAAAACTCAATCTAGATATAACAAAAATCATTAGAAATGTTATTTTAGACACATGGAATTCTTCAGACATGTCTGAGAATGTCATATGGTCCCATGTGGCACACCAATTTGATCTTGGAAGACACTATGGGTCTATCACCCAAGCCATGAAGCATACTTTAGATATATAACCTAACCCACATAATGAAAATTCACCCATGTAATTCATGTCTAGTGGATTCATTTGATAAATAATACTATCCTATCTTGATACCCTATAGGATTTTCATGTGAGACCAAATACTCCCTCTAGACATGATGTTTGGGTCTCACAATTCCCTCTACAGATTCTAACCATGATATATGGAATCCTTCGAATCATGTCATTCTAAAACTTGTGGTACCATACATATGTGTGAATCAATATACTGCAAATAATAGTAGGGCATGTCAACTTGATCATGTGACACACTCTGAACATGATATCAAGGTCCTCAGATGGCTTCTAAGATAAGTAGACTAGGTTATGCGACACTATCTGGACATGCAAGCTAGGTTGTCATGGCATTCTAGGATTCGATAAAATTCTGTGTCCTTAATTTTTAAGCCTCGATCAATATAGAGGCCTAAAATGTGAATTCCTTGATAAAGGGAACTATAATGAATCTAATTCATGTCATATTTAGGATATGTAGGCCACCTCACATCGTGGTTCAAGATCTATTTTGATAATGAATGGATACCCTGGTATCTAAGTAAATTATTCAAATAATTAAAATAAATTTGTTGATGACACCTATTTCTCACAATTCTAATGGATCAAAATGGATTATGGGGTTTTAATTATCATGAAATCTACATTATATGCCTCCAAAATTATGTAGGCGACCTCATTGTATGAGTCTCGATAAATTGAACTATGAGGACATTGATTCCTTCCATAATAGAGACACATAGGTTACCATTCTATGTCCTGATCCCCAATGGATGTGATGAGCATGCTCTCCCATCCTATCAACCAATGAGATTCCAAAAATGCATTAGGTTTAAAACCCCATATGATTGACATTCGTTGAAAATCAATTCCTTACCTAGATTCATATGAGGGAACCATTGAATGTGTCTGGTAAAGACAAAAAAAATGTAAATCCCAATGTGGGAGAGTGAGTATGGCTTCAAAATCACCTTCAACAATGACATCGACCAAATTCCATTCCACACCTTAAATACTAATAGAATAGAAAGGGTAAACCTGATGTGAAACAATGAAATAACGAAATGACCATGTTATGACCCATTTTCCCATTTTATTTTCCACCATTCAAAAACAATAATGTTGATCCCGAAGTGAGTAATGAAAAAAATGTTTTTGTTATAATTTGTTGACCCATTTTGTTAGCTCCCCATATGCAAAAAAAAACTAGCATGCCTAATGTGAATCTCATATGCACTTTATTAAAATCCCACTATAAAAAATGCACTAATACTATCATGGCCATACATATGACCCTTAGTAATCAAGGTTCATATATGTTCAACAACATTTTTAAAATTATTCATGAGAATAATGAAAGTATTAAGAATATCTGGACAACTGTGTTAACCCTGAATATTTCATTGAGCACATCATGCCTAAAATATTTCACTAATTTGTGACCTTATCCCATTTTTTCCATAACTATAGATATTGAAAATGTACCAATTCAAATTACTTATTCATCTTCCAGTTTTTCCCAGGTAAATATTCTATGATTGTAACCTCCCTCAGTTGAAAAATTATTTCACCTTCCCAAAATCTCAAATAGTATGTGGAAAATATGATGATCTAGGAGTACCACTAACATTATCAAATATCCACCATGGTTGCTTTCTGTGACACTCTCTATGCATCGAATATGGTGAATCCACATTGAACAATAAGTGATTCTACTAAGCCAGTCTCCATCATCGATACAACCAATATTTTTAGCTCAATATCCTCGGAGCATGAAAATTTCAACCTTCTATATCTGATGAAGGTGGACCATGAATCTAAATATGGTTCTCTTTCAGTTATAGTACCACCATGGACGCCACCTTCCAAAAGCTATCGCCAACATCATCCCCTGGTATCCACCATTTCCCTACTGTGATGGAAACCCGACATGAAGATGCCTCTATCACCCATTCACTAGTGGAATGAAAGGCTCATCAAGGGTGGAATGAACATGATATCAAAGAGATGTCTCATATCCCTACTCCTTCTAATGATGCTTGCCGGTAAATTCATGTATGAACAATCAATTAGGACCATAAAACTATCGGCTTGGGAAATTCATGTGGGAATATTCCCAATGTCATATTGGGGGAGGCGTATATTCCTACCCCCATGCATGAATCCTATCAACATATTACAATGACACTAGTGAGATAATCGGGAGCATAAACCTACTTCAATCGATGAAATATTCTAGTTCATATTGGGGATAGAATATGTGTTGGATTAATTCCCTCCATTGACTTTTCTAAAATTCCAATACATTTCAGATATAGATGAATAGCATCACTATCATATTCTGAGACAATTTCAAATAAAGGTAAAGGCTCATACACTTATCAATATAGACTGGGAAACTGAACACTATGATTATTACGAACAAGTGATTGTACCAGAGCATGAAAACACTCTTTCTTCTATATAGAAGAATTTTCGGCACATTATGATAAAGCATGAGGCATCAGAATGGGTGTAGTCCCGTTATAACCAATTATCACCATGATATAGAGGCACACAACATCGGATAGAGGCACATGCCTATTGAAAATGTGATAAAAAATATTAAAATGTCCTTGGATTGGGATCATATCGCTATTCTGGTTGGGGCTCACCTCGTAAGAGGGGCACAAACCATTGTATAGCTCATACACATACCATGGAAGACCAATGACCTATTCCAAATACCCAAGATCAAAAATATATACCTATTTTGGCCATGAATTACCATGTGATAATGGCATGATCCTTGGGACATTCTCATATTCCTCTTAGTGTATTTTCTTGACACACACTAGCAGATCACGTAAGCAATGAAAATATCCATTCGTCAACCGAAAAAGGAATACACCGTCATCATTATAAGGAAATACAGGGAGAAGATCATATTACATCTCTTATTTTTTTGGTCCATTATCATACTATGGTGGGGAATTTATATTCGAACAAGTATCACATTCCTATTCTTACCAGGGCTCACTAGGTGAATTTCACATACACATTAGGGTTGGATCATACTCCTACCATGAATTCTAGAGGCATATCCCAACAGCTCAAGATAGGGACCATTCTCCCATCTTGAATGAGGCTCACTAGGTGATATGGTTATAAGTCTCTGTACATGCTCATATTTTTGTCAATAGTGAGATAACATGTTAGAACATTACAATATCATCTTAGTAGGGGGATCATAATCCCACCACATGATACAATTATATATATTTTTTGAAAATTGTTTGAAAATAGGTTAATATCCCTCAAAAATCACGAAATATAGATCAAAATATTCTGATCATGATGTAAATCATTGACTATATTCATAATATCCTTAGTTCTAGTGTTCTATAGGTCATTGGATACACATTTGGAACACCTAGAGGGTTCTTCAACTCTTCTATAAAAGTGAATTTAGAAGTCGTTCATTACCATGATATTCCTCATTGTGTTAATGCGGAGATTGATCATAGGAACTCTACTCCATCTATCCACCATGGTTAACCACCCCATAAAATATATCTCATGGTAATAAAATGCAGCCCCTTCCGAGCAACCTCCATAATAATATTTTTACACAACTATGACACAATAATATAGTGTGTTTCTGAAAAAATCATCATCAACAATATATGGTTCTCTATATACATTCTATAAAACTCTACTCACGTCATAAAGAGACCATTAGAGTCATATTCTATTATATGAATAGATGGATCCAAGTATGTCTACAGAAGAGGAGTTTAATATTTAAATATGGGGAGATTTGTCCAGAAATAACCTCCCCATAAAGTTTGGGGCCCTCAGTACCTCTAGCGATGAGATCCCATATGTGACTAGAAAGGAGTTCATTTTGTATCAAAGCCATAATTTTGTTGAAACCAATCAGTGATTATAGGATCGATATCTTCCTTTTCAATGATATGAGTGTCACCTATAGAAAAACAATACATTATTGAATGCTCAATCTGGATATTATCTCCATTTTCAATGATTCAAAAATCAAAAAACACATAAAAAATTTACAACACTCTTTCCAAAATTTTATCATGATGCTTTAGCAGCTAATCATCAAATTCAAAAAACACATCGATATTCTAGAATAGGGATAGTATAGATCATTCCACTTTTCCACATCCCTAGAACAATAGAACCCCTCATATTCAGCATCCTGCAATGTTACAGCCTTCAGTGAAATTATGGGACCAGATAACACTCTGATATGTTGATCACTACAATGGAATGACCCCGCTTCATAAATTCCCATATATCACAAAGGGAGAAATATTATATCCATCATGACATCAAAATGGGCCCTTAAATGAAATTAGAACACGTTCTGTACAAGAAAATGATGTTTTGATAACCTTAATATCTCTATAGGAAAAATAATTTTCACCACGAGCTTCAATCACACCCATCTCCCAATCGAGAATAGTCACAACACATCAAAACATTTTTAGCAGAAGCTACCGTAGCTTCCTTAAATTATTGGAATCAACCCACCCCCTCCTCCCACACTGCGAAGCTACTATTATTCCTACCACCACTAACACCACTAAAATATTAAATTCATAAGAGGATTCACGACATATTCTCAGTAGCTACAAGTGAACCACATCCCACAAGGAATGGGAATTTAAATCTGAATCACCATATCTATGTTCATGAGCCCATGAGAGGGTCATGGATGAGTAAGTGGTTATTCCAGGTCAACCACGACCAATATTATAGGGGAATTTATGTATTCGTATATGTCCCGAGAATCATCTTGTCCCTAATTTGAATAATTTAATACCCCAAAATAGGACCAACTAGTGATAATAGAGGCACCAAATGAACACCACCCCATAGGACTTTGGGAATTTTCATCATCATTATCACCATAGAGAGAATTAGTATTTTATAGTTTGAGCGGAAGAAATCAATGGTCGAAATGCCACCCCTCCTCCCACTAGAATACAAAAGTCTACTGGTCAGGGATAAATCAACAATCACAACCATAAACTCCCTCAATATCACTAGTCATTGACTTAGATGAGTGGATATTATGAAAAAGGAAATTAGACCCCACCAGGGTCACATGCCAAAATAGACCAACATGGCTAAGGGTTCAAATAAATACATATAAAAGGATTTATATAATCTACATATTATGCTAAAAATAATAGAACAACCTCCATATCTTGATATTCCACGTGAATGTCGTAACTATATGCATGATGGAAATTTATCAAGATAAAAATCAAGAGAACCTTAATATATGAAATTTAACATAACAAGAGGGTGGTCTCGATGCACGAAATGAGGTTGTGCAAACTCAGAACGATAGAAGGATAAAAAATATGTCTCCACCAAATAATGTTTTTCAACCTCCTTAGTGGAATACTATAATGGAAAAATAGAATGGTATGGATACATCCCGATCACCGCCCAGAAAATGGATGTTCCTTCCCCATAGGAAAAATTATCACAATACGAGAGAGGAAAACGGTCTATTCAGAATCTCAATGAGAGCTACTCAGTGGTAATATTCATGCTAGGTATCGTCTCTATATAGATTTAATAATCTAACTCCAATATCCAATATCCCATAAAGAGAGGTATCTGAGCATTATAATGGATCTAAAACTAAACATTCATTTGACATAAATATGGGAGTCAATGACTATCTAAAATTCCCTCCATTGTGGTGAAAGAATCCCACTTATCAGGGTAAACATTCAGTCATAGGGAAAATTGAGAATCAATGGGAGACAATAATTGGGTCATGTAATTGACCCCATTTTGCTCCCTATGGAAGTTAGGTGGCTCCAAAATATAGTTCACCCATATTTACATAACATCATAAAATACATGGCTAATTTAATGGATTCCATGGATGGGAGACACACACCTATGTAGACTGAAATAAATCCATATCCCGAATGGGTGGATGTTAATCCATATCCACATATAATTGCAAAATCGAACATTTAAAACACCGATGTTTCATGTGACCCTAAAAAACATATCACACACACACACATTGAATCCTAATACGGGCTTATGATTCTCCCTTGAGATAAAAAAGAGGTAACAGAACTGATGTTTTTTATATAGACTCTAATATGGATCGTCTTTGTTTTGTACGGTAGTCTTGTAGTTGGATTTTTTGTAGGATGGGATGACCTTTTTTTAATTCCATCATCAGTTCTGCTCTAAACTAAGGAAAATAATGATATTCGACCTGTCAAAATAAAAACTACATTTGAAAAATTAGGTTTCCAATTTTATAGAATGGTGAAAATTTTTAACCTATTAACTCATCATATCCCTCTTTCATGATCAATGGATGAAACTATATACCAAAAATAATATGGATGAATTGTAGACACCTCTGATCCCCATGAAATATTTTGGTGGGATCCGTGATTTTGATTAGAAGACACAAATTTTTGAAGAGGATATTCAGTGGACCCAATATTATTATCAACTCCTGCCCACTACTGCACGGAAAACCTAATGAGAGTAAAATTTGTAGTTTTCACATTTAAGCCAATGACATTTCCCATCTGTGCACCTAGGCCTACCACAAATCATCTAGTGCCTCATATTTAGTGGTGACAATTATATAATCTCCCTCGGCTAGAAGAACAGAGCAATAAAGGGTGTATAGGGTTTGAGAAATGTATTACCTAATAATAATCCTTACGAAATAAACATGTCCCAAGTTATTTCATGGATTATTCAGATAATAACCTTCTCATGAATCCACAACCCAGAGGGACTAATGAAGTCATCTTCACCGTCCATCTTGACAACCTCCCCTACCAAAAAAGGGTGGGTTAAAATATACAATATTGCCTCATTGTCAAGGAAATCCTTCAAGTCATGGCCGTCTGTAGAAATCTAATAGTAGAAAATTAATTGAGAAGTTAGCTTTTATAACCATTGTCAGATATTAAGAATATAATGGTTGGAAGAATTTTCAGGATAGATGTGGGAAAATTCATTACAATTGGTTACATGAAAAATAGTTGATCGATCTCAAAATGCTATAAAATAAAAGTTTCACATAGTCACAATATCTCCACCACCCTATAAGGATGCAACAGATGTGCCTCCTAATGGTGGGAATGGCCTATTAGTTGGGAAGAGACATAGGAGGAACAATCATATTATTCTCCAACTAAATCTCGAACTATTACATATTTCATACTTGCAACATCTGATGGAAGGGTACTGCCTTGGAAAATGTAATTCACATTGGATGAGGGGCACATATTTGGTTCTTCAACATAATACATGCGGAATACCACTTCTCCTATGACGGATATTCCAACCCCAGAGTATGGTTTCCTTGTACATTATCCGAGAAAGAGAGGCCACATGTGTTTAAAACATGGTTATAAGGGTAAACAAATACGTGGTTAGACACACGATTATAGTTATATCACCTCGGAGGACATATATGAATCTAACAGTCATGGGAATGTTATCTGGAAAGCTCAAACGAGGTAAAGTGGTGTCCCTACAACCTCTAGTAGCCACCAATGTCTGATTGTATATCATGACCTCTTAGCAGGAGTTCTATCCAATCAACCCAGACAATAAAGAATTCTATTGTGACCTATACTATTGGTATCTGGCACACCGTCAACTTTTACACAAAAAATATCCACATCAACCCAAAATGGATCCATTCCAGAACAACATGCCTAGGACCAGTACCTTTTTTTAAACATCTGCCTCTCATAGAATAATATGATGTTATGAAATAGTTATTTTTAGTACCAATCAATCTCTTGATACTTGATGTGCTCCTCCAATCAAAAGATTAATTGTATGAACATGATGAAGCCCTCTAAATCCTACAATAATTGGAGATATAATTTGTGGTAGCCAATGTCTATCGAGTGGGACTATGTCCTTAGAATGTCATCATGTCATATCACTCATTGACGATGATCTATAAAATTCTATAGAAGGTCACTTAAAACCCATATAAATATTGGAAATACTCAAAAAATATCAATGTTTAAAGGGATCTAATTGATAATGGATCTATGATAAGTATCATCCTAGTTTAACCCCTCCATCATTTGGGATATGGAAAAGGGGACTTGTCCATAACGAAGCTAGTCATCTAGGGTTATGATAATAATGAGTAAAAACCTATTGGTATTTTCAAACATGATGCCTGATTTGGGGAACTTGTTATTGACACTAATTTCATGGATATCTAGAAAGACACCACATATAATTTCTTACTCAAATGAACCTAGTTAATCTTCCCCTTAGAGGTACCATCAATATTCCATCAATGTATTAAGTATACCAAAAATGTAAAGGTAGCATACCACATGGTGACAACTCCCAATTCAACACTTGAAGAGAAATATATGATCAATAATATTTCAACAATATCGGAGGCATGTACCCAATGAAGGATTATTATATATAGGTTTTAGAATGAAATGGCTCTTTGACTGCCCATTTGAATACATGTTTCCCGACTAATGGTGGCTATGTGCTCCCTAAAAACATGGTAGAAGTATTAAATATAATGCCATAGGTCCAAGACCCTACTATCCTCTGTGAAAATGTAAAAATATCATCTATGGAATCTCTCTGTAACAACCTATATAGCAAGCGATTATGATATCTCTACTAATTGTGCCCCTAACCCTGATAATGACAGAGAGTTCCCCAGAATTACGGATTCTGCAAAAAAAAAATACTCTACACGGTCAATAATAGAAGAAGATGAGGTTGAACATATGAATTCCCATCCATCGCCTTAGATGAGATCAAGAAAATAAATATAGGAATATAATAATGATCATTACCTACTCTGGTTACATTACATTTCTAAAGAAGCATCGAAATGTGTTCTATGGGAACTATACAGGAATGTCAGGACATATTCCAGAAGTGGCTATGCACCATCTCAGAATACCCAATTACAATTGAGGTGTCAGAAAATTAGCTAGCAGAATGTATCCCTCTCATACCATTAATATATAGGTGAAATATGAAAAGTTTATCAAATTCAATATTTTCTAAGAAAATAAATAAGCAAGATTTATTTCCAATAATGTCCCCTTAAAGAAAAGTATTTTTTATATTAGGGTTTGAATTTATTTCATATATATTAATTAGGATTTCTTAAAGGAAGATTTACCATTGGTGATAAAAAAATATTGATCAATGAAACTAGTGGTTTCCAAGACCCCTCCATCATGGATGGGTACTCAGTGTAGAAGCATATAAAAATGGCCTCTGAATATGATGAATCCACTTCCTTCAGATCACCTCAAGGGATATTCTACTATTTGACCGTTAACTTTTTATTTAATAATGATGTCACCAAATATCAACATGCCATGTATCACAAATTTAATCGATTATAGGGAAGTATAGAGAAGCGTTTTTATGATTTCCAGGTTCTAAATTATATATATTTACTAGTTCACTAAATAGATCTCCAAAAAATATTCAACATGTTCAGATATAACAATTTAAACATGAATACATTGAAGTGTGCCTTCATGGTAACATCGAGTATGTTTCTTGGATTTTTTGGTTTTTCAGGGTGGCATGGAGTTGATCTAGAGAAAACTAGTTCTATCTTGAAAATGTCACCCCCTAGAAATGTCAATGAATGTAAGGGACTCCATGTGCACCTCGCCCTCATTCAGTGATTTATATCCAACCTTGTTAGAAAAGATTTCCCCTTCAAAAGGCTAATGAAAAAGGGAATCACCTACTAATGGGATGATGAATGCCAAAAATCCATTAATTTCCCTATAAGTACATGATTCACCCACCATTTTTAATGCCTCCATCGAAAAGGGGGGTCACTAATCTTATATTTGGCTTCTATAGAATGCTCACTGGGAGCCCTTAGTAAATAAAAAAATTATGTAGGAAGTGAGAATAATATCTAAAACCTGATCTTCAGGATTCTAGGTACTAAATTCAGGTATAATGATGTAAAAAATAATATCCTTTCACTCATCATTGTGTTGAAAAAGATAATTCATTAATTACAGCACCACAAATTCCACATGGGATTTATAATTGATCCACTACAGAACATCATTGGTCTCCCTATGTTGACAGTCGTCTGGGCTCGATCGGTAATCATTATGCAATAATATGACATTCAATTCATATCATAAACGTTAGTGATATTGAAAGCCATAGCTAATTTCTTCATAGAATATACTCCCATTGAAAATAAATTAATAGATAGTGAGATTTTGAATGGAGAGGTCTTATATTCCCATGACACTCCCCAAGCATGGGATATGAAATTTGATGGTTCCTCTCTATGACCTATTGGTAGAATTATGGAAACATTGATGCTCAACTAGGGTGGTATAGAGATTGTATTTTTCCCTCTACACAATGTAGTTTTTCTCTACTATTTCTCACAATCTAATGGATGAAAAAATAATGAGGCCAAATACCAATCCCTTATTGATGTAATGGAACTACCATTATAACCACTCATAGACTACATGGATATCAATGAGGACATAAAATTTGTGATAAATAATATCGATGGTTAATGTGAAATAAAAAATAAATAATTATCCCCTATAATAGGATATGTTATAGAATTTATGTTAGTGTTCACTTTTGATACCACAACACATCACATTCCCGGATAAGAGAATGCTTTTTCCGACGTGTTGGAAAATGCAGTCATCATCCTGGATGACACTGATTTGGATGATGAAACATTTCTGATCAAAATCATTGAATGGTATCAACAATCATCATATGTGATATAGAATAAATAAATCAGGTCAAAACCTCCCCATTGTGTGATGATCATATGATCACACCATGGCGTATAGAGACCATAGTTGGATAACTTCAAAAAAATATCTTAGAAGATTGTGCTAGAATGGAATGGATTTAGAACCAAGCAGAACAATTCACTCTACAAGATGGTCCAAAAGAGGAAAATGTACCCTATAAAAATGAGATTGTAGGAATCCTCCCCATGTTCTTATCAAAATGACAGATTCCTTCCTCAATGGACGAAGTCCATAAAGGCTCCTATGGTTCCCATCAATATATAACCAAGCACTACCACTAAATCAGGAGGTTACGGTTTTAATGGAAAATCATTATACATGACTCTGTGGAATTCACCATGAAATTTCATGCATTATAGATTTTGGAAAACCTTATCCCTCCACCCAAAAAATTTCAACATGAAGATAAATAATACTTGATATTTTTCTTCTGGGGGATTGATGTTTTGGGGATATATCTATTACCACCTGATATGTTGCTCATGTATATTATTGCTTCTACTGACATCTTTTTCAAATGGTCTAATGAAATTCCTCTTAAGGAATTCAGAGTGAAAAATATCATCAACATCATAATGTCCTATATCATCACTAGGATTGGGGTCCGTCACAAAATATTAAAAAAAATTGTAAATAAGTTTTGTTTGATGAAGTTGAAGAAGCTTTACTAGGGCCACAATGTCATTTCCAATCACTGATATCCCTATCATGAAGTGAAAAATGGAATGATAAAGGCCTTAAATAAAAATGTGTTAACTATATTCCAAAATATGGTGAACTAGGATAAGAATTCTTGGTCGGATAAACTCTTTCTTGCTTTATGGGAATACTATACCAACACTCATACCAACGCCAAGAAATTACATACTCAATTGTGTATGGGATTGAAGAAGTTTTACCGATTGTAGCTTATTTCCTTTCATTGTGAATATTCATTTTGGGATGCTCATAGATGATGAAAATTGAAAAAGAAAATGTAATGCTTATAGATCCTGATGAGAAAATATTGTGCATATTAGAAAACCTTGGGGTCCATCATAATCAGACAGCATATGCCTTAAATTAAGTATTTATCATATATTCATTCTTATAAGGAGAAATTTTGTGGGATCTCATAAACCCAACATTACTAGAAATGAATCCCCTAAAATTGGATCCCAAGTGGGATTGACAATATATAATACATACAGTTTATCATAATTGATCCAATTCATTGGCCACCATTGATGGGGAGTGTGTCACACCAACCAAAAATGTACTTTTTTCTATATATACCCTTTCATAATCTATCATTAGAAAGATAATCCACATCAGTTTATGCATGGTAATTCATCCTATCTATAAGATGATTAACAATACTAGTATTTCATGAGCACATGGAAATAAAAATCACAGAGTATGTCATGGCCTCATGATGTTAAAAATCTTGGTTTCCAAAGAAATATATATATATATATATTGATTCCAATAATCATAGGATACATAGTGATTCTCTAATTTATGTTCTGGGGTCCATTTATAGGATTGAATTACCTTCACATCGGGTGATCTACATCCTTACCACATGGTGTGGTACTGCATAGATCCTAATTTTCATTAATCATGAACATCAATTCACCAATATCTTTACCAATTGACATCAAACTGCATGGGTTTCCTTGAACTGTGCATGACTTGATTTTAATATTTCAATTTGACACGTAGTGATGCTTTATTATTATATCAGGGTCCAGTCACATCATGATAAAAAAAAATTCATGTATATTAATATTCCATTCCATGGGACCCTTGTGGTTCCTTATTTATCACAATGATGATAGCTCATGTTGGCTAAGTTCATTCATAAAGGGATTCCCTGCATGATCAAGTTGTGTCATCTTTAATAGGTTCTTCTTGGTCTTGATTAGAAGACCATAAAAGTTAGACCATCAGTCTTTAGAGAAATATGATAAACAACACAGATCATCATAACTATGTGTGGTTTGATTATGATTTTCATGAGAAATGTAGTTGTTCCTATACATCCACCCCTGTCCCCAACTGTAACACTCCATTCAATTCACATTGGTTTTCCTCTATCCTCATCACATGATGTTAAACTGAATTGATTTTAAAAAAACTAAATATTGATTAATTATCATTTTTATGAGATACATAGAGACATCTATACATCCATCTATGGGCTCAGTCACAACATTATAACTTTTCATGATTGTATATATTCATCCTTTTCACATGAAGCAAAAATGAATGGTCACTTCAATAAATACATGAGGATTGATTCTTATAGGATACATAGTGATATAGGCCACTAATCCTATGTCTATATACAAAAATAAATTGAAAAAATTCCCATGACTCCATACATGTCAGACTGGAAAAGAGAGAGTTTCTCATTCCAGAACTATGTGTGGTTTTATTATCATTTTCATGATAGACATAGTGATTTCCATACTTTAACCCTTGGTCCCAACAACAACATTTACATACGTCTGCATCAATTACAATGTCCTTTCCACACGAAGATAATCTTCATGGGAATACTTTCTTACAAAATGATATTAAACTATGAGGAAATCATCTTGGTCAAATGAAATTTAAACTGCCTAAAAAACATCCCCACTACATGATGATAAACTTTGTAGACCATCTCCAATTTTTTAATTCCTCATCAAATCACCATAGGATATATACATCAGTCAACGAGAGTAACTAGTGATTCTACCATCTTCTAAGATCCCCTTAATCCATATATCACATTTCTTGCTTTGTATGCCACAGATTTCGACATTCCATTTATTTCAATTGGAAATGAAAAAATTGATCTCTTGGGTGTCCATTACATTAATGTATAATGGATTTAGATCAACCTACCAGTGAAATATTGCTCCAATATAAAGGAACTTCTGAATCTCATGAGACCGATATCACTGAGGCATAAACAAACATCATTGTTTACTATAAGACTACGAAGTATGGTTTTCCTATATACATTCTCATGTTCTGAGGAACTCAATTGATGATTTACATCTTCTCTGTTTCCCACTCACAAGGATGTTGGATCACTATTCACCCTTGGTATCTTAATATTGATTATTTGTAACTTATCCTATATTAGGTCCAAATAAAAAGACCATATAATTCTAATAAAGGAGACCAAAAAGTTTTTTGGTTCAAACACCACAAATGGAATACAAAAAAAAGTCATGTCTCTTCCCACTAAAAACATCATATCTAATTTTTTTTAAAAAAAATAGGTGAAAATAAAACGAATACAACTAATATGGTCAACTCTAAAACACTCGTAAACATCAATGTATTATATCTACACCATATCATCAATGAAAATGTTAGATAAATGATTTATCACATTTCTTTACCCCGATAATATGTTTACTATGTGGTGGAACAAATTTTACGGTGCTTTAACCCTTCATGGTTACTATATTTTCCTTGAAACAAATATAATGATTTTAAGTGTCTTGGGTCATCATAAACCTTTCATTGACCCTAACAAATAAATGAGATATCTCTACTGGACTAAGTTATTTTGGCTAAATGGCATAGACGAACCCACTAGAGTCATCCATGTCTGATATAACCTACTTTCTAATTATTGTGAGCCGAGAATCCTCACGGTCGAATTGAGAACCAAATTTTGTTTCAAAATACCCCCATTCGAACAGACCTATACCTTACCCAGGACCTGATCACATTGGAATATGATATATTATCCCCATACTATTTTATTTAAGTGATTTACACATCCTCTCTATCGTATCACCAGGTTCTGTGCCCCTCCTAAAGAATAAAATTTGATACTTCATTCCAAGACCTTTGATGGACCACACATCACTATTAAATCCCATATTGTTCAGTTATTGGGATTCAAAAATTAATATTTGTACAACCCTTGGGTGCTAGATTCATACCTTGAGAGCTTTCCTTCCACACAAAACAACATCATCTAGACGTTTGAGCCTTCATAAATCATTGTTGTTTTTTGGAATGAAATATATATTAACTTTACATGGCCATTCTATCTTTGAATAAGGTATTTATCCCTAAAAATAAATCCACGTACTCCTTGAAAGAATGGAGACTATTAACCATATTATCCCCAAAATCAAAAGGTAGAACCGTACATCTCAATGTGTTATAGGACATACCTGGCATTTCTTCCCATCCAAATTTTATAGACTCAAGATTTTGGTTTAGAATTTATATCACACAAACATCAACTATCCAAGAAGGCCAAGTATCCTTATTATTTTATCCTCATCAACATTTCCTTCCATTAATAATCTATATCCATTAGAAAAAATTGGATATAATCATTTCATTGCCTTGATATTGATGCAATATTGGTTTATCCTATATACTAAGTGTGTCTCCTCCTTTCATGAATCGAACTCCAATCCTAGTGAGCCCAAGCAATACCATGTCAGAACACTTCACCCCATAGTGTTTTGATTCATCCATGGCATTCCATCCCAATAATCCATAAAATTAATGGAATTATGACTTTAAAAAAAATTAATACTAACGGTCCTAACATGAATAACTTAAGAAATAGTATTATGAAGTCCTGAGCTAAAATACCCTATTCTAAACCAATATAAGTTCCAAGCTAAAAGGCCCTAAATTAATGTGCAAAAAAATTATTTTACATACATAACTTTGTGATGCCCACTACATGGACTTAAGAAGATTGATATTATCTAGAAAAATATTAACACCTTCAGAGAAAATAAAAATAATTCCCCCTTAAAATCAAACTTCATACATAGATGATACATTTTCAAATCAGGTGACTTCAATATTGGTGGCACAACTTATCAATAACAAATCATGTGATGGTGGGATTTCGTGATAATCTATAAAAGGTAATCTATTATAGTTTAAACAATAAATTCTATACATATTTCTTCATTCAATATAATCAAAAGTATTGGAATTGAGGGAGATTTTAAATTTTTTATTAAAAGGTGCTATCATGGGTTATTTCAAAAGATGTTCTGTTTCGGGTTACTTAGGTGCAGTAGAATGGCTGGCCAAGGACGTCTCTCAAAGTATTAAATAAATTTATCAACTTATTAAATTTATTTTGAAAAAAATAAAAGGATTTATGTATAATAATCAAAAGGAAGCAGTTTTTTTCATTTATAAATCTAGAAGATGTTTTCTAGAAGAAGATAGTATTTTTTATTTTTAGTTTTGAAATAAAGATCGACGCAATAAAGTGATGTTTTTTAGAAAATATTTTAAAATGAATAGACAATATAACTATACATCTTTACTCAATTATTTATCATTGTAATATAAATTAAAATCAAAAAAAATTATGATCCCAAAACTTGTTAACCCTTGAACCCTACGAGAGTTAACATTACCCTAAAGATGAAGTGAATTATAACCTAGGCTAGCTTTGAAACGTGAAATCGCGACACCGAGCTCTGATTAATGTTCCAAATATAGCTTATGGTTAGTGGTAAATTATGGAACATGTCCATTCTGTAATATAAGGATCAATTGAGCTTAGGGATTATATTTTAACACTAAAAATTTATCATGTGTGGTATTGTTTTACCGATTATGTTTGCACTCTCACAATTTACACAATACTAAACCTCACGTGTTTTTTTGTTAATTTTTCAATTTCTTGATTAGAATCATATAATTTAAAAACTCAATTAATGGATCATGTTATGTAAATTATAGTATCTCAATGATTCAAAATAATTAAATAAATAGTGTAGAATATATATCGATCACAAAGAGAACTACTCTTCCATTGGAAGTGTGCTCATCGAGGATACATTTTGCATGAGCGAAGGATTGAAAGGGTAGAACACAACATCATCGCCAATACTGAATTCCAGCCCAAATAAGATGATTAAGAAGAATATAAATGAAAAAAATAGAGTTATATTGATGAATTTAATGAATAACTAAGGATTTTATTCCATAAACGAAAGTATTACAACATGAAGAAGAAGAAGAAGGCTTCGATGAGGGGATCCCCACTTCACGAGCTACCCCTCCTACAATGGTTGTAGAATTTGAGTGAAACCTAATCTCATCTTCCTTAAATCTATTAATTCACGTCCAATCCCATAAAATTGAGATAAATACATATTTATAGAGTGGATGGGAGGCTATGTTAAAAATGGTTTCAAGAGTGAATGAGAAGATTCTGCCAAATACATTAATCTCAATTGCACCTCCTTCTTTATAACCAAAAAGAGTGAATTAGCTGTCCTTATTTAAAAATAGTATGTTTGAAATTGTGCATTAGACCCCCTTTAAAAATTGGGGATCAATCCATGCACAGCTGTAGAAGATAAATTCCAAACAATAAATTAAGGTCCAATATCGCATGTCCAGCCCACCATTGACTTAATGGCCCCTTTACTCTACCCAAATGCACTATCTAGCCTTATTGTCTTGAATATAAGCTGTATAAAATTATTTTAGGAACATTGTTAAAAAATTATAAGTTCAAATAATTAATTTTACAATATTAATGTGTGAAATACTACAGTGTATTTTAAAAGGGTAAACTGGAATTTTCATCAAATTTTTAAATGAATGATCAAATCCCAAATATTTCATAAATGAAAATATTTAGCACAATGTGAAAAAATTATGTCATTTATTATCAATATAATATTCAAAAAATATCATTTTATCAAATCCCCCTAACTTACGCTTTTGAACTCCTGGTAAAAACCTCATATCATGTAAACATCAATATCAAATAAAAAATATTTTACAAAACATATCTTTGAGATCCCACAATTTCACACACAAAAAAAAGATATCATGCCTCATAAAAATCTGTTATTTCATGTTCTCCATTTATTTCATTAAATATACTTCCATTTCATTTATCCTCCCATACACAAAACATTTACCTCAATTAAATTTTCTTTTATCACACAAATGCCAATTTTTTAACTATATCGTTCTCATCCAAACTCATACAAGGGTCACCATAGGCTTGATAAATTCCCAAATCCCTACCCAATGTGAGTCAAGAAAATATGTTTATCATGATGACTTTTTTGTTTTGTTCTGTGGTGTTCGGTTGGTAATATTTTGAAGTGAAAAATTCTAAGGCTGAATGAAGAGTTCTTGAATTTTTTTGATGAAAAATTACATTAATCTAATTTTCACTCAAATGTAGTCTCCTCGTCAAACCCCATAGCATCAATTAATCATCATCATCATGAAAAATAAAGGAATGTTCAATCCATTCAACAATTCGGTAGAAAAAATGCCAATATTCTCAAACGTGATTTTCATGAATGCTCCAGATAGTCACAACTTTATTCCTTTCATATAATCTTCAAAAAGACACAACTTCACATATCATGAAATATCTAGAAAATTCACATATTCCATATAAATATTTTCTTATGCAGCAAAAAAATCTCTTCATAAATTAATTTTTCACCCGACATATCATAGAATGTGGTAGCACAACACAAAGACAGCTCCCCCCACACTTATGTTCAACTAAATTAAGAAATTTCACTTCATGAGTTAGTTGGATAGGTAAAATTGGCTTGTAATGTGGCAAACCTAACAATTTGTTTCTGGATTCTAAGGGATACAAGGATTAAATGTTCAATGTAGGCCATTATAAAAAAAATTCTTTGAAATATGGGATTTGATACCAAAATAATTCCTCAATCATTTAAACATAAGAACCTTAAACCCTAAATTATAGACAACAATAAATCAAATTCTGGTTAAATAGAGCATGGTTTGGTTCTCTCAAGAAGTGAGGTATATGTAAATAATCTGAAAAAAATGGTTCAGAAGGATCATAAGAATGTGATTTCAAATATAATGATAGTGAGATGTGTCATGGGATTCAAAATTACAAGTAATTTTCATGAAATTACTAATGATTGGAACTTGAAACAACATTATTTTTTGAATTCATTTAGGCTTAGTTTCATGGGAAAAATTGTTTCACTTATTTATATGAATTTCTAAAAGGTGATGCTAATAATTTCATCACAAAAGTTTCAAAAATCAACAAAAAATTGAAAAACACTTATTTTTTTATTAATAATTGAAAAATAGGAATAAAATTGAAATTACTAAAGAAAAAGTTCACTGCCCTACACTTAAAATAATACATTGTCCTGAATTTGATCCCGTGAGATGATATATGCACATTAAATGTATTATTTTAAAAAGGACAAAGAAGAAAAAACTGAAAGTGTTGGGAAAAACCTGATATGCTTAAGTGATGATGGGGTCATTCAGTGTGATGAAATCCACTACATCAGTAGGAATTCCCTCAATGTATTTTTTCAAATGTTTCTCATTGATTAAAATGCTCCATACCTTTTACTTTTGTGTAATCTCCACTACACCATAATGAAAAAACAATAGTCACAACATAAGGACCTAACCATATGGAATGAAACTTACTGTGCATCACCTTCAATCATGAACTATAGAGAAGGAATTCTCTCCAACATAAAACTCCCATTGTTGGATCATTATATCATGAGATGATTTTGATTTTTCCTTGAATATCCTAGAGTTCTTAAATTAATACAACCAAATCTCCTCAAGTTCTTGAATTTGAAACATTATTTGAATTCCATCTTGTTCTAAATCCATGTTGGATTTGTTTATAGATCAATAAGCTCGATGCTCATTTTCCACGAGGAGATGACATGCTTTCCCAAAAACAATCCAAAATGGGGACATACCAATGGGTGTCTTGTATACTGTCATATATTTTCAAAGCGCATCATCCATGTGCTTTCTCCAATCTTTCATATTCGGCTTCACAGTTTTCTCTAAAATATATTTGAACTCCATATTTTAAACCAATACCTGTCCATTTGTTTGAAGGTGGTATGGTGTTGATGTTTTCTGTGTCACCACATACATATAAATCAAGGAATCCAATTTCTAATTGAAAAAGTGTGCCCCTTGGCCACTGATGAAGGCCTTCGGTACACAAAACGTACAGAAAAATTCTTTGACAATGTCCACAACAACAATAGATTCATCAGTCCTCATGGCCTTGGCCTCCACCCATTTACTCACATAATAAATAACCCCCAAAATATATAGGAAACAAAATGAACTAGGAAAAGGACCCATAAAATCAATGCCCCACACATAAAAAATATCACAGAATAATATGGGTTCTTGATGCATCTCAAGTATCCTAGAAATATTTCTCATGTGATGGTAATGTGAGAACGACTTCCAATACACATGAGCATCATGGTATAATCTAGGACAATAAAATTCAGAGTCTAAAACATTCCTAGCTGTTAATTTGGGTAAAAAGTTTCCACCACAAGCAAGTGTTTGAAAAAAATGTATAATTGACTCAAACTCATTATCAGGAACACACCTCCTAATAACATGGTCACTACATAAGTGTCATAGGTGTGGATCATCACGAACATAAAACCGAGACTCACTTTTAAATTTTTGAACTTGAGGTTTTTTAAAATTTTCATGGATTTCATGTGAAACAATGTAGTTAACTAAATCTATGTACCAATGATGTGTAAATTATATGGAATAAAGATGCTCATATGGGAAAGTGTCTCAAAGTGGTACCTAGTCCAAGGTGTCATCCTCTACGGTGTGAATAAGCCATCTAATATGGTATTACACTATGTTTAACAACCCCATCTTGTACTTTATCTCAATATCAATTTCTTGGAGATGAAGCATCCATCGGATTAGCCTGGGCTTTGCGTCTGGCTTCTTCATAAGGTAACATAGAGCTGCATAGTCAGAAAAAAATTGCTTTAGATCATAATAAATATTATTATAATTTATCTAAAGATAATATGACATCATGAAACTCCTTTTCCAAGGTTTTTTAGTTTGAATGTGCTAAATCTAGTGTCCTCGATGCAAAGAAAATCACATGTGATGTCCTTCCACCCTCTAAGATAAGACAGCTCCAACTGCAATGTTGGAGGCGTCACACATAAGCTCAAAAAAAATCTCCCACTATGAAGGGATGTATAATCAATGGAGTGGTCATACACTTCTTTTGTTCATCAATGGATGTCCGACAATTATCATCAAACACAAAATAAAAATCGTTTTGATGCAATCATCACATAATATGACCAATCTTAATAAATCGTTGATGAAGCACGGATAAAATCAATGATTCCCTAGATAAGATCTAACATCACTCACACATGAAGGATAGGGTAAGGATGAAATAATATCTACCTTAGATATATCGACCTCTATCCCATGTTTTGACGCTACATTCCCTATGACAATGCCATACTCTACCATGAACTGACACATTCCAAACATCAATACTAGATTCTTCTCAACAATACAATTCAACTGCATTCATAAACAATTTAGACATTCATTAAATGTGGATCCATACACTGTAAAATCATCCATAAATACATCCATAAAGGTGTCAATAAAATCTGACAAAATACTCACCATGCAACTCCGGAAGGTACCTGAGGTGTTGCAAAGTCCAAATGGAAACCTTCGTTATGCAAACATACTGAATAGAAAGGTTAATGTTCTCTTCTCCTAATCTTCCAGATCAATAGGAAATTGAAAATATCTAGAAAATATTTCCATGAAACAATAATGTTTCATCTTAGCGAGTCTCTCAAACATTTAATAAATAAATGGGAGGGTAAAATGGTCCTTGTGGGAGGAATGATTTAGTTTCCTATAATTAATAGACACATGCCAACTAATTTTTACCCTTATTGGAACTAACTAATATTTCTCATTTTTAACAACTACAACACCATTTTTATTAGGCACAACTAGAATAGGACTTACCCACTAAGGATCTGAACTGGGAAAGATTATAAATTCCCCAAGAAATTTTTCCACATCTTTTTTATCATCTTTTTAAAGAGTTGGATTCAGTCTCCATTGTGGTTACCTAACTGGTTTATCCCTATCCTCTAAAATAATCCTATTCATGCCAATGGTGGGGATAATACCAAATATGTTAGGCAAGGTCCACCTGATTGCCTTAATGTTCTCCCTCAAAATATTCAAAAGTTTTTCTTCTTATTCAAAAGGGAGATAGATAGCAGTGATAATAGGTAATTTCTCACAACATAACAAGTATGATTATTTTATATTTGGTGGTAACATCTTGAGCTCCAATGTAGGGGGTGATGTATGGATGGAGATATTGAAATAACAAAAATATGTGCACAAAGAGAATCAGTATCAGAATATATATCATCAAAATCAGAGGATAGTTCATCAAATCCCTCAGTATACTCTATATCCATGTCATAATCAGATTTTACATTAACAAAAAAAAATATGAATCCATTTCAAAATAAAATATAAGAGATTATTGTGCATTCTAAATAGGTGTGAAGTAATATTAGACATCAAACGAGAACCAATACTCATAATCTCCCAATGCATAGGATAATTAAATTATATGGGTATTTTATTAGTTGGTTCAAAATGGGATAAAAAATTTAGATTGATCTTCTGAGGGGTACTTCATGGAGTCCATAACATTAAATATCACAACTTCATCCCCAAACACTAGGGAACATGTACCCTCATTGACATTTATGATAGTTATTGTAGTTTTTAGGAAGGGTATACCTATGATAATGGGAGCATGAAAACATACTTGATCATCCTCCATGTTATGCAGGTAGAAATCTACTGAAAATATCATGTCTCGTACCTAGATAAGTACATCCTCAAGGACTCCCACTAGATATGTTGTCACTCTATTTTCCAACTACTCCACTACTCTCATCGATATGAACTCACCAACTAGTAAATAAGAGAATAAAGATTTTTGGCATCACATTTATGGTTTCTCCCAAATCCCAAAGATCATTTAAAATGTGAAACACCCCTATGGTGCATGGAATAGTGAATGTTGCGGGATACTTCCAGTTTGTTGGAATTACTAGATTTGTAGTAACAAGTGCAGAAAAATTCCTCCCAATGTTGATATTATAATTTCCCTTGAGCCCTCTTAGATTGGTACAATGTTCTTCTAATAATTTCTCATACCTTGGGATTTGCGTAATGGATTGAAGTAGAGAAATATTGATCTCAACACACTTGAATGTGTCCAAAACCTCCTTTTAAATTTATTTTTCATCCATATTCTTGGTTTCGACAACCCTCGTTGGAAAATGAAGGTTTTTATGTTAAATATCTTTAATCTTTTACTTACCTTTATCTTTTTCCAGGGGTTTCTCATCCACCAGTTTTGAATGGGGCTTTTCTAAAGTTGAGATGTATCCTAGAGGAACGATAGGTGCATATGTAACAGTTTTTTTCTTCCCACTTCTCAATGTGATGGAATTGAAATTACCTTTTTGGTTTTTAGTAGGTTGGGAAGGTATATTTCTAAAATTCTTACATACCAGTTCATGGAGGGCAATGGAAATCGGGATTATTTGAGTCTTCAACTCCCTCACCTCTGAACCTTGACTCGTCAGCTCATTCTGCTAATTAAGAACAATTTGTTTCAGAATATCATCAGTATTAGAATATACCTTTGGTTGAGAATTCCCTTGTTGTTGACTAGCTGATGCTTGAGCATCAAATCACTTCTGGGGTGGTTGGAATCCCTGATAGTAAAGTGGATGTTACTCGATGTTTTGTTCAAATGGGGGCCTTTGTTGTTTTCCAGATGCATATATCATGTTTGATTGATCCTTCCACCCATGGTTGTATGTTGGTGAAAAGGAATCATACTTATTTTGGGGATGTTGTTGTTCTTGTTTCTCATATGGTCTCCGAGGAAACACTACTGCACAATCTTTTGTTTCTTGTAGTTGGGGTAAACAATTAGTTGGGTGGCTTGTATCAGTGAAAATTCCATAAGATCTTGAAGGAGTGGGTTGGGATTTCTTTTTTATGAAAGCAATATACCCCACCATAGTGGTCAATTATCCCAACATAGTTTCGAGCAAATGATTTTAATGATAGGAAGGACTTACCTGATGTACTCACATGACATGTGGTGTACCTCGATCACCAAATTGCTGAGATTTTAGTGCCATCTTGTCGATTAATTCACGTGCAGCTACTAGTGTATTGTCCACCAATGCTCCTCTAGCCATTAAATCCCCCATTATTCTCTCCATAGGTGTTATTCCTTCATATAAGTAATAGATAACAAATTGGTCATTGATTTGGTGATGTGGAAAGCTTGCACATTGATTCTAGAATCATTCCCAATATTCATACATTGACTACATGTGGGCTTGCTCAATCCCAGATATCTTATTATGAAGGGATGTGGTCCTTGATGATTGAAAAAATCCTTGCAAAAAAACGATGTTTCAAATCCTTCCAACAATTTACATTTTCGGTTGTAAATAATACATCAAATCCATTGCAGCTCCATCAAATGAAAATGGGAATTACCTTAATTTGATTTGATATTCAAATTCATTTCTTGATCCAAGGGTTGAGCAAACCATGTTAAATTATTTAAGGTGTTTATTGGGATCCTCACCATAGAGGACATTAAATTTTGGAAGCTGGTGAATTAACCTAGATTTCTATTCAAAATGCTATTTGATATTTGGATATGCAATGCAATTTGGTTGATTTTTAATATTAGTTGCACACAAATCATGAATGGTTATATTAATATCATTCCATTATTCTCCACCACTGGTTCCTCTTTTATATTTTAATTAGATTTGTTTCAAATATCAATGTTCTTTGAGTGTAGTAATTCTCCAACTAGTTGAATGTTGAATCTTCCCGTACACTGCAAATGTCTGATTTGAGCCCTAAGGCAGCGTTCCATCTCAGGGTCAAGATCTATGAGATCATCAGGATTTGTTCGTGTCATAAATAAAATAAAAATGTAAAGAAGGAATGTAGACAATATTAAAATAAGAATTATACGTTTGACTAGATGGTCCAAAAATAAGAAGAAGAAAATAAAACAAGTAGAAAAAACTCAGGTCAGGTAAAGAAGGAAAAAAGAAGATAAGAAGTGAATAAAATGTAAAATAAAATAAATGCCTCTAATTAGTCGAATAAATTACCTTCCTCTCTGGTAACGACGCCAATATTAATGGTGCTGTCGTGGGCTCTTCCAAATGATGTTTTGTTTCGGGTTACGTAGGTTTAATAGAGAGGCTGACCAAGGTCATCTCTAAAAGGAAGACATAAATTTATCATCTTATTAAAGGTATTTTGAAATTAAAATAAAATTAATTAAGAATACTAAATTAATGGATGTATTTTTTATCATCTATAAATATAGATGTTTTTTTGGAAGAAGATTGCATTTGTTTTTTGTTTTCAGTTTTAAAATTATGTTCGACGCAATAAGAAGATGTTTTTTGTAGTGTATTTTAAAAATCGTAATCAATCTTACTGTACCTCTTTACTCAATTATTTATCATTATAATATAAATTAATATCCACATAATTATGATCTAATAACCTGTTAAATCAAAAACCCTACGAGAATTAACATTACCACAATGATGATGTGAATTTAACCCTAGACTAGCTTTAAAACATGCAATCAAGTCACATTTCTTTGATTAATGTTCACAATCTAGATTATGGTCAGTGGAAAATTAAGGCCCATGTCCTTTATGGAAAATTAGTATGAATTGATCTTAGTTATTATATTTTAACTCTACCAATTTATCCTGTGTGGTCTTGTTTTACTGATTCTGTTTGTGCTCTCTGAATTTACACAAACTCAACCTCGTGTGTTTTTGTGTTAGTTGATCCATTGTTTTCTTAGATTGTTATAAGAAAAACACTCAATTCCTAGATCATTTTAAGTGAATTATAGTATCTCAATGATTCAAAATAATTTAATTAACAGGGTAGAAGATAGATCAATCACTAAGATAACTACACTTCCATGGGTGGTGTGGTCATCGTGGAGACATTTTGCAAGAGTAAAAGATTGAAGGGGTAAAACACAATATCATCTACACTCTTGAATTTCATCTGAAAGAGGAATACTAAAAGGAATATAAATGAAAAAAACATAGGAATATAGAAGAAATTAATGAATAACTAAGGATTTTATTAAACAATCGAAAGTATTACAACACGAATAAGAGGAGGAAGAAGAAGGCTTCGATGAGGGGATCCTCGCTTCAAGAGCTACCCCTCTTACAATTGTTAGAGAATTTGAGTGAAACCAAATCTCATCATCCTTCTGTCAACTAATTCACATCCTAACCCTTATAAAGGAGATAAATACATATTTATTGAGTGGAGGGGAGACTAGTATAAAAGTGGTTTCAAGTGTGAATGAGAAGACTCTGCCAAATATTTTAATCCCACATGAACCACCTTCATTACCACCAAAACACGTGACATTTCTGTCCTTCCAATAGGATTATATGTTCATTATTTTTTTCTGGATCCCCTCTCAAAATTTGGCCTCAATATATGAACAGATATAGAATCTATGGCCCAAATTCTAAAGTGATGTCCAATCGCACGTGTTCAGCCGACCGTTGACGTAATGGCCCATTTAATTCATCCAAATTCACTCTTTAGCTATAGTGTTCTGAATTAATGTTGTATAAAATTAAGTGAGGAATACTTTTAAAAAATATTCATTTAAAATAATTCATATTAAATTATATATGTGTGATATAATAAAGTTTATTCTAAAAGGGTAAAACTGAAATTTTCATCAAATATTCAAATGAATGATATAATCACAAAAATATTTAAAAATTGAACATATTTAGCATAATGAGAGAAAATTATGTCATTTATTATCACCAAAATATTCAAAAAAATAGTTTTTTATCAGGTATACCAATGAGTTCCATAAACATCATAAAGGAATGAAAATGAAATAGTATTATAGAATTTTTATAAAATTCATCCATTCACATTGAGAAAATGAGGGATGCATCTAAACATTTCAGAGTCTCTCCATGGTCTCATAAGAAAATATTATAGTACAAATTTTGAATCACAATAAGAGGTGGTTGGATTCACTGGAAAGATCAGCATGTGTCTGGAAAGAGGCGTTAATTGATCATTGGAGTGACACTCTCCCCACTACTTACACATCTACCCATGATAGAGAGATGAGAATAGAGTAGTCATATCTTAAATTCTCTTAATAGAAGTGGTCAATGAGAATAATGATGTCAAATGATCAAACATCAGATGTGATACATTCTCATCAGATTTCCATATTTCCAAAGTCCATGAATCTATCTGAGCATGTTGTTCAGATAACAATTGGTGACATTCTTCAATGCCTATGACATCACCCTCATATAATTATCATGGGGAGATTCATTTACAAGATCATGAAAAGCTCTTTCATTCATGGATACATCACTTCTGGTAAATATGATTTTATGTATAATTTTATACAAGGGTTTCTGATTGAAACCACCAGCCCCATGTCATTAAATAGCAAGTGAAGGTGTTACCATTGGTCAAAGCATATTTCCAAGGGGTCTCAGGGATCCACATATGGATATATTCCCAGATTAGCATATGTTATGTCTATGCCTCTACAAATAATGAGGTGGTCATTACAGGAAGATTACTAATTAGGTGTACTAGTGTAAAATTTGGAGATGATTCCCCATATACACTTATCTCAATAGGATTATCATCAATATCCTATGTTTGATGATTAGCTTCTTTAAAAGAATTTGTTTCACCATTAGAGTGGTTATCACTAAAACGAGGTCACTTCCTCAACATCCCATCCAGATGTTTAATTTATTCCATCGTTTTCCGGTAAGAAATGAATTAGCAATGTGAAAGGCATATTCACATGACACAACAACTAGCTAAACACACCATTAAGATAAGATACAACCCAATCCAAGACATTATACTAGTCAAGGAATGTGGATGAATAATCAGTTGGTGGAAGAATAATCTCTTCCTCGGTGTCTTCACATGTCTACATCTTCTATATTTAGTGGATAACCAAATGGTGTTTCTCCCCTAGAACATCAACTAAAAGAAGAGGTTAGGACATTTGAGTATGTCCAAACTGGTAAGGAAAATAAATTGTTGTTTATGGCTCATAGATGACATGATCATCCACCCTGGTTGTGAGAACCTCATCATTGTGGGAGATTATATAATATCATTCGTCAATGAATATATTTCCATCACTAATAATTGGCCCATCTGGTTCACAAAAGGAGATATAGTCAAATATATTGGGGTGAAACATCACATCCTTAACAATATAAGGTCCTAGATATAGAGCCCCAACCCCAGAGATGTTCAGCATTCATGGATGGTATATGGAATCAATGATATTGGTAGCATTGTTATATTCATATCAATGGTAATTCTCCCTCATCCTGCAAAAAATGAACTGGGGAAAGCATCTATCATGTTAGGGGTACTACCTTGTTGAATATGAACTAACAGTTGATAAACGATATCAAGTAATGGTACTAAATATTAATGTTGATACGCTTCGGTAAGTCACGCCACCAACACCAATGAGGTAACACATATTCCTAAACATCAATCTCTATCTAGAAATAGAAACCAATTCTATAACATTGATGAAAGAATCCAGTTATATTATCAGAGTGATCACCAAGTTCACCTTATAACTCCAAAAAGAATAATCCCCTACCTCTATGATTTCCCAATGTGAGTTGTTACAATCAAGAATTGCAGGGTGATACATCGATGTTGGAGAATTGTGGTTGGTCTAACTTCGCTACTATAGTGTAAAATATTAACATAATCCTTCAAATAAATAAGAGAGAATATTTTCAGCTCAATCTTTTATTTCACCTTTATAATAATAAGCATCCCCCTTTTCCAAAATTAGGGTCTTCAGAGGACCAACACAGATATCAATAGTAGAGAGGAATTCCTCATACATTTCCCGAAGGGCAAGAATAATTGCCAACTGATTGATATCCAATAGGATTGTTCCAAATTCACCCTAGGAAAAATGAAATGTGTTGGTACCATGACACCAATGGATGATCATTTCATGAAGGAGGCTGAGATGAAGGTAGAAGATAAATTGATGGATCAATATAGATTCATAAATGTGAACCATATATAAATAATTAGTGAACAACAAATAGAATTTCCTAAACAAGAATAGCCACACCCACTCATTAGAGAAATTGATGTCGGGATGGAGATTCTATTTCAAGTATCATCTGCTACAAGGATTATTCAAATAAGATCAAAGTATAATCATATAGAATTGAGAAATAAGTATTTGGGTGAAGTCATGACCATCCAGACATAGCGCAAAGTTGGAGAACAGATAATAAAAACCTTGGGATCGAGATGTAACCATTTGACTATCAATAGTAATTAATATATGAATGCAGTCTAAGGAATCAGAAACCCAATGGGATGATATATTAAAATATAGAGGAATGATAGAATCATCCATAAAAATAAACGTATAGAGTTATTCGATGTGATAAGGGATAATAGTGGATAGTAAATGAATGGATCTTATTTAGGGTTGTTTTGTCATCATTTATGTTGTTTCGGGGATCAACATAGTGATTTTTGGAAATAATGTAACTATGATTGCCTCCAGTTGAGGATCTATGGGGAATATAATCCATCTAAATATATGTATGTGTACCATGTAAAACAAATAAAATATACAATATTTTCCAAAATAAACGCATGGAATTTTTGGAATCAGCATACGTATCACATGAATATAAAATGAATTTTGAATCGCATAATGGATTTGTGGATATCATAATATCTGAAGGAATATATCGTCGAATAACCCCTGTAGGGAATCATGTAATTTCATGACACCTTTGGAGACTCCTGATCGAATAACCTAGAAGTGGTCACATGAATAAGTCAATTCATTTCATAAAGGAATCATGCACCATGAAACCTTCAAGACCAACATAGTACATCATGGGAAAAGTTTAAAATGAATATATAATGTATGGTATATATTTAAATTAGATGGTCACAAAAAAATAATTAATTATGTAGGACCAATTTTGTGGTGAAGGACTGTGAAATGAGCCTCCTGATCTGGACTCACAGAAGGGTCATGCGATAAAGGCACAAATGGAAACAAAGGTGAGAGCACTCTATAAATGTGGTGATAATTTGAATTGATTTCCCTATATCTCATCCTATATAGATTCTATTTCATAGAATTATATGTGCCTCCTAGTAGAGAAAAATTCACACAAGACACCAATTCGTGACAACGCCAATGTCTCTGACATGAATTGTTTTATTCATAATAGAGCCTTTTTACCCATAGATTCACTCCGTAGGGGGGACTTGTTGACACACACCAAATTAGAATCATAAAAATATGGGAGAATTACATGAATAAGGGTATTGTTTCCCCTATAAGTGAAATGGAAAAAGAATATTACTGAGACCTATGGATCGTGTGATCTTTCAAAGGGCCCACGATTGTGTGACCATTAGAAGGACACACTAGGACTCCGCATTCAATGCATAACCAATGGTAGATCTGGTAGAGGCCCCTTTAATCAATCCCATATACAATTTTTAAGGTTCACTAGGAAAATAGTGGTTTCATGGTGGTAGCTATATGTTCTCTCCTAGGTCATTTGGGTTGTCATATATAATATCCTAGATATCAAACGCAAAAATCCTTTTAAACTAGGGAGTTAATTATCTATAGAAGAGGCTCATATAATACACAAGGATCATGTGGCTCATCACCAAAGGGAAGGATTTGTTTACTTAGTAATATACAATAAAATTAGTATGACTCTTTAGCCATAGAAAAATAAAACAATGTTGATAAAAACGGATGAGGCAAGAGATACACTCAGTTGTTGAAAGACATGTGGAATACCACTGAAGGACCCCGGGACACCCTGAGAGGGGAGGGTGAATCTGGGTGACAAATTTTCCTTCTTAATGTTGTGGATCTTGTTCCCACATTGGTAGAAACTTGTCGAACCTGTATGATGAAAAAGATCAGAAAGAAAACATGCACATACAATGAGAAGACATATCCCTTTTTACTTGGTTCACCACTAAGGGCTACGTCCAAGGAGCATATGCCGACAAGTTGTCGGTCATACCAAAAATCACTATGCTTCACTATCTGGAGATTACAAATTTTCAGACACAGTCACTCTGTCCCAGGCTCACTGCCTTTACAATTGTTCTATGATAGCTTACTGCTTCCCTCGGGTCACTCCCGCTGACTCCCCCTGGCTCACTACCGTTGGTGAAGTCACACTCAGTTTATAGATGTGAAGGTCTATTCAATTGATAGTCATGAAGTTCATTGTCTCCTGTTCATCATGAGACTTTTCATGTATCAGAGTGCTGAGTTAATGCTCTGTTAAGATCCAAATTCCAACCACTGATGAATACCCCCTTTTCCCTTGTCCACATGGCAAACAACCTTTGGAAAAGGCCTTTGCAAAGTACCCTACTTCGCAAGGCTCCCAATTTTGCAAAGCTCAAACAAGCCTTCACGGAGCCCCTTCCATTTCGCGAATCTCAATCGCAAAGCAATCTCGTGATGCTCCAGCCTTTTCAATGCATAGCCTTTGCGAAGCTCCTGCCTCTTCGCGAAGCTCACTGAGCCAACGCGGGGTGCACATTTTTCGCGGAGCTAGAATTGCCGCCGCGAAGCTCCTCTTTCACGAAGCACACTGCCTTCGCGAGAGACCTTTGCAAACCAAGAGCAAAGTACTTTCTATGAAATTCTCTCTGCTTTTCTTGAGGGGGTCGGCCTCTATTTATAGGTGATTCCACTGACCCTCGACACTTCCGCGCGATGTCAGCGCCACGTTAGCTCAAATCGCGATGCTCCAAAGTTTTCGTCGGAATTTTGTCCAAATCGGGAAGTACCACAGAAAATTTCCATTCGCGGAGCTTGACGTAATCGCAAAGAATCACCGTCAACATTCCTTTTCACCTTCTCCACGATTCTCCCTCGCAGAGCCCTTCTCCACCGCGATGCACTTCACCCTCTCCTGTTCGCGAAGCACGACGTAATTGCGAAGACTCACCGCCTCCATTCTTCTGTTCTTCGCGATTTCCAAACCATGAATCCTATCTTTGCGAAATTCATGCCTTTGCCATATTAAATCATGATCTTCATTAAAATCCTATTTTCGCGATGCTCACCAAATTCCAATTTTTGGACCCCAAAAATTTGGCAAACACTGGGAAACGGCGCCACCTTCAATACTGTTGTCTGCTTGAACGGTATGATCTCTTTGCTGGTACACGATCTGAACTTCCATAGATGATTGACAACAAACAAAAACCAGACTCCAAATCATGCATAGAAGACCATGGATCCAATAATCTCCCCCTTTGGGTTTGTAGGCAATCAGAAGAAAAATTCAATAGATCTCCATCAATGTGAAAACCAAAAAATGCAGGAATCAACCCAGCCAACACTCTAAGTCTACGTGAGCAATGCTCAGTGTAGAAAACAAGAGAGTAGCCTTGAATTGGGTTCCACTATTTTCCTTCTCATTCTTCTCATCACAGAAGTTTCCTGAATTTATTCCTTCTCCTTTCTCCCCCACTGACAATAAATCCAAAGACCAGTAAATTTTTTCACATTCAGCTCAAACCATACTCCCCCCTGGATAGTATCTCCCCCATAAACCTGCATCATATCCATAAAAATATTAAAACATTTATAACAAATGGGGAGAGGGGAATTTCGGAGCCTCTTTATGCAGTAGGAGGAGGTTGAACACCGAGGTTCAACCGATACTTCTCAAACACAGCCACTGATAGTGGCTTTGTCAGGATATCAGCCACTTGTTCATTTGTTCCCACATGATCTCATCTAATCACGCTTTTCTCAACATTCTCTTTGATAAAGTGATACCTGATTTCAATGTGTTTTGTACGAGAATGCTGAATAGGATTCTTCGTAAGATCAATTGTGCTCTTATTGTCACAGTAAATCACCATTGGTTGCGTCACCTCATCGCCAGTGTTAGTTAATTGCTGCTTCATCCATAGCAGTTGAGTGCATGCCTTTGTGGCGGAGATATACTCAGATTCAGCAGTACTAAGAGAAGTACTTTCTTGTTTCATGCTCAACCAGCCAACACATTTCTTCCCAATATAGAAAGCTCCATCACAAGTGGACTTTCTGTCTACTACATCACCAGCCCAGACAGCATCAGAAAATGCTGATAATTCACTATCCCTCCCTGCAGCAAAAAATAACCCGAATTTATGTGTACCTTGAATGTACCTCATGATTCTTTTTACTACTACCATATGTTCCTCTTTTAGATTACTCTAAAAGTGGGCCGCAAGGCATGTTGCAAAGACAATATCTGGCCTTGTCGCTATCAGGTACAATAGGCTTCCAATGATCCTACTTTACATGGTGGGATCAAAAGAGTTCCCATCCTCATGCTTTCCAAGTTTAGTTCCAACTGAAATTGGAGTTGACATTGGTTTGGAGTCTTGCATATTGAACATCTTCATCACCTCTCTTGCATATTTTTCCTGAGAAATGAAAGTGTATTCCTTCTTTTGAATCACTTGCAGCCCCAAGAAATATGTGATCTCCCCAATCATAGACATTTCAAATTCTGATTTCATGTGGTTGGAAAATTCATCCACTGATTTCTACCTGCTACCACCAAATATGATATCATCAATGTAGACAAGAACCATGAATTGATCTTTTGGAGAATTCTTCACATAGAGATTGTGATCAACTCCTCCTCTTTTGATTTCCAACTTCTTGAGATATGAGTCCAGCCATGAGTACCATGCCCGTGGTGCCTACTTCAAACCATATAGAGATTTATTTAGTTTGCAGACCTTTGTTTCATCAATACCCAAATCAAATCCCACTGGTTGTTCAATGTAGACTTCTTCTTCGAGTACACCATTCAATAATGTTGTCTTGACATCCATTTGATATACTTTATATCCTCTTTCGAGTGCCATGGAATGGAAAAGCCTGATTGACTCCAGTCTAGTCAATGGAGCAAAGGTTTCTTCAACATCAATGCCTTCATTCTGGGAGTATCATTTACATACCAGTCGTGCCTTGTTTCTCATAACACTTCCATGCTCATCAAACTTATTTTTGAAGATCCATTTGGTACTAATCACATTGTGACCTTCGGGTCTCTGGACAAGATCCCATGTCTGATTCTTATCAATCTGATCTAATTCATCATTCATGGCTTTCACCCAAGATTTATCTTTTGCATCTTCTTCGAATGCGGGTAGATCTACAACTGATTGAAATAAAGATTGCGTGGTATTCCTCATCCTACTTGTTTGAGTGGGTTCACTCCTGTCCCCAATTATTATGGATGGATCAATCTCAGGTCTTCGATTTCTCCTGCGAGGTTCAGTAGTATTCTCTTCAGCCATAGTTTCTTCTTCAGATTCTTCTTCTGAGTCAACATCATGATGTGACTGCTGAGTGTTTTGAACAGCTTCCTCTATTTCTGCATTTTTATTTTCTTCACGTTCATATTCTTCCTGACTTTCTATTACATCAGCATATGACATCCTTGAAGCATTTGTGGTTTTCTCTTCAATTATCTTAACAAAACTGCTTTCCACAATCCTTCCCAAATGATTGTTGAAATATTTGTAGGTTGTGCTGTTCATTGAGTAACCGAGGAAAATTCCTTCATCTGCATTATCGCCATATTTCTATTGATTTCCTTCTTTGTTCCTGATGAAGCATTTACTTCCAAAGACACGAAAGTATTTTAGAGAAGGCTTCCGTCCATGCCACAATTCATATGGTGTCTTCGTCTCACCCATATAAAGTCATGCTCGATTATGAATGTACAGTGCAGCTTGAACAGCCTCTTTCCAGTAATGTTGTGGAATACGACTCTCAACCAGCATAGTTCGTGCCATGTTGTTCACCTATCGAATCCTACATTCAACAACACCATTTTTTTGTGGAGTTCTCACGGTAGCTACCTCATGTTGTATCCCATGCTTCTCCAGATAATTCTCAAATTCAAAGGACATGTATTCTCCTCTATTGTTAGATCACAACACTTTGATTGTTCGTCCAATATCATTCTCGGCGATTCGACGATATGTTTTCATGCAGTAAAGGACTTTTCGTTTCCTATGAATGACCATCACACATGTCATTCTACATTAATCATCTATTAAAAAGGACAAAGTACCTTTCTCCATGAGTTCCGGAAACATTTATTGGCCCACAGACATCTGTATGAATCAGATCAAGAAGGTGAGACACTCTTTTCTTCTTTGGCTGATATGAACTGTAGACCAGCTTCCCACGAATACAAGCATCACAAGATATTTCACGTTCACACTTCAGGTTGGGAATTTCCCTGACAATTCTCAATTTTGATATCTTATCCATGTCTTCTTGATTGATGTGTCCCAGTCTCTGATGCCACAAATTGTTTTCTTCTTCAATAGTCATGTAACATACATTTTCTTCACTATTAACCTGATACAAGTTGTCTTCTGTTCTACATCCCTTCATAAGTGAATTTCCAGTCATTCCCTTGATAGTGCAGCCTTTCTGATTAAACGTGACTATAAGTCCTGAGTCACAGAGTTGACTCGTGCTGAGGAGATTATGACGTAGGCCATCTACGTAAAGGAATTCAGTCTTCTTTAATTCTCCATTAGCTAATTTGGTACTTCCACTCCCTTTGATTTTCAGGGCCCCATCATTACCAAATCTTATTGTACCATCGACATTCCTTATGATATTCGTTAGTAGGCCAACATTACCTGTCATATGAGATAACCAACCGCTATCCAGAATCCAGGTACTGCTATTCATTGTAGCTTTGAGGGCCACCTCTACAAGGTTGGATTTCTCAATCTTCTTCCTTTCCTTCCATGAGAAATTAGATCGAGTATAATGAAATGATGGTCTTTCAATTATCTCTTCCGCATACCCAGGTTCTTCATAGTCAAAGTCTTCATTGAGAGGTGAAAACCTGTTTGAAAGAGCAACATTGTTTTGCTGATGAGACTTGACTTGTCTTGAACTTCGGTTTGAGGTGTCCATGTCCCTTCTCTGCCTGTAATTAGCGGACTTATGACCAATGTTAGAACAAAAACAAACAATATCCATAGAAATTATTTCTTCTATAAGAATTAGGATATGAAATTTTTCTCCTTTGTTGAGCATCTATATCTTCACCATTTAGATAGCTTCTTGCCTCTTCACAAAATGACATGGTATGGCCCAGATAGCCACAGAACTGACACTTCATGAGAGGAAATGTCTTCTCACTTGAGATTCTCCTCATACATTCTTTCTTGGGAGAATAGTAAGACTCTCTGTCATTTTTGAATGTTTGAGGACAATTTTTAGGTTTCCTTTTATTTTGGATTGAGGGTTCCTTTTTCGAAACTCTAGGCAATGTTTCAAAATGTTCAACTTTCATCTTATGTATCTTTTAGATCTTTTCACTTCCAGTAGTTGATGTCTCAGCCTCACATCCAATTCCACTCTTTCCCATGCAAGTGGGTCTTTGATCACTCAAAATTTTTCCAACCCCATCTGAACCACACTTGGCTCTTTCTAGTAATTCTACATCTGAGAATCTTCCAAACTGTATTTTCTTCCTCGATTCTTCTAGAACTAATTCAGTCTCTAGTTTAATCCTTAGAGTAACTACTTCCTCCTCAAGACCATCAGCAGTCTTGGATTTTTCATCCAGTCTGGAGGTGAGGTCATTGATGATCTTTGCCTGCTCTTCAATTCTCAGCTTCAGATTTACTACATCATCATTAATTACAATTATTTTAGACTGTACCTTCACAAATTCTTCAAGTCGTTCAATTTCAGCTTCAAGTTGATCAACGTATTTAGTTGATTCTTCTACAATTGATTTCCACTTATTGTAGCTCTTACATTTAATCTTGAGCTTACTAACCGCATCCTTAAGTTGCATCTCATGATCTACACAAGTTCTCAGTTGTTTTTCTCCTTCAGTATCTTCTGGCTTTTCAACAGTGGCCATCATAGAAGCATGGTTCCCAGTTTTGAATTCTGGTTCTTCTTCATCGCAGAATTCATTATCATCTTATTCCTCTTCACAGACAAAACTCTTCCTTTGCATTTTCTTACCATATTTGAAGTCTCCCTTTTTGAAGATCCTTCTCTGAGGATTCTTAAAGTTTTCATCCTCACTATCTTCATCATTGATCATTTTTAAACAATGAGAGGGAATGTGCCCAACTTTTCCACAGTGGAAACACGTGAGAGGTAACTTCCCTTTGATTTTTTCTTTCCCCTTCTGGAACTTCTTTTCAAGGAGAGAAAGAATTTCTTTTTCTTCTTAATCTTCACCGCTACTATCCTTCGCGATTTTCAGTTTATCCATGGTCTTGAATTCCATTTACTTGCTCACCCGAGTCGTAGCATCTTTAGGTTTGACTCTCATTTCATATGCTACCAAACTGCTCAGTAGATCATCTAGAGAATGTTTGGAAAGATCTCGTTCCTCAAAGGCTGACACCATCGCATTATAATGAGGTGGAAGTATTCTTAATATTTTATTTACAATATCAATGTCTTTGATTTCTTCACCTAGACCCTGAATGGCTCCAACCACTTCAGCAATTCGATTGAATAAAGGGTCTGTATTCTCGTCTAGATGCATCTTCACATCGTCAAACCGATTGTGCAGCACTTGTAGTTTCGCCTCCTTTACTTTGCTATCACCTTCATAAATATTCTCAAATTTATCCCACATGGATTTTGCTGAGGTGTAATTCATCACCTTTAGGTAGATCTGATCAGAAAGGGCTGTAGTGAGTGCATTCTGTGCTTTAGCAACTGCATCCAGAAGTTTCCTGTCTATTTCAATCATAGAAAGTCATGTTGGATCAGTGACTTGTATTCCTTGAACAGTAGAGAAGAGAACATCCATTCCAAGAGATCTCAGATGAGATCTCATTCTATTCTTCCAGATCTGGAAATTGCTTCCATCGAAGGGAGGGACTCCCCTGACATTGACCGCGTTTTCCATGATGAAAAAAGGTCAGATTCAACACCAGCAACCTCCCTCTGATACCACTTGAAGGACCCCGGGACACCTTGAGAGGGGAGGGGTGAATCAGGGTGACAACTATTTCTTCTTAAATATGTGTATATTGTTCCCACATTGGTAGGAACTTGTTGAACCTGTATGATGAAATCGATCAGAAAGAAAACATGCACATACACAGAGAAGACATAACCCTTTTTACTTGGTTCACCACTAAGGGCTACATCCAAGAAGCATACGCCAACAAGTTGTCGGTCGTACCAAAAACCACTATGCTTCACTAGCTGGAGATTACAAATGTTCGGACACAATCACTCTCTCCCAGGCTCACTGCCTTTACAAATGTTATGAGATAGCTCACTGCTTCCCTCAGGTCACTCCCGCTGACTCCCCCTGGCTCACTACTGTTGGTGAAGTCACACTCAGTTTATAGACGTGAAGCTCTCTTCAATTGATAGTCATGAAGTTCATTGTCTCCTGTTCAGAATGAGACTTTTCTTGCATCAGAGTCCTGAGTTAATGCTCTGTTAAGATCCAAATTCCAACCACTGATGAATACCCCCTTTTCCCTTGTCCACATGGCAAACAACCTTTGGAAAAGGCCTTTGCAAAGTATCAAACTTCGCAAGGCTCCCAATTTTGCAAAGCTCAAACAAGCCTTCGCGGAGCCCCTTCCATTTCGCGAAGCTCAATCGCGAAGCACTCTCGCGATGCTCCAGTCTTCGCAATGCTTAGCCTTCGTGAAGCTCCTACCTCTTCGTGAAGCTCATTGAGCCAACGCGGGGCGCACGTTTTTCGCGGAGCTAGAATAGCCACCGTGAAACTTCTCTTTCGCGAAGCACACTGCCTTCGCGAGAGACCCTTGTGAACTGAGAGCAAAGGAATTTCTCTGAAATTATCTCTTCTTCTATTGAGGGGGGAGGCCTCTATTTATAGGCGATTCCCTCGACCCTCAACCCTTCCGCGCGAAGTCAGCGCCACGTCAGCTCAAATCGTGAAGCTCCAATGTTTCCGCCGGAATTCTGTCCAAATCGTGAAGCACCACGGCAAATTTCCGTTCACGGATCTTGACATAATCACGAAGAATCACCGTCAACATTCCTTCGCGCCTTCCCCATGAATCTCCCTCGCAAAGCACTTCTCCTCTGCGATGCACTTCACCCTCTTTCGTTCGTGAAGCTTCACGTAATCGCGAAGACTCACCGCCTCCATTCTTCTGGTCTTCGTGATTTCCAAACCATGAATCCTATCTTCGTGAAATTCATTCCTTTGGAATATTAAATCATGATCTTCATGAAAATCCTATTTTCGCGATGCTCACCAAATTCCAAATTTTGGACCCCAAAAATTTGGCAAACACTGGGAAATGGCGCCACCTTCAATACTGTTTTCTGCTTGAACGGTACGATCTCTTTGCTGGTACACGATCCGAACTTCCATAGATGATTGGCAACAAACACAAACCAGACTCCAAATCATGCATAGAAGGCCATGGTTCCATCCACCACTAACGATCTTCTTGAAAAATAGAGACATCATAGAAAAGTCTGCCTTATATTGTGAAATAAATTTGTGTTCTTAACCTCACCAAAGAGAAGTACTTTCATATGAATAGACAACCTCAGACATCCCCTTTAGGTCTCAAAGGAAAATGGAAGAATTTTTTTGATGAAATGCTAGTGCACCCCTACATGACCAATATCGACCATGTGATGCATCACCAAAAAAATAGAGTTATTGTCTTTAACATTACACATGAAATCACGAATAACTCCCAATCATTGTATCATATAAAATGGAAATATAATATAGAGGAGGAGGAAGCCTATAGAAGTTGAAAATCACTTGCATAATTTTATGGAAGTATTCATTAAGGTCCTAAGAGACCCAAAGAAAAACTATCCATATTTTGTGGAATTCCACAAACAAGTTGTCAATCATCTGGATGACACTTATCAACAGATACTTATATTATCTAAAAACCTTGGATATGTAAAATTGATAAAAATGAAGTCTTTTGACACATCCACATGATCAAAAAAGTCCCAATTACATTTATATAATCCAATAATGGAGGCATTAATACAACAATATCAAAGTCACTTAAAATATAGTGACACCCTCAGAGTGGTCAATGTTAGAGACTCACGAGGGAACATGGCCTGAAAAACCTTCACTGACACAAGCCTAGACTCATTCTAGGTATTCTATATATTGAACCAAAAAACCATGGAGGTGATGTATATATATAACAACACCAACATGTTAAATGGTTTGGATTCAAGATAGATCAAAATTCAAACATTTGAATCCTAGGTGGAAGTGCTAGAGTTGACTTGTCAGAGTGACTAATATCATAAACCATAAGTATTTCATCATGTAATATACTAGTGAACCCCCAGAGAAATCATACAAAATAAATAATGTACATTTTATTATCATTAATATATCACATGGAGGACAGAGAGGAAGGTGTGCTACTAACATATCACATGTCCTTCACAACACATTAGACTCAAAGAAACTGATACTGAGTAAACCAAATGACCATGCAATACAAGGGTTTTAACCAAGATTAAAAGTGGAGTACATAAGAAAAAAACATGCCCACTGGTCTTCATGTGCTTTGCGCGAGTCATCCTATGACACGCGAACACAATAGTACATGTCCCTGAGATCTCATGGAACTCATTCCATGAGCTCTTTGGGACATGTATAATTCCCTAAAATTGCTTGAAATATCATACATTCCACCTTACCAGAACAATTTTATCCCTAAATACCCTCTTGGTCTATCCCCTACGCCTTGTGGTGTACTTCAGATACATCATTTGTCTAAAATAAACAGTGTTCTCCAATTTTTTTAATTTCTTGTTGTTGCATCTGAGCAAAAAATATATAATCTCCCAACACAGACTAGGAAAGTCATATAAGACTAGTGATTCCCTCAAAACATGATGGCCATGTCCCATGTTTCACTCTAGAGATGTTAGCCAATATTTATATTATCCTTTGAATCTTGTCGTACTGACACTTGGCGAACCCTCCGCATCTTTCAAGACATATATCGCAAATGACACCATGGAATGTTAGTTGGATAATGAGATGCACCCTAACAAAGAAATCCATTTCATGAATTATATTCCATGACTAGTCGATTAGATCATGTGACACACTCTAGACAAGGAGTCCAGGTCACCACGACCTCCTAGTAAATGATAACATTTCTCTTCCATGGTGTGTAATCCAGGATAAATTGTAAAACCATAGTTTGTAAGCCTATGTAAAGGAAAAAATGTCCACTAAGATTCCTTACATATCCAGGATACATTGGTTGTAATGTCCTTGACTCGAGAGCCACTAAACCGGTTCCCCAAGGTGGGTAGTTACGTGACCTCAATGAGGCCTCCACATACACCAGAGGTTTCCAACTAGTAGTGAGGGTGAATTATGTCACGTGGGGATACTATAACCTTATTGCAAGAGTAAGACAAAACAGATAATAAATTAAATAATGGAAGCAAATGGGAACAATAAAAAACATGCAAAACTATCCAATTCCTAAAACCGGGTACAACCATATACAACAGTAAATATGTCATGCCATGATATAGTGTTGAGTGAGAAAAACTCCAAAATAAAGAAAATAATAAGATCCCCAAGATGGTCAGGAATCCATGTCTTGATCCTCACAAATCATTTCCCATGTCCCAATCAAACCCTATCATAGGGCCCTTTCCCTTGTCCAAAACTACATGCCTGAAATCCTCTTGGGAGCCCAACAGCGGCCTGAGCATGGTATGAGTATAACATAGTAGCCACCACCAATGGTTTCTAAAAAATATCCAACAAAGGAAGATAATGCATGAAAGTGATAAATGATGACAATTAAGAAAAACAGTTCATTGGGTATTCTAAACTATGTTCATTGAATTTATACTACCACTGAACCCGGGATTACAAATCAGGAATTCCATGATTTAATCTACCATTTTCATGTGTTCGATGGATTAGGATTGTTCAAAATTCTCACACATATGGGAAAAAATCAATCCCTATCTCACTAGTTATGACCTTATAAAAATATCATAATCCTCCCCAAGAATCCTCATTTATGGATGGAATTAAACCATTAGGGGAGTAGAACTTTTTACCCTCCCATAACCTGTGCATTTTGGGGGGGTGTTAAAACCTCATTCCAACTCATCCCAGGGATGTAGAACCTCATGTCGATAACCCACTCAACCAAGATATGTGAACAAGATTATTTATCATTCACCCAAATGAACTATATCACAAGAAACATATCCAATAACATTTACAACATCACAACAATATCAATAAATGAGAATTTAACAAAATGTCTCAATCCATTAACACATTATTCTTTTATATTATTAATCCCTTTTATCTCCATTCCCATTTCCTTTTCCTATTTCACTATGAATTTTTCTATATAATGCTAGTACCCTAGCATTTTATCATTAATCCCTTTAACCCTTTTCATGTCGACAAAAAAATATCTTAGGACATTGACCAACATATTTGTATTTATAAACACCAATTACATACCCTTCAGGAAGGTTATCATATTCATCATGGGCACTATGTTCTATCACACCGACCATACACTTACTTCACTAAACTCTGAGTCTGGGGAATATCGGTACACCCCTTAGGTGTCCCTAATTTGGTCAAGTCATCATCTTTTCAACCCATGGGAATCAATATGGGTTAAATTATCCATATAGGCACCCAGTATATCACATCATCTACAAGGAACCATGAACTCTTCAAAAGAGGTAAAGAATAGAAACCCTACATGCACAAATCAACACAAAAACCAAGGGATATAACATGTATACCACTTACCTTGAATCTGTTAGAGAACACACCCTCAATCAAGGACATAGATCTCGATTCAACCACCCCTTGATGATTTACCCTAAATGACACTGAAGAAGTAGGGTTTGATAGCTTCAGATCATTATGGTAAATAAATACAAACCCTAAACCAAAAATGATAAACAAGAGTGAGATTAGACTTACCGAGATCATAAACCCACAGTTTATGACACACCAAATTGACCTAATATGATAGTGAGTGGTACTTGGAAGCTCTTAGAGCTTTCGGGCAACACTAGGGATGGAGGAGGGAGAAAGGGGGAAAATCCCGAGTTCCTTTTTTCCCCTATAATTAAATTTTTATTATATTTGTAGAAATTTCTAGGTTGCACTGTTTACCAGAACGGTATTACCAAACCATGAAAATACTATGCAGAGGTTACTACCTGCATTCCCTCTCCCTCACACGATTTTCTAGATTGTGCACAATCCATGTGGATTTCCACTACCCGCATGGTCTCCCATCACATGGTATCCCCTAGCATAGTTCTCCAAACTTTTTGTAAACCATGCGGACTACCCAGAACACCCCCATTTTTCCCTTTTTGTGTCCCAATCCCTTGAAACACCCCCAATCCTTCTCAAGGATTTTGGAAAGCATTTAATTAACCAAAAAGGGAAAAAAAATAAAACATAAAAATCAATATACCTTATAGGGAAATTCAAGATCTTACAATCTCCCCACCTCAGAACTGCTCATCCTCGATCCACTCTTCTGAGCATCATTGGGATTCCAAATCAAAGAGGTTTGGCACAAAGGCCCACATATCAGACTCCTTCTCCCAAGTTTCCTCCCAAATGATCCCATTATTCCGAAGAACACGAACTGAGGACACAACCTTTCCATGCAAAACATTATCACTATGATCCACAATTAGAACCAGGTGATCCTCAAAGGACACATCATCTTCAAGGTCAACATATTCAACATTTATCACATAATCCAGATCATGGTGATACTATCTATGTTTTGAAACATGGAAAACATAATTCATCCCACTATGCCTCTATAGATGAGCCAATGAGTAAGCCACCGATCTGATCCTCTCCAAAATTTCAAATAGTTCCAAATATGTAGTTTCCAACTTTACCTACTACCGAATTCGATAGTGACCTAGCCTTTCCAATACCCGAAGAAACACACTATAATCCACCATGATCTTATGATGTCTACGACGCCGATATTCATATTTATTTTGAAAACATTGTGTTTTTTTCATATGATTTTGAATCAAATTATCCTTTTCCAATATCTCCAACATAAGACTCGGTCCTAACAACTCGGACTCTCTGGCCTCAATCCCACACAATAGAGATCCACGTGATATCCCACAAAATACCTCAAAAGTTGATGTTTCAACAATATTTTTAATGTTGTTGTTGTATTGAAACTCAATAACTGATATGTAATTTTCCCATGAACCACCAAAATCAATAACACATGATCTCAAAATGTATTTTAATATCTGAATTGTATGCTCTGACTTCCCATCCGTCAGTGGGTGGTAAGCCATACTCAATGAAACCTAGGTACCAATTGCCTTCGGTATCACCATCCAGAAAAGAGAGGTGAATCGTGGATCAAAATATGAGAATTTGGTTCTTGGAACAGTATGCATCTATAATATTTCTCAAAAATAAAATTCACTCAACTGGTTGACTTTATAGGTCTCTGTAATCCGAATGAAATGGTCCACATTGGCCAGTCGATCTTCCACCACCCAGATTGCAACATTCTTCTGATGCGTCCTCAAAAGACACACCATGAAGTCCATTATAAATCCATTCTACTTCCACTCTGGAATATGAAATGACTAAAACAACCCACCTATATGATGATGTTTCACCTTAACATATTGACTGATAAGTCATCATTTCAATAAAAACTCAAAAATTCTTTCTTCAATCCCATCCACCCAAACAACCTACGAAGATCACGATACATCTTAGTTAAGCCGAGATGCCCTACCCCCTTAAATGTGTTGAACTCACACACCAACTCATCTTGTACACTTTCTGACACCACAACATTACTATAAAGATAAGAAACTCCATCGGCATAGATGTTCCAACCAGAATGGGACACCCCACATTTAAGGCTTTCTTTCATAGCCAAAGACACCAAATCCACCAACTAAATCTCTGTAACTCAACTCAAAAGTGAATAATCAACTGATATAGATACATGGGACTTTTTTGTGTTCCGATCATGTACCTCCACATACATCTCAACAAACAAGGCCCTCATCTCCCACTATGAATTGTATTCCAGAACTACCTGATTCTGAGTCTTCCAACTCAAAGCCTTAGTGACACAATTCCCTTTCCCCTGTGTGTATACCAACTCAAAATCAAATGACTGCCGGTACACAACCCACCGTCGATGTCAAAGATTTAAATCCCACTTTGAAAATATGTATTTGAGACTTTTATGGTCGGTAAACAACATAAAGGGCTCTCCCAACAAGTAATACCGCCAAAATTTTAAGGCACAAACTAGTACATCCATCTCTAGGTCATGAGTAGGATAATTCCATTAATGCGGCCATAATTGTGTCAACCTATATGCTAAAACCTAATCATACACCCCCAACACTACTTCAAATCCTACACTAGACACATCATATAACATGGTGTACCTCTTATCTTGTTCTGGTAAGATCAGAATCTGTGCAGTAGTCAACCATGTTTTTAGCTCTTGAAATGAATTCTCACAATCCATTGACCAATCAATCTTAACTCTATTATGTGTTAAGCTGGTGGGAAGCGCTACCAATTAAGAGGATTATCTACTAAACCATTTGTAATAACCATCCAAACAATGAAAAATATGAATATCAGAGACGTTCTTGATCTGCTCCAATGACACCACAACCTGCGCCATTTCTAGATCCACTAAAACAACTAACTCAGAAATGGTGTGTCAAGGAAAGTGAACCTCATCAATCCTAAACATATATTTTTATAGCTTATCGTAAAGCCTATTCTCTATTAGTGTACTCAAGAATATGTTAAGATGTTTGGCATGATCATCATGTATTCTAGAGTACACCATGATGTTATTAATGTAGAAAACTAAAAACTGATCCATATATGGGGTGAGTATCTAGTTCATCAAATCTATGAACACTACTAGTTCATTGGTCAAACCAAAATACATCAACATAAATTAATACAACTAGTACCATCATCAAAATGCTTTTGAGGGTATGTCAGAAGGTCTCCCCCTCAACTTATTGTATCTCAATCTCAAATCAATCATTGAAAACACTAAGGAACCTCTAAGATGATCAAATAGGTAATCGATTCTAGAAAGAGGGTAGTAGTTCTTAATTGTAATAGATTAATCTCCCTTTAATCAACACATTTCCTCATTGATCCATATTACTTCGTAGAAAACAAAACATGAGATCCCAAAGGTGATGTGCTAGGATGTATAAACCCATTACGCTCCAATTCATCTAACTAAACCTTCAGTTCTGGGGTGTCTTCTTCCACCATTCGGTAAGGTATAATGGATACTGGCTCTAATCTTGGCAACAATTCGATTGTAAAATCAAGATCTATCTCGGTTGGTAACCCTATTAATTCCTCCATAAACACATCCTGAAATGGGTCCACAATAAAGTAGAATACTTTTTGTCCCTTCTCCCCATCATCTAACACATGTTATTCCACCTAGGATATAATTTCTCACATCCTTTGTTGTACGGATCTTCGCGGCCAACTCGGGTATCACACTAACCATGAAGGACATAAGTTCTCCCATAAAGATATGTGAACGTCACACAACAACGTTAATAATCGATGTGGGATTGATATAACACCATCCAATCCATCCTCATGATTAGGTCAAACCCAGAGATTTTGAGGACAAACAAATAAAAAAAATATGATACCAACCAACCTATGGAGAAAAAACCTTATACTACCTGATGTCCTCAACTCTCACCCCAAGAGCAGTATCAAGAAACATTACCCCCCAAGTAGTCTCCACTATTAAGCCTAAAAAAACTACTTACTGAGCACAAATATAGGAATTTTTAGCATCTATATCATATAAAGAACTAGAATGAATGTAATATACAAGAATTATTCATCAAACAGTAGATGTTCCTCCCCCACCATATTCAGGAGTATCATGCAATGCATGGAGATGACATGTCCCTTTACCCTGGGCTACAACATGTGCACCATGCACTACACTGCTCTGTGGGTAAGGGTGATCTCCCACTAGAGTTCTATATCCACCACCACTACTAATACAGCTCATGGATCTCAAACTGCCTGCCTGATTGGTGGTAACTAACTCCTTCCCACATTCGGAATATACCTATGACCTCCATCACTCCCTAACTGTTGGGGGTTCCTGTAGAACCTCTTCAGGTGGCATAACATGCCGCACACTTGTAAGTCGACCGGTGAGTGGTGGCACTGGTCACGCTTGTGCCCCAGCCAGCTACACAGATAGAAGAAGACCTAGTCACCATTTTGAGAAGTTAATACCCTCTTCTGACAGCTCTATGAGCTCCCACCTTCCAAAAAGATTCCAAAGTGGCGCTTCCTACTATCAAAATATGCACCACTACTTCACGCAGCTTGCACCACATGTTCAGTACATGATGTTTCCTTTATATTTCTATCTATGGTAATGGATTTATCTGTCACTTTATAAAACCTATTCAGACAAAATATATTCACATGATATATCATCTCGTGTATCTTCCCGGCCTGGAAGTGCTTCCCCCAACTGCCTTATCTTCCATCAACGTCGGAATGTAGCATCTCAAATTTATTAAATGACTAGATTAGTCCATCACCAACATTGTACCCTATGTCATCTTCATAAAATCTAAAGCCTTCCCCTGCAACAAAATTTTTGGATAGAAGTTCGCAATAAAATTCTCCTGAAAATCCTTCCACTTCATTCCCTTAGTCTACTTTATCTGATCCATAAAATCCAACCAACGTTTTTCTTGACCCCCCAACATATAGGTCACTAACATGACTTGCTTCCCTATGAGAGTCTATAGATAGTCCAAAATATTTTTGGATAGTCTCAATCCATAACTATACTATTTATGGCCATCCATCTATGGTAAATGTCTGAGGGTACAATAGTTGAAACTCCCTTGTATGATCAAACATACTGGGTGCAACCAACCTTGGGTCTCGATCCATTATCTGCATAAAACGAGAAAAGTTCTCATGGAACAACTCCACTTTATTTTCAATGATCACCATGTTCTCCTAATCCAGTACATGAGGGGAATTCTCGCTAACTTCTTCATGTTTCCCAACTGGTGCACGTCTTCAATGTGGCATTTCTCAACAATACCAAGCATGAGCTTTAGAATGTAACTATAATACATTTAGAAATGTAAGAGATATAGGTAGCCGCATCACTCTCTACACAAGATGTTTTTAGGAACTATCCATATGAGGACAGTCACAACTGAATAAATACTGTTGGCCATCTCTTATAAGTCCATGCCTAACATGGGTTCATAATTTACATGGTTACAATCCTTATCTTTAAAACCTTCTAAATTCATTTCCATATCCCAATTTACTCTTACAGCACATTAACCCACATTCACGTCATTAGTAAACACTTTTTAAATTACTGCTTCACATTCTCACTTCACTTTTTACCCATTCATACGATCTCATTAGGAATAATTTTTCCATTACATTTAAGAAAATATATGCATCCTAACAATTATACCCCGCACACCCATCATGTGTGTGTGGTTATCATGATGCATGTCACATACCTACACGGGTTAATATAATGAGGCATGAATGCACAACCTCATACCTTTCCATCCATGAGAGAAATATATCAAAACCATAAAATCACACAAGTAAATCACCAATGCTGAAATATAATCAAATATAACAACACAAAACAATAACAAAAATCCCCTCCCGGGGTGACTTGGGTTTCCCCCCAAACATGGGATAGCTAATCCCAAGAATGTGCTCATTAATAAGGCCAGAAATATTCTTAACCACCTATATACCATCCCCAAATAGTATTAAAGATAAAATAACTCCATTGATACCACAATGTAACTTCCCCGACCTAGTAGCCACTAAACCGGTACCACGAGTTGGGTAGTTACATGACCACATGTGGACCTCCCCATATTCCAGAGGTTGTCGATTAACAACGAGGGTGCAACAGGTCACATAAAGAAACTACAACCTCATTACCAAAGTAAACCACATCAAATAATAACTTAAATAACATAAGAAAAAGAGAAAAATCAATAACATGAATATGTAAAAAATTCCCAAAATTGGGTACAACCATATACAATAGTAAATATATATTTACATACTACATTTTAATGTCATAAAAACCCCAATCTAGGTATTTATATCATGTAAATCACACATCCATGTATAACAGAGGTGGCTAACTTGCAGTGATGGTGCAATAGGTCATGTGGTGAGACTATACCCTCATTATCAGAGAAAGACACATCCAATAACAACTTATATAACAGATGAAAAATAGGAAAATCAATAAGATTCATAAGTTAAAAATTCTAAAAACTAGGTAGAGCCATATACTATAGTAAATATTTCATGGCATTCTACAATGTCAAGTGAGAAAAACCCTAGAATAAAGAAAACAGTAGGATCCCCAAGATGGTCTAGACTCTATGTCTAAACCCTCACCCAACATGTACCTTGCCCAATTCAACTCCCTAGAATTGGGCCTTTTCCCTTATCCTGACCTAAAATCTTGAAATCTACTCGGATTCCCAATGGTGGCTAGAGTAGGGTGTTATAATAACTCAGTAGGCCACAACCAACGGGGTCTACAAAATTTCTAGCAACGGAATATCATTCAGGAAAATGACAAATGATGACATTTTTGGATAGTAGTTCATTGGTCCTTATAGAGTACATTCATTTAATTTATACTACCATTGAATCTGGGTTTACTAATTGGTAATTTCCTTATTTAATATACACTTTTCATGTATTAAATAGATTAGGCATGTTCAACATTCTCGAGAATATGGGAATAATATCAAACCCTATCTCACTAGGCATCTCATGATAAAAACATCATAATCCTCATGATGAACACTTATTCTGGGTGCAACGAAACCATTATAAAAAAAGAACACCATCCCATTACATATCTCATGAATTTAAGGGAGGTGCTAGAACATCAGTCTAACTCAACCTGTAGGCATAGAACCTCATGTTGATACCAGTCTCAACCAAGACATGTGAACATGTTTATTTTTCATTCACCCAAATTAACCATATCACAACAAACATAGCCACCAACATTTACAACATCACAATAATATAATTAAATGGGGGTTTTACACATAGCCTCAATCCATTAACACATTCATCATTTATATTAATTAACACTATTATCCCCATTCCCATTAACCATGCCTATCTCACTAATCATTTTCAAGTACAAATATAGCCCACTACCATTATCCATTTAATCCCTTTAAAAAAATTTCATACCAACCAAACAACCTCTTAGGACATTACCCAAACTATGTGTATTACTAAACACTAATTACACATCCTGGTAGTATATCAACAAATTATTCATGGGCTCTATGTTATAACACAATAACCTTACACTTACATAGCCTAACTCTATGTCTGTGGAATATTGACACACACCTCAGGTGGATGTAATATGGTAAAATCAAACACATTTCACCATATGATAATCAATAAGGTATCAATTAAATATTTTTACACCCTCTATATCACATCCTATCAATGTCACTAAGAACGTTTCAAAAGAGAGCATGACTAGAAACCTTACATGCACAAATCTACACAAAAACAAAGGGATATAACTTGTAGGACACCATCCTTGAATCCATTGGTGAAATCACCCTCAATCGAGGCCTTAGATCTCGATTCAACAAACCCATGGATATTTCCTCTAAATCTCACCAAAAAAGTATGTTTTTTAGACTTGGACGGTGATGCTAATGAAATAAAACCCATAAACTAAAAAGAGAAACAATAGTGAGATTTTCTTTACCCGGATCATCAATCCACAACTGACCACATTCCAAATGGCCCTAAGATGAGGTAGAATAGTCCATGATAAATATTATAGCTTCTGTGTCATCATTAGGGATATAGTATTAATAAGAGAAGAAAATCATGGGATCCCTTTATTTCCCCTGTAATAGAATTTTTGTAATTTTTCATAAAATCCATGGCCTCACGGTTTACCCGCATGGTTTTCCTAACAGTGATCAACATGTGTGGAGGATACTTCTTGTAGGCCCTCTGTCTCACATGTTTTGCTAGACCATTCCCAAAATGTGCAGATTTCAACATCTTTTATATTATCCCCTTGCACGGTTTGGAAAACCGTGTGCGAACTATGCAGACAGCCCAGGACACCCCATTTTCCCCTATTTTGTGTCCCGGTACCCTTGAACACCCTCTAACCTTATTAAGGATTTGGGAAAACATTTAATTACTAAAAAAAGTGGTGTAAAATTGAAATATAAATAAGAACATAACTTATGAAGACAACTAGAATCTTACATAGGCCACCACTCTTCAAGGCTTGATATCTATATTGATAATCTTGGCCAATCCCAGTATCCAACTCTCTTATTCAACAAAATTTCATTAATTAAATTATATACCATGTTTCCCACATTGAAATTTGTTCACATGGGCTTAAGGAGTTTCAATGATCATAACATTTTCACTATAAACCTCTTTAATGGTGCAAGAAACCTTAGTGTATAACCCATAACAAGCTGAACTATAAGGAATCTGATTTCCTCTATAACTAGGACATGTTGGAAGCCTTCCTATTTCCCAGTCTCCAATGAATATCCATATTAGTATGAGTACCTAACATACCGAAAACCCCATGGTCTACAAAAATATCCCAATGTATGAACATTCACCAGGGAAAATTGGTGGGTTAAGGGATAGGGGAACATTAATGAATCTAGTGTCTGCCATATTCAGGAAACATAGTCCACCTTCCCTCCATGTATCAATCCCATTTTGATTATCCAAGGCATCCTCAACACATAATTCCCACAACATGAGAAACTAAATGATCATTTTAGTCCATTCTTTCTCACAAAGTGTGTGGATCACTTGAAAATAGGGAGTCTTAGTGGTCATATAATCTACACCATGAGTCTCTTTAATAATAGGGGTGACCTATATATATATATATTAATAAATGAAAAATTGTAACTATGAATATAAGAATAATCAATATACATAGGTAATCCATCTAAGACTTGATCTTGAGTAATTGGTGTCCCAGATCACCCACATGACTCCTTTCAACATGAAATTAATCTATATGGGTCCAACAAACTACATGGGGTTTTATTCCTATAATAACAAGGATACGTATGGCCCCTCATAATGGCTCAATGCCCTCATTGCAATATTAACCACCTTCTTTCATGGAATCAAATTCTAATGGCCATGGATATACAACATCACCATTATTATAATCAGCCTCCCATTAGTAGAAAACAATGGAGAACCTTGTATACATACATATGGACTCACTAAAGAGAACCTAATCTTTCACACATAAAATAGAACCAACCTATAGTCATTTTTAGTGTAACTGGTCACGTAACAGGATTATGAAGAGATTGAAAAACATATCTAAAATATATAAGTGTTTCTTGATTTAGGTAACAATTACACACCCCCCCTAAGGGTGCGATGAGGCCGAAATCCTACCCTCTCGACCTATATGATTCACCAAGGGTAATTGGACCTAAAAACAAAGACGATAATTGAACATTGGAAAGAATATATGTACCCACCTATGGAATAAAGAACTCCTAGTTATATCTAGGAAATTTTAAACAAATTGAATATTGGCATGATCAATTAAGTGAGGCATAACCCCCAACCAAACCATTGATAAAAAACCATTCCATGCCATAAATCATAATGGAATAGCCACAATAAAAGAAAGAATAATGTACATCGTTATTTAAGGTATATTTTATTTTACTGAATGTACTTATTAATGATTACATATATACAAACTAATATTAAAATAAAAATTTAATATGTTATATATTTTAATATTCTCAATGTTCCATTTCATTTTATAATATTTATAAGAGATCTCAAAATGATTATTTATGAACAGCATAAGTTTCTTCATATCATCATATGGTTGGTCTAATTTCTACTGTGGTTTACTGGGCACATCATAAGAGTCCCTTTAAATAATTTAAATTGTTATGGTTTATGTTTTATAAGGTTATTTTCAGGTTAAAAAATATATGATGTTCCAAATATTTATAAAGTAAATAACTCGTGCTATTATACATAGGTTGAAAACACTTCAAAAATATGTTTCAATAATTTATATAAAAAATTTAGAGGACATTATTATCTAATATTTCATGTATTAATGATTTTAATGAATGAGAACCTAAATCATATGATGTATACGATGTTACTATTTTTATAAAACACCACAAAACTCAACTTTTATTTTTATTAATGTGGTTAAATTGGGGGGATTCATAATGAAATATTAGATTCCATGCTATTAAGGGTTCTTGATAAAAGATATGATAGAATAAAATAAATTTATAATACACATGAATTTTTTGGATGAAATTAATAAAAGATTATCCCGATATTTATAGAGTTTAAAATGTATACATTTATATATATTTAAATAATACATGAATGAGAATTCAATACAGAAAAATAATCACCAATGTGAATGAGAGGATTACATCCCACTAATAATCAATGTGTTTCTATATTAAAATTATAGAAACAATATTACATGATAAAATATTAATCTAAAAGAGAAAGAGGAAAATGAGAATCTAATTATATAGAGAACCTGATAAAAAATCCCTGAGTGAATAAATTATAGTCATTGAAGAGAGATGATGATGACAATTGTGGATAATCTCAGGTTTTTTGAAGAAGTATCAATCATCATATACATCAATAACATAAAATAAAATTGATAATAAGTATTAATAAAAGACTAAAACTCTATTGTGAAGCCTAAGAAGAAGGGGATGAAGTTGGAAATAAATTCTCTCCAAAGATATAATCTGATCGTTAGGAGAGAGAGTGACCAAGGCTTGTAACTATATTGAATATATATAAACATGAACATGAAGGTTATGAAAACCAATATGATCACTATTTGAGAAAAAAATTCATGTTAATATAATTTCTGATATAATGGACGGTAATTTATGATATATTGGTTCCGGTATAAATAATTCCAATACAACAGTGAAACCAAAGGAATGTGAGGAAGTGAAATGTAGTTATAGATTAATGTAGTTCTAGGGAATAAAAATATGTGATATATTACAGTCATATTGTTAATAAGTAACAAAAAATTACATAAAAAAACTACATCCTATTAATTGAATATTAATGAAATATCCTTACAATGCACACCAGAACAATAAGGGTTTTGTGTCTTCAGATTCATCGATATGTAATTTACTAGATCATTAAAATGTTAATCAACATCTTCCATAATAATCTTCTATTATATAACTCCTCTATAAAGACCCAAATTAATATTTTTCTTTTTAAACTAGTTTAAATGAAAATATAATAAATTTTGATATTATATTTTTTGTAAGGTAAAACATAGGTTATGTTAATCCCTGATAATTCATGATTATGAGAGTATGAATATATTATATTATCATAAGAAAGTCATACCCTATAAAGTAAATATATTTTATCATTTTTCCAAAAATAAGTCTTTTTCTTTATGAAATAAAAAAATTTCATGGAATCATCGATTAACAATCATGATACATGAAATAATATAATAAATAATGTTATGTGAACAAATAATAAGATCCTAACATTCTGATCATATATAAATTGTAGCTATATCACATTTTTGGTAAGGACATAAAAAAAGGACCTCACCCAATTATATGTACATGAAACAAAGTTCATGAATTAACTAATGGAAATGAAACTAGTTCAACACATTAACTTTTTGACATCAAACCATGTACAAATATAACATTGTGAACATATTATTAGGATCCCATATAATAATTTTATCTCATGAGTTAACCACATTTACTCATTTCATTTTATTGCTATATAATGATGGTCCCAACCATCAAATAATAAAAATATACACATATTTTCCATAATATCATAAATAATTCATTATTTAATCATATCGTTGCCCATGAAAATGAACTAGGTTTCTCAAATTTTTATTTTTTATCACATCTTACCCATGGAAAACAAATGGGTTTCATAAATAATTCATCATAACTAAATTAACCTATGGGGAATAAATGGATTTTGTAGAATCATTATTAATTCATCATCATCATAATTCATCCATTTAAATAATGTGGAATGTTTTATATGATCATATTTTAATTTAATAAAATCATTAATTAAAGGATATTGGAATAGATAAAAAATTCTTGTAAAAGATCAATAAAAACGTTTCATTGAAAACATGAGAAATTATTATTTTGCGGTGAAAAAAGTTTAATTAAAAATTCTTGGAATATTGATAAAATTATTATTTTATGGAGTAACCATCAAAAAATAATGAAATTATGTAATAAAATAGCGTCAATGATCTTATGAAAATACATTCATCTTTTATACGAAACATATCTGATCATGGATTTGGTAACCCAAATCTATGACCCTACAAAGTTTTATTAAAAAGTAAAGACAAGAATACAACACACATCATGCCCCACAGACCCACAAAAAATGAATTTATATTCATTATATTTTAAAAAGTGAATAATAACATGTTCGGAAAGAGGTTGTAGAATAGGTTTCCATGTAGTCACTTTTAAATAATTTAATGGTAATGAAAATGACATTTTCAAAAAATCAATTATACCTGAAAACTTATATAAAAAAATTAAAATATATTGACATTGAAAAAAATCGTTTTTCAGAAAAATAGAAAATATGGTTCACTTTTAATTAAAAATATTTACTTATATTTAAAATAAATTATATAAAAATGGAACTAATATATAAAAATTTCATGAAAATCGATTAGATAAAAAAAATTAGGTTTACAATTCATATAATTTCCCTGAAGGTTAATTTATCAGAAACAATCCTAAAAAATGAGCTTGTAACATAACCTAATCAACATTAGTATATTTTTCATCACAAAATAAAAAAATAAAAAAATTCAGTTGACACATTAAAAAACTTAAATATAAATGGATTCTCCATATATCAGAACTATATCAAGGTATATACATCACATAAAACAAAAAACGGGTGAATATCTCATGTTTATCAATGAAATAAATGTTATACAAGAGATCCTTAACTAAGTCTCATCATAGTAATTATGCATTATAAAATCCTATATAATAAATATAAATTTATTAAAAATCTATTCCTGACCCATATTCATAAATATAATACCATATATTTTCACCTATATCATCTTATCACCAATTTATTAGAGAATAATAATTAAAATCCTTATTTTTGTTGATTACTATTTTATTTATCATATAGGCATTGATTTAGATGTTCTACTCTAGGTAATTATATCATTGATCCAGTATATATAGAGTGTTAATTTTTCTTACGTATCATATTTAATAAATATATTTAATTTTATAACCATTTATATAATGTGTTGTTGAAAAATGAATTTAATCACATAGTGGAGATATAAATCCATTCATATACAAGAGAGATGTTTCCACTTTTTTGATATATTGTTTGGAAGAAAAATAAAATAAATTCACCATAATAAATTCATTTTTAAATCATTGATGTCATATATTTTTCTAAAATCAATACTTATTACAGGCCATGTAATGAAAATATGTAAAAAATCACATCACGTTGTAGAGGTTGTTGTCTATGCATATGTATGAGGGACATTATCACTTACCAATAGATGGAAAGACAATAGGGTATGTAATTATAATCAAATAAGCGTCATTATGTCATCAATATCATATATAAACATTAAATATATCAATATTATGAACCACGAAGGTTAGGGATGGAAAATGAATCTTATCACTGAATGGATGTGGTAGTCCACATATAAATATGAGGAAGAGAGGAGATGTAGTGTGAATATTCTTGAGGAAGATAGAAGACTCGGTGTCTTTATATAAATATGTAATGGGCCCCATTAGAATGACTTAATGTATTAAATTATTAATAATTAATTTTCACAATAAATTTTTAACAATGATGAATATTTTAGAATCTAATATAAGTATATGATTAAATATACAAATATAATACATTTTGTAGAATTTTGGGTTATGTTTTATCCCTCAAATATTAGTTTTAACCCATAGTTATCAGTTTTTATGATTATCATGATATAAAACTATTTTACACATGAGGGGTTACAAAACTTCTTAAAACACTAAAATGTAACCACAAGTTATAAATGGATTAAATTCTTGACCGTATCCAATTAATTTTAACAATGTTAATATTTTAATAATTGTAAATAGTTTAGTAAAATTTTATTTAACATAATATAAAAAATAATCATTTCATTGAATTTTAAAATAATTTACCTTAACAAATATCAATATGGTAATATAGCTATAATATAAGGTATTTAAAAATAAATAATTTGGTATATTTTTTCAAAAACTACATGGAACACCATATGTCACCCTTACAAGTATAAATTTTTATGTTATTAATTAAATTAACCAAATTTTTCTATAACTTGAACTATAATTGAGTTGGTGTTCCTCATTCACTTATGGAAAATATTTTTTTGTAAAAAAAATACCAAGCTAACAAATTCAACAATTTTTAAAATTTCTAATATAACTAAACATAAACTCATTGGATCCCTAAGAAAAAAATTGAATTATTAAAATAAATATTGTGATATTTTCAATTTATTCATTACTTAATATAATATTAATTTCATTATCCAATAAAAATGGAACCGAGTTTCCATTTCATAAAATATTGGATTAATATATACCAAATAAACACTTATAATTTAAATAAATAATGTGTTATATTGATTTTAAATCTTTAATACATTATTTGCATCCATAATTTTCTAGTTTACTTCTTCCATGTTTTCAAATATAAACCACTATTACTAAAAATAATAAAGAATATAGTTTTTATTTTAATCATGTATGGAAATATTGGTTCCAAACATTAAAAATACTATAAAATAATTTACCTATATGTTTCGTAAATTACATTTAAAATAATCTCACAAACCCGATGAAAAATTATCTTCAAGAGAATATATTTTTTGTATAAAAATGTTTTTGTATTAAAATTATGCATTATTTTATTTCCATTGACAATAATTTAATTTTTATTCAAAATGAATTATTTCTAATTTCAAATAAATTTTTATAAAAATATAACATTATAACTCCTTAAATCATAAATTTATTTTTCTATAAAAAATAAATTTTTCACAAAAATTTAAAATATTAATGTTTTCTTAAAATTACCAAAAATTTTATCATAAGGTAATAATTATAATTTTAATAAAATATTATATTCATTTTATAAAATAATATTAATAAATGTTTTAGAAATTTGTTATAATATTTACTCATAATAAGCAATAAAATAATTTATTGAATAAAGATATTTTTGGAAGAAAAAATTACTTCACTTATTTATTTTCAGGATTTATGATGTGGAATATGTTTCTCCTGGTGTATTTATAGTGCGAAATTAAGGCCTTTCCCAATTGGTCTCATCGGGTTTTCCATTTATTTAGTACTACCTAGAAACATCCAATTGTTCCCATATCCATTAATGTGTATAAAAATGATTTCCAATGGCATGCAGACCTTTGCAGTCTCCCACCCAAAGAAACATAGGAAATCGTGTTGGTTGAGAGGATGAAAGGTCGGGCTCACCACAACCTGTTTGGGTGGATTATTTCCTACTATGAGTCTTTATTATAGATTTATTATATGGGTATAAAATCCTTCCCTGCCCTTTATATGGGACTAATTAACCCTTCTCAAATGACAATATTATGAACATGTATTGATAGGAACAATTATGTGCATATTAGGGTTTTTATGCCTCACTCTTATTTATTTATGATGCTTTGGGTTATTGACATGTTTGAGGGCACTAGACAGTATTTCTATATAGGGTGCCAATTCATTTCGTGGATATGGGATTGGACCTCTATTAAGAATCCTATGTATCATGTTAAATAAGAATTAAAAACCATGTGGTTCATTTGGCGTTGTTTAAGGTCGAGTTACTGGAGATATCAATGAAGTTTAATATTGTATTGTTAGAATTTGAATATCAGGTAGAGACCTTGACAAGTTTTCCTATGAATCATGTTTAAACAATAATCAATGGTCATCTAGTTCTCATAATGGGCATATGTGTCATGAGAGATACAAAAATAGAGGCCCTATGTAAGACATATGCATATGAGACTGCCTTGGATTACTTTTTCTTGAATGTGGTCCTTTGATAAGAGATCGAATGTTGTCAGACATACATTCCATTGATGAGACCATAATGGGGGAAGTCTCAACATTCTTTTGAATAAAATCGTGAAAAGTCTCTTCACAAACCTCATTCATGCTCAGTGTGAGAAATAAGCGATAAATTATATTGGACACATTTCATAAGATCACATTCGCACGTGGATTACTCAGTAAGATTTCCCGTTGAAAGAAATGATTAATCATCTCATGTAGAATATGTTAAGGAGCATGGTCCTTAGTTTGGTGTCATATGTATCCCGAATATGGTGGGAATCAGAGTTATTGTTCTTCATTTCATCCACCAACTAACTGATGAGTCTGAGATACTTAGGGCATGATGGGGTATTAGGCATAAATGATTTCCATGTATGAGTCATCCTCTCATCAACTAATAGATGATGAATAATTTAAGAACTATGGGAGAATTTAATCACATATGTTAGGAATACATGGTGCAGGATGTGAATTACACAGAATTGGATGAACATTGGATCATAGGCCTCAAGAAGGCATCGTATATATCCTAGGTATAGAGGGAATATGATTTCTTGTAGTTCAATTCATCCCAAACACACTGATGGATTTAAAAGGATGATAACACTCTGAGGTATTATTAGTTTTCCAAAGGATTACAGAATGTTAATGGATTATACAAGGATGGATTCCCTTTGGTGTATGCTTATACACCATGTATTCCTAGTTTTTCAAGCATTAAACATTGATGCTACTCGATTTTTTGGGGATTGCACATTTATTATTCCTTTTTAGTCAATGAAATATTATGTTATATCGATCATTAATAATCACTGAGGCATCCAAATGAGAAACTCATTCTCTTTCCCTTGGTAGAATAAATGAAGGTTGTAAAAAGGATTGTCATAGAGCAAAACATTGGTAGGGTCACATGAGTGGGTAACCCTCCCTCATCAATGAATAATTCCTTATAAAATGGGTATTCTCTTGATGGTTCATGGTTAGGGTCCACATTCCATGAGTGCAAATCGGTCTACCAAAAAAAGTGGTCATTTCATAAGGTATTTTCTCACAATAACATGGAGGCTTGTTGGACATGTTTTTATTGACATCCTAATATGTTGAGATATAAATCTAATATGACAGAAACCTCTAAAGGTGTATTCCTAACATGTTCATGATTCACTTCATTATCTAGGTGGATATTTCACTGTTCATTTCAGTTGTTAATGTGGAAATATCAAAGACCATTTTCATGATATACTTCCTTAACATTGATTCCATTGCATGAGCGAGGCGAACATGCCGATGGTTCATTTTATAACCAAAGAGGACATTCACGGCATCTTCCATTAAATTAAAGTATTCATGCATATATTTTTTACATGATAGACCTAAATTATTTTTATATAGTCACCTTAAAACAATTATATTCCATTGTATGATTGCATAATCAAGATAACATATCTATTAATTGTCACAAGATTTTCCTAAATAGTATAGTGTCTATATTATGACAGACAAACATGTTTAGGGGTTTTCTCATAAGAAACTATGATTGTACATAGGATATCGTATGACAATGGTGACATGTAAAGGCACTGGCATGAGAAAAATATTACATTTATGAAGCCTATATCACAATCAAAGTGAAAACAACAAATCTATCCAATGATATTACAAGTCCCATGAGGAAGTTTTGATCATGTAACCTTACAATATTTATGTAGTGGAGTCTCATTAACAATTTTAGGATCATAAAATTCTTATAATTACAATATTGTATATCCAAAGGGATCACACCATAAATTTTCATGTGAAAATATTAAACTAGGTAAAGGGATAATATTACATGGGAGGGTCTAGTCATGAGTTTCCCCCTGGGATATGGCGATATACAGGTTGTAGAATATCTACATGAGGGTGACAGCTGAAGATAAATTATTCATGTGATTCACACAACTCTAAAGGGGTCTCTTGAGAAGTTCATTGATCATGCTAAAAGTAATCCAAATGATATCAATGTCATGGGTGGGAGTACTTGGTTCATACAGCCATCGGTTCATCCATTTTAACATGTACGTCAGTTGGTGTCATCATGAAACCACCCGATAACAACATATACACAATATTCATGACCTTCATAAGCTCTTATGATGATTTCTATTCTTATTCACAAGGGAATTAATATTAATGAATTAGTATGAATGGTAATAGATATTTCATAGAAAATCGGAGTACTTGGCATATGTGGTTAAATTAATATTTTTTTATTTGCATGGTGGTAGTGTTAGTGAGATAGAATAACAGAACATCTTGAGATCAAGGGTTGTTATCTGAACTCATAAAAAAAAGGATGTGTTGGACCAAACATCACTTATTCAATGTATGATCATCAAGGGGTTAGATGAAGTACATGTGTGCATGCACTGAAGATTCTTGTAGGGGAAAAATACAATGAAAATGACTTAGATCATTAAATTTTGAACCATAAATTTTCTTGGGATTCAAAATCATGTTATCTCTTATGTATTACAACGGACCTATGGGTTATTGCTCAGAAAATCCATCACCTTATAGTTGTGTTTAGAGAATCTCAAAACTAAGAGTTTCGACATTAGAAGGTTTTTGTCATCATTTTTATTCCTACGAATACCATCTAGAAAATGATATATTTTCTTGTTCATGTCCTTCCATATTGTAGGATGTTCTATAACTTGTGTGATCATGTGATCTGATAGGGGGTTATTATGATGGATGTTGCCGAATTTTATAAAGGAGATCATTGATGAGTGGGGAATAGATTTTATATGTTATGTGCATGGTATTATTCAGGCATGTGATCGATTGATCTAATGAAGATCATGTTATGGTCTGTCATGAAGACATCCAAAAAAAACAATCACATGTGGGACCCCTGATTTACATTGGGAAGATATCTGACGGAGGTGTCTAGGGACTATAGTTCTACCCCATCCTTAATTTTCAATGCTACCTTTTCTTACCTTGTGTATATTTTTATTGACATGAGTTAGGTTTTTTAGTCCATGAGTGGCTGAGTTCAATGTCATCATTTAGTGGGAGGATTCTATGTGTCCGACCTATGGCGTTGCTGATTTTTACCAGAAATAGATTATACAGCAGTGAGTAGCTTCATGTGATCCTAATCCCCTTGGGTACAACATGTGATCTAAAAAATACAGTCTAATTGAGGTGAAAATCAATGAGGTGTCCATGAGCTTCATGTTCGTAAACTATTTGCAAAGAATCAATCGATTGTTTTCACATAAGTTTCATGTTCAATGGATGACCATGAGGAAATTTTGAGCGCTGGTTGGGGCTCACATGGAAGAACACTAGTGTTCATGATTGGATATCATAGGGTATAGAAATGGTTTTCTCAAGTTCACTCAACTATCAGTGAAGAATGTAGGTGGCGACTATTGTGATCATCACACATTCATGTGAGTGACATATATCCATATTGAACTATTATTATTAAAAGAGTTGTAGGTGAATGGGAATTGATTATGGATTCCCCACACAATGTGGGATTGGTTGAGTAAATATTTGTGGGGAGCATAAAAATTTATTTGGGTTAGTAATGGGTGTGATCGAAGCATATGGATAAGATCAACGATTGGTTTTATTATATGGTCCATATTTGACTACCATGAAAATTTCCCATCCCACATTGAAATGTTTTCCCTTTCGCCCACTAGTATATAATATTGGAAATGACCTTTTCTTCATTGATCCAACAACGTGGTTGGAAACCATACCACACACATCACATCAACCTGGGAATTGGTCAAAAAGTCATCTACCATAGACTATGTGTTCAATTAGAATCGTGCACCTCAGGACAAATTCACATGCTCTCCCTCAACTTACGAGTGTTATTCTCAGTTAGATATCCACTGGCTAACCTAGGATGGCCCCCAATGGGTGTGTTAATCCCCTTTCCAACATGGTCTTCTGGTGGAGTTGTTCTACCTTTTTGGTGGCATACATTAATTTTTTTGAAAAGGATGGTATGTGAATATCATATTGTATATTAATCAAAACACCATAAGGTTCTATGTTTGTTGATGGTTATTTTAGTCTCACATGTATTAGTAATCCCACTGTATTGGGCCAATATTTCACTGGTCGGAGGGTATCAAACCCTTTTCATCAAAAGTATTGCCGAATAAAATGATTTATTTTCCTTTACATGGGTTAAAAAATGCTTTTGATGATACCGGGTACATTAAATCATGAAGAGTTATTAATGAAAAAAGTAATAACCAAGAAGGTTATGACCCAAAAAAGTTGTTTCCCTACCTAGTGAACATATTATCATTTCAAGGAGGTATGAAAAATCATTGATCTACATTTTTTTGGGACTAAGATGTCCAGAGAGAATAAATCAGATTTTATTGGAACTATGTGGTGGAACCTATATTATTTTTTGTTATTCATTTCGGTTGTAATTTTTTCCTAATCTCTGGATATTAAGAGTTTAGAGAACGACAACATAACTTTTTCTCAGTTCCCTCTTTGTATGTTTTCAACCATACATGTTTTGGGTCTCATTATCTAGTAGTTTATGGTCTTGGAATCCATACCACTATAGGCTTGAGTTAAGGGTTGTACAAATGTGACTGAAGTTCATGATGATTATGGTCATGAGTCATGTTAATATAATATGTGAAATGTTACAGAAGATCTTAGTTAGGATACTTATGTTGGAAACATATTTATTTTCCAAGGACTAGGAATAGATTGTGGAAAAATAACATACTCAGGACCAATAGTGTGGAACAACAATTGATGTTATTTTAAAATATGGATGAAGAACCCCATACTATGGTTGATTGAGGTTAGCCATTTAGGTCCCTTTGGTAAATAATAAAAATGAGGAATGGATTTTATATTTCATCAACATGTAAAGGGTATGTTTTTTTGTAGATTAGTGTCATGTAATAAGGAAATATTTTATGAATTCTATTATCATGTGGAAATGAATTATTTTCATTGTATGTGTAATTTCATTCGAAAAATATATTTTTATTACCATTCAATATCATTTGGTAAGGAAAAACATGTGTGTAGTTTATCATCATTGGGTAAGGATGTATTCCTGTATAGTTTACCATCATCCGGTAAGGACATGTGAACTACTATTAATAGATGTAAATGTGGTTGTTTTTCCCGTGTATGGATTTTTGGGTGGAACTATGTGTCTCATGAAAATTAAAATCAATACACACATATTTATGAAAGGCCATGAATTTTTACACCATGTAGTGATGACGTGGATCCCTCTTTGTGAATTGGTCATATTAAAACTAGGACCCTGAATGGAATTATGGGTTCTACTACGTATCCCACATTGATGGGAATCAAGACAAAAGTAGTTTTTAATTGGGAAATAATCTATGCAGGTCTGACAGGTATGCAGAGGTGGACATTATTTATACTAATTTTTGTATCCTGACCCAATATTGAAGACCCATACATCACTACATATCTAGTGATGATAGGAATCAATCCACATGTAGTTCTTAAGAATATTTTTCCCACAGGTCGTACCTATATGTAATGTGGGGGACAATTTTTATATTGATTTTTTTATTTCTGGGCCTCGTGTTGAAAATTTGGGCATCGCTACATATCGTATAATTACATGAATCAAGTAACACATATTTGTTTAATGAGAATCTCTATATTTTCATGTCAAGACTATACAGAGAGGTGGGAATTGTTTCCATTGATTTTCGTTGAGGGCCCTAGGATTGAATATCCAAGAGTAACTAGATATCCTATAATAATAGGAATGAAGGGACATGTAGTAATTATAGAACCCCTCAGTTCAACACCATGTTGTAAGTATAAAAGACAAACTGAAGTGAAAAATATGTGATGTTGCGGCTGGTCACAAGGATGAAATTATTGGCCTCAATATGTATCTCATAAAATTTTGATTCAAGAAAAAAATATTTCTTTGAAGACCATTCCATTTACTTTCATGCCTCAAGGATGTTGGATACCTTGCATAAATATGGATAGAGTTTATGGAGGATTTAGAGATGACTGTCACCTATTGTATTGGTCCTCTCAGTGTAGGTACATAGGAGTGTGCAGTTTCATTCCTTGCATGATAAATTAACTACAATTTTTGACATCTTGCAGTGAGGTCAGATGATGTTCTAGTAACAAGATATAGGATCAAGGAATCCATAAATAACTCAATGGAATTGAGAATCAATCACTAAATAGTTTTATGAGACCCTTATAGTTTAAGATCATTTGGTAAGGATGTGGGTGACTTGACATGAATGAAGATTGATATTATAGATCCATGGAATTTTATTTCATGTGGAATGAACATAGATTACTCAATGTGAAGGTAAAGGGATGTTACAGATCTATGTAGTTTTATATTATGCAGTAAGTACATTTTATTATAGTTTATTACAATGTGGTATAGCCATTTTCATTATAGTTTAATTTAATGTGGTAAGGAAATTTGATCACCTAGTTAGAAAATAAATTAATCCTATGGTTGGGCCTAATAATAGATGTTTGGGTGTCACTATGTATATTGTGATGGTAGGAATCATGCCATTACTAGTTACTAATGAACTCTGAATTTTAATTTCAAGCAGTTTGGATCAACTCTATATATTTTTACACCATGTGGTCAGGATAAAGGATATTGTTTATTTTAAGGTGTTTCTATTAGGACCTAATTAAGACATTTTAATTCATTATGGTGATGATAATGGCTATACATTTTAATATATTTTCTGTAAGGATGATAGGTTACTCGATGAGATTTGGGAGAGGTTGTAGATAGTTTTACATTGTGTGGTGATGACTCGGTATACCATGTAGTTTATCATCATGTTGTTAGGACGTAGTTTTACTATTTAACATCATTTATCCATTAATATCTCTATACAATTTAATGTCATGTGGACAGGATGAATGTTATGTGGGATCAAAATAGGACTATTCCACCAGCCCCCTGATGTAGCAAGTGAGGGGGCCAGTTTTTCCTTTTTAATAGATTATTCACAATTGATATACATTATCACCAATTCTGAGTCCCATTTAGTTATTCATGTATTATATGTGAATATTTTCGGATAGTTTTAATCCAGAAATGATATAGCAATTATTGATCTCATTATTTGTGTTTCCATTGGATAATGAGATATTGTAGGGAAAACATCATTGTCTTTAGAGAAAAATACAATCCACATACCGAACTAGTTGAGATTTTGTTTTCCATAATCATTCCAACGAGACTTCTAGAGGATCCATAAAATTACATCTCCTATAAACTAGATGTTTCATGGGAGTAGAATACCTCCTGATCTTGGATCCTGGTGACTTCATTTGTATTTTCCTGGGTAGGATATGCTTGGAGGAAATCATCTTAGAAATTCCCTTTTACCTAATATTATGATAGGAAATGAATTTCATATTGCTAAAGAATGAACCCACATCAGGCCATGAACCAAGTCAACATAGTCCATAAAAGGAATAACTTTATAAGATCAATAAGAGAGACATGATGAACTTTTTGTGTTGACATTGTTCGTCCGAGGTAGTAGATATTTTTCAAACTTCATGAATCATTATTATATATGAGGAGGGAAAGTAGTGAGAATCCCATGGAGGACCTTTATAAGATAATTGGACTCCCGTTTATCTGATCATTAAAAAGAAGTTGGTATATTATTTACTATTTGATACTTTCTATGGATTATTGGAATGGGTGCGGTGTATCCTCCTAGCTTCCTCATCGAAACATTGATGCACACTGGGTAAGATGATATGGTGAATAACCACATCTAGATTTATTCTAGGTAGATTTTTGGTTCCTATTGAACAAATATGGATACTAGTTTAGAAATTCAATGTATATCTCTTACTATTCAAGGGGAATGTAAACACAAATCAGAGTAGTTCATGGGTATTGTTTTAATTTGAGATTTATTCTCATGAGCTCATCAAAGGATGTTTTGAGAAATTCCATCAATTTTGGAGGGGATTTACTAATATAATCCGAAACATCCTCTATTAATGATTATGGGGATGAATTTTTATAAGAAACTAGAAATCTATGGGCTTCTACAACACTATTATAGTGAGGGAGGCTATAAGAAGAGACTTCATAATCCCTTATTATCTAAGACATTGCAGATCGATACGGGATCATAATTTCTTCTATACTATTGCTAAGGAAATTAGGGGATAATACCTTTTGTATTAGTTTTCTCACCATGAATATACTTATGGGGAAAACATAGTCTCTATTGATCATACTCCATGGGTTCGTAGGGGTGTTTCAGTATGAAACTATAAGATATATTAACTATATCATCACCCACCATTGGTTTCATGGATCCCTTTTTTAAAATTATTATATATCATAGGAGGATCTATATGATTCTAATGGGGATTCATGGCCATGCATTATACTATCCTTTCCATCTGATTCTGACAATATATCCTAGAGATTAACATGCCAAACAATTTATCATCTTCCATTTGAGATGTGTTTTGTGAAGTTTTTTTCCTATGGTAAAGACACGAATATAGGTGGTCATTCTATTTTATAGAAATAATTTATCTCTATGTATAACATCAGAATTAAAATCATTCAATACATATTTCTATAATACCCATGTAGTTTAATTTCATGCAGAACGTTCATGAGCTGTACAATTTTATATCATGTTGTAAGGACATGAATACGGTTTCCAAGTGTAGGATATATAATCTTGGCATATCTATATATCTCATTAAGATGAGAATAAATACATATATGGTTTTAGAATGTTACTGTGGTAGGAGACCAACATATGAAATTGTTTTCCTCTCAAATGAGTCTATAGGAACATACAATTACATATCATGCAAGGGACATCGACTATATAGTTTAACTTAATGAAAAAAAGACTCAGGGTATTCTTTTTTTTCATATTGCATTCAAGGCCATAATCATCCTATCACAATCTTCCGTTCCTATTTTGATCAGGGAAAACATAACTGAAATTCAAAATCTCACATGGGCTATGCTTGGTCAGAGAAACCCTCCATGTGATATATTCAGTATAAAGAGGCTATAGAGGATATGATGGGAGTATTTTTCATTGGGTGATGGGTAGAATAATATATATGTCCTAGGAATTCCTATGTATCTAATTGAAAATTATAATCAATTCATACATAGTTATAAGAAAAATTGGGCAGTTTATTGTCATGTATAAAGGGTAAGAGGAGTTTAGTTTAACATCTTGTGGAAAGGTTGGCTGTTAGGCTGTATTAATGTCATGTAGTAAAGAAATCATCCATTCAGCTTAACATATTCTAGTGAAGATTATTATCAGGAGATTTTATTTCATATGGAAATGAAATAATCTATTTAGTTTAATGTCTTACGGTAATGATGAGATTCATGAATTTTGACATCATGTGGTAAGGATGTGAGCTCTACAGTTTAACATCATGCGGTATGGACAAGATCCAAAAAGGTTGACATCATATGGTAGGGATGACTGACATGTCTTCAAATATCGTATGATAAGGATGAAGATGAATAACATGTAATTAGTGACTCTTTCTAAAGATCCTAAATAAATCTTATTCATATTGTATAGTTTTTGGATCTTCCAACTCTATCAATCCCATGAATACATGTTCTTATAGCTGATCTCTAAAGTCAAATATCTTTTTATTTTTTCCTAATGATGTTGATGGTAGTGGAAATGATTGTCATGGCATTCAATCCTTTCCTCACATTTCATTCTAATTTTCAAGAGAACTATCAATTAATTCTTTATGATATTGATTAATCACCTAGAAACATGTTTGGATTTTAAGGAATATTCTTTTTAATTCTTATATTAAATAGATGGATGACCAGGATAATTCTCCCACATTTATCTACTCCACAATTCATGAATTTTAATTTCATAGACTTGAGTCTTCAGTACAGAGAACTAATCATTTATTGTGTAGGGGAAGGTGATATCATGGGTCTTGGACACATAGACACTTCTCTTTTATTAAAAGATACCAACTCTCCTAATGGTGTTGTGGCAACACATCATGTTAGATGGTTTCTATTATATCCATCATGAGGGGTAAAAAATATTAAAATTCACCCATACCTATGGGATGGGGTATGGTCAAACACTGATTTTATTTTTTCCAATTAGGGGCTGAAAAAAATAAAAATTCAATCAGCCATGTGGGATAGGGCATGTGAATAAGTGGTCGATCTTATAAGAAAACGTCGGCACATCATCTTAAGGTAGATATCATAGGAAAAATCCCATTACTATCTCTTAGAGATCCCCATTTTTATTGTTTTCAGTGACCTATTCTTCTATAGAAGTTGTCTTTTCATCCTCAAGAGAATTGTGATAATGAGCTATTAAATCACAATTTCTTATATCTGTGTCAGGGTGAGTGGATGATGATGGTTGTTCTGATGTGGACCCTTTACACTAACTCCACTGCTGCCACTGTCCATTTGATTATTTCTTATTACTTTCTAGATTACCAAAATTGTTGGTAACACAATCTATAGATACTTGGTGGATAACAATGTGCCCTTCTACTAATATTAAAACAATAGAAGATATGCCAACTATCTATGACTCAATTGACTATATGAAGGTATGATTGTACTCTTATGAAGGATACTTATCAAGATTTTATGATGAGTCTCAAGATCTAATCTATATAATAATAAATGAGACACATGTAGGTTGTTGATCCTCCTTAATGGAGTATCACATTTGGCAGGTCTGTTCCTTGTATACCTTTTTAGGGTTCAATGCTTGGGAATCCATTTTAGGGGTTGGTTTTCGTGATACTATTTGGTTGGGTTGATTCCCATGCTACTGTTTTGCGGTTCAGTTACCATGATAATGATAATGGGTCTGATTTCCATTTTACTATTTGAGGGTTCAGAGACCACGATACCATTTAGGGATCAATGATCATGGTATTGTTTTGGTAGTTTTTTCCAATAATAAATTTGATACCATGGTAAAATACGATAAAAACCACACCAACCATTTGGGCTAGGGTGTTCCCTGTGATTCCGTAGCCCTGGAGACTAGCTATGATGATGTTAGAGGATCTTGGATGGCAATGATGTTGGATTTATTATTGGAAAATATTTCGCTACACCGGTTATCCTCAGACAGATTAATGGAAGTAGGGATATAAGCCTATTTTGATGTTTCATTGTTTGGATAACCCTGGTTGAATATCCTTTTAGATTCCCATACATGGACAGTTCGTCTAAGAACAACTTCCTCTATATCTCGTTATGTAGTAATCATCACATGACAGTGATGATTAATAGAATAGATGGGAACTCATCAAGGTAGCCCATGAGTGATTGAGTTTTCTTGTTGAACATCCTCATCAACATTGCTAATGTAGGGGATGTAATGTGTTATTTTTCTCTTGGGATATACACTCAATGTTGTTGAAGGTGGAAATAGGGTCCTCTTCTTAGAGTGCGGCATTCCATGGGAATGATGGATTATATAAATTCATCTTGTATAAGATTATAGGGGCAGATTCTAGTGCGATGATAGAGCTATTGATATATTCCTACCATGAAAACATGTTTCTCCAATTGATATTAGAAGTGGCATGTTAATGAAAATATATGTAGGAACCTTGAGATCAATGAATTTTTAATGTCTTCATAGAATCTATTGGCATATTCAATGATGTCATTTTGAATTCGAAGAAACCTAAGGAGTCCAAAGGAATATTTAAAAGACACAATATTAGTGTAACACCATATATAATAGTACATGTTCAATCAATAACTATCATAGTTATAAAATAAATAGTAAGTTCATTTTTTATTTACAAGGTTCAGTGTGGTTAAAATAAACATGTTGGATTCATCATTTTGTTGTGCAATGAGAACACCAAAAACAATTCTGATATTCACTGATAAATCATTCCATTCCAACACATTAAAGGGGTGAATTGTTTAATAGATATAACATCAGTTTTAAAATTTTTTTAAATCAGTATTTATTACATGGAATTGGTTTCAGCTGATGGATTGATAACTGGGGGTTTATGGCCTTTCTAAATCACATATATCAAAATTTCAATTATTTATTCTCCCATAAAAAATACCAAAGGTTCCCACATCAATACCTAGATATAGACCTTTCTTCCAAAGGATGATAGTCCTTTATGGTTACACACCAAATGGCACTTAGAAACTCATGTTGGTCTAGAGGAACAGAGGTCTAGATCATCACACCCTTCTGGTGGGAATTATTTCCAACTCATGGATTGTCTTATAGATAAATGATATATTCATGAAATCATTCTAAAACCATAATAGCTGACTAGTAATCCTTATTCAAATGACATGATTGAGAACATGTATTGATATGAAAATTTTATTATGTATCAAGGTTCCCCTATAAATATTATATTAATTTATGATGGATTGGGTTATGAACATGTTCGATCACTCAAGAGTTTATTTGTATATAAGGATTTTTTTGGTGTATTTGTGATTGTATTGAACCTCTATAGGGTATCCAGTGTATCTTATGAAATAAGAGTGAAAACCCTTGCATCTTGTTTTTCATATTTTCTGTTCGTGTGAATCAACATATATATATGTAGTTTAACATCATATGGTGAGTATGTGAAAATCATTATTATAAAAAAAATATGTGTCCTTAAAATCCTATTTTAAAAAGTAATCCTGGTTCACATTGTTTTTTAAAATGGATTTTGTGTCACAAGATATATGAAAACAGAGGGCCTATGAGGGACTTATGCATATGAGACATCCCTGGATATTATCATGGGAATGTGGTCCTTTGAGTGTAGATGATATGTAATCATACATACATTCCAATTATGATTAGGAATTTGAGTAAATATCCACAATATTCTGATATAATCAACCATAGTATCTGAGCCCATGTACACATTACTCGGAGTGACATATAAGATATTGGAACAGATTAGACATATTTTTTGAGAGAAAATTTGTACCAGAATAAGACATTAAATATTACCATTGAGTGGAATCATTACCCATATAATATATGATATGGTATGGGAATCATTTCTAATTAAGGATTCCAACATATCCCATCTGTGTTGGGTTCAATATTATTGTAGCTCATTTAATCCCCCAAACCATTGATGGGTGTGAGAAATTTGAGGCAATGATTTGGGATTATGCTTAAAATGATGCCCCAATATGGGTCAAATTCACATCCACTGATGGGTGAGGAAGACTGTATGAACTATGGTAGAATTTAATCGCATAATTTTGGAATACATGGGATTTTATGGGACACAGACCAATGTGGTGGCCCATTCGAGCACATTCCCTAAGAAGGAATCCTCTGTATCCCAGGTATGTCGAAAATCATAGTTGTTGAAGATAACTTCACCCCAAACCCACAGATGGGTTAATGTGGATGATCACACTAAATGATATTATTATTTTCCAAGAGGATATAGAAATTTCATTGAATTATAAATGAATGTATTCCTTTTAGTTAGGGATTTCACACTGAGGATTCTCAATTGGTCAGTGCTTACACTTTGAGACATCTCGATTGGTCAGGGATTACAACTTGAGGCCACCCATTTGATGAGGGAAATATAATATTATGTTGATTGTGGGTGATCCACTATGTATTCTTAATGAAACAGTCCTTCATTATCCACTAATGGATTAAAGAGAGATTGAAAAAAGTTTTCTCTAAGAGCATGTCATTGGTAGGGTCGCCTGAGTGTGTAACCCAAGATCATCAAGTAATCTTCCCTTATAAAAGGGTTATGAAACCAAATTATATTGTTCAGGGTACACATGACATGAGTCCAAATGGGTCTTCTAGATAACTTGGGCATGTTATAATGGATTTTCAAGACATTCCTTGGATGCTTTCATGAAATTTGTTGATTTCCTACAAGATATGTTTCAGTGTTAATTGGTTCTAGCAGACACATCCAAGAGTTTCTTCCTAACATGTTAAAGAGTCTTAGATTGGTCTAGGTTGACATGTATATTATCTTTTTCATGGTTATAGAAGATGTATTCTGTAAAATTTCCTTGACTAGCTAAATTTTCTTAGATTAATTTTCATAATAAAAGCAGATTGGTTGAATGTGCTTCGCATAACCAATGTGTTTAGGGCTGGGATCTTTTGTACCATAGATGTAGACATGACCATACACCATCGTATGAGAAATATGAATCCTTTCTGGACTATCACATAACAATGGATACATGTCAATAGATGATTTCATGATCCTGATGACATGTCTACACACTATTGAAGTGAATCCTGACATGCCTAGAGTCTATCTTGTGGCAACATGGAAATGTAAAGAGGTTAAATCTAGGTCAACTAGGCTTATCCTTGGGTTATCATATAAATATTATGACATTTTAGGCGGATAAAAAGAGATCAATATTCCATCTATTATCCATATCATATGATCAATGTAACATGTGAATAGCCTCTCAATATCATCATGAGTCCCATGAGGAATCTTGTCATCACATTCCCTTAAACTATCAACATGGTGGGGTCTCATAGATTTGTTAAGGATAATATGATTGTTAGAATTCCACATGTCTATGTCTAATGTGATAATTAATTGAAGACTCATGGTAAAATAAATAGCTTGACAAAGAGATGTTAGGACATGGAAGGGTCTAATAATGAGTTCCACTCTGTGATGATTTCATATAGAGCATGGGGAATTCCCTCATGAGGGATCCATTTGATGATCAATTTTTCATGTGATTCACATGAACCTACAATGTTCTAGTGAGGGGACCTAAGAATATGACAACAAGATTCACAGGGATACATATATCATGGTTTGGGGGTCCTTGGTGCATATGACCATAACCATTGTCTAATATACATTTTGTTCGGTGTCTTCATGAAACCGTGTGATACCCACGCATCCAAGATCTTCATGAAATTCCTAATGTCTTTCTATAAGTTCGATGATTATGTTAAAGGTGATTCACATTAACACATTAATGTGCATAGTGATTAAATTTTCATGACACGGTGATGTGAATGGAATATTTGATGGAATTAATCCATGGTAACTTTGCATGGGGGTGGTGTTTGTGAGACAAATAGAATGATCATCGAGATATCAATCATGCTACTCCTTAGCATCACATGATAAGGATTTTTTGGACCAAACATCACCTCTACACTATTGGATTTATAAGGGATCATTTGGGGTTCTTGAGAGAATTATATGAAGTAATATGTTGGGGTCGCATGTCGGGAAAAGTTCTTGGATCGAGGACTGCAAACCCACATTTCTGCAAAGGTTTCTGATTCCTGGTATCACATTTTCATAATGCAAGACATGTTGGGACTTTCACAAATAATTCATTTCCGTCATGATTTATTTATAGAATTCTAAAATAGAGTGATTGTAACATCATAATGCAGATATCCATAGATGTATTCATACATATACCATCTTATATTTAATATATTTCCCTAGGCATGTCATGCCGCTTCGCATGAAGTTCTATAACTCATTTGATCACATAATCCCAGGGGAGTTATCATGGGGGATCCTGAATGATTTTATAATTGCGACCTTGACTAGCCGGGGACACTATTTTATTTTGTATTCACATGGTATTATACTTATGGTATCTCTCCTTTTTATTACATTACTTTTCATTTCATTTTACAAAGAGGGGATCTTTAAAGTGTAGTGTCTTTCATAAAAGGTACACAATACATGAAAAAGTTAAAAAAATATTTTCCACTTTAAATGGTTGATTCTAGGTTCATTCTATGAACATTTATTTCATCTCCTAAACTAGATATATACATCAAATGAAAGGGTGAGTAGAAGGCCCAATAAAGGAAAATAGGTGAAATATTTTCCATGTGAAATTGATCAATGCCAACCAGAACATGAGAAATGTCATAAAAATCATAAAAAGAAATATAATAGAAATAATAAAATTAATAATAACATTAAAATGTGTCTAAATTTTTTTTATTTAGAAACTCATAATCATATCACGAAGGTCTATCCTAAAGGTGCCATAAAAATTTCAACGGTTATTCACCATGTTATCATAAAACATGTCTTCTCTATTGATTTATTTCATTACCCATTGCATTAGAAAACTATCAGGTTGAACCATTAATAAGTAAAAATATTAATGAGATAAAAATAGATCATAATCAAACAGTTCCTAAATAACCAAAATATAATAAATGAAATGGGTTTCATATCAAAATCATGATGTTTTAAAATGTGCTTAAAAAGAAGATCATTATGTAATTTTTAAACCATGGAAAGGGAGTGATGGATTTTGGTATTTCAATCCCAATATAAAATACATCATATTATTACATGAAAAATATCCCTATAAATGAAATAGTTTTTTGTATTCACATAAATGAAATAATATAATTTATAGACAAAAAAGTGAGAGATTTTGTGACGAAAATTCTGCACCATAACATTTATTCAACATTTTTTAGAGAACATTAAAAAGAAATTGGAAAAGGGTATCCAATAAATAAATGAATCATAATACAATATACGTAATTAATAAAATAGAATTACGAACAATTTTTAGTGACATGAAATTTATACCAAAAAAAATAAATCATGAATGAAAAGAAATTGAAGTTTAGAATTCTATTACGAAAATTCAGTAGCCTAATAACGTCACATAAAATAAAAAACAAATTTGATGAGAGTAGAACGGGTATATCATCATTTGTCCTTAAAATGGAATTAAATATAAATATTGAAGAACATACCCCAACATAAAAAATGTATATAATAAAACCTAATATAATGGAAATTTCAACTAAAAGAGGAGGGTGAAATGTTCTTTTACCTTGAAGTGTAAATACAAAAAAAATAAGGTTGGTACATCGGGGGAATTTAAGGAACCATGGGAGGACTCATTGGGATGTATAAATACTAGAGCTTCAATGAATGAAAATTTTTAATGAATAGAATAGAGGAATGTGTTGGTACTTATGGAAAAAGTGGGGGTATACTTTATTAATTTCCAATGGAAACCTCATTAGTTGTATTTGAAAAAACATGGGCTTGCCCATGGTATATTCCCATGGTATTGGAAACATTGGAAACCTGATAACATATTATATTCCTCAAGAGTCTACCAGAATTATTCTATCCTAATTACATCATTAATGGTATCCTTAAACGCCCATAAACTCAAAACATTATTTTTTTATTTACTGAAAAACAAAATATTATATAAAATTATCATAAATTCAGCCTAACATAATAAGAATGTTCTGAATTAATAATTTAAATCCATTTTATGAAAATGAATTTTTAAAAAAGATATATTTTTTTAGGCATAATTAAAATTTACCCAAAAAATACTAATAATTAACTATTAATTTCTGAAATAGTTATATACTTATAATATAATATCACAATACCATTAAATATGTGTAAATTATATTTATACATAATTAAGTGAGTCTGCAATTCCATTGGTCACATTACTATTCATAAGGGTAATATTACTATTCATAATTTACTATTCACCATGAATTATGTTGATCTTATCAGACTCCAAATTACATACTAAGCTGAACTATTTATGTCCATTTTTTTAAAATAATTTCATATTATTAATTATAAATGGTTGAAAAATATAGTTTAAACCACTATTTTTTTCAATATTCATGAATGATTTGAATCTTCTAAAAATTCATCTTATATTTATTTTGACTTTTTAAATTCAAAAAATTTACTATAATAAGAAATAAAAATTATATGTATACTAAAGTATTATAAAAGTAACTAATGCCTCGTTACATTTCCCCTTATAATACCTACATAATACTAAGACAAAGATGTGCAATAATGATATAATCTTGGGGAAACTCAAACAATATTGCCCTTACGGTGATTTTTATCCGCATGAACTTCTCTAAAAGGTTATTATGTGCAAGCATAACTTATTGATTCTCATCATGGGCTTGGTCTAGAGAATTTACAAGTGATTCTACCTTCTTCCCAAGCTCTAAAAAATGGAATTTGTATGGCCTGAGTCTACTAGATGAGGCTATCGACTCTTCCTTAAGTAATTATTAATCACGATCATTTGTACTTATAAACATTAATCATAATGTTATTACTATAGTTTTTAAAGGACTTATTATCCATAGATCATATAATAGTCAAACCCTAATGGTATAATATCAATTATACTCTCTTCATTAATAAAAGGATATAGTTTTGTTGAGTACAAAATATATTAACAGAAAAATATGTAAAAAAAATATTATTCAAAAGTTCGGGTCATTTCATCTTCCCTCCATTATGAAAATTTTTCCATGAAATTTCAACTCATATAGTCAGAAGAGAAAATGTGGGTGTACTTCTGCCTCATAGACTCTTCTAGTTCCCGTATTGATTCTTCATATTTTTGGTTCTCCCTCAACATTTTAACACGGTGGGTGGTCTTATTGCATATAATATTGTCTCTACGATCCAATATATCCAACATCTTCTCCATAAAAGAGAGGTCATGTTCTTGTTGTAACACCTGTGAATTTAGTATATGGGAAGGGTTAGGTATTTAACGCCTAAATATGGATATGTAGAAAATATCATGATCTTGTGCTAGATTTAGAATAAGTGCAAGCTGGTAGGCCACTAATCTTATGAGATCATGGATTTCATAGTGGCAAATCAACCTAGGGTTGAACATTCCTTTCTTCCCAAACGTCAAGAATCTCTACCAATGTGAGAATCGAAGAAAGAAATTTTCTCCAATATCAAACTCCACTTCATTTAAACAGTTGTCGACATAGCTATGTTGTCAACTCCGAGCAGCCTTAATGTGTTGCTGGATGACATGAACATTTTCTTTCATCTCTTGTACAAGATCTGGCCCAAGAAGCTTTATATCACCAGCTTCATACTAATTATTAGGAATTCGACATCGATTCCTATATCGAGATTCATAGGGTTGAATTTGAATGCATGAATGGAAAATATTTTTGGAAGAGAACTCAATTAATTGTTGATGTTGGTCATATTAACCTTTAAATTCTATTGAGCATATTCTCAACATTTCCTAGACTGTGTAAACGGTCCATTCATATTGGCCATTATTGTGGGGGTGATAGGTCATAATGAAATTCTATTCGGTACATAGATCATGTTGGATAATTATCTAGAATTTTGATGTAAACCTTAGATCATGATCATATCTGATAGAAAGAAGACCTCCATGCTGCCATACCACTTCCTTCATGCAAAACCTTACATGCTGATCAAGAGAGAAATTGTAATGACCCACTAATTCTCACTGTCTTGAGAGTATGATGAGTCAATACTAGGCCTTAAGCTACATCCCCAAGTAGCCAAACGATGGAATAAATGTCGACTGATTTCAATGCATGTAGGGGAGGATTTATCTTTTAATGACTAAAACCAAAAACACAATAACCCAACAAAAATCAGCTCACTATATTATGCATGAAATAAACTAAGTCATTTTAATCATTCACTATATAAAAACCAAAAAAATTATTTCTATAATGAAAAACAATACAATATTAATGAAAAGAGAGGAGAGAGTATAATTAAAATCCATGATGAAAACCATACTCCAAGCTCCAGAAGATCCATGCTCCAACATCATCATGTAGTCTAATGTATCATGACGTGGTGCTAAAGAAGTGTGATGCTTTACTTTTACCCTAGTCCTGGAAGGTTGCATATGCAAAATAACGAATGTAAGGGTGATTATATAACTCAATAGGTTTTCCCAATGACTTCTGTTCACATGCCTATAGGATATAACAGTTACCACATTATAAAAAACCATTTATATTAAACAATTTTTTAAAATAGTTTATAACCAAATATTACAAGTTAACAAAAAAATTATAACCAAGTGAAAACAAATGTAAAGGAAACCAATTTTTTGAAGTCTATTTTCATGATAATAACTAAAAAAGGCTTATAAAAATTATGATTATTATTTTTGGCATAACTATTCCATAGTACACAACACACCGACACATGCATTCCTTATTTGACAGTTCCATGTGCATGATTAGTCTCGTTTCCATGCACTTTGTGTCCCACCGACACCCTCCCCAGATCCAAGGTCATATAACATGTATCCTAATGGAACTCATCCCTTATATGTAGATCGCTAAGCATGAAATCACACCGAAACCATGTATTCTATATATTTCATTACAAAAAAACACATTTCAATAAAACATAACTTTTATTTAAAAACAAATAACAACTAATTTTAATGTAGCCATTACGTTTCAATAAAACATTCCCTTTTACTAAAATCATCCAATTCAATTAATGTGACAACATTCATGAAAAATACACATTTTAAAATCAATATTTTAAAACCAAGAACCAAATAACACATTCAAAATCCCCAATATTCCATATTTCACAAATCATCATGAAAGAAGTTTTCCAAGGACTGTTCAACAACAAAGCCACAATCAATTCAAAAAAATGGAGTCATTTTGAAAGCATTCCAATCAGTTATACTAATAGGAGTCGATAGTGAAGCAACCTACCTCAATGGTTTAGAAAACACCCAACAAAGGATGAAGAATACTCACAAATAAAATGGTTGATTATTCAAAGAAACATACATAGATACATTCTCCTATTAACAAAAAATCTAACTCTAAACATAATTATCAAAAAAAAAATCTATATCTACCCATAACAAGAAAATTTATTCTAAAGCGGAGGATAGGAGAAGTATATCTAATAGAACAATTACATGGTGAGATTCAACATATATGAAATAAAGATCCAAAGCTGACCAAATTGATCTGGAAGAATGAGTTCCTCTAAAAAATTCCTAAGGAGAGTCTTTGATCCGGAGTAAGGAGGTCTGAAAGGAATAGAGAAAGAAAAACTACCAAACATGTGACATTAATATGGGTGTGATCCAACTCATGACATGTACCACTAGTAATGACGTCAAGGCCACTGTAGATAAGCAATCAGAAAAACACACCACCTCAGGTAAAATAACCAATAGTTAAACACAACATAATGTGTACTGCATGTACATGATGTATACCAACTCACGACGTAACCCCCACATCACAACTTGAATGTACCCCCAAGTACAAAACATTCATCTGTATTGAAACCTATAGTAAACCCCATAACACTACTTCTGTGGATTTTTAATCATGTGGGGCCATATGGAATGGAGAATCTTATCCAATATAGGAAACATGAAGCTACAAACTAGAAACTGAGGGTTCTAAATTCACACCACAATTGGTCATTCCATCCTCAGAAATTAGAAAACCCCCTCTTCCCTGAATGAGTTCTAGCCATTTCTCTTTCTTTTCCTTCTTGGGTTCCCAAGTCTCTTTCTGAATCAGACCATGTTTCCATAAAACCCACACAAGACCGATGCATTTTCCACACAAGACTTTCTCATTCCTATCCACAATCCACATTAGTATATTTATTAGTAATGAATCCAAATATAGTTCAATGTGATCCCATTTGATTACATAGTAATGATCAGGATGATGCTTTTTCAATGAGGATATATAAAACACATTATGCATCGGAACAAACCATGGTGGTAATTCCATGCGATATGCCACATCTCTATCCTATTCCAGTATCTCAGAAGGGCCTATCAATCGAGGTGATATTTTCTCAGCTCCCAAAAATGATGATGCCCAATACTTGGAGATATCCTTAATATGACATGACCACCAACAAATAATAACAACTTTCTTCGATGGTGATCTTAATATGATTTCTGAAGACTATGATACATCTACAACCTATATATAATAAACTAGATCTTCTCCATTGTTTCTTGGACAAAGATTGGGCCAAATAGTTAAGTATCCCCTCTTTCCACCCAACATAGTGGAGAAAAACAAGGACACCCATATAGTCCTTCAAACAGAGCCATATGTATTGAGGCCTAATAGCTGTTATTATATGAGAACTCCACCAAGGGGATATTCTCTTCCCAAGAGCCAGCACAATCCATTACACAACCCCCCAAAATGTCTTTCAATATCTATATCATCCACTAAGACCATCCATCTGTCTAAAGATGATATGTCATTCTCATAGTCAACTGATTCCATAGAAATTTCTGTATGGATTTCAATAAATTGGATGTTATCCTTGGATCTCTATCTGACATGATTGAAACTGTATACCATGCCTCTTCACCACTTCATTGATATAGATTTTGGAAATATCCTCCACCATATGAGTTTCACAAATAGGGATAAAATGCACCAACTTGGTATGCTAGTCCGCTATCACCCAAATAGCATCATTTTTTCAAACAGTTCTTGGAAGAAATATAAAAAAATTCATCAATATATATTATCATTTCCACACTAAAATAGGTAAATATTGAAACATACTTGCAGGTCTCTGATTCTCAGCTTTAACCTTATAACATGTTATGCATCAGGCGAAGAACTCAACCACCTTCTTTATCATCACACTCCACCAAAACAATACCTTCAAAAACTAATACAACTTATGTGTGCTTGTATTTATATCACATATCGAATAGTGGTGATCATGAAAGAGTTTTTCCTAAAAAGATATAGGCAAAAAGATCTGAAATTTGAAACAAAAAACTAAACATCCATCATTTTCCATCCTTAAATGGTCTCCCACCATTGATTTTTGAACTCAGAACTGGACATTCTTCATTTGATGATTGTGCCTCTTTGACCATATTTACTAAATCAAGAACATGCATAGCTAAAAATAAAACCACAACGTCACCTAGATCATCTCATTCCACATGCATGTCGGCTATGACCAACATCGACTGCCATTCCTAAGAAGATTCTTTAACCAAATGAGCATATGACATTCAAGTCAATGTATCTGCCACATAATTCCCTTTTCCCAGTGTATACATCGTGTTAATATTAAAAATCGGGAGATAGTCCATCCATCTTATTTTCCTAACATTCCAATATCTTTGTGAGATAATATGTTTCATGATTTTATTATATTTAAACAAAATGAATTTCTCAACCAATAGATAATGTCTCTATATTTCTAAATCACTGATTACTCCAGCTAACTCCAAATCTTGTGTTGTGTAATTATTCTCACGCACCCTCAACTTCCTTGAACCATAAGAAACCACATGGTCTCCATGCATGAGATCACAGCCCAACCCAGATCCTGAAGCATCACAGTACACCACATAACCCTGTCATGATTTTTGAAAAATCAATATTGGTTTCAAGGTAAAAAGAACATTCAGTTTCTAGAAAGACTTCTATAATTCTTATATATATTATAATGGATCATTATTCCTTTTCTATAGTTTTAATTGGAGAATCTAGTGTTGATAATTCATGCCAAAACTGTCGATATTAGCTATTTATTCCCAGAAAACATCGTATCAGGAAGACAGTATTATATGTTTTCCATGAGATAATATCTTCTATCCTTTCAGGATCCACAGAAACACATTTTTCAGAAATCACGGGGCCATGAAAGCATACCTTCTGTATCCAAAAATCACAAATTGATAATTTGGCATACCATTGGGGATCTCTCAATATTTGTAATAGTGTGTCCATGTGTTCTTCATGGCCATCCCTTTTCTTTTAATACATGAATGTGTCATACATAAAAACCATAATAAAGAAGTCCCTTTATCATTGAAATATCCAATTCCTCAAATCCACAAATACTACTGGTGAATTTTTTAGACCTAATGGCGTGGCAACATATTCGTAGTGTCCATATCTTCTTATGAAAGCTGTCCTTTGAATATCTTCCTTCTGAACTCGAAATTGGTGATATCATGATCAGAAGTCAATCATGGAGAACCACTGATCTCTTGTCAATTGATTGAACAAATCCCTAATGTTTTGAAATGGGTACTTTTTCATTATCGTAACATGGATATGTTTATGATAATTAACACACAACTGAAGAGTTCCATCTACATTCTTTACGAATAAGACCAGTGTTTCCCACAGATACGTACATGGACAAATATAATCGTTTTCCCAACTACTACAAATGAACTATCAATTAACTTAACATTTTTGGTGCCATCATATAAAAAAGAAGGAAAATAGGACTCTTCCCTGAATGTAGATCAATCACAAATTCCCCATCCCTTAGATGTGTTAACCCTGAGAGGTTTATTAGAATGAAATTTTAAAATTGATCCACAACTACATGAAAAATCGCTTCATTGATATCTTCCATTGATTCTAATGTCAATTTTGTAAACTGATAAGAGATCAGTCCCACCATTGGTTCAAAGAATCACTTTTCATATTTTATTTATAAACCAACCTCCTCTAAATAGATTCTCACAACAATCATAAGTTCCAAAACTAAAAGTCTGTTCATAGATGTCGATGTGACCCATGAACATTGTAAACCAATCCATACACATGATTATGTTATAGACATCCATGCCCAACCCTTATAATTCCCATTTCAGTTCTGATTCATCAATAGTTTTAGTGTATGCTCTACACAAAAGGCTAGAAATTTTCAATCTCTGAGATGATTTTTTTATTTAAAATAAAAGTCATCATTTCCAACCAAAATCATAGAAAATAAATAGCATGATAAGAAAAGAAATAATGTGATGCACCAGTAAGTAATAGCACAAGAACAAGGGTAGAATTCAATAGAATTGTACCTCTCACCATAGTTGGTCAATCCTGATCATTGACAATCTTCTGCTCAACTCTATAAAATTGTATCGTCGCTGAAGGGTTCTCCTTATTGCCTTGCTATGATTTCCCTGGATGATGAGATATGGTACATCAAGAATCACCACCACTAAATCATCTCTTCTCATGATACTGATTCTATATTCCTCACCATGTTGAAGCAAATTGCAACACCTGTTATGTGTCTCGAGCACATAAACTTGGATCAATTTGACAGTAGTGCTTATGATGGCCCATCAGATTGTAGTTGTTAAATTATCTAGGGTGTTTCATACACTCTCCCATTATATGGTCATGTTAACCACATTGAAAACAACATGCTTTTTTCTTGGGTCGTGGAAGAAGGTTCACAGATCCAGCTATTGGATTTGGATTTCGACTTCCTCCTTAGAAATAGGTATCCATTTTCTACTTTCTTCCAATGTTTGAGTTCTCATAATTCCATATAGGTATCATCATACCTCCTACAATAGATCTAGAGATATCACATTCATCCACAGTCTCTCTATTCACCATCTTTATATAATGAGTACAATAGATAACAACAACCTTTGATTGAATATCCTACCTTTGCCCAGATTCTATGATATGTTTCTTCAAGGACACACTTACCGCAACATCTGGTAAAAATCGCTCAAAATTCCTCAATTTAGATGCATATTCTATGAAATATATATTTTCCCACTTCACGATAAAGAAGTATTCATTTTCTAGAATGTGAACATATGAGGATATAATTGTTTGTAGAACAATTCTTCAAATTCCTCCCATATAAGGGCGTCATTTATTTTATCCTGCACTTTTAAATCCCACCACTGGAATCCAAGATCCTAGAGCATAAAATTATCCATGTTGACTTTGAGATTCTATTGTGTTCTAGTGAAATAGAAGAAACTATTTCTTATACTCATCCAGACCTCCACTTTTTTTAGTTCAGTAGTACCTAGTATGTTTGGAGGATTTTGCTTCATGAATTGTTTGGTATGAACCAAATGACTTGGATCATTCATCTGTTTCGATGAATCCAAAACTAGAAAATCATGAAAAATACTCTGAACTAGCTTTGGGTTCACCCTTGAATCATGTGCATCCACATTCTCTACAGCTTCTTTGGGTTCGTTTTGATGATGCCTACCACGATCCATTTTTGAAACCGACAACAAACTCTATCAAACTCTCTATATAGAAACTAATGTCTTAGAATTTCAAATCACAGCAAATTAACAATAACAACATTATTTTATAAATAAAACCATTCCCATGTTAAACCATTTTTGAAAACTATCATATTTAATTTTGATAGTAAACCATATTCAAAATACAATAAGAATTTCCTTTTCAAAATCGTTAATTTGAAATACTATCTCATTCTTTTAAAAAACCAACAGTTTTCTAAAACATGAATAATTAATCAAAATGATGTTTGAACTTCTAGTTGTATCTCATTTCACTAAAATTAATTTCATGCTCATCTCATTGGGTAAACCCATGACAACGAGGATTCAAAATCCTAGAAGTGTCTCTAATCACTTATGTACCAAACTCACAGGTAACTGAATGTTACATAAAATGTTTACTGAAATCCTTTTATGCAATAAATTTCACATTCTGAAAATCCGACTCATTTCTAAGATTCTAACACATGAAATAGAGAAGAAAGAATTATAACTCCATGTATAAGAACATTTCTGACTACTTGTTTGCTAGGGAATGAACAATATAATACCATTTGTAAGGACCCGCTAATTCTCATTGGCTTGAGAGTAAAGTGAGTCATTACTGGGCCTTATATAATGTCCCCAAGGCACCAAAGGATGAAAATAAATGATGAATGGTTTAAATTTAAGTGGGGAAAATTTTAAAATTTAATGAATAAAACCAATAACCCAATAAACCAACAACAAACAGCTCACTATATGATTCATGAAATAAAATAAGTCAATTTAAACATTTTCAATAAGACAACCAACCAATGTATGTTATTGTGTTTGAAAAACCAATATCAATATAAATAGTGTAAATAGTACACATAAAATCAATGAAAATAACCAAACTACTAGCTCCACAATCCATAAGCTCCTACATCAACATGTAGTCCAAAATATCAAGAAAAGGTGCTAAAGAAGTGTGATTAATTACCATTTCACAAATCCCAGAATGTAGCATCTACAAAAGAACCAAAGCGGCAAAGCATGGGTGGGTATATAACTTATTAGGATTCTCTAATGACTTCTATTCTCACGCCACTATGATAGAACAGTTAGCACATAATATAAAAATGTTAATATAAAACAAATTGCCAAAATAGCTTATAACCTAACATAACATTTTTGAAAACCAAATACAACAAAGTGAAAAAAAATAAAATAAAACATATTTTCATCACGTTATTTTATAGAAACTATCGAAACAAATATTATAAAAAAAATTCTGATTATTAATTTGGAATTACCATTCAATATTTCACTACACCACCACACATGCATGCTTTATTAGATAGTTTTATAACCATGAGTGGGCTCTTTTCCAATCAAACTGTGTCCCACTGGCACCGTCCCCTGATCCAGGTTCACATACCTTATAAGCCAATGGAATATGTCCCTTATTTGGGTCCTATTAAGCATGAACTGACACCAACATCATGTATTCTAAATATTTCCCTTACTAAAATAAACCATTTCTATAAAACTGGACTTTTATTGAAAAACAATGCACAACCAATTTCAATGTTTTCATTCAGTTTCAATAAAATATATCCTTTTTTTGAAATCATCCAATACAATTCAGGTTCCAACATTCTTGAAAAATCCACATTTTAAAATACAAAATTCAAAACAAAGATCCAAATATCTAATTCAAAATCCATAATTTTTATAGATTTCATAAACCATAATTCATGAAGATTTCCAAAAAGTGTTCAATGGACAATTCCTAATAAATTCAGCACAATGAACTCAATTTGAAAGCATTCTAATCGGTTCAACTAAGAGTGGTTAAGAGTGAATCCACCAACCACAAAGTCTTTGATGAAACCCAACATATGAACGATGAACATTCACAAAAAACTGAGTTGATTATTCAATAAAATGGACATAGATCCATTCTATTATCAAAATAAGTGCCAACTATCAATATAATTGATGAAAAACATATATATAAACATAACAGTCATATATCATAGAACTAGGAGGATAAGATATGTATATCTAATAGAAAACTTACTCGGAGTGACGCTCCACAGACACAACAAATACCCAAAGCTGATCAGATCGATCCGAAAAAGGTGTTCCTCTAAAAATAACACATTTAGAGCCTATTGTTGAGATAAATGAAGAATGGAAATAATAGACCGAGTAGAAATTCCATTCACATGACATTAATATGGGAGCAGTCCGGCTCAAGATGTGTACCCCTTGTCATGTCCTAAAGGCCACACTGGATAAATACGCCAAAAACCCATCGCCTATGAAAATTGAATATTTAAACAATACACAACATGTTCCTTAGGTACACAACATGTACCAACTCATGGCATGACGCCCACATCATTACCTAAATCGACACACAAGTACACGACGTGTACCTATCCTAAATCCTATGGAAAAAACCAAAAATACTCTTTTATGAATTTTTAATCAAAAGACGCCTTAGAGAAATTGGAATCTTACCTGATATAAGAATCACGACACTACAAACTAGAAACAAGGTTACTACATAAACCATCTAAAATATATATAAAATGGGACGTCTTGGTGGGATGGTCCACTACAACCCATATCATATTGTTTCCTTTGAATTTTCTCAATTGACCAATGGCAGTGTCCTTAGGGATGTTGTCCCACTTCCATGCAGTTATGGCTTGTGGTTATAATACCACTTTTGTATGTTGTCACATGATCTTAATTTGCCAACATACTAGGCATCATTAAGTGTAGTCAGAAATCTCTCTTTTTATATTATCCAACCAATAATGATCACAAAGGTCCCTATACATTTTCATGCTTCCATGATGTATAAAGAATGTAGAGATATGAGCTTCATCCATCATCCCCTTCTTTATTTCTAGAGTAGATAGAGCACATCGTCTTGTACAAAATTTCAGGACACCATAAGGATCTATATTGAACATAGGAAACATCCCATCCTTCACAGCCTCAAACATCTTTTATAACAAATGATATTCTTTCTAATATTTCTTTATATTCTCTAGTAATGACGGTGGAGAAATAATTTTCTATAGGTTTAATGATGTCCATTGCCTTATAATTCACATGTCCAGGTTTACTACATCATTGATTAAAGTATCTCTTTGAATCCTCATCATGGATAGAACAATAGGGTCATTCCTACTTAATGCATCACTGAATTTGTTTTTGCTTCTGGTATGATAATGAATTGAACAATCATAGCATTTAAGAACATACAACCATATCTCCTATATCTTATATCAATTCCTTTTGTGAGAAAATACACTTTAAACATTGATGGTCTTCGAATATATCACATTTTTCCCATAAAGATAGTGCCTTTATATCTTCAGAGCTAAAACGACCATACCTAGCTCTAAATCATGCATAAGATATTTAAGCTCACGAGCCTTCAACTTTAAAGATTCCAAAGAAATGACCTTTTCATTTTTCATGAGTATGACCCCAAGACCCTTCAAATATGAATATATAGAAACAAATAATCATTCTCATCTTGAGAGAAGATTTTTCATGGGTGTAGTAGCCAATATCTTCTTCATCTCTTGAAATCGTTACTCACAGTCCTTTGTCCAGATGGACTTGATGTTTTTTTGAGCTAACTTGGTTAATGTATTATAATTTTCATAAAATTTTTTCAAAAAAATTCACTAATATCCTATTAATCCATGGGATCTTCGAATCATAGTTATTATTATAGGATAAGGCCACTGCTTTAAAACCTTTATCATTTCATGGTAAACTGTGATTCCTTCATTGGTTACAATGTGCCATAATAAATCATCATTTTGTAACCAAAATTATAATTTTATATTATTTCCAAAATCCTCTTTTTCCATAGTGTCTGAAAAATAACAGATAGATGATCTTCTTGCTCCTCGAAACATTTGTAATATATCATACTATCATCAATGAAAACTTCCACAAAGTTGTCAAGGTAGTCCTTAAATACTCTTTTAATAAAATAAAAATCAATAGTATGTTCATTAGGAAGTCCAAAGGAAAAACCAACAAACTCATAATTTCCATATCTTCATCAAAATGCAGTTTTTTGAATATATTCATTATTCACCCTCTATTAATGTTATCTAGATCAATGATCAATCATGAAGATGAATTACACCCCATGAAAATGGTCAAATAAATAATTATTTCATTGAAGAGGGTATTTTTTCATCAGTATGATCTCATTCAGTCCTCTATAATCAATGCAAAGCCTCATTGATCCATAATTTTTACTCACAAAGAGAACATGTACCCCCCAATGAGACAAACATATTCTAATAAACCGCTTCCCCAAATTATCATGGAGTTGTTTATTTAATTCCTTCATCTCCACATTTTCTATCATATATAGGTGTCTTTTTTATCAGATAATATCCAGGTACATGTTCAATGGAGAAATCTACCTCTATTTCTGGGGGAGGTTTGGGTCACTTCCTTATGAAATATGATAATGTATTCTTAGATGAAGGGGAATTTTTTTTTCATTAAACTATCATTTCCTTATGTTTCATCACAGATCAACTCCATAATGAATGATATAGGAGGTTATTCCAGAAAACAATCAGGTTGAGATATATCTCCTAGGAAGATAACTATAGGTTTTCTATTCAATACTACTATGATTTTCTTGCTTCTTCATTTGATCTTATCATTATACTTTGAGATCTAGTCCATAACTAGTATAATGTCGAATTCCATCATTTGAATGACTTACAGATTTGTGATAATATTATGATCACTAAATTGAATTATAGAGATTTTAAAAACTAATGAATCTTGGATAATACCACCAGGAGTCTTACCTGATAACTATACCTTTACCAATTTAGGGGTTGATTCAAAATTCATTGAAAACATTGAGTAAATAATGGAATGTATAGATAAATTATCAAACAATGTTCTTTATAGCATTGATATAAAAACAAGACTACCTTCTACCAAATAATTTGGTGATTCAACATTATCTATAATGATATAAAAATAACTACCTTTCTCCCTTGGCCAATGTTGAGGCTAATGGTTATTCCCCTCCACTGCACATGGATTTGGACACCGATTTGAAAAGTGCCCGAGCAATCTACACTTAGAGAATTAGAAAATGGGTAAGGACCACACTGTATTACCCTTTTCATTAGTTTTTGTACATTTGGGCTTCACCTCACTCAGAAAATTCAATGAGATATGGACATCACTTCCACACATTTAGTGCTTCCCATTCGTAAGTAGGATGTTCCCTGAATGCTTCTTCCAATATTTAATATAATTTGGACATTTAACTTTCTATCCTCCTCTCCCCTGATCAATGCTCCCTATGCTTGGATCCATTTATACCTTCATTTCATTGGATTTTTGTGACCACTATATCTCACCAAACTTTAGTTCAAATTTCATTACACTTCGAATGAACTCCTCAGAGCTATCGTAGTATCGGTTAGTTAAATTCTTCCACAGATGAGGTCTTTTTCAAAAATAATCTATCAACCTTCACATTAGGATACATTACAAAGAATGAGGTGTAACATGAATGTATTGTGATGTTAATATCATAGTTTCCAACAGATTCATTTTCCTTATACATCAGCTAGAGAAAATCATTCTCAATTTTTTACTCATCAAACAAGGGAAATACATATTGAAGAATATACATCTGAACACTTACCACTCCATTGAATGAACCTCCTCTCTTGGAGTTGTGTTTTTAATCAGTTGCCACCTCTGACCATCTTCTATCTCTTAGCAGTAAACGTCTTGGGTGACCTGCTATAGTTCTGAACAACAAAGCACAAAAATGATCTTCTCAATAGAGTTTATCAACTGTTCTGCAATCAATGGGTCAATAGATCCATTGAAGTTTTGTGTTTGTTGATTCATAAAGGACTCATATTTATTTCCCTTCATGGTGAAATTGTTATCTCATCTTTATTCAAGTTATTTCCCATAAATTGAATTAGTTGGTTTGTCATTATCATGAAATTTTCCATTCCGGCTTCCATCTGAGGATCATTAGCACATGGTCAATTGCAGTCACCATTTGCATGGTTCCTCCAATATCTCACCATTTTATAAATGAATAAAATAATAATGAGAATATTTCTTCACTTATGAACATTAAATCTATAATGAATTATTTAGTATTAAACATCATGATTAAATATATTATTCTTTAACAACAATTACATTTCCCTATAAATTCATCATAATGATTCTTAAAAATCATGTAATTAACCAAAAATATCCCTTAAGTGTTCTAAAATAGTAGCGAAACAAATCCCATTGTCATGAGACAATTCTAGTTTGAGACCTGTTCAAAGTGGTGTTTTCTAGTTTTACCCATAGATACATTTGTGGCAGAGCCACATCCACTTGTTTTTATCTAGAGAGGGATTTATTTGTTCAGAATCCACTTAGATAATATTTCACCAAAATACAGGGAATATTTCCTATATGTAATATTTTATATAATGTTATGTCTAAATCTTTGATATCATAATTTCTGCAAATATCTAAACTTTTCTTTGAAAACAACTATGGAACCCTGCCTTTTTATTACATAACATTTCATTACATTTTTCAAATAGGCGATCTTTAAAGAGTAGTATCATGGAAAAGGTAAATAACACATGAAAACATAAAACATTCTTATATTCCACTGAAAATTATTCTTCATGGTTCATTATATGAAAATTTATTTCATCTCATAACCTAGGGACATACATCACATGAATGGGTGAGCATACGACCCAGAAAAAGAAAACATGTGAAACTATTTAAATGTGAGCTTGAGCGATATTAATAACATGATGAATATCATAATGGAATGATAAAGAGGCATATCATAGAAATAATAACTTTATTAACATCTTAAAAATGGGTCTACAACATTTATGTTTTCCATTAATTGGCATTTTACCAAGGTCTATCCCCAACGTGTCGTAGAAAATACCAAGGTTATTCATCGAGGTATTATAAAAAATTTCATCTCTAGAGATTAATTTCTTTAACCAATGCATTGGTGATAAATTATGGTACAACATTACTATATAATTATTTTCATGTGATACAAGTATATCATTACCAAAATTTTCATAAATAACCTCATAAGAACAAAATAAATAGGTTTCATATCAAAATCATGATGTTTAAAATTTTCATGAAAACATGATCATTATTCCATTTATAACCCATGTAAAGGTAACTTGGGTTTTAGATATGTAAATTAAAAAATTAAATATATCATTTTTATGTTTGGATTAATTTCCTTGAAAATGAAATAGTTTTGGGTATTCATGTAAATAAAATTAAATAATTTCTTGAGAAATAGAGATAGATTATGAGATGAAAATTCTTTAGCATAAAAACTATACAACATGGTTTTAGAAAACATTAAAAAGAGAGGGGAGAGGGATATACCCTTAATAAATGACTCCTAATACATATTTGGGATAGAATAAAATTGAAATATGAACACGGTGTGGAATCATGGATTTTATACCACATAAAAGTGAAATTGAATGGAAAAATACAAGTTGAGAATTACCTTATGAAAATTTTGTAGGGTAACCATGTCACATACAATTAATAAAATCATTTGATGAGAGTGGAAAGGGTTTCTCATATTTTTTAGATATAATGGACACCAATAATGATATATAAAAACATACCATAATATAAAAAATGTAATCTAGAAGACTAAATATTAATGAATTGTTCAGTAAAAGAAAAGGGTGAATAGTTGCCTTACCTTGAAGAGTAACATAAAAAATTCTATGGTTGGGACCTTGTGGGGATTGAGGGACCAATTGGAAGACACATTGGGAGTTAGAAGACCATATCATTGTTGAGGAAGAATTATTAATGAATGGAATGAATGAATGGGTTGGTATATATAGAAAAAGTGGGGAAATATTTTATTAATTTCCAAGGGACACCTCATTAGTGGTATTTGAAAAAACATGGGCTTTTCCAAGTTATTTGCCTTTGGTATAGGCCACATGGGAAAACATATAAAATATTTTATTCATCATGATTATACCAGAATTATTACATCATGATTACATCATTAAGATTGTTATTAAACACACTGAAAATCAAAACTATATTTTTTTACTTTTAACTGAAAAAAATTAATAAAAATCTCATCAATTTACCCTAACTTATGATCTATGTTATAAATTAAAAAATTGAACTCCATTTTTTGAAAATAAGTTTATAAATTATAGATAATTAATTTATATGTAAAAACACTGGTTAACCAAAAAACCTAATACTTATGTAATAATTTATGAAATAGTTAGTTAGTTATTTTATTATATCAAATTACCATTCAAAATGCCTAAATTATATTTATACATAATTAAGTGAGGTTTCTATTCTATTAGTCACATTAGTATTTTTAATGATATTATTACTATTCGTAATATACTAATCACAAAAAATTATGTTGACCTTATCATACTCAAAATTTATTACTAAGAACAACCGTATATATGAATTTTTTTAAAATCACTTCACATTATTAGTTATTTAATGTATAAAAATATATTATAAAAAAAATATATTTTTTCAATATTCATCAATAATACAAAACTTATAAAAATTCATCCTATATTTATTTTGACATTTGAAATTTAAAACATTTACCATAATTATCAATAACAATTTCACATATACAAAAGGATTACTCAATGTAACTAAGGCCTCGTTACATATCCCATTATAACACATCCATATGACTTAAGATAATGGTGTGCAATGGTAAATCTTGGGGTGTCTTGGACAATAATTATCAAGTGGTGAATTATATCATCGTGAACTTCTCCCAAAGGCGATTATGTTCAAGCATAAAAGGTTAATTCTCAGTTTGGGATTGGTCAAGAGAAATTCCCAGTGACGCTACCTCCTTCCCAAGCTCTAAGAGATGGACTTCACACGGCCCGAGTCTACTAGATGAGGCCATCGACTCTTCATTCGATGTTAATTAACCATGATCATTTTTATTTGTAAACAATAATCATAATGTTATAATTATAGTTTTTAATGGTCATACAGAACAACAGTCATATAACTGTCAAAACCGAATTTTATCATTTTAATTATACACATTTTATTAATTAAGGGATATAGAATTGTTCGGTAAAAAATAAAATAACACATAAAATAGTAAAAAAATATTATTCAAATGTTTGGGTCATTACAATCATATCATGTGATCATATGATCTTATGAAAATCTGAAAATGGGCTACTGTGATGACATCCTGTGAAAAATTATCATGGGAGTGTGACCTAATCTAACTGTAGCATATCCCTAATGGAATTTGCTGACGTCTCTATTTATCCTCCCTCCATAATTTTTCTGGGATTCATTTTCTCTCAAAATGTATATATTTCTTTTTGGTAGATTTTTATTTATTTTTCATGGGAGTTCCAGTATGACATCACACTACATGGGGAGTAATTTTGCATCTAAAATGATATTATGGAGTTTTTTCATATCAACATCACACATTACTAAGAAACTCCATGTCCTCCATATCTTATTTGGTGATGTACCAAGGTATAAAAATTTGATATATATCTAATGAAAATCATTAAGTGTTATGAAGGTTTTCTAGTTGTAAACTACTCATGAAAACCCAATTGATTTACTTCACATCATTCAGATGATCAAAGGATGATGATGAGATGGGTATGAGCATAGGTGGGAGCTCTCGTGGAAGGAAACTGGTGTTATCAATCAGAACACAAGGAGGGTCATGGTGTAAATCTCAAACTTTTCCACCTTTTAGTGTAGGCCTATTGATGGTAATCATAACGATCATTGAGTGTCATATGACTATCTTTGAGTATGCATGTGGAACCAGTGTTGTAAGAGAACATCAGTAGAAAAGGGGTTTGAAGACAATGTTCTCATGTTTGATGGGTATGATTATAATTTTCATGGTATGGGATTGAATTATTTTAAATTCATGATCCGCATGATTGAAACTGACGGTAAAGATTGGCAGCTGGCATGATCAGAAGGTCTAGATGTGTCACACCCCATCCCACATCACCATTACTGACATATATAATACATTCATTGATTTAGAATTATTAGATCTTTCAATGGGATCAGTATCCATACCACAATCATCACTTCTCCCCTAGATTCAACCATTCTTGCTTTTCACCCATACTATGTGTGGCATTAGCCACACACAGTGTAGTACCTCTATGTTTTTTTGGATATTTTCTCTCTTAATAATTTTCTAGATATCCACTCTCATTTGGTGTGGTGGACACCCAGTCCCACATGGGTATGTGGATGAGTTGGTGGTTGGCCTTTATTCATATAAATGGAATGAATAAGAACAATTAACCACTAGGAATAAAATTATATGTACAATTTAAGGGTCCCATGTGTATCTAGTCTATATTCAATCCCATTATTCAAGGATTACATGAATACCATATTTGTATCAATAGAGAATCTTCAAACATAATATATCTTCAACAACAAAGAGTATGTTTCTCAATTATGGGTTCTAACAACTAATCACTCGTGGATTATTTCATAATATGTAAAAAATAAATTTTTATTGGTTCTGAACATAAAAAAATATTTTATAATTCTGTTCCACATGTTAATACATACCATATAATTGTCTAGATAATACTAGTAACAATGAAATAAAAACATTTATATTGTATATTCATTTTTAGCGTAATGGTCGGTGTTCAGTGTGATGTAGGTTTTCATTCTTATTATTACGTTAAACTTAATTTATAGCATTTAATATTCTAAAAAAATAATTATATTTTGTCTCTGAATTTTTATCATTTTATTCAATAATTAAATATTTACAAATTAGCATTCTATAATACACATATTTTAAAAAGGGATAATAAAACATACATTGAAAATGGATGTTCAAAATATTAAGGATACATGAAAAAACATATAATTTGGGTTCCCATATAAGAAAAAAATTAGGATGAATTTAAAATATATACATAGTAGATAAAAATATTTCTATATACTAATAGAGGTTGATTCATAACTAGTTCATGATAATGTTAATGACTAAGAAATTATAAATTGGGGTGGGGTTATAAGAATATATATTAATAAGAAACTAAGGTTAAAGAATAATATAATTATATCCTTTTCCTTTCAAACTATTGAGGGATTATTTTATTAGAATTATAAATAACATGATAATGTTTAATTACTTAATTTTATATCATTACATGTTCAATATTTTATTCTTTTGATGTACCTTGATCAAGTTACACTTAATATCTTAATTTATGTAATGTATATTAAATATTGTTTCTTCATTCCAAAACTTCTAAAATAAACATTTAAGGGAACATAATATCTAAAAAATAGAAAATCCATTCATTATATAATACTATATTTTAAGAAAAAATAAGAGTTGGTATAAGTTATCCAATATTGATAAATCATCATATGATGGAATAATACATTAATATCTAAAACCAAAACATTAACACCTAAAGTTAAAATTAAACCACTTCATAAATGAAAAAACATGAACCCAACACTAATAGTGTAATGGTTTACATTAATATCCTAAATCTCTATAAATAGATAATAAAATCATAAATACTTACAAAAATTAACTACCCACAAACTACCAAATATATTCTATTAACCAAAAAATGTAATAAAAAAAGCATAAATAGCTTTTTTATTAAATAATTAATTAATTAAAATGTCATCTTCATATTAAATTAACATTGTTAACATCATCCACACTTAATCCCAACTCAATATTATTATATCAAAATCTGGAAGATATCGTATCATATATATCCTTCAATCATGTTTTTTCCACAAATATAACCTAACCACTAAATTAGTTTTTGTTGTTTTGATTATAATTTTTCATATACATGAAAATCATTAATACAAAACTACTTCAAAACAATCCCTAGTTATTTCATTATTCTTATAACAGCAATATCCATTACAAAACACCTGTAGATTATATTTCTCGAATTCCATTACAAAAGAACTTCAATCATTCCAATTGAATCTAAAACCATTTACTAGGGATATCCATCTTATTTAATAATAAATCCATTCTTTTATATCACATTTGTCTTATCATAATAATTATTATTTAAAACATTAATCGTACAAAAGTTTTAAAACATTTTGTGAGTATTTCGACTAGATAATAAATTTATATAATGCTCTTACTTTACACATTTAAAACAATTGAATGTAGATTATGACATATGAAAGCCATTATTCGCATACATTTAACTTCCCATTCATTGAATTTTTTATCAATAATTACTCTCTCTATGTCATTCTTTTACACACTGAATCCATCATTCCATTTCATAAATACATTTCCCGATGAATTTCTCCCAAAATTATTCATATAAAAGTTTATAAATCTTATTGACACATTGGGATTCATGAAACTAAATTTTTATTTTATTAATCACATTCTTTCAGTCACCATTTTTCATTTTCAATCATATTTTCATATATTTATTTCTAAATAATCTAATGTCCTCACATTCTAACACACATTTTATTTAGATTCACATAAAGAAAATTATTTTACCATGAATGACATTAACTATTAAAATTATTCCTCATGATACCATCCATTGATAAATAATAGAAATAATAATTTTGGAAACAATAAATATAGTGAGAAATCATAAAATTAGGAAAATTAGTTTTAGGATATCTAAATACTGTTAAATAATTTTTATTATAAATCACCTTAGGTTTACAATTTGACATCCATCATAATAATATCTACAATACATTAATATTTTTTCATATATAAATTGAGTATTTACCCATGAATATCCCTAAAGAGTTCATATTTCGGTTTACAGCCTTAGGCTCACTCATCATGCACCAGTGAAGATTGAGTTAATAGTAAAATTTCCCCTTTCAGAGTTATCAACATTATGTACATCTATTCCACAAGCACATCTACATTCCAATATCCATGAGTTGATGTATTTTATTAAAAAACAACACTCTATTCATTACTGTAAATTATGATTTTATTCTATATGTAGGCGTATCATAATGTTTTTTATTAAATTTTTATTATCATAGTTTCCAATAATTTATAAACTATTCTCATGTAAAATTTTAGGAACCCAAATATGTATATATATATATATATATATTACATCATATATGATAAATACTTATTTAATATCATTAAATATAAAAATTATGAGAATAAAAGATTAATTCATTTGGAAACATGGAAACATAATCAATTGATACATAAAAATTATCTAACATTATCAAGAATATTAGTCTATCATATAGATCCTTCTTGGTATACACCAGATTTATCTATTTTAAATAACCATGGATTTATTGTAAAATAATAAAAGAAGATATTGGTTTCTCATTAATAGAAATGTAGGAGATAACAATTAATGATCTTACATATGCATAAGGGTATGAGAATGTGATCAAAACATAATCATTCTATTCAAAATCAAGTAAGAATCAAAATCATTAATAATTGAATAAGGCACTTCCATTAAAAAAATCATAGTACTGAAGAATGATCAATAATAAATTATGTGAAACGAGGTCATATCATAAACATTGGAATGTCGAAAAAAATATAAGCTCATAACATTGTGATCATATATAAATAATAAAATGTTATGTATTTAAACTAGGGACATGAAATTCTGTACAAGCATAAAATTTCTAACATGAAAAAATGTGCAATAATTAACATATGGACCTGAATCAAGGACCATTTATTAAATTACAGAGAGGAAACCATGTCCAAATATAATGTTGTGTACATGAAATTGAGTTCACACATATCATAGTTATATCATCATTTCTCTATCTCTACCTAATGAATTAAATGAATATATTATTCGATGACTAGACACTATATAATGAAAACCATACATATCTATAAAAAATGGCCAAAAAAATTAATTATATCATTATATCATAACTACTGGAAATGAAATGGGATTAATAAATATTTTTAATTTGTTCATACCAGAACCCATTAAAATGAATGACATTTTAAAAGGATCATTATAACATAATTTTTCCATGGGAATAAAATGGGTTTCCTTTATATACATCCTTAAATCATCATCATATTAACCAATATAGATAAACAAACTAGATGGTATCATAATATTATATCAATGATGAAGCATTAAAACCCTTAATGGATGTTTACATAGATCAAGAATACAATTAAAGTCTAATTAAAATATTTATTTTAAAAAAGGAGAAAATGTTATTTTCCTTTGATATAATTGTTTTTTAATAATTCCTAGAATATTAGGAAAAATATTTTTTATAAAAATTACCAATGATATATGTAATAGAGGATTAAAATAAAATAATATTCATGAATGTGGGAAAATCAATTAATGATATTTAAGTTAACAAATACCACTTCTTTAATACTCCCGTAAAAATATAAAAATGTTCTAAAGATGATTCATTGAAAATATACCTTTTTAAATCCTAGGTAAAATCTAAAATATAATGTAAATTACATGTTTAATAAATTTAAATTATATGAAAAGTGTTCTATATTAATATATATAAAATCATAAATGTGGAATAAAAATTCCATCATCCAGAAATACAATACAATTTCTTTTTCATTATGAATATTTTTATGATAATTTTATGTGAAAATTGATGAAGATGGAAAAATTAAATTAAATGAATAGTTAATACCATAAGAGAAAAATAAAAACAGGTTACAATATTTATATAATTTTCCTCAATTGATATTTAGACTAAAAATCCCTAAAATAAATTATATTTTAATATAAAACCTTAATTCATTGGTAAATTTTCACTTATACCTTCCATCAAAGAAATTTTTAAAGGAAACATTAAATACAATGAATATAAATTTATTATGATATTGAATATCAAATGGGAGGTATGTACATTGCATAGAAGATACAACTGGTGAATATGTAATGTGGTTAATGGAAAAAATGTGAGGCCTGAAACCTTTCCCTAAAGTCTCATCATGCCTTGTGCACTTTCCAAACTCCTATATAAAAAATATTGATTTAGTATAAATACATTATAGAACTATAACACCCCTAGATTTTAAAAATATATTTATTATTGAATGAATGAAACACTCGGTCTATAGAAAACATCACATTTTTATAACCTAGTTAGTGATCATAATTTTATAACCTCTATTATTTGAATTTTGAAAAACTGACACACATGGTTTCGTTCTGTATGATATTTAGAGTCTGACAAAATCAACATACATTTTTTGTAAATAGTTAATTGACCCTTATGAATAGAAATTTACCCTTCTGAATAGTAATATGACCTTGATGAATAGAAACCACACCCTTGAAAGAATAAATAAAATTTAGACACTTAATAAATGAAATATAGAATTTTAGAAATTAATAATTATTTTTCAGTATTTTGGTGATTAGTAATTATTTAATTATCATTAAAAGTTATTAAATTAAATTAGAAGAAATTTTTTTTTTCAAAAATGTATTCCTATTTTAATATTTTGTTGTCATATTATTTTAGGATTATTCAATAAGACCATAGTTAATTTTTTAATGTATTGTAAAATATGATATAAATTAAAATATGCATTTTTTTGAGTAAATAATGATTTTATTTAAAAATTAAATTTATCTTATTTTGATAATTAATTTGATAAAATTCAGTCCGTATTTTAATTCAAAGTGTTAATAAAGGGTTTGGGTTATTTTTTGTGACTTTTTGGTAATACTAATATTTTATGTGAATAGTGAAATTAGAAAATTTAGGAAATTGCTAATTAAATGATTTGAAGCATCTTGATTATGTCATGGATGGTATAAATGAATTTTTTTTTAACTCATCTGAATATTGTACTATTAATTCCATAATAATCAATATTTTTTCTTGTCTTCAAAAAATAATAAAATAATGAGTATAATTATCAAAAATCACTCCTCTCCTCCACTATATACTCCCTGACTCTCAATTCACATCACTCCTCTCAAGCCAAGTTGTTTTCTTATATTATTTTTAAAACTCCTCCCAAGACTCTCCACCTCGTCCAAAATCCCTTGGTATCAAAAAAAGTCCAAAACCACTCCCATAAAGTGGCCCTCATGGAAGATAACTCCAAGAGGTAAATTCCCCTTTTCATTTCTTTTACTTCAAATTCAATTATATTCTTTTTATTTCCTCACCATCATTCATCAATGTGCTGTTATGAATCACCTAACTTACATGTACTAAATTTTTTTAATGATAAAGTAAAATTTCATCATCATCACTCCTTTCGACTTCTTGTATACTAGAAGTGAAAACATCTTCTAAGATGTATTAATATACATATTCAAGGATGATGGGTTTTCAATATCAATTACCATCTTAAATTCATGTCATGAAACCATTTTGATGGTTGAAACAAGCTATAATATATTTATTTTATCTTATTTAATGTTCTGTAATCCTTTTTTAAATGATATTAATTTATATATCAAAATGATTTTGTTGTCTGAAAAAACCGCTAGTTATCCAAAACAATTGTCATTAAAGGAATATATAATGAGTATTATTCACTCCAAATAACCTATGTAATTTTATAACCATTTAACCATTTTATTTTTCACTGGCATACAACTTCCATTCTGGATAATAATTCTCATTCTACATTTTTATCCATACATGAATATAGTTAAACTGGTTATGAAAACAGAGGAAGAAAATTCTCCAAAATAAATAAATTGTATCATTTAACCCAGCAAAAGGCCATGGATAAACCAAATAGGGTCATAATAAATTAATTACCTGAATATTATGTTTGGAAATCGTTGAGTTATTAACCTAAATTTGATTATTCAGTTTATTAATATCATGTAATGAACCCCTCCAAACATAAGGTAAGGGTTTCCTACCCAAAACTAAATTTTCTTTCTGGTTACCCTATGTATCTCTTTATCCCAATTAATTTCACAACTATTCTTATGTACTACTCATAAATTCTATGTTAATTTTATATATATCTTTACAAACCAAAATCATTCATCCATTCATGGGATTTACAGGTTTTAAAAGGATATTTCCAAATTCATTCCGATAAACAAGCCGGATTTAAGGGAATATATCAAAATATCACTTATTTTCATGGGCACACTATAATATATTTTTAGAAACCATTATCTTCATAAAACCAATAATTTTATTATGATAAAACTTACTTAATTCCATTCTTTTTTTAAAAATTAATTTTACAAAACAACTCTTCTTTCTAAAGAAAAAAGTATTTACCAAAAAAAATTACTCAATGATTTTATAAGCGTATGTGAACATATTTCAACAAACATATTGATAATTTTGTTTAAATGGGGTTAATGTTTATGATATAATATTCCATATTATATTTGGTAGATTATTATCAAATTGACTGTGGATGTTCTATTTTGATACCATTCAACTTACTACTTATAATGGTTAGTGATTTTGTTAACGATTGGGGAATGTTATTTACATATCATGTGTATATGTTGATTATGTTGATCTACATTCATATATGGAATGCACTGGACTGAGTATTTGATCAGTTGGGCCTGCTATAACCACTTGATGCATCAGCAGGTCTCGTGAGAGATAATGACTTTTTCAATTCGTTTTCCATTTATAGATATGGTTTTGGCAAAGGACATAATCCTTTTTAGATGTATTGGATGAGACCTTGACAGTATGTTCTAGAATGTCTGTCCTATGAATTTACCTCATTTTGAAGACATAATTCCATAGTCTTTGAGGTTATTGGACTACTAAATTACCCATGGTTATATTTTATTCTGGAAATATTTACTTAGCCCATATTCCATCCATATTAAGTTCATGTTAATTTGTGATTGGATGTGTTTTCAATAATTCAACATGCCTAATGATTATGTTAATTTACACTATAATGTTTACCCTTACTATGCATCTGAGATCACCCATTCATATGTTTTATTATTCCCAGGACATGAAGAGGTATATTATGTTTAACATTCATGGGTAATCATAGATTTATCTATCTTCCCATCAGAACATATATGTTGTTTTTCATTTCTTATTGTAATGATGAAGTAATATATGTATCCTGTTTACAAATCTACTAAACTACTCAGACCTTGAATAATCATATTCTTTTTTTTATATGGAAATGTAATAAAACAAGGCTCTGAATCTATGAAATTAGACTTTGGTCATTAAAATTGGAATCAAATGATATTTAATACAACACATAGAAACTAGATTTTGAAAACCTAGATTGGGGGAAAACCCCCCTAAGACAGTCTTTGAGTATAAACATAATATAACTTCCTATAATTTTGTTAAAGAATAAATTATGTGGTTTTTCCTATATAATACATGTCTATCATGATACTATATGTAAAAATATTTCGGTTGTAGATGTAACTAGGAGTGAAAACCCCAACATGGAGTTTCAGGATTTACCTTGGCTATCCAAGTACCTGCAAAAGAGCCTTACAGTGCTATATATTTGACAATCATGGGGGATATTCTTAAGATAATTCACATTTTATTTACATGACACTATAATGGATTTAAATTTAAATTTTACATCAATGAAACCATGTTTATAATTATGAGATTATCCATGAATAAGATTTCAATTTATGCTAATTATTTTGAAAATTTTATATTATGCATAATGATTCATAACCTAATCTAATGTATGCCAGTATTTAGAAATGGCGCATACTTGAAGGAATGAAAACTGCATGAACACGCATATCCCATGTAGAGATTTCCCTGCAATGCAAGATAATGATGTTGGATCTGTTGTTGTGACTTGTACAGAGTAACTTATAACATTACTAGGAATTCTAACAATGGTTGTGAACAATAACCATACCAAAATGAAGCATCTGGATCCACAATATAGAGGAGCTGTATTAGATCTCTTTATGAAACAACAACCTCTATCATTTCATGTGATTAAAAAACCATTCATAGTAGAGTAGTGGATAAGTACTTTAGAGAAAATGGTTCCTACTTTGGGATGTAACAAAAGAGAAAAGGTTTTCATGGAAGTTTATCATCTATCGGCATATACTGATCAATAGTGGTAACTAATTCAAAACAAAAAGGATGAGGAAGAAGTTGAAAACATATAATAGAGTGAATTTAAATATATTTTCATAGATATATACATTCAATGTTAATATTGAATGGATATGGAAGGGATGTAACTAAAATTGAGGAAAATAGAAGATGAGAATGTTGAAAAGTATGAATACATCTTGACTATGTTATCAAGGCATGAAGTAGACTATATACAAAATCTAAGGAGAATTATTGATTGATTCTTTGACTGACTAAATACATTCCTCTGATAAGAATTGGTATATCAAACATTCTCGTCATATGAATACATAGTCTCATGTGCTATCATGATAGAAAAGGAGTTCTCTATGAATTTTGACTATAAAGGAAAGTAAGGGAAGAAGTGGGCTGCTGAAAACTCTAGAAACATAAATTAGAAAATGAGGAAGAAGTGAAGAGTTGTTTTTCCACCCTCTGATAAATGTGGAAGGAAACACCATGGTGTATTCTTAAAAGTAAAAGTTATATTCTAAAAGTGTATAATGAGTGCCCATAATGATGGTTATTAAAAGGGAAACAATGAAGATATTAATTTTCAATTCGATAATTTTAGGGAAATGGGAAACTATGTCAATGATTGTCTAAAGTATTAGGGAAATGTGCCTTAAAAAGACCATGGGATAAGGGATAATATTATCTAATCACAACTACTGATATTTATGTTCATAATGATGTGGTGGAAAGTACTTAATCATTTCCAAAAAATAATCCAATGCTTTATTTTATTTTGGACCATCACATTATTTTATATCATCCCAGTTTTCCATTAAAATTTTAAACATCCAATTTTATTTAATAATGGATTTGTTTGTAAAAACTCCTTGGGGATGCATCATTGAAACACAGATGTATTGATAAGACCCCCTTATGACACAAAAATATTATTTAGTTTATAATCTTATCATCAAACACATTATTGACCGAGATATGATCCTTGTTCTGAGGTCGATTTCCCATTATGATGTGAATATATATTTGCAACAAGAGGAATGATACGATTTATAAGAAAATTGTTGAATAGTTTATCTTTAAAGAAAAAATCATTCTAGCCAATTCATATCTAGATTCACACATAGTATCTATAATGAATTCAATTTTTAGGAGTAGGGGATTGAAATAACAATGGGTGATGGATGGATTGTTCAAATAGAGGACATACCAATTGGGAAATAATATCATGATGTGTTTCATAAGAATTTATCTAGAAAACCTCCATAGTGGGAAATTGAGTTCTCCATTGAATTAATTTCTAGTTCACGACCCATATCAAAGACCCCATATTGAATTGAAACTGTGGAATTATTAAAACTGAAGAAACAACTACAGGAATAGAGTGATATGTGGTTTATTCTCCATAGTGTTTCTCCATGGGGATCCCCTATTATTTTTTATACGTATAAATAATGATCTATGAGGTTGTGCATTGACTATATGAAGATAAATGCTATAATAATAAATAAAAAGTATCCACTACCTCACATTGATAATTATTTGATCAACTTAATGGAGTCTAATATTTTTCGAAGAGTGACCTTTGACATGGATGTCATTAGTTGCAAGTGAGGAAATATGATATTTTAAATATATCATTTGGAACAAGGTATATGCATTATGAGATTACTGTAATGCATTTTGTACTGAATAATTCACCCTTTATTTTAATGGATCTAATGAAAAGCATTTTCATAAAATTTCTTGATGAGTTTGTGGGGGTAATTATTAATGATATATTTGTATACTCTAAAACCTATAAATATCATGAAAATCACATGAACGCTATTTTAAAGACTCCTAACAGAAATGAATTATATTGGATTTTTAGGATGTGTGAATTTTTGCATCAGTCAGTTTCCATTATTTTCCACATGGTCTCTAAGGATGGAAAATATTTTGATCATATGATGGAACAGTTTGTTCATGAATGGTCAAATCAAATGAACATAATAAAGGTAGACTATTTTATTGGTTTCTTAGGTTATTATTGGTGTTCCATTCAGAACATCACCCGCATAGCCAACCCAATGACCAAGCATACACGTAAATGGTTTAAGTTCTTCTCGAAAAAAGATTGAGGGGAATGTTTTGCGTAATTGAAAAATAGAACAGTTAAATCTATGATCACGACTCGATAATAGGTTAATGATGGATTTGTGATATATAGTTATGCATCAATGAAAATACATGGTTTTTTCATTATGAAGAATGATTGAGTTATTTCCTATGCATTTAGGAAGTCAAAAATTCATGAACAAAACAATGTACTCCTGATATGGAGTAAGAACCTATAATATTTTATCCGATGATATGGATACATTATCCCTATGATTAAATATGTGTGATATATAAAGATCATATAAGCTTGAAATATATCTTCTTATACAAAAAACTCAACCTGAGGCAAAGGAGATAGCTTGAACTACTCATGAAATTTGATTGTTTCATACACTACCACATAGGAAATTAAAATAAGGTACCTGATGTATTGAGTAGGAAGGATCATAGAGTCCAAAAAATGTGTATTATAAGGTATCTTCTGTCTTTGTATCTAGTAAATATCGATATGATAATTAAAGAAGAATGTGAAACATCACTACTTTTTCATTTATTTTCCCAACCATCATTTCATGAAAGGATTAAAACATCTCAGTCTAATGATAGTAATCGTCAAAATTAAAAGAAAGGATTGAATGATGTGATGTTTGTATACATAGGGTGTTAATATGGAATTATAAAATTTGGGATGATGATATGTGTTCCCTCTATAAATAATTTTAAAAGGTTGTTATTGGATGATGCCCATACCTCAAATTCCTCTAAACACCCTATTAGAACTAAATGTATAGAGTTTTTAATGAACTATTTTGGTTGGACAACATGAAGCTAGAAAATGGTGATAATAATTCAATATATCTAGTATATAAGAATGAAAAGGCAAAAATACAACAACCAATAGGAATTATACACCCTTTACCTATTCACAAATAGAAATGGGTTGACATCACAATTGATTTTTCTCACTAGATTACCCAAAACGACAATGATGAATGATGAGATATGGGTAACTGTTGATCGAATTATGAAATCTTCACATTACCTTATATTATGGGAGGAATTTTCACTAGAGAACCTAACACAACTCTATATCAATGATTTTGTGAGACTTCATCGATTAATTATCTTTATTTTTTTATCGTCATATATGATTTACATTGAAATTATTGAAAATTATTCAGAAATATTTGGATACTGATCAATTTTTCATTACTGCATACAACCCAAAAACTGATGGGAAGTCAGAAAGGATGATCCAAACCATAAAGGAAACTTTGAGATCACGTTCACATGACTTTCAATGTATGTGGGTAAAATATTTACCTTTAGTTGAGTTTTTCCATAATAATAGTTTACATTAAAATATTCAAATTTCATTATATGAAGAAATATACAGAAAGATATGTCATACACCAAATTATTCGTATAAATTCATAGAAATGATGTTTCTTGACCTAGATCATTAGGAGGAAGCAACATAAAAGTTAAAAACTATTCAAATCCATATCAAAGCAGCTCCTTGCAGGGAGAAGTTATATGCTGAAATTTTAAAGAATGATTTGTAATTTTATTTGTGATATCACATTTTCTAGAATGTATCACTAAGGAAGGGAGTTGTAAGATTTGTAGAGAAAGGGAAACAAATCCCTAGGGACATTGGACCTTTTGAAATCATAGAGGTAATTAGAGCTGTTTCATATTGATTGGTTATGCCGCCTATCGTATCTAATGTACACAATGTGTTTCATGTCTCATTGTTGAGGATGTACATGCCATAACCAATTAATTTCCTCACATCTGGGGAATAGAATTGGAACCTGAACTATCTTATTATGAAGATCATATCAAGATTCTAGACACTATAGAACTTGTTTTGGGGAATCGATCAACTGAACTGGTAAAGATGCATTGCAAAAATCATAAAATTGAAGTGGAAACATAGGAGCAAGAAGAGTTTATGATGAAGAACAATCCAAGTCTTTTTTAAGGTAATTGTTTTTATTTTTGAGGATTACAATTTATTTAGGATGAGATAATGTAACACCTTAATATTTTGAAAATAAATATAATATTGAATGAATGAAATAATGAGTCTCTACAAAACACTATTTTTTTATAATCTATACATTAAACATAATTTTACAAACTCTGTGATTTGAATTTTGAAAAACATACAAACACGGTTGTGTTCATTAAGATATTTTGAGTCTAATAAGATAAAAATACATTTTTTGTTAATTCTAACTTGACCCTTATGTATATAAACCAATAATTATTTATATTAATATAACCCTTAAGAATATTAATCAAACCTGAGAATGTATAAATAAAATTGAGACACCATATAAATAAAATAGTGTATTTTAGAAATTAATAATTAAGTGATGCTATTTTTTGTAGTCATAAATAGATAATTAAAATTATAAGTTAATAAAATTATTTATTAAAAAAATAATTTTCATTAAATTTATTCTTAAATAAAGATATTTTTTCCTATAATTTTCGAGTAATTTAATAATACCTTTGTTATTTTTTTATATTATTTTAAAATCAGTTTGAAATATAAATTTTTATTTTTCAAGTAAATGGATTCCATTTTTTAATTATACATGTCATAAAATTGTTGGGGTAAATTATTTGGATTTTTCTGAAATACTCTATTTTTGTTAAGGGTTGAAATATGACAATTATCAAAAAAATGCTAATTAAGTGAATTTACACATCATGATTTAATCATGGATGAAGTAATGGAGATTTATAGATATCGAATTAAAATAATAATATTATTGGTCACTAGAATCAATACTATTTCTTTTGATGGGAAAAATAATAAAATAAAGATTAATATAATCCAAAATAACTCTTCTCATCCACTATAAACCACCCCTCACTCCCTCTTTTGTTCACTCGTGTTAAGAGTTTTTTCATGTCTAAATCCTACTAAAATATCCTCCCAAGATCATCCCCCATGTCCAAAAGTGATTTTTTATCATAAAAAGACCAAAATCATCCCCCTAAAGAGGCCCTCATAGAAGTTTACTTCAAGAAGAAAATTCCACTTTCTATTTATTTTATTTCAAGTTCCTTTTTGTTCTTTTTCTTTACTCAACTCCTATCATCAAAATTATTTCATGTCTAAAATACCCTAGATTTACTATAATGGTGTTATGTTAAATGAATAATTATTCAACATATCTTCTTTACCCTTCTTTTATAGTAAAAATGAATACATCATCAGACATGTGTTAGTTTATCACATTCAAGGATGACATGTTTTCAATTTCTATTACCATATTCAATTATTTTCATTAAACCATTTTAATGGTTCATGAAGACTATAATATAAGTTTTATAACTTATTTAAGGTTCTTTAATACTTTTTTACACGTGATATAAATTTATAAATCAAAATGGGTTTGTTGTGAACAATAACCGCCAATTAACCAAAACAATTTTCATTAATGTTTAATATAATGATTCATCTTCATTAATAATAACCAAAATAATTTTATAACCATTTAATATTATGGTTTTTCACTATCATAAATCTTATATTCTCGAAAACAATTATCATTATAAATGTTTATCCTTACATGAATATAAGTAAACCAATCGTGACGACCATGGAAGAAAATGCTTCCAAAAAATGACATTGAATCTCTTAAATCATAAAAAGACCACGAATGAACCTAATAAGGATATAATAAACCAATAAAATTTATATTAGTTTATTTAATAATTAATTTTTGATCCAAAATTTGATTATTTTGGTCATTTAGATCATGTGAGGAACACTTTCAGACTAAAGATAAAGGTTTCCTACCTGAACATCAATATTCATTGGGGTTACTCTTTATATATCTTAGTCACATTTAATTTCATAACAATAATTATTTACTAATCATTAAAAAGTTACAATTGTTATATGTGTTTTTAAAAACTACAATCTTTATTTTATTCATGGTAGTTTCTTGTTTTAAATTGAACTTTCAAAATGATTTCCGAAATATGTCCCTTATTCAAGTTAATTTTTCCAATTTTCACCTATTATCACTTTCAGTCTAAAATATATTTTTAGAAACCATAATTTTTCATAAAACCACAAATTTTAATAATATAATATTACCTCAATTCACTTATGGTTTCATGTAAATATTTTTTCAAAAAAACTATTATTTTTAAAGTAATGGGTACTTATCTCAAAAATTATTCAATGATTTTATAACAGTATTCTCACCTATTTCAAAACTCTTAGGGATTATTATTTTTAAATGATTTAAGATATCATATTGAATTTATTATTGAGTGGTTTATGTTCAATTTTATTATGGATGTGTGATTTTTATACCACTCATCTTACTAAATAGAATGGTTGGTGATTGTGTTACAGATTGGGGAATGCTATTTACATCTCATGTGTATATGTTGTTTGTGTTTATCCCTATTCATAAGTGGAATGAATTAGTCTTATTAAGTGATATTTTTGGCTTTATATATCCCAGATATTCATCAATAGGTCTAATAAGACAATTATATATTGACTTGTTTGAGGCCTTTCCCAATAGTTTTTTTGTTGAGGCCTTAATCATTTTTAGATGTCTTGGATAAGGACTTGAAGCGATGTTTAAGAATGTATGACATATTAATTTCCCTCAGTAAGAAGCTTTAAATTCATTGTTCAATAGGTTATTCAAATAGTAGAATTCTCATTATTGTATTTTTTATGAAAATATTTACTCCACTCATATTCTTTCCATATTATGTTCAATATTATTTTTAATGGATTTTTATTTCAATTATTAAAAATTACTAATGGTTATGTTATCTACCACTGTAATTTTTACCCTTAATAAACATACAACATCACCCATTATTATGATTTATTTTGTCCCAGACATGAAGAGGTATATTGTGTTTGAATTTTAGGTATAATCAGAGTGGTGGATGTTCCCAACGAAACTTAAATGTTTTCTTCATTTCATGTTGTAATATTGAAATTAATTGTGTATCTTGTTTACAATGCTACTAAACATCTTGTTAAATCAATGTTCATATTAATTTTTTTGTATGCCAATGTAATAAAATAATCCACTGCCTCCGGGAAACTGGGGTTGGGTCCTTACAAGAACCATAAATATACATAAAATAACAATATGAATTAATTATAACATCTAATTACACATTCATTATTATTTTCAAACAACTAATATATGTGATAACTATTTTGTTCATGAATGTTTCAATTCAATAGATCCATTCCATGCACGTTGATAATGGATCCATCATATCCAAAATTTTAATAATTATATATATATATTATGGAATCATTATATTTAAATTATAACTATTAATATAAATAGGTGATCTTAGTTTATTTATATCACTTCTTGGAGATTGTAATTCATGCATACACATGACTGAGGTTTCCAATTTTTGATAGATAAAAAATAAGATTGGAAAATAATAATTCACCTTTATAAAATCATTATTATATAACAAATAAAATACATGTTCATTAAATCAATCATTACTATGATCTATGTAATGTTAATGTGGAAAATGAATCACACCACTTCAAGGAGGTCGTAGTCCACACTTACCAACAATCATCATTATCATTTTGAAATAGATTGAAATATAATAAGTTTGACAATATATTATCACTATGGATGAATAAATATATACCAACTATAAAATAGAAACATTAAATACATAATAATAACCCACCATGGTCAGTGGTGTTGGAAAACGAATTCTATCACTATTCGGAGGCTATAGTCCTCACATTTGTGGGATCGATACTTTCATTTCACACATGATAGATAGGAGATGGATAAAGTTTATTCCATAAACATAATAAATTTAAAATATATGGGAGATATTGGTGTTTTTATATTTGATAGTGTAGGATATAATATAATGAGGTAGAAGAGAAAGTAAAATCAAAACTGTTGGTTAATATTATAATATCCTCTTTGAATAAAAACATTTCGATCACTCCTAAATAAACCAGTAGATAATATTTTTAAAAGAAAAAAACCAATTAAAATTTTCATTGAAATTAATATGTGATTTGTTCCAGGAATGGAAAATTGAAGTGCCTTATGATTTTTAAGGAAGATAAAACATTTGGTATGTTTAGATAAGGGAGGAGTAGAAAACCCATATAATTATATAATGTATTAAATTAATATAAATAAATTTTCAAATTAATTTGTCTCCTTATTGATATAATTACAAACTAGGATGGGTATATTTCTAAAAAATCACATAAGATAAAATATAAACAAATTTAATAATTTTTTATTATCTTCAATATCATAATTTTTACTCAACATTAACACATCTAAAAAATTTAGTGATTTTATTATCTTTTAAACTTTAGGGAAAATGGGAATGTAAAACAAAAAATTAACTATAAGTGTATAATGATTGAAATGATAAAAATATCCCATTATATTTTTTATTTTTTTTATAAATTATAAATATATTTATAAACTATTATTTTAAATAATAAATCATTAGTGTCTTTTTTAGGTATAATCAAATAATTTACATAAAAAACATTTAGGATTGAATTTATTTTGAAAAAAAGTTAATACATCAGTAATAAAAATGTTATCAAAATATTTTTTGGAAAACTATAAAAAATGGGACTTTTATCACAAATTGTTATTGATATTTCATATCAATTACAACTATCCACTTTGATTCACAAATGAAATAATTGAAAAATATAATTTTCAATCCTTTGTTGATTTTAATCATGAAGTATTTCCATAATATTTCCCTTGTTTTCCACCTAAAATGAATTTGGAATTTCCACTGTTCTCTTTATATGTAAATATAAAATTTCACATCAATTATATATAATGGATTTAATTGTGTTAAAGGAGATTAAGATATAATTATTAGATTTAGAATATAAAGAGTCTATAATGCCAAGTATGTCATCATAGAATGATCTGGTTCCCTTTGATGAGAATCCAGAAGGTCTAATTAGTAGACTTCGAATGTAATTTTTCCATAAGACTGAGTATGTCATCATAGGCTAATCCATTTATCTTTTTATGATAATACAAATGGTTAATTATGTATATATGTTGATTATTATAAGTTCATTTGAGATATGATAATGTATATTTTTTCACTACCTCAAATTGATGATCTTGTGTGTCATTTGATGGGTGCCCAATGGTTCACTCAAAATTTTATAAACTCTTGGTATTTAAATATAATGGTTTCGAATGAAGATGTCATTAAAAAAAATATTAGGATATATTATGGTCATAATGTGTATTTTTTCATCCCCATCACATTAGAAAATCGACTTACAGTATTCCGGTAATTTATTAATTGTGTCTTTTTGCATGACCTAGACTATTTAATTCTGGTATTTTAGATTTTTTTTTGATAATCATTGATCTTAGAAATGTTATTCTGAATATTTAGATATTCTTTTTATAATTTAGTGAGAGAACCAATTATATGAAATTATTTATAGGTGGGATTTCCTGATAAAGGATGTTCAATATTTGGAAATCTCATATGGGAAAAATCTTTATTATTAGACCATTAAAAGATAAAATTCATTTTCTATAAGAAATTACCAAATATATTGATTAATATAGAAATATATTCATAATAGTTTATTGTCATCAGATAGTTTGAGACTTATCATGACATGCATATCTAGTGAATAAACTCATGACAAAGGAAAATCAATTTTATTTTAGTGAGAATCCAGAATTATAATTTTTGGATATTAAATGAAGGATTTACATTGCACCCATAATTATCATTATGAATCCTCATATGGGTTTGGTGGACTTTTGTGATGAATCTAGATATAGAATTTGTTGAGTTATCCGTTATTATGATCTTGTGGTGGATTATAAATTAACACATTTTAACATTCATTAAAATAATTATATAAACCATGATTTGTGATTGTATATGGTTGGAAATGAACAGTAAATATGTTTTCATTATCTATTTGGTGAGAAATTGAAATTTTTCATAGACCATAAAATCTAGGAATACATTTTTTTAATAGAGAATTGATCTTGATGAAATGTTGATTGATAAAATATCTATAGATATTGAAATTTGACATGGCTTATATGAAAAAAAATGAATTCAACAGAAAATGGTCTAATAATATATTCATAAAATAAACTATCCATAAAATTTTGGAATCAATGGATTTTGATGAGGATGATACAATATTAGAACATGGATTGGACTGAAGACTAGAAAGGTAAAAATTTACATAAAAAACTCATATTCTAAGCATGATTGATGATTTAAAAGATTATCAATGATTGGTTCTTGGTTTACATTTAATATACTAAAATATAAATTTTGGGGATACCATTGATGTATATAAATAAGATAGGAAGGCATAATTTTCTTTCGAAATCATATTTTCAACCCGTAGTGTTTTGAGGATAAACATCAGCTTTTTTATGGCCATATAAAATAAATTCTTCTATATATAATTCATAATATGTATATATAATTGTGACATTATTTCTGATGGTTTATTATATCTTGAGATTCCTCACTTATCAGAAAGTCATAGAAGAAAACGAATGACTAGTTGATATATTTCAATTATTACCTATCATTATATAGAAATAGGAGAACATGGAAACATATTTTGTTACATGTATACTAGGAATGGTTCATAAATGAGATGTTATGTGGGTGATTATGGATGATACCACAATTAAATCTAACTTTATCCCAATTTTTAATCCAATATGGTGGATGAGTTGGAGAAACAGTATATCTATGGCATTAAGAAGTTGTATGGAATTCCATATTTCATCATCTCTAAAAAGGATTATCAATTCTGGTCTGGTATTTTTAAATCATTACAATTAGTTTTCAATACCCATTTTACCATAATGATGACCTATCATCCATAAATGGTTAGAAAATCAAAATGGATGATCCAAACAATTGATGATTTATTTGATTATGTGTTATAGATTTTAGTGGATCCTGGAAGTGTAATATTTCATTAGTAGAGTTATTATAAAACAACCATTATCAATCCTTAATATATATGGCTCATTTTGAGAAACCGTATTATCAAAATTTTATTCTCCACTTTGTTAGGAATAGGATGGAGAGGCATTCTTAATAAGACCAAGAACTATTACTGAAAATACTATGAAAAATTGGATGGTCATAAAAATGATCGGGACAAAAAATAGGCAGCCAAATTATTATGGGATTTTTTGTTATAAAAAACTATTTTTGATTATGGATATCATGTGTTTTGATAGACTCTATAATTATAGGACATCGATACTTGGGTATAAAAGGTTAAATTACACACTGGTAGATCGACCCTTACTAGATAATGGAACTAATTGGTGATATGGATTATCAGATGAATTAAATTCTATGACTCGGCTCCCATATCAATTTATTTCATGTATCAAAATTGAAGACGTACTAGCCTAATATTGACCTCGTTATTTTATGAGACCACACCGGTCTTCTAGTAATTTTTTTTTCAACATGTGATGACATAGATTATACATCATGGAATCATATTTTTATGTGGATAGAGTATCAAGTTCATGTGCCTTTTATTGAATAATGGTAACATTTTGGAAGAAATATGAAAATTAGATGACTTTATAGTGGGGAAATGGCCCAATCATTTCAACTGACCAATAAATATCTAGATTTATAGAGATGGAAATATGAATGGTATGGATAATGTAAAACATTGAGTTCAGGAACTTTAATCTTTTATTAGTTATGTTGGTGTTATATAATACATTGGGTGACTTTTTAGAGTTTATTGAATAATTTGATCTATATTGGAATTGTTTATAATGGTGCACTATATAAGATATCATGAACCTCTTATACGAATCAATGAAAATGATTCTAGGAGTCACTCAAAAGGATCAAAATTTTTCCAAAATGTGTGGGTGGAAGGTGAAACCATGGGATATTAGATGGATAGAAAAGGCATGGTTGATGTATAAGATTCCATTCAAACTTAGCCAAATGTGGGAGTGGTTGTTTGAAGACAAAATAATGTGAATTATTACTGTACAGTTTGCGAAAAAATAGAATATAACTGGGATATGTTTAAATATTATTATGAAAAAATAGTAGAAAATTGTTTTTATCCACAAAACCTCAAACTAATTTTTTCAATTAGTATCTAAAACTCATTCCTCTACTAAATAATTCTTGGTGATTCCATTTTATCAAAAATAATGATTTGATTGATTAATCTGTGTTGGTTCATGTTATTCAATGGAAAGTATCTGGTTGAAATCGATCTATTTATACCTATTAATATAATTTCACATATAATAATTGAAATAATCCATTATACACTATTATACCATTTTTGTTTTTATGTGATACTCATTGGATACTTTTGAGGAAATTCATTTTATGATAGATCTGGTGTTTTCATAGGAATAATCTTCATTTTCCTCTTCTCCTGAATAGCTTCTATCTTATCTTCCACATTGATTTTATATAAATTGAAATTTGTTGTCATATGTGAATGTTATTCCATGGTTTGAAAATAATATTTAGAATTATTTTTAAAATAAACCTTTTTGGTTTGTGATTGAAAAAATGGTAATTTGAATGGATTTTTAAAAAACAAATTTTCTTATAATTTGACATTATGCTATTAATAATATGGTTACTGTTTACTATACTAAAGTTATTAAATGAAATTTTCTTAAGTGGAGATATAGTTTATGGGGATTGTATTGATATGGGAACATGGGAAAATGGTTGGTGTGTGATCATTTGGACTATGAATAATCATGAGTTACCAAAATACTTGTTGGATGGAGATGGGTTATGAAGTACCTCCATCAATGAGGGCCAAAAATTAATAATTTAGTGATAAAATGAATGATAAATCAGAAGTACAAGGAGGACAATGGGTTAAGTTTGTGATTGTGATCCTAAACATGTGATATTTAATAGATATTTTTATGAATGGTATTAAGTGTTGATTTATGTTTTCTTCCAAGGAACCGAATTGTATCAACTTATAAATTTTTTTATCTTCTTCTCACCAACTTATTTAATATTTATAACAAGTTTTTATCCTAATGGAAAATATAGGAAAGCCTTTCGTGATTACATATTGACATTAATAATCCCACCTTATTTGAAAAATAATTCTCATTTGTAGATGTTATTTTACATAAAATATGGATTTCAGTGGTGTCATAATTTGTTAGTGATGCATCTTGATACACTGTGTATGAATGTGGAGTTGAAGTGATTTTTTAAATGATTCTTATTATAATTCAAATTAGGAGGAATAGAGTGATCTGGTCCATTCGTGTTTATTTTTTTATGTATCATGTTAACAATTATTTATTGGTGTCAGACTTATTTCAAGTATAATGATGAAATAGGTTCCCTATCATGGATTCTTTTATTTATATTTATCTTGTTTTTCTACCTATATTTATATTCTAAAAGTGGAAATGGTCCCCTATTGATTAGTTAATCCATTGAAAATAATTTCCATCAATTTTAGTGGGTGGGATTCCACATAATGTTAGTGGAACCACCTACTCGACTAATGATAATGGGTTACATGGGGTTGTAACAGGATCCCCATGGAACTATTCCTTAAAAAGATTAATTCAATTTATATTATTATAAACCAAATAATCTTATATGATATACATTATTATGTATCCAATAAAACACATTTATTTTTTTCAATTACCAAATAAAAAAATGTATTCCTCATTATTATATATTTTAATTTTTTTAAATAGAACTCTAAAACATTTAAAATTATATATACCATCATTATTGTCTAAAATTAATTCATTGATTTTGATGGATTCAAACATGTAATATAAAATCAAAACTTTCTAATTGTTCCTTTTTAATAAATATTTCATACTGTTGTATGGATTTAATAGTATTTGAAAATAATTCACATATTTATATATCTATTATCATCATCTGTAATAACTCTTAGCCTATATAATATCACATGGTCAGAAAATATACACTTAAATTGAGAAAAAATATATACTATTCTCTATCATTGATAAATTATCTTATAATTTCATTTCATTCCAAAAACACCAAACTCATCCTAACAACATATAGGAATATCATACGTAATACCTCATGGGTATTCAATAATATAATCACAGAAATTTTCAAAATCACACAAAAATAATAACTCCCTATAAAATAACACCAACATTATGGGAGTATGAAATTATCCCAAAAATGAATTTTTTTCTAAATTAGTATATAATTAAACACATCCTTCAATCCATATAAAAAATCAAATATCAAAAAATTAAATAAAATTCAATTGTTAAAAAATTACTTTCCCCTTTCAAAATTAATGAAAAGATCATATTAATAATAGAATAAACATATCTAATAAATGGTATTTTTATATTGGAAACACCCATTGTATGGAGTAATATTGGAAAAGTATGTTTTTTATGTTTTTTATCATATAAATGGTAAACTATTGTAAGATCCCAGTTTTTCTATCTTGTATGGATCCTTTAATTTTCAGTCTAAATATTTACATTGGACATAATTTGAGTGCCTAATGAGTTAGTAATGGTTATATATGTTTTGTGGATTTTTTGGAGCCCAAAACAATTCCTTTTGGAGAAAACAAAGTTTGTGCGTAGTTTACTGTATACCATGCAGATGTTGATTTTTCAGACAGAGCCTCCTCGCACGGTTGGCACACATCCATGTGGCTAAACTGTGAAAACGTCCCTTTATCCCAAGTAATCATGCATGTAATACACATAGTTTTATCAAAGTGTGTTACCAAACCATTTGGGAAGAACCCTCCCATATGATTTGAATATGATTTAACAAACTATGTGGAAACTGTGAATTGGCTAATTTTATTGGTAAATTTTTAGTTTTACATTTAATGGTCTATGAATACTCTTTATTCCTATTAATCCATGAACCAGTGGGATTAACCCATTTTCCTTTAAATTTGGCGTTATTTGAAGGCCATAGAATGGGATTATGATATATTCTTCATCTGACTTCTGATCGATCTTTCGTTCGACACGTTTGATGATCAATGGTATGTTCTCGAGTCCTATTTAGCTGTTATGCTTCTCAATTTCTCTCGACCTGGATATCATTATGTGAGAATTTTTCACATTTTCATAGATCTAATCCAATCATAAAAAAAATAAAGGGCTAATACTGGAGGATAAGGATCATAAAACCCTAAGGGGGTGGCCTATAACTTATCCCAAAAGTATTTTAGTTTTGGAATATCGATGTGGGGCCCACCAGTTTTTTTGGAAGCCTTTTCATAAATATACATTGCATGCTTATACTGGATTTAATTTTATGGTTATGATAATTCTAAATATGTGATTAGTTGTTAGGAGTTACACCTTTAAATCAGCTCTCCTCTTGTAGAAGGTTACACCATAATTGGGTTTTAGTGTTTCGGCACATTTCAGCCATCGTTCGGGTGTGCCCTTTCTTGAACACATTAATTGTTGTTCTTATTATAGTAAATGGATTTCTAAAAATCAGAATTGGATAATGTAATGTACCATGTATTCTCACCTATTTACCTGCTTAAGGTAAGTGTTTCAAATTTATTATGAAATGTGATATGTGAAATAAAATGTATACAAAGAATATAACATTCCATTCTGAAATGAGATTAAATAATGTTTACATTCCCATAGCAATCCTTTCCAAATAATTGAAGGTTACAGGGTGAACCCCAATAATTGAATACACCTCAATGGTTAATTAAGACTTGATTAAATGGTCGCAATCCTAGTTGGCCTATCCAAACTATTAGAAGATAAGTCATGGACAAATAAATAAATGGTTTCAACTCTACATGACCAATCCACACTAATGGAAAGCAATACATGATCCTAAGGAATTTCTAAATGATTAAAATATAAAATAAAAATGGATTGACTCATGTTCTCCATGGATTGAGAGTGGATAATACCTTGTGTCTTGGGAACCCCATTCTGATTCAAGGGTGTGGCTTTCTTAGGTTGATACCCACCATGAATCTGGTTCATGTATATTTATCGGTTTACCAGTATGTTAATATTTGGTCCTTTACATTATAACAGGATTTCATTGATACACTCCTTGGATCCATCATTGACTATTAGGTTCCATGGAGAAATTCCATAGGGTCCTATCTTATACAGCATAGTTTTACCTTAGTCAATCACCATAGACTCAGTAGGCAACTTATTATGGAATTCCTCATATTATGCTCCTTGAATTACACTCATAACATTAGGTACACTCTGATACTACTTAGTTGGCATTCTGTGAGATCTATGTTACCTTGGTTATTACCCTAGAACTCCCGCACTACATATCATTTTTAGGCACCCTTCTTTTTTCATGGGAACTTCACTACATTAATTGTTATGAGGTGATGTTAGTGTTCACTATTCCTCACATGACCTTTTAACATTAAATGTAAATTACATAAAAATGAACTAGTAATAGGTTAATACACCCACTGAGGCCTGAATAAGGAACATGTGTATTTAGTCTTATTGTATGGCTTTCATTACATTATATATCATGAATTCACACTACTATATTCCATTACATGGGATAGATGTTATAGACACCATTGGTTGTGGCCTGCTAAGATTTATCAGACACCCTCTCTAGACATTGTGTGGTACCCAATGTAAATTACATGGTTGTAGGTATTGGACAAGGGAAGCATACAACTTCCAACCCTTGATTGTGTGCTGATAGGATGGAGCTTGACAGTAGATGACCAAGTTGGATCTCATTATTTTTGGAGTAGCATTTTTATTAGATTTTGGAACAAGTTATGCATGATGTGTTGTATCCATGTTTTCTAGTTTTCTAGTGACATGACCTTATATCCTTATTAGTCCAGTTGATACAGTTATTATTATTCTCATTTATCTATTGAATTAGTTTGCTTCCCCTATTTATTTGAAATGCTATTGTTGTTTATTGTTCCTTTATATTCCTTCTGATGTGATACACTCTACTAATGGGGGAATAGTCTTCCTAAATACACACGATAGGCCCTCGCTTCCCATTAGAAACCTCAAGAGTTTGGGTAGATGTGCTTGAGGTCATGTGGCCCATTGGATATAGGGAACCCATTAAGTGGAATATGGGTTAGAGTCATCACAAAATTGTATCAAAGGTGGTTACCATTCATGATTTAATATTTAGGGAAAATAAATTGGAGAATATTATTATTTTTTATTTTATCATAAGTTGTTGTTGGACATCACGAACCCATGATCAGGGGAAAAACATGTTGGCTAAATTATAATTGTTCTACTTCCTTTTCATATTACAGCTGATATTATTTCACCATTGGGTGACACAAAAGTTGTGTGGAGTATTTGATTATTACTCTATTTGGAATTTTTTTCATAATTGTTTTGATTATATGAGGGTAAGTACAATTATTACATGAATAATTATGGGCACCTAGAATTCACACGTCATGCATATTACCATGCCACATAGGTTCATTTAACTACTTCTCATTTTTTGATATGCTTGTGATTTTTAGCAATGTTTTTATAGTTTCTTGAACATGTACTACAATTGGTTACCATTGAGTGATTAATTATCTCAATTAATGAGTTGTATGGTCCCTCATGGGTTAGGATTACCAATTTACAGAGTCAAGTCATTATAATTTAATGAAATGAGTGTCGTTTCTGGTGATGATTGTATAGGAGCTGATTCATTAGAAACAAATATCCATTATAAATTGAATACCGAAATCTAATATGAATTCATTTCACATCCATGTTCCTCATTGTAATGTCGATGAATTTTAATGGAGTGAACTGGAATATTAACTGAAATATAACATAAAACCTATACATGAGAACATTCCGATACCTCGTGGTCTAAGAAGGTAGTTTGTCAAGTATTCATTTGGAAGTGAGTTTTCTTGAATTCGGATTCCATTAGTGATGTTTTTCCTTGGTTCGATGCTTTTTTTGAGGCCTATCATAGGAATTTTTTGACTAATTCCTCCACGACACCCTCTTTTCGTTATCCGAGAAGGTGTTGAGGATCATGCTCTAGGCGTGGTGGGACCTGAGCTTTCAGTCTTACCTCCATAAGTGTCTCTTGAGGAACCACCTATTGTACTTGATCAGAGCACTAATGCTCAATTCCATGATATTTTCATATCTATAATGTAGTCTATGTGAGGTTCTCCATGGGTTTCCCTTACGATGGATGATCAGACATATGAGATCTAGTTACATCATCGTCCTACTTTTCTGGGGGGTGGTGGTTCCCAGGCTATTGGTTCTTGGCTAGAATCCATGCTTTCTATCATTGAGCATATGAAAATTCCTCTAGAGTAGATATTCATGCTTGCTACATAAACGCTTCGACATTCAGCCAAGCGTTTGTGAGATGTGTTTACTCAGGCCGATCATCATCAGGGCATGATACGAGTTGATTTCTATAATGACTTCTAAGACCAGTTATTTCCTCATGCACTAAGGGCAGAAAGAGTGATAGATTTCATTCATCTGGATCATGGTTCTAAATCAATTATGAAATATTCAGCATGTTTCATATACGTACATAGCTATTCACCACTTTTATCTTGTGATGAGCAATCGTGTTCTAGAAGTTTTGAATAGGGGATCTGATATGACATCTAAACTAAAAAGAATGTCTTTCTCCTTCATACCATTTCTAAAATAGTTGATTAGTCCCTTAACAAGTTGCATAACATGTGTGATGGAACAAGTACTAGTTTCAAAGGACTAGGGCCCCGTCAGCCTAGTATATTTTCCAGTGGGAAAAAATATTACCTTGAGGTTTTTTGTCAACACAGTGGTAGCGAGAGTATCCAGTTTGATAGCTTTGTGGTGTTTCATTAGTGTGGAAGACATGGGAATAAGGATCACCAATGTGATTGAGGCCCTATGGGGTGCTGATCTTCCATCCATATGGATCATCTTCACTACTTTTTGATAACCTTTCCATCAACTTTGAGTGAAAAAAGAACAACATCCTCTCAACCTATAAGAACCAGTTCCTTTGTGCCACATCATGCAGGAAGTTAGAGTTTCCCTGGTAGGTCTGGACAAAGAGGAGGTTATGGTCGTGGTAGTCAAACCCTTGATCACCAGCTATTCTAGTAGAGCAATCATGATCATGGTAGTCCATTTGTTGCACAAGGTTATGGAACTTTCTAGTTTCATGCCTCATAGACGATACACGAGGATCAGGTTGTAGGACCATCTATAGTATAATGTACCATTATAGTAGCCTCCACAATTATCACCACATTTTTTTATACAGTCTCTTGAAACACTTTTAATTTTTTGTCAATAATGGATTCTCTTAGACTTGTGATACATTATCCCTATTTTTTAATAATGATCGATACACCATAAAGAATATATATGGAAGGCATATGCCAGTGTAGGGAATTTACCCTTGATAATGAACTATAAACTTTCTTGTGGAATCTATTTGTTATTAAGATTATAGGCTTAGATTTCATTCTCTGGATGGACTAGTTGGTCCACTATCACATCCTTGTTTACTAATATACCCACATGGCCTCTTTTACATCAACATAAAGAAAAAATTTTCATTTCATTGGTGAGTTGGATTTCCAAGATAGGAGAGCTAGATCGAAGAATCCGTGGCTAGGTGAAGTGACCACCCTGATTGAAAATCATTTTGTGAAGGATCAGGGATTGATTCAAACTGATTTCCCTATAGTATTTGAGAATTTCAAGTATTTACTGATGCCATTTATGGATTACCTCCTTCGATAAAGGTAGAGTTTATAATAGATAATTTTCTAGGAGAAGCACTATTATCCAATCCTCTATACAGGATGGAAACTACAGTGCTTCATGAGCGTAATTGGTAGATAGATGACCTATATTCCAATGGTTTTATATATCCTAGTACATCCTTATTTGGTTCACCGACGATTATAATTAAGAAGGACTATGGAAATCTTGGAATTTTCCTGGATTAAAGAAGGTTTAACCATCTTACGGTCAAGAACAGATATACACATCCTCAAATAATTGATCTCTTTGACTAGATCTGAGGAGTAATGGTTTTATCTAAGATTGACCTGGGACCAGGTTATCATAAGGTGTCAGTTAGACCATCATACATACCTCGTACAACTATATGTAGCTGGTATGGTCTGTATGAGTATGATGTCATGTTTTTTGGACTTTTAAAGGCTCTTTCTATTTTCATGGCATTGATGAATAGGGTTTTACACCCCTGTTGGGACTCTTTGGTTGTGGTCTTTGATGATGACATCATGGTGTATTATCTTACTGGTAACAACCATCACAAATGTCTTGATATCGTTCTGAGGACACTGAGATACCATCAAATCTATGCCAATCCAGCATAATGTGACATCTAGATTGATAATGTCCACTTCATGGGTCATATTATCTCAGAATCATGAGTATCTATTGACCCTAAAAAGGGTTTTCTTGTAGTTTTTTAGAGCATCTAAATATCATGTGTGACATCAGAAGTTTCTTAGGGATCTCTGGATATTACAGTAATTTCACACTAGATGTATCATATCATTGATAAACTTTTATTGAAATTAAAATGAATGGTGTTATGTCCCTGTGGTTAGAAGCATGCAATAAATCCATTCACTAACTAAAAGGAAGGCTTGTCTCGACACCAATTCTTATTCTTCAAAAACATATAAAAAGTAATATACTCTCCTTTTATGCATCTTGCATTGGCCTAGGATCAGTGTTGATGATGGGAGATAAATTCTTTCCATAGGGATCATGGAATTTGAGACCTCACTGGAGAAATTAACCCACACATGATATTGAGCTAGCAGTAGCTATCCATGCCTTGTGTTGTTGGAGACATTATCTATTGGGTGATAACTTTGTGGTGTATATTGTTCACAAAAGATTCATGTATATCATTTTTCATGGAGAAATTTACCATAGATAATGTTTATGGGTAAAATATATACAATCATTGTATTTTGAGCTTCCCTATATTCATGGAAATTGAAATGTGGTCATTGATGAACTGACTTAGAAAACTACAATATAGATCATACATGATGCTAGTGATGAATAGAAGTTAATGGCCCTCATTTATGAAAATCATCTAATGAATCATGAAATTCATGATCACTTTTACCTCTGAGACATAACATTTACCTGTTCCCTCCATGATAAGGTTATGAGTATTTAGTTTTCAAATCAATATGGTTTCGTTCGCTATGAGAGTATATCAGCAGATAAATAATCTATGGATTGGTTTGTGGGAAGATATGACATCCTGCATCTACATTGATTTATATGGGTTCCCCAAGATCTGATGGTGATGTTTATAAGAGTCATATGCTTCTTAGTAGGCAGTCCATCGAGGAACCTCGAAGATGTATCGAGATATGTGACGCCAGTATTGGTGGCCTAGAATGAATCATTAGAATGAAGTCAGCATCACTCAGTGTTCCACATGTCATAAGGTGAATGTGGAGCACATGAGACCAGTAGGCTTGTTACAACTGCTTTTAGTCCCATAATGGAAATGGGAGGATATTACTATGGATTTCCTAGGAGGATAACCAAGGTCTCAGAGGGTACCGATGCTATCTGTGCAGTCATTGAACGACTAATGAAACCATCCAACTTCATTCCAATATGAGATACTTTCTCAGTTGATGAGTTGGGAAGACAATATATGAGGGAGATCATACAACAACATTGGGTTCCACATACTGTTATTTTAGAGAGCGATGCCCTTTTCAATTCATGGTTATGTCAAGTATTACATAATGATATGGGGACTCAGGTTCTTCAAAGAACATCATTTCACCCTCAGGTCGATGGATAATTTGAACTTGCAATACATGTTCTAAAGGATATGCTCTGAGCTAGTGTGCATGATTTGGGTGGTTCGTGGGAGAAGCATATCTCTTCATTGAGATCGCTAAAAATAATAGTTTTTTGTGATTATTCATATTTCTCCTTTTGAGGATATATATTGAAGGTCATTTTGTTCACCCTTCTACTAGTTATAGGTAGGTGTGGCAACCCTATTAGGTTCTCATCTTATTCATGAGACTTCAGAAATGGTCGAGATTATATAGAAGTGTGTGACTACTACTTAGTCTAGATAGAATACTTATGTTGATCGATATCTATGACCTATTAAGTTTGAGGTTTGAGATCATGTTTTCCTTCGGGTATCACCTATGCTATGGAATAGATGGTTAATTAAATAGGGAAAAATTTATCCTTGTTACGTCGGTCCATTCAAGATTCTAGAGTGAGTTGGGCTAGAATCCTATCGGTTGCCAATACCTCATAGGTATTGTGTCATGAAAGATCTCATTCACGTGTCATTGCTTCGCTAATATCATGTAGACCCCTATCGTACCTCTGATCTTATGGATGTAGAGTTACATTTTGATGCGACTTTTGAGGAATATCCAATATGCATCATTGAATTAAGCTTGAAGGATCTCCAAGGAAAGTATATCCCTCTCATATCGGTGTTATGGAAACTTGGCCGAGTATAGGATATGATTTGGGAGAGGAAGATGATGTACATGCTCAGTAGAAACAATTTTTCTTAGAAAATGTTTCTTCACCATTGGAAGGATAACTTAGGGAGAATTCTTTTACATGGGGAAGACTGTAAGAATTTGGTTTTCACTTAGGTATGGATCCTTTAATATTTGTTCTAAATCATTACACTGGATCTAGTTTGAGTGACTACTGGGTTAGTAAAGGTTCATAGAGTGTTTGGGTATTGTTCAGAGCCATGAACCTATTTTTTTTTATAAATCAGATATTGCACATTGTATAGAGTAAACTGTGTGGAATTACGCATGTTCTTCCATACCGCGTAGATGGTGGTTTTTCCGACAGAGCCACCCAGCATGGTTGTCACAAGGTCATGCGTCTAATCCGTGTGGACATCGCTTTCCTAGGTACACATGCATGGACTGCACATTGTTTGATCAAACTATGTGGCCAAACCATTCAGACAGAGCTGTCCAACACGTTTTGGACACTCTTTGAACAACCGTGCAGACATACCATGTGCAAGCTAATTTTCTAGTTAAATTTCTAGTTCTTCCCTTCATTATATATTAACCATCCTCCTTCCTCCTAATCTGAGAATCAGTGGTATTAACCCCTTTTATTATAAATTTGGATATTTTTGGAGGAAAAGTATAGGGATCAAGAGATCTACTTTGTGAGGAATCTGACCAAGATTTCTTTAGTCACGTTGGATGTGAAACTATAAGTACTCCAGTCAAATTTATCCATTTTTATTCTCTTTATCTCAACCAACATAATTTCATGTGAGAATTTTTTTTCTTTTCTTATATCTACTCTAATCTGAGGAAAATCATAGGCTGATAAAAGATGATAAGCATCATACAAACCAATGGTTGGTGGTCTATAAATTAACACTAAAGTTCGTTGTTTTTATAATATTCATGTGGGGCCCACCAGATTTGTTGGAAGCCATTTCATAAATTTAGAATCCATGATTATACCTGATAGAATAGTATTTTTTTCTTTATAAAAACATGTCATTTGTTTTCGGTGTTTACACCCACAACTCAATCCACCATATGTTGAAGTTTATTCCATAATTGGTTTTTTAGTGTTTCATCACATTTGACCTAATGTTCAGGTGTACCCTTTCATGACCTTTCTAAAGGTGAGTGTTATTAGGATAAATGTAATATTAATAAGGATTGTTTCATAATAGAATATACCATGTATACTCAAAACATGACCCGCCTAAGGTAAGAGTTTCAAATTTATTATTAAATGTAAAATGTGAAATGTCACTACTGGAAATAATGGCATTTGCGATGGGTTATTTGCATCAGGATCCCGTCACTAATAGGCTTTTGCGACGGGGTCCCGTCGCAAATAGCCAGTCACCGAAAACGGCGTCGCAACAACAATTATTTGCGACGGGGCCGTCGCTAAAGGTATTATTTGCGACAGAGATTCTTCCCGTCGCAACTATTAGTCCGTATATTTGTGGAAAATTTTAAAAAAACTAATTGCGATGGGCCTCTTGAAACTACTAATTGCGACGGTCCCGTCGCAATTAGTTTTTTTAAAAAAATTTAAAAAATATTATTAAAATTATTTTAATCAATATTATTATAATACTATTTGAGACGGGCATAGTATCTCGTCGCAAATACTAAAAAAATAAAATAAATAATTTATTAATACATTATTTTAATTAATATAATAAGAATCCCAATATAATTCAAAAATAAAAAAATATTAATAAATTATTTTAATTAATATAATAATAATAGAATTATAATTCAAAAATGAAAAATAATAGAATATTAATAAATTATTTTAATTAATATAATAATATTAGAATTATAATTATAAATAAAAAAATATTAATAAGTTATTTTAATTAATATAAAAATAATAGAATTATTTTACATTCAAATATTAAAATAATTCTAATATTACAAAAAATATAATTAAATTATAATATTATAAAATTTTAATGTTTATATAAAATTTAATATTATAAAATATAAATAATATTATTATTCATATTAATATTGTTATTTCAAAATATAATATTATTAATATTTTATAATGAGACAGAAACTACGAATAGAAAAAAAAATCATATTTTGGTTTAACAAATTTTATAACATAAAAACAAACTCTAATCTGAAGGAGGGGGGAGGGGGAGGGGGGAGGTTGGAGGGGGGATCTACAGATGTTGGTGGAGGAAACTTCATCCCTAAAGCATGAGTGAGTCGGCGCATGTACTCCATATGCTCCTGATGCTGCTGCTGCCACCGACTCATCTGCTCCTCGTATAGTTGCTGATGGCGTCGACGCTCCTCCTCATGCTGCTGCTGCTGTTGACGCATCTGCTCTTCCTCCTGTCTAAGACTCTCTATCAGTGCAGTCTGAGATCGCAACTGATCCTCATACTGTGTAGTAGAAGAAGATGCAGGAGATCCTCTCGAGCTGGACGCCGACATCGCAGCACTGCCATAATAATCTCCGGGAGTCAGTCGAGAGCTGATACCAAATACCCGGCCCTTCTCGAAGGCATACTGGGTGGCCTGCATCCATGCCGCCTCATCAAATAATACTGACCACGATGTGATGCTGAAGATCACCTCTGAGCTCCCTAGTAGCAGGATCACTATACATCCTCCGATATACATTGTACTCTGTAATATCGGGGTGCTCGACAGCCTATAAGAATAAAAAATAAACTGTTAATATTTATAGTTATATAAAATATTTATAAATAATGTACGTACCAGATGTTGTCTATTAGTACTGAAAGTATGACTCCCAGCTCGATGAGTCACCTCCTGTCTCCCCAGATTCTGCCTCCCCACCGATGATCTCCTCTGAAAGGCATCACTCAACCAGTACGCACATAATCCATCCCATACATGGGATGAAATGTACTCTGGTCTGTTTACTCTACATGACTCGTCAAAAACTGACACTCCTGCTTTCTTCGTGGCAGATTTTCTTAAATTGTGCAAAAAATGACGAAAGCGATCACGCATGGCCACCTCCCATTCCTCGTGGATGGCGTCACGCATGGTATCCTCGATCAGATACCATAAACCCTACAAATAAATCAAAATATCAAGTTAAAAATGAAATAATTTTCAAAATAAAAATTATTTATTTACGTACGTACCAACCAATGGCCGAAAATGGCCTGCTGCACATCAATGGGAATCTGTTCCCATGTGGTCCCTGGCTGAGAGAAATAGTTGCACAAAATAGCACTGCCCTGTCCGACTGCTATATGAGGAAAACTCTAATAATAATAAACATTTATTATGTGAATAGATTAATGAAATCTTAGTCAAATCCACAGGTTATGACACAGGTTAATACACCTCTGTGTGCAAGGATGAAACCCAAGATGTGGATGTCGATAGGGGACGGGGTCAGGAATCATCAATCGTGCAAGACCGCGCCCCCTCCGCGTACTCCCTGGAGCGCCTGCAGGCTGAGGGTCATCTGCCAGCAACTCATCCACATCGAACGGCAGGTCAGCATCCGCCAACTCACGAAATGTGTCATCATCCATCTGAAATAGAAAATGTTAATTTTGTTAGCAAATAATTGATAATTACTATTATATATACATATATATTAGTTATGATTGTATATAACTATCATGAAATTCTATCAGTGTTCATCTTCATCATCATCTTCATATATGTCAATGTCATCTTCATATTCCTCCTCAACATCATCGATATCCATTCGAGTTCTAGTTGTTTCATCTCTTACCATTTCAAATTCATATGTGACATCATTAACAACATCGTCATCACCGACTCTTAAATGTGGGGTGTCGTCATCGATACTCACGTCTCTTTGTAAAAAATATTGATTTTGAGTACTCTGTTGAAAAACATCAATTCTTTTCACATCAGTGAAAGCACATTCACATTGACTAAACTGATTGTCTCGAATTTTGATTTTTATTATACTCCACCAATCAGTCAACTCTCTTGATGTAGCACAGTACTTTGTAGAATAAACTTGATGTGCCTGTTGAGCCAATAAGAATGGTTCATTTACTACGAGAACACTTTTTCATTTAATATCGATGATTCCATGAGTTGGATGAACATGCACGCCTCTCTCTGTATCCAACCACCGAATTTGAACATGGTTATGTAATGTTGTCCAAGATAACAGAGTTCAATGATTTTATCAAGTATTCCATAAAATTCAACTTCATTTTCTTGATGATGAGATCCTCTCAAGCTAACTCCACTATTCATTGTTTTTTTTATTCCCCACATGCATGTGTGTGAAATCGAAATACATTCACCACACATGCATTATAATTTTTAACAAGTTTGGAAGGTGGGTTACTCAATATACATAGTCCTTTGTCAATTTTATTAGCATGTCGAGACACTTGAAAATTTGTGAAATAATTATCAATATAGTAAACTGTACATTGAATGAGTTTCTAAAAGATAAAGAAATTATGTTATCAGTTTTTGAAACCACTGAGAGAAATTTTTCTGTCGTGTTTCTTCGAGAGCAGCTACTGTAATTTGTGGAATTTGTTTCTTGATATGATTACCATACAACCTATAAAAAACAAAGTTATTTATTGTAACATAAATGATAGAATAAGTGATATAAACACTTATAGTACAACTGATGTCATCTCTTCACAGTTGAGCAGAACATACGTATGATCTCTGTGATATTCATCATCTGAAAGCCAGCGTTGATAAACTCCACCAAAACAAAGCTCTGGCTGGTTGAAAGAAGATAATTGATTGTCGATTTCATCAATATTTCTCTCGTTTCGTCCCATTCGGTTGTGTTTTGAAGGATAATCAGATTCAAAATAATGGGAGCAGAAAAAAGATATTTCCACTTGAAAGTAAGCTTCTGCAATAGATCCTTCAACAGATGCTTTGTTACGTACTTTTCTTTTCAACTTTTGCATGCATATTTCAAATGGGTACATCCATCGAAACTGTATTGGAACTCCACATTTGTCTTCATATGGAAAATGTAACATCAAATGTTCCATTGATTCGAAGAAAGTCGGCAGAAATATTTTTTCCAGTTTACATATAATTACAACAACATCTTCTTCAAGTTTTCATAGAGCATCATAATCTGCTGTAGCCGCACAAATTTCCCAAAAAAATGAGACATGTCTGTTATGGAATCCCTAATCACAGAATTCAACAGACCTCTTAATAAAATGGGTAGATGTGTTTCCATTATAACATGACAATCATGACTTTTTAATTTAGTAATATGACCATTCTTTACACATCTACCCAAATTGGAAAGACAACCATTTGGAAGTCTCAAATCTGCAATCCACTGGAAAAATAATAAACGGTTTTCTTTAGACAGTGTATATGATGCTTTTGGTTTCAGTAACCTTTATGTTCTGACATTCTCAAACAGTTCTAGTTCTGGACGCCTGCAAATTTGGGCAAGATCTAAATGTGCATTTACATTGTCTTTTCTCTTTCTTGGCGTATCCAAAACTGTATGAAACAAATTATCAAAACAGTTATTCTCAATATGCATGACATCCTACATGTGGTGGACCAACAAATCAGACCAATATGGAAAATCCCAATATATTCTATGTTTAATCCAATTGTGTTTTTTTCCAAAACCAGAAATTTTCTGCTGGTTTATTGTGGGGCCAAAAGTGATGGGAGGTAATGAAAATACAACTGATTTTAACTCTGAACCAGATAGCATTTTTGGATGTCCATCTCTTTCAATTGTTCCTTTTCAAAATGCGATCTGTTTCTGCGAAAAGGATGATCAGCTGGTAGAAATATGCAATTACAGTCAAAATAAGAAGGTTTCTTTCCATGAATGATCATAAATGCTTTGTTCTCTCCCATACAGTAAGGACATGATTTCAGACCATGTGTGCTCCAGCCAGATAACATCCCATAAGCTGAGAAGTCACTAATTGTCCACATCAATGCTACTCTCAGTATGAAATTCTGTTTCGTAGCCACATCATATGTACTGACACCAGTACTCTACAATAAACTTAATTCATCAATCAAGGGTTTCAAATAAACATCAATATTTTTCTTCGGATGTCATGGAATTAATAAAGTCCAAAAGATATATGGCTTCTTCATCAACATCCATGGAGGTAAATTGTAAGGAGTTAAAAAAACAGGCCAACATGAATATTGACTACCATAAGATCCGAACAGACAGAAACCATCAGTGGAAAGGCCCAGTCGAACATTTCTAGCTTCTAAAGAAAAGGATGGATGCACTCTATCAAAATGATTCCATGAATCACCATCGACTGGATGATTCAAACTTTTATCAGTTGAAATATTCACTTTATGCCATGACATCATTGTCGTTGTATTCTTAGACATGAATAAAGGATGAAGTCTGGATGTAAGCAGAAAATATCTCAACTATTTTATAGGAATCAAACCAGACTTCCCATATTGCCCTTCTTTATATCTCAGTTGCCCACATGTGGGACAACTATCCAACAACTCAATTTCCCTAGAATATAAAATTCAGTCATTTGAACATGAATGAGTTTTCTGACAAGTAAGTCCCAAATTTCGAACTAGCCTCTTACTCTCATAGTAATTTGCAGGCAAAACATTTCCTTTGGGTAACAGTGTTTTAGCAAAGAAAATATCTGGTCAAAACAGGTGTTTGACATTCCGTTATCTGAAATGATAGCCAAAAATTTTGCAACTACTTCTAATTTGCTCATCTTGCAGCCAGGATATAATGCATCCTCAGCAGACCTCAACAACTCAAAAAATTCAGAAGGTTCCAACTCAAGATTTGAATCTATATCAGACGGAGTTTCTGTATGTGGAACAGATGAACGTGCAACATCATGTACTAAATCTTGAAACTGGGATGGATCCGGAATCAAGTTGGTATCACCAACTTTGGAATTACATTCACCGTGTTGATACCAAAAAACATAATCTGGTTGAAAACCAAAATTCAAGAGAGGTCCCCCCACTTTGTCAAATGTTTCAAACGTTCTCAATACACATTTTCTACAAGGGCATTTTATTTTTCCTTCTAAAATAAATTATGGATTTCATGCTGCAAATGATAAAAAAGTCTCCACACCCTCTATATATAATGGATTTAAACCAGAACCGTTTGGATTTATACGTTGATTTATCCATATGAGGTCATCAAATATTGACTATTGATGACCTCATTGTTCCATATTTTTCTATAAAATATAAAAGCATTACTGTTATTGAATAATTTGTTAGAAAAAACACTCAAGAAAAAATTGAATATGTTGAGAATAAAGCAAAACATGTTACAAATATTGATAACCTTAATATTATATTGATTTTTTATTATTTTAATAATACTAATATAATTTTTTTCATAAATATTAATTATATAATAATAAAATTATTACATTATTAGTATATTTTATTATTAATATTAAAATAATATAATTTTATATATTATATACAATTCTTCTTTCATCTGTGTGTTTAACATTCTGTCTCCACATGTAACATTTGCATTCACTTTCAGCTCTCCATTGGTGAGTTGGTTGATAATTTTGAAAAAGAATGCAAATATTACATGTGGAGATAGAAAACACACAGATGAAAAGAGAATTGTATATAATATAGAAAATTATATTATTTTAATATTAATAATAAAATACACTAATAATGTAATAATGTTATTATTATATAATTAATATTTATGAAAAAAATTATATTGGTAATTATTACTAATTATTGGTAATTATTACTAATTATTGGTAATTATTACTAATTATTGGTAATTATTAATAATTATTGGCAATTATTGGTAATTATTGGTAATTATTGGTAATTATTGGTAATTATTGGTAATTATTGGTAATTATTGGTAATTATTGGTAATTATTCCTAATTATTGGTAAATATTGGTAATTATTGGTAAATATTGGTAATTATTGGTAACTATTGGTAATTATTGGTAACTATTGGTAATTATTGGTAACTATTGGTAATTATTGGTAATTATTGGTAATTATTGGTAATTATTGGTAATTATTGGTAATTATTATTAATTATTGGTAATTATTGGTAATTATTGGTAATTATTGGTAATTATTGGTAATTATAACTAATTATTGGTAATTATAACTAATTATTGGTAATTATAACTAATTATTGGTAATTATTACTAATTATTGGTAATTATTGGTAATTATTTCTAATTATTGGTAATTATTACTAATTATTGGTAATTATTACTAATTATTGGTAATAATTACTAATTATTAGTAATTATTACTAATTATTAGTAATTATTACTAATTATTACTAATTATTACTAATTATTACTAATTATTACTAATTATTACTAATTATTACTAATTATTACTAATTATTCCTAATTATTACTAATTATTACTAATTATTACTAATTATTCCTAATTATTACTAATTATTACAAATTATTCCTAATTATTACTAATTATTACTAATTGTTACTAATTATTACTAATTATTACTAATTATTACTAATTATTACTAATTATTGGTAATTATTACTAATTATTGGTAATTATTACTAATTATTGGTAATTATTACTAATTATTGGTAATTATTACTAATTATTGTTAATTATTACTAATTATTGGTAATTATTACTAATTATTGGTAATTATTACTAATTATTACGAATTATTACTAATTATTGGTAATTATTACCGATTTTTACTAATTATTACTAATTATTACTAATTATTGGTAATTATTATTAATTATTGGTAATTAGTGGTAATTATTGGTAATTATTGGTTATTATTACTAATCATGGATAATTATTGGTAATTATTACTAATTATTGGTAATTATTTGTAATTATTACTAGTTATTTGTAATTATTTGTAATTATTACCAATTGTTGGTAATTGTTCCTAATTATTGCTAATTATTGGTAATTCTTCGTAATTATTGATAATTATTACTCATTATTACTAATTATTGGTAATTATTATTAATTATTACTAATTATGGATAATTATTGGTAATTATTACTAATTATGGATAATTATTGGTAATTATTACTAATTATTGATAATATTTTGTAATTATTACTAATTATTGGTAATTATTAATAATTATTGTTAATTATTGGTAATTATTTCTAATTATTGCTAATTATTTGTTATTATTAAAAATTATTGGTAATTATTACTAATTATTGGTAATTATTACTCATTATTACTATTTAGTAATAAATATTGATAATTATTACTAATTATTACGAATTATTGCTAATTATTAGTAATTATTACTAATTATTACTAATTATTGGTAATTATTGGAAATTATTACTAATTATTGGTATTTATTGGTAATTATTAATAATTATTAGAAATTATTAATAATTATTACTAATTATTGGTAATTATTACTAATTATTCCTAATTCCCATTAACTATGAACAATGAATACTAATAATTTAAATTTATTAAGTAACAAAACAATCTAAACATAATTAAATTAAATCTAATTAAGAATAATTGAAACTAATAACAAATTTAAGATAAATATTAAATTAAAATGAACAAAAATACCTTTAAAATGGATCTGAGGTTGATCTCTGATCGTTGTTGAAAACTTCAATATCAACTCCGGAAAAAAAATGAAACTTAAGAAATGCTGAACTCTAAAAATAGAGTTTTGAGAGAACTAGAAGATGGAGTTTGAGAATGAATGAAAAAAACTGATGGGGGTATTTATAGGATAGATTATTTGCGACGGGATACCCGTCACAAATAGTATTATTTGCCAATGTACCCATCGCAAATACCTTAGCCCGCATTTATTACGGTCAACGGGTAAATAGTCTTTTGCGACGGGACCCGTCGCAAATAACAACCTGCCGACATACTATTTGCGACAGGGGGTATATTCCCGTCTCAAATATCTTTTACCGCTACCGGTTATTTGCGACGGGCGGTTATCGCCCGTCGCAAATAACTTGCGCCAGTCCTTTTGCGACGGGGGGTATATTCCCGTCGCAAATATCTTTTACCACCGCCGATTATTTGCGACGGGCAGTAACTGCCCGTTGCAAATAACTTTCCCGCGATTTGGCGCGCAAAGCGCGCCAGTCCTTTTGCGACGGGGAAAGCTATCCCGTCACAAATAAGTTTCTAACGAGGCTATTTGCGACGGGATTTATCCCCGTCGCAAATACCCATTTTTTCCGTAGTGTGTGATATGAAAAGAATACTATGTATATAATATGGCCTTATCAAATGAGATTGAATAAAGGAGACATGTATGTATCAACAATTTCCATATTGATGGAAGGTAGCAAAGTAAACACAAATAATTGAATATACATCAATGGTTATTTAAGACTTGATTAAATGGTTGTAATTCTACTTGGACTGTCCACACCAATGTAAGTCAAGGCATGGATCAATAAATAAATGTTTGCAACTCTACATGAAATATCCATGATAATGGAATGAAATAAATGAACATAATGAATTAATACATGATCACAATATCAAATTGGAATGGAGTAACTATAGTTCACAATGGATTCTTTTAGGAGAATACATTTGGTCTTGGGACCCCATTATGATTCAAGGTTGCGGTTTTCTTAGGTTGATACCCACCAACACTCTGGTTCTTGTCTATTCCTTAGATTCCTGATATACTAGAATAGCGTCGATTACATTATTACATGACACCTCAAATACACTCCTTGGATCCATCATTGACTTGTAGGTTCCTTGGTGAAATACTATCGGGCCCCATACTTTTTTAGCACCATTTTACCTTGGTTCATCACCATAGACTCGGTAGGCACCTTATTCTGGAATGCCTTGGATTATGCTCCTTGGATTACACTCTTACACCATAGATAAACTAATATACTACCGAGTTAGAGTTATGTGAGATCTAATTTACCATGTTTATTACCATGGAACTCCCTCGCTGGATATCATTTTTAGGTTTCCTTGTGATGTCTTGGTATATTAACAACATTTAAAATCACGAGGTGATGTCATTGCTGACTATGCATCACGTGGCCTATTAACATTCAATAGTAATTACTTAATAAAATGAACTAGTTACATGTTCGGACACCAGGAGAGGGATGAAACAGGTACATGGATATTTAGTCATTTTTTAATGATTTATTTACCTTATATATGCACGCCTTCACACTGCAATATTCCATTACATGGGACATATATTATAGACACCGTTGGTGATGGACCACTGAGATTTTCTCTCACACCCTCTCTAGGCGCCATGTGGTACCCAAAGTAGATTACATGGTTTTAGGTATTGAAAATCCGAAGCATACAACATCCAACACATGATTGTGTGATGATATGATGTAACATGGTAGCAGATAACCAAGTAGTATCTCAGGATGCTGGGAGTAGAATTTTTTTTATTTTACAATGTCGAACATGTTATGTCTTTTATCTTGTATCCATGTTTTCTAGTTATCCAGTGGCATGACCATACATAATCATTATTCAAGTTGATACATTTATTATTATTCTTTTTTTATCTATTTCATTAGTTTTCTTCCACTATTTATTTATATTTATTCAGTTATTTACTATTCATTTATATTCCCTCGGTTGTGCTACATTCTTCTAATAAGGGAATATTCTTCCCACTGACACACCCTAGGCCCTCCCTACTAGTCAGCAGCCTATGAGATTTGGGAATATGCCCTTAAGGCCATTAGGCCCACCGGGCTCGGGGTACCCGTTAAGTGGAATCCAGGTCTGAGTCGTCACAACTTTTCTCTTATCGAACTATCCATTTTAGTAAAAAAACTATGTAATAGAATATATTACATATTGATAAACATTTATTAGTTAGGGGAGAATACAATAATCATGAGTATATAATAATAAAATATTCGACCCCCATGAATCATTAATTGTTCTCATATATTTATTTGATAGATTTGTTAAGGTGGATATGTTTAACATTATAAATAGTATACATATGCTATTGTTTCCATACATTTTCCAAAAAATTATTTTTTCTGAATTGATATTTGATTTTAATAACGTTTCTATAATGATATTTGAAAATATTATAAAAACATTTATAGAAGTAGCGATCATTAAATAAATTTTAGATAAATCACTAAAAATATTTCCTCCAATATATAAATTAATACTTCATATATAAATTTCTTGTAAAATCATGCGTTGTATCACTTATTCCTAATTTTCAGTACTCAATGAAATTTTACCTTATTTTTTATTTAAATTGGTCACACATTTAACTATAAATTTAAATTCACCTAGTAATGTATACTTCCAATCATCAATCAATTCATCATAGTCAACATGTATAAATTCCAGTAGTTTCATTTTTACAATTTTTTAGACAATAATAATATTTTTATACATTGATATATTTGATAATTTCATTGACATTATATGTATGACTATTATTAAAAAAATATTAAATCCTTAAACATAACATGTTTCATAGATAATTTCTATATTTAATGAAAATTTTAAAAAAATCATTTAATATCTATTGATATTTTATAGCATCAAATAGTAGTCCACATTCATATATTAGTAATAATATATCAGTAACAATTATAGTACAAACAAGATTATATTTTCCATTTTGTCATTTCATCAATATATATTTTGTATTATATTTATGATATAAATTGACCTTCCTTATTCTATTTGTTATCTAATCCCAAATATAATGTTTTTTTTCCAATCAAGGACCTTTTAAACTCTATATTATGGATATATGGAAATTAATTTATCTATTTATCTAGCCTCATAATTAGATGTCATCATAATATAACAACATCTTAATTTTAACTTCATTATATTTCATAAATTATAAATTATAATGAAAACCGCATTTTGAAAATTTACATTGAATAAAAAATGCATATAATAGTGAGTACCAAATAAAGGATTCCAATTTTATTCCATAAAAATACTTCAAAATTTTCTTGATTTACAACCATAAAAATCTATTTGAAACCCATAACACTAATCAATGTATACTCTTTCTTGAATGTCATCATTCACAAAGATACAAAACATCTCAATCCTATAAACATTGAAATTCCTATGAAAAAATAGTAAGTAAGTGTTTTATAAGTTCAAAAAAATATTCATGAGAAAATGTTGCATACACAACAACGACATGTATTTTTCTATATCATTTACATACCAAATTCTAAATTTCCCCATCATCTTATAAAACTCATTTATTTTTTTTCCTATTTACCCTTATAGTAATAGTAAATATATATTTAATTCTATTCTAGGAACTAACTCCGATTTAGTTTTTTCACAATTTTTGTGACACACCAACTACATGTTTCTCTCCTATTTTTTCTATTAAGTGATTTATATATTTTCAAATCTCATTGGTTGGTTTCCTTTTTTTTACTTTTATAAAGAAGGTGTGATATTTTCATACTATAATATTATCACATTGTTAATGAATATTTTGGGATTTTTTATGCATAATGTTTTAATGTATTTAAATGAGTTCTCATCATATTTGGGGTATCAATTTTTCAACCCCATATCCAAATCATTTTATGTTACTATGTGTGTATAGTAATGTTTCAATATTTGATAAATTTTTTTTGTATATGAATCAAATCTATGAGGTCTTATAATATTCATTAAAATCAGCTAATTACACCAAATAACTATCAAAATTAATATATTTTTCCAACCCTTTATTTCCCAATCAAACCCCATGATTTAAATAACCATTCCATATATATTACCCACATTACATTGGAAAGATTTTTTATATTTATTTTCAAAACATGTGTGTTATTATTCAAGGAAATCTTATCTAAAACTAATTCTCACCACCATTTACATATTTTTTCTTGTAGTATTTTATTTATTTTTATTTAATGAGCTATAGAAAGTGTTGGAGAAAAGCTATTTTTTATTTTATTTTTTGATAATAATCCATATATGTTTTTATGGTGTATTAAAACCATTTTAATGAAATTTACATAGGTAAGGTTGGTTTATCAAGGACAAAATCATTAAATATAAATTCATGATTAGTTTTTTTGTTTTTAACTATGAGTTATGATTTTTTAGAACAGGGGACCATAATTATTAGTAAAAATTAATTCATTATAAATATATATATATATATTATCTGAAGTGTTTCTTAATTTATTTTTAATATTTTTTCTATATGGTATTAGTAATAAATTTAGTGATTTAGAATTAAATATATTATAGAATGGAAATGGGTTCTAAACTAAGGGTGTTCACGGTTTATGTAATATAGTTTCATGCTTTAATGATTTTTCATGCTATATTATACATGTTTAATTGGATTTATTTTTTTTGGATCTCCAATTATATTATTATATGTAGAAGGACTATAATTATTAGCATTTAAAGCAATTTTTGGTGTTTGTTGTCTTAAATTGTGTTTCTAAGAGGTTTTCTTTTATTTGTTTCTTTGAGTATGTTATGTGTTTGAAAAAATCATTCTATGTAAAATTTGGAAGTAAATTGATTTTCAAAGAGGATTTAAACGAATATTCAGTTGAGGAATATATTTCCATTATTATAGATACCATTTATTAGATGTTTTTATATATATTGTGAATAATTTTAATGATTTCATGCATATAAGAGACCATGATTTTTGTTGGTAACCCTGACGAATGAAAACCATGTGTAAGATTTTTGATTTCTAGGGAATGATTACCATTTATAGCAAGTCGGTTAATGGGATGAATATTGTACTCAGAGTTTTTAGTGGGTTCCTCAAAGTATTAGGTCTACATATATAGATTCATGTATCCTGAGTGAGATATAGTTACCTCATATCGGTATGATAGAGCATGTTGTTTTATGTAATGAATTTGGATACAATGTATTATTACATACTACCCACTTTTTTTAATATTTAATTTTTTTTATTCTATGATATCATGTGTTATTTTTTAAATTCATTTATCTATTTTATATTATATCATTATATACATGATATTTTTTATTTACATTGAAAATTTTAACTTCCGTTAATTGAGGGTATATTGTTTAATCTCTACTGATTTTTTTATATATTGATTTAGTATTCTTTTTTTATATTATGTTGTTATTTTATCATTAATTAACTTTTTCATGTTCATAACCCTTCCATATTTACCATTTTATTTAAATTATTGGTTTTTTAATATGGACTTTTTGGTGGTTTTAAAAATAAAATAAAATTACATCAATTGGTTTCCCTGAATGTAAATTTATGGTATTGATATGAATGTGTGTTAAGAAATCATTTATAAAAAATTCCATCTATTATTAAATTCAATATATTTTATTGTAAACGAATTGTGTAAATGTGGGATTCTTTTATATTTTTAGATGATCTATTCAAATGATAATTTCTTGGTTATTCCATACATGAAACCAAATCATGAGATGGTCCTTGGTCTGTCATGTTATTGATGAATGATTAAACCTCATATTAGTAATCCATGTAGTAAATATCAACAATCATCACAGATACATTAGAATCGTGAATTTACAAAAAAATACAACAAATTTTAACTCTTTTTTACCCTCATTCAATCACTATTTAATCCCTTTGTTACAAGGTTCCTATACCTTTGGATTTCCTTAAACCCATATGTAATTACTATGAGATTAAATCAATTTAATGGTTGTATTTTTTCATGGTAATGTCATTTTAAGCTCTTTATTTCCCTATTTAATTTTTACATTATTTTATATTTTATTTCCATTGAACTATTTGATGTCCTAGGTGCATTATTAGAATTGTTTTTATTTTTCATTTAGATGGTTTTACAATCACTCTTGGATTTACCAGATTCTGTTAATGATGTTAATGAAGAATATTTCCATAATTTATAAAATCGATGAGGTTAAGAGACATTTATCCATGAATAACACATTATATTTAACATAATGATTATAACCATGTTTGAAATCATCATTTGAGTTTATTTATAGTTTCAGATAATTTTTTTATTCTTAAAAACTAGTCTTCATGAAAATTATATGCATGAATTTTTTTTTAAAATGATTTAACAAACCATTAAAATGAAATCAATAATAAATAGAGTGTTATAGATTCTTATAGATTCATTAAATTTAATGGATTAAAATTTAATTGTGGGCATGGTTTTTATAATATTGTTTTAGTAATAAATTATTGGTAAAAAAATTTTGTGGTTTTTTTCTTGTTTTATAGTTTGTTTCCTTCTTATTTAAATATGAATTAAGTTGTATGTGCTAATTAATTTTTTTTAGTTTTTATATTAACATATTTTAAATTAAATTTTGATTTCAATTAGTTTCCATTGAAATAAATCATATTATTTTTATTCCATGTGGTCGATAAAAAATTTAAAATAATATTTTCCTCTAAATTGGATTTTTAATTGGTTTTTGAAAAGAAAATTTGGTTTTAGAAGATGTTTCTAAAATTATTGAAACTTTTTTCTTCCTGTTTGTATCAATATTGGAAATTTTATGATGATTCCATGAAAATTGGAGACTATAGGATTGTTGGTAACAAATATTAATGGGACCCCATTATAGATTGTTTGAGGGATATGGAATGCTTACCAATTAGAACATGTGATATGTTGAGATAGATATTGAACCATGTAAGTTAGTGTGATATCATCAAACTATAATGTTCATGTATAATGTTTAGATATTCTAATGGTAATATGATTAACCTTAGACCCAAAGGATATTTCCCTATGATTCATATGTTTCATTTCGTTAAGATGCATTATTTATCACTTCTCGCTTATTTATCGAAATATTTGGATATATTTTATACCATTTAGCCATAGCTAGGCTTTATTGTTACTTTTTTAGTTTTATAACCATTTATTATCGACATTCTATTATTTTTTACAGTCTCTTATTTTCATTTGTTATAGGGGAGGATAATTCTACAATTATTTTTGTAGTGTACCTAAACTTAGTAACCTGGAGCTGGCGTCTTCTTTATTATTCTAGTAAAATATTCAAGGAATAATATATCTAATGAATGAATAATTTGATAGTATTTGTAAAAAATTACATGTATGATTCCCAAATTATATATGAAAAAAATTATAAATTTTTTTAGAATAATTTTATTCGAAATTGAATTTTATTTTACATCTAAAGTATTACACTTCATGGAATCCTTTAGAGTGGAAAAAAATGTTTCTAATCAAATTATTAGTAAATATTTTGTATAAATGAATAAATTATAAATAAATAATGAATAATTTAGAATAATTATCATGTAAAGGTAAATAAATGAGAAAAAATTCCATTTATATAATTTTATTATCTTGAATAGTTAAGGATTAACCAATATAGAAAGGTAAATAAATGAACAAATGCTAATAATTCAACCTTAGGACTATCATAACAAGATATTGAATAATCAATATGCAATGTTAAATAATCAAAAAAATGACATATAATCAATAATCGATTAATGAAATGCATCCAGAGATAATATCATATTAAAATACCATCGAAAATTATAATATAATTATTGAAAAAGGACATTCTTATTTATTTTATTCTTTAATCTGAATAATAATTATATATCTATGGTCAAGACCTATCGCGATATGATTTAAAACAATAGGTAAAACCCAATTAATTTATTATTACATATATTTCTCATGATACCCATAGATGTATTGAGAGGATATATATTATACAGGGAACCATCCATCACTGCCACTCCAAAGAATTTCTTTTATATCAAATGATCAATTTAATTTATGAAAAAATTTATATATCATGCAATATATTTATTGGGTCATGAATATGAATTTATAAATATTTCCATATATAAAAATACCATTCAATGTAGAATACCACATGTAAAAAGAATATATGGTTTAATGAATTAACATATCCTTGATAAATAATATTTACATTTAGGATACAATTAATGTCTAATTATTAAAGTATTGCTAATATTTCAAGGGAAATTTCATGACTACCAAAATTACTATGAAAGTAAATTTCATTACTTTATTTGGAAAAATTATCATAATCCATTATTTATGTTTGAAGATAATATTTTTAATGATTTATCAGAATCCTAAAATGATTTTAGGGGTCATGATGGAGGGAAATTATGTTCTTTCCAAACATGTTAGAACATGGATTATTTTAACTTTCTCGATAAAATCAAAACATTGATATTCCTAAAATGACAAAAAGATTCATTTCTGTTTTTTTTGTATAAAGAAAAACATGAAAAAAAATTATTTAATAATTTAATTTTAAATGTATGATAATTTTTTCTAAAACATTTTTGTGAAAACAAAAATTGTAAGAAAATATATTTCTTTCTTGATGAAAGAAATGATGCCATATTTTGATGAACAAATTCTCATATATTTTAAGTACCAATGGGTAAAAAAATTAAACTATTACATTAACATATTATAAATAACTAGATGTGATGAAAATCAAATCTTTTTATTATAAAATTATCAAATAATTTCCTTCATTTAAAATTCATGATTAAATAATCACTGTTATAATGAGATTGTTAAATAAACCCTCACAGTGATCATGAAATTGAAGGGAGAGATAACCTATGAATTGATTATCTATAGAAACACTAATCTGCATGAAAAAAAGTGTAAATAAAATATAATTTTGATAAAACAATCATTACAGACGTAATTCTCAAATATCAAATATTTCGATGAAATTATATAACCCAATGAAATTAATTTTAGTTATTAAAATATTTAAAACATGTTGAATTTTATTTAAAATAAACAAAGATGATATAATTCATATTTAAACTAAAAATACATTAATTTTTTATGTATTTATGATATTAATTATAAAATGAGAAATCTATACAACATATATAGTAAATTAGTTCATAAAATACTTATGTTCCTCAATGAATGGAAATTAAGAGGGAATCCCCTACCCCATGTTTTTTTATTGTTTAATGTGATTACCCCTCATATATAATGGTTTTGATAGAATTTTTGTTTTTAAATTGAAAACTATTCATATTTATAATTGATAAATAATCCATTTATAATATCTTGCCACCCTTTATTCAATAACCATTCATTTTTTATCATTTTGGGTGTTAATTTCCTAGTATTCTCATGCCGGAATCATCATGAAAGATCATGTTCATAAACATATTAAATAGTAATATCATCTCAATAATAATAATCATGACATATTTTTCATATAAGTAAATAAATTATACTTTTTTAATAATCATGGATGATGGTTCTGAAAAATAGACTATGTAACAATCATAGGGATAGTAGGTCACACATAAGTTTGAGTAACGTTCCAATTTTTCAATCATCATTATAGAAAGTATGTATGAAATATTTCATATTTTTATAATTATTATAATATCATATATAATGTATTATTTATTTAATAAACATATATTTAATTATATCATCCATTTGTTGTGGTGATTAAACAACTATCCTATCACCTCGTGAAGGTGGAAGTCCACACATACAAGAATGATGATATCATTTTTATGAGATTAAAATGGAATAAAAGAAAATGATATATATATAAATATATATTATCAATTAATAGTGATAAATATTTCATGAATATCATTATTATGTCATTTATGTCACATATATTCATCAAATTTATCCTTATTACATTACATGTAAATCATTACTGAAAGATGAATTTCATCACTTCGTGAGGCGATAGTTTTTCTTAGACACAAGTGATGATATCAGATTCCCTATAGAAGGGAAATTAGTGTGATATATATTCAAAAAAAACTATAGTCATTTAATTATGTTTTTATAACCTATATATACATTATATTCACCTTTATACCCAACTGTGAATGATGGTAATGAAAAAATGAAGGACATTGGTGCACGAGGATGTTGTCTTTACTACACAGGAATGATGATTTCATAATTCATTTGAAGGAATTGGAAAATTTTTTTTCATGAACAAAACAATAAAAATTCGAACATGGAGGATAAAAATTATTTTTTATATGAACATCTACTAATCAAAGTTTAATTTGTTAGAGAAAGAAATAAAATGGAAAAAGTTCATTGAAAAACATTACATCTTCTTCGAGTAACCTCATTAAGATTACACAAAATACATATATGGAGGTATTTATTCCAAAAAAAAATTCTATAATTATGGGATTTATTTTTGGATGTTATTTTTGTACGTAATTGTCTGAAAAATGGTTTTATGGTGTGAACAATGTAGGAGAGTTTGTGAGCTTTTATTAGTGAGGTGGGCGACACACTTGTATTTTTTTAAATGAGAAAGGCATGACAGCATTTTAAACATGAAAAGATGGGTAAAATGAAGTAATCCCAACATAAGAACATTATATGGACCAAATATACAAATAAATGATACTTTATTTAAAACAAAACATTATTTTAACCCTTATCTTTTTAGATTAACTGCCAATAAATTCCTTTTTTGTACATTAACCGTTGTGATTTATTATAACTATTTTAACTATTTATTTTGGTCAAATATTATGGTGTCCATATTAAAAACACTAATATATTCTGATTAAAAATTCAATTCATATAAGTGGATAATCGTAATGTAATATTAATACCACAAGTAGGATGAGAAAACAGGTTTTTAAAGAGAGAATGGTATATAGTTTGAAATGTTTTTATATAAAAATTAATTATTTAAATGACTAATATGAAATATATATTATTAATTGATAAATAAATGAACTAATTTAATTTTGAAAAAAATATTATTTACCTATATAAAAAAATAAAATTAAATTAAAAATTTTATTTATAATTTAGTATTTTACAATATTCATCAAAAAAATATAGCATTTTTGAAAATTTATATAATTAAACCTAATATAATTTTAATATTATGATTTAGAAACTGATTTTAATTTTATCGAATAAAATTTCTAAATTTGAAAAAAAAATATTAAATCATTCTTGAAAATCATGACCGAAACATCATTTTAGAAAAATATGTTTTTTTAAATTATTCTTCTTAAAAATGAAGATTATATTATTATTAATGAATAGATAACCATAATTTATAGAATTTAGTTCCTAATATTCAAACCATCAAATTTAATATATAGGTTATTATAATAAAGTATACTATTGTTCATTTCTGTATATGGATGTATGTTTTGAAATTTATGAAAGAGATTAAATTAAAAGATATATATTTCATCAGTTGTTTATGAATTTTTTTATATCACATATTCTATTGAGAAATTTCATTTAATATCTCAATCATTAACATTTTTCCAACCACAAATAATTTTCATTCTCATAGTTTAAACATGATCTATAGAATCATGGAATTCGTATTTGAAAATACTATTGTTGAAAAACCACATTGAATATGGTTTAATAAAATTTTCTCAAAATAAGATTTAATGGGAAGAAAAAAGGTCATATAGAACAATATATAACTATTTTTATCTGTAAAAATAAACATAGTGGAATATGAAAATATATATACTTATAAGAGAGATGTAAATAATTATACTTTTTTATTGAGTTTATTGATCATAAAAAATGGAAGATGAATATAATTTTAGGAGCTTCAAAAAAGTTTTTATGATTTTGAAGAACATATATTTTATCAGATATGAATAGAAAACGACATCATTTTTGTTTCAAGATCACTTCTCTTAAAGTTGATGAATTCATTTATTGTCAATGAATATAAAAAAATATACTTATATAATACATTTATTTTTAATAAGAAAAATTTGAACATTTGGTTATGCTTCAATAAATTTCAAATTTATTTCTTACTAAATGAAATGAATATCCAAAAATGAATTTTTTATTCCTGAAGTACTAAAATTCACTTTTAACATATTTTAATATCAATAAAAGGGTGAAATGTATTTCTATATATCTATAATTATATTCCAAAACCAATATGGTTATCATAAGTTATATAATATACTACATTTGTCTCCAAAACTAAAATGTTACCCCACTGATTATTTATTTATAATTTTTTAGAATCTATTAATTAAAATAGTTATATATTAGCTTGAAAATAGCATTGGCTTGTGTTAGGTGCTAAACAATTATATTCTTTCGGTCATGGGTTCAAGCAATATAGCCTATCCGGATGTTATGGGTTTTCACCATGCATGGGAGTCATCCTTTTTCAAAATTACATTTATTTAATTCTTATAATTTTTTTAAAAAAATATTACAGGCATTTTTGAAATAAAATTAATTATCAAATAACCTTTTGTCAATGGTTTTTAGTGGAACCATTTTTTTCAAAAAGTCAAAAAAAATTATTTTCAAATTCATGTATAATCATTAATATAATATCACTTCTAAATGATTTCAATAAATTTAAATTTATGACTATAAAATGAGAAGGAATTTTCTCTCAAATAACTTTTATTCTAGAATTTTTTGGCCACAAATTTATCCCAAATTTCCCAAATCTTGGAGGATACCCATATCATAATCCCCAAAAATGCGGTGTTTATGAAATTTAATATATGATCAATTTTAAAATGATTAACCCATTAATGTATCGAAAACTCATATGTTAAAGAAGATATATATTCTTATTAAATTTTACAGAATACAAAAAAATATCAAGATAAATTAAAAAAAGTACCATTCGTAAAAATACATCATTGATATTATTCTAGAATCCATATAAAAACATCAAAAAATTTATTTCAAAATAGGTCCTTCATTTTTTAAGGATTTAGCATATTGATTAGTTTCTTAAAATGGATTATACCCTAGTTATCCACATTTAATAAAACCAAATATAAATGGATCCCTTGGAATATATTTATTTAAATCAATTTTAATCATATTTTATCAATGTAAATTCATTTAATTATTCCATTCAATTCAACTGATAATAATTTTACCATTACTTTGTGACACTTTTATAGGTTTATATCTTCATATTACAAAAATTATGGTAATCAGGCCCTCATTCCTATTTGGAATCCGTCATTGGAGCTCTTAACAAACTCCATACTTCTCAATTATGGTGAGACCTATAGTTGGTTATGGTATATATTTTTTATCAAATTTCATTAAAAAATAGTTATAAACATAATATATTTCCCTCATATCATTATCCCATTTTGTTTCTCAAATAAACTAATTTTTTTTCATGATCAATGTTATTAAGATTCGATTGGGTTGTATCTGTTGACTAAAACCAAAAAACATATATTGGGTAACGATCACTACTGTTGGAATTCCATAAAATAATTTAACGGATTTCTATAATATTGAAATATTTCATTCAATATACAAAACCTCATCATTTTTCAAAGATATTCATTTTCATAATCTATTCTAATCATTTATAATTTTTCGTATATTTATTTTTAATTATCCTATTAATTTCCCTAAACGACCGTTAAACATGGGGGTCTGTAGGTCCCAATTTAGTCCACCAGGTGATGATCAGGTCAAAAGAATGAACCCGTTTTAGAGTAATTACCCCGAGATACCTATTAATTATATCCTCATCAATATGAACTATCAAGAAATTTAAATATTTTAAGGGAAACCCACAAAATAAATACCTTTGAAAAAAATAATGATGTTATTATATACATATATTCAAATAATATAAAAAGGTTTTAATCCATTATATTTAATTTCAAAATTATAATTACCTTGTTTTCTACCAAAATTTATTTAATACCAATAGTTACAACACCAAACCTAGTAATCTGGAGTTGATGTCAACCTTATTGAATTGGGATAGGAAAAAATGAATGGAATCATGAAGAAATAAAGAATTTTATAGTCTTGGTAGACTAGATAGGAACATGATTCCATCAAAAAAATCCCAACATATTTTTTTGGAGAATAACATTATTCCATAAATAAAATCATTAGATTCAAATTATAGTAAACATTATGGAATATTATATAATGGAATCAAACTATGGGGGAGATTAAAATAATATTAATGGTGAAGTAAATATAAATAAATCATGAATAAATAAGAATAATTACAATTAAATGGTAAATTATTGATCAAAATTATATATAAATAATATTATTACCATGAATACATATGTAATTATCAATATATAATGATATATAACTCAAAAAACATTCCAATTAATCAATATAATGACTACTATTACTGGATAATCCATAATCAACATGAGAAGTTAAAAAACTAATACCACACCATTTAATCAATAATATTAAAATTATGTAAATACATTGATAATATCATAGTGATAATATAATAGAGAATGATTACTAAATTCTTAATGATTAAAATTATTAATTATTGGATTCTATGATATTAAGCATCATAAGACATATATCGTCAATACCATTCACATGATAGTTTAAAAATACGTGTAAAAAGACCTTCTAAACTAGCTTACATAATTTCTATCTTCAGAGAAACTAATGAATATCAGGATATTATACGAGGAACCTCTCTTAAATGTGGATCTAAGGCATTCCTTATATATCTAGTAATAGATTTATTTCACAATAGTTGTTCTTTATCATTATATATATATATATATATATATAAAGAGTAAAAATTATCATTTTATCAATATCTCCATAGATAAAAAAAATACTTTAAATTTTGAACAACATATTTGAAAATGATATACAGATTAAGAAATTAATATATCCATGATAAAAAATATGGATATCTAGGAGAAATTTAATGACCAATTATTATAATAAAGATAATGTTTCAAGTGAATGTTAATTACTTACAAATGAATCATGAAAGTGAGTGTAAATACATTCCTTGTCCAAAATTATTATAAAACATATAGTTGAAAAATAAAATTGTAATAATTACAACATTATCTCTGAGGATTAAGAATATATTTTTCCCCTCTGATTAATTGAAATAACATAAAAATATTATTAAAATGTTCTTGTGGGAAATATCATTTTCATTTTAAAATTATCTTTTTTTAAATAGTTTTTTCACAAAGAATTTAAAAAATAAATTTCTTTAAAAACTCTATTTTAATTTTTTTAGGGATTATTTAAAAATATGTGAGCTCATAGTAGATGGAAATAAAATTGCTATCATATATGTTAATAGAATGATTCATTCCACTTTTTGGTAAAATCAAAATAGTTATTTTTTTTAAAAAAATATGAAGAATCCCTTGAGTAAATATTTTTAAAATTAAAAAGTTTATAAATTACTTCATTAAATCATTTTTAATATTTTAGAACCACTTTTGAATTTAATTTTTTTTAAAAAAAGAAAATGTATTACTACAACTTAGAGAAATAAATTAATATTTTATCAAAATCATTTTTTCAATTATTTTAAGTAAATATTGTGAAATTTTTTTACTCTTACTTGAAAATATCATGATTAAATAGAGGATAATAAAAATAAATTGTTCTATTAGAAATTGATAAATGATACCCATCAACTGAAATTCAAGAATAATCAATCATGATTTGAATGAGATTATGAAATAATACCTCAAAAGATCATAATATTTAATTGATAGTTAATCCATGGATTATTTACTTGTAAAAAATATGAAGCAACAGAAAATAATTAAAATAAAATAGATTATAATAAAAATTTATTAGAAAAATTATCTTATAATTTCAAATATGACCATGAAGTAATTTAACCTAATGAAAAGAAATCCAGTTATGAAATTAACGACCACTTGGTAATTTTGATGTCAAAAACAATTAAATAATTAAATTTTAAACTCAAATATAAAGGAAATATAATTTTTTCATGATATGACATTGTATATAGGTATTGTATACAACATAAAAATTATATTCTAGCTAACATGAAATTGTTCCTTAGTGAAATGAAATTGAGATAAAATCCCATTGATCAGGCATTGATTTAGTTAGACCTAATTTAAACTAATTTATAAATGTCTTGATGAGGTTATTGTTTAATTTCAAAACAATATAAATATTTATAATTACACATATTATCCTTTTATAATATATTATCTCTTATTTCAATAAAAAATCATTAATTTTAATGTTTAGTGTGTAATTTTACTTATTTTATCATGCATGATTCACAAAAAATGATCTAGTTATTATGAATATTTTATATTTATATAGTATAAAGAATAATAATAATGAAACAATTATTAAATATTTACATCAATTTTTTTTAAAGGTTGGGGCCGAAGCCTCATTTTGATTATTAAACCAAAGAAAAGTCCTCTTTTAACTGGGTAGAGGGAAACCCATTACATAGCCTAAAGGCCCAGTGGGCGTGTAGCCCATTACATATCCCATAGGTCCAAATTCTAAGGCCAATTCACATTAAGTGAATAGTAACTTGCTGCTATAGTCCCGTATAGTATCGCCGCCTCTACAGTGCCCTACCGCCGCTACAGTGCCCTGCCGCCGCTACAGTACCCGCTGATGAACAGTGCCACCCCTCCTACAGTACTGCAACAATACCTGCGCCCCATGGGTTTTGAACCCCCATTTTCCATGTAGCCTTACGGGGTACATGTAGATGGAAATCCATTCGTACACATGAGTAACATTTCAATTTTTCAATATTAATTATGAAAAGAATGTATGTATTATTTCAAAATTAAATAATGATAATAATATCATATATAACATATTATTTCATTAAATATTGATATATATATATATATGATCCATGTAATTTAATGATGAAAATAGAGTCACATCACTTCATGGAGGTAGTAGTCAACATACACATGAATGATGTTACTATCTTTCAGTGAGAGAAAATGATAGAATGAAACTGATATATATATATATTGTCATTTTGTAATTATTAATATGCCTCGACTATTTACATAATTTTCATTTTTATAATCTATATTCATCATTTTTTCATTATTAAATTCCATTTAAATCGTTACTGAAAGAGGTATCTCATCACTTTGTGAGGTAGTTGTCTACATTACACACAAGCAACATTATTATATCCCCTATAAAATATAAACTAAAAAATATATATAATATACAATTACTAAAGACATATAATTATTTTATAAATATTATATATAATTTAGATACATGTTAATTACCAACTATTAGTGGTTGTAATGAGGAAAAATGTCCACTATTCATGAATAGGTAGTCCTATGTTCAAACAAATTATGATTTCGTATCCCATTTGATGGAATTTTATATTATTTTAGATCATTATAAAAAAATAAGAACATATCATAATACGGAATATAATTATGTTAAAATATCATCATGTATCATTAATAGTTGGATGTTATTGAGGCGAAACAAAATCAAAATGCTCATTTAAGAACATTACCATCCCCTTATGTATCTTCTTATGTTTTCGTTATAACCTTCTGTGGTTATAACTTTTCCAAAAATATAGAATCCAAAATTAGGGTAGGGTAGATGAAAATTTATTTTTAACTGGGGATTTATTAAACAAAAATATTTGGGATTTGTGAATAATATAAGTTGGTGGATGACCATTTATAAGTGAGGTGAGTGAGAAAGTATTAATATTTGAATATAAAATTTTGTATCCATGTTTTTCTCATCACACAATTTTCCAAAATGGAGTTTTCTTGATAATTAGACATTATAAGGTTATTGATAGTATCTTTAGCTCATATAAAGACTCTATTGTTCATTGTGAGAAAAATGAGATCGATAGTGAGGATTTAACTCCTTCTCCCACTAAGAGAAATTTGTAGAAGGTCTATTCTAACAGTTCATGAACTGCGACCACCCGACCATCCTCTAAGGATATAAAAAAGAATAATGAAGATATCCTTAAGACTAGTAATCGAGTTAATTCTAAATATAAATGGTAAACTTCTGATGATTATGAGTATAAAAATGATTTTTCATAATAGGAAATGTAATTTCGTTGTTTATTGGATGAGGGAAATCCATTTTATTTGAACTCATCTATCTCTTGAGTACTTTTAATTTTATATTTAATAAATTTTGAGGAGCATTGATTTTGGATGAAGTTATTGGGTTAACAATTAATTTTTAATATTTTCACTATTCATTCTGGTCTCATTTTAACGTGAAATTACTACAATATATATTATTATAATTCAAAATAAATTATAAAATTTTTCAAATTAAATATAAATAAGTTTAAAAATAAAATTTAATATCAATGTTATAGATGCAATGGGAAACTAGTTTCCAATGAAAAAAATTCAAAAGTTCGCTATGTGATTATAAAAAATTGAATATGTAAATTATTCCAATGACCTATATTTTCTCAATTTATCTATATTTTAACAAATTTGAATTTGAAACAACGATAAAATTTAATTTATCTTTAGAAATTATTTTATTGAAAATTCAATTTTCAAATAAAATTCTGTATTTTCACAATTCATCGAAAAATGAACATTTCTAAAACAATCAAAAATTAAACCTAAAAACTATTTATTTTTGGATTTCAAAAAATATTTTCATATAATGATTCTAAATGAAATAATTAGGGAAAAATAGTAGAGATCACCTAGTGATTGAGGATGTAATCTTCAAATTGATGATGTACTAATGGTATTAAAATACATTGAAGTATTTCCTAATGATTTACATGGACAACCCCAGAGTGGGATGATTAAATTTCTATTGATTTAATCCCCAATGTAAGGCCAATATCAATGACTCCGTATAAAATGGACATAGAAGAATTAGTGGAATTGTAAAAACAACAGGAGGATTTGGGTAATAAGGGATTTTTTCACCCTAATGTTATACCATGGGTAGACCCCATCATATTTGTTAAAAATAAATATGGATCCAATTATAGGGAAATAAATTCCATTACAATAAATAAAAATCATCCTTTACACTTCATTGATGACTTGTTTGATCAAGTTTACATAGCCCAATATTTTTCAAATTTTTATCTTCACTTTGGGTATCAACAATTGAAAATAAAGAAGGAAGACAGTCTGAAGTAGACTTTTTAGACAAGTTGTTGACATTATGAGTTTATTATAATTCCATTTGGACTTTCTAATGAAACCTATGTTTTCATATAATTACAGAACTATGTATTCAAAATATATTTTGAAATTTTTTAGGTTGTATTCCTTGATGATATATTGTTGATTTATAAATCATATTAGGATAATAATACTCACTTGCAAATCATTCTTAAGAATCATCGAAGGGATTAGTTATATGGTAAAATCATAATATGAAATTTATAGATTAAATAAGTTTCTTAACATGGACATACTATCTCCAATGATGGAATATCAGTTGATCCTAAAATGTCAAAGGAATTCATAGAATGTCTTATACCAAAAAACATTAATGAGGTATATAGTTTCATTTGGTTTTATTGTTACTATCGATTTCTTCAATCATAATTTTTCCTAATTTTATAATCCTATAACTAAGATTACATGTAAAGGTGTTATGTTTGTCTATAAAATATAATGTGAATAATTATTTGATGAACTAAGGAGATTAATATTTTAATCATTGATTTTGAAGCTTCTATCAGGTAGCGATGGGTTTTCCAAATATTGTGATACCTTAAAGAATGGATTTGGTTGTTTAAAATTGAAAAATGATAATTTTGTTGCATATTAATCATGAAATTTGAATAATTGTGAGCAAAACTATCGAACCCATGATCTTTAGTTAGTGCCTACAATCTTTGTTCAAAACAATATGGATACATGATCTCTATGGTGAAATATGTGAGATATAAATTGATCATAAGATCATGAAATACATATTCTCACATAAAGGGATCAACATGAGACAAAGGTGATAGATTAAGCTAATAAATGTTTATGGTTTATCAATAAACTACCACCCAGGGGGAGCGAATAAGGCGGAAGATGCTTTGATTGGGTAGGATCAGGGAGTTATAACTCAAATGAGGATTGATAATGAACCATTTTTAGGGATCTTGTAAAGTAGGACATATGAATTTATAAAGAAGGGAAGTCATAAATAATATATCAAAAGATTGTAAAACAATATAAATTAGAGGTAAAAAAGGATTATCAATCTGATAATTATGATATTTAAGTGAAAATTAAATGTTTGAATGAAGGGAAATTCGACGATTTTTTCAATGATAATGGTAATATAAAATTTTTAAACAGGCTATGACTTCCATATATACCTAGGATAAAATGAGAAATTTTGTATGATACTTATAGCTTAAATTTATCTATACAACAAGGGTTCAAAAATATGTATAGGGTCGTGAAGGAACACTTTTTTATGGAATAACATAATGTTGGAAATTGTGGATTACATGTCCAGATGTTTTGCTAGTCATTTAGTGAATGATGTACTACATGTTCTTAAAAGTGTATTGAAAACTATTCTTATTCATTTTTTGAGATGGAATGAAATTACAATAGCCTTTGTCACATAATTACCAAAGTCTCTCTGATGGAATGTTGTAACATGGTTTATCATGGATCAGCTGACCAAATATTCTCTTTTCCATTCCATAAGATAAAATATTCTTCTCAACTGTTTCACAAGGTTATCCATTAATTAATATATCAGTATTCCTAGTTCAACTATATAAATTGATTTTGATCCAGACCCCCACTTTATATCAAAAATGCTGAAAATTCATTAGAAGGATCTCAACACTGAGATTTTTTTGAACACAACATATCATCGCCAAACTGATGTATCATCTAAAAGAAAAATTCAAAAAATGGAATAAATGTTGAGATTATGTTCACTCAAATTTAAATGTTTTTGGGATCATTACATACATTTTGTGGAGTTTTTAAATAATACTAGTAATCATTCAAGTATTCAAATTTTTTCAAATAAAGAATTATATGGAATGAGATTTCATACACTATCTTGTGGGTGTTGGAGAAAAAAACTCATAGCCCTAGAACATGATGATGATAAAACAATAATGTTTAGGACTAATAAAGATCATATCATAATGACTCAATATATACAGTAGAGTTATGATGATAATTGATTAAATGATTTTGAATTCCATGTTAGAGATCATGTCTTTATGAATGTATATCCCAAAAAGGGTTTTATCATGTTTTTTAAGAAGCAGAAATTGAGCCTTAGGTATATCAGACCCTTCAAAACTCTTGAATGTGTTGGAATCATTTCTTACCATTTACCTTTTCCACAAAATCAGTCAAAGGTACACAATGTGGTCCATTATTTATGATAAGGATTTACATTCCAGACCCAATGCATGTTCTTGTCTATGATGAGAGACACTTGGAACCCAATCATTCGTATTTTTAAGAACCCAACTAGATTCTTGATACTAAAGAGAACATATTAAGGAATTGAATGACTCATCTGGTAAAAGATCTCTAGATGAACCAAAAAATAGAAGTAGCAACATATGAATGAGATGATTCAATAGTGGATAACTACCCACAACATTTTGAGTTAATACCCCTAAAATATCATGGGAAGATTTTTTTCAGGAGAATATATTATATCACCCCAAGCCATTACCAAACTTGCTGTTTTATTTTGCTAACATATTTTCAATACACACCACACCCGACTAACACACTACACTATTAAGTCATATTTTGCACAATCAATTAAATTTATAACAATTTTAGATATTTTATATATTAAATTTATATATTATATGTACAAAAAAATATTTTTACATTCATCTAATATATTTTATAGGTATAATATTGGAATAAATCCAATATTACTCATATAATATTATATTTTTAAAAAGTTGTTTTACCACCTTTTAAATAAATATATATTTAAAATATTTATTTGGAAAATATTATAAATTTGATTTGATAAAATGAAAAAATAATTTTGAAATTCATAATGTGAAAATTATCTTATGGTGGATTTTGGTATTTGTTTTGGGAAACTTCATTTTTTTATAAATAACGCAAATTAATGCATTTTAGTTAAAAGATACTTTTTGAAAATAATTATTATTCTTAAACTATATAATTAATTTTTTATATCAAATTATATCATTTATAGGAATATTAGTATAATTAGTTAATTATATTCATTTTCACATTGAAATTTAATATAAAAACATAAAAATATGTTTACCATTTTCTACTAAAACAATTTAATTCATCTATCTATGAGATTAACATTATTATTAATTTTCCTGCTTCTATAAATAAAATTTCAAAAAATAAACACAAACCATTATAATAAATATGATATTTAGAGTCGAAAATATAATCATAATTTTTTTGACCAACATGATTAATGGAATAAATTAAAAATAATTACACTTATTAAAAAACATTGAGCATAATAAAGGACTAACCCTTTATCTAGAGGGCCCAAATAACCAATCCACTTGTCTAAAACTCAATGGGTAGCCATATATTTCCCATAAACCTTCCAATGTTGAGTTTTTTGTATGAATCTTGTTAGGTAAGAATATATGTACACCTAAATTATTAACAAAAAATCTAAATGAGTTATTTTCCTTCCCTATAAAAGGACTCCCCTCTCCCACTTCTTCACACCACTAAAACCACTTAATTTCTTCCATACTATACTCAGGTATCTTCCTAAAAACACTCTCCTCATCCTAGATGCATCCTTTCAGATAGACGGAATTCCATGGATGTTTTTTTCTATAATCCAAATGAAGTTGTCCTATTAATAGGTAAAGTCTTCCCTCATGGTTTTTAGATTCATTTCTTTTCACCACCCCTTATACTCTTATTATTATATGATTATTAAAAATCATCAGTATAATAAATATATTATGATTTTTATGTTAATATTTTCACCTAAAAAGACACCAAAATCCATTTAATGGGTAATAAGCATATTTTTTATGTGTATGGCAGACTACCGCCTCCTGAAATGATGATTGCTCATTTTTTCCACAACACCAATCCTTATGGACATTATGATAGAAAAATGGTTCATATATGTTAAAAATGAAATTTAAAATTACAATATTGTTCTATAATTTTTATGTATAACATACCATTATACTTTCCATCTTGTAAAAATATGATAATTTCATTTGAGGAGGTGTGGACAACAACTCCCTCAAAGCTATATGACTCATTTATTCCTAACATGGAATGTATAAGGATATTTATAATACACCTATGTAAAAAATATAAAATTTAGATGATAATATAATTAAAATATAAACATGTTCCATTAATATTTTAATAAATTAATATAACAAAATAATCAAAGTAGCGTGCATCCATACATACAGCCAACTATCTCCATGAATGGTTCACTTCACGTCTAATATAAAAATATCATGGACTAATATAAATATGTATTTACTAAATATATAAGATACTTTGGACATGTTTTAAATTCATGATATGGTTACATCATGATCTAGAAAATTGTAACAACATATTAGTAAAAACATACTCATGAAAACTAGGCAATTAAAACCCAAAATAGTAAAATTAATGAACATTGTTAACAAACAGGGTTTAAAATATTATAATAAATTTATATATCAAATTATAAACATCAATATGATTATATTATAAATCTATAACATATTTTAAATCTTTTAATTGGAGGATAAAGACAACACATCTAAAGGAAGGTTAAGGTAATGGATTCTTGTCTTGTATTTCTTTTTATAAGGATTAAATTGTATACACCACACAAATATTTTGGATAGTGTATCTAATTACCCTTTTATAAATTATTTCTTGAATACAATCTCATAATGTTGTGAAAAAAAAACTTTCATGGGGTTTATTAATTAATGGTTTTCAGTTGTATTTGACACTTTGGGATGTTTGATGACTTATTTCCAAAAACATATTTGTAATGATTATCATTGAAATCTAAATTCCTTTTGTGAATGTTAACATTTCCATGAAAATAAAAAATGTATTATAATAATTTCTCATTATAAATTTACTTGAATATCTTTATTAAAAACAATGGAAATTGTTATTTCCTAAACCAAATATCATTTTACAGATGGTGTTCAATTGATAATTATTTGTTTAACTTGGGAATTATTAATATATATATCTCTTATATTCAATATTGATACATTTTGATATGGTAAATTATTCATGAATTTGTGAAGTTATTTATAATTGTATGACCTGGGTGGGGCCAGGTTATAGATTTTCCATTTATGCATCTATAGTCTCATGAGACGACTCATTTAGCATTATCAGAAAGATTTTACCCGACATTTTGAAAAGTATCTTATTAAATGTATTAATGGTAAAGGTACAATTTTACTAAGATACATGGAATCCAATAATTAATAGTTTCCATCTATTATATTCAGTTATTACTCATCCATGATATTTTTCATCGATATATGTATGAATGAATTTAATTTTCATGATTTAGTTATTTTTCATCCATGAGATATTTCATTGATATATCTAAGTATATATTTTATTATTAGTCTATTGATATAGATGGAATGATTTATAGTTACATACCCAACCATATTTATATTATGTTATCTATTTTTTTAATGGAATGTGTTATCAATTATTTTCCATTCCATGTTAATTTATTCATATTGATTCATTATTTCTTCCACATTACATACCCTTATTGATAATTTGTGCTTAACCTTATTATGTTTCCTTTAATTATATCCTGAAGAAGAATTCTTTGATAAATTCTTTAAGGATTTAGTTATTTAATTTTTTATGTACCATGATTGTAATTCATGTTTCCGAAAATAATTATGGGTACCATGTATGTAATTTGGATATTGAGGACAAATAAACTGAATGGTCTTTCAAGATTGGACTTCTAATAACATCTCCAATATAAAAAAATAATACACCAGCTCTGGGCTTCTAGGTTTAGGGCATTACAATCAGGAAATGGGATATATAACTATAGAATATTGTTTGGAAGGAAATTCAGTAGAAGTTCATGGAGACCATTTATTGAGATATACAAGGGAAGGATAGATTAAGTGAGTTCTATAGATTCACATACGGGTGTATGTATTTGATGGACTATAGGGGACCCTTTAAACATTTTTAGTGATTTTGTACAACATTTATAGATGACAAAGAAACCTCATTAATATTATTTCAGGATGTACATATGTGTGGAATTTTGTCATATGTGAATATATTCAGGTTGAGGATATTTACGAACGTGTTAAATCAGGTTCACACTATAGAAGTTAAACTGATGGAGGCCTCATGTAGAGATATGTGGGTTTTATTGACTGATCAGTAGTTTTGTCTTCTGATAGTATGAAGTGTTATTATGAGAAATGTTTTCGAGAGTAGTTGGAAGCAAGGTTTCTAAAAAGACAAGATAGTTACATGTGATATTACCTAAGTTCATTACCACAAGTGCGGTGGGTTGGTAATATTGTTTTAAAATTGTTCATGACCACCATGGGAGTGTAGACCCTATAGTAAGATGTGTCGCACCATGTTTTTTTTGTATTTGTATTGATCCGTTCCATTGGATATCCCGATCCTTTTCATGGGTATTTAGTGAGTTGAATCTTGATTTTTTATGTTTCATATATTTCTAACCACCCTAATTTGGGATCCCCATTTCTTGTTTAGGATTTTTTGAAGAATGATCATCATGATTTGGGACAACCGTGAGCCCATTTCCAGTTTTAAAAACCGAATTTGTTTCTTTTATAAATCTTTTGTTTTTCAACCTTTTTCACCCATTACACTTTCCAATTTTCCTCTACTGATACTTTAAAGCTTTCATACCCTTTTTGGACCCCATATAAATTCATAATCATGGTGAAATTGGGTTACTTATTTAGGCATTGGGCAGCCCATGGGCCCATTTCCAGTTTTAAAAAAATAATTTGATTATTTTATATCTAATTAAATATTTAATAGTTTTAGGTTATTACACATCCCCCTCTAATAAAGGAACCATATCATCACCCCCAAAATCGATTAACCTTATTTGGTTCTTATATGGGTCACGTATTAGGGAGAATGTTCTGAGGATACCTTAAACAGCCCAGAATTGATAAGGTAAATCATTTTATACATTACTCATTCTATTAGAGATATTTTTCCCAAAAATCATCTTTACCTGGTTCGTCCAAAAAATAGGATCCTCTCTATGATGTGTCATCCCATTAACTTTTCTCTAGGGTTTCACATCTAATGGAATACGAAGAGTTTCTCATGGAAACAGTGAGATTCAATCTATTTTATCCTCCATCTTCTTCCTCCTTTCATTATTTATTGGTTTTATAATCTCTCCTAGTCATGATCGACCTAGGGTTCTGTTATATCATGGTTTTTGATGGATTTTATATTCATTTAGGTATGTTCTTCATAAATTTTGGTTTTATAAACACGTGGCAGGGGGTTTCGGTTGTGCGTTTCCGTTTCTCCAAGGATTTGAGGTAGGATGTCCCTTGCACAAGCCTTTATCATTTATGTTTCATCATTATATTACAGTAATAACATTATTTATTTGATATTTTCTACTATTAACCATTGGTTTTAATTTTTTTTTTGTTCAAATTATGTTTTGTGAATTATTTCATTAAAAATATAGTTCTTTTGGTATTAATGTGCACTCCTCTTATTTGATAAATTATTCCTTGAGCTTTCGCACTTCGTTTATGGTATTTTAAATATGTATACGTATCTTGAATAACATTATGGAATGAAAATGTTGTATAATTCCTTTTGAAGTTCTTAATAGAAGTTGTTTTTTTAAAGAGTTCATTCCATGTGTTCGGTAAATTGCCCGGTCGGCTTTTATGTGTCTACTGCAATTTAAAATAATTTGTTTGGATTTAAAAATATATTGGAATAATTTAAGAAAATTATTTTGGGATTCTTTATGGCTTTCAAATTTGGATGTTCTTTTACAAAAAATGGTTTTTTGTTTACAAATGTTTTGGCCCGAGTTGCCCAAAAATGGCATATTTCACATTATTGTAAAAGTGGTTCTATTTGGAATATTTCACCTGAGTGTTTTAGAAGATTTATGAATGTGGTTTTATTAATTAAATGGTGTGTACACACCTATTTAATATAATTTAAATTCTTGAATTTGTGAAATGTTAGTTTTGAGAAAATTATTAAAGGCCTGTTAGGCCTTTCCTAAAAATTATGAATGAGTGTATTACTTGTATATATCAAGTTGTGTCAATTGGGATTGTTGTATGGTCCATGAAATGATTTTATAAAATGTTGTTAGGGCTTCAAAATATGGTTTGGTATGGTTTTTATGTGTTTTTACAATTGAAAGAGTGTTTTTGAATGAGTTTAATGTTCAAAGCCTCAATACACTCTGTGAAATTGTTTTACGAAAATATTTAGTGGTTTGTTGACTCCTGAAATAAATGTGAAGAAATTTTGTGGGATTTTTGTGTGTTTATGTTTTGTAAATGGACTTTTTATGTGAAATGTGTATTTGGTAAAATGTGAAACTTGATTGAGCACTAAAGTTAATCCTAGGTATCTAGGTGGGCGGACAGGTACTAGTATGCTAGTGATCATGTGGGGTTTGACCCTTATTTCACATAGCAAGTTCGACGATGACAACACTAAATTAACAATGAGTATGATGATGTTGGGGGACCACTATTTTATGGGTATGCTCCCTACTATTGATTCATGTTCACGAGAACCGATATGTATTATGGTTACTTTCACTGAGATACGAGGTACCTGTGGCTCACAACTGACTAGTGCCTACGGGTGATCCCGTGACATGTTCTCATTGGATCTTTTGTACTCACCATCGGAATACGGTGTGTTTGGTTTTTAAATTCAGTAGCGTGTGTGATTTATTTAAAATTTAAAATATTTTTATTCATCCCTCTTGAAAACTATTTTAATTTTGAAGTTGCACTACTTTGATAGTTATTAATATAATTCTTGTTTATAAAACATGCAGGTTTTTTTCTGGTAAATTTTTTATAGCATGGGACCTCATTTGGAATATATAACATTATATTTTTATTTAAAACTTTAAATTGATTTTTATTTTATTCTAAAGGATGTGCATTGGGAATATAATATCAGGCTAAACTAATAAGTTTTAATAATCACGCCTATAGTTGTCTTCTATTTTTTATCCCTCGTGCAGGTTTCAGCTTGAGTTCGATCGCCTTGGGTGATGTGTGATCATTTTGTTGGAGAGTGACCATTGTGGTCTCAGGGAGTTATTTGGAAATCAGGTCTGGTCAGTTGAGTTGTTTTCTTAGTTGTACATTCATATTCATGTACAAATAATGTTTAGTTCAATTTTTATATAAATGTATTTTGGGCTGTCCATTTCATTCTGATGTTTGTTTCATTGTTCATTTATGGGAGAAATTGTTCCCTTGTGTACTCTATTTATTCCATTGGTTCTTGTCGCCATCCCGGGAGGATCGGGAACATCTCTCGGTACATGTTGCGGGCTAGCCTGGGTAACCGGTTCAGGGTCGACTCAGACTAGTTCGTGACAAAATGGTATCAGAGGAGGTCGGCTCTTACCAGAAATTTCTTTTTAGAGAACCTTTGTTATTTTGTGGATGTCACGGTAGATGGAGTAGTATTGTCAAGACTTTAGGGTTATGTGCACTAAGAGCTTCGCAATCTCTTTCTCGTTCTAATCCTCATGTTTCCATGGGAAGTCTGGTTTTATTAGTGTCCTTTGTTATTGTTGATTTTTTTGTGTTGGGATATGATAAGGGGAGCCTGACTAATGGCCTCAGTGAGATCTCAGGGCCTAGCAAGCTATGTAGAGCTTGGAAATGGTCCTAATAATACTCTCTGTGTTGGTGTTGTGTTTGACATATATCCGCCAACCATATGGTCAAGTCACCCACCGAAACTAGTTCTCTTTTTTGGGTCTCTTGAACCTTTGTTGAATTCTGAATTTTTGTTTTTAAAATCATTGTTCGAGAATTGTGGAAATGGGGTTTAATGTAAGGATTATATTTTGAAAACATAAAAAGGGGGTTTTCAAAAATTAAATATAATAATGGTTTTGGAAGGTTGTGTTTTGTGAAAAAAAATGGAGGGAAGTGGAAATGATTTAATGAGATTGGATTATCCATAATCTAATATTGTGGTTTGTTGGAATAAAATGTGTTGAAATTTTAAATAATTTTAAGGTGATTCTGGTTCTTTTTTTTTAAATGGGGGAATTTGGGATGTTAAGAAGTTTTTGAATCAAATGAATTAGTTTTGGAAATTGGTTTTGATCGGTTGGTTTTTTCCTAGAAAGGGGATTTATCCTAATGGACCTCGGATTATGAAAATATACCTTACTGAATATTAAAAAAATGGGAAGGGGTTGTTTGGAGTGGGTTGGTTATTTTTTATGTTGTTAGAAATAAAAATGGGTAGGTTTTTAAGAAAATGGTTCTTAATGAATTGTGGTTTTTTTGTCAAATATGAAAATGGTTTTTGACTTGGTTGTTGGTGTTCCTTTCGAGGGTAACTTATTTTTGGAATGATGTTGTTTTGTTTTTCCCTTAGGTTTTTTCATGGGTGCTCACATGCATGGTTTTATTTATATCTGGAAGGATGGCCTATATGGCATGGTGGTTGGGTTCTTGGGGTGGCATGGAAATGTGCATATGGGTGAGACTTGATGAAACAAAATCGGTGAATGTGGAAACCCACTAAGTTAGTTTGTTTTTCAAAAGTGTATTGAGCTAATAAATTGTGGACTATTTTAAAAACCAATAGTTATGTGGCTTGATTTTTCTATGTCTTAGAAGATTTGTTTATTTAGTAATCTTCCTTGCGATATAGAAGTCGCAACATTGTTTTATCTTGAGATGAGATCTTTTTGGTGGCTTGGTTTTTGTGTAATGTTCATTGGGTTCCAAAGATGTGTTTGATGTTGTGATATGGCCTTGTATAGTTCTCCATTCAAAATCATTCCTACAGATCAACCTAAGGATTCAGTTAAAATGTTAAATCCACATCTTAGGATGATGCCTCAACCTATTCTTTGGAATAGATAGTTGTTTGTGATAGATTAATAGTTCTTCTAGGTCATGATAATTGTTTTGGACATAGCAGTTGTGTTGGGTGATGTTGATGTGTTTCATCATATTCCTTGTCAATTCTGCCCCTCGTTAGGAGTGAGACAAAATTTTGATACGTATCTATGAGTTCCTATTTAGATGAATGTATTTTTTTAGTGAAAAAGTGAGTTTTTTAAGTGATGTGATCCTTATCACCTGACTGCGATGCAGCAGATGCTTCATGAATTAGGGCTCCAGCCATAGGCATCAGAGTGAATCTTTTCAGGCAGTCATAAAATCAACTGAGGTGTGGAGTGCTAGATTAGGATCATGCATCCTCTATTTTTGTAAGTTAGTTTCTATGTCAATGTTTTGGGTCCTCATTTCTGTGAATTTCCCTTTTTCTCAACAATTGTGGTGGGCTTACCCCTCACACAATGTCTATGGTTATGTCATCATGGATGTGGGTTTCCAATCAATTTCCCTGTGTGGACCGTCTGTGAAAATCAGGAGTAGTCTTGGTGTTACCTATTAGTAGTTTGAGAGTTTTTGGTAGTTTCATTGTTTCTTTTGTGGTTTCAGTGGCCAAATTAATGGGTCCCCTTCCCTCTCACCCCCGAGTGGTGGGGGTCCATATCTGTGCTGAAAGTGTTGGCCAAGTTTTTGTCCCCTCCGTTCAGGAGTGGGTGGTTTATATGTTCATTTTGTAACCATAATAAATTGGTATTGTAGGTTTTTAGGAGTTTTTTGTTATTCTTGTGTGAGTTAGGCCCTATTCTTTCCCATGTTGAATTCTTGTTTGTTCATTGCTAGTTGTTTTTTAATGGTGGTGAGACCCACCATGGGTCTCATGTATTTTCATCCTGAGAACTTTTCTACTTCTAGTTGATTCATAATGATGGGTAGTACTTTCTTGAATCCCCTATAATATTTGGTTTTTATGAGTTCTATTTGTTTTGGGTTATGGTTGAGATCATAGGGAGAAGGCCCAACAATCAGGTTCTTGGCTTGGTTGTGGAGGTGGTGGGTTGATTTTTCCAATGATTTTCTAGAAGTGGTTGTGTGTAGTGTGTTTTTTAAGCTAGGGGATTAACATCCATTAATGTTTGATGATATTTAATTTTATTGAGATGTTGTATCATGTTTATAGGTAATCCTTAGTTGTTTATTTTTTCCACCAGAAAGTGTTATTTCTTTCCGGGGGCGGAAAGCTTTAATGGTGTGGAGAATTTTCACACCCGGTTTTTTTGTATTTGTATTGATCCGGTCCATGGGAAATCCAAATCCATTTCATGGGTATTTTTTTAGATGAATCTTTAGTTTTTATGTTTCATATATGTCTATCTAGACTAATTTGGGATCCACATTTCTTGTTTAGGTGTTTTTGAAAAAAGAGTGGTTACTTCATGATTTGGGCCAACCATGAGCCAATTTCTAGTTTTAAAAATCGAATTTGTTTCTATTAGAAATATTTTGTTTTTAAACATTTTTCACCCATTACACATCCCAATTTTCCTCTACTGATACTTAAAAACTTTCATACCCTTTTTGGTCCCCATATAAATTCATAATCATTGTGAAATTGGGTTACTTATTTTGGCATTGGGCCAGCCCGTGGGCCCATTTTCAGTTTTAAAAAAATAAATTGATTATTTTATATCTAATTAAATATTAAATATTTTTAAGTGATTTCACCTCCCCCTCAAATCCAATAACCATATAGGCCCCCAAAAAATCGATTTACCCTCCTTGGTGCTCATATGGGTTACAGATTTGGGTGAATGTGCTGAGGATACCTCAAATATCCCAGAATTGATATGGTAAATTGTTTTATACATAACTCATTAATTTTTTGATCTTTTTCCAACAATTATTCATTACCTGGTTCATCCAAACCATATGAGCCTCTCCAAGATGTTTCATCCCATTCCCTTTTCTCTAGGGTTACAGATCTAATGGAATACAAAGAGTTTGTTGTTGAAATGGTGAGATTCCATCTCCTTTATCCTCCCTCTTCTTCCTCCTTTCATTATTTCATGGTTTTATAATCTCCCCTAGTCACGACCGACCTAGGGTTATGTTATCCCATGGTTTTTGAGGGAATTTATATTCATTTAGGTCTGGTATTCATAGATGTAGGGTTTATAAACCCGTGACGGGTGATTTTCGGTGTGTGTTTCTATTTCGCCATGGATTTGAGGTAGGATATCCCTGGCACAAGCTTTTATCATTTAAGTTTCATCATTATAATACTTCTATAACATTATTTATTCGTTATTTCCTGCTTCGAAACCTTGGTTTTAAAGGTTTTGTGTGCAAATTATGTTTTGTGACTTATTTTGTTAAAAATATAGTTGTTTTGGTATAAATCTGTACTCCTCTTATTTGATAAATTATTCCATGAGATTTCGCCCATCATATATGGTATTTTCAATATGTATAATTATCTTGAAATACACTATGGCTTGAAAATGGTGTATAATTCCTTTTTAAGTGCATAACACAAGTTTTTTTTCTTAAAGTGTCCATGCCATGTGTTCGGTAAATTATCTGGTTGGCTTTTATGTGTCTAAGGCAATTTAAAATAATTTGTTTGGATTTATAAATATATTGGAAGAATTTAAGAAAATTATTTTGGGATTCTTTATGGATTTCAAATTTCTATTTTCTTTTACAAACAAATGGTTTTTTTACAACATGTTTTGGCCCGAGTTTCCAAAAAATGGCAAGTTTCACATTCTTGTAAAAATGGTTGTGTTTTGAATATTTCCCCTGAGTTTTTTAAAAGATTTTTGAATGTGGATTTATTCTTTAAATGGTGTGTACACACCCCATTAATAAAATTGAAATGCATAACATTTACAAATGTTAGTTTTGAGAAAACGAATAAAGGCATGTTTTGCCTTTCCAAAAAATGAAGAATTAGTGTTTTACTTGTAAATATCAATTTGTGACAATTGGGATTGTTTTATGGCCCATGAAATGATTTTATTAAATGTTTTTAGGGATGAAAAATATCTTTTGTATGGTTTTTATGTGTTTTTATAATTTTAAGAGTTTTTTTGAATGAGTTTTAGGTGCAAAGCCTCAATACACTCCTTGAAATTGTTTTACGAAAATATTTAGTGGTTTGTTGACTCCTGAAAGAAATGTGAAGAATGTTTTTGGGATGATTGTGTGTTTATGGTTTGGGAATGGAATTTTGATGTTTAATGTGTATTTTATTAAATTTGTAACTTTATTTACCACTAAAGGGAATCCCGGGTATCTAGGTGGGCGGACGTGTACTAGTATGGTAGTGATCCTATGGGGTTTGGCCCCTGATTCACGTAGAAAGTTTAACGATGACAACACTAACTAAACAATGATGATGATGATTTTGGGGGACAACTAGGTTATGGGTTTTCTCCCTACTAGTGGTTTGTGTGCATGATAATAGATATTTATTATGGTTACTTTCACCAAGATATGAGGTACCTGGGGCTCACAACTATCTGGTGCCTAGAGGTGTTCCCGTGACATGTTCTCACTGGATATTTTGTACCCACCGTCGATATATAGTGTGTTTGATTGGTAAATTCAGTAGTGTGTGAGATTTATTTAAAAGATAAAATTATTTAAATCAGCCCTCTTGAAAGCTATTTCCATTTTGATGTTGCACTACTTTGAAAGTTATTACTAGAATTCTTGTTTATAAAAAATGCACGTTTTTTTCTGGAAATTTTTTTATAGCATGGGACCTCATTTCGAAGACATAACTTTATATTTGTATTTAAAACATGAAATTTATGTTTCTTTTATTTTAAATGATGTGCGTTGGGAATAGAATATTGGGCTAACCTACTGAGTTTTAATACTCACGCCTATAGTCTTCTTCTTTTTTTAGCCCTTGTATAGATTTTAGCTTGAGTTCGATCGCCTTGGGTGATGTGTGATAATTTTGTTGGAGAGTGACTAGTGGGGTCACATGGAGTTAGTTGGAAATTAGGTTTGGTCAGTTGAGTAGTTGGATTTGTTGAACATTCAGTTTGTTGTAAAAATAATGTTCAGTTAATTTTTTTAAGAAAATGTATTTTGGGATGTCCATTTGTTTCTGCTTTTTGTTTCATTGTTCGTTTATGGGAGAAATCGTTCCCTTGTGTACTCTGTTGATTCCCTTGGTAATGTCTCCATCACGGGAGGATCGGGAATGCCCCTCGGGAATTTTCACAGGTTGGCTTGGGGAACCGGTTCAGGGTCGACTCAGACTGGTTCGTGATAAGATGGTTCATCTATAGAGGATCTCCTAGAACATGCAACATATGGGTAGTGATAGAGTATCTAGATAAAATCAAATGTGTGGGAGATGGATCTTTTACATAAAATATAACTGGAAGCTATAGTTCTACTGGCCTTGGTAGTACAGCAAATTGACATAAAGCTTATAGAAATATCACCCATATCAGTAGTTTGGTGTATCTAAATACAGTTAGACTAAATCACAGGGAATGTGGGAGGGATAGTTACACACCATTCAGTGTACACTTCTGGATAGTAAGGCTGCAACATCAATATTTAGTTGTACTATTTTTTTATATTCTTTTTTAGTTAGTGCCTTATTTAATGCTGGTGAATCTCAATCCTTTATTTCATCAAAATAATTTAATCGGTTCACCTAGGTGTTAGTGTTCTTGAGTGGGTAGATTATTATAGATACACCGTTGTGATTACAATCGAGATACATCTGTTTTTCCAAGGAGTTTTCCCTTGTTGTTGGGGACTATCATTTTCTATTTTGTATTTACATCATGATCGTGCCATTATATGATTTTATTTTAGGTATCAATTATGTAGTTTTATTGCGTTCCTATATTAATTGTTATTTTAAGAGAGTGACATATATATCTCATATGCATGACAATGATATTCACCATAGAGACTGGGATATCCAGGCATGTTGTGACGGAACAACTTTATGGAAACTAAGAGAGATAATAGTCCAAGTTGAATGTATATTACTGGATTATAGATATGTAGTGTAATATGTATTTTGACCTATAGTGGACTAGTATCAAGAAATGTTTCTTAATGACATTTAAGGACGTCCACATTAGAGAGATGTGAAAATCACTATTGAGATCTTTCTTAGGGGATGATCCTGTTTCTATTCTACTATAATGAATGGATCTACATATCTTCACAAGATCAATAATGATCCCCGTGAGTTTGAGAAAAATGGTTTTTTGTACCCATGTATATTTCCTTTGTGTTCTACTGTCATTTTTTCCAAGAAGACTAATTGAAATCTTTTCTTTTGTGTTTATTTTCATATGTTGAACCGTATGACTATGAAGAACTGGTATCCACATCCATATATTGATTATCTATTTTACTAATTGATGGGGGATTGTGTTTTCTCAAAGATTGATTTGAGATTAGGGTATCTTTGGTTGAGAGTTCATCCTTTGGATATATCAATTAATACATTCTATAGAAAGTATGGACTATATGTATTATTTTAAGTACTTTGTGGGCAAAAAAACGTACCAAAAATGATTATCGCCTTGATGAATAGAATCATCCACCTATACTCAAATTATTTTATGAATATTTTTTTAATTAAATATTATTATAATCAAAAAATCATGATGAACAATAAAAACACCTTAACATCTTCTTGACTATTCGGAGATAGCATTAGTTATACACCAAACAATCTATGTGTTGACTCAGTATTGGCCAGGTGCACATCAAGGATCACATCATCTCAAAAAAAGGAGTGTTAGTGGACACATAGAAGGATTAGGTAGTTTTACATTTATAGAAACCCAAGAAAATATTCGATGCCTATAGCATTGTAGGTTTGGTGTGATATTATCATAGGTATATCTGGAACTTTTCATGATTGAAGGAACCTCTCTTGGTCATTGACCAAGAGGTTATTAATGTTTTAATAGTCATAAGAAAGCAATAATTCCTTACAGGATTTGATGAGGTATATGAAATAGACACCAATAATAATCTTAACCAAACCATGTGAGGAGTATATAGTATGATTTTATTCTTTTAGAGTATGTCTTGGAGCATTGTTAGTACAGGGGGATCATGTTATGAAATATGGGTCTCAAAAATTGAGGCCACATCAATGAAACTAAAAAATAATTGACCTCATGTGTGATATTTTGGTTTATAATTTGATGTGTTGATAGGATAATAATTCTGGTGAAATTTTACATTTTATACAGATCACAGTAACTTATTGTAGGTATTTTCACAGTGACATTTAAATCAATGGTTGTAGAGATGGATTGAGTATACACAGTCATTTTCTATTGATCTAGGTTATATTCCTAGGAATAGGAATTGATTTGTGGATTAATTAATAATTTAAAATGAAACTCAAGTAGTATAATAGTGTAGTGGTGAGTGGAAGATGATGACCCTACTATATGATATGCGTGTTGTGGTTTTGGAGATTCTAGAGAAAATGACTGTCATATATATATCAGAGGAGTCTACAATATTGATATAGATTAAAGACATGAAATTTTACGATTTGGAGTGCTTGAACTTGGGGAAAATCAATGAAAGTGGTAAGTCACCTTTTGATTGGGGTATATATCATGATGAGGTTATCTATTTCCAAAATCAGATAGTTGAGCCCAAGAGTATTCTAGAAGAGTTGATGTGGGAATTCCATGCCATGAATTGGGATGTACATCATGGTGTGAAAAAATTTAAAATGACATACAACAAAAAAATTTCTCGGTGGGAATGAAAAATGATATTCTAGGTTTTGTGACCCGATGATATAACCGTAGGTAGTTGATGGAGGAGAATTAATGGCCTGGAGGATTAATACAACTATTTTCCATTATGGAGTGGAAGTGGGACAATGTAACTATTGAATTATTTGTATTTATCGTAATGATGCATCATAATAATGGATCTATCAGCGGTATTTTTGATCTAATGATGAAATAATGAATTTTTTTATTGTTATGAGGGACATTTTCATTGTAGCAATTGGGAGAATAATAAATTTTGGAGATAGTCCATCTGCATTGGGTTCCATAGAATATTATTTTAGGCCACTGTGCAAGATTTAATTAATGCTTCTTGTAGTAATTGTAGATAGTTCTTGGTGAAAATGTTTTATTGAGTATGACTTTTCCCCCATTGAGAGATGTGAAGTCAGAGATGACTATATAGGTGCATGAGGATATGCTTCGACCATGTGTTCTCAATTCTAGTGGATCTTGGGAGAAGAATATAGCTTTGGTGGATTTACCCTATAAAATAGTTATCATGATATGATGTTAATGGAACCATACATGGATCTTTATTACAGACCATGTTGATTACCTATATGTTTGATGGAGGATGGTGAGTTAGAGTTATTATTGCTGAGTCTCACGCAGGAGATGTCGGGGAAGGTTCTATTGATTAAGAAACATATAGATATAGCTCATAGTAGACAGACGTAGTCTGCTGATTGACATTGTATCCCCCTAGAGTTCATAGAGGGTGATCTTTTATTCCTTCAAGTTCTTCAATGATTGGCTCACCATAGTATATAGAGATAGGTAATGATGGTACCCATTTTATTGTACCATTTGAGGTTGTGGAATGAATCATGTCGGTGGTTTACCAATTGGCTTGTCTACAGATATTCAAATCTATGAACGATGATTTACATGAATCACAACTATCGGAGAATCACCCCAACCCTTCTCATTTGATAAAGGTGGATAATGTGGTGATTGAGATATATGTTTCCCTTGAGGAGAATATAATAAGTTTGTTGGATCAGAGTGATATTTTTGTAGGGGAAGACCATTCTAAAAGTTTTCATATTGTAGAAACATGGAATTATGTAGGAGGAAATATGAGAGGGGGAAACAAAATGATGTCCTAGTCACCCAATCATTTTCATTCGAAATCATAGAGATGTTAGGTAGTACAGGTCGAGGGATATTTGTTGTAATGCAGGTATATTAAATGATTCCAAACTTTTATGGAGTTATCTCATGAATAATTTTGCATACTATATTCATCTAGTAAGATTATGTTTTGTTTGGTATGTATATTAGGGATTTTGTTGGTAATATTTGATAAAATTGTAATTGATAAGGTTAGTGCATTGTTTGTGCTTGGTTTTCTCTAGTAGTACGCACTATCCAAGAAAACTATTAAACCCCAAATAAGGGGTATTTCGTTTTTTAAATAGTGTTTCTGAATCTACAAACCCACTTATGATTAAACATGCACCCATATAAATGAGTCACACGGTTTAGGAACATGGTCATGGTAAATTTTTCTCCCCTGACCAAGAAACCTTTCATGACTATTTAATTCATATTATTTAAAAAAAATTCCCAACCCCTGAAAATCAAACAAAAATCAAACCCCATTCAAAAGATGACATTATTGCTGGATTTCTGATCCCTCCCAATGGATCCCTAGCCCACTTAAACTCCGTTCATGGCTGGTCGAGGCCTTGTTCAAAGATCTCCATCACTCCCGATAAGAGGATATTATCCTGGTTGTTTTCATTTTCAACTCTTAGTATTCTATATTTATGTAAGGGATGTTATTTTATTTATTGGTAAAATATAAAAAATTATTTGTGGATTTAGATCCTTTATTTTAGATCTATATCACGATTTTTGTGATATATAAATGTTCCTTTTTTATTTCGGTATTATATCTATGTCTTGGTCTACATCATTACTCTACTAAAATTGGGGATTTCTATTTTGGTGATCACTCATCAACAGATCGAGGAAGGTGGTTTATTATTAAAATACTATAGTTGTTAAATAAATTATGTGTATGTAGTTATATAATTTATATGGTTATTCTTGATATTATATGTTTTTATATTGAAATAAATAATGTGGTCAATTAATTAATTTAGGGATTGTGGATGTTATTGGGTAAAGAGATATTGGATTTGGGATTATTAATTATTAAATTACATATTAAGATATTTTTATTAGAAAATTGGTATAATTACTTGATGAAATAAGTTTTGAGATATGTGATTTTGAATTTGGGATAAATTAATTGTAGACATAATTACGGGAGTATTAAAAATATATATTGTAATTAATTAATAAATTAATTATTTAATGGGATAAATGTGATAAATCGATTTTTGAACTAATTAAGTGAAAAAATGTGACGAGTTAATTTATTTATTAATTAATAAGATAAAGGTTACTAATTAATTATTGGTTTTATTAAAGTAAATCAATGTGATTAATTAATTAATTATTTAATTAATATAAATGGATTAATTTATTTACGATTTATTTAATAAAATATTATGGTGAGTAAAAGAGATAAGTAGTTTAATGTTAATTAATCATAGTTGATGTGATAATGTGAAAACATGTGATATTATTATGTATGATATAATGTGGTAAATTATGAAATGTGGGAATGATTGATAAATAGGATGTGAGATAGGGAGTGATGCATTAAATACTCATGATTTTTTAGATATTGAGTTTTATACCCAACTCATTCGTTCAAAATACTATGTGATAAGGAATGATGCCCCAAATACCCATGAGGTGTGAGATAGAGATTGATGCTCTAAAATATCATGGGGTTATACTTGGTGTTCTACTACCAAAATATTGCCATTGTATTATGGTTTCAAATAGATGTAATAAATAATTGAAATGACATGGATAATGAAATACCATGTGTGATAATTAAATTTGAATTATGTATGTGTCATGGTTCACACCTGGAATGGTCCCAAGATGGTATTGAGGTTCTAGATTCCTAGAGAACCCAGGGGGAATGTGTGGTTATATGAAGAATAATTGACAATGAATGAATTTTTTACTTATTCATTGTGATTATTTAATTGTGAAACTTTATACAATTTTCTTTATCAGTTACTTATTTAGATGTTGTTGGTGGTAGACTACTAAGTTGTACTCATAACCTACACAAGAATCATGATCGGTGCCTGAATATATTTCATGTTTAAAAGTATTTATAAGGGAAAAGGCATTGTGTTATATGGGTGAGTTGGGATGGAGAATTCATTAGAGGACTACACATGATTTGAGACCCACATGGGGGAGTTTTCAGTGTCTATATGTTGGGATTTCATTTTTGAAACATGAAATTTACATGGGTATGATTTATTTGCTGGTTTAGTTTTGATTAAGAATTTCTATATTTGACCATAATGTTTTACTAGAATTGTTGTAGTCATTTAATATTATCATTTTATTGGTCATTTTTATTTATTTCCATTGTAGTATTACTCTTATAGAAGATCGTATAGTTTCCTCATGATAGAAATTTGAACATCGCTGCAAGTCAACAACCTCTGATGTATGGGGAGGCTTTCTTGACTCTTCCTAGATCTGGATATGAAAAATCCTCATTGTTAAGGTAAAATAACATTCACTCCTTCATATTATATCAATTACACCATTTTATAATGTGTAATTATTCATATAAAATCCCATTATTTCTTCTTAATCAATGGACCTCCCCTACAATCCCATGCTAAAAATCATAAGAACAAAATAATATTTTTAATGTGGGAGTATTTTGAGGGTGGTGGTGAATTCTTGGGACTCATTGATATTTTAATATATGCAAAACTAAACAAGGAAATATAAATGTAAATGTGAACATGAAAAAATAATATGAAAAGTGGACTGAATTATTATTTTAAATGTTGTGAGATAACATGAATTTTGGGATGGGTTCTATGATCATTTATTTATATTTTTGACATTACCATGGATTTTTATATCATCGATCTGAATACACAGTTGTTTAATTTTTTTTTATTAGAGCGAATAATAAAGTTGAACCTCTCTCAACAATCCCACTTGTTTTAGTACAGTAATGTCACTTGAAACCTATAATTGTGATTATAAAGAGAGGTAGTGATTTAATTATGTTGAAGATGTGACTATATGAGAATATCACATCTTCTTATAATAGATTATATGATGATGGAAATAAATGTAAAAAATTAAATCATGGAATTAAAGGATATTAAAAAAATCACGAAAACATTAGATCATGGAAAAAGAATATAGGACTAATAAAATCTTTTATGTTTCGATTACTAGGACTATTTACAAGTTTTATATTATATAAATGTTACTGGGAATATAAACACAATTTTTATAATGTATTATCTTGGTGTAAATGTTACTACTGCTTTATAAAAAATTCATCATTTTGAAAACATATTTGGAGTGATCATTAATTGTATTATCATCTAAAAAACCACATGAAATCATTATGGTGGAAGACAACATTGATCAAGAGAGTACATTAATCAATTCAACTTTACATGATTTTTATGAAGATGGTATTCAGTTTTATAATCAAATAAATTGAAAATATTTTTTTGAATATCATATAAGATTGACGTGGAGATTGAATATTCCATAAATATAGCTACAAAAGGGTTTTGAAACCTCTTTATTTGGGACACATAAACATTACCGACCTATGTGAAACCATGATATCTAAGAAGTATAAACATTCTGAGGTTTAAATTACTATCAATTTTACATTCCACATGATTTATATACTATTTTCTCGTCATTATTAGTTTATTTTTAATAATGTATACACAAACTTGTCATCAATATATAGAAACTAATTTGTAACCATTATGATGATCATGATCCATTCTAAAAGGGTTGTAGGTAGAGGAAAAATTCTAATTTTGAAGAATAAATAATGTAGAAAACCTCATTATTATCCTATTTTATGGATCTTGATATATAATTTGAATCATTATCCCAACATAGAATCTCTACTAATATGAATAGGGATGTTTACAAAAAAAAATTATTAAAATACATCACCATCCCATAAATATAGAATAACAGTTTCTTTATATCATCAAAATCTAAGAGGTCTTATTCTTGTTTATTTCATTAAATCTTTTAGGATATCCATAATTTCATTCATTATGATAGGGATATATGATCTACTAACATAGATAATATAATAAACTTACTATTATGATATATTTGACTTGGTGTGGCCACTGTTTGATTAACCTACCCAAAGTAGGTGTATCACATTTGCATCAAAATTCCAAGGTAATAAATCTTTGGTACTGAATTAATGATTTGTCCCCTAGGGAAATTTTTTTCATTTATGAATCTTTTTATACCATAATAATAAATGTAATTATATATAGATTGGGGATATGGTATTATTGTCAAAAAATACTATCAATAGTTGCCTAATAATGTATATTTTTACAAACAACCCTATTATAAATGGAATATAGAATTTTGAAAATCCCACTCATTGAAATATGGGTTATTCATTATAAAATTTTACACCAAACATATTTCATTTTATTTTGGTCATCTTTCTTCTTCATTTCCCAATGTATATTGGTATACAAGGTTAGACATTAGGACAGGACATATCGTGGTAAAGTCATGGATTTTGTGTGAGCTCTCTAAAGAAAATGTTTATGAATATTTTGATAACACAATCCAATTTTTTAGATTTTATGGTCATATAATACTCATCATATTCTAATGAAAAATATAATGCATTTAGAATACAACACATCTACATGGGGTCGGTGGTTGTGAGTTGGTATCACTGGGAAGCAAATAATGTTAAGAAATAGAGATATAATTTCAATGATAAATATACAGTCAAGAACATATTATTTTTTATTATTATATTTCATGTAATCTAACTCAATGTGATGAGATCTAATTCATTCATATATATCATGAGAATAAATTTACTATATATTACTTGATCTCAAGTTTCCTTCTCAATAGAGTGATAACCCTACCAAACCCCTCATGATGAAAACAATAAATTAAATACTGATAGTTATTATATTCAAGGAATTATTAAAATGGGGGTTCATATTTGAGATTAGAATTAAAAAAATATTAATCAATTTTTCAGAATATATTGACATTTTCATTTCTTTTAAAACTGATTATAAACCATAGATTAAGGAAATACTATATAATAGTATAAAGGGATTCATATTTGTATCCATAATTTTATATATAGAATTAATATTAATGTAACACACTAATATAACTTCTAAACAAGATTCAATAGTTTTAAAAAAAAATTATCCCTGATAAGTTGATTCAATTTCATTTATTTACTTGAGGTCGATGGAGGGGAATGTAGTTGTGGATTTCCCCACATGAAGTATTAATCATATAAAAGGAACATGTATTTTTTGGAACTATTACTGTACCTTATAAATTTATAATTTTAGTAAATATATATAGAAATTAAGATTTATAAATTCATCACAGATTGGATCTACTTAAAAAATTATTAGAATTTTTTTGGAGAGAGAAAATGATAATTATTTATTGAATATAAAAGACAGATTCTATGTTGATGTGGATTAAAAAATCAAATATCAATGATTTTTTGAATAAATAAGTATTTTTGACTAAAATTATTATCATAATTGAAATTATAAGAAATCGTACAAAGAATGAAGAGGTTTAATTCTTTGAATTGATATTATTTAATGCTGAAAATGAAATTAAAAAAATCATATTTTTAGTTCTATAATTATTTCATCAATGTTAGAGGATTATCTAAATCAATGAAAAGTTTAGTTAAAAACAACCAATGTAAATTAACTTATTATTGACTATTAAAATATCTTTTTAATACTTATGATTTTATATAATTAAAAGATATTGAAGATTATTAATGTAACAAAACCAGCAGGGTCTCTTAAAATGGTCAATGCATACATTATTTCTTCTAATCTGTGTTCTAAAAATTCACTTATTAATGGTTTATAAAATACAAATAACATTAAATATAAATCTATGTGAAAATAAATAGTAATATTAACCTGAAATAATAATAATGATGTTTTTGAAATGACTTGAAGTCCTAAAATATTTAAAAACTATCAAGAAGAATTTGAGAATAAATAAATCTATTTAATAATGTGATTTAATTTAGAATACAGATGACGGTATTGTGGATTATAAAAACATTAAAAATATGTATATTTGTTAGAATATATACCTTAATAAAATTTACATTATGATTACAGGAGAAAAATATAAGAATATGTATGATTAAAATAAATAAATCATCTAATAGGTAGGGTTAAATTTTTTAAAAAAATTGTACTCTTTATGAAATGTAAAGGTAGTGAAATCTTTTAGGACATACTATCACAATGTGTCTTAAAATAGTACCGTTTCAATTATGTAATAAATTATTAGCAATATATATCAAGAGTATATGTGACTAATAGAAACTTTTGTTTCATTAATCCTCTTAAAAAATTTCAAAATGTGAAATCCCTTTGTTCTTAATATTTTGATTCGTATTAAACACATTAGTTAGAAAATATTGGAAAACTACTAATTAAAACTATAGGGGTTATATTACTATAAAAATAATTAGTTAAATAAATATATAAATTTATATAAGGTAGTAGAATTATTTAGTTGAATTCATAATCTCACAACATTCTCATTGACGATGGTTTTCAACATAATTAGTTGAGTGATAATGAAATTAATGATTTTAGTAATATGGTTATATTTTTATCAACTGTTGTGTTCTAATGAAATTAAGGTGTGTAAGACATATGTTTCCAAATAAGGTAAATAAAATTGGTTGTGGTTGAATTAATATTTGTTAATTTAATTAAAATTATATTCAATATAGATCTTTCTTAACTATTAATAGGAACAATCATCTCCCCTATATTGAACATGAAGAGATAATGAATGTAATGTGTGATTGTTTTCTAACTCCAATGTTTATAGGATACATCCATGTATAATAATATTTAAATATACCAATAAAAAATATATATATTTATCACTACATTTTATAATATTATTAATAACCACACTAACACTTTGTGTCACAACACCTATAAAATAAATAATTCAATAATTTCAAACAGTGCAAAATATAACTAATAATAAAAGAGGATCTATATTCATCAACAAAAACAAAGAATAATGTTTAAAAACATATTATGTAACACCCTTATTTTTATGGACATTTTTGAAAAAAAATAAATTTCATTGATTTCAAGAATTTCATGCTACAATCAGTCTATATTTAATTACCTGAATCCTTATTATATCTTTTACTTTATGCAATAATCAATTTTCTTCCATGACACATGAATTTTTTTTATCAAAACCTCGACAGAGTATTAATATATATATTTAAATTTGGGCATTTTAACCTGTCGATTAAAATTATAAATATCAATAGTAACAAATCCTTTGAAAATATTAGTCACAATGGTCTTACCTAATATAATGAAATTGATAATAAAACATATAAATTTCAATAAATTCATTGTAATTTTGAAAATAATATTTCCAAAAAAATAATCATTTGTGGATTTTTTGAACAATATTAAATAAAATATTTGGAACTATTGGAAATTTAATTTGCTAAAATAAAAATTTTCTAAATTATAATTACAAAATTATATAATGCTCCATTTTGGGGATTTTTCTGAACTATTTCATTTTTTTATGAATTATGAGAAATATTGAATTTTAATTGAAAGGTGTATTGTTATGTAATTTATTTTTATAGATTAGTTAAATTTCAATTTTTTATTCAATAATATTGCGTTCAATTATAAATCTATTATTAAAATGTAGTTCATTGGAATAAATTTCATATAGAAATTAAATATAAAAACTTTGTAAACATTTGACCATTTTTACTTTAAACCCCCAATTTCCTGATATATCTTCTGGATTAATTTTAAATACCTTTTTCCATTTTTTGGATTATAATTTGGGAAAATGGATACCTTATTTGAAATCTTAATAATTTAATATTTATAATAAGTTAAACAAAATATTTTACAAAATTTATTAGGGAAACATATTAAAATTTTTTTATAACGATTAAGGTGAGAATATAATTACTTGGTGGTTTAACGTAGAAAATGTGATGTAACATTGACCCAACGTGGGTCCAAAAATCCTTTTTGGATCATATATCAAATTTATCTTGACTAAAATCCAGATTTGAACAATTTTATACATTTTATTTTTATGAATAATAAAATTTCCAATCTTTTTCTTATATGTATATTAAATATTATAGGATAAATATTAATTTCATGAACTATAATACCATGATAAAACCATTTACGATTAGTGCCTTTGGAAACATGGAAGAATAAAAAGTTGTTCCATATTTTCTCATCCTTATTATTTCATAACTTTAACTATTTTTGTAAATATCATTCTTGAGAAATATCATGATATCCATTCAAAAAGAAACATCAGATATGATGATCTTAGATACCTAGTAAAGATAAATAATGAAGATAACAATGATTTCATAACAATAATATGAGAATAAAGGTATAATAACATGAATTTTTTTCTAAAAAAATATAACTTGTATATAAAATATTATAATCTTGGATGATAGAATTAATCTGGGATGTTTGAAAGAAATGAATCTTCAATAAATCAAAGAACATGATCCATGAGAATAATATTGGTATAACGCATAACATTTTTTGAAAACATAGAAACATAGAAAATTATTTCCATATTATTGAATGCTAACTACCAATAAAATAATATAGAAAATGTACATTATTGAACTGGGTTCAATCCCAATTACAGCCTTGTATTACATAAAGAAGATTATATCCCATTTTATCCTTATATTAATAAACTAGGATTACTTCCCATTATAGCCTTGTACTTCTTAAATCATTTCACTACTCATTCTTGTATTATATAGATCATAAAATATAAAATTTTCCCATATCTATTGGATATAATATAGGATCCACCAATCACATTATTATAGCCAAACATATAGGTTCCACATGATAATAAACCCTTAATCATATCATACCCCATGAAAATAACTGGTATTTATGCCTTTATTATTGAGTAACCAATAGAAACATGATGTAATTCATAAAAATCAAACCATAATAAGCTTAAAATATTTATAGAAATAACAATAATAATTTCTCTTTATCATATACAAATTATTTATAATAAACATAAAATTCTATAGGGTTATATGTAAATTATTCTATAATGTCACTTTATATAATTATTGAGGAAAACATCCTATCAATATTGAAATAATATTTCTTTTTTCAAAGATACAATATTATAAATGAAAAAAATTAATTTCAAATAAACATGTGAACATATATAGGATGATTAAAAACAGTAAACAATTATTAAAGTGGTAAAATTCATTCAGGTTTTATAATCAAAGAAACATTTATTTTTTCATTTGGAAGATAAACCATAAAAGAAGTTTTTTAATAGATTATCCCATAAAAATATAATACTATTGATGTGAGTATTAATCAAAATAATAGATAATTTATATCATTTTTAAATAGACACAAAAAATTTAATATACATCAAAAGAAAACAATAATTACTTTTTGGTATAATTTTATCGTGAATTATTCACAAAAATAGCTTTTTAACTAAATAAAAGGATATTGAGCTAAGATTATCCCAAATCTCATGTTTTCATTTCCTTGTCTATGTTCAAACATAATATATATTAAATTTGGAATTAATATTCATTTATTACATTATAATATTTTTTTGAAACCATATATTATTTAATCATAAGATCTTAGCATCTGTTTATTAAAAAATGGTAATTAAAATCATTATTCCGATTGACAAGTGCTTCGTTTTTCAGGACTGTCTCTATCAAAAAGTGTTGGTAATTATAATTTTATCGTGGTACAATCATTTCAAAAATTAAAATCATGGTATAAAAATCATATATACAAATTATATAAATATTTATAATCATTCATATAAAATGGAAATAAAAAAATGAAGTACACTTCTTATGGACTTGGTAGGTCGTACATACTCATGGACACAATTTTCATTTTTTTTATTGATGGAATAAAAGATATGAGAATAATAATTAATATTTTAAATTTTATTATTATATAATATTAATCATATTTATTAATTAAACTAATACTAATACTCATACTTAATATATGGTAAGGAAAAATGAATTGTATCGCTGTATAGAAATGATAAGTCTTGTATACGCACAAGCAATACATTCACTTGTTATTGTGATGGGAAAGAGGGTTTATAATGGTGTTTGATCCATTATAATAATTATAATAATTATTTAGGATATTGATGAAAATATTTAATGTTATAAATCAATGATTTATAGGATATAAGGAAAACTTGAAAATGAAGTGATCATTTACAATGATTACCACTTCATCAAAACATATATGATGGATTTCAAGTAAATGGATTTATGGTCTGAATTATTAGTAAAACATATATATAGAAGTTGGATATGGAAGATTATAAGTTGAATTTTTATAGTATTTTCAGTCCTGAAGTATCATTTTTCTATAAATAAGTGAGGGGGAGGATCCATTTTATAATTTAGGTGTGGAAATTTGATATTTCAAAAAATATTAAATTATATTGAATTAATTTTCTATTCAATCCCAAAAAAATGTACATGTATTCAATGATAATATGGGATAAGGTTTTAATATAATAATAAAATACAATTTAGACATATTTTGGTATTTTTTAACCTTATTAATTTAATAAAATCTTAGTTTACATATTTTAATTTTAACTATCTTTCATTGATTTTCAATATTAAAGTGTTAACATTTTAAATTATAAAGTTTTAATTGGACCATAAAAGTTTAATTTATGATTTATTATACAAAAAATTATACCCTTTGTACTTATATAATATTTTTTAGGTTTTTTATGTAATTAAATAAAATATTATTTGTCATAAAATATCATCATTTTCAGTTTTGATAGTATTCATTACATTCCCTTTATGAAATAAATGAAAACAAAGTTACATCAAAATAAAATTTATACAACATTTATATTTCAAAATAATATATAAAATTCATGATTTCCCTTATTTATTTTAAATTTTATATTTTTAAAATATTTTTAACATCATTTATTTATTTTAATCATTTAATTGAAAAAATAATGAATTTGTGTGGTTTAGGATTTTAGGGTAATTATATAATTCATAAACATTATAAATATGTCACCATGGATAAGATGTGTATTTTATATTTACAAATAATATTTATTGTGGAGAATATCTTTCGTTTTACCCTATATTAAATATAATATCATAATAAACAAAAATTGTTCGACATTTTTCCACTTTTCAATGATTTTATTAAAATTTGGGTCAAATTCAGGAAAAAGAGTCTATTAAATAATGAATTATAGAACCTTATCTGTTATGTATCTAATTAAATACATCCAATAATAAATAATCTAAAATATCATGGCCTTATCACTTATTTTTAATTCATAATAAACTTTTATCCCTCAACCATGGTAATAAATAAAACTATTGTTTCAATTCATATTGAATAAAAATAAGTGGGGATTAATTTTAAAAAAAATACGCTTGATTTAAAAATATTATATTTATCTTATCTAATTCAAGAAACACAGTCTTTAAATTTAAATTTGAAAATTAATCCAAAAATTTAAAAAAATAGTATTTTTTAAAAAATATATTTTTTAAATATAAATGTTTTCAAACCAACATAAAGGATAAAATAAATTAAAAAATAATTATTTTAAATCAATAAAAACTAATGAATTTTTCAAACTGATCTAAAAAAATAATTTGACGTTGAAAGTGTTTTTAAAGAAAATATTTTTAAAAAAATATTAGTATTTTTCATTTTTATTTGAAAATATAATATTTTCATGAAAATATAAATTATTATTACTATGATAATATGTACATGCTGAAAAAAAAAATTACTTTTATTAAATATGTTTTTTACAACATATATAAATTAATTACAATATTCATTCATAAAAATATTGAATACCCATTTTTGTTAAAACATAATTTTATAGATTAAAATTACATTATTTTAGTATTATATTCTAATTATTTCTCAATTCCTTAATCATCTTTTAGAATTTTATAATTTTATTAGAAATTAGTTATTCCAATTCCATTGATCCAATTTATCAACTGGTTTCTAATGAACCTATAATGTTTTAATTATGTTACATGGTTTGATTTAACTAACTATATTCACGAAACCAAATCTATAGAAATATTATTTAGGGATGAAAATTTCATAAATCACATGGTGTGCTATAGAAAAAATAGTTGTAATTATATATTTTAAAAAATTATATGTTTTCTGCTCACTTCCCATATAATGAACCACCCCTTTCCCCCTCCCTTTACACAACTAAATCCCTCTGGATCTTCCAATACCTATACAAATATCTTAAAAAATTTCACCCCTAATTATAGAAACCATTATTTTGGAATATATCTCACAATGGAAGGCCTTTGGTGCCAACCAAGACAATATAACTGAATAAAAGGTAATGTTAATCAAAGAATTTTTTTATTTCATCCTTAATCCTATTTAAGTAATCTTATACTCTTATATAATAAACATAATATATTTAATAATATAACACGTTTTTATGTTAATGTTTTGACCTACAATCACCCATAATTCCATAAAATGGGTTACAAAATCGTCATTCTTGTGTATGGTGGACTACCTCCTCACTTACCAATATCAATCATCTTTTTTATTACCACGTTTCAGGTTTCAAAATAATTGTTGAAATAAATTATTTATGATATAAATGATTTTTATGATGTCATGATAATTATTGAATTATTATTTAATACATATGTTTATAATTTTCATTTCATGGGATGATAAGAACGATGTTCATGTGTATTGCAGACTGTCGCATTGCGAAGTGGTTCTATTCATTCATATGTTAGATGGAATGTATTAAAGATTCCTTAAATTTTAATATGTGATATATGTCAAATATAACTTCTAATGGAATTATAATAAACGTATATAAACCATATTCATTTTTTTCAGTCATAATGATAATAAACGGAAACAATGTTTATGAAAACATATGGCATACCATCTTTATGAACGGTTCACTTCATTTCATGTAAAAAAATCACTAATTATTATAAATACATTTATACTGAATATAAATTATATTTTATTCATGTTTATCATTATAGATATGAGGAAATCGTGATCTACATAAGAGTACCATTAATAACATGTCAAAACACCTTTGAGAAATAATAGTGTTAGGACCCATAATATAAATTTTACCTGGAATAGTTCATAAATGTATAATATACATCCATAATAAAATATTATAATATATATGAAAATGTATCATAGATAGATTTATAATCAACATAAATTTATTATACAAGAGGTTTTTATGATTACAATATAATTCAAGACATACGGTAAGGGAATTGTATATTAGTTTTCCATCATTGAGACACATGTTCTGTTACAGACCTATATTCATTTATGAGTTTAATGAATAGACAAGAGTTTTTTGGAATTTAAAATTTGTCCATAAATTTAAATATTAATTTTCGAGTTCTCAAGAGATTAATAATGGACATTTTCACCATGTAGATGATCATAAATAAATTTTTTCCCCTCCATATATCACTTAATAAGGGGTTTAACGTAGGATAAATGTATCATTTAATTTTGATAAGTTGGTGCTTTGTAATAATAATTATTTTTTAATTAATTAATTGATAAATTAGTTGTGAATGTTCGGTTGGTGATATCTTTTGAACATAGAATCATATTGAGATTATGACTCAGTGTCTGGGTTTTAAATGGGTTTTTTTCTTAGACTAGGCATATACTTGCTCAGAGATTGGGGTAAAATATGAGTATTAAAAATAGAAATTAATTAGTTAATCAATAAATTAAATAAACTAATTAAATTAATGAGTTCCCCCCAATAATTCTGAGATTCAAATGCTAGACAGGATGGTGATGGTGCTTTCATTATGTGCATAGGATGTACCAAGCCATGAAGAAGAAGGACATACTTCAATAATTCTTCCATTGTGAATATTAGGATATGATTAATGTGAAATATCTTCTCCAAGAAGAATTGAACCTAAATATTATGATTTTACACTATGATGAGGAATTGTTTTTTTAATCCCCAATCCCAAAAAAAATTCAATGATTTATATCCTTTTTGTGACGGTTATGGACACCACGGCGTTAAACTGTGCATATTTGTGTGAAAATGGAGTTTTTAGGAGGTTCATAGGGTTTCCCATTTATAACATCCCGACTAAAAAACATGTGGTTGCAAGAACAAATATCTTTATTCCTATTCTTGGAAGAAGTGGAGAAGAGTACTACACATCATGTAGTCTGGAAGACACAGTGTGTAGTGTCACATAGTGTGTGGACAAGTACATGGTTGGATAACCCATGTAGGTGGGAAACATAGTTGTGTATTTTATTCGTTCAGACCAGATGTGGGAGAAACATCGTGTGTTAGTACAAGGCCAAATAGGGACACATGGTCAGACTATGTGAGGTACATAAGTGGGTACCACATGTAAGGTACCCATTGTGTTCTTAATAAACATTAAATATTATTGGGTTTTACATACCACATTTGTATTGAGTATACGAACACAAGTGGATATGGGATTATATGCTGTTTGGTCAGGAATACATGCCTTGGGATGTTATTTTGCTACCCTTCAAGGGGTTTTGGCAGTTTTTTGCCACAAAAAAAGAATTCAACTAGTGAGTAGTCCATTTAGAACATTTATTCATGTAGATTATGATGGTGAGATCCTTTCAGCATATAGAGGACTAATTGATAATTTTTTATAAAAAATAGTTTAGTTGGATTAATTTCAAGAAGATTATATTAAGAATTATACAGTGGGATGGGGTGTGAGCTAGGATGATGTGTAAGTATTAAGGGCTCGGTGATTGTCCTAGACATATTTTTAAACATATTGATTATTGAGGATACACATATGGATCCAAGGTGGTGGAATTAGAAAAGTATCTATGCATAAATCTTGTTATTTTAATGCATATTGGGACTAGTTTCTCAAGTTTTGTGAAATTTTCGTTTGTTTCTTATGTGTTATATGTAGTGTTGTTGGATTAATTAGTATTGGATGACATCATAAATGGTGGTTAGATATGTGTGTCATTTTGGAATTTAGATGAGACTGAGGGACTCTTGAGGATTTCCAAAATGATTGTTTTATGTTCAATTGATCATTAGATTCCATGGTTGGACATTGAGAATGCCCACATGGAATGTGATTTTTTTAGATCTGTTGTTGGGATGTTGTCGATCAAGGATCATTTAGAGGGAACTGATTTCCACATGATGATGTTTCTTGTGATATTTTCTAGACCGAGATTTGGTTGGTTACTACAGTTTAGAATGGGAGTCCTCTACTTGATTGTCAGATCTGATGATCTAATGATGGATGCATCTATTTTAATGTTAACTTAGAAGACTGGATATAGGCCATATTTATATGACAACCCCGAGTGTGTGCACATGCATAATTAGTTTTTATGGATGTACACATGGGACATAAGGTGATTTATGAGTCAATGGTGATGAGATGTTGATGGCCAAGATTGACATATAGTCAGTCCATGTAATGTTGTAGTTCATTAAGGATGATAATTGTCTTATGCCAATGGAGAAGTTGGGATATGGTTAGGTTGAAATATTTTTGGTAACTACATTATTATTATCGTTTAGGATAGATAAGAGATTTATCTAGATAATCCCTATATATGGTTTTTGATATCTGTGATTCAATTTGTTGGACATGATTTTCCATATTGGTATTGATTGTTAGTTTATGGTTTGATTGATGGAAAAATGTTCCATGTACATTGTCTATTTCTTTTGAGTGCGGTGGAATTGATGTCTCACATTCATTTTTGAGATGATGGACTGAGGCTCTAATCATGAGTATTCTATGCATGGTTTTGGTGTAGGATTTATTCTATAGGAACCATTGATCTAATGTATTGTTGGATGAGGATGGTTGCAGAAAAAATGTTAAACCCCGTTTGGATTTATGGAGTGATTATATATTTTTTTTTTACTTTTTAATAATGGTTTTGGTAGGATGGAAAAATTCCATACTTCTTAGTAAAAAATATTTTTCTAGGGTAGAGGTAAAATTTTAAAATCCAATGGAATGGACATAGAATTATATATCATGTTTTGAAGGCCAGACATGGCATTCCAAGCCCCAATTGGATTCATGGACTTATGTTTCGTATTTTCCAACATGTAACAATGTGGTTGAGATGGGTGGACATGATGTACTAGATCCCATTTGGATATAATGAATAATTCTATTTGAACAAATGATTTTAGAAAAAAATTAAATGTTCAAAATGATTCTTGATGCATGTTTTACATGATATGTGCACTAGGTGTTAGACTGATTCACTATGCCCTTTTATTTTTGACCCATGATATTTATATCAGACTGATTTTCTGGGCTTGGTAGTGATACATTGTGGTATGTAGGATATATTTCTAGAAGTTCTGAGTTTGTGGAAATGTTTGGTTCATGATGAGATTGAGTGTTATTACATAGATTAATATCCCGAATGGTAGGACTATCATAGGATGGAACCCTAGAATGGTTAGGTCTGGTTGAGACTTCCATATATATTTATTCTCAAGATTATTTGGGGAATATGAAAAGGTTTGTTCATAGAGACACCCTATATTTTTAAAAATATGGTATGGTTGATCTAGGAAATAAACCTAGGATCAACACTTTTTAATTTATATTTAGTTGTGTTTCAACATTCCTGAGCATATTTCTAAAGAATTACCTTATGTAAGTAGTTTATAGGTTCACAATTGGGGTTGTTGTAATGTGGTTTATATTTTACCCCATATATGTGCACCACAAAATACATATAAACCTAATGTATACTTTCTTGTTGAGCATGTCTACACAGCGGATCAGGTTGAGACAACAAATTAAATTTTTCAGTGGGATGCTCGTGTAGAGTCGACAAGACGAGTTAGAGTAGATTGAAAGGGTACTATAGATTGGGCATCTTTCGCATCCTATATATGGTATTAGGTCATTTAGTATTTATATTTTAGTTGTGTATTTTTAATATACTATTGTCATAGTGTGTGACTATTGAATTATGAATTAAACAGATATTTGGTTCGTCAATACATTTCATTTTATTAAAACATGTTTTTGGTTTATTTTTATTATTCTTCCACATTCATCGATGTGCATTGTGATTAGTTATTTACATATAGTTGGAACTCTAATATGTGGCAATATTTACCTCCCAGTTCCACCATTAGACCGCCACATCTATTCGGCAACTTCTAGAATATGAAGATGTGCCATTGAGGGCTGTTGGTGACCAAAATTGGGGCACCGTATGTTGAGGTTATCATATAGAAAATGTTACAATATTGAATTATAGGATTTTGAATCCTATTATTATAGTAATTTTTGTTTGGTAGATAGTATATATTAGAATGTGTCAGAACATGTGATGGATAATGGTTTTGTGATTCATGGGCACATGATAGATTACGATGTCTTAGGTATAGGTGATTAGGATTGATGTATTTGAATTATGATGTGAAGGTTGTATATGATTTTCTCCTCGATTATCATAAATATTTCACATATTTGATTTTTTATGATACATTTCCAGCATATAGCCGATGGGAAAGAGGCCAGTGAGTTGGATTGGAAACTTTCCAAATAGAGGCATGAGTTATACCATGCATCATTATAAGAACATAGGATCAAATTTTTATAGGCCTTCTAGGGTGTGATATTATGTACTTCCTTATGATGGCATTCAATGTGGATTTATAGTTAGATAATTTATAATAGGTATGACAGTGTGGTTCTCATGAATTGTTTGTGTAATGATCATAGAGGGTAAGTGTGGAATATATATGGTTTCAGTGGACCTATTGTAGGTGGTTATTTTTTAGTTTCATTGTATGTCCAGGTACACTAGAGGGTTGTTAAATTTGTACATGGTCATAGTGTATGAGTTCCCTAACTGAGGTAAGTTAGTTGGTATATGTTTCCGTAACATTTTGATATCATTGAAGAGTGTGTTTTGTTTTACACAATTCATGTGATGTTGAGATGGGTACATGAGGACGCCCCATTATATGTTTCCCTCTTTTTGTTGGATTTTAATAGTTTTTTTTGGAATGGTGGCTTGATGAATGGATTGATTAGTAGGGTTTGGTGGGGGAGTCTAGTGGCCCATTTTATTTGACTCTAGAGAATGGATTTGGAATCATTTTTCTTTTGAGTGTGACCGATAAATGTTTTACTGTGTTCCCATTTATATTGGGTAATTGATGTACATATAGATTCTTGGGAATTTTGAAATTGTGAAAATTATTCCATTTAGTTTGAGGTTTAGGTTCATTGTATGTGTTTTTTTAGGAGGAGATCCTTTGTGTTATATTTTCATCCTTGTGGTTGCTTTTATAGGGGTAGGTTTATTTTGGTGTCTATCCATGTAAATAGTTCTTCATGAATATCGAGCCCAATGGATTTTATTTGGATCACATAAATAATAACTGATCAATTTTTTTGGTTTGGAATTGTGGGTTATGTTTCATGAGAGGTGACTCCTTGGATTCATATAAGGTTTTGTTTGGTGGATTACATAGTGTCATGTAACTATTTGTGATAGTGCAATCCTTGATATTTGGGAACTGGTGATGCATTGTAGCATTTAGATTAAGGATATTACATCATAATATTGTACATTGGAGGTAATTGTGATAGGGAAGTAGCTAGCATCATGGTGAGATTCATTGTGGGTGTGATGAAAGGCATGTGGTAAGGGAAAACCAATACCCTTGGGATATAATTGTTATGTTATATAAAGGTTGAAGTATTGATTCTTTTTGTTGATGGCATCTTTGTATACTCATAGATAATAGATAATAATTCCTATTATGTTTTCATCATGCTGAGTATTTTAAGAGAGAACATGATTTATTCTATATTATCAAGATGATTCATTGTATTCAAATAAAGTCTCCTAGGATGTTGTGCTCAGAGAGTGGTTTTTATAAATCCATACAGCGAGGATATTACCCTCAAATTCTATGGGTTGGATCCATATGGTGGATTATATATCTAGGAATGTGGTTGTTTCTATTCCTGGATTCTACCAATGGAAAAATTTTGAGGTCATTTTATTCTCTGGTGGGAGAGAGATGATCATGTCTATTTTGGAGGTTTGGATGTGGTTGGGGTGTGAGATAGGAAAAAAATAATTTATGGTTAGGTGATATTAACGATTCTTCTATGATAGGGAGAACCACGAGTTTGATGAAGTGTTTTAAATGATGGTATAAATACATGGGATGGGAAATTACATTTAAGAACTCTTTACGAAGTTTTTTAATGGGGTCAAGCTGTGTCTTTTCCTTTGATGGGTTATACACCATATCATTAGATTTTTTAAGAGAGGCTTTGGTGGTGTCATCAAGTATAAAACAACTCATTCGGCTATTATGACAAGGATTATGATATTGAGGTTATAGGGGGATGAGTATTCTGGTCATTCAAATTTGATAAAAATATAATTTTTTTTCGTGTCTTTATGATAGAAATAGACAATTTCCCCAAGAAGATGATCTCCGATAATTTATCTTCCCACCCTGTCGGTCATGGATTTGGTCATTTACCCTTACACTTGTGATTAGTCGAATTCTAACTAGATTGATTTTTTGTTAAATATATAATATTTAATTAATTAAATAATAATTTTTTCATGCCATTTTTTCAAGTAATATAAATTGAAAATATCATCAGACTAAGATTCAGGCACTAAAATTAATTCTACAATGGGGAGAATATTCACGGAATCATATAAACTAGAATTGGGTTCTGGGACTTAGGATACATATTAAAAAAGGAAATTAATTAAATAAACAATAAATTATTTGAATTAAACAAAAGTTCCCCCCCCCCCCATTTTTTGGATCCTATACATGGAAATCATGGGAGTGTTCCTCCATCATGATTGATAACCAGTCTAGGAAGAGAATAATGGTAGATTCCAATAGATCTCGTCCTTATTGTAGATCAGGACCATATTGCAGTGTGACTTTTTTCGGGATAGGATTTGAAATCAACGATTCATCATTTACACCATGAGGTAGGCTGTTTTCAATTTTTAGTCCATAATCCCCTTAGATTAATTATTTTCAAATTTTATATCCATTTATTCATACTAATGACCCATGGGGGGACGATCTCTACATATTTATTGGAAAATGGTAGTTTAATGAGGTTCACATGGATTTCCATTTAGAAACCCCAAATAAATGATACGTGAATTGAAGAACACACATTGTGTGTTCTTCTAATTCAGGGAATAAAAGAAGATGAAGACTATATTTTGTGTATTCTGGAGGAAATTCTCTATAGTTTCAATTGGCAGGTGGCCAAGTAAATTTCTTGTTTTTCTATATAGGGGGGAACACAGCCATATAGGGAACATGGTCAGTCCCCTTGTGGGTATCATTCCATGAGTTAATACAATGATTGACAAGTGAACTTGTCCATGTTATGTGAGTTACATGGGTAGGTACCCCATGAATGGTACTTGTTGTGTACCCAATATTAATGCCGCAAAAGTGGGTTTTCACATTCCATGTTATTTTATAGTACAAGAAAAAATGGTTAAATGGGAGTGTATTTCTTTTTCATGGGTCAAGGAGGCCATTAGATGATCTTTTGTAACCCTTCAATTGGATTGGGTTTTTGTGCCATGGAAATAGAACGAGTCTTATGATTATTCCAATATGATATTTATTCCACGTAGATCCTGATGGTGAGATCCTTTCATCATATTGAGGTTGTTTGGATAGTTTTTTCAACCATGATAGTCAAGAGGGTTATTTTCTTGAGGATTGGATTCATTATCCTATATTGGGTTGGGTTGTGAGATAAGATGATGGGTAAGGATTTCATGTTCAGTGATTTTCCTAGCCTATGAGTGCCACAGTAATATGCTTGAGGTTCCTTTGATGGATCTTTTGAGGTGGAATTTTAGTATTGTCTCTTGGGAAATAACTTTTTTCCTAAATATCCATTCTAGTTTCTCGAGGTTAGAACATTTGAGGCTTAGATCATATGTTTGGGGATCAGAACGGTTATATCCTTTGGGCAAGGGTGACTTCATTTAATGAAAGTTATATACTAGTTCCCTTATAGTAAACAGTTGATTCTGATGAAATAATAATTATTCCCATAGTGGAATGGTAACTAGTTATGTGATCATTGGATTCCATTGTTAGTAGTTGAGAATTATTTCTTGGAATGGAATTCCATTTTGATGCCTTTGGTAAATTATATAGAGAAATGATATGTTGCAGATGAATAAAGGAAACATGAGTATGTTTCTTATGATATGTCATTGGTTGAGTGTTTTGGGGTCATTAGGTATTGATATGGGATTCTTCCACTTGAGTGTAATCTCTATAGATCCACGGAGGTGTTCATTTATTTCTGTGTGGTCATAATGGACTATCAATGTGACATGTTGATAGGATAAACCTAAAAAAGGTTTTTTCCTTATTAGTTTTGGTAATGAATTTTCTATGGGGACCCATGGTGATTTATGATCTATTGGGTCTAGGATTTTATTGAAAAATATGGATATATAACCATCCATTATAATGTTTTAGTTCATTAAAGATGATACTTGGATCCCAACAATGGTGTGATTGTGAGATGGTTCTGTTTCCATGTTTTGAAACTTGGATTATTTCTATGGGAAGCGATGGAAGAGTTGGATAAAATAAAATTTATATTTATTTTACTAGATATCCATGATTGGTTTTTTGGACATGATATTTTGTATTAGTATCGATAGTTGGATTATGTCTTGGATCATTAATAACGTTCCAGGAATATTATTTATTGTGTTGAGTATGATGAATATGATATTCGAAAAACTTTTTTGAGATGATATACTAAGGATTAAATCATTATTATAATCATCGTGGTATTGGTTTTGGAATGATGAGCATGGAACCAATAATTTTTTATGGCTGGTTGTGGTTGTTTTCAATCATGGTTCCAAATTCCAATTGGATTCATGGACTAATGGTCCTTGTTTAAAACCCATGACCTCTAGTTTTGGGAGGTTAGACTAACGGTCCACCCCCTAGTGTACTGTAGTTTTTTAGGGATGGAAAGACACTATGAAAACTAATTTTATGGATATGGAATTCCAAATGATGTTTGGGATTGTAATACATGGTGTTTTGAGTCCCGATGGGATGCATGGACTGATAGACATTTTTTCCAACATCTGAGCCAGTAGTTGAGATGGCTAGACATGGAATATCAGATCCTGGTTAGATACATGGACTGATTCTCTATACATGGGTTATTTATAATATGGATTATATTCCAAAATATTTCTCCAAAAAAAGTATGAAATATGGGTCTTAGGTGTTGTACTAATTATAGGTGAACTTTTAAATGATTCATGAGATTGATTTCTGACAGATGGCCTAGGCTTGGTTGCCCTTTTTTGTGGTAACTAAAATATAGGTATCGAGGGGTCGTGTATGGGGTAATCATTTGGTCATGATAACATTGTATGTGATGACATATATTAGTACCTTGAAAAATATTACTATCATGGGATGGGTCCCCAGAATGCTTTGGTTTAGTTGATGATTACATTGATATAGTGCTTGTAGGTTATTTGGAGAACATAGATAGGGTGACATGATCAAAGAAACCATAACATTGACTAATGAAGGTATGATTTATCATGGTTTCAGACCTAAGGATCAATAGATGTTTAATTTGTTTTTATATTCAGTTTTGTTTCACTTAGGATGAATCTACTGCAGGATCATTCACTTAGGGAAGTACTTCATATTTTCATCATTTGAGGTGGCCTACTAAGATTTATTTACAACCCCTTATACATGAACCTTCATGTATATGCATACATTCTATATTTTTACCATTAGAGCATGGATTCATGATGGATCAGACTGTGGCCCTATATTTCATGGTTGAGAAGGATGCTTTTGTGGAGTGGACTGTCAGGCTGGAGAAACTTGAAATGCTATCAAAGACAATATATGTGTTATGACCTTTAGTTGGAAGTAGCATAAATTTTATTTATTTTTCAAGTGTTTATTTTTTATATGTTCTAATCTTAATGGTTGATCATTATTTTTTTTACAACAGTACTACTCAGACCTTTCATGTATTTATTTTTATTACATCATATTTTATTTTCAGATTATTTATTCCACTTTATCTATTTTTTATGGTTTTTTCTATTTGAATATATTTATTCACTCTAATATTCGGGTAATTCATATTCACAGTAACACCATTATACCACCACTTCTTGTGGGAAATGTTTATTATATGATGATGAAAACTTGAGGTCTTACAGAAACCCTATTCGGGGAATGAAATATAGTAGATACTGGGATGGGATGTTACATGTATATACATCCACTATGACATGACATATCATGAAATATAATTCTTTACCAGACACTGAATGATTCATGTTGTGATATTCTCCCATGGATATTATTATTCAATTTTACAAAAGGGGTAAGATTTTAGTTTTACAATTTCAATATTTATAGATTTTTTTCATGATTATACATATATTAATGAAGTAAACTAGTTCATATCCAATTAATTAACATTAATTGTCTTATACTATGTTTATTTAAGATATATTCATGTAATTGTTCAATTTTTCAACACTATGGTTCTTAAGAAAATAATGTAATTTTTATATAAATTCTAAATTAAAAGTTTTTTTTGGTCATAAATATATTTTAATTTAAAACCAAATTTTCAGAAACGATTTTTATACAATCATTTATAATAATCCGATGTTTTTTTTTAAAATTAAATTTTATTATTATTTTTTCAAATATTTTTTAAAGGAATATTTATATATTTTTCAATAATAGTGCGCATTATTTTTATAGAAAATGTGAAAGAAAAATTAATTTTAACGTGTAAGGAATGGAAATAATTTTCCACCAACATGACTGATACCTACTTATAAAAATCAGTTATATATTTTCAGGATCATTTTTCAAGAAACATCTTTTCAAAATTATTCATGTTTTAAAAAAATTTAATGGAAATGATGTTTTCCATAATAAATTATTTAATATTTCAAAAAAATATCTAATATATAATTTATTGGTGTTACATATTAAATTCTAGTAATATGATCCTAGAGAACCATTGATATTATATCTATGACTTTTTTATGTTTTTTAAGATTGATTTTTTGAAACCCATTTTTCATTTATGGGTTTACCTTGGTAAAATGATTATCCAAACCCACATATTTTTACAATTCATGAAATGAATACATGATTTTCAGACCGACCTATTTTCCATAGGATGTGATATGATAAAATGTTTATAAAACACATTTAATTACATTTGTTATGATATGATGAATCTTTATGTTGTTTTGTAACAAAAAATTTATGATTTATTCTATGACATGTGGGACCTATATCTTCTTCTAATTTATTGTCTAATTATTTATATCTCATGAGATAGACAATAGTATAATGGAGAGTGAAATTGGTTTAGCAATACTAGGATAAAATAATTTGTGAACCTAGTCTAATAATATATTTATAGAATGGTGATTGACACTGGTTCAGTAAAAGAGGTTGTCATCTATGGTGGTCTTTATAGCGATCCTTGGCTAATATGTAAATGATTTTATCTTATTATGCGTATACCAAAAACCCTTTCTTATTCTCTCATATCTCATTATATTTGATTATGTTATGAATCATGTCTTTTGATATTCCAATCATTATATCATGACTCATTATTATGATTATTGATAAATAGGGTATGGTTTTGAAATGTTAATCTCTTTTCATTATACCTTATGTTCATTTAAATTTTATGAATCTACCTTTTTTCACTTACCGAGCATTTGGGATCATCTTTTATAATAACCCCTTTCCCTAGTATATGAAGATATATATTATGTATGATATGTTAATGAATGGTTCTATTACTATGTAATATAGTTATAGATTATGTATATCACTTATAGACTAGTGATTATCATTCCATGTTCTCAAATGCACCAAACTATTACAGTTCTCGGGTGAGAGTTTGTGTAATATAATAAATATTCTAGAATAAATGATGTAACAACTATGTATAATGTGGTTATGTAGTTATAGATAGTGATATATACTTCATATTTATTTATTCAGGAAACCATGATATTTGAATTCAATGATATCTCTTAAATCGTGGAAAAATTTGAAGGCTTCATGTCAACCTTCAAAAGAATATGTCTAAAAAATCACCTAAATATAGAAAGATTAAATTCATTTTTTTATAAATCAGCCATGTCAGGAATTATCCACCATCAAAATACTGCTAAATTTCTACCTTTGCATGAAAAATAAACACATCCTTCCAATTATCTGTCATTAAAACATCATGACAACCATACTTATTGTGGAATTATCTTAAAATTAAAAATTCTTGTACAATAATCTAACATTCATATAATGGTGAAATAGAAAGATAAATATTTTAATAACCATCATCACTTCATGCCTCTATTTATAGTGATTTTTTTATTCCGATTGAATAATATAAATTCACGGTCTTATCCTGACAAAGAAAATTTATAGTTATAGTTCGAACTGCCTTAAATGAAAAATATTGTAGCACCATTTTTTCATTAGGATTCCATTGTGTAAAAATTGTTCCCTATGAGACACCTTCCCAATAAAATTTAATATATTATATTAATTCAATGACTTTACATCATACTTCACGAAAAAAACATCATTCACAAATCATATTATCATACATTAAAAATATTGTAGTGTGATACCTAGTGTTGCGACACTATATTTATTGTATAAAAGTATTTATGTCATTCCAAAAGAACAACTACTTTACATAGTAGATTAAATGTGTATTCATTTATTTCGGCCTTAATATATACCTTATAAAAAATTAATTTTCCTTATATGTAACAATAATCTGTATTATACCTGATTATATTCCACATTGAAATCACATAGTAGTTTCCCAATAGGATAAGAACCCATATGTGCTATGATGATATTAATAGAAATGATTACTATAGTCATATCATGTCATCAGATGGAACCTAGATTCTGTAGGTATTCTAGTTCATAAAACTCATATACATATGATACATCATCTCAAGATATTTTCACATTGTGATCTAAAACATGATATATTATTAGGACATGCCTATATGTAGGAACTCCTAGTCTATTGGTGTCATAGGATATTCCTATCTCTGAGCATTTTAAGTTCCGTTATCAATTAAAATTATTATTAGTACATATCTTAAATCCTACGCATTGATGAAATAATGAAATTTTGATGCCATATCCTTACATAAAGTAGTTTACAATCGTTGTTCCATGAGTAAAATATTATGAATGAATATTTAGAGAAAGGATTTCCCCCTTATATAATAATTATATATAATATCTTACTCATTTTATCAAAATGGGATTATTCTACTAAATTCTAGGTACATGGTGTATTTACTAGTTCATTTTCAAGTATTCAAAGAAACACATATCAATCATATGGGTTGATAAATTTTGTATTGACCCTTATGGAGTTGATATTGATATAAATGTATTATATTAAATAATAATTATTAATATGTGGGTGTATTACTTTAAAATTTAATTATTCCCCAATGATTTATTTTACAAGTTTATATATGTCAATATTAAAATTATGTAAATCAAGCCTAATAGAAATAAATAATATTTTTTGGGGTTAGAAACCTTGTGTATCCTTAAATACAAGTTAAAAACTATTCATATTTTATTGTTGGTAAAAAATAAAATTTATTTAGTCACTATTTCTTTGTGAGTTGAATGTTTTACTAAATATTTTCACACAATACCATGGATATTTTATTTCTGTATTTATTGAATTAATTATATTTAATTCTCATGGTTTATTAAACACCAAGGAAGGTTGGTGGGATGAGGTATGGGCACAATAATGAGAATGATATATGGAATATCATTATAATATTATAATTATTATATGTCGAGTTTTCTACGTATTGAGTTATTTAATAGAGGACATAATATAATTTATAATTCTCTTAACCTAGATCTATATACAACCACTTATGTAATTTATATTTCAACCATAGTGTATTGTATGAAACAAATTAGTTGTGCATTACATTTACTCAACTTATATAATTAGAAAATAAAAGAATATCTCTTTGGTTTCATCATGATGAGAATATATACCTCCTCATACATTCATAATCTCAATAAATATAGAAGGAGAACTAATTATTTATATATTCTTGTTATGTTACAATCGATGGAGTTTGTTGATATATGATCAGTAAGATATTTTTAACAACTAGAATACCATTGATGATGCTTCAATATAAAAGGGAATATGTGGATGACCATTATATGAATTCTATAAATCCATTCTCATAGAATGATTATTATAAATCACCAATTATGTTCATATGATCAACATATTATTTGAGGAATGTACACATGACTAAGATTATTTTTAATTTTTAATTTATTACAAATTTTATATTAAATATATTTGATCCTATTTTTGGGTTAATAATTTATGTTTTATAACTTATATTCAGGAGAAATATTGTTTTATGTAATAATATTATGATTCATTCACTATATTCAATGAGAAACCTTCATTTCTCATGAACATGACTGATATTCACAATGAACAGAACCTTCAAATGGAATCATAGTTACCATATTCAGATTAATATTTATTTTAATGTTTTATGAATTTATTGAAATAAATTAATTTATTAGATATTAATTTAGGTAATATTAATTTCAATATATAATATCTATTTTCCATCATATGGAAACAAAATTCAACATTTGAGTGACATATAAAGTACCGTAATTTTGGTGTTGATGATTATAGGTTGAAAAATCATAAATACATTGAATGTAGCTCATATGTAGATGTCATGTATACAGATATGATAGATAAACATGATCCAAAATTTATTTTAGTTATTTCATGTAACGAAAAGGATATGCAGCATCACTACCCACATTCTGTTGACTATGCCAGATTGAAACATGCCTTGTTGTATTACACATTGTTTAGCTAGAATACACATCATATAGTCCAAAAAAATTCTTGATGGGTGCATGGTTTCCTTGTAATTTCAATCACTCATTGTTTTTTCAGATTTTTATTGTGTTGCATCAGGTTGAAATTGCTGATGTTATATTCACGATATGTTGGGTGGGTGGCTCGTAAGAGAGAATGGTGTGCTGGTGATTTTTGTCCGGCTCACCTCCACAATTTGTTTCTTGGAGAGTTGCTCTGAAATGTTGCACTATCAGCATAGTACAAATTCTTGAATGAGGGGGTGACGCTTTATCATGATGGATCTCATAGTTGTGATGATTTTCAAGGGGGGAGATGAGGCTTTATGATGACTACTTGGATGTTTATTTATTTTGGTCTTGTAGTTGTTTTGGACATCATTTTTATGTATTTTTTCCCTTATTATAATGGTTTTCCTCTTTCCCGTTTCTCAAAGATGATCTTCTTTTCATTGTTCAATTTATGGGGGTTTGACCCATGACCTTTAAAAAATCAATTATAAAAGGGGGATGAAATACATAAAACATAGATTTTTCATAGAATGTGTGACCAATACATGTATTTTACCATAGAAAAATCTTGGAGAAATTCACAATGATTCCATAGGTGTTTATCATGGAAACATAGTGATCAAAATACACAATGTATGGCCTACATATGCATGTTATGTTCTTCTCATTTAAATATATTGAAATGAAAAAAAAATTAATTATACCATTAATCTTAAAAAACACGTGTATATATTTCATTAATGGAATTTAAACACCATGTGATATTTTTTTTCATAAATACTGAATTCTAAATTAATTTCCATCTCAAATTTGGGGAAAACTTCTATGTATAGGCAAAAAACCACGTATATTCTTCACGCACCAGAAGAATTACCGACCTCCTAAATTACCATTTTTCAATGTATCATAAAATAACAATATATATTTTGAAATAATATTAATTTCATTGTATTCTATATATCATGTGAGTACATTGTTCAAAACTAAAAAATGTACCATGTAGTCTAGATATGGTAATAAAGGTGTTCTTTCGTCTAAATTCTATGCACTTAAATATTTTTAAATAAAAATATTTATTTGATTTTATAAATGTTATATTTTTACAGATATTTTTTAAAATTTTGATGTATATTATGATAAATGAATAAATAATTTATAATAAAATTATTTTATTAGTGTAGTTTATCTTTTTTAAGTATGATTAAAATGAATAATATTTTATTAAATGAATATTTTTGGCATCTATTTGAATTTTCATGACCATGGAATGATCAATTTATGGGTTAGATAATAATTTATTTATTTAATTTAATGGTTTTTATTATGTGATAACATTTTATTAATCCCAATACAATTTTCAATGAGTCAACCATTACATTTTTATATTGGTCATGTATATCCATTGTATTTAATGAAACCCATATCTATAGTTCCCCACACCTATATGTGAGTAAAATATATAAAGGATGCATCTCTTTGGAAGTGATGTGGTTTTGCACCTATGTTTTGTGGAAACCAACCCTCGAGATAGACTAGTCTATATTAGAATATTGTAACTCAAGAAAAGTATAAACTAATGATTTATTCACATAGGGTTATAGATTGGATTATTATCTTCTTGAAAAATAAATCATCCCAATGATCAAGGTAAATTAAAAATATTTATTTAAATTTTTATATGAATATTTATTAATTCATATTATTTTTATTCATATATGAAACCTCATTAAATAAATAAGATAACATAAACAATATATTAAATTATATGATTTATTTATGAAAAAATATCATACGATCACATGGTTTACATATAAAATAATATAAATATCTTATTAATGTTAGATTTAAAGGATTAATAAAATTCAAAAAAAATTATAACCATCCTCCAATGAAATATTAATTCATTTACAAAATCCATTTCATTTTTCATTATGAAATCATATAACCATGTTTTAGAATTATAATTTTAAAGAATTTTCCTTTGGTTGAGAAGTTCTAATGGGGGTTCAGGTTTGAATTATCTAAGTCGAATTAAAAAAAATATCCCTCACAAGAATTCTTGATTCATGGAGGGATGTTTTTAGAAAATATAACAAAGGAAATTCAGATTGGGGTCCAATAAATGTATATATGAGTTATAAGCCTATATTTTGACATAACTCCTTCCTAAATATCCATAAATTATTGATGAGGACATCACTTGTGTTGTGGGAAGTGAAATATTGATATTTGATACTAGAATGTTATCATGATATGAAATTACGTGTTCAATTGTGAGCGACATTACAACTTTATAAAATAATAGAGAAGTAATAAAATAAATAAATTTTATTCCTAAAACATATTTTTATAGTAATATAAAGAATTATTAATATAATTTTATATTTTTTTAATAAAATTTAAATTTCCACATAATAATTATCCTTAAAATATATAATAGGGAAGAATAATCCCATAATGGTATAACTTCTAATAATGGTAGTCATGCTTATGGATTAGTTAACATCATTAACAGAAGATTTACTGTAACATCCCAAGTAAGTAATGAGTAATTCATATTTTTATCTATGTCTATTAATTAATTATATAGTGTTTTAGAGGCTTAAAATGAAAATAAATCCAATCTTAAGCATGTAATACACTAATATTTCTAAAAGATTATTTTACTGCCTTTTGATGGAAAACCATTTTTAAATATATATTTTTACTATTTTATAATCTATGTTTGTCAAAATAAACTTATTCTTTATGATTGGGACATCAAATTTTACTTTGTGTGAATTTTTGATATTTTTCAGACAATGTTCATTTTTTAATGAATAGTGAAAAATACCGCATTTTACATCAAAACTGCTTTTTAATCTAATTTATTTATATGATTAGATTATCTTTTGAATAGGTTTTGAAGTGAAATTAGAATATATTTTTACCATTTAATCCAATGTTGGTCATTGTAATCAATTTCACTTTGAAATTGGACTTAAACTGGTGTCAATCTTTTGATACTTATTGTTTCATAAAAACACACTATTTGTCATGACAGCGGGAATTAATTATTAAATTAATTAATGTGACTTATATTTTTTGAATTTTATAAAATAGACTTCATTTTTGAATTCGTAATATCAAATATAGCTTAGGGTGAATTTTTGGTATTTTTCTGAAAAAATTCATTTTTTGATGAATAGTGAAACCACTAAGTGGTACTAATTAAAACAGATTTTTCGTTTAAATGAAATTTTACCACTTCTGTGTTTTTAATTTCAAAAATCTGACATACATGGTTGTAATTAAGAAGTAAAATGTGGTTCAATGAGATTAAAATAATTTTTTGGTGAATAGTAACTCTTAAGTTCTTAATCGCGATTAGAGGTAATTAGTGTAGTTTAAGGTAAAAATAATGGTTTAATAAAATGAGATGAGCTTGAAACATGTACTACCCTAATTGGTTGTGTCATTGCCGACCCATAAAATCCATGGGTCAACTTGGGGACCCCATGGATCCACTTTGGTTGGGAAATGACACAAAAAACTTTTTATTTAATGTAAAAGTAAAAATGACACAAACATGAGATGTTTTACTAAAACAATTTTTACATCGGTTTATAAAGATCAGATTTTTTATTATAAATATTCATTGGAAAGATAAACAAATTTCCTACATCATAGTATTTGTTTTATAATTTTTATACTTTAAATAAGTTAAATTATTTATGACATCATGATGACGCATTGATTACCTCATTAATAAAGGATTTAAATAAAATGAAATGATAATGTAAAATCTATGACCTACACATGTCCAAATCCTATTGGATGGGTGGATTTAGAACCATTATCACCATACCCTATAATTATATCAATGTGGGCCCTTTTGAATCCGAAAATAATTTTAAAATAGTGTAACATTTTTTTACTTTCCAAGAGTGCCCATCCTCTCCTCTTATAAATGGCCCCCACCTCTACCTCCTTACCCACACATCCAAAGCCTTTGGCTCGGCCAAACCCTACCCATTTTGGATCTCCACATCCCTCTATTACTCCTTGAAGCCTAAATTTGGGCAGAAGTCTTCCCATGGAATCCTTTGAGCTCAAATCTAATAGAGTTACCCGATTTGAAGGTAATGTCTTCGTTTGAGTCCTTTTGTTTGATTTTGCTTCTCCAACCCCCTAAACTCTTTTTATTCTTTTCTTATGTAACAAATACAGTATCCAAAATATACTAGGATGTTTTTATAAGAATAATTCGAGCTACACTTACACACACCTATATCTAATGGTTAAAGGACATACTGTTCCCGTGGATGGTGAATTTATGCCTCCCGAAACGATGATTGTTCAAAATTCTTTTAACACCTTCAATGGTGGCCATTAAGATGTAACTATATTTATATATGATATATAATATGTTTACATTTTCCTTAAGCTTATGTATTTTTCATTTTGGGTATACCTTTTTGGTTTCCATTATGGGTAAACGCGATATTTTCATTTAAGGAAGTGCGGACTACCGCCCCCTCAAAGTGATTTCATTAGTTAAATAACATATGTGGGACGTATAAAGGATGGAACTATGATATTATATATGATATTATACTGGAATTATAATATACCTTTATATCATTATGATTCCATTCTATAAAATATGAAATAGAAATGAAAGTAGCGTTTATGCGTACGTATGGCTTACCGTCTCCATGAACGGTGCATTTCATTTCTTACCTCTAAATGATTACGTAATATTATAAATGCATGTATATACTGGATATATATGATATATAAATAATTATTATAATTCTGGATATAATGGATACATGAACAACATGTAATTATAAAATGGTTTATTTTTTACTCAAGTACCAATGATCGTTAAAACGACTGTTATTAACTTAAATAATTACATAGTGTTCATGACATGGAAATAAGTGATATAAAAGGAATAATGAACTTGAAAAAGGTTCTTAAACAAGTATAAATTAACTCAAGTTTATTATTCAGGAGATTAAAGAACGACCGAGTCAAGTCAGACCCGAGGTATGGGACTTCGTCTCAATCTTCTTTCATTGAGGCATAGTTTGTTTTATACAAAACCTTCTTTTATACGGTGTATAAACCCCTTTGACTTTTAAGTTTATCAAAAAGGAATATTTTTTATACGAAGCATTTTACTAAACGACAAAATGGAATGTTTTTGTTATACGTATGCGGCGACAACGACTTCTCCTCCACCGTGACCATTATTTGAGTTTCGGCTTCCTCTACAAGCCCTACCTTTTTTTAAGAAAAATGAATACCATGTTTTACTTTTCATTTATTTTGGTATTGAAAATGGTTCTCATAATGTTTCTATATCAATGTGTAGTATTGATATCTTGTGATTGAAAGGTGGAAATGTTATGTTTCCTTTATGCATGTTTTATGTGATACGATTATGTTGAGGTTCTTGGGAATTATTATGAAGACGGGTGGTTCCGTGATAAGCTAAGGGCGGGTGAGCCCGATATAGCTCTCCAATGCATTGGGTAACACCAAGGAGTGAAACGTTAAGGTTTCTCCAAAGAGATTTAGCGAATATACTGTGATGGGTATTCCAAACGTAACCAAGAGGGTTACTCCCTACGTAAGAATGTTATGAATGCCTCAAGATACCTTTATGTCTTATGATTTCTATGATTTAATCATGATTTGATGAGTTATGCTAAAGTGCTTATGTTTTATGGGTAAAGTATGATTTCATTCTTATGTATATATTTACCCATGTTTCCTTTCCATATTATTATATCCCTTACTGAGCTTTTTATGCTCATCCCAAGATTTTTTCAAATGTTTTTCACAGGTCAAGGGAAAGGTACGTGATATGATGATAGTGTCACGGAAGTGTCAAGAATGAATCCATGTTTTATTTTAAATATGTTTCCATTGATAGGAAATAAGAATACTATCTTTATGTAACCACTTTGTTTATATGTGGAATGTAATGAATGATTTATGATCCAATTCTCTATAACTCTAAACCCGAAAGGATCCTCAATAGGTAATCTTGTTATAAATCAAGATTAAGTAAGGTTTAAGGCTGGGGCCTTATATTTACTAATCTTGGTCCACATATTCTAATAATTATTCAAAAGATGGAAGTGAAGATGATCAATTTTTCTAATTAATAAACTGGACGATATATTAGATCTCATGTGTTTGATACTATAGTCTTTTCTCAATGAAATAATGATGTCACATGAGATCATAATTTCTTTTAGTAAGATCAAGTTTCCCAGTGTTATTTAATATGATAAATATTGAAAGGAGATTCCTCATATCTATATGGTTGTCTGGATTAGAAAAAATGAAAAGGGATAATTGTATGGACCTTATGTAGTAAATATTGTTTTCAATATAGATCATCTAAAGACTATACGATTTAAGAATCTTGATGAATTATGAACTAATCTCATTTTGGGATCACTCCATCATAGCATATATATCATTATTGTGAATGTTCACATGATCCGAAATGATAAAACTATAAAATATCCTCTGAATATTCTTTGATATATTGATAAGGACACAGATCCTGCATATCTACATGTCTAAATTGTGAAAAAGGATTAAAATGGAAAAAGTACATAAGACTAATAGTAAATCTAATTATCTCCACAATGTTACTCTATGAAATAGAAGGTCAGAGGGAATTTAGTGGACTAGGATTCCACAATTTTACATGTTGTAATAAGGGACATTGAATGAAGAAATTCACCCCAGAAAATAATCATGTGATACCTTTAGTGATTTCATTATCTTGTGAAATTAATATGTTTATGCAATTTTTTTCAAAAAAAATATCATGCTCAAATTTTTATCCTATTATTGAAAAAAATATATTTAGAATAGTTTTATGAGGATTAGTGAATCTATAATCCACTAATAGATAATTAATTGTTATAGTGGATATTGGAAACATCATCATCATATTAATGACATGAATGAACATGTTTTTGAAAATAATTTAATTTGTTCCATAATTTCCAAAAAAATATTATTTATAGATAATCTTCGAATATGCATTGTTATATTTTGATATTTTTCAATAAAACTTTCATCTTATACAATGAAATAAATTTGTATGGCAACAAAAATATATGTAATTGTTTTTATTCATGGAATTACAAACACAATGTAATCAAATTCAATAACAAATTTAGTTCAAATAAATCATATGAAAACCAACTATTGAATCGACAGCTTGGTCATGTAAATGATTATTTCATTAATAAATTACATTAGGAAATACATTTTTGTTATTTTTAATTAAAGAAACATAGAATATTTCATAAAATTTTTATAAGGTATAATGACCAAAGAAACATTTAGTGAAAGATAAATGGTATGGAAAACAGTTAGAGATGGTTTATAAAATCCGGTGTTGAATTTTTCTCAATGATGAAATTGATGTTTTCTCATGAATTATCAATTTTAGTTATAAAATTATTTGATGTGGATATTTTTACTTAATGTTTTCAAATTCAGTTTATTTAGATAAATTCATGGAAAACAAGAATAATGTTGATAATCATCTTGATAAGAATACAATGAAACATTTTCAAGAACATGGTGGATAATATTTTAAAAAAAAGTTTCGTAGATTTTTAATGAAGTATTGGGATTCCTTATCAATATACAACTTCTTATACAACATAAAACAATTTTCTAACTGAAAAGAAGATCCAAACATTTTTGGTCTTGGTGAGATCAATGATAATTCATTAGAGTCTTGAATCATATTTTTAGGGATACATAATCATTAGAATACACACAAAACTGAGTTCAAATGAATGTTGAAGGGAATAAAATTTTAATTTTGGTGTGGAATGAAATTTTTGTGGTCTAACATACATGAATTGGGTTTGAAGAGTATTATTAAGGAATCATTATTAATCCCGAATGTTTACTTCTTACTTTAACATTTCCTTAGTTTTGTAAATAATAAAAACATAATTCTAACTTGTCAAATTAATTTTTATATCACATTTGATTTAGTATGTTTTTATAGAAAACATTATACTTTACCATATATATAATATGTTTTACCATATTTTTAATATAAACATTGCATTTTTCATTGTGAAAATTGAAATAAGTATCCGTCTGATTAATCAGACCCGCCATTATTAGACCAAAAGTTCAACATTATTAATGTCTATAATACATAAAAAATTATTGAATATTATACTAATAATGGTACTATTAAAATATGACCATCCGTAAAAAATATTATCATATTGATAATCAATATGGTTGTCCATTCCATTTATTATTTTTTAAAACTAAAATAATAAAACATCTATCGTAAGAAAAATATTTTACCTTGTAAAGGTGTTAATCAAACCTACATCAGACATTCAGTTATGATGAAGGGTCAAGCACCATTAGTCCAAGGACATTGTTGAAAACATGAAAATATAACCATTTGGATATTTATTATAAATACTCTATTGTTTTACGAGTTTGGATCTGATTCATTTTTTCATATTTTACAACTCAGGTTTTCAAAACACGTGTCTTCATGAACCACTAATTCCTAGTTAGTGAAATTCTTTAGGGGGTTTTACTATTTTTAGGAATCCTTTTTATGGATGATTTCATAATAAAATTATCAATTTAGTTTATGTATGGTCAATGTTAGGATCATGGGAATATGATGAAAAGAAGATATTGAATCTGCTCTATCTTGTTATATTCATCTAGGGTTCATAAGATAGAAGAAAATAATCATATCGAGGGATTAAAGGGATATAATTGCAGAGTTGATCATCATATTGAGGGATTTCATATATAGAAATATAGAGCTAATAATACCATTATGTCGAGGTATTTCTTCATAATTAAAGAAAAAAAATCCTATATGTATAAAACTATGGATTACTTTAGTCAAGGTTATTAACTACATTACTATTAAGGTTAAATTTGTTATATTTTTAATATATCTTGAATCTCATTATATCTTTTAAAAGGTTTTTTTCTTGTGTTTACATATATCAATTATGCTTCATGTCATATAATGTGAGTCTTCATATAAAATTTTATAAATATTTTATTTTATTTTTATTATTACTCTGAATACGATATACATAATCTTATAAATCAGATCCTTCATGATACTGATATTTTATTCTAATATAATTCGCTATTTTCAGAATTTGATTATTTGACTTTGATAATCGGGTTGTGTCTATGTTGGATAAAATAACTTAAAGAGGATATGTTTATTTTTTAAATCATTTAAAATATGTTCTTTAACTACAATTCACCCCACTTGTATATATATCCATCACAATATAATTATTAGGATCCAACTATTGGTATTGAATAAGGTTTCTATAGATTTTACATGATGTGTTTTTACTTCTTCTTTTAGTTGCATGTTTTGTTAAATTTTTCTATAAATATATTTTTAATAAATTACTATAAACTAACATGCATTTATAGAAAATTATTTCTTTTCATTTTAGAAGGAAGGTCATAATTATGTAATTATAGATAATATTAATCAACAAAGAACACATATCTTTGACAGTGCTGAATATGATTATTAGAGATATTGAATGAGAACATTTTTTTATCAATACTGTATTTTATAATTTCTCTATTCTTACTGGACACTACAAGATTTTTTATAAGAATTTCACTTTAACTATCATAAAAAAAGAATATCAACTATTAAATAGAGTCTGAAATACACTGTTGTGTTCTATGAGAAGATGTATATAAAATTAGATATCATCTTTATAAGATGAAAATATTATATTGAAAAATCATGATGTAACAGACATTGGAACTTCTAAATTTATTGAGACCGGAACAGATAAGTTTATATTATACTATCAGTAATTTCAATTCTAACCTAGATAATTAGTTGAAAATATTCGCTATAGGTTCATGTCTATTATAAATTGTTTCTAGTCTTTTATAGTAAAAGTTATTAACAATGAAATAATTATGGGAAATATTATTTATATTTGGAATAATTGGTGAGAATCAAAGATAGAATTTGAGAATGAGATAAGAATGATTAAAAATCATAAATTGGAGGATCTCATTGGATCTCTCATAAAATATGAGGGATGATTGAAAATAGATGATGTCATTATAAAGAAGAAAAATAGAGGTGTTTATTTTCCTCTTACTAATGTTCTTACTAATTTCCAAACTCCCATATATTTTTTAAATCATCAATAATGAATAATGTTTTTGTTCAGGCCAATTCTACAACTTCATAAAATATTGGGAATGAATTGGTTAATCTAGATAGAAGAATGAATAATATTGTTGGAAATAAATATTTATAATATAGATAAAAAAGTTAAAAAGGATAAAGGAGTTAATAAATATTATATAGTAACATGGTATAAATATAATAAATCTGGTGTTATCCAACCTAGTCCTCCATAGTTGAAAAGGAATTATAAAAAAACGCATTTCATAATGAAATTCCAAGAATATTTTAAAATATAAATGCAATAATTATGTAAAAGATTATAACACTTGGAGTTCTAGTATAACTGATTTTTATAATAGTTCATTAGAAAATAAATGTTATGGATAGAGGAACATCAGTCTGTTTGAAAATATACCCCAGAAAAATTAATATTTTATAGAAAAGGTATGATTATCTAAAAATGTTACTAAAATGTCATCATGTACTACTTTTACTGATCAGAAATTTTCATCATCTTATAATAAAAAATATACCTAAATAATTGACGATAATTATTTACTATGTTATGATGAGGTTTCTCGAATTTTAAAACATTTAGATAATGATAATTAATGAATATAAAAAATATGATAATTCTAAACCTAAACACGATAAGTCTGATTTAAGGAAAAAATTTTATATAATGAAATATCATATAATTATAAAGATCTCAGTCAATGTATTTTAAAAATAGAATACATCATAGTAGATTTTTAGAATGTAGTTTTTGAGAAAATTTCTTTAAAAAAAGTTTTGAAAACATTACTTCAAATCCATTACTAATTAGGATAATATTTTAATTTTAAATCTAATGTTTGAACATTATTCATTGAATAAATTTTAACAATTTTTTTCCAATGGTAAATAAATGTTTTTACAGTGTAAAAACAAACTCATCCCTATATTGATAATACTAGAATGTGTTATAATAATAATAAAAACATTTCCTAATATGAATTACTTTGTATTGAAAAGTGGAAGTTTTCAACTAAGTGTCAATATAGTGTTTAGTAGAAAAATAATTGTTCCTCAAATAAATTTCAATCATTTTTTTTTCAATAACTGTAGTTTTCAAAATAAATTACAATTTTAATACACAAAAGTGAAAAAATTTCATAGCTAAATATTTCTGTTTTTCATCCATACTATACCAAGAAGGTTTAGGTTCCAAAAGCCTAATTTGTTTGTAATATATAGATAGTAAGAAAAAAATTAATAGTACATGATAATGAATTTTATATGAACATGTCTGGTATAAATGAAATATTCAAAAAGATTAACCAAATTAATGTCGATAATGTAACATTCAAAGATAAATCTCAATGATAGATTAATACAAAAGGGAACACTATTCTACTTGGATAATCTCTTATTTTAAATGTTTTAGTTTTTTATTGTCTTATGTAAAATATTAGAAGCATATGTAATTTAGGTGATGATGGTTACATTTTGAACTTTATGAATGATAAATGTTTCATACATAGTTTCATGATGAATTTAATTTTTTCTACAAATATATATTGGAATTTTTACACAAATATCATCAAATACCTTATGATCCAAGAATTACCCTAACTATATGAAATTGAAGATCCATTTTGCTTGTGGAATAGAAGGTTATTACCGTTTTGGAATAAAAACCTTTTTACATTGAAATAGAATTTACATTTAAAGGATTTAAGAGAACATAGGTTTGATAATTCAAAATTTTGTTACCATTCTCATTATGTTATGAAATATATGTTGAGTTTTGAATATATTGTTTGAATCCTCAACATATTGTTCTTTATAGTTAGTATACTTGGAATTATATAGTTTTAAAAAATTAGAATTATTATTGGATAATTCAATTTATATTTCCTATTTGATGATTACACTATATATAAATGGATTTCTCTTCTCATAATAAATTCAGACACAGTTTTTTTTATATTAAAAATTTTGTTTCCAATGATAAAAATAAGAAAAACAATCCATTGAAAACTATTCATAGTAATCATGGTTGATAATTTGTATATTTATAATTTTAATCATTTTATAGAATGAAATGTATAGATCATAACTTTCCATAACATGGACCCCCCCAGAAAAATATTTTAGTTTTTAGAAAAATACAATTCTATAAGAAGTAACTAGAACCATGGCTAGTGAATATTAATGTGCTATTTTTTAGAATATATGGTTAATAATAAATTTTATACTATAAATAATGTTTTAATAACAAATTTTCTTAATAAATCTCATTATGAGTTATGGACGATGATAATAACAAAAGTGTATTAATAAAAGTATTTAGATTGAAATATATTACTCATGAATAATAAAGATAATTTATATTAATATTCACCAAAATATGATGAAGGAATATTTTTAATACAGTAAACTTCTTCTAAGGCCAATATTTTTTTTCATAATATTTCATATACTGTTAAGGAAATAGAACATGTACTTTCTCATGAAGCAGATCCCTTTCTTTTCAAGTAAACTCAACCAACATTCTTAGATTTTATTTCTAATACTGATTTTTAGCCGTTATAAAAAAGATATTCCCATAAGTAAACAAATCAATAATAGGTTTCTAATGTTTTTACAAAAGAATTTTATTTTATATATTGTTATAGAACAGTTTTTTAAAGACCCTAAAGTCATTTTATTCTTACGAATCATCTTAGTTAATGTATCATTGGTGATTTATAACAACCAATTTTTAGATAAGAAGTTGCACATGGAATATAACTAATCATCTCTGTTTCTTATCCAAATTTGAAACTATGAATATTAATGAGGCTTTAGGTGATGAGCATTGGATTAATTAAATTCAAGATGATCTCAGTGAGTTTGATTGTAATAAACTTATGATATTAGTTGAACGACCTAAAAAACATCCATCAGAAGTGGAAAATGGGCCTTTTCAGAAAAATATTATAAAATGGAATAATTTTAATATATAAATCTTGAATTTTTATTATAGGATATAATAAAAAAGAGTGTATTAATTGTTAAGAAACGTATGAACTAGTATGAAGACTTGAATATATTGCAAAACTTTTATCCTTTTTATAATTCTTTAATTTAAAACTTTTTCAAATAGAATTGAAGATATATATTTTTAATATATATGATCAAGAGGCTATTTATGTTTTTCAAGAACCAATTTTTTAATATAAAAATAATTAAAAATATTTATATAAGAATACGAGAAAATTATATATATTTAAATAATCTCCTAATGATGGGAATGATAAATTAACTGGATTTTTTTATTCAACTTTTTTTAACGAAACTGTGGATAAAACTATAATTATAAAAGAAGAAAACAAAAAAGTATTATGATTTTAAAAATTAATGTTAATTAAATAATATTTGGTTCAACACTATAATCATTAATTTATTAATTTGTTTATATTATGAAATATGAGTTTTAAAATAGTATAATCAATTTGTTATTATAACTCCTTGGTTTTTGAATTTTAAAAAACATGAATGAATTTTTATATCATAACATAATTATATAAAATATCATATTATAAAACATTGATATGAGAATACTGTAAGTCTTATTACTTCCATGGGTACCTAATATACATTTGATTTTAAAAAGTCTAGGACATCAGTTTATAAAATTATTTTTAGATGTATGAAAGAAATTATACATTAAATAATTTTTATTCATCCAAATTGAATTATTTCTATATGATTGTGTGAAATATATAAAATTAATCCAATAGAATCCCATATACAATATGGAAAAAGATTTTATTATTATCTTAATGTAATTATGGATTTAGTTCTATTTTATTCTTCTACAAATTATTTCCAAACGAAATTATTTTTGGATGCTGACATTGGTGGATGTATAATGGATTGGAAAATCACATAAAAAACATGTCATTTATTAGGAAATTATTTATTTTAATGGTCCTTTAAGAGAAAATACTCAATATCACATCCACTCCAGATGCTGAAAATGTGACAAATTGAATTTTTTGTTCCTATGTGTTGTGGATTCAACACAGACTCACTAACTATGTCATGAGTTCTACTAAAACTAAAATAATTTGGGATAACCCATGATACCCTGCATTAGGTAAAAACCATTCACATCACTCACGTGAGACACACACAGATACATGACACAATTTCCATCAGGATTCCACACATGAAGAATACATAATATTATAATTAAATATAATTAAATATCAATATTCTGATATATTAAAAAAAATTCATACATCGAGAAGATTAGAATATACCAAACAGAAGTTAGGAATTATCAATATAAATTAATCCTTCATATCTACTTCTTGTTTACCCATCTCCTCACATTTAGTTCCTCATTTTCATAGGGGGGGTAGAAATGTTTATTTTAATTTCAAAAACCATATTTTTTTAAAAGAATTAGTTTTATTATTTTGTTAGTTTTTTTAAAGAATTAATCGTAATTAATTTTCCAAAATCCAAATTTTTAATAAAAAATCATATATATAATTCTCAAGTATTTTTCCTAGAAATATTTTTTTAAAAAAAATATTTTTTTTATTCAAAATACTTTCCATAATAATTTTTATAAATTCTCATATTTTTTATTTCTGTAGAAACTTAATTAAATAGTATTTGTAATGAAAATTTCATAATCATGTTTATATTCAAAAACAATTATAATATGTTTACTAAAACTGAGAAAGATATGTTAACTATACTCATGAAAAAATTCTATTCTGAAATAAACTACTCTTCTCATTTAGTTGAATCAATATGTCTTTATGTTAATTCTTTTGATGGTTGTTATTATACTTTTTTATAAACAAATGGATTTTTTTTTTCAAAATTTAATATTCTTTCATAGATGTATTCTTTCTCAATTGTGTAAAACCATTAAAAAATTCATGTGTTCAAAAATTCTTATAAAACGTTTTTGCAATAAATATTATCCATCATTCTGAATTGGTATGAATCTCAACCACTTGTTATTTTATTGAATATGAATCTGTACCACTAATACCTATATATAGATTAATACTCTCATGTCCCACATCATTAGTTCATAATTTTCAATCCTGACATGTCGCACCCCTAAAATCCCTCTATCAAAACGATTTCTTTTTTTGTCAAATGCTTGATTATATTATGGAATATGATGGAAACCAATGAGGATTTTGTGATCTGGTTCATATTTAGGGAGATGATAGGTTAAAGATCATGGTATGGAAAATATAACTCAACTCTAAAGATGGTAATTTCATTTCATGGTTGGGAATTGTATTTTTTAGAGAACCTATATTATCATCATGAATTGTATTATCCACATTTTTCTCTTGAGATCCATTCATATGTTAAATTCATGAGAGAGGTTGAGAAAGATAAAAAAAATTCACAATGTTTTGGAAAATATATATGTTTTCCTATAAGAAACATGCTGGTTTGTTTAGAATATTGTATCAATGGATGTATATTTTCATTCCCACAAACGTCCAAAAAGTATCGATACATTTAATAAGGGAAAAGGTGAAGAATATTTTTTTTTATACGAAAAGCTTATAAAAGTATCACATAAGAATATGGAAAATGATGTAGTTTCATTTTGGATGCAAATATTTCACATTCTGAGAAAGGGATATATAGATACTATAAATTTACCTGATTTTTTCATATATTTTTTATTATATATGAGGATGATAGATCCTGTCAAGTTAATCCTTATCACTATAGAAAACATATATACCATATCAATTATTTCATGAATTATCATGTTTTTGGATTTTATACAAAAAATGGTTATATTATGTATGAGTGTTATCATGTATCAAATAAATTGTATTCAATGAGGAAAAATATTTCTTTTATTAGCAAGGATACAATTAATTAAATGTGTTTTTTATAGTATTTTGAAGATGTTTATTGCGAAATCATATGTATCTACATCATAATCACAATTGTAATGAATTTTTGAGTAATGTTATAAGAGGAAAAATTAGATAAATGTATAGACATATCTTCCAACAAATTACAAAAAAGAAAATAATGCACCACATGGTGTTTCCGAAAAGTTGATAAAATATAAAGCTCAAAATAATCTTGATGATCTAGAGTAATGAAGTGACCACACATAAGAAAATTCAATTAAAATTCTTCACTCAAAATATTTTTAAGTAAAAAATATGATATTAAATCAAAATAATTGGTTGCAAGGATCACATCTTTGTGAAAGTTTACTAAAAACATTAAAATAAGCTTCAGAAAACATTATTTTTATAAAATCACAAATCGATCAGATCATACTATAAGAAAGATTGATTTTAAAAAGAAACATAGTTTGTACTATTTGATATTCCTTATATCATATAAATGGGAAAGAATTTTTGGTGTTTGATGAGTCAGACTCATCAATCTAAAAAATAATTTGAATCAGAGCTAGAAAGAAAATAATCTATCAATACTGCATAGAAATTTAATATGTGTTAGATAAATAAATTGATGATTTATATTATGGATAAGTATAATAATGAATATATATATAATATAATGAAAAAATAAATATATTGGATTGATGAATTAGAATAAGAATACAATTAATTACAATGGAAATTGAATAAGATGATGAATTAGAAGAGGAAGAATAACATAATGATAATGATAACAATGATGGTGAAATAAACCTTCCTGATATAGAATCATCATAATCATCCTCATTATCATTATAAGTTCCCTCATATTCCAATAAAAAAGAAAAATTATGGAGTACCTAGGAGGAATATTCTTCATCAAACAAGATTTTGAATCGTTATCTTAGAATGATGTAGATGATCAAGATTCTCAGATAAAAGTGCATGATAAATCCATGAATAATGAAGATATTTGTATCAAGGAAAAACAATATGATTAAAATGTTTATAAAAAATCACAAAAGGTTCCCTCATTGATATATAAGATTAAAGGGAATGGGATAGAAGTTGGATCAATCTGAATAAAACCATCCCTTCCTGATCTCGATCAATCGGACTTTGCATGAACCTTAAATCACATATATTTATATTATACTATTTATGTTTTGAGATAGATATAATGGAAAATATATTTTCACTAATGTTTTAAGCATGTAGTTTGTTATTTCCAGATATAATCAATCAAAAATTAGAGTCTATTTATCATATAATGGAATTGGGGATGCAGATCCAATAGGAATTGAAGACATTTCCAGAAATTTACAACACTCATGAAAGATTATGAAATAAAATGGTTAAGTGGTCAAACAAAATTGATTATGACATCATAAATCAGGATGAGTAATTTAATAAGATTAAGAAAATCATGGTAGAATTAGATTATTCATTAAATCAGTTATCATAATACATGATAGATATGAAAATGTTTGCAGAACAGCTCAGAGAGGAATCCAATAAATTTAAAGTGGATGTAAATTAATTGAATGAAAAGATCCCTGATATGGAGATATAGTTGAAAAGGGTGAAGCCATGAGAATATAAACTTATATAATTGATATATCAGAAAAATGTAGGCCTATGTAAGTTAAATTATTGAAGACTTGTGACCATTGGAATGACTAATGTAATGTGAAGAAAGAGAAAGATCAGATGGAGTTCAAGAATATGATGGATATTTTGAGAACCAAAATAACGAATATCTTGGTTTTTTAAAATTTGTACACCTGAAAGTAAATTTAAAAAAATTAATTTTTTATAAGGAATTAACTTTTAATCTAATTCTATTATACATAAATTATTTTCTGATTCATATTGTTCATATATTTTTTTATGAATTTATGGATGACATATTAGTTCAAATTCGTTCCATATTTTTTCTATCATTTCATGAAATATCAGATTCACTCCGTAATCTTTTTTGGTTTTCAAAAAGAGAATAAATTATTATCAATGGATAAAAATTCTATTAAATGTGGTTCATATTTTTTAATAGAATGTTTTAATATAATTGGTTTGATTTTTAAGGGGGATAATAAAATCCTTATGGAGAAAACATTTCTTAATGGGAGAAGCTTTTATAAGGAAGAACAATTATAAAACTACCCATTGTATTCAAAATCATATTCATAATAGTTACAAAATGAGGAGGATTTATGGTTTATTTGTTAACATTAAACATGATGTTCATAATATAGACATGGGATGTATGTTTTTCAAGTTATCTATCATTTCTGTATTAGGGATTGTGATTTCAAAAAAGGAGTACATTGTCAAGTCATATGTTTTACTTCATACTTTTATATTACATTAGTTTTCAAAGTCACAAACACATACTAATAACATGTTTTCTAAATTTTTATGTCCCAAGTTATTGAGTTTTTTAGAAAACATTATCTTTTACTATATATATAATATGATATATCGTATTAGGAATACAAAATTTACTTTCCTAAATATGTAAATTTGAATATGTATGTATTTTATTAATCAAAATCACAATTGTTTTATACCATATTCCATAATATAGTCATATCTATCATACTAAAAATTCTAATGATTATCCAATAGATACTGGTACTGATACAATCATAATTTCCATTATTATGATTTATATTTTGAGAATTTTTAATTAATTCCATCATTAATGCTAATGTATATAACTAGAATAGAAATTATTTTTTCTATTTCCAATAAAAAAAATTATACAATAATATTTTTATAAAATATTATGTTAAAAATTCATTTATGAAGATCTATTAACAACCAATTGTATGATGTTATTGAAACAGACATGTAAATATGACATTTCGGTGATTTTATATAATTACCAAGTTATTTCAAGTATTTAGAGTTAATTCATTTGATAAATTTTCAAATCTCATTTTTTCTGATGATAGATCTTTAGAAACTTATCATTCCTAGTATGTGTAATTATTTATGGATTTGTTTTTTAGGAATCATTATCTAGGATGTTTCCTTAATAACTTTTTGAATTGTAATCTATGTATGATCATTGTTACGGTGAATTGATTCTTGGGATAGAAAGAATGTGATTCAGATCCATCAGATCTAGAGATTCATGTTCTAGGAAGATAGAAGCACATATAACTATCAATTTATTCTAGGGATAATAAGACATATCAAATCATTATTTCGATGGCTTCTGGGGATTGGATGATAGAGCTAATGCGTTCATCATAATGATGTATTTCCTTGAATGGAAATACGGACACTATTGTATATATAAAAAAATTGAATACCATTTATCATGTTAAATGACTACCATACAGTTATGGTTAGAAGAGTTATATTTTTTAATATATCATGTAAATCATTCTAACATTTATTTAGCTTTTTTATTTCATGATCTTATGATAATATATTCCACTGCGTGTTATTGAAAGTGATTCATCATATTCAACTTTATATATTATTGGAAGCATCCTTATTACTCTGATTAATATAAATATAATTAGAATTATTGATTATTTCATGGATCAAATCATTTACTCTAATATAAACATAAATATTCAGAATCTAATTATATGACTCTAATAATAAAACTGAGTAAATGTCCAATAATGATACTTAAAGAGGCATTGTGTTTTGTTTTGTTTAAATATTTTATATTATTATCTTAATTTATAATTCACCCCCTTTTATATGAACCACCACAAACTATTTCTTATTATACTACACTCATTAGATAACAAAATTTCACAGAAACGTAGAGAAGTATTATTATAAGATATAGTAAAGAAACAATGTGATTTTACCACTATGAATCTTTAATTAAATATATAATACTAGAAAGACATTTATGTTTCTCTAATGGGATCACATATCTAAAAGTGGCAATGGAAATGAGATAAACATCGAATAATTTTTGTCTCAAGATTCAAATTTTTTTTAATTGTAATAGTTTCAAAAAATTTTTATAGAAGAGTTTATTATAGAGAAAATATTATTTTGATAGAGCATAGTGAAGGTTAGTAATAAAAAAGGATATGTTTTCATGTCAACATGGATGATGAATCATTATTTATAAGGACCTAGACGTAAAACATTATATAATATTGAATTAAAAGAATAATTCCCATTGAGGATCTTTTCAGGTTTATAGTTTTAGAGAATTAGGACTTTACTATTACATCTCAAAAGATTACAAAGTAGACACTTCTACTCAGTTTCTATTTTATACAGAAAATATAAACTCTTGATAAAAGTGTCATGTCTAGTTCCATGTTTAAGATAGCAAGACTTTTCCTTGATCCCATTCATGACCATATTCATCTTTATGTCTTGTGAAAAAATTTCAGAACTTGGGATTAACATAAAAATCCCAGTAAGGTATACACAAAGAAGTAAAACTCTTACTTTTTAAAAACAAAAAGTAAACCATAAATACTCTAACATAAGTATTAATTTTCACGTTTATGAATTAGTAAATACTCTTTACTTAATAAAAGATCACTACATACCCTTTTGAAACCAAAATATTACCATAAAAACATATAAAGAACATATAACATATAATGGTAACTTTGGACATAAACATACTTAACGAGAATAACCATACAGTCGACTTCCACACATATCACTAAATGGAATTTCCATATGTATGACTTCCATACCCAATGAATTGTAGGTTATAACATAACCACCCATCCTGGTTTATCACGGAACTACTCGTCATTTAATGTATCACGTAACCACCCGTCAAATGTCCTAGTACCATTTTAAAATCATAATACATAAAACAAATTTGAAGGAAAGAAAACATTTCCAAATTTCATTCACAATATATCACTTAAATATATAGACATAAAAAATCCATTATCAAAACCATTTTCAATACCAAAATACATAAAATAGTATATGGTATTTATTTTCCTTGAAGAAAAAACATTACGGCTTATTAAGGAATCCAAAGAACAAATAATACTTGCGGCGATAGAAAGGTCATTGTCACCGCTTACGTGAAAAAAACATAATTTTTTGTCATTTAGTAAAAGGATTCATAGAAAAATATACCCTTTTAATGAAATGAAATGTAAAATTTGTTTATACGGTATATAAAACAAAGTCGTGTATGAAAACAAAATATGCCTCAATGAAAGGAGATTGAGACGAAGTCTCTTACCTCGTGTCCGACTTGACCCGTTCGATCATTAATATCCTAAATAATAATATAAAGTTAATTTCTACTTACTTAAGAACTTTTTTAGGTTTATTATTCCATTTATATGACTTATTACGATGTTATAAACATTATGTAATCATTCATGTTAATAATGTTCGTTTTGCCGATATTTGGTACTTGAGTCATAAATGAACACCATATAGTTACAAGTTGTTCACAAGGTCAAAAGATAACTATATCCAGAATGAAATTCATGATTTAGATATCATATATATCATATAAATCCAGTATACACAAGTATTTATAATTGTACATAACATTTGGAAGTAAGAAATGAAATGCACTGTTCATAGAGACGGTAAGCATTACGTACCCATGAACGTGACTTCCAATTATATTTATTATTTTAATGGAATTAAAACATTATGATACATAGGTATATTATAATTATAGTATAATATCATATAATATAATTAAATCAATCCTTTATTCATCCCACATATGGCATTAATGAGTCATATCACTTGGAGGGGGCAGTAGTCCGCACATTCTCATATGAAATTATCACGTTTACCCATTACTGAAACCATAAAAGTATGATATAAATGTAAAATACAGAGGTATAAAGAAAACATAAACATAACATGCATCATATATAAATATAGTTTCATCTTAATGGCCACCATGCGAGGAGGTATAAGATTATTGAACAATCATCGTTTTGTGAGGCGTTAGTTTGATATCCATAGAAAAAGTATGTTTTTCACCCATTAGACATAGGTGTGTGTAAGTGTAGTTAAAATTATTCTTATAAAAACATCCTATTATATTGAGGATTATGGTGTTTTTATAAAAGAAAATAAAAAAATGGTTTTTTGGGGTTGGAGAAGTAAAATAAAACGAAATAAAATAAAGGAATTTAAGAGAAACTGTTACCTTTAATTTAGTTAACAACCAAAAGGACTTCTTGAAGTGCCTTATTCCTAATGTAAGGATTCTAGGAGGAGGGGAGATATTTGGGGAGATTAATTGGTAAACGTTTGGATGAGAAAAATGCTTTATAGGTGTGAGTAATTGGTTATAAGTGAGGGCTTCTTATAAGGGGGAGGAGGGGCTCCTTAGGAAAGTGTGATAATATTATTTAATTATATAATGATATTCAGTTTCTAAAGGTAAAAATATCATTAAATTATATGATAATATGACCCGTGGTATAAATAAAATCCTGCAATAATAATTTTAGAGTTTTTGGATATTGTTTTAATATTTATAATCTTGTTAATTTAAATCATTTATTTATGATGTAATTACTGGATCATAACTTTGTCATAAATAATTTAATTTATATGATGTCAAAAAATTATAAAAAAATACCATGATGTTGAAAATCATTTCATATTTCCGATGAATATTTATAGTTTAAATGATAACTTATATAACACCATGTAAAAATTAATTTACTAGAAGATATTTTTTATGTCATTTTATTCATTACATTAAAATAAAAAATCTAAAGTGTCATTATCATTCATAAGTGGATCCATGGGGTCCCTAACTTGGACAAAGGATTCCCATGGTCAGCCAGGACTCATCCAATAAGGTTGGGACAAGTGTTGTGGAAAATTTGTATTATTATAATATTCTTTTTACCTTGAATTACCTTATTTACCATTAACAGCGGTAAATAAAAGTTAAAAGATACCATTCACCAAAAAATTATTTTCATCTTATTGAACAAAAATTTTCATACTAATAAAAACCATGTATGTCAGAATTTCAAAATTCCATTAAAAAAAGTGGTAAATTTTCATTTAAATGAAAAATTCTGTTTTTTTAACTACTACTACTTGGTTTGACTATTCATACAAAATTTAAGTTTTTCAGAAATCTATCAAAAATTCATCCTAAGCTATATTTTATATTCCTATTTCAAAAATGATGTCTTTTTTACCAAATTAAAAACATTGAATTTTCAATAATTATATTAAAATTAATTCCCATTGTTAAAACAAATAGAGTGTTTTTAATAAAACAATAACTATCAAAAGATCGACACATGTTTATGACCAATTTAAATGTGAAATTAACTTCAATGACCAAAATTTGATTAGATGGTAAAAATATATTCTAATTACACTCTAAAAAAATTAAAAATATAATCTAACCATATAAATAAATTATATTAAAAGGCACATTTGAATTAAAATACAATATTTTTCACTACTCATTAAGAAATTAACTTTATTGGAAAAAGTCCTAAAATTTAAACAATGTATATTTTGATGTCCCCATTCAGAAGAAGGATTTTTTGGTCAAATTTAATGTATTAAAGAGACCAAAACAATATTTAAAGAGGGATCACCATTAAAAAGGCGGTAAATCGACCTTTTATTGTAAATTATGCTTAAAATTAGATTCATTGAAATTTTAAGCCTCTATCTTTTATTGGATAAATCTAAATACATTTAACAAACATGTATAATCATATTGTAGTTATTTTTGTTTATTTCTGCCAATAAAATGTTGAGGATTTAGCTACCATTTAAAATAATAATAATATATTATCATTGTGCAACTTAAGATTTCAAAGAAACATGTTGTTGCATATCGAGTACGATATCGAACATAGAAACCCCTTCAATGTAAAATTAATATTATATTCACAAATATTAATAACTATGAACTATGTTTTATTCTTTATTTACCTGGGATGTTAAATCCTTCTCCTGTTTTGGGAATTACGTCATTGCTTAAAATTTGTGGGGATATTTATCTCTCATAGCATTTTCAGATTCCCATGTTTCCTCTTCAACCATATGGTTTTTCCAAAAAACTGTTACCTGGTGAGTTTCCGTATTCCGCAACAACTGCTCTCTTCGGTCAATAATCTGGACTGGTTGTTCCTCGTAAGATAGATTCTCTTATAACTGAATTACCTCTAGGCTCAAAACATGAGATGGATCTGGCATATACATTCTCCATATCGAATCATGAAAAACATCGTGTACCTGGGATAAACATGGAGGGAAATCCACTCTGTATGCAACTTATCCACATTTTCTAGGATTTCATAGGGTCCAATGAACATCAGACTAAACATTCCCTTCTTAACAAAATTCATCACACTATTCCATAGTGAAACATTGAGAAATACATGATCACTAACCTAAAAAGATAGATCCTTCCTCCAGTTATCTACATAATTTTTCTATCAACTCTGAGCTGGTCTCATGAGTTTCTGAAACAATTAAACTTTATCTACCATCTCTTCTACCAATTCTGGTCCCATCGTCTTCCTTTCGGCTACTTCATCCCAAAATGATGGAGTTTGACAACACCTTTCATATAATGCCTCAAATGGAGCTATCAATATACCGAAATGAAAACTATTATTATATGAAAATTCAACCAATGAAAGATGTCGGTCCCCGAAACCCTGGTAATCCAGTGAACAAGCATATAGCATATCATTTAAGGTCTAAATTGTTCATTCTGATTTCTCATTTGATTAAGGAGGAAAAGTTGTACAAAAATTTAATTCAGTACCCAACGACTTCTCAAGGCCTTTCCAAAAGATAGAAGTAAACCAGGGATCACGATTAGATACAATGGAGAGGGGAACTCAAATAAACCTGACTGTCTCTTTAACATACAACTGAAATAGTTGATCTAAAGACAATCTATCTCTAATAAAAAGTATTTGATCAGATTTAGTCAATCGATCATCTATAATCCAGATTTCATTATTACCTCGATATGTATTTGGTAAACCCACAACGAAGTCCATGGATATATTTTCACATTTCCACTCTAGAACATGTAAAGTCTGAAGCATCCCTTTCGGTAACTATCACTCTTCTTTAACCTACTAACAAGTCAAAAAAATCATAGTAAAATCAGCAATATCTCTTTTCATTCCATCCCACCAGTAATACTTCCAATGTTTTTTGTACATCTTAGTACTACCAGGATGAACTGAAAACGAGGAACTATGAGCTTCACATAACAACTCATTCTTCAACTGTGAATCAAAAATAACACATAATCTCTTTCCAAATCTCTAAAAAATACTTATCAATGATAAATTCTGGCAACATACCATTTTGAACCAACTCAACCTTTTTCTGTAACTCACTGTCTTACATCTGTGCTTGCTTAAATCTGTCTGATAGAGATGATCTCACAGACACCTGATACAAAAAATAAGAATTTTCTGCACCATCAGCATCGATACCAAATTTTATCAAATAAAAAACAAAATGATCTTATTCCAAATGGAACATGGTTAATAAAGCATTTATTTTTCAAATCAAATCATCATCCCCTTTATTTTCTTTTCCCGGATGGTAATTGATCGTGCAATCATAATCCTAGATTAATTCCAGACATCTCCTCTATATCATGTTTAGTTCATTCTATGTGAATATAATCATTAAACATTTTTGGTCAGTATATATTTTATATGTTACTCCATACAAATGATGCCTCCAAATTTTTAAAGAAAAAACAATAGCGTATAATTTCAAATCATGTGTAGGGTAATTTAACTCATGTGGTTTCAACTAAAGTGAAACATAAGCAATTACTTGATCATTTTTCATTTGGACACAAACATGTCCTTTCAACGAAGCATCACTGTAAATAATTAACTCACCATTTCTAGAAGGACGTGCCATGACTGGAGAATTCACCAATCTTCTATTCAATTCCTGAAAACAATCATCACATTCTTTTGTCGAGATGAAGTTAACACCTTTCCATGTTCACATAGTATTTGCACAACATAACCGTACAAATGCTTCAACAAACCTCCGGTAATAACCTTCCAAACCACGAAAACTACGAATCATGGAAATATTTTTGTATTTGGCCATTCTTCAATAACTTTTTCTGAAGGATTAATAGTTATTCCTTTTTTTGAAACATTGTGACCAAAGAATGAAATTTTTTCCACCAAAACTCACAGTTTATGAATTTCACAAATAGTTTCTTTTCATTTAAGGTTTTCAAGGAAATCCTTAAATGAGTTTCATGTTCCTCTTTACTTTTGGAATAATCCAGAATATCATCAATGAACACAACCACAAACATATCCAAGAACACACTGAAAATTCAATTCATAAAATCCATGAATACCGCAGGTGCATTGGTTGAACCAAAAGGCATAACTAAAAATTCAAAATGGCCATATCAAGTATCAAACATGGTCTTCAAAATGTCTTCTTTTTCACTTTCAACTGATGTTACCCCAATCTCTATTCAATCTTCAAAAAATAATGAGCTCCCTGGAGCTGACCCATCAAATCATTGATATGAGACAAAGGATACTTTCTATTAACAATGATATTATTCAATGCACTATAATAAATGAAAAGTCTCATTGAACCATCTTTTTATTAACATACAAGATAGGATCACCACATGGTGATGTTCTAGGTCGAATGAAACCATAATCTAATAACTTCTAAAATTGTTTCTTTAACTCTAAATGTTATATTTGAGCAATTCAATAGGGGGTTTTGAAATTGGATTAGCTTCAGGAACTAAGTCAATAGTATATTCAACTTCTAGATCAGGTATAATACTAGAAAACTCATCAGGGAAGACATCAATATACTAATTTACCACTCGAATAACATTAATCTGAACAGTTCCATTACATTCAACAATATGTGCAAGTTAACATTTATTTCCATCATTTACTAGTTTCTCAGCTTCTTAATATGTTATCAAGATCAAGGGTTCATTCATATACACAATCTGAAATTCATTCTGAAAAGAAACCACTTTAGCTATGTAGTCAATCTTAGCATGATAAACAGAAATCCAATCCATGCCAAAATAACATCACACTCTATAAAAGGAAAAAAATTATGGTTCGTAGGTAGATTGTTTCCGCACATAAGGATAAGAAGATTCTTATATTTTCATTTTGTCTCAACATTTCATCCAGGTGTTTTTACCATAAGATCCATATTCATATCATTATATGGAATTCCCAATTTACTAGAAAACATATCTTAAATTAAAGAGTGTGTAGACCTTGAATCAAATAACACATTGGCATAATCTGAACAAACAAACAGTATACCTGATACTACTTCGTATGTTGGCCCAACGTCTTCTGAAGTAGTTTTGAAGGATTTCACCACCCCTTTATGCATGTAGTCTGGCTACTTTCCCTTAGTTGAGTTCTTTTTTGGACAGTCATTTTCATATTTCCCATTTCATTTCACTTAAAACATTTTACTTACTGTAAATCATATTTTTTTCTTACAATTACCTTGATCTTTTTCATTTCAATTACGAGTCTTATGTTCCATTTTACCACATCGGTAGCACTTACAAAAATTCAAAAGACATTCCCCAGTATTATTTATACCACAATATTCAAAAACTAAAAACATCAGTTTATTACCATCAGACATGAATAGTTTTCCCTTTTGTCTTCCACCTCGACCTCTTATTCTATTATTTTTCAAAAAACACATGATCATCGACACACTCCATTTCCACCTTCTCCACACAACGGACAAGTTTTTCATAACTTTTGAACTCACAAGACGCTAATGATATTTGATACTTTGGATTTAATCATGATTAAAAATGGTGGATTTTACTATCATGATCTCTTATGAAATTTGAAGCAAACCTTGCCAGTCGAGTGAATTTTTCTTCATAAGCAGCACTGAGTCATCCTCCTACCTTATTTCTTGGAATTGTTTTTCCATCCTAAGAAGAACCACCGTTGGAAAATATTTCTCAAGAAACATAACTCCGATTTCATCCATATCATGAGCATAAATTTCCTCACTATCCCTGATATGATTCACCATCGACCACCACTGATCAGCATCACCATTAAAACAATATACCGCGAGACTATCCTTTTGATGTTCTGAACACCCCATGACATAAAAAATCTTCTCCAGTGTTTTAATCCACCCTTCAGCTAGCATAGGATTATATGATCCTCTGAATGATAGGGGTTGTTTCCTCATGAAATTTTCTAATACTGACATGTCATTATGTGGTTGATCTGGCTGATCTCGTGCATGGATACCGTCATCATTTATTTGATGAGTCAAATATTCAATCACTACAACAAATAGTTCAGTTTCAATTTTGACAATCGCATGTTGCTGATTTCGATGGTTGTTTTCCTACTGATGTCATCCCAACATAGCTGCCATGTTTCCTTTGTAAAAAACCATTCTGAACACAGAAATATATTAGGAGAAGAAACATGAAAATCTGTAAATGCTATATTATTTCAATATTAACATAAATTAATTTATGGATATTAATTTAATAATACCATAACTCCTACTATGATCTAAAACACCTATGATACCAACTATAAGGAATTGTCCTTAAAACTTTAAATAATATTTAATTAAATTAAGAATCCACATTGAGGATCTTTTTTGGTTTAGAGGTTTAGAGAATTAGGACATAAATATGACTTTTCAAAATATTACAAAGTATAAACTTCTACTCAGTTTCCAATTTTTTCATAAAATAAAAACTCTTGAAAAAAAGAGTCATGTCTAGTTCCAAGTTTTAGACAACAAGAATTTTCCTCGATCACATCCTTGACCCTATTCATCATTAAGACCTATGAAAAAATTTCAAAACATGGGATGAGCATAAAAAGATCAGTAAGGGATACACAAAGAAATAAAAATGATATTTTTTCAAAAAAAAAATAAGTAAACCATGAATACATTAACATAATTAAATATTTTTACCTTTATGATGTAGTAAATACTCATCACTGAAAAAAATATCACTACATAACCTTTTGTAACCAAAATATTACCATAAAATCCATATAAAGAACAAATAACATATAAAGGTAACTTGGGACATAATCGTTCTTAAATGGAATAACCATACGGTTGAATTCTACCCATATCACTAAATGGAATAGCCAAAAGACCAACATCCATACCCAATGCATTAGAGGTTATAACGTAACCACCCATCCGGGTATATCAGGGCACCACCCTTCATTTCGTTTATCACGTAACCACCCATCAAATGTCCAAGTACCATTATAAATCCATAACACATAAAAAAATATAACAGAATGAAATAATTTCCACATTTTAATCACAATATATCATATAAATATATTGACATAAAAAATCCATTATCAAAACCATTTTCATTACCCAAATACTTAAAAAAGTATATGGTACTTATTTTCCTTGAAATAAAATCATTACAGCTTATTAAGGAAGCCAAATAATAAATAATACTCGCAACGGCAGAAAGGTCATTGTCACCGCCTATATTTAAAAAATATTTTTTTTTTGTCGTTTAGTAAAACACTTCATAGAAAAAGATTACCTTTGAATGAAATAAAAATACAAAGGCTTTTATATAGCTTATAAATGACTGTCGTGTATTAAAACAAAATATTCCCCAATGAAATGAGAATGAGACGAAGTCCCTTACCTCATGTCCGACTTGACCAGTTCGTTCTTTAATACCCTGAATAACAAACAAAAGTTAATTTCTACTTTCTTAAGAACCTTTTTAAGTTTATTATTACATTTATATCACTTATTAACTTGTTATAAACATTATTTAATCATTCATGTTAATAATTTTGGTTTTGTCTATATTTGGTACTTGAGTCACAAATGATCACAATATGGTTACAAGTTGTTCCCATGGTCAAAAGTTCATTATATACAGAATGAAATTCATGATTTATATATAATCTATATAATATAAATCTATTATATAAATGTATTTATAATAGAATATAAATGTGGAGGTAAGAAATTAAATTCACTGTTCATAGAGAGGGTAAGTCGTACGTACGTACGAATGCTACTTCCTTTTCTATTTCTTATTTTAATGGAATTAAAACATAATGATAATTAGTTATGTTATAATTCCTTTATAATATCATATAATAAAATTAACTACATCCTTTATATGTCCCACATATGGCATTAATGAGTCATATCACTTTGTGGGGGTGGTAGTCTGCACTTCCTCCAATTAAATTATCGTGTTTACCCATTATGGAACCAATAAAGGTATGATATAAATGGAAAATATTGAAGCATAAAGAAAACATAAAAATAATATACATCATATATAAATATAGTGACACCTTAATGGAAAACATGAGTGGTGGTAGTTTATAATCGAACAATCATCGTTTCGTCAGACATTAGATTGTCATCCACAGAAACAGTATGTTCTTCACCAATTTGATGGGGTGTGTAAGTGAAGTTCAAATAATTCTCATAACATCATCCTAGAATATTTAGGATACTGTTTTTATCATAAAATAAAGGAATAAAATAATTTATGTGTTTGGAGAAGTAAAATAAGTCAAAATAGAACAAAAAAATTTAGAGAAACTGTTACATTTAATTTGAGTAACCCCCTTTGGTTTGACGCAAAAGGACTCTTTGAAGTGCCTTATACCTAAGGTAAAGAATCTAGGAGGAGGATATGTATGTACAGATCTTAATTGGGTTGATTTTGGATGATCAAAAATTGTTTAGACGTGTGAGGAATTGGTTAGATGTGAGGGATTTTTATAATGGGGAGAAGGGGCTCCTTAGGAAAGTGTGATAATATTATTTTATTATATAATGATATTCAGTTTCCAAAGGTCCAATAATCATTAATGTAGAAGATAAGATGAATCATGGTCTAAATAAATTCATCCAATAAGAATTATACAGGTTTTGGAAATCTTTTTAATATTTATAATGTTATTTATTTAAATCATTTATAAATTATTTAAATACTGCATCATAATTGTGTCATAAATAATTTAATTTATTGGATGTACAAAAATAATAATAAAAATAAAATGATGTAGGAAATCGTTTTATATTTCCAATTAATATTTATTGTCAAAATGATAACTTATATAACAACATGTAAAAATTAATTTACTAAAATATATTTGTTTGTGTAATTTATTTCATTAATTTAAATTAATTAATCTAATGTGTCATTATCATTCATATGTGTCTCAATGGGGTCCAAAAATAGTCCTAAGGATTCCCATGGTAGGGCAGGACTCATCCAATAATGTTTGGACAACGTTTGAGATAAATTTGTATTATTACAATATTTTTTTACCATGAATTACCATATTTATCTATAACCACGGTAAATAAAAGTCAAAAGAGACTATTCTCCAAAAATTATTTTCATATTATTGAACCACATTTTAATTAATAATATCACCCTTGTCTATCTTATTTTCAAAATTAAATTCACTGATGTGGTAAAATTTCATTTCAATTAAAAAGTCAGTTTTTTTAACTACTACTAAGTGGTTTCACTATTCATCCAAAATTGAAGTTTTTCAGAAAACTACCAAAAATTAAGCCAAATCTATATTTGATATTCTGAATTCAAAAAATGTTTATATTTTACCAAATTCAAAACATATAAGTTTCATTAGTTAATTTAAAAATAATTCATGTTGTCAAAACCAAAAGCGTGTTTTTAAGAAACAATTACTATCAAAAGATCGACACTTGTTTATATCAAATGTCAATGTGAAATTAATTCCAATGAAAAAAATCAGATTAAATGGAAAAAAATATATTATAATTAAACTTTAAAAAAAATTATAATGATAATATAACTATGTAAATAAATTAGATTAAAGGTCACTTTTGAATTAAAATTCAATATTTTTCACTATTCATTAAAAATGAACTTTATCGGAAAAATTCCAAAAATTAACACAAAGTAAATTTTGATGTCCCAATTCTTGAGAAAGATTTTATTTAGTAGAATATATTGTATTAATTTGAACAAAATGAGATATAAAGAGGGTTCACCATTAAAAGGCGATAAATCAACCATTTAATATAAATTATGCTTAAAATTAGATTCATTCACATTTTAAACCTCTAACTTTTTTTGGATAAATGTAAATACATTTAACAAACATGTATACTAATATTTTAGTTATTTTTTTAATTCTCCCATATGCAACATCTAGGAGTGAACTACCATTTATAATAATAATAATATATTAATAGTGTGCAACATTAGATTTCAAAAAAAACCCGTTGTTGCGTATCGGGAACTCTTTCGAACATAGAAACCCCATTAAAGTAAAATTAATATTAAACTCAAAAATATAAATAACTATGAAATATGTATTATTCTTTATTTACATGTGATTTTACATTATTATTGGAGAAATGTAATCATATAACCCACCGGGAAACTATATTTGTTAAATAATAATCCTAGTGGAATGAATCCTTGATCATGGAGAATGATTCCATATACCATAATCATGTATGGATTTTTTATAGATCCCATAATGGATTTAAATTCCATTGGTTTTAAATTGGTATTCAAGAATAAAAAACACATGAATGGAAAATTTATACCCTCTATGTAATAAATAATTTAAAAAAGTCATAAACAACTTCTTGGAATAGACAATGATAAATATTTTTCCCCAGTTTCAATGTTGAAATCTATTATAATTATACATTACATAAAAAATTACAATGAATTAGTGGGTTTGATGATAGATGTTAAAAAATCCATCCATAATGTATGTATTTAAAAATATTTACATTTGAAACTATAGGAATAATTTGGGACTCTAGAGGTTTCCAATAAGTTATGAAAATTGTAGATACCCATTCTAGGATGAATGAAATGTTAAGGACAAGGAATTTTCACAATGAAAATACCTGAAAATAATTATTTTTATGATGAAAAAATATGACATTTTATCCTATAAGCTTTTTAGTGGTCAGAAATTCATCTTTCTAATTATATATGTTAATAATATATTACATATTGGAAAAAATCCCTCATTACTAACCATTCTACAAATTTGATCACATGATTATCTATGAGGGACATTGTGAAGTAAAAAATATCAATGGGATTATGATCCATCATTATTGACACATGAAGCTACATGGAATATGTAATGGTATATTGATTTATATAGTATTGAATACATTTAGTATAATGTCATCCAAAAGGTGATTTATGCCAAATCCACATTATATTAATATCACCCTGATAATTTTTCCTCATAAACATAAGGAGAGACAAATGAAAAAAAGGAGAAAATTTTCATCAATTATTTTTTTGATCATATATTTAATGTTATATACAAGGAATAATGTTTACTATAATGTTATAGTGTAGAAAAAAAAGAATTCATACCCATGAGACCACTATTGGATGGTAGTCACAACAATCCTAAAGTATATTAGATGTGCTAAGGATATGTTCTTGTTATATAGATGACATGAGGAACTAGTCATCATGTTATATACAAATACTATTTTTGAAATATAATTATATGAAATGATGTAACAATTGAGTTATATATTAACTCTTAATAGATTTTTTTTATACTAAATAATCTATGATCATGTCGTGGTTATGAATTTTATTATGAAGTATATTTATAGAGTTGTTTTAGATGTAAAAAATTAAAATGATTTGATATGAATATTTTTCCATGCTCATAATGTGTTTCCTAACAGGATATATCACATCACACCAAACATTAATAATATAACAATGATGGAATTAATCAATGAACTTGGGTATCACCATGGAATAATGAATAGTTTTCCAAATATTCATCTCTTGAGGTAAATTTTATACAGAGGTGAGGTTTTAGTGATATAATATTCCACCGAGAAGTAACATAAATTTTTTATTAATCCCCTTTGATTTTATGTATGACGGTCTTTTGAGATGTAGAATTATTAATTTCTATAGTAGATGGCTCTAGTTCATGTGAGTCTATTTTATTTGGTTCTATATTATGAACTACATTAATATTTTGGATTTCCTATATATTTATTTTTTTGGAATACTAATTAATAATATATGTCATTTTAATTAATATTCTATGACAAATTAATGTGATACTTTTGTTTATTAACTGTTCCACTAAAAGGTCATAATAGTTCCATGATATGATGACAACATTGATGTGTTATGATTTTATTATTGAATATTTTTCATATAGATTTGAGATTCCATATTATAGGAAAAAAGTGATATAGACTATTAGTTTCATGATATTAGTAATTTGAAAATAAATTTTCTCATTAATACCTCCCTTGGTATTCACTTAGTGTTGTGATTATGGGGATAAATTAAAAAAGATTGAATTCAATATGATTGTGTTAAATAAGATATTCTTATTGGAAGACATGTGTATGAATCCATAGACTTTAATAATATGATTAATATAGTTCACATGTCAATTAAATAGATATAGTAACCTAAATTGGGATTTGATATTATTTGAGAAGTAGCATGGGTTTGGTGATTCTTGAGTGATATGTTATTAATGAATAAGTAGAAATACAATTTGTAGCTTACATATTTATATAAGAATATGATATCATAACAAATTTATTACAGTAAAAATTTAAATATAGATCAATCATCTATAGTGTATTTATACATTCATTTCAGGTGTTCATTGAATGACATATGATGTATATAGGTTGATAAAACTAGTATAAAACCTGATTGATGATATATTAAGAAAAATTTATTTAAATACATAGTGAGTTTTCACATGTGATTATCTTCATTGATACATCAACTAAGAATTATATGGATTATTTTATGTTTTTCTATACCATTTTATTTGGTTTTTGGAAATCTACCCTAATATCAATGTGTAATAGTCAATGTGTATGACACACATTTTGTATCCCCCAATCCGAGTTAAATAATTTTTTTATAATGTATTCTAAATATTGATCACATTTATTCAGTTTATTTTTTTATTTTATTTAAATGTTAAAGTATATATTTATTTTTAATACTATAAATAGTTATTTAATAATTTATGAAATGAATAATATTTATTATTTTAGGATTTTTGCAATATAAGGAAGGTGAGTTGGCATAGATATAAAAAAAGTAACATAAATGATAAAAAACTATAATTTTAAAAAACATTTATTTATTTATTTTTATATGTTATCCATGATCCATGTGTGTTTCAATAATAATAATAATAATCTTATTATTATCATATATGTGGTTCTATAGGAATTACAAGTACAATTATGGGCCTTTGTGTAATTTTTAATTCTAGAAACCTTGATTTAAATACTCCGGGTTATTAATTCAATTTTAACCAACTGAAATACTATGAGAATCATTTCATTTGTTCATTAAATTTACAATATCTATTGAATTTAATCAATTAAAACAGTATATTGTGTCACCGCTGAAGCCTTATAGATTCCTACACCTTCTTCCAAAATCTGAAGAATGAGTGAATGTGTTTCAATCCATCGTCTATGAAGTATTGTGTTGTGAACAAATAGGAGAAACATAATATTTTTTACACTACAATTATAGTTCCAAGATCACCAAAGATGCAAAATTTATATTATGTATATCATGTGGATCACCTGTAAATGGATTCAATCCTTGGATAATCATTAAAACCCATAGTACAACCAGAATGGTGTTAATAAGATCAATATAGTCTTTGAATAAATTAATCAAGAATAAGTTATTTTTTAATTTAATTTACTATAATTTTATTTTTAAATATCATATCACATGATTCATGGATTATATCTTAATTTTATTCAAATATTATCATTATTTACGTCATTTTAAATAATTCATATATTATTGTTTCATTGAATTTTATAAAAAACTTTCATCTATAATTATCTAATCTTCCATCCACTAAGGTCAAAACATTTGGGTAGAAAATTAAAATCTTCTTCTAATAACCTGTAATATTCAAGGTATAAACTAATAATGAAAAAATCATATATTTTAAAATGCTACATATCAATATTATTAAAAAAACATCCCAAAAAGATTTCAGCATTATTTTTTTTCCAACAATCACACCTTTGTGTTTATTAAAATTTATTCAACAAATATTTATATTAATCCAAAACCAAAAATCATGAACACAATAAAAAACATGACCAATAATATACTCTTATATCATAAGACTAAATATTACATTTGTAAAAATAATTAAATAAAATATTTCTAATAAAAAAATCATTTAACTACATGCTCTTAAATAACTAGTTCAATATATGTTTTATGAAAAATAATATTAAATAATAGAAATTAAAATTATATCACTAAAATATCCTTTAATTATTTCCTTGATTCGATGTGATGAAACAAAATTTTAACAACATATAATATTGGAATACATATTCCTATCATGGAATACATCCACCATTTGTCAAAAAAGTAAACATATCTTGTTCCAAAAGATCACAAAATATTATTATAAATCATAAATTCTCAATGATTAGAACCATAATTCCTTTTCACAAATAAAATACTATATAGGGTAAGGGAGATCACTTATCATAAAAATATCATTAGATAAAGAGGGTTGGACTCCACGATCAATCTAATCCATTTAATAACCATATGTGGTAAATGGATATGTCATGATATCCATTCCATTCTTTTATGGAGAAAAATAATTCAAATTCACTAGTCCTTATTTAATGGTCTCCTTGATTAGTGGATACGTTATATCCAATTATTTTTCATAACCTGATGGAATTTATTTTTACCAATAATAAAAATATATGAGTTATAAAACATGATTGTAATTATTGATTTCACACGAAAAAAATACCCTAAATATATTTCATCATCTATATAAATTAAGTGTACGATTTATTATCCATGTGCTCTAATTATAATATTCTCATAAAATTGATAAAATTGTTATTTGTTATTGAGGAAATAAATAATATTCCATGATCAAATTCACTTCTAGATTTTAACTTGAAATAGTCTGATAAACACTCCTAATCTACATCTATAATTCATGGTAGCTAATTCTTTAAACTATAATTTAAAAAAAATAAAAAATTGACTATACATTTAATAACACGTAATATTATTTTAACTTTATATATTTCTTTAACTTTCATTGGTACATTGTTTCATTACCAATGGAAAATTGTAATTTCAATTAATTTTTGCGTTATGTATAATAGGATCCTAAGGTCATTCTAATATACTATCACATTGACTCATTTTCCCTTATGATTCCTTGAAAATTTCTTCCTTGTTACTACCAATTTTTTATTACCTTGGATCCATCAATTGAATTATTTTTAGTACCTCAGTGGTTTATATATATTTTAGAATAAATTCTTTTAGACATTATTCTATCACATGGAAAGAAATTAAAACTATAAACTCATAAATCATTTATATTTTGAAGTTGAACCATACTAATTCCATAAAATTCATATATTAGGCCCATATTGATACTCTGAATATTATGCCAACAATATAAATAGACTATATCATTCTTTATTTATTCGTTTTTAATATAGATATTGTGACAAACTTTATATAGTTGAAATCCAATTTTTTCTTGTGATGATCAAGACAAGAATACAATACAATTTTTTCATGGTTGAACCCATTGAAACAATTGTTCATCCTATAAATTTTTTTTGACCGTCATGAATGTGAATATCATCCATGTTTTATACCCCTTCTTTATGTTTTCCATTATAGAGGGTTACTATTATTAATATTTAGAAATCCCATAATCACATTTTAACTAAAAATTACAACAAAAATTGAATCATCTCAACCTGATCCCCAAAATAACCCATCTCATATATATAAATATCATGAATTTTTGAATACCAAAACACATTATTCAAAAAAATTCCAATTTTTTATATCATCTTTATTCATTTTAATAGAAAACTCACATTGTTATGATTATGTTTTCTTCCTACCATATAAACATTACCAATGATTGTTTATTCCTAAATAAATCAAGGCATTAATGAATAACTATACACCAATAATAATCTTTATTATGATCTTAAATTTTTTTTTATCTACCTCATATTGGAATGAAATTTTTTGTAGAGTCTTCTTCCATCTTTTTTACGTCTTGTATGCTAAAATTTGATGTTTTCTTCCTTGATCTCAGCCACACGTATGACCTTCTTATCATCCACTATGGTTTATTAACCATCCCCATCATTAGTTTATTCATTTTAATTATCTATTAATATTTATGCTACCCCTGAACTACTTACATGGATGTCTTGTTTATTTAATATTCTATCAATTATATTCTATTTCTTGTCTTTTCCTATATCAATTATGTCATATAATTCAATTATTTCTTATTATATTATTAATAAACCTTAATTCATTACTGTTGGATGAATATCTATGAAATATACCATTCAATCCATGATATTAAAACCATAAATATTATCCCATTCTAAAAAATAAATTACCTAACCTAAAATATTCAGAATCATTATAATTTGGGACTATTCTTATCCCACAACATCTATAATTTTTTTCCACTCAGACAAAAACAATCCATATTTGTGATGTATATATATAAATAAATAACTTTTAGTTTCTGTATTTGATAATTAGGTTTTTTTGATTTATAATAGTATGATCCATATTAAAATTGATATTGTTACCCCCACGATAATTTTTACTTACTACCAATACTTAATACCAATCATGATCTTCTTAAGATAATTAGGTACATGATTATTGGTAAATAATTCTCAAATATTGGAAAATAAAATATAATCAACTATGTCATGAAATTTCTATTATATTATATGAAGATTTATAATAAACTAGAACACTTTTCTTTTGTATGATATCAGCATGAGCTATAATATAATTAACTAATCATTGTTTAAGAAAAACAATTACCATTTTCCATCAGTATTTATTTAATATATTACCCCACACACACTGATATAAACAAATATAGTATAATTCACTTAATTATATTCATTTCACTTATATGTAATCCTAAATGTTATTTCATCTCTAAAAGAATCACATTCATTGGTATTATCACATCCATGATTAATAATATCACTATCTAATTCATTATTCCACAAATATTCCAAAGCATTTTGGCCCTAGTTCCTCATCCATTAATGTCACATCATATTCCCTCTTCCATGGTTAGAATACACATGTCTTTGTCAACACTAATGTGGTGGATATTCCCCATTAAATTATTTCACTACAACACAATTTCACCATATCTTTATTGGACCATAAAATTATTATTGGTGAAATCAGTTTCATTCCACAGGTTGAATAAATGACATAAACATATCAAATTTTTAAAAGGCATTTTGACAAGTAAATAATACAACAAATTATTTATACCAATGATTTTGGATATTGTGGAGAAATTAATTGCAAATCCTTGGTCATTTACAAAAAATTTGGTATTTTTTGGAATATTTGATTCTAATTACAAGTTCATTTTTTTCTATCAAATAAGAAGTAAATCCACTGTCAAAAGTATATACTTATCATGATTTTTTATTTTCAAGGACATCTTTGTGACATTCTTTTTATTTGCTCATCCTTCATGAATCAACATATTTCACATCTCCTACTTGGGTTGTTAATATAAAAATTCCATATTCAAATATGATGGATATCCTTCATCTCATAAATCCAAAAATAGTTTTTTTATTTTTAATCTCACTTACTGATGATTTATTCTAATTAGATATTCCATAGTATGTCACTATTAGTTTGATAAAATAATTCTTTCAGCTTAAATGAAGAATTTGTGTCTACAACCATAAAACTGGATATAACATCCATTTGAAATATTTTGAGTATACTTGTTTCTTCAATAAATACTGTTTACATTTTTTATAATGTTAATATTATCTAGGGAACACATATAAGGAACATTTTACTTCATTATAGAATAATTAAACCATAATAATTTTGTAATTTTAAGATTTTATTGATGGTATAATAGCATTTTGGTTCATTTGTGAGTATCCAAAGTCATTCTATCTTCATGGATTAAGTTATTGATGCTTTCCATCAAACACAACCATTATTTTTAATTGTTTAAAAGCGAAAATAGTATTTAATCTATTATTAAATCAATATATTTTTGGGAAATTAGGTATCTTATTGGTTAGATAATAATTTTATCCTTTTCCTCATCCACATTTCACTCATTCTATTATGTTGATTTAATAATGGTATTCCTAATATTTTCCTAATCATCGATATTTCACCAAATGTTTCATTGATTTATGATATTTGATCAATTTGAAACAATACTTTCTATAATTTGTTAGTTTTTTAATGAATTAGGCCTAAATTTTTCTTTTGAAATTATATTTAAACTCATATATGATTTCCTTATTTCAATATTCAATAAATTTAATATATTCCTTTAACTAAGGTATCTACTATTCATTCATGTGAATAAAAATCTTGAATGTAAGAAAATATACCCTCCTTTTTTTATCCCTCTAAATCTTAATTTTTTCATATGAATCATCCCTAAAAATTTTATTACTGAACATCTCCCAACATTAAAATTTTGACTATAAAGGTCTAATAGTGATGGATAGTCTTTGATAACCACAAGGAACTATTCATTGAGTTTTTGGTTGTATTAAATTTCTTCAACCTCGAGCTCTACTATTCGTACATCCTATTCTAAAACAATGTTTTTATTTTTGAATAATTTATTCTATGAATTTTTTTCCAAAAATGACATTTTTATGCTTCTTTAGGAGAGATTTATATTCATTATCATCTCAAAATATCTTAATAAAAAGTTCATAGTGGTGGAAAACTATTAAATTATTAAATAATGATGGTAGAATCTATCATGTGAAGCTTTCTTAAACAATTTTTGTGTTAAAGGATTCAATTAGTGTGAACTCAAAAAATTCCCTAATTGTGGAATCAACATTATTTACCATTATATTCATTACATTTAATAAAACTTCCTAATATCTACCAATTTTAATGAAATAATTGTTAATATACCTAATCATTTATATAATATGTGTATTGTGAAGACAATACTTTGTAACAATATTCAGAATAGAATCATTGAGCACATAGATATTTTCAATGAATTAGAGAAGAAATATTCTAATGATCATGTTCAAGATTTGGATATCATTATGGGTTTATATGATTCCATTCACATATTTCAAAATTTGGTTGTTAAAATTGAAAATATCATCAAAGAATTCAGTTAGTTATATGCTAAAATACTCATAATTGTTTAAAAAATTTATTAATTTAAATTCATGTACTATTAAATAAATATAATGGATGTTGAACCAATATTTTCACAAGGAATGATAGTTTTTAGAAAATATAATTTTAACATAGATTATATTGTATGAGGATAACCCAAATTAATTTGATCATATAATGTTAATATCTAGCTCCCATTGATCTTTATCTGATAATGATCTTCATTCCATGACAACTGAGATCTAATGCATGGTCTTCTTATAGACATGCCTGGACATTGATATAAAATATTATTTCTGTCTACTATTTTATTATTTTTGAAATTTTTTCAATGTATATCCAAAGTAAATTATAATTATACATGCATTAATTGATTTATATAGATATTTTCAAGTAATAAATTTCTTATCAAAGAGCACATTTTGGTTCGAAAATTGAAAAAAACCATGTGAATATGGGTAGTGGTGGATCAATGATTCCAGATTTGTTTCAAATGACCCTCAAAATATTATTATTCCACAGTAAATAATAAATATTATCTCCCTTATAATAAACATTAATTTAAAAACAACTATAGAGAGACACAAACAATTTTCACAGAGTTTACTCACACTAGGTTGTGTCTATGGTGTATATAAATATGATGTGATAATGAGTGAAATTACTAAATAAATTTTTTCATTGTTGTGTTTAGATGATATAATGACCCATCTAGTATAAAACCCTAATATATTAGGTAACTGACAACGTTCAACCTCTCAAAATGTTCATTTCTCCTCCATGAGTATCTTATGCGTTCTCTAAGAATAAAGAATATAGGTTTTAAAAATGATATTGTACCAATTAGATCCTTATTCTCCCCTATGATAAATATCCTCTATTATATAATGATATAATCTATTGGATATTATCCAAAAGTGTTTCCCCGTTTCCTTTTAGCGAGTTCTGTGTTTACCTTTATTTTGTGTTTCGTATTTTGTTTGTTGATTAAAGTCAATAAGGGATAGTTAGGATGCCTATAATGGCGAAGGTATGATTGTTTTGGGATTCTCAACTTAAAACTATAGTTATTTCTTCCTTATACTTACCTACATGTTGTGTAATTAATGTACATGTTGTGTAATGGCTTCAATGAAGAAGTGTTGAGATGATAAAAGGCTTGAATTTTCAATATGCCATGTAATTGGTATATACCATGTCATAGAAAAATTCATATTTTTAATAAAATATGTATGTGTTTTTTTTGTGTATATAAGCCTTGTGAAACATAAAACATGTAAGTCCATTACACGATATGCAATAGTTAGGAATAACAATTTTATGGTGTTTTACATTAATTTAAATAATTTATTCATCTACACCACACCTTTCATCAAAACATATAGATCTATTTATATGAATTTTGAGGGTTCGTTCCCATCCATAATTCTTTTCTTGAAAGATTGATCACTACTGTGGTTGAATTTCTCATCTAATGTAAGTAGTCATATTTATTTTTAGTTAGATTTGTTTGTGTATATAGTTTGTTTTTGGAATTGTGATCAAATAGTGATTAATATTGAACCTTTTCATATTCGTGATGTACCATGTCATTGAAAGCCAATTTTAATGGTTTCTAGTAACTTTTGTTCTAAAAAGACACATGTTTACCTTGTTGAGATAGTTGTTTCTGTATAATTGGTTAATTTGATGAATTTCATGTCATTATAGATTTCATTTAATTGTTAACTAATTAGACGTAATATGTGGTTTCATATTACTTAATGGAAAATAAATTGTTTTCAAAATTATTTCTTCCTTTGAAAATATATTATCCTGATTTTGGAATGGGGATTCATGCTCTAAAGAGGATTGGGATGGATATGAAATTGATTCACTAAATTGTGATCGTGAATTTTGAACTGGATTGGTAAAATTGAAAATTGGGTACCATGGGTGCATCCAGATAGACACATGAGTAGACATAGTTTTTGATTCACCAAAATGAGGTAAATTATAGTGATATCAACCAATTGAACACATTATCTTTTTAAAAGAAACATATCACTATTTAGGTTTGTGAGTGTCTAGTATGTATTATACCATATTATTGAGTCTATTATGATGTTCATTATAATTAATCATTAATAATTAGTTATTTCATTATTTTTTTATTTTAAATTTGTTATCATAGGTTTTCATACGAGGATGAATCCCACAGCCTCACGTGATTGGTTGTTTCATAGATATGTGTATTAATTTTTAGATCCCGATGAAAGGATATGATTTCCAATTTTTATAACATCTAATTTTGACTATATTAATTTATTTTATGAAAACAAAAGGGAAATATTATTCTGTGTTAATGTTATTTTATTATAATTCATCATGTAATTGATTTGTTTTAAATTATATAATTATTTAATTTATGAAATTAGACATTGTATTGGAATTTTGGTGGTATCCTACATGGACTTGGATCACACCCTACATTTTCCTTTAGGAATTTTGAGATGTTGTATGCTAGGATTTAGGTAAATATAATATCATCTCATAGTATAATGGATTCTTCTATCACTCCTGATTATTGTTTAGTTTGGTTAAGAGGTGAATATTGGTTATGTGGGGATATGACTTACTTTCTAGTTTATCCTGTTTGGAATGGATTGTATTTCTCTTATGTAATATTTGAAGATTAATATTCATACAAAGGTTGTATGTCTTGTTTTTATATTTTCAAGATAGGTTTATACTTTCTTTCTTTAACCATATAATGTGACAGGCTATTTAATGTGGAATTGTAGTTTACCCAAGTCAGTTCACTACTATTTGGTATCATAAGAATTATCATCCTATTGTGTGTAAGTGTTTCCTTGTTTTAGTTTTATTTATTGGGTAGACCGGTGTTAGGACTATCAGAATTTAGATAGTTGCTGTGGAAAATTTTCCTAGATTTCTCTCAACCATGACTCAATCCAAGTTACCACGATTGATCATTGATTTCTACCAGGTTCTTTAACCTAAAATTTTAGTTAATTTGATTGCATGATGTGATATTATTAGTTAAATCTCAATGTTTATTTTTTAATGTTTTACAGGGTTTTATGAAATTCATAATTTTTTAAGAACTTTGTCTCTCTATAATTGATTTTGATACTTGGATTTTTTTTTTAATTTTACTGTCACTAATTGGTTTTTGTGTCTTATTAGAATATAACCTTTAGAAGACCTCTTAAAAATATGGGAGTGGAATCTATGAGAATGTTTCTTTTGGTGATTCCTCCAATGGACCTTACTCTATGAGAAACAATCATTCCCAAGGTTAAAACATTTGGCCATGTGAGTGTGAGGAACACAAGATGCATACTGGTTCACGGATCAGAATTTATTTGGTAGAATTCATATGTATTTCATGGTTACACGTTACCCCAGTTATCTGAGGAGTGGATTGAGTGTATAGATAATATATTCAAATTCTTTAATTATTTCAAAGATTATATGTTGTGTTTTTTCCTATACATGTTTGAAGGAATTTGAAGGATATTGAGGGACTCTATTTGTCACGACCCGACCCAACGGGGCTCGAGCCGTGACTCCCCAAGCCCGCCTCCAATAGGCCAGGGGCTGGCGACCAGCCCCGAGTAGGCTATCACACACATGGGAGGTATTAGCCTAAGGTACCTGTACACACGCACCCATAAAAACCTCCATGAAACAGTGCAGAGATATAGAAACTGGAAAGTAAATGCATGCATACACTATCCCACAACCAGAGAGCAACAACAAAAGTACAAAGGGAAAAACAGGGCCCACTAAAAGAAAAATACAAAGCGCGTCCAACCTGCTCTGAAGAAGGGGAACGCTGCCACAAACACCCGCCAGAAAGCTCCCTTGGCACAGCTATGGTAAACACCCCGGTCAACTTGCTCACTAAGCTCTGCCTACTCCGGGTCCTCCTGGGACTCTGTCAAAAGGCATGTGGTCTGCACAAGACAAAAACATGTGCGGGCAAAGCCCGTGCAGGGGTGAGTATAATCATACTCAGTAGGCACCCCAAAAACCCAAAACCCAAAGGAGCAACTGAAAGGCAACAGTCCGCTCAACCCAGCCAGAGGGAACCCAGACGGAAGAGAAACTCCATCTCATGACCATCGTCGGCTAAACACAACTAGTCATCTCAGCTCAGCTTAGGTGTATGCCCATACATACAGCTTGAACAATCCAGATATACACAACTCATGCCACAAAGCCACAAGAGGTAACGACCTCATCACCAGCAACTGTCCACAACCAGGAGAGTACACCACGAACACTATCATACCACATGACACTCATCTGAGAGATACACTCCATCGGGTCCCAAACAAACATCTCAGACGCCCACCCGAGAGACCATGCTCGTCGGATAACATCACTGAGGAACCTCGCTGAAACAACATAACCACCAAACTCCTCGGATAGGGGATCGCCGCTAGGGTATTCTAGGGGATACCAAGACCCACTCAGGTATACGTAGCTCACAGACAGGGGATCACTCCCAGGGTCCGCTGGGGGATACCACGACCCGATCTGGCATACGTAGTTCTCACAGATAGGGTATCACACCCAAGATCCGTTGGGGGATACCACAACCAGATCTGGCACTTGACAGAAGCTCCACTCTCAGAGAGAGGATCATCGTCTATAATAAAGATGGTCACGACAATACCGGAACCCTATCTGGTATAACTCGTGATGTAGGGGATCGAATCGACGATGCCGCAACCCTACCGAAACCACGCGCTGAGTAGGGGATCACATAACCAATGATACCGTAACCCTACTATAAACCACATGATGAGTAGGGGATCGTATACCCGATGATTCCACAACCCTACTGAGCACGGCCCAACGCTTAGGGGATCATATTTCCGATGATGCCACAAACCCTACGGGGTTAACCTGCTAGATAGGGGATCGCCGCCCGTAAATAAGCGGTCACAGCGATACCAAGAACCCGATCTAGGGTAAAGATGCTAGAGGATCCACTCCGGGCTCACCGGAGGGATACCACAACTCTAACAGTTTAAACATCCCATTGAGAGGATCACAAACCCATACAAAGGTTGTGATGCCACACGAACCCTCGTAGGAACGAACCAATGGAGAACCCTCAACCACTGCTGGTCGAAACGTCACTAACCCGAGCGACCTGCCACAACTCCACACTGTGCACCTCCTAGGCCATAACTGAGTCCACCATCGCATTCCACGCGGAAAAAACACACAGGATAGACTGTTTACTCGCCCGAAACGGAGAACCTGTGAAAAAGGCACTACTCACCGTAGCTAGCTCGTGCAAGGCCCACACAACGATCCCGAAACTCATTGAGAGGACCATACCACGACGATCCCCTCGAAAAAACAAGCGGAATCGACTACTCGCTTGTCCAAAACGGACACCCGGTGAAAAAGGTACTTTTCACCGAAGGCCAGAACAGGTGGGACCCACGCCTGGATTACGAAACTCATCGAACGAAACACACCATTGTGTTCCTCTCGAAAAAACACACAGGATCGGCTATTCATCCACCAAAATCGGACTCCTGGTGAAAAAGCTGCGTTTCTCCGCAAACGCCAAAACCCGGCCTCATGGGGCCCGCACCTCGTTCTCAGTCCCAACACCCGGAATCCATCTCAAAAAGTCTGTCGTACCATCAGGGTCTCAACGCCACTAACGGAACGTCAATCGGATGCTCCGGGTAGATGTTACAACGGCCTGAAGTCGTAAAATAACAAAATAATATTATTTATACGACTTTTCTAGCTCCCGGGCCACGATCCCGAACCTTTAAACCCTCAAAACCACAACGGAGGGTTTGCCTCGTCGTCAGGGGCACGTATCCGCAAACGGCATGCGAATCCAGCTCCCGGATTGCATGATACGGGGGTTTAAAGACCCTTGTATGAGAAAAGAGGCAGGACCGGCCCGGATCGGCCGGTCCGGCCCCCCTTGCTCCGCCGCCCGCTGCAGCGCTAGGTGGCTGGCTGCCGCAGCTCCGCCGCGGGCCGCTGGGATCCTCCGGCGCCGGTGCCGCACCGGCAGAACTTTCGCGGACCGCCGAGGAACCCCGGTTGTCCGTTTTGCGATCCGGAGGCATCTACACGACTTTCGGGACCCAATCTACACTGCTACAGCTTCAATTTGCAGAAAAACGCAGCAAAAACGGGATCGGGGGTTAAAACTCAAATCCACCTACCTCGCGGGCGAAACGTCGACGTTCTGCCTCAGATCCGCGCTCCAGAGCCTCCGCTGCGCGCTCCTGGAATGTCCGCCGTCGAATTACGATCTCGTGGACGCTTCGTTTGCTCGATTCGGCGGAGCGGCGGCGAAGAACGGTGAAGAACGCCGAGAGGAATGGTAGGGGGTGCTGATATTTATATCAGCCGCCCGCCGATGCCAAACCCGCCTCGGCCCCAACGTCCAATGCGATCAAAAGTAAGGTCACCCCTAGGGTAAACGTGCCGTTCTGAACGCAACGGTGGACTCAGATTTTTCTATCTAGGACACAGTTCAGAAGTTATTTGAGCCAACGCTCGCACACTAACTTCGCCACTTATTTACAAAAATGCCCCTGGTGGCGTTTCTCACCGCAGGCCCGCGCCCGCAAAGTTTACACCCCGCCTAGGGTAAACGACACATTCCAGACGCAACTGTGCCCTCAGATTCCCGTTCTGAGCTACCATTTAGGAGATATCACACCCCCGCCACATGCATAGTATAAAAATACTTAATAATTTTATAAAATTAATTCCGGGCACACCAGACCTCGGAATCGCATGCCGTCTTCGCGCCTAGATCTGGAATTATTCCTAGAAATATTCCAAAGTCTGACAGGACAAAAAACCTGAGTCGCTAAATCCTCCCCCACATAGAACTTTTCAGCCCCGAAAATCCCTAAGTACAAAGAATGCGATCGGACACTCAACTGGGTCTCACACACCAGCGAGCTCACCAACAGACATCCATGCCCGAACATATAAGTCATAGGAACTCATCCTCCACACCTCAATACTATCTGCTTTGGGCGGCACTGACTCACCCGCATGGTTTAAATCGCATCACAAAAACGTGTCTCAGTGGGGGAAGGATTCCCCTTCCTCACACATTCGAAGCATGCGGAACAACTCCCACAGAGGGTCTTATCAACACCCTGAAAAAAACTCGAGCAAGAAATAAAAGGAAAAATTACATCTAAACAGTGTATGACAAACTACTGCAGTAAGTAGAAAAGACAGAAGGCGTACCTCTATCCATCCGCAGTGCCTCTGGGTCGACTGCCTCCAAGGCATGCAGTTGTCCTCGCCCTCGAACACGAGCTCCCTGAGCTTGGCGTGGACCACCTGGGGGTGGGGGTGGTGGCAACTAGTACATCCTACCACCGCCTCCTGCTGCACCAGCTCCGCCGCCACATCTGCCGCCCTGCATACCTCCTTGCTCGAGACACTGCCTCTGCCAAGGCGGTCCATCGACCGACTCCCTCTCAGCAGCACGTTGGGTCGGACAATCTCTATCAATATATCCCCGACCGTCGCAAGCGTAACACCGCCTCTCCTGCGGCTGACGAAAACTAGCCTGCGAGCCCTCTGATCCCAGAGTCTCAGATCCTCCAACCTGGGGTCGCCTCCTGAAACGTCGGCCACGTCCGGACCCCTGAGTCTGACGTCAGATACCAGATGCCAATCTGACTGACGAAGTCTCAGCTCTCGAGTGCCCAGCACGAACTGGGGGAATCTGCTCAGCCAGAAAACTCTCCACCACCAACGCTCGCTCTAGCACTCCAGCATAGGTGGGCAGGCACAAGGAAACCACACCTGCTCGGATGTCCCTACGTAAGCCCATGCTCGAAGGTCCGAGCCCTAAAGAATGGGTCTCGAACCATATCCAGGGAGTAGCGTGACAGGTCTATAAACCTCGCTGAGTACTCCGACACAGTCATTCTCTCCGGTCGAAGCTGGAGAAGCTCCTGGATCCGCACTGACCACAGCGTCACCAGATAGAAATCCTCCCTGAAGAGTCACTCAAAATCTGCCCACGTGAGCATCTCCTCATCATGGGACTGCATCACCAACTCCACAATCGCCCGGCAGAACCATGCAGAAGGCTCGCCGCTAGTACCACCATCTGATCTGGAGGTGTCCTCACTAGGTGGAAAACTTGGGTGACTGCCTCAAGCCAGTCATCAGCTGCCTGGGGTTCTGGATCACCCCGGAACCTCAGAGGTTGCTGCCTCTGGAACTCATGCAGCACACTCAGCCGGCGTGCAGCCTCGTCCTACACCGCCGGCACAACCAGCTACTCGACAGGTGGTGGCTCAACTGGCAGACCACCTGGAGGTGCAACCTCAAAACCTGCACCCTACTCCAAAGCCACTACACGGGGCGTGTCATCAGCACAATCCTGCTGCGAAACCCTCACTGGTTGTCATTGTGGAGGCATCCTGAAATACATTCAAGATGCACCACAGTCAAAGAATATATCTGGAGAGTTGACTCAAGAAGGACAAGGAAAAACCAAAAACCCAGTCCTATATGATGCATGTACCATTATGTCCCTGCGACCAGTGTATGAATGTCCCGAGTCGAAAGGTAGGTTATCGGAGTCCTGGAGTATGGATACGTCGGCCGGCACACCAACACTGGAGTCCCTGTCCTGAAAGTTGAACTCGAAACATCCTAACACTACAGCTATGAAACCCAAACCAAGCTCACAGCTAGACCAGCTACGCTCTGAGATCCAAAAGGTGGAACCTCCTCTGATACCACTCTGTCACGACCCGACCCAATGGGGCTCGAGCCGCGACTCCCCAAGCCCGCCTCCAATAGGCCAGGGGCTGGCGACCAGCGCCGAGTAGGCTATCACACACATGGGAGGCATTAACCTAAGGTACCTGTACACACGCACCCACAAACACCTCCATGAAATAGTGCAGATATATAGAAACTGGAAAGTAAATGCATGCATACACTATCCCACAACCAGAGTGCAACAACAAAAGTACTAAGGGAAAAACAGGGCCCACTAAAAGAAAACTACAAAGCGCGTCCAAACTGCTCTGAAGAAGGGGAACGCTTCCACAAACACCCGCCGAAAATCTCCCTCGGCACAGCTCTGGTAAACACCACGTTCAACTCGCCCACTAAGCTCTGCCTGCTCTGGGTCCTCCAGGGACTCCGTCAAAAGGACTGTGGTCTGCACAAGACATAAACATGTGCGGGAAAAGCCCGTGCAGTGGTGAGTATAAACATACTCAGTAGGCACCCCAAAAACCCAAAATCCAAGGGAGCAACTGAAAGGCAACAGTCTGCTCAACCCAGCCAGATGGAACCCAGACGGGAGAGAAACTCCATCTCGTGACCATCCTCGGCTAAACACAACTAGTCATCTCAGCTCAGCTCAGGTGTATTCCCATACATACACCTTGAACAATCCAGATATACACAACTCATGCCACAAAGCCACAAGAAGTAACGACCTCATCACCAGTAACTGTACACAACAAGGAGAGTACACCACGAACACTATCATACCATATGACACTCATCCGAGAGATACACTACATCGGGTCCCAAACAAACATCTCAGACGCCCACCCGAGAGACCACGCTCGTCGGATAACATCACTGAGGAACCTCGCTGAAACAACATGACCACCAAACTCCTCGGATAGGGGATCGTCGCTAGGGTCCGCTAGAGGATAACAAGACCCACTCTGGTATACGTAGCTCACAGATAGGGGATCACTCCCAGGGTCCGTTGGGGGATACCACGACCCGATCTGGCATACGTAGTTCTCACAGATAGGGGATCACACCCATGATCTGTTGGGGGATACCACAACCCGATCTGGCGCTCGACAGAAGCTCCACACTCAGATAGAGGATCATCGTCCATAATAAAGTTGGTCACGAATATACCGGAACCCTATCTGGTATAACACGCGATGTAGGGGATCGAACCGACGATGCCACAACCCTACCGAAACCACGCGCTGAGTAGGGGATCGCATAACCAACGATACCCTAACCCTACTATAAACCACATGATGAGTAGGGGATCGTATACCCGATGATGCCACAACCCTACTGAGCATGGCCCATCGCGTAGGGGATCATATTTCCGATGATGCCACAAACCCTACGGGGTTAACCTGCTAGATAGGGGATCGTCGCCTTTAAATAAGCGGTCACAGCAATACCAAGAACCCTATCTAGGGTAAAGATGCTAGAGGATCCACTCCAGGGCCACCTGAGGGTTACCACAACTCTAACAGTTTAAACATCCCATTGAGGGGATCACAAACCCTTACGAAGGTTGTGATGCCACACGAACCCTTGTAGGAACGAACCAAGGGAGAACCCTCAACCATTGCTGGTCCAAACATCGCTAACCCAAGCGACCCGCCACAACGCCACACTACGCACCTCCTAGGCCAAAACCAAGGCCACCATCGCGTTCCATGCGGAAAAAACACATAGGATAGGCTGTTTACTCACCCGAAACGGAGCACTGGTGAAAAAGGCACTACTCACCGTAGCTAGCTCGTGCAGGACCCACACACCAATCCCGAAACTCATCGAGCGGACCATACCACGATGATCCCCTCAGAAAAACAATCGGAATCGACTACTCGCTCGTCCAAAACGGACACCCGGTGAAAAAGGTACTATTCACCGAAGGCCAGCACGGGTGGGACCCAAGCCTGGATTCCGAAACTCATCGAACGGAACAGACCATTGTGTTCCTCTCTGAAAAACACACAGGATCGACTATTCATCCACCAAAATCGGACTCCTGGTGCAAAAGCTACGTTTCTCCACAAACGCCAAAACCCGGCCTCATGGGGCCCGCACCTCGTTCTCAGTCCCAACACCCGGAAACCATCTCAAAAAGTCCGCCGTACCATCAGGGTCTCAACGCCACTGACGGCCCATCAATCAGATGCTCCGGGTAGAGGTTACAACGGCCCGAAGTCGTAAAATAATAAAATAATATTATTTTATACGACAGTTCTAGCTCCCGGGACACGATCCCAAACCTTTAAACCCTTGAACCCACGCCAGAGGGTTCGCCTCGTCGTCAGGGTCACGTCTCCGCAAACGGCACGCGAATCCAGCTCCCGGATTGCAAGATACGCGGGTTTAAAGACCCTCGTATGAGAAAAGAGGTCGGACCGGCCAGGACCGGCCGCCGCCGCCGGCCCACCCTGGCCGGCGGCCTCTGCCGCGCGCCGCCGCGCTGGGAGGACAGCCCTCGCGGCTCCGCCACGCACCGCCTCACTGGGCGGCCGGTAGCCGCGGCTCCGCCGCGGGCCGCCGGGATCCGCCGGCGCCGGTGCCGCGCCGGCGGAACATCTGCGGACCGCCTGGGGCACCCGGTGGTCCGTTTTGCGATCCGAAGGCGTCTACACGAACCTCCGGACCCGATCTACACTGATACGTCTTGAATTTGTAGAAAAACGTAGAAAAAATGGGATCAGGGGTTAAAACAGAAATCCGCCTACCTCATGGGCGAAACGTCGACGTTCTGCCTCAGATCCGTGCTCCAGAGCTTCCGCTGCGCGCTCCTGGAACGTCCACCGTCGAATTCTGATCTTGTGGGCATTTCATTTGCTCGATTAGGCAGAGCGGCAGCGAAAAATGGTGAAGAACGCCGAGAGGAACAGTAAAGGGGGGCTGATATTTATATCAGCCGCCCGACGATGCCAAACCCGCCTCGGACCCGACGTCCGATGCGAACAAAAGTAAGGTCACCCCTAGGGTAAACGCGCCATTCTGAACACAATGGTGGACTCATATTTTCCATCTGGGACTCCGTTCAGAAGTTATTCGAGCCGACTCTCGCACACTAACGTCGCCACTTATTTACGAAAATGCCCCCCTGGTGGCGTTTCTCACCGCAGACCCACGCCCGCAAAGTTTACACCCCTCCTAGGGTAAACGGCACATTCCAGACACAACCGTGCCCTCAGATTCTCGTTCTGAGATACCATTTTGGAGATATCACACCCCTACCACGTGCATAGTATAAAAATACTTAATATTTTTATAAAATTAATTTCGGGCACACCAGACCTCGGAATCGCATGTCGTCTTCGCGCCTAGCTCTGGAATTATTCCTAGAAATATTCCAAAGACTGACAACAACAAAAACCTAAGTCGCTACATCATCCCCCCCTTATAACTTTCTGTCCCTGAAAAGCCCTAAGTACAAGGAATGCTATCGGACTCTCAACTGGGTCTCACACACTAGAGAGCTCACCAACAAACATCCATGCCCGAGCGTATAAGTCAGAGGAACTCATCTGCCACACCTCAATACTATCCACTTTGGGCGGCACTGACTCGCCCGCACGGTTTTAATCGCGTCACAAAAAACACGTCTCGGTGGGGGAAGGACCCCCCTTCCTCACGCATTCAAAGCATGCAGAACAACTCCCACAGAGGGTCTTATCAATGCCCTGAGAAAAACTCGAGAAATCAACAAAAGGAAAGAGTACCGCTAAACAGTGTCTGAGAAACTACTGCAGTAAGTAGGAAAGACACAAGGCGTACCACTATCCATCTGCGGTGCCTCTGGGTCGACTACCTCCAGGGCATGCAGCTGTCCTCGCCCTCGACCACCAGCTCCCTAAGCTTGGTGTGGACCATCTAGGGGTGGGGGTGGTGGCAACTGGTACTGCCTACCACCGCCTCCCGCTGCACCAGCTCCGCCTCCACGTCCGCCGCCCTGCGGACCTCCTTGCTCGAGAAACTGCCTCTGCCAAGGCGGTACATCGACCGGCTCCCTCTCAGCAAAACGTTGCGTCAGACAATCTCTATCAAGATGTCCCCGACCATCGCAAGCTTAACACCGCCTCTCCTGCAGCTGACCAAAACTGGCCTGCGAGCCCTGTGATCCCTGAGGCTCAGATCCTCCATCCTGGGGTTGCCTCCGGAAACGTCAGCCACGTCCAGACCCCTGAGTCTGACGTCGGCTACCAGATGCCGATCTGACTGACAAAGTCTCAGCTCTCGAGTTCCCTACACTAACTGGGGGAATCTTCTCATCCAGAAAACTCTCCACCACCAACGCTCGCTCCAGCACTCCAGCATAGGTGGGCAGGCACAAGGAAACCACACCTGCTCGGATGTCCCTACGTCAGCCCTTCTCGAAGGTCCGAGCCCTAAAGAATGGATCTCGAACCATATCCAGGGAGTAGCGCGACAGGTTTGTAAACCTCTCTAAGTACTCCGACACAGTCATGCTATCCTGTCGAAGCTGCAGAAGCTCCTGGATCCCCGCTGAGTAGGCTATCACACACATGGGAGTCATTAGCCTAAGGTACCTGTACACACGCACCCACAAATACCTCCATGAAATAGTGCATAGATATAGAAACTGGAATTTAAATGCATGCATACACTATCCCACAACCAGAGAGTAATAGTAAAAGTACAAAGGGAAAAACAGGGCCCACTAAAAGAAAACTACAAAGCGCGTCCAACCTGCTCTGAAGAAGGGGAATGCTGCCATAAACACCCGCCGTAAAGCTCCCTCGGCACAGCTCCGGTAAACACCCACGTCAACTGGCTCACTAAGCTCCGCCTGCTCCGGGTCCTCTTGGGACTCCGTCAAAAGGCATGTGGTCTGCACAAGACACAATCATGTGCGGGCAAAGCCCGTGCAGGGGTGAGTATAAGCATACTCAGTAGGCACCCCAAAAAATCAAAACCCAAGGGAGCAACTGAAAGGTAACAGTCCGCTCAACCCAGCCAGAGGGAACCCAGATGGGAGAGAAACTCCATCTCATGACCATCCTCGGATAAACACAACTATTCATCTCAGCTCAGCTCAGGTGTATGCCCATACATACACCTTGATCAATCCAGATATACACAGCTCACGCCACAAAGCCACAAGTGGTAACGACCTCATCACCAGCAACTATCCACAACCATGAGAGTACACCACAAACACTTTCGTACCAAATGACACTCATCCGAGAGATACACTCCATCAGGTCCCAAACAAACATCTCAGACGCCCACCCGAGAGACCACGCTCGTCGGATAACATCACTGAGGAAACCTCGCTGAAACAACATAACCACCAAACTCCTCGGATAGAGGATCGCCGCTAGGGTCCGCTAGGGGATACCTAGACCAACTCTGGTATACGTATCTCACAGATAGGGGATCACTCACAGGGTCTGCTGGGGGATACCACGACCCGATCTGGCATACGTAGTTCTCACAGATAGGGGATCACACCCAAGATCCGTTGGGGGATACCACAACCCAATATGGCGCTCGAAAGAAGCTCCACACTCAGATAGAGGATCATCGTCCATAATAAAGATGGTCACGACGATACCGGAACCCTATCTGGTATAACTCGCGATGTAGGGGATCGAACCGACGATGCCGCAATTCTACCGAAACCACGCGCTGAGTAGGGGATTGCATAACCAACGATATCGTAACCCTACTATAAACCACATGATGAGTAGGGGATCATATACCTGACGATGCCACAACCCTACTGAGCATGGGCCACCGTGTAGGGGATCATATTTCCGATTATGCCACAAACCCTACGGGGTTAACCTGCAAGATAGGGGATCGCTGCCCGTAAATAAGCGGTCACAGTGATACCAAGAACCCGATCTATGGTAAAGATGCTAGAGGATCCACTCTGGGCCCACCGTAGGGATACCACAAATCTAACAATTTAAACATCCCATTGAGAGGATCACAAACCCAAACGAAGGTTGTGATGCCACACAAACACTCGTAGGAACGAACCAAGGGAGAACCCTCAACCATTGCTGGTCCAAACGTCTCTAACCCGAGCGACCCGCCACAACGCCACATTGTGCACCTCCTAGGCCAAAACCGAGTCCACCATCGTGTTCCACGCAGAAAAAACACACAAGATAGGCTGTTTACTCACCCGAAACGGAGCACCAGTGAAAAAGGAACTGTTCACCATAGCTATCCCGTGCGGGGCCCACACAACGATCCCAAAACTCATCGAGCGGACCATACCACGATGATCCCCTCAAAAAAACAATTGGAATCGACTACTCGCTCGTCCAAAACAGACAACCGGTGAAAAAGGTCCTATTCACTGAAGGCCAGCACGGGTGGGACCCACGACTAGATTCCGAAACTCATTGAACGGAACACACCATTGTGTTCCTCTTGAAAAAACACACAGGATCCACTATTCATCCGCCAAAATCAGACTCCTGGTACAAAAGCTGCGTTTCTCCGCAAACGCCAAAACCCATCCTCATGGGGCCCGCACATCGTTCTCATTCCCAACACCCGGAAACCATCTCAAAAAGTCCGTTGTACCATCAGGGTCTCAACGCCACTGACGGCACGTCAATCGGATGCTCCGGGTAGAAGTTACAACGGCCCAAAGTCGTAAAATAATAAAATAATATTATTTTATACGATGTTTCTAGCTCCTGGGCCACGATCCCGAACCTTTAAACCCTCGATCCCACATAGTAGGGTTCGACTCGTCGTCAAGGTCACGTCGCCGCAAACAGAACGCGAATCCGGCTCCCGGATTGCATGATACGAGGGTTTAAAGACCCCCGTATGAGAAAAGAGGCCGGACCGGCCAGCCCCGGCCGGCGGCCTCTACTGCGCGCTGCCGCGCTGGGCAGCCGGCCGCCGCGGCTCTGCCGTGCGCCACCGCGCTGGGCGGCCGGCTGCCGCGGCTCCGCCACATGCCGCCGGGATCCGCCGGCGCCGGTGCCGCACCGGCAGACCTTTCGCGGACCGCCGGGGGCACCCCGGTGCTCCGTTTTAGGATCCGGAGATGTCTACATGCCCTCGGGGCACGATCTACACTGATACGGCTTCAATTTTCAGAATAGCGTAGAAAAAATGGGATCGGGGGTTAAAACTCAAATCTGCCTACCTCGCGGGCGAAGCACCGACGTTCTTCCTCAAATCTGCGCACCAGAGGTTCCGCTGCGCGCTCCTGGAACGTCCACCGTCGAATTCCGAGCTCGTGGGTGCTTAGTTTGCTCGATTCGGCGGAGTGGCGGTGAAGAATGGCGAATAACGTCGAGAGAAATGTTAAGGGGTGGGGGGCGCTGATATTTATATCAGCCGCCCGCCGATGCCAAACCCGCCTCAGACCCAACGTCCGATGCGAACAAAAGTAAGGTCACCCATAGGGTAAACGCGGCATTATGAACGCAACAGCGGACTCAGATTTTCCATCCGGGACTCCGTTAAGAAGTTATTCGAGCTGACGCTCACACACTAACTTCGCCACTTATTTACGAAAACGCCCATGGTGGCGTTTCTCACTGCAGGCCCGCGCCCGCAAAGTTTACACCCCGCCTAGGGTGAACCGCACATTTTGGATGCAACCATGCCCCTAGATTCCCGTTCTAAGCTACTATTTAGGAGATATCACACCCCTGCCATGTGCATAGTATAAAAATACTTAATATTTTTATAAAATTAATTTCAGGCACACCGGACCTCAGAATCGCACGCCGTGTTCGCGCCTAGCTCTGGAATTATTACTAGAAATATTCCAATGTCTAACAGGACAAAAAACCCGAGTCTCTGCACTATTGTGCATGTTCAGTTTCACAAGAACAACACATGGTATTACATTGTGAATATATTTAACTAGTACTTTTATCCAATGAATTTTTATGGGGAAAATACCCAACTGTTTGTGAACATATAGAATGATGAGTGTACAATTTTGGTGTACTCTATACATTTTATTGAGATTGTGCATCTAGAACCAGTGCTTGTAAAAAATGATTAACAGAATTCATATAGGCTTATGTTTGGACTAAGGCCATATATTTAATTGATTTGATACTATTGTGGCTTCTAGCCTTTATAGAGTTATTTTACATGCCTTATTTATGTAATGAATAGAAATATGAAAATACTGGTTTTAATAGAGCTATAATTAGTTCTTTGGGTAGTCAGGGTGTACCTTCTTCCATGAAAATGAGGTGTAAAAGTTATTTTTTTCTCTAAGTCTAGTATAATGGGTGATGTAAAGTCATAATAATGTTTCTTAATACAATTTTTTAGGGAAAGGTCATGAAAATAATAAAAATATAGAGGTTCCTAAAACATTTCAACCTTGTAGATGATATAACAATCTATAATGTTTTTGTGAAATATATCTTAGAGTCGTATGGAAGGATCCATGTTCATCAAGGGCTCACATGATTATAGAAATTCTTCCACAGGTGGTGGATCTAATCCTTTAACCAAGGGATGTGTTCATGTGTCTATGATTATATTATTTTATATATTATATTTTACACCATAGGACTATGAGGGAGGTATAATAATACTTACAGGTAAGGATAATATCATATCTTTTATGGTTTTAGATTGGTTTTATTTGGGTGAAACTCATTTTTTATATCATAAATATTATTTTTCATGGTGGCCATTCATTTGAAACATATTCCTTTTTTATGGATCTTCAAATGCCTTTGGGAATGAGCTATGAATAAATTTATTTGGGGTCCCATGTGTCGGGTTATTATAGTCAACATAATGGTGGAGTGAGGCTTTTTACTGCAAGATATTGAATTCTTCAGAATGATTATCATAATTGATTATATTGTCAGTGTTATGGTATATATTTAATTTTTTATGACCGAGTTTTGTTATTATATGTCTATTTGGTCACTCATGTTTTTCAGGTGAGTGGAACTCGAGATAGCAATGGTTGTGGCCAATTTTTCCCCATGATAGGGTAATCTCATGTCATTTTTTAGAGATAGTTTTTGAAGTAGTTTAAATTTAAATATTTTTCCAACTTCAAATGTTTTATGTTACTACCCTTAATTAATTTTTAGATGTTTTTCTTGTTTTATCTCGCAAGGATTGGTCAATTTTACTATTGATTTTCTCCCTAGTACAAGGTCCATCGCTATACTATCATACCATAAGGAACCCACAATGACGGTGGAACATAATTTCCATCTTGAGGACCTATAGGAAAAATGATTTATTCATCTAGTTATATCACATTGGGCATCACAAGTTTCATTCTGTAAGAAGGAAGATGAGAGCTTTAGATGTTGTATTGATTATTAGAAGATGAATCGAGTGACCACTAAGATAAAATATGATTTTAAAAGGATTTATATTCCATTTTATCATCTTATAGGGTATATTTGGTTTTATAATCTAACATATGTTCAATCTATCACCGGTTTAGATTCATAGATGGGGACATACCTAAGATATCATTTATGAGTAGTATAGGAATTTTAAGTCTCTGGTTATTCCATTTGGTCCCACAAATGTTATTATTGTGTCTATGTGTTTGATGAACCAATTATTTAATTGATTCACTGAATATTAATTTTTCAAATTTGATGGATTATATTTTGGTGCACCAAAATTCATAGAACGATCATATGGTCCTTTCATACAACATTCATTGAGCATTAATGGAACATAATCTTTATGGTTATCATTCCAAGATTGAGTTTTGGATATAATAGGTAATGTTTCTAGATTATTGGTTGTCTAAAAGGGTCTACTTTATATATCATGAAATTTTATAGAAGGTTATTTCCTATTATTATTGACAACTAGTGATTGAGATCTACTGCTTCTTAGGTTTTGTGGGTTACTATATATGGTTTTTTATGACTTCTCTATGATCTCATATTTGGTGACATCATGAACCTATAATGTTCTAAATATTGAATGGAATGATGTTTGTAAAAGTATATTTTGAAGAGTTGAGGGTGATGATAAATTCAGAACCAATTTTCATTCTTCCAGAATAGGTTTGGGTTGTGATGTTTTATACGATACTTATAATATGGGTTTGGGTTGTGTCTTGAGGGAAAAAAACAAGTTATGGAATATTTCCCTCATTATATTATCCATAATGAGAGAAACTAACCTATCCATGATATTGAGTTGGATTGTTTCATGCATCCACTCAAAATGAGTTTTGACAATCTCATTGTGGAGTATTTTACGGTATATTCTGATTATAAGATCGTAAAATATATTTTTAATCAAGGGTTCTAAATTTGAAACAATGATGATGGGTAGAGTTTCTTCAATCTATTGGTTTTTTTTATTTTATATTCCCATGGAAATGTAAAAATTGTATCTAATGTGTTGATGAAAAAATTACTAATAAAGTCATGAAGGAATCTATTGATGAGTGGTCTATGATTAGTTATATTTCTCAGATAAACATTGAAGTGGAAGATGATGTTGTATAGGTGTTCATGGATAAAATGAAATAAGATTCATACTTTTATGAAGGTGTTTGGATCAAAAAGGTGGTAGAAAACAAGGTAATATGTTTTCATGAAAGCCTATATGGTGGGGAGACCAATTTTCATTAGTCTTAGTCTCCCAAGGGAGAGTTGTGTTTTCGTAGAAGGTTTGTTGTTTCTTATTTTCTATGAGACTAGTGTTTTTGTATAGTGGTAACCATTCTTATTGGTCCATGAAATCTGGGGCTACAAATTGTAATCTTGACTTATGGTATTGGTATTTGTTGAAAGGAACGAGATAATTTATATAAGAGTTTTTTCTTGGTTCCTTACATGTTGTAAAATTATGGCGGAGCACAAGAGACCTGTGGGGTTTTTTTACCCTTTACCAATTCTGGTATGGAAACTGGATGATTATTCCACGTATTTCATCCTTTTATTCCCATTGAATCCTAGATATAGGGATTCTATTTATGTCATCAATGATCAACTCATGAAATCTATGAAATTTATACCTTTCATGGAGGAAAATATAGGGGAATGTCTTGTGTAATTATAGTTCTGAGAGATTTTGAGACATCATTGGGTCACCTCAACAGTTTTTTCTAGAAGGTATAAAATGATCACATCTTGGTTTTGGAATGAATTGGAATATTTTATGGGTTCCTATATAAATTTAATTAAATATCATCATCTATGGATGGATGTATATAAAGATAGGTTTTTCCATGTTCTAGATGTTATGCCCCAAGATTCTATTCTTGATTTAGGAGGACCATTGTAAAATCATTTTCCCTTGGTTGATTTGTCCTCCAACAATAGTTATCAGGGTATTATCATGATGGATCCCAACAAGGATTTATGTTGGTGTCCACGTATATATCCCATGGGATACGCAGAGATGGGAGTGTGTTCCTATGTTTGTCAGAGTGTTGTTCAAAAGATGGTAGAGACAATGTAATTGATTGTGAGACATTTGATCAAGGAGAAGATTCATCAAAAATCCTATCTGGACCATCATGGTTGGTGGCATGTGTTTGTTTTGGAGATTTTTTCTTTCTCTCAGAGTTTCTCTTTACTATGCAATCACTGATTCAATAAGCCTGTTAAGATGGCATCGAGGTTCGTGGGCCCCTTATTCTATGGACCGAGGAATATTAGACATGACATCAATGAGGATTGGGAGTAGGAGTCATTGATTAGGTATTAATGAACTTATCAATTTGTAGATCAAGGATGGTGAGGTATTTCTTGGGATAGAATTTTTTGATGGCTTATATATTATACCACCACATTACATATCAGTCTATTATGTTTTTACCTTTGTTTTGGTTTTCATTTTCTATTTTTTGAATAATAATGAGAAGGTTTTATTAGGATAACAGTATTTGTTATATTATGTAATCTTTTGAATTTTTTTCCTGGAGTTGTATTTTTTTCTACTCAAAAGGGACAATCATGTTTTGTAAGTGAAATACACTCCATGGGATGGATAATGGTAATAATATATGAATAAGAAACATGTAATTAATTTTTTTCATGATATCAATTAGGTAAACACTATTTAATGGAATAAATCCAATTTTTAATAAAATGAAAATTATTTTTTATTTTTGAGAATCATAGAACACACTAATTGTAAGTGGGTTACACTCCTTATATTTTTCATTAGTCAATATTTCAGGGAGATGTGTGGGTAAATAAAATATTAAATCTTCTAAAAAAATCTCTCATCCTAGAGAGATCCCTTTGCCATTTTTTGGAGGCTCATTCACTTTTATATCCATTTTTTAGTGATATGTCACCATTTTGGTGGGATTACTTCTCTTCATGTACGTATTTACCTTGGTTCATCATTGGATTTAGTTTCAGTTGTGGTTTTGGATGCGGATTTCTGATTAGATTGTGTTTTCTATTGATCATTATTTGATTCCTGTCATGTATTTTATGTTAAAATTTGTTCTTTTAGTATCTAATCTCTATTATCAAAACTATATTGGTTTCAACCGTGTTGATGTTTGTGTTAATATACAATGGGTAAATAAGATGAATTTCATGTACTGTTTCAATAAATTCGACTAGATTGTTCACTTATTTTAAGTGATATGTTGTTTCAAATGGCTTCATAGAAGAGAAATTTTATATAGGTGTTTTTCATTGAAAATAGATTATCTTGATTTGAAATGGGATTTCATTAATCAAATAATATTGAAAATGAATCCAGAAAATGTTATGAATTTGTGATCATGGTTTTTGAATTGGGTTGGAAAATGTAACATAATCAACCTTGGGTGCGTCAGGATAGAGTCACATGTTTTCTTAGTGTGTGTTGCACCACTTCTATGTAAATCTGTGATAATGACTAGAAATACTTGATATGTTTCGGATCCAACATATGCATTTTTGACTTATTATTTTTTTGTATACATCTTCCCATATGATATAGCCTAATGTATATATATGTTGTCTCTCCCTCTGTGAGTGATTTCTCTCCTAAGAAATCCTAGGGTTTGTGTTGGTTCCTCCCATTCGGACCATGGTGGCGTGTGGCTATATGGGAACTGCGGTTGTTGCCCTCCTCAAAATCCCACGATCCAGCTATAGACCCCTCTCTCACCTTCGATCCAATAACTATGGACCCGACATCAACTGGCTTCGTCAGCTTCTGTATACTTGGTGTCATGGTGGCCCTAATTCCAACACCTTGAGTCTGAGCTCGAGCCTATACTCATCTCTCTGAATCCTACAGGTAGAGAGGAAAGGGAAAAGACATTTGAGTTATGCCTTCAAAGAGAGGTTTTCTTCATTCCCGATTCATGGAATCATTTTCTTCATGACCTGTCTTCAGCAAACAAGATCTGAAAAATCAGGAACCATATCAGCAACCCTCTCATGATTTTGTGATTGATCCTTTAATGCAGATCTAGCACAGCGAAGTTGGGTTTCATATCCATGAACCTCTTTGGGTCTTGCTACCAGTGTTGAAGTTTTTTCTCTTAAAGCGGCTCACGCCGGTGGCTTTCCAACCTGGTTTGTGGTGACACAGGTGCTTCGCGAAGTACTGGCCGTGGGAGGTGTTTTTTCATGTTGGGCTGACCGTGAATGGCCCTGGTCATTAGGTCATCACCATATGCTCCGTGAAGGACTGGGTGTGACAGGCGTTTTTTGCGAAGGACTGACCACAGAAGGCCATGTTCATGAGTTCATCGCCTTCTACTTCGCAAAGGACTAGCAGTGAGAGGTGTTTTCGCGAATCCTCGTTCTGATGTACGATCGCTCTACTCTTGCTGAGTGTTCTGGGCGCGGTCAAACGGTGCAACGCAGTTACACTCGGGCTGTGCTTGGAAAAATACATGCCACTTATGGTTATCAGAATTTTTGTGAAAAAGTATCATAGTCAACCAGTGGGGCCTAAGAAACGATCTTCAGAATTTATGGAAACTGGAAGCAGAAGTGGCCATCTGGGAAGTGGAGAGCAATCTCCTAGTATTTGTGTTCTTAAATGAAAATGACAGAGATATAATCCTCAAAGGGAGGTAGTGATCCTTTGATAACCAGGTTCTCCTCATGGACGAATTTGAAGGATGGGAAGATATCCATTATATTAACCTTACCTGATCCCCCTTCTGGATACGTATTAAAGGAATCCCATTTCATGGGAGAACGAAACTGGTTCTGAGAGAAATTGCTGATCGCATTGGCCAATTTACTGAGTGGGACTGTTTGGACCCAATCCAATGGGGACTCATGGTTTGGATTAAATTTGAGGTCGAAGTGTTAGAGCCTCTGATGAGGGGAATGTTTTTGAAGCTCGATGATGCTCACATTTGGAACTCATTCAAGTTTGAGAAACTCCCAATTCTCTTCTTCTTTTGTGGATGTATTGGCCATCTGGAGAGAGCATGTGACACAACGAAAAGGAATGAATCTGGTAATATCATATTACAATATGGTCCCTGGATATAACCCATAATGAAAATTTTCCTTTATCCCAGAAGAGGAAAAACAAAGGATCGTGATCGTCTCACGATGGCTCACATGGGGTAGGTGGAAACTGAACACAAAACATTCATCATACTAGGACCTCTTGAGTTCCCTGAAGAAATCCAAATTATCCTGTGGGAAGAAGGTAGACCTTCCTAGATCATAATCCCCAGATGCAATAATGAGGTTTTCTAGGAGAGTTGAACTAAGAATCAAGAAATTGAATCAGGCACGGGTTATATCCCCTGAAAGATACTCTCCCAACACAAACATAGTCGTTGCCAAAACCAATGAACCCATCAGAACAAAACTCAAACCCAAATAAAATGTGCAACGAACCACCATATCCCGACCCTGATCTAGAAATGGCCACATTAGACATCTGTCTACAAGGTGACTCTAGGATGACAAGATTAACGACACTAGGCACTATCACCCGGTAAACATGGAAGAGGGAGCACTGTGATAACACTGAAGGAAAAGTAGTTAATCCAAAACATGGGTAGGTGAAATGATTAGTTGAAATGAGTACTTCGACTGAAAATAGCCCAAAAATAAGAAATTGGCATGTGAAAAAATGATCAAGGAGGAATCAAAGGTGGAGGTGGGTATGTCTCAGCCACACCTAGAGTAATGAGAATTTTATACTGGACTGTCGTGGGATAATAATCCCACGAACGTTTTCAATGATCCCGTTCCATTTCACCCAAAGTCTCCGGATATGGTTTTAATGTCCGAAACGATATTGAAAAACAAGGACACCACTGGCCTTGCGCTGAATTGTGGCTTCCACGGCTGCCTCTTGGTTCCCCGACAAGGCCACTCAGGGAGTATCTGTCTCCTATGGAAGGATAATGTTGACGTTCAGATATTATCCTTCTCCTCGCACCATGTGGCAGTGGCTATTCATGAAGCCCATACCCCATCGTGGACCATTGTGGGTTTCTACGGCTGGTCATCCCACACTAAGAAGTGGATGTCATGGGATCTCCTTTGCAATCTGTGATGGGATTAGCCAAGACCTTTTCTCATTGGAGGTGACATTAATGATATATTGTATCAGATGGAAAAAACTGGTGGAGCTCTTTGAACCTCCTCGTCGATGTCTGACATTAAAAATGCAATTTCTAGGGCATATCTGGTCGACCTGGGATTCACGGGTAGTCCATTCACCTGGTTTTAGGGAAACACGGATGAAACCCATATCGCGGAGCACCTTGATAGATTTATGGGCTCAACGGATTGGATGAATATTTTTAGGATGTTCCACAATGAGCACCTGTCACTCAATTTCTTGGATCACTATCCGATAGTGATTGAATGCACCCATGTAGACCGCATCAATAAAGGCAGAATACCCTTCAGATTTGATATCTTTTGGTCTAAAGAATGTGAATGTGAAGATGTTATCCTTTCAGGCTGGAAGAGTGGACTTGCAGACATTTGGTCAAATATCCAACAGATTGCATCAGATTTGAGGACGTGTAGCAATAACAAATTCCTCCAACCTGATAGGCACTGTGATTTCCTCGAATGAAAACTATGCAACCTTCTCAACCAACCCCCATCCAATTGCACAATCTCCAAAATCAGAGCCATTCAAAGGGATCTGGATTTTTCCCTACGAATCAAGGAATGCTTATGGTCTATGCGGGCACGTGATACCCACATTAATGAAGGGGACGCCTAGACCCGCTATTTTTATCTGAATGCCTCTGCTAGGCACTGGAAAAATTTTATCCCTTGAATCTCGGATCTGGCCGGTACCGAAGCCTTCGAAAATGATGGAATCCAAGATGATATCTCCAATTATTTCTAGAATCACTTTTCAGTAGGAAGTCTTAACATCTCTACTGAAGTGGAGGACTACATCAGACCTATTATCTCTGAAGAAATTAACAGGAAACTTACCAAATATGTAACAGATGACGAGATTCAGTTGGCCTTGAAACATATCCATCTTACTAAGTCCCTAGGCCCGGACGGATTCTATGCCCTCTTCTACAAACAATATTGGCACATTATTGGTCCTCAAATCTGCAATCTGATGAAAAAGATATGGGATGGTGAAATAAGCCTTTCTGAAATGAACGAAACTATGCTCATCCTCATCCCCAAAATCAAGAAACCCCTTATGGTCCCTGATTTCAGACCTATTTTCCTCTGCAATGCCTTATACAAGATGTTCTCAAAGATCCTTATTAATCAGTTGCAGCCATGGATTCCTGATATCATCTCAGAAAATCAAAGTGCTTTCGTGGCTAAGAGACTGATTACAGATAATTCCCTTGTGGCCCATTAAGTGTTCCACTTAATGAAAAAATGCTCCACCGCGAAAAGAGGAACCATGGTTTGGAAACTGGACATGACCAAGGCCTACGATAAAGTGGAATGTAATTTCCTTAGATTCGTGATGCTGAAAATGAGCTTCACCTCTAAATGGAATGAGATGATCATGCACTGTATCTCATATGTTTCCCTCCAAATTAATGTCAATGGGTTGCTTGCCCGTGGCTTCTCCCCAACTCGTGGCCTTCGCTAGGGAGACCCTCTTACCCCTTTTCTTCTTACCATGGTGGCTGATGTTTTTTATAACCTCATTTCTAGTGTAACTTCACCTTATTCAATTCATGGGGAAAAGGTATTCCATGAATGACCACTAGTTTCACACCTATTTTTTCACCGACGATTGCCTTCTTTTCTCTAGGGAAACCCAAAATTAGTGCCTCACTATAGGCCGTGTGATCCCACAGTATGAGAGGACCTCTGGGAACACAATCAATCATGGAAAGTCGGAAGTTTCATTCAGCTCTGGGGTCCCACTTGCCAAAAGAGCTGAGCATTGTGCCATTTCAGGCATTCATATGGTCGAGAAGCATCAGATGTACCTCAGGCTACCCATGATGATCGACCTATCCAAAAAAAGAATTATTTGCATATTTTCTTGATAGGATAGAGAAAAAATAAAAGGATGGACCCCAAAATGAATTTCCAAATCCCGCAAGGAAACCTTCATAAAGGATTCCCTTCAATCATTTCGCAACTACTTTATGTCCCTTTTTAAGCTTCCTGATGTTGTTGTCAACCAGATCCACTCATGCATAGAAATCTTCTGGTGGGGACAAAACAATGGAAGGAATAAAACCCACTAGATCACATGATAAATTCTATGCCAGCCTAATTCTGAGGGAGGAATGGGTTTCCAGGACCTCTTTCACTTTAATGATTCATTGTTGGAAAAGCAAGGATGGTGCCTTATTAACCACCCGTCCTCTCTCTGTGCGCATGTCCTCCGTACTAAATTATTCCCCCACAAAGATTTCCCAGATTCCTCTCTTGGCCCCCAACCTAGCTCCCACTGGATAAGGTACGGGGCTCCAGTAGCCTCCTGGAGAGAGGGTTCAGTTGGAGGATTGGGAATGGATCATCTGCTACTATCTGGATAGGCCCTTGGAAGATCGATAAGGACGGAAGGTAGGCATCATCCCCAGCCCCACCTGGGCTCGAAGGTGCCACCTTACGGGGCTTGTTTGCTAATCATGGGAATGGGTGGTGCAGGTAAAAGTTTCACTCAGGGTTGAATGAAAGAGGCAGAAGGATTATACATAGTATCCCTTGTGTTCTGGATGCAGACCCCGACAAACTCTTCTAGATCAATGACATCTCGGGAGCCTATACGGTGAAATACGGGTATAGACTCACTCTTTGTACTAAGTCAGACGTTAGGGAAGAGGGGCCATGGGATTCACTGTGGATGCTCAACGTCCCCCTAAAAATCATCCACTTCTGGTTGCATGTGTGATCATTCATCCTCCCTACCATGAGCCTCCATGCCTTCCGACATATCTCCAGTGACATGTTCTGCCCCTTCTTCACATACGTCCCAATATCCCCCCTCCATGCTATCATCCAATGTTTCTGGGAAAAAATATATGGAACAAATGGAGCTCATTCACGGATTTTGCACTGGATTTGGCCTCGGACCCCCCTCGCTCCTGAGGTGTTGGTTCTCTTCCTCTTCACCGACCATGGCAGGCTCACTTTGCATGATGGCTAGGATCATTTAGGTCCGTTTTAACAATGTTGTGTTTACCCATGTCTTCAAGCCTCTCGATTTCTAGATTGAACATGCATCATCTTGGATTGAGGGCTAGCAGCACCACTCATATCAACAGAAGCCCATTGGATCTCTTTCCCCTTCCTCCCATTAGAGTATGCCATCGGAAGGGATCCCCAAGATTAATGTGGTTGCGTCTCTCCCCAAGGATGGTCCTGTCAGCCTTGGTCTGCTGGCCTGGGAACATTTGGGTCAAATCATTGCAGCTAAACATGAATCCCATCGTGCTCTTTGGGAGCCCGTTTTTTTTTCAATGCCGTTGCCATCCTCACCAGGATGATGTTTTCCAAAGATCATGGATGGGATAAAATCTACCTTGAATCGTACTGTCTCGTTATTATCAATGCCATCTACCATAACGACGACGACCTTCAATATTTTGGCCCCCTCATGTGGAAACTCCACTCTCTGTCTGCCACTGTTTCATTTCCTGCACCTTCTCCTTCATCAGAAGGGAAGGGAACAATTATTCCCACTAGCTGGCGGCCTATAGCCCTCATGATGAAGACCACCCTTGGCTAGACCACTTTCTGTCATGGCTTTGTTCTTGAACTTCTGCTGATCTCAGTTTTTAATGAATTCATCTTTTATTCAAAAACAAATATAGCCTAATGTGAGGTGATTTACCCTTTGTAACTTATTTTTAGTTATCATGTGATTTTTTTATCAAGAATTCAAGCACGCATGTTTTTTATATTAAGTTATGTTACATACCTTGATATGATATGTTTTTCAAGCAATTTTTAAACAATTTTACCACTTGATGCACGGATATAATGTCTTGTTTTTATATATTTTATTTTTCATAATAATTGGATTGGAATATGGAGGATTTTTTTAAAGGCATAGAGAAAAAAAATTATATTTTAGATTTTTTTTGAATTTTTTTGATAATATATATTGTATTTAAAGATATAATTGTTATATTATTGATATTATAACTTCATTATAAATTATGGTGAAATATTAGTAGTCATTCGCCCAAAACCTACATGTTACTTTGGGTGTTTTTATATTATTTTTTGTACGATTTAGGTAAATGGAAGTGAATATTATAGTTTTTTGTCTTCTCCTATTACTGTTGATTTCAGTTTGGTTTGGTATGGAGGAGACTATTGGTCATCTAGGGATATGAATTAAATTATACTGTATCCTATTTGGAATTTATTTTAATTATTTTATGGTATCTTTTGTAGTTCCTCTTTGTACATTGGTTTTATTTCTTATTTTTTTTATATTAGGGACTAGTTTCTTCTTTCTAGTTATCCCATATCATGTGATGGTCCTAGTTCGAGTGGATACTCTAGTTGACATGTGTTGGTTCATTATAAATCTCCTGATATAGTATTTCTATAAATGATATATAATTTATATTATTTGATCTTTATTCACCTTCCCTATTTATAAATATCGAAATATCTTCAATATTGAATATATATCAAAATTTACCTTTAAATTAAGGTTTAATTAAATGCCGTTATTCTAAGAAAATTACAAAAAAATAGATCTCTACTTTTTCTTCAGTAATTTATAAATTGAGAATCATAAATTTAAAAAATAAGAATTTTAAATCCTAGTAAATTTATATATCATGAATATGTGAGATATAACCTTTAACATAATGTGGGATTTCATTTATTCGGTTGATAAATCAAAATACTTATTCTTCTAGAAAACACATCACCATAGTGTGACTACCTCCCTTAGGTACTAAGTCCTTACACCTTAAAAAATGATGGATGAGACATCTATACTCATGGGGTGGAGAAATAATAAGAAAATATCCTTAACTAACCATCCCGTTATCAAGACTCAAATCATTGTTGAATGTACTTCTTCAAATAAAACACCAATAATTTACATTCTTCTCTTCAAATTATAATATTTATTTTCACAATTTGAAATAATTATAGACTTATGAAATTGAGATCCAATTATTACTATGGCCTATAGTTTGGAGCGACCATTACATATTATTCATGTTCTTATAATTATTTATTCTTATTTATTATAATTATTGAAAGGAATTGTCTTTTAAAACCCAAGAATTTTTTCACACATAAAACATATTGTCTTATATTAATATTATAACAACATGAAATGTAAAACAATAAAATTATATTTATTATATATTTATTTATTTTATATATTCCTCAAATCACATCCAGTCTCTAAATTATTAAATCATCCTGACTTGTTGAATATTTTTAAATGAATATCCCTCAGTATATTCCACAAAAAATACCATAAATATACTTCAAGATTATTATTTATGACATACAAGAATTATAGAGGAAAATAAAAAATAACAATAAAAAATAGTTTATAATATTTAAAATAATTTATTCCTCACTATATTGATTAAAATGTGAAACAAAATAGAATAATTAACCTGATATGTCAAAATAATGTTGGAAAATTTGTTAAATATAAATATATTTTTTGAAAAATACATTAGGAAATCCGATATTCTTATATTATGTGTCACAAATGAATTGTGATGAGACATGTGAATAAGAAGGTATATATCATAATATAGAGGCTGAAAAAAAAAATTCTTTTGGATATTCATGAAATTATAAGATTGAAATAAATTATAGAGATATTTAAATTTTCACTTTTGTTTATGATTTTTCATGTGTAACATATATTTATTATTGGACAGGTAAATAATAATATTTAGAGGTTTTTAACAGTCATCAACAGTGTGTTGAAACACATATGACATATGTTATCAAATGATTTTGGCAGGAATGGTGATCTAAGTAGAAAAAATAATTTCTTTGAATCGTTTTTTGAGAAGTAAGGAATAATTATTTAATGCAGTACTCCATACATGCCTTATTAAAATAAAATTACAAAAAATTACCTAATCATAATTTAATTGGGAAGAATCATGTTTTTTGATAATGTAACTTCAAAATTATTATTTATGCAATCCATTATTTTGGGATTTACATTAATAAATAATGTTTACTCCACTTAAATTATGGAAATATGTCTTATGAGATGTGATTTGTAATTAATCTTTTCATTAAGAGAATATAGGTGTTCATTTACCATTGTTTCATCATGTCAATAATATGGGGCTTGGGAAAAATCATAATTCAACTCAAATGATGTTTATTTTAAGAGTAAAATTGATTACATATTTCTATCCTACAAAACTATTGATTGTGAGTTGTTAATGTTGTTATTAATGTATTATATTAGGAAATATTTACTATTTATAAACTTTGGACAACCTTGACTAATGAATTAATATGTATAGATAAAACAGAGTTAACATTGTTAATTTGAAGTCCTACATTATTTTATTCGATCAATTTCAGGTATTTTTGTTTATTGTTACACTTTTTCATGATTCTAAAAAAAAATTAAGGGCTCTCATATTTTTCCATTAAAAATGATCTTTCACTCTATGAGATGAATACATTATTTTATCTACTATTATGAAAATATAAATATTTTAAAATCAATAGTTTTCTATATACCAATTTGTTAGGTTATGATAGAGATTAAAAACCTAATTTTGAAAGTATAAATTTTATTTGACGACTGATTATTTCATTTTACTACAAGAAGTTAATGTTAATTATTTTATGAAAAATAAAATTTATTATATATTATATAATTACTAGATATGACGTAGTTATGTTGATGAAATCACTACCCATGATAGGAGTGTGAAGAATGATTATCACAATAAAAACTATATGGGATTGAAGAATATTTTATTACTTTCTTATTGTTTAATGAAAAGATTTTATCATTGTAGTATTTTTGGAAACACCCATAAGATTATGGAAAAGAAAATAATTATTAAAAAAATTTGTTAGTTGAAAATATAATGAAATTTCTTTTACCAAATATCATTTAGGTTTAGGCTTTTATAGAATTAGTTCATAACTCACAAATGACAAAATCATACATCACGAGTGTAAACTGTAACATAGTATCGATTTTTTTTTGAAAATATGAAGTAGTTAAAACAATACATGAACTATTTTTATGAAAATTAATTCTGATTTTTTTATACCATATATAATACATTAAAATTCATTTTTATTTGGTTTTCAAATGTCACTTTTAAGGCTATGTGGAAACCTATAAAAGACGGGAACCAAAAAACAACAATAGAGGATAATACAGTGTTAAAAAATGATTCACACCATACGAGAAGATCCCATAGAAGATTCAAAACATTATAAAAACATGTCTCCATACATACTTAGCATCTGTCACATCACCATACTCATCATGATTCATCACTGTGACCTATGCCGTTTATACAACAACATCATCACTACCATCCAATCATTGTGCTAGTCAATGGAGAATGAAGAAGTATGTCATAGCTACAGATTAACAACATACCATGTCATTGTCATCCCCTTATATTCTAGAATCAACCAAATCACCACAACAAATAAAATCTTTACATCAGAATGTAAGAAACAAAGGAACTTCACCTTCATGATCTCTAGTGACCACTATCATAAAAAAAACAAATCATACCACAAAATGGAACACCACCGAACAAGAATCAAGTACAACAACCATTATGACGAAGAAAACTAACCATTAATGATAAAATGAGTAATTAATATAATAAACCAAACCCTTCAACAAAATTCGTGTGCCTAGAATGCTGGATACCACGAAACCACATATCACAAAACCACGATGTGAGCGCCACACAAAATATTTTAGTCTAATGAAAACATGAAATCCCATTAAATTTTTTCCAATTAATAAATGATCTTTGATAAATTATACATAATAATTTTCACATGAAAAACCCAGACATTTTTTATCAAAGAAAACCATCCAATACCATAGTAATCAAATATAAATATATTTTGTAAGAATACATAATCAAATTCATATCCCCTTAAAAATATTATCTGAAATAACTAGATCCCAAATAAATCTTTATATGAAATCCTTTAATAAACATCCTATACATACTAAATAATAATGCTACATTACATAATTAATTATGGAGCTATATGAATTCACCCATCATATAATCTATATTGGGTTCTCCAAAAGTTATCTTTGATTAACTAATGTATAAGTTACATCTTACTCCCCAACAATATATAATGTAGATCATCCCTTAATATAAATTGTATTAGGGTACCATGTGTCATATATAGTTCTCAAGTATCATATATAGTTCTCATGTATTATATTAAACATATTATTTTATTTACTTTTCATTGTAAAACCATTGAAAAACTTTATTAAACCCATATGAAGAACATTTTTGGATATTAAAATTTTATTTTCTATTAAAAACCCATTTAGAATACATGAAAATGGAAAATGGGAAATGGGGGTTTTCATTGAAAGAGAAATGAATCATTTTTAAAAATAAAACATAAAATAACATCATTTAATTTTATCATATTTGGATATTTTTATTAAAATCACTTGAAATATTTCCTTGGGAAAATAGAGTCTCTGTTTCAAAATCAGTTATTTTTTTATAAATAAGTAAAAAGAAGGAAAAAATTATAGATGAAAAGAAAAATGTGATATTTTAAAAGAATAATCAATTAATATATTAATAATGTTTTATAGAAATGTTTTTTATTGAGTATAATTAAAAAAACATTTCTTCTACCCCATTAAATCAAAGGATAATACTTTCATCGTTTAAAAATTGACAAGGATATTACATTAAAATAAATTATTATTAACTCATACATGGGTAAAAATAAATTTAAAAAATGATATGATATTGTAAAAAATATTCATTAAATAATATTTGAAATATAAGTATATTTACTGAAAATATAGTTTTATGTGAATCATTTAAAGATTGTTTTTTAAAAATTCTTTTACATGGAGTAAACTCATCATGAACATTCATTTTCATTAATAATAATAACCACCAGATAAATATTTACATTATTATGAAAAAAATTTAGGTTTATTATTACTTTTATGAATCTTACCATTATATAATAAATTGTTTAATATATTAAATTCTCACTGGTTATTTTGGTGATGTTTATTTCATATGACCAAAAATGAAATAAATATGATGACTATGGTCAATAAGGTCCTTATTCTATATTATAAAAAATAATAATGTACAAATTAGTATCATCTATAGATGACAATTATATTGTTAAATCCAACAATTTTATTTGTATAAGAAAAATTAACTACATTATAATATTGAAGAATATATGAAACATGTACGGATGAGTAACATTTCCATATTTCAATGATAATTATGAAAAGAAGGTAAGTATAATTTTATTATTAAATAATGAAAGAATATATAAAATATAATATTAGTACGTTAATAAAACAAATATATATAATCCATTTGTAATGGTGATAAAAAATGAATCACCTAACTTCATGGACGTAGTAGTCCACACATATGTACGAACAATGCTATAATTTTTCAATTAATGGAAAGGTATGTAGGTAGATATTGTATTATATTATCAAAATAATTAATATGTGATATATTATATATATATAAACATTAATTACACCATAATTAGTTTTTCATGTGATAGAGTGATGAAAAATGTATTACCTTAGTTCGTGATGCACTAGTCTGCCATACACATGAACGATGGTTTTATATCCCAAATGCTGGAAGGGTTGATTTATATAGGTTAATAAATATACATAATAAAAAATAATTAAATATAGAATACTATTTTTGTTATCTTATCTTGTTTTATGACGCTTTTATAGAGGTGTACAATAAAATACATCATAAACATAATGTTACAAACTATATATCTTCTTTTATAAAGGATTCATTGATTAAAACCTAAGCCTTATATGGTTAGTGTTCTACCCTATATAAGACCTCAATAATGAAAGTAGGGATTCTAGAAAGGGATGTTTATATATATTTTTTAATTAAATAAAATTATAACTGTAATTTAATGATAATAAGGGAATCCCTTTTATAAGAGGGGAGGTGTTCTCTTGGAATTTACAAAAATATTAAATCAATGTAAATTAATTTCGAATTAAAAATGTGAAAAAATAATTTATTTATAACATATGATGAATATTGGTATTAATGATATCATAAAAAATTTATAAAAGTTTTCATTGTGTTTTTACCTTTATATTTTGGTTTTAACCCCTTATTAACCCTTTCAAACAAACTATGACAAAAAGGATTTTTATACACATTGAGAGATGTGATAGTTAATATAAAATGAAAAATCCAAAAAATAGACCATGAATAATATTATAACTCATATCAAAATAACATGGATGAATTTATGATTTTATTTGTTTTTATATCATTTAATAAAATATTATTTATTAAAAAATATTATTAATGTTGAATTTTAGAACCATTAATTAATTTCAATTTAATGACAATAAGGAAGGGTATAAAATTTAAATAAAATAGTTTATTTTATTCTAGTATTTTCTTGTTAATATATAGAATTTTTGGATGAATTTAACTATATCATATTATTTTTATTTACATATTTTTAATATCATTTATATTAATTTTCCATTAATTGGATAATTATTGTGTTAATGATTTGTACATTTTTATTGTAATTGTGTAATCAGTAAAAATTATTAATAAATTATGATTATGAATAACAAACATTTAGATTTTATAACATAATTTATAAACTCAAATTTTTTTTATCCCCAATTAAAAAATATTACTCTAATTAAAAAAAATAGTGTTTTATTATTTACTTTTCATTAAATTTAACAATAGAAAAGTTATAACCACATTAAAAAGATAAAAGGATATATAACTGGTTCTAAAATTATTATATAATAAATACACTTTTCCATGAAAACATGTCATCTTTTAATTTTATTTATAGTACTTATTATTTTCTTTTTAACCAAAATTAACCAATTTGGCATTATACTATGGTGACAAAAAATATTTGGGTAAATATTCATAATGACGAAAATTTAAAGATCCTTACTCAAAAATTTTATTCACAATAATTAAAAAATAGAATACATTTGGGAAAATTGAAAACGTAGATGTGGTATAATTTAAATTAAAATTAAACTGAAAAAATACAATGAAAAACAATTTTCCCAAAAAACTCAATGTCAAATATAATTTTTTTTATTCTGAATTTAAGTATATAATTCATTTCAAAAACAATAATTGGTTAATTTTAAATAAATAAAGAAAAACTATAATTTTAACACAAATACAAAATATTAATTTAATTTTATAATAATTTTAAATAAAATATACTTGCTAATAAAAAATATAGTTTTTCACTTCTCAATGAAATATCATAATTTTTAGAAAATTATAAAAATTCAATATTGTGTTAATTTTGATATGATTATTTTAAAATTACCATAATTTTTATCAACTAAAATTTCATAAATTTCCAAAAAATAATTATATTATTCTTTTACCAAAATAAATAACCACCAATTTTAAAAGAAAATACATATTTTATGAAAAAATGGTTTTACTAAAAAAAACTAGTGATTATTTATTAAGAATTAATCAAGTATGCTTTTTTCAATTAGGATCTTCATATATATTTTATAAATTATTTTGTCCCTTTCATACTTTCCAATTTTACAGCTAGGATATAATAGTCAGATTTAAATAGTAATATATCATTGTTCGATTTTTCATGGTGTTGCATATTGTTATTCTATTATACAAATATGTTCTTTTAAAATATTGAGATTTTATATTCTCACCCTTTATGAAATTGGATCCTCTGAATATAAACTATGTATCCCAAACCAAGGGTTTGAATTTTCAAGATACCGTTTCTTAAATTATCATATACTAAAAAGGGATAATAAAAAATAAAATTGGAAAGAGATAAAAGGGAAGTATGAATGCCATTTGAAATAACACCAAAATAGGATTCCATGTTGGAAAAATTTGATGGCCTGTTGAAGTATGTATATCGATGAAAAACCAATCTCCCAAGGAATGATAGTGTGTGATAGAGAACAAGTTCAAGAGAATGTAAACAATCACAAAACCATAAAAACTATGATGGGTTGAAAGGACATTATTTTCCTTATAAGAAAAGTAAATCTATAAAAATTTTATTTAAAGAACCTTTTCTTGTAGTTAAGGAATTAATTTATCATCTGTACTGAAATAATATGGAAATTTAGTAACATGTTGAAAATGATTTCAACATTTAGTCAATTTCTGTGTCTAAATCTTATTTTTTTCACTAAATGATTACTATTCATGATGAATAAATTTATGCCTAAATCACAAAATTCATCTTTTAATAGATCACATAATCCAAAATTGGTTACCAGTATAATCCTTCAATCATTAGGAATTACACAAATCTAAATAGTTAATAAAAAATACGATAATTCCCAAAATTAATAATCCATTATATGAAGAAAAACTACATAAACATTTCAAAATTCAATATTAATACAATTATTTAACCATAGATCAACCAATAAATATATACCAAAAAAATTATACAAACAATTTAGGTATTTGATTGAAAAAAAATCATTAGGATTTGATTCCATAGTATTCAAAAAAAATATTTATCTCTGGAAAACAGCAGTCACACCTTTTGTACATTACATAAAAATTAATATCACCAATAACATAATCTATAATATATGCTAATTATTTTTTAAATAAACTGAATCAGCATTGTAACATCACAAATTGAATCAGTTGGTTAGATTCGGAATGCTACAAGGCCTCATGTATTCCTTCCCACATGCAAGAGTTTTCAACTAGCTTCGAGGGTCTTAATTGAGACCTTGGAGAGACTATACCCTATGTATCATGTAATTGGATCAGATAATCATATAAAAATAATATAATAAATCAGAATAAAAATGTTTAATATAATGATGGAATACATGTAATGTAATGGCTCCCAATGAGGAATGAAAACCATGTATGTTGTAAAATGAAAACAAGAACATAAATAAAAAATCATCCATGGAGTGCTTAGGTGCATGTCCCTATCCACTCTAGCTCCATGATCCACCACTCAAACATTCTCTATAGGGCTCCTTCCCTTTATCGGATCGGTGGTCATGAAATCAATAAGCACAACAAAATACCCATATAGAGTGTAAGTAAATGATTCAGCAGGACACCACCAATGCATCTTAAACCTGATGTTCTCAATAAATTAGTGTATTCCATAATAAATAATTATAAGTAAACAGACAATATGAAACCGAGTGGGTGTACACAAACCATGTTTCAACAACCCCTAGTCGTACCTGCATGAACTCTATGCCAGATGGATAATGAAGGTGTATGATGAATTAATGATTAGACACTAGGATAATGAATCATGTTTCTCAGCATCATCATATGATACAATATCAATGCTCTTCAAGAAGATATGAACTCTGTGTGTGCAAGGGAAATAAGAGAAAATCATCATCCCTTAATCATCGAGTTGACATAGTGAGGACAAAGAGATAATTTGTCTCTTTTATTCATCGAAGCACACCATCGAGTAACAAACTAGGGATTGAAAGATAATCCATGTCCCCTCTTCATTAAGAGCATCCCAAAGAATAAATGTGTTCCTTCCTCATATATAGGACCTTTATCTTCATTCATATTCAACCATAATCTAAATGATAACAAAAGTAATGGTGGTACACAACTTGGAATCCTCTAGGCATCGTCATGTGCATACCCCATGCATCAGACCCTCATTTCCAGTCATGTGCATCCCTCATCAAATGGATTACGCATGTTGATGGTACACTTGTTTTGGAACCATGAAAAAACCCACAAGGAATAAATGGCATGGAAAGACATATACATATATATATCTCTCTATGTGTGTGTGTGCAATAATAACACATCATCATGAGTAAAGTATCACACAATGTACTTATAACCCCAAAATGATGTGAATAAATACAAACAAGTAATCAGGAAAATAACTAATGAATCTTGGATTTTCACATATTTTATACTATTTTCCAATTTTTTAAAACCCATAATAGTGTGATTTTAATGGAAATTTTCACATTTTATGTTATTATGGTATTTTTAGATTAATAGCAAAAATGGATTAATTTAGGGATTTAACTATTTTATTTTTATTCTGTATTTAGTCTATAAAATGTAATACACAGAACCAAATTGTGAAATTCATTCTTGTAGGATTACATAAATCTTGTTATACATTTTATCCTTCTAGAGCCACAACTAAATTAGTTCTTTGGAGGCCCAAAATCAACTCACAATCCAGACCTCGCAAACTGTGGATAAATCTGGAATGTTTTAAATTAGAGGACCAGTTTGGGATATATTTAACACTGAGAGGGGGGTGAATTTGTGTTTCTGACTTTTGAAACCAATTATAAATTTCTACCTTTGTACCTCTTGACCTATTAAGATCTGAACTCACTTCCTCTCTTTTTTGTGTCACATGCAGTAATATAAATAAGTAAAAATATTCACATGATATTTTTACAAGGTTCACCACTCAATATGTGCATTGATATTTTTCCCATGCATCGGTATGACTAGTGCATGGATTCTCCACTATAATGTAATATTCTATTATAGTGGATCAACTAGGAATAAAATCCTCTAGTCTGTGTGGCTCCCTACACTTGGACGGGGAAGGGAGATAATCCTCTTACAACTTGCTACATGTAGGATATGTCCTTACAGTGTTCGATTCATTATACTTCTAGTGTAGGTAGTCTCTTTTATCCTCTATATGGTTATTTAAACAACCTATAAAGATAGCTTTCTTCATTTTTTATAAGTTAGGTTATGCTCATGGTATTATTTAATACTCTTCACATGAATTCTTTCAAATTAGTAGGCAATCAATTCTTCCTTCTTTATTTATCTTCTTCTCTAGGGCCACACTAACTACACTAGACTTCTTATTTCTTCATCTTAGTGAAAAAACAAACTGCACTAAAACATATTTTCTCTTATTGGCTAGAATAACAGACAAAAATTTGATTATTCAGGCAATAAAAATCAGTTCACTTGACATCATCTGAATTTTACTACACTAAATAATTGTCACTATTTAATTGTCCATACATTGTTCTTCTTCTTATTCTCTTCTTTTTCTTTGACATAGTATAATATTGAATGGTATTGGAGTGTCTTAATATCTTCCATCAATTATAAATATGAATACATGATGGTGTTAGCATACTACCTTCTTCATTTGTGCAGATGCGAGTTTAGTTTCACATCTAGTTGTTCTTTACTTCGCAAAGCACAGCGAGTGTGATAAACACCTGTCGTGTGGGTGCAGTTCACCTTCTCTTTGTAAAGCCAAATGGTTCCCAGTTCTTTCTTCTTCACAATGCTACTTCAAGTGTTCTATGCACTTATCAAAGGCCTACAATATCCCAATTTTTTTCGCTCCCATTTTGGGCGACTTTTGTGAAATATTAACGACTTAAACGAACCATTAACAACTTATGCGAAACATTCAACTCTTGTCGTGGAAGAAAACTTGTGCAAAATTTCAAAATTGCGCACAACTCTCTTCTTGTGCACAAATCTTACTTCATTCATGTAACTAACATTGCGTATATTACATAGGTTCTTTAGAGAAATGATTTCTTCTAACTGTTGATCTCTTCAAATGTGAGGGGATAACCACTTATTTATATACCTCATCGACCCCTGCACACAAAAAACCCAATGTGGCGTGCAAGACCGTGACACTTCGCGCAAAACTGCATTTGATGTCGAATAGGGTGCATAAGTATCTTTTTCTCTAACCTCATATTTTTTTCACTTCTTGAATCATTCGTGCACATCCTTATTGTACTATTTTTTGATGTTTAGACCACGAATCATGCCATGTGCGCAACATTTCAAACATCGTGCAAGATCTTGATGTGTCACGCAAAGCCCCATTTGACGTCACATTGGGAACATAAGTCCCTTTCACATGAACCTCATCATTATCCATCTTCATGAATCACTCACAAACATCCTTAATTTTCCATTTTTCGATGTTTGGACCTCGAATCATGCATTGTGCGCAATATTCCAAACTCCTGTGAATCTTGCGCACATAAACCAATCTTACATGCAAAACCAAATCATTCGTGCAGGAAAATCCTTTTCTATAGTATAATGTTCAGATCATGTAGCACTACTTTCCCACAATTTACCAAGCCATATTCAAACTTGCACACTTCATCCTCTTCCAAAATCACCTTTATATGTCTCCCGATTTTCAGGCCCAAATATTTGGCAAACACTGGGAAACGATGCAACCTTAAAATCTTTTTCGGAAATAACACCAATGCTGCTTCACTTCCATTTATAATTTTCAACAAAAAAACATCATTCATCGCAAAAAATATCTATCATGGTATATATTCATTTATCAAACACCTTTAGTATCATCATATTTTCAAGAGGAAGTACTGTAACATCACTTTCTTCTGGAAGCACCATTATTTCCAATCAAAAATTAATATGACTGGCATCAACATTAATCCCCCTTTCCTATACAGGGAATGCATCAAAAGTTATCCTAACATATGATAGTTTTGAAATACAAATAAGCAATGCATCATCTGATTTCGATACCATGTGAAATGCATGGCCATCTCAGAATTCCATGTCCATCCACATTCTCACTTATTCTTTTTCCATCATTATCTATTTCAATCAAATCATATGATTCTATTATTCCAGTAAGATCTTACATGATTCTTATGAAATCATGAATAATTTAATGGTCTTCTTCAATCCATCATTCTTCTCTAATCATCATAAAATGGATGATACTTCTATATACTTCATTTTTGTAAACATTGTGTCACCTTTGACACAATTTCATTGAACATAGGTTCAGTTCAACAATTGTATGAACTACCTTCATGAATAATTTACCAAGAATTACATGAAATGATATTATTTAATAAAAATTCACAGTGCATCCACACATCAGCTGATCTCCTTAATTCTGCATGCTTCTTTACTTCAGCCGATCTCCATTATCATTGGAGTCATTCATCATCTCCTTCTTCATTTTCACCAGTATTGACAATTATTGACAGAAAATACAATATTCATAGACATGGAGGTCCCAACAATAAAAATATGCTTGTATCTTGACATAGACTGACCCATTGGAGGTGAAATTAAGCAAGGAGCTGGAAAAGTAATTAAAGAGAATCCTTTATTAAGGAGGCCATGTCTGAATCTGCTGGATGTGTGCTCTTAATGGCATGAGATGTTGAAGTTATGTAGGGTGAAGAGTCACCTAGACTGATTAAATGCTCTGACCTAAAATAGTCATACATCGTTCAAATGTATACAAATCAACCAGAATTTTTTTGGAGACACACTAAAGGAATAATGAAACCACTTTAAAAAGGGGTCTGGTTTTCAATTATGCCATTTAATGGGCCTAAAATTTGGTAACATATTGAAGATAGAATTTGAGCTAGATTTATACACCCATTTTATCTATAAATGTATTCATCCTCTCTTTTTAAAAGGATATTCATTTATAGGGGCATAGTTGAGTGTTTTTTAAGAACCCGGTTCTTGTTTTAGAGGTACAGGCTTCTTCTTTTCCTTTTCCTTAAGTGTTTTTGAGAAAATAAGGAAAATGGGGAAAAATCCTGAATTTTGGAAGTACATGTCGTGTACTTTATCCACATGCTGTGTACTTTGGGCCGTGTTGGGATGAGTACACAGGGCATGTAGCCATGTCGGCGACGAAGGGTGTAGGAACCGACTACACGCCGTGTAGTGGTACCTTACACGATGTGTAGTCAGTCGGCATGCTTAAACAGTAAGGCAGTGGTGTCGCCGCCAGCTGGACGACAGTACACGCTGTGTACATGGGAGTAAATTATGTGTACTCATGTCGATGAATGAAAAGTGTAGAGGTGCCACCAAATGAACAGTTAAATGAAAGAAGTACACGCCGTGTACTCAGATGTACACGCCATGTACTTTGTTTTTTCGGCATAAAACAGGCAGTAGCTTCCTCATTTTGTAGAGGAGGCACTTGAGCTGTTTTGGAACCAAAGGAAGAGGCCAGATATTTGAAGATCCATCGGGTCTTCGTCTGGAATCCGATTCGGCTTTAGACGATCTCATTGGAACCGCACGGGTAAGCCCTCTCCTCTCCTGATATCGTTCTTGCCAATTCTTCTCCTAACGTAAGTTATTTACGTTTGAATGGGTTTTGTTCTTCGTCAGATCTAAGTCGTTCTTGGGCATTTTTGGAATCAACGTTCGGGTATAACGCTCGTTGACATATAAGGTAGGTGTCTTTGTGTTTATTTTCCAACTGTTGTGTGTTTTGTGCGTTTTTTTTCCACGAACCCATGTTGGGGTGTCGTGTGGCTGAGGCCATTGCTATGTTTAATGCCAAGAATTTCACAGGGGATTAAACTATGATATTTAAAAGGTGGTTGGGATTGTTTCTTGGATCTGGAACCACCCCAGGGGTGTGTTCCACTGTTTATCCATTTGGCTAGGTTACCCGAGGGTATGCCTTCAAAGTAGTAATTGTAGAATTTCCTTGAGGGGAATTGCTTGTTACTGCTTGTTTACCTATTGGGGATGGACTGGGTGCCTGTTTAGCCTGAGGGTGTTGTTGTATTTGGCCTGAGGGCGTTTTTGTGAGTAGCCTGGGGCACTGCACTATTTATCCTGAGGGCGGTAGTTATTTCGCCAGAGGGAATCCTTTCAAGCCTGAGGGCTTCACTTTTGTGCCTGAGGGTGACACTTCCAACGCTTGAGGGCAATTCTTGTTACGCCTGAGGGATATACCTGCGGGTTGGATTCTACTTACTTGAGGGTAATGTTTTGTTTGTCTAAGTACGTGGACTACTTACTTAGAAATGAACTGTTGTGATTTCTAATATTTAAATGGATTAAATGGATAATAAAATGGCAATATAACTGGTAATTAGTTACTTTTGAATACTACTTACTTTATTGCTTTTTACTACTGCACACTGTTGTTGCATTGCTTACACACAGTTGGGCACGGGCCCTTGGTGGGTGCCTACTGAGATATATTTCTCACACCCTGTTTGGGTCACGCTATTCAGCCCAAACAGATTATGTTGTTGTAGGTGTAGATAGGGTCAAGAGTCCCTATAAAGGTACTTAACTGTTGTTGAGGAGTAGGAGGGCATGGGACTGAGCCTAGGCTCGCGATGCCACTGCCAGCAGTTTACTTGTTTTGCTGTACTCTGTTTTCTGCTGTACTGTATTGATGTATAACATGTTCTGGCTATTTTCTTAGAACTAGAAACATGTATAATCATCACTTATATACTGTTGGTTACACCCACTGCTGTAGTTATTTCAGTTGTGTATGTTTACTACTTCCGTTGTTTGTTGTATGTTTTATTTTGCATTCCGCTACGTTGCACTTTGAAAAATGAGGGCATAGTTTCCCCACTATCATACTTAGGCCCTCAGTGCTAGTCGGCAGCCTCTGGCGTTTGGGGAAGTGCACTTGGGGTCTTGTGGAGAACCGGGCTCGGGGCACCCGTTGCGTGGCACCCGGGTCCAGGACGTTAAATAGTGGTATGAGAGGAGTTCTTTACTTTGACTTACTATTTGGAGTCATAGTCAGGGATAGGATGGAATGGTAGTTGGTAATAATTTGTTCCCAGGCATAGCGAACTCGTGTAGAGGGAAAAGCCAGTCTACCTCATATTTTTTCATTCTTTTGATTTTGCAATTTTACGGTTGATATGTTTTCACCGTTGGGTGACGCACATGGATTGGGCTATTTATATTTGATCTGTGGGATCTATTTAGTTGCAACCCGATGAGATGAGGGTATTCCGTCTCATGCATCATATAGAAACATGCTTGATATCACATGCCATGCATAGTTTTCATGCCATGTAGGTGCATTAGAAATCGAATGTTGTTGTGATAGTTGTTGTGATAATAAATCATGCTGTTGTGATAGTTGTTTGATAAATACCTGCCTTGTGATATGGTATGTTTTTTTGAGTTTGTTCATATAATGGATGCCAAACTTTAGTTTTTGGGCAGTTTGGGCCCCCATTGACCGGAATTTGGTGGATCATCAACTGTTATTGGTTATAACACAAATAAGATGTCAAACTTTGATTCATGGGGAGTATGGCCCCCACGTGTCAGAATTTGACACTTAGGTGTTGGTTTTTAGTATTTTCTGGGTTCCGAGGAAGTTTCTAAGGCATATTGTCCAGAAAACCCAGAATACACGCCGTGTAGGACCTCATACACGTCATGTGTGTTCTTCTGTTCAAGATGAAAAATGAACGTTTTGAGTACATGCTGTGTACCCTGAGTACACGCTGTGTAGTCACTTACCGTGTCACAAACCGTGTGGGCGGCGACACAGGGTAGGGAAGGGCTTGGGTAAAATACACCGTGTAGTTTTGTGCACGTTGTGTAGTGTGACCCGGAGTCTGGTCGTGTAACTAACACAGGTCGGTGAACTCTTGTACAACACGTCGTGTCAATGATAAACACGCCGTGTAGTGTGACCTGGGGACTGAGTCGTGTAACTAACAACATGGGCCGGTGTCACCTCTCTCTGAACACGCCGTGTACCTGTAGGACATGTCATGTAATCTTTTCTGAGGACAGACCGTGTGGAGTTAGCCATGTGGCTGGGAAACGGGGTTATGTACACGCTGTGTACGGGTGTAACACACCGTGTGAAGTAAATTCAAGTAGTCGGTCGTGTCACAGACGACACAGGAAGTTGGAAAATAACATCATACACGCCATGTATATATTATACACACCGTGTGGCTTAGCCATGTAGAAGGACCCGAGTAGGGGAAAGGAAGTAAAGTACATGCAGTGTAGTCAATGTACTCGCCGTGTAGGCTTGTTTTGCAAATTTTGAAACGCCTTCTTCCTCTTGTTCCTTTGTGGTTCCATTTCTTTGAGTCTTAACAATCTTGAATCTGAGGTGTGATTTTGACCTTGTAGGGTCATACCGCCTAGATGACCGCGAGTTGTTCACCATGAGAGCGGCGACGATTATACTTCGGAGATGGTTTTCCATGGTCTACCAGTTGATCCACCAGCAGAGCCAGATGCGGCACAAGCTGTTATACTGGACACAGGCGTGGAGGCGCAGTTCCGTTAAGGGTTATTGCGGTTCATGCAGACCTTTCAGGGAGCACTGCAGGCTGCCACATCTATGGCCGAGCTAATGCATATCCTTCAGCAGCAGCATCTGCCAACGTTTTCAGGGGATGGTGGACCATAGGCTGCAGAGTCTTGGCTAGGATCGATGCAGACTAGTTTTGAGAATCTTGAGACGCCTCCAGGGCGGAGGGTCAATCTCGCAACTTACATGCTGTGTGATTCCGCCAAGAGGTGGTGGGATGTTACCACCCAGTCAGAGCATCACAGGGACATGGTGTGGGAGGATTTTCAAGAAGTCTTCTATGACATCTAATTTCTTGAGACGCTGAGGGTAGATAGAGCTCGAGAGTTCATAAATCTGCACTAGGGAGCTATGTCGGTGATGGAATACTCTGCTCATTTTACAGAGCTTCAGCGTTTTGCACCCGTGTTGATGGGTGATGATACGTTGAGAGCCAGAAATTTTGAAAATGGTCTTCGGTATGACATCCGAGTGCTGGTAAATGTTTTCAGGTTGCCTACTGTACACGCGATTGTGAATCAGGCGCTGATTACAGAGAGGAACCTACATGAATCAAGTGGTGTGGGCCAGGGAACTTCAGCACCAGTTATTGGAACTATTTCAGCTGGCAAGAGGAAGAGACAGATGGACTTCTCTCAGGGCGGTAGTACCAGCCAGGAAGCTTTTTCAGGTGGACCGGTCAGGTGCTACCAGTGGGGCAGAGAGGGGCACAAGAGGCCACAGTGTCCATGAGACCTAGTGGAGTGCCACGATTGCGGCAACATGGGTCATCTGCAGCACTTTTGTAGGGCGTTTCTACCAGTGGCTAGTGAGAGGGGTTCTTTGCAGACTCCGCGTGCGGGAGTAGAACCAGCAGATTCTTACTTGTCAGGAAACTGGAATACGTCAGGGCGTGTAGGCAGAGATGATGGTCATGGCCGTGGTATCCAGACACCAGGATCGCAGAGGCAGTAGGGCGGGACAACTCAGGGTATCCAGGCTGTGTCGCTGGGCCGTGACACTGGACAGGCATATGCAGTGCAATAGACCCAGTAGTAGCAGGATCCCGGACCTTCGACAGTCAGAGGTACTATTCTCGTAGCTTATGTCTTGTCTTCAGTACTTTTTGATATGTGTGCTACACATAATTTCATATTTTTACCCATTGGGGAGAGCCCTGGGATCAGTGTTTCTACTTCTTCTGATATCTTGATGCTAGACACTCCGTTGGGGACTAGGACAGTTGGTGTGCGTTAGTTCATGGAGTTCCCCATTGAGGTTGGTGGGTGTCACTTCCTCTTGGAACTCTATGTCCTGGAGATGAAAAGTTATGATGTCATTCTCTGGATGGACTGGTTGGTTCCCTTTCGAGCCTTTGTAGAATGCTATCGTCGTAGGGTGCGTTTCATGTCACCAGTGTGTGGGGAGTGTCCATACAACGGCGAATGGGATGTTCAGGCGATTCGAGCTAGACCAGAGCATCATGGGTGAGGTGGAGTCACAGCCTAGATTGCGAGCTTATATCTGGATGACCAGGGGACTTGTCAAATGGATTTCCCTCCAGTTGTTGATCGTTTTAGGGATGTCTTCCCGGATGAATTTTCAGGCAAACCTCTAGTGCGCGAGGTGGATTTCTCTATCAAACGATTTCTAGGAGCAGCACCGGTGTCCATTCCTCCTTATAGGATGGCCACACCTGAGTTGTTGGAGCTGAAGAGGCTATTAGAGGAGTTGCAGGAAAAGGGTTTTACCGAAATAGTACATCTCCTTGGGGTTCTCCAGTCCTTTTTGCGAAGAAGGCGGATGGTAACCTCAGACTTTGAGTGGATTATCGGAAGCTGAACCAGTTGACAGTTAAGAACCGATATCCCTTGTCGAGGATATATGATCTGTTTTATCAGCTTCATAGATCATGAGTGTTCTCAAAGATTGACTTGAGATCCGGTTATCATCAGCTGCGCATTAGACCATCAAATATACCGCTTACAACTTTTCAGAGTAGGTATGGTCTATATGAGTATACATTTATGCCATTTGGACTCACAAATGAACCATCAGTTTTTATGGATATGATGAATCATGTTTTCCATCCGTATCTTGATTCATTTGTGGTAGTATTCATGGACGACATCTTGGTGTACTCTCTCACTCGACACGACCATGCCACCCATCTTGAGATCATATTTAGTACACTGAGAGAGAATAACCTATATGCTATGCTCTCCAAGTGCCACTTTTGGATGGACCAGATTCACTTCCTAGGTCATATCATCTCAGAGGCAGGAGTTGCTGTAGACCCAGAGAAGGTGAGAGATGTAGTTTCCTGGGAGAATCCCAAGAACGTGTTTGAGATACGGAGTTTCATAGGGATGGCTGGTTACTGCAAGATCTTCATACAAGGCTTATCCCGCTTAGAAGCACCGTTGATAGGCCAGACTAAGAAGGGTGTAAAGTTCATTTGGTCAGAAGCTTGTGAGACAGCTTTTCAGGACCTGAAGGGAAGGCTGACATCAGCACCGATCCTGTACTCCCAGAGCATGGGAAGAGATATACAGTTTACTGTGATGCATCATGGATTGGGATGGGAGCCGTTTTGATGCAGGGTGACTGAGTTGTGGCGTACGGGTCTCGGCAGTTGAGGCCACATGAGAGGAATGACCTGACGCATGATCTCGAGTTGGCTGCAGTTGTGCTTGTGTTGCGCTGTTGGAGACATTATCTGTTGGGAGAGAATTTTCTGGTTTTCACCAACCACAAAAGCCTCAAGTATATCTTTACTCAGTGTGACCTGAATCTGAGGCAGAGAAGGTGGGTCGAGTACCTATAGTCCTTCGATTTTGAGCTTGCCTATACACCTGTTAAAGGTAATGCAGTAGCTAATGCACTGACCAAGAAGACTCAGATACAGGCAGTGTAGGAGGCCAGTGGTGAGTGGCAGGTTATGGCATTGTTCTCTGAGATGCATCTCGAGGTGCATGATAGTCAGGGGAAGACATATCTTTCCTCGTTAGCTGTGACTTCTACCATCCTGGACAGAGTGAGGATGAGGTAGCTATCAGATTCAGAAGGCCTAGTTCTACGTGAGTCGGGGGCAAGTGAGGACCCTCCTCCCAGTTGGATGATAGGAAATGATGAGGTTTTGCATTTCCATGGACGTGTATGGGTTCCAGGGGATATACGTGAGGATCTGATGCATGATTTTCATGCTTCATCTTGGGAAGTTCATCCCGGGGTTACCAAGATGTACCGAGACTTGAGACGTCAGTACTGGTGACCGGGTATGAAGAGAGAGATAGCTGGTTTTTTTATGAGGTGTTACACCTATCAGCAGGTGAAGGCAGAGCATCAGGGACCAGCTGGGCTACTATAGCAGTTTTCCATTCCTGAGTGGAAATGGGATGATGTTACGATGGATTTCATGACGGGATTGACAAGGTCACCTCGAGGCAATGATGTTGTGTGGGTTGTTGTGGACAGACTCATGAAATTAGATCATTTCTTGCCAATCAAGGAGACCTTCGGTGTGGACGAGCTCGGAAGGTTTTATATCCGAGAGATCGTACGTCTTCCTGGGGTCCCTCATTCTATCGTTTCAGATAGGGACACCCGCTTTACGTCTCGTTTCTGGCAGAGTTTTCAGAGGGCGTTGGGTACACAGGTGCTTCTGAGCACAACATACCACCCTCAGAAAGATGTCCAGTCAGAGCGTACGATACGGGTGCTTGAGTACATGTTGCGTGCATGCATCCTAGACATTGGGGGCTCTTGGGAGAAGCATATACCCGTAGTCTAGTTTTCCTATAACAATAGTTTTCAGGCGACTATTGATATGGAACTATACGAGGATTTATATGGTAGGCCATGCCTATCACCTTTGTGCTGGTTAGAGGCAGGTGAGGTAGCTTTACTGGGGCCACAGCTCGTGCAGGAGACATCTGAGCAGGTCCAGTTGATTCCGAAGTAGATGAGTACTGCACAGTCTCGTCAGAAGTCTTATGCTAATCGTCGTAGACGACCTTTGGAGTTCATGGTCGGAGATCAGGTTTTCTTCCGTGTTTCACCGAGGCTGGGACACAAACAGATCCAGAGACAGGGTAAGCTTTCATCGAGGTATGTGGGACCATTTGAGATTCTGGAGAGAGTCGGGATGGTTGCCTATCGGTTTCATTTAACACAGTGGTACCATGACATGCACGACTTCTTCCACGTGTCTCAGTTGCGTCACTACCATTCAGACCTGTCTCTCACCATTCAGTCAGAGGAGGTTGAGCTACAACATGATGCGTCTTTTTAGGAGCATCTGATCTGTATTATTGACATTAGAATGAAGGTTCTCTGAGGTCTGTAAGTTCCTCTCGTGCGGGTGTTGTGGCAGTATGGCCGAGTGCATGACGAGACCTAGGAGCGGGAGGCCGACGTACGTGCTCAATGGCCAGATCTATTCTGAGCTTTCTCTTCGCCACCCTTGGTAGGGAAATTCGGGGACAAATTTCTATAAGGGGGGACGTTTGTAAGAACCCAGTTCTTGTTTTAGAGGTACGAGCTTCTTCTTTTCCTTTTCCTTAAGTGTTTTTGAGAAAATAAGGAAAATGGAGAACAATCCTGAATTTTGGAACTACACTCTGTATACTTTATCCACACATCGTGTACTTTTGGCTGTGTTGGAATGAGTACACGGGGCATGTAGCCATGCCAGTGATGAAGGGTGTAGGAACTAACTACACACCGTGTAGTGGTACCTTACACGCCGTGTAGTCAGTTGGCATGCTTAAACAGTAAGGCGGCGGTGTCGCCGCCAGCTGGGAGACAGTACAGGCCGTGTACTTGGGAGTACATGCCGTGTAATCATGTCGACGGATGAAAAATGTAGCGGTGCCGCCAAATGAACAGTAAAATTAAAGAAGTACACGTCGTGTACTTTGTTTTTTCAGCTTAAAACTTGCAGTAGCCTCCTCATTTGGCAGAGGATGCACTTGAGACATTCTGGAGCCAAAGAAGGAGGCCATATATTTGAAGATCCACCAGGCGTTCATCTACAATCTGATTCGGCTTCGGACGATCTCATTTGAATCGCACGGGTAAGACCTCTCCTCTCCCGGTACCGTTATTCCCAATTATTCTACTAACGTTAGTTTTTTACATTTGAATGGGTTTTGTTCTTCTTCAGATCTACACCGTTCATGGGCGTTTCGGGAATCAACATTCAGGTATAACGCTCGTTGACGTATAAGGTAGGTGGCTTTGTGTTTATTTTCCAACAGTTGTGTGTCTTGTGCATTTTCGTGCCACAAACCCATGTTGGGGTGTCGTGTGGCTGAGGCCGTTGCTATGTTTAATGCCTAGAATTGCATAGGTGATTAAACTATGATATTAAAATGCTGGTTGGGATCGTTGCATGGATCCGGAACTACCCCAGGGTTGTGTTCCACTGTTTAGCCGTTTGGCCATGATACCCAAGGGTATGCCTTCAAAGTAGTAATTGTATAATTTCCTTGAGAGGAATTTCTTGTTACAACTTTTTTACCTGTTGGGCATGGCCCGGTTACCTGTTTAGCCTGAGGGCGTTGTTGTATTTGTCCTGAGGGTGTTGTTGTGATTAGCCTGAGGGAACTGCACTATTTATCCCGAGTTCTGTAGTTATTTCACCTGAGGGAAACCTTTCGTGCCTGACAGCTTGACTTATGTGCATGAGGGTGACACTTCCTACGCCTGAGGGCAATTCGTGTTACGCCTAAGGGCTATACCTGCGGGTTGGATTCTGCTTACCTGAGGGTAAGGTTTTTTTTTGTCTGAGGACGTGGACAGTTTACTTAGAAATGCACTGTGGTGATTTCTAATATTTAAATGGATTAAATGGAAAATAAAATGGAAATATAACTAGTAATTAGTTACTTTTGAGTACTGTTTACTTTATTGAATTTTACTACTGCACACTATTGTTTCATTTCTTACATGTAGTTGGGCACGAGCCTTTGGTGGGTGCCTATTGAGATATATTTTTCACACCCTGATTGGGTCACACTTTTAGGCCCAAACAGATTACGTTGCGGCGGGTGTAGATAGGGGCAAGAGTCCTTATACAGGTACTTGACTGTTGCTGAGGAGTAGAAGGGCATGGGACGAAGCCTAGGCTCGCGATGTCGCTAACAACAGTTTTCTTGTTTTGTTGTACTCTGTTTTCTGCTGTACTGTATTGATGTATAACATGTTCTGGCTATTTTCATAGAACTTGAAACATATATCATCATCACTCATATACTGTTGGTTACATCCACTACTGTAGTTATTTCAGTTGTCTATGTTTAATGCTTCTGCTGTTTGTTGTATGCTTAATTTTGAATTCTACTGCGCTACACTTTGACAAATGAGGGCATTGTTTCCCCACTATCAGACCTTGGCCCTCGCTTCTAGTCGGCAGCCTCTGGCATTTGAGGAAGTGCGCTTGAGGTCGTGTGGAAAACCGGGCTCAGGGCACCCGTTGCGTGGAACCCGGGTCTGAGACGTTACATTTTTATTGAAATATAAGTATTTATTTTTAGTATATATTATTTTATCTTTCCTCTCCATACCTTCTTTCTTCCATTTATTTTATTTTATGTATTCTCACATCATTATTCCCTTCTCTACTCCAATAAAATTGGAGAACTAACATCAGCGATTGTTCGATGGAAATGTGATTTTATTGAGTTTCATGTACATTAATTTATTATCTCTTTATTCAATTAGAGCAATTTTGGTGGTGGATAAAAATATTACGGTGAGTAGTCACCCTTTTTTCACTACCACCAATTTCATCTTCTAATTTATAAATTTTCTATCCCTTTGATATTTGTGTCATGTATACGATGGACCATGGAATTAGTAGTGATGGTTGGGGAAGAGGTCTCTTAGATGAATTTAGAAAGAGCATTACCCCTTATGCAGAGGCCTCAGTATTGGGTGATGACAATCCAAATTATAAGTTGTGTAGTGACAGGTCTTGATCACCTTATTATGTTGAATATTGTGATTCTTTTTAAATAATGATATTAACAACCATGAGATCCAATGAACAACTACCTACATTCTTTCTTATAAAGTCATTCGGTATTTCATATAATTGTAATTTATTATTTTTATATTTCATGAATTTAAATATCACCCACATTTATATTTGTATAATATTTTTATATTAGTTAGATTATAAATTGGGACAATAGGAAAATAGTGTGCATTAGTGGCCTTCTTTTGATCGAACCTAGGGTGTGCCACTATGGTGAATTATTTTGTAAATATGATTTTAATTGGATTGTGGTTCATGAAAAACCCATCTCATCAATTAGGCTCTATTTCTAAGGAGGCCAAGTGTTTTTGAACATGTTTTTTTATAAAAACCAAAAAATAAAAACATTAAATTCTAAAAAAAGATCTTCACTGAATTTCATTAATTATTCGGTCGAGATGGATTACTTCAAGGATTTTTCATATGCATGTCCAATAACTAAATTTTATGGTAGGGAAGATAATTTTTTGTTGTATATGGAACATGATTCCACGATGATTCAAAATAATTTCAAAATCCTTGATCAAATAATCAAGATGGTAACATCCCTGGTTGCTGATGTGGAAGAAGTTAATTATTTATGGCTAGAATGATAACAACATCAACAGATCCAAGCTGGGAAACAAGAGGTAAATTTTGTTCCCCAATCATTTTAATTTAAAGATACAATGGATGACTTAAAGACTCATCATTAAGATGCAACCATATATCCATAGACCTTGGTTGAAGAGGTTCCTGAATATGACATGCCTACTGATACAACTATGGGAGATTCACATAGTTTGGTTGAAAATTTTTATGATTCTTTTGAAGACCAATATTTTAGTGATCCTCACAAATTTTTTAATGAATAGTCAGTACCTCTATACATCCATCTTTTTGTGGAAGAAGATCTAGAATGCCCTACAAAAAAAGAATTCCCAGTGGCCTTGCATGAAGAGATAATGTTTCAAGATAACCGACATGAAGGGGACGATTTTTATATGGATTATTCTTGTTTTAATAATATCCAATTTTAATTATTTTCTATCTTCCCCACTTCTGAATTTTTTGAAACAACATCACATGAGTAAGTCATGGATGTTGAAGTCGATGTTTCAGGAGAATTCGTGGCTAAAGTTGAGGACCCATTATTTATCCCCCCCCATATTATAACAAGTACCCCATGGAAAAGGTGGAAGAACTGATTTACTCTATACGTGGGTTCCTCCCTGACATGTATAAGTTTATGATCATTGGAAGAGAAAATACTTGGTGGTTTTTTAGCAAGAAACCCTATCAACCTTTGGATCGGGGTTTAAATGCTACAACTACGGGACTAGAGGAAGTAAAAACCTTGTACCTACTTGGGGGTTCAAACAAATAATTATCCACATTCTTTTCCCTTACTCTTTATTTTTTATTATTTTCTAATGTATTTCTTTATTTAAATCATTATAGGTTAAGTAGTAGTATCTAGGAGATTAAATCAAGGCTACCACTGAAAAATAAATTCAGGATGTATCTTTCCTTTCCTTTATTTTTCTTCCATTATATTTATTTTTTGTTGAGATGAAATGATGGGGTATTGATATATAGTTGTGGGGGGAGTGTAAACATTATTATTATATTTTTGAGTGCTTTCTTTGTTTTGTTTTTTCTTTTATTTATCCCTGAGCATTAGTGAATAATAAGATTATTTTTTTACACATCAATTGATTTTGAGATAGTTGATGTGATTTTTGTAGAAATGTATTTTAAATGATTATTATTGTGAGAAATGTTTTCCTTGAATTGAATTTTCAAGCATTTTTATTAGGTTGAATTTTTTTTGAAATCCATGCCCATGAAATAATAACTCAAACTTTTTTCCAGTATTGTGAGGTATTCTAAACCATTTTGAAATATTCATTCTAATACACACAATTGCATGAGAGAATCATGGATATTGTCTGAGAACTTGTGATTTTTCTCATTCGAAGCATTGAATTTCGTGGAATGTTTTTGAATTTATTGAGTCACTTGTTTGGATAGCCACATTTTATCATGAGACCTACCTATACATCTATCTTTCATTAGCCCTTAGATTCCATGAATTATCTTATAGTTTTAAGCAACATTACAAGATTATTTTCCCTTACCTACCTGCACTCTTGGTATTTTTGTGAGGATATTTCAAGTTTCAGTGTGGGGGAATGGCCTTTTGTGTGCGTTCATTGGGATGTGTTTCATTTATTGGTTATGTGAGGTGTGTTTTAAAACTTTCTAAGTGCATGATAATGTAAAAATTGGGAATGGTAAATCATTTCATTGATCATTATTTGTTTTATCTATATCTCCTTAAAAAATGAAAAACAAGAAAAATGGAAATGAGCATGAATTTTTCATTGAAAATTATATTATGAATCATGTTCCTCTATTAAAATTGAATATTGGTCATTATTTAATTGTATTTAAATTTCATATAATTTTTCGTAAAAAATTAAAAATAAAAAAAGTGAAAGTAAAGCTGTTCCTTTCTGGAGCATCACAATAACAAAATGATAAAAGGGCAGAATTTAGATGATATCCTTCTTTGTAATAATTTCTTGGATCAAGTACCATGTCATATGAAAAGGAGGCAGTTTTGTGATTCACATTGTTAAGGATATTGAGTGAGGAATATTTGTGTTTTCACTTAATTATTCATCCATTGTTCTTAAGAGCCTAACCTCCACTTTCTATCCTTAAATTATCAATTATTTTCCGACCAACCATATGCCAAAAAATTCACCATGAAAACTTCCTCATGATTGAATTAATTTTAATGATTCACACTATGGTGAGATGAGAATTGTCACAAGCATATGGTGAAACACCCACTTTCCATGTATGTTAAAAACTCTAGATTCAATTTCTCTTGAATGAATAGTGACACAAAATTCATAGTGAGGTAGGTTGTGATTGGGCCAAAGATATATTTCTATAGTTCAATAAATTTAAATTCTAGGATTGAAAATTAATGGAAACATTGTTTCATAAAATCTACATGGTGTTATATCATTTTGGGAGAAGATCATTGATGTTTTCTCATTTTTGATTGTTGGGTAAATTTTGATTTGAATATATAATGATTTCCTAGGAGTGCAATGCTTATGTATGGGGGAGCGATGAATCATAGATTTTCACATATTTTATTCTATATTACAATGTTTTAGAAACCATCATATTGTGATTTCATGGACTATAGTCACATTTTTATATTTTGGAGGTATTTTTAGTTTAATTGTAAAAATGGCTTAATTTGGGGATTTAACTATTTTATTTTCATTCTATATTTTGGTTAAAATATTTTTTACACCAAAAAATTGTGAAATTCATATTTTCAGGATTAGATAAATCTTGTTATACATTATATCATTTTGAATACATAGATCAATCAATCATTTGGAGGCCCAAAATCAGCTCACAATTCGGGCCTCGTAAGCTCTCTGTAGATCTGGAATGTTTTATTGATGAGCGTGTATCACTAATTAGACAATCCCATTTGAGATGAACATCAACAAGTTGATAAAAAACGATTTATGGATAAACATTCATTGAAGAGGCCACATCATAATCTGTTGGATGAAATGTCTTAATGGCATGGGAAGTTAGAGTTGTGGAAAACAAAGATTCATCTGGACAGATTAAATGCTCCTCACTAAAATAGTCATACCTCCCCCATGCGTGTACCAATAAACCTGATAATTTGGATAGGAATGTGGGAGGAATAATTAGGCAAAATTAAAGAATTTTCCATTTTCCAATTATTCCATTTATTGGGCTTAAAATTCTGTAACTTATGTGTTATAGAATCTGATTGAGATTTGTTCACCCATTTTCTCTATAAATTCATACCTCCACTTTTTTTTACAAGGATAACCACTTCAAGGAAAAGGTTGAGTATTTTTGTTTTAATAGTTCTATTTATTTTTAATAAATATTAGTTTTTCTTTCCTCTTCTTTCCTCATTTCTTACCTTTATTTTATTTTATGTATTCCCTCACCGTTATTACCTTCCCAACTCCACTAAAAATGGATACCTAACCTTGACGCTTGTTCGACGGAAGAAATTGTGATATTTTTGAGATACATGTACTTTAATTTCTTATATATTTATTCAATTTTGCGAATTTATATGGTGTTTAAATTGATTTCAGCAATAATTCACCCTATATTCTCTTCCACCAATTTGTTCTTCTCATTTATCAATTTTCCTTCTCATCTTTATTTGTACTGTGAATACGGTGATGCATGGAATTAGTAGTGGTGGTGGATGAAGTGATCTCCTTGATGGATTTAGGAATTTAATTAACCCTTATGTAGATGTGACAATATGGGGTGATGAAAATACAAATGAGAGGGTGAGGTTTGAAAGGTCTTGATCACCTCATTGAGTTGAATGGTGATATTCTTTTTAAACAATGATGTCAACCACCAAGACCTCCTAAAAACAACTACCTACTTTTTTTCTTATAACATAATTTTATATTGAATAAAATTATTATATATTATATTTATATTTCATGCATTTTAATTTCACCCCCATTTATATTAATTTAATATTTCTATATTAGTTATATTCTATGTTGTGACAATAGGAAATAGTGCGTGTTAGCAGCCTCCTTATGATCGACCATTGGTAGTGCGACTAGGGTGCATTATTATGTCAAAAAGAATATAATTGATTTTTTTTCTTGAAAAAACCCCTCTCATAAATTAGGATATGTTTCTGTGGAGGCCAAGAATATTTTCACACTATTTATTCATAAAATCTAGAAAAATTAAAAATATTCAAAATTTAAAAAAATTGTGTCATTGAATATCATTATTATTTTTGTCGAAATGGATTACATATAGTATTTTTCATATTATTGTCCTAGTAATAAATTTTATAGTAGGGAAGAGAATTTGATTCTATAGATGGAAAAAGATGTCGCGATGAATCAAAATGATTTCAAAATCATTGAACAAGGAAGCGAGATGGTAGCATCGCTGGCTGCCGAAGTGGATGAAGTTAATGTTTTATGGATGGAACTACAACAACAAAATAAAAAAGATAAAGAAGTATAAATAAATTTCATTCAACAAACATTTGATTTTGAAGAGCCCAAGGATGACATGAAGACTCAATTTGATGATACCATCGTCTCTCCTTGGCCATTTATTAAAGAGGTTCATGAAGATGACATACTGGCTGATAAAACCGAGGGAGATTAACATATATTCGTTGAAAGATGGTATGATTTTGTTAGAGACCAAAATATTTTTTATCCTCTAATATTTTTCAAAGAATAATCAGTACCATTATACCTATCTCTTTCTATGGAAGAAGATCAAGAATTCCCTTCAAAAAATGAATTCCCATTGGCCTTGCCTGATGATATAGTGTTTCAAGCTAACCTTCATGAAGTTAAATATTTATATTTTGATTCTCCGTGTTTTGATCATATCCAATTGGAATTATTTTCTAAAATCCCCTCTTATGAATTTATTGAAACAACATCACATGAGAAATCCATGGATGTTGAAGTCGAAGTGGCCAAAGAAGTCATGGCTGAAGTTGAGGACCCATTCTGTATCCTCCCCCATTTTCTAACAAATACCACATTGAAAAGGGGTAGGAGATTATTTACTCTATACATGGGTTTCTCCAAGACCTATATAATTTAGGAATATTGGATGAAAAATGTTCTACTATTTTCTGAGTATGAAACACCATCCACATTCTAATTGGGGTTAAACCACTGCAACTATAGTTCTGGGTGTAGTAAAAACCTAACACCCACATATGGGGTCGATCCAAAAATTATCCTTTTTATTTTCATTAAAATGTAATTTTTCTTTATTTTTCTTATTCTATTATTTATTCCATTTTTTCTATGTCATGTTGTAGTACATAAGATCTTAACTTAAGGCTTCCACTAAAAATCTATCTAGTTTGTATCATTCCTTTTCTTTATTTTTTCTACCCCTTTATATATTTTGTGTTGAGTTGAAATGATGGGGTTTTGAAATCTAGGTGTGGGGGGAGTGTCAAAATTGTAAATTGTTTTTGTGTGATTTCTTTCTTTTTTTTACGTTTTTTGGAACCTAGAGCATTACTAAATATTCAAATTATTTTTCACACATCAATTTATTTTTAGATAGCTGAATTTTTTTTGAAGAATTGGATTTTAAATGATTATTGATGTGGGAAACATTTTCATTGAATTGGAATTTCATGATTTTTTTTGACATTGACCGATTATTGAAATCCATACCCATGAAAAACTGACTCAAAAAAATTTCATGTCCTGTGAGGTACTATGAACCACTTTGAAATATTTTTTACAATACCAACACATTCTTGAGGGAATCATGGATTTTTTTTAGAACCATAACTTGTGATTTTCACTTTGGATGATTTCAATTCTTTGGGATGTTTTTGATGTGATTGAGGTACTTGATTAGTAAGCCACATTTTATCTTGAGTCATAACATTACATATATCCTCTGGTATCCCATAGATTCCATTTCTCAAAAGGTATAAGCCACATTACAAGGTAATTTCTCATTACCAACATAGAGTCTTAGTATTTTTGTGTGGATATTTCATGTTTGAGTGTGGGGAAAGGACCTTTCGTGTGCATTATTTAGGATGAATTTTATTTTTAGGTGATGTGAGGTGTGTGTCAACATTTTGGGCAGTAGATGATAAATATAAATTTGGGCATGTGTAATCATTTCATTGAGCATTTTTGATTCATCTAGTTATCCTTCAAAAAAATTAAAAAATAATAAAAAATGGATATGATCATGAATTTGTCATTGAACATTCTTCTATGATTCATGAACCTCACAAAAACGGAAATGATGGTCATTATTTCATTTTATTAAAATTTTTGCTCATTCTCCACGAAAAAAAATAAATAAAGTGAAAAGAAATGTACTTTTTTAGATATTTACAAAAAAAGAAAAAAATAGAATAAAGGGGAGAATTTGGATGATATCATTCATTGTAATAATTTTTTTGTCTCATGTATCATGTAATAAAAATTGGGCGTGGTGTTTTGTTTCACATTTTTAAAGGGATAGAGTGAGGAATGTATCTGTTTTCACATTATTATTCATGAATTGTGCTTAAGAGTCTAACCCACACATTCTAGAAAAATATTATCAATCGTTTTCCCTACCAACCATATGCCAAAGAATTCACCTTGAAAAAGTCTTCATGATTGAATTCATTTTCATATTCCTCTCAGTTTATATATGAGAATTGTCACATGCCAATGGAAAAACATCCACTTTACAATTATGAGTATAAATATAGATTCAATTTCACTTAAGTGAATTGTGACACAAAATTCATGGTGAGGTTGGTTGTGATTGGGCCAAGGATGTATTTATAAGGTTGAATAAATTCATATTCAAGGATTAAAAATTAAAGGAAATAGTTTTTCATAAAAGTGACATTGTGGAAATTCATTTTGGAAGAATATCATTGATTTTTTATAATTTTTTACTAGCTTGTGAATTTTAATTTGAATATATAATGATTCCCCATGAGTGAAGTTCTTAGTTGTGGGGGAGTCATGAAGGATGAATGTTCACATGTTTTATATTGTATTATAATGTTTTAAAACCCATCATAGTGTCATTTTAAGGTCAATTGTATCATTTTTATGTTTTTGTGTTATTTTTAGCTTAATTACAAAAATGTTTTAATTTAGGGATGTAATTGTTTTATTTTTATCATGTATTTAGCCTATAACAATTTTACACTGAAATAAATTATAATTTTTTATTATTATTACATAATTCAGTTTATAGATTTTATCCTTTTAGTTCTACAACTCAATAAATCATTTAGAAGTCCAAAATCAACCCAAAATCTAGGCCTTGTAAACTATGTGTAGAAATGGGCAGTTTTAATGGTGCACTTATGTCTCTAATTAGACCGTCCCATTGGAGATGAAATTAAATAAGGAGCTGTAAAAGGAATTAAGGAAAAATATTTCATTCAAGAGGTCGCGTCTGAATGTGATGGATGTAGGGTCTTAATCTCATGGGAAGTTAGGGTTGTAGAAGATGACAATCACCTTGAAAGATTAAATGATCCACACTAAAACAGTCATACCTCCTTCATATATTGACCAATCAACCAGAAAATATTTTGAGGCACATTGGAGGAATAATGGAACCACTTACAAGAATGGTCCATTTTCCAATTCTTCCATTTAATATGCCTAAATGTTGGTATCTTATGGCGGACAGAATTTGAGCAATATTTCTTCACCCAATTTTTCTATAAATTTGTACATCCTCTCATTTTAAAAGGATAGGGATTTCAAGAGGGAAAGGTTGAGTATTGTCATTGTAAAAGTTCTTTTTATTTTTAATATATATTAGTTTAGCTTTCTATTCATACCTCATTTCTTACATTTATTTTATTTTAGGTTTTCTCTCACTGTTATACATTTCTCAACTCCCCCAAAAATAGGGAACTGACATCAATGATTGTTCAAGGGAGGGAATTGTGATTTTATTGAGTATCACATACACTAATTTATTATATCTTTATTCAATTCTTGTAATTTTTGTGGGTTTTAAATTGATTATAGTGAGCAGTAACCCTATTTTCTCTACCACCATTTTCTTCTTCCCATTTAACAATTTACCTTCCCTTCGCTATTTGTGTTGTTCATACGATAGAGCATGGCATTAATAGTGATGGTTAGATAAGTGTTATCCTAGATTACATTAGGAAGAGCATTACCCCTTATGCAGAGTTCTAGGTATGGGGTGATGAATATCTAAATAAGAAGGGGAGTTGTGACAGGCCTTGATCCCCCCTTTGAGTTGAATATTGATATTCTTTTTAAACAATGATATCTACCACCACAACATCCAAATAACAACTTCCAACTTTATTTCTTATAACTTCATATTGTATTACATAGAATTATTATATATTATATTTATATTTCTTGTATTTCAATTTCAACCACATTTGTTTTAGTCTAATATATTTATATTAGTTATATTTTAAATTATGACAATAGGAAAATAATGTGTGATAAAGGCCTCCTCCTGAAATACCCTAGGGGTGACACTATGGTGAAATATTAGTTAAATAATAATATAACTGAATTTTGGTTCAGCAAAAGATCCCCCTCATCGTCAACTATAATATAGTGTTTCAGGGGATAAATGCATACACACAGTCAACCACTATATATAATGGTCATTAAACATGTTCGAATATAATCTTATTAAAGGAAATCATTTATGATCACGCTGAAAATAATATGGAACTTCTTACAGTAATTGTTGGAATACCTGTCACAGTTTTTCTAATTTCTGGCAGATACATTAAGGTCAGAAGCTGTTCACTATTCAGTGCTCATGTTATGACAATGTTTTTCTTAGAATCACAAAATTCCTTTTGTACTCAAATAAATAAAACCCCACATTTGATGAATTATTATCTCACATGAATAATTCTCCAACTATCTTTGAATTTATCATACACACTAATAAACATTAATGGAGAATTTTCCAATTTAAAACATTTCATAAAATTATAATCATTTTTCATATGTGTTGATAATAATTATTTTATCATTTTTAAAACATCACATAAAATGGTAAACAATTTATCATATGTATTAACATAAATTATCATTTTATAATTTTTAAAACATATGTGATAAAAATTATCTTCATTGTATAATTACAATGTGATGATAATAATGATTTCCAAAATTTTAATTTTGAGATTATATTGATAAATTTTATTCCCATTAAATCATTAAAATTATCCTTGTTAAATCGATGTAATTATCCCTAGATGATTTCCTTTTAGTTATCTTTGATAATTTCGTTCAATTATCTCCAATAAATTTCATGCCATAATTTCATAAAATTTTATAATTTTTTCTAAAACAAACTATTATCTTTATTTTAATAATACCTTTATTTTTATAAGTTTATATCATAATTATGAAATCCATAATTTTATTAAAAAAATTAAAAGAACTTAATAACCTTACCTCTATGCATTCAATAAGATGGAACGAAAGGTAAGGGAGGGCTGTCGGTCAGAATGCGAATTCATGGTTTTTTCTATTGATATGAAATAATGATTTGTGGTGATTATATTGGTTGGGGTATTGGGATTATATAGTTGTATTCAAATGTTTGGGATTGGAAAATCTAACACTAAATTCTATCTATGCATCAAAAATTAACTACATTTTTCTAACCATAAATCCACCCAAAAATCATTATTGAGTAGTTTATTAACACTCCTTAACACGTTCTCAAATTTAAATATGGTCAAAAGGGACCAAAATTATTCCTTGGGAAGCTTCCCATTCTTCCCATGGGGGAAATGTATCTGCTTCGTTTGGGATCATGGCACATAAATCATGTGGCCCCATCTTTAAATAATTTAATTAATTAATATTTTTAATTATTTATCATTTTCACAGAATTAAACCAATTTTAAAAGGTGATTATATGGGTCAATAGAACATAAAAATTATATTGTTCCTAGGGTAAACTCCATGTTCCAAAAAAAATTGTGTTGTCAAAATTTTTACGAGACACACCATTTGTGAGATATAAAATTATTTTCAATAATTTAAAATATTAAACATTTTTTCTATTATTTAACATGTGAGCAGGGAATCCAAATACTCATTTCCTTCCAATTCTCAACCCTTCCTATGGTGAACACCTTGTTCTGGACCCAAAGGTTGTCTCTTTTTTAATGTACAAATCACATTTTTCAATTTAGTCAATTATTTTGAATAAATTTTATGTGGTTAATATAATAAAATTAAAATTCTATTTTGTATTCACCTGGGAATCAGGGGCCTCAGAAAGCCACACTAACCCAGTTTCTAACTCTGAAAATATTCGATTGAATATTCCAAATTGTTAACAATGATTTGTTTACCCTTGTGTTATGCGTTTATCATATTTTAATATTTTTCACAATTAAATCCTTTTCTCCACTGAAGGTATTATTAATTAATAAAATGAGTGATTTATTTTTATTGTAATAAAAATAGGATGTTACAATTCCCTTTATCTATGGACGTCTCATCCTCAAGTATCATCTCTACTGATATTTATTAAAAAACTCAGAGAACTAAATATGAACATCATACTCATGTTTCCTTGTCTCTTCTATGACCTATCCTTACTTTAACTAAACTTGTACTAGTTGTACTATCTTTCCTAGTAATACCTTATCACTTTGGTCTGTGATTCGTATCAGAAGTTCCTTGTAAGATTTGTGAGTCTCCATCTCAAAGACCATTCAATCAATAAAATGTGTAGCATCTGTTATATTCCTCCAAATATATGACTAATAGAAAATGTTGTGCATACCAATAAATCATTATGTGAGGTCTAAAAGGTAGTCCACTACACCCATCTATTAGGTGACCTCAATGGACAAAAAAAAATATGGTTCTATCTTTCGCTACTTACTCAGATAGTTTTTATATAACCCTAAATTCACTCTCAAGAAAACTAGATATCCTACACCAAAATCCAATGGTCTCATTCTATGGTCAGAAAAAGATCTCTATCTTCATTGAGTATTAATCAATATCTTCCATATCATTTACGCTCTCTCATTGTTCCCCAAAACCATGGTGGGGCCAAAAATTGTTGCCTATCCCACTTCATGCCATTAGAGTGATAAGTGACACAACCTCCCATAATGGTCTTCATAAGGTTCTATATGAATCGGATATTGATAACTATTGTATATAAAAGATCAATAAATTCCAAGTGATTATGGTATGCTCCTCTTGGATATAGAACACAAGTTCATAACATATCCTTCGTTATGCATATAGTCCTCTTAGACTATCTGTTAGTTTATGGGTGGTACACCGTGATAAATCATAGGTGATTCCCTAAGGATTTTCAAGACATTTCAAGAGCCCAACATGTAACGTGAATATAGATCATAACAATTCTCAAGGTTACTCTAGGTAACTTCATAATAACATTGACATAATATTTTCCCAACTCCACCACTGTGTGAGTATCTCTGATTGGTATGAAGTTCACAGACCTTTTTTAATAGATCGAAGATCACCCAAACTGCAACTTAACTCCATGGGGTCATGGGTAATCTTGTCAAAATGTCTAATGTAATTTCGTACCTCGTCCACATTGGTATGGGGAGTGGTTGTAATTACTATCCTAGTTGATGTTTCACAACCTTCACCCTATGACAAGTGATGCATCGAGAGACAAAACATGAAATATCCCTCCTCATACATGGCCATAAGAACTATCATCTGAAGTCATGGTACATTTTTGTCGCACCAGGATATATTGTAAACCTAGGGGCATGGTAATCCCTCATCAGTTTCTCTCTATATTATGTAGTAACTACTACTCATCTATGGACCTATTTCATGTCATTATAGTTCATCAACCATCTAGGTATCAGGTCACTTCTTGTAAGCCATTCTCTCAACATAGTACACTTTGTATCTGAATCCTATCATGTCCTCAAACATTTCATAAGGGATGATGTAATGATAAAGGTAGAGAAAATTATATAACCATGATCCTATGAAGAAACAAAACTCCATTTAACCAAAAATCACATCAAAATCCATTACTCATTGAGGACTTCTCACCAGGTTCTTACTCATCCTAGGTCCAATGGATAAGGGTATCTACTATGAAATTTCTCATTCCAGTGTCATATATAATCTCAAATTCAAATTTCTATACATACTCAACAGAATTACCCTTCCTCAGATTCAGATCACACTGAGTTATGATATAAAAAAGGCTCTTGTAATTTATTTGAATAATAAATCTCCCACCAAAGTTATAATTTCTCAAAAAAATTAGTTTATGGACCACTAATTCCAAATCCATTTCATGCATAGTTTAGTTCTTCTCTTGGGGTCATAGATAATGAAATCCATAGTCTACAACCTTTTCTCCTTTCATCAATAATACTCTATTAACAACTCATAATGCATCACAATACCCTCCATAGCCAATTGCATGCTCTGAAATTGTCAGTACTGGATCTATCATAAGAATTTTCATTAACTCAAGGAAGTCCTCTACACATTGGACTGAAAACTAGAACATTAATCCCTTCATCATTAATGTTTTCATGGGTGTTTATAGTCAGGTGATGTCCAAGATAAACCATTGGAAATATTATTCTAGTCCAATGAAGCCCCTAATCTCAATTATGTTTCCAAGACATGTCCATGACATGAATTCTTCGACCATATCAAGGTTTAATAATATATCTCTTTTAGACACCACATGTACATGGAACATAACCTATTTAATCTATAATTCACATTTTGACATCATATTGTAATGTTAGTGTGCTTGAAGCATACTCAGGTATATCTCCATGTGCCTAGCATGTAGTTATGATATTGGTGAGAATATGATGAAATTTTCAACAAAAACTATGAAGAAAGAGTCCATGTTTGGATGAATAATATTTTTCCTGGGGTCCATTAACAAAGATGTTTCATTCTTCAGTTCGAACGACATTTCATGTAACGACCCGAATCTAGATCCCCTCCACTGGTGCCCCATACCCGGTTCGCCACATGACCTCAAGCGTGTTTCCCCAAATACCAGAGGCTGCCGACTAGCAGTGAGTGCCTGGGTGAGTCAGTGGGGAAACTATGCCCTCATTCGGTATAGAATACAATGAAAGAAAAACTAGATATAATAGCGGAAATAATAAACAGCATACAACAACTGAACTAAACAGCGGAAACAATATATAGAATAATAATGATGCAACATGGTACATATGTCTATAAAAAGCAGTAAACAAACCAACGTGCTGAAGTAAAACTGAAAACAAAGTGAAAAATAAATCAAGGTAAACTCCTTAGCATCGAAAGACTCGGATCTGTCCATTTCCCTCCAGCTCTAGTGAATCCAGAACCCGAAGTAGAAGGGTGCTTGCCCTTATCTATACCTGCAGCAACATAGTCAGCTTGGGCCCAAAAGCATGGCCCATAGAGGGTGTGAGATACAATCCCAGTAGGCAATCACCAAAAGATCTGTTCTTAATAGTCAATGAATACATGGCAGTAATAATATAAGAAGCAGTAAATAGGAACACAAGTAACTACAATATAAAGCTCTAAGAAAATAAGTTCACAAGCAAACAGCCAGCAACAAAAAGAAAAGAAAAGGTAACCCTCTGGGTATCTCTCACAGCCTAACCCCTATGGTTTAACCTATAAGTAATGGCAACCCTCTGGGAGGCACACACAGTCTCACCCCTCTAGTTCAGCTAGAAAAAAATTAATATACTCTCTGAGGAATCACTAACCATCAATTCCCCCTATTAATATCGTATCGTACTAAAGGCTCTCTGCGTAAGCACTCAACGTCTCATTACTGATGTTGCCCACGTTGAGGATCTACTGGCTCTCTGAGGAATCAGTCATCGTCAATTCCCATTGTGGTCTCGCATCGTATTCAAAGACACTCTGGAGAAGCCCTTACGTCAATTCTCCCTTTGGTTTACTACTCTAGGTTCTCACAGTCTAGAGTGAAAATAACATGCTCAGCGTGCATGTATTGTCCAAGTAAACATCAAGAACTATTTGGCTACCATTCTAAGGCTCAACAATAATAAATTAGCAGTTCAACTATCCTACGGCTAGGAATGGCCACTGAAAAAATTCCAAACAGGAAGAACAAACATGGAAAAGCATCCTGAGCACAAAATAAATCACTATACTTACAAGAATAAAACTCTAATACAACAATCAAGAAAAGAAGGTAAATAGCAGGGGAAAAATAGGAAACCCACAATTCCCCACCGAAGGGAATTTGTGGAAATTGTCCAAAATACTCATTGTCTTTTAATATAAAGTCACAAACCACCTACCATAATCGTGTGAGATCGATATATGTGAGTCACGATGATTTATTCCTCTTAGAACACAGTAAATCGGAGAAAACGCACAAAATGCTCAACCCACGATAACTCAAAAACGAAGAGGAATCAGAAAACGATGCTTAAGAAGAAGGAAGATCCTACCACTGCGATTCCAACGCAATCGACCGTGCTCGAATAGGTGAACCGACGAAGGGGTGGGAGCTCGTCGAAAATTCAGCCATACGGGTCGCTCTCGGAAGAAAGAGACCTATAGAAGATGAATATCGCGATGAGGTGCGACCCTGGTCCGTTTAGTAAAAACAAGTACACGACGTGTATTTTTAAAGTACACATCATGTAGTGGGTTTTTCCGTACTCTGCTAAAAATATCCCCCACGTCACCCCTATACACCATGTGTGTGGACCATGCTCGGCCAGCACAGGGCTTCGATCCGGAGAAGAGTACACGGAGTGTTCTTAGAAAGAACATAGTGTGAACTTCTAAAATTTCCAAAAACTTCATTTTTCATAAAAACTTCAGAAAAATGAAATATGTAACTGAAAAGTAGATCCGAGTTCTTACAAACTTCCCCCCATAAAGAGATTCGTCCCTGAATTTCCCTAACGTGGCGTAGAAGAAGGATCCCAGAACAGCTTCGTCCATTGCGAGCGTACATCAGTCTCCCTTTCCCTAGTCTCGTCTTGTATTCGCCCATGTTTCCAAAGCACCCGTACAAGTGGAACAGACCGCTTGCGGAAAACCTTTGTACTGTGATCGACAATCCAGAGAGGATGCTCCTCAAACAACGCATCCGCTTCAAGTTTAACCTCGTCAGGCTGAAATACATGAGACGGGTCCGAAAACTAACGTCGGAGATGAGAGACATGGAAGACATTGTGCATGGCCTGGTACCTCTGAGGTAGCTGCAACCGATAGGCGACTGGCCCCACTCTCTCCAAGACCTCAAATAGCACGATGTACCGCAGTGAAAGCTTACCCTGTCTCCGAATCCTCTTGTGTCCCAACCGCGGTGCGACACACAGGGAAACCTGATCTCCGACCTAAAAATCCAGAGGTCGTCTCCGCTGATCAGCATAAGACTTCTTCTGAGACAGTTTTGTAGCCATCCGCTTCCGAATCAGCTCTATCTGCTATGAAGTCTCCTGAATAAGAAGTGGCCCTAGCAAAGCTTCCTCTCCTGCCTCCAGCAAGTATAAGGGTGATCGACATGGCCTACCGTAAAAAGCCTCGTATGGTTAAATCTGAATGGTCTTTTGGAAACTGTGGTTGTAGGAGAACTCCACCAGATGAATATGCTTCTCCCAAGAACCGCCAATGTCTATGATGCAATCATAGAGCATATCCTCAAGAACCTAGATCGTGCGCTCAGACTGGCCATCAGTCTAGGGATGGAATGTTGTACTCAAAAGTACATGTGTACCCAAGGCCTTCTGAAGTCCATACCAGAACCGATATGTAATGCGCACATCCCTGTCTGATACAACAGAGCGTGGAAATTCGTGCAGACGAACGATCTCTCTGATGTAAAGTCGTCCCAGATCATTGACTCTGAAGGTATCCTTGATCAGCAAGAAATGATCAACCTTGGTGAGCCTATCGAAAACAACCCAAACAGCATCGTTTCCCCGAGGCGACCTCGACAGCCTGGTCACGATGTCCATCGCACCATCGTTCCACTTCCACTCCAGAATGGGTAACTGCTGTAAAAGGACTGCTGGTCGCTGATGCTCCGCCTTCACCTGTTGACAAGTAGAACACCGCAAGACAAAACCAGCAACATCTTTCTTCATACCTGGCCACCAGTACTGGCGATGAAGATCCCGATACATCTTGGTGACGCCAGGATGAACTGCCCAAACCGATCAGTGAAAATCCCACATCAGCTCCTCACGTATGTCTTCTGGAACCCATACGCGTCCCTAAAAATGAAAGATCTCATCCTCACACAATATCCATCGAGGAAGAGGGTCCTCTCCGGAAACACTCTCCCACAGGAATAATCCTTCCGAGTCTGATAGTTTCCTCATCTGTACCCAATCAAGTAGTGTTGAGGTACCAGCTACAGAAGATAGGAAATTCTATCCCTATCTGTCGTGCACCTCTAGATGCATCTCAGAGAACAGAGCCATAAGCTGTCTCTCACTACTGGCCTCTTGAACTTCCTAAACCTGAGTTCTCCAGCTCAACGCATCTACCACTGCGTTGCCTTTTCCCAGCATATAGGCAAGCTCGAAATCAAAAGACTGATGATACAGGACCCACCTGCACTGCCTGAAGTTCAGATCATGCTGAGTGAAGATATACTTGAGACTCTTATGTTCAGTAAAGGCCACAAAGTGATATCCAAGAAGATAGTGTCTCCAACAACGTAAGGCGTGAACAACAGCTGTCAACTCCAGATCGTGCGTGGGGTAGTTCTTCTCATGTGGCCTCAACTACCGAGACCCGTACGCAACGACTCCATCTCCCTGAATAAGCACAACTCCAATTCCGATACCTGAAGAATCATAATAAACAATGTAGCTCTTGCCTGGCTTTGGCAAGACTAGTATCAGTGCTGACGTAAATTTTCCCTTCAGCTCCTGAAAGGCTGACTCACAAGAATCTGACTATACGAACATCCCCCCCTTCATGGTCAGACCTATCAAGGGTTCTGATAGGTATGAGAAGTCCTGAATGAAGCGTCTATAGCATCCATACATCCCTAAAGAACTTCGTACCTCAAAAACATTCTTTGGCTGATCCCAGGAAACTATATCTCTCACTTTCACTAGGTCCACAGATACTCATGCCTCTAAGATGACGTGACCCAAGAAGTGAATCTGATCTATCCAAAAGTGGCACTTTGAGAGTTTAACATAATGCTGATGCTCTCTCAGTGTACTCAAAACGATCTCAAGATGTGTGGCATGGTCATGTCGAGTGTGAGAGTACACCAAGATATCGTCCACCAAGACCATGATAAAGGAGTCCAGGTAAGGATGGAACACTTCGTTCATCATTGCCATGAAAACTACAGGTGTGTTCGTAAGACCGAACGGCATGACTGTATATTCGTATAGACCGTACCTACTCTTGAAGGCTGTCTGAGGTATATTTGATGGTCTAATGCGCAATTGATTATAACCAGACCTCAAGTCGATATTCGAGAACACCCGGACTCCTCAAATCTTATAAAAGAGGTCATTGATCCTCAGTAAGGGATATTGGTTCTTGAAAATCAACTGGTTTATATTCCGATAATACACACAAATCTGAAGGGTACCGTCTGCATTCGTCACAAAAAGGACAGGCAAACCCCATGGAGAAGTACTGGTTTGGATGAAACCATTTGCCTACAACTCCTCCAACTGCTTCTTGAGCTCCTATAACTCAGGTGTATCCATCCTATAAGGAGAATTGGACACCGGTGTTTCTCCTGGCATAGGCTCAATAGAAAATTCTACTACATTTTCCGGAGGAAAACCCAAAATGTCCTCTGGAAAGACATCCCTGAAATGATCCACCACTGGAGGAAAGTCTGGCTTTGAAGTCCTCTGATCATCCAGATAAAGACTAGTAATCTGGGCTATCACCCTTCCTAGCCCATGATCCTCATGTCCTGCTCGACTTTCCTGAACATCACATTCACCTCGATGAAGAAAAGATTCACCCTCTGGTGAAATGAAACTCTCCATGTGGTGATAAAAGTCGACGACTGCCTGGAAGGGAACCAACCAGCCCAGTCTAAGAATGACATCATAGCCTATCATCTCTAGGAAATATAGATCCCATATAAAAAGATACCCTACAACCTCTAGAGGGCACACTCTAAACTGGCGTACACTAGAGGTACTTGTCCCCAAAGGTGTATCTAGTGTCAACGAGTTGGAAGAAGAAAAGCCATAGAGCCCAATGCTCTCCAGAGTAGAAATAGAGATAAAACTATGCGTAGCACCAGTATCAAAAAGAGTTGAAGATAAAACTGAGGCTACTAAAATTGTACCTCGAACTGTAGAAGGGTTGGGATCCTGCTCTTCATAGGTCTAGTCCACAGTGAAAGACTGGCCTGCACTGCGGCCCTATGCCCATGGCTGACCACTCTGAGCTGATCCACCCTACTGGTGCCGAGGGACTGGTGGCTGACCACCATGGACTTGACATCCACCTCTTCCCAAATGACCGGAAGAACTCCAGTTCCCTGACTAGTGAGAAACGGGTGGGGATGATTCTGAATGAGGATTCATGGAAGAACCCCGGTAACCTACTACTAGTGAGGAAACCTGTCAGAAATGATGATGATGACCCATCTTGCCGCAAGGTCAGAACTCCATGGGGTCCCTCTGGCACTACGGCTTCATGTTCCCTGACCGCCACCCTGGTAGCATGTCACCTGGCTACCTGACGATGCATCACACTTCCTCGGATCACCATGCATAGACTACCTACATCGCTTCTTGTTATCATCTAGAGGAAAACTAGCTCTGGTAACAGAACCACCCTAGATCGCAGCTCCGAAGTCTCTCAGATTGTGCTCTGCAATCAGCACCTAGTTGGCGATATAAGTGATGGAAGTTAGTTGGATGATTTTCACCTGTGAGATGATCTCCCGCCTGAGACCATCCTCGAACATCCTTGCCAAGAACACCCCACTTTCATCCTAGAGAGGTGTGAAATGTTGTATCTCAGTGAAACGAGAGGAATAATCCATAACAGAATGAGTACCCTGCTCTAAGCTCATGAACTACCAAGCTCGGTCGACCCTCAGGGTCTCCAGGTAGAAGTAGTCATAGAACACACACTGGAACTCCTCCCAGGACATGACATGTTGTTGACCTGCCTGTGAGATCACGTCCCACCACCTCTTGGCGGAGTCTCGAAACATGTAGGTATTGAGCTTGACCGACCTCTCTGGAAGCATCTCCAGATGCTCAAAGATGGTAAACATGGCCTCCAACCCTGACTCTGTAGCATGCAGTCCTCATTCTCCTGAGAAAGTGGGAGGATCCTGCTGATAAAAAATCCACGTCAAGTCTCTCGTAGACGTGGAAGGAGGTGGTGCTCCCTAGAAGGTCTGAATCATCCTCATGAAACCTTCCCTAAACTGCGCATCAGCGCCTGCAACTAGTATGACAGCTGGTGCCAAGGCTGGCCCAACTGGAGGATCAATAGGTGGCCCCTAATCAGCCTTTTCTAGCATCGGATCACTGCCTGATGACAGACGTATGACCAATGGACGTCTAAGAGGCATAGCTCTAAAATATCAAAAGCACACCTTATATTATTGAAGCAAGGACAAAAACACAAGAGTACAAAACGAGAACAAGGGAAAAACAGACATGTATACAAAACACAACTACACGGCGTGTATAAAAACTACAAGGGATGTATTCTTAAGCCACTGACATGGGAGTTTACTCCTTGCCTACATGTCATGTAAACCTCAAACTACAGGGCGTGTTGCACCCACATACAGCGTGTACTTGAAAACTATTCCCCTGCCCGAGTCCCTTACACAGCTAACCCACACGGTTTTTTCAAACAGATACTGCACGACGTGTTCCTTGAGGACACGGCGTGTAGTGGACAAGGCTTCGATGGGCCGTGTTGTAAAACACATGGCCGTATACACGGCTGAACCTTACAAGAAATGCTCCAAACAAACACGGCGTGTATAGGCAAGGTGACACCATCCCGTGCGGTTCGTGACAAGGCTGGGTACCTGGAAAGGCTACACGACGTGCTCAAAAAGCAACACGGCGTGTCTGAGAGAAGGTCATGCTGACCCGTGTTGTTCGTGACACGGCCGAGTAACTGGAAGGGACTACACGGTGTGTTCCGTTACAACACGGCGTGTCTACTAGAGCCTCCCCGACCCGTGTTGTTAGTGAAACGGTCGAGTACACGGCTCATTCCTACACGGCGTGTTCCTAATGTTACTTCCACGACACCATGTTCCGCTCACACGGTCTGTGACATGGCCTGAAAACTACACGACATGTATCCAAAAAGTACACAGCGTGTATTCTGGGTTTTTCTGGGCAGTAGCTCAGAAACTGCACATAACCCCAAAAACACTAAAAACAAGGCATGAAGTGAAAAATTCAGGTTCGTGAGGGCCCATACTCCCTGTGAATCGATGCTTTGAATATCCTACAGTCAGAAGAAAGGGAAAACAGGCATATCTCTAACATAACAACAATGATTCTATCAAGCATCTTTCACAACAACATGCATAATCTACACGAAGTCTATCACAACAGCATGAAATCGCTAAGGCACCCTAGATGGCATTGCAAGAATGCCTGACATGTGATCTCTACAAGTGACTATATGATGCATGAGATGGAATACCCACATCTCATCGGGTTGCGACAGAAATAGAACAGAAATATCAAAATAATAATAGCATAAGTCATGTGAATCACTCTAGGTGATATCAGATCAACCATAAAATCTAAAAACCAAAACTTCAATTAACAAGGTAGTATGGATTTTCCATGTACACGGGTTAGCTACTCCTGAGCACATCTTAATACCAAGTACAGATTTTGTCCTATCCCTGGATAAGGTCTCCAAATAGTAAATCAAGAGAAAAGAACCCCTCTAATACCACTTTGTAATGACCTGACTCTGGAGCCCCTCCACTGGTGCCCAGTACCCCGGTTCACCACATGACCTCAAGCGCGTATCCCCAAACGACAGAGGCTGCCGACTAGCAGAGAGGGCCTTGGTGAGTCAGTGGGGAAACTATGCCCTCATTTGGTAAAGTATACAATGAAAGAACAACAATATATAATATTGGAAACAATAAACAGCATAAAACAACTGAACTGAACAGCAGACACAATGTATAGAATAATAATGATGCAACACAGTACCTAAGTCTATATAAAGAAGAAAACAAACTAACGTGCTGATGTAAAACTGAAAACAAAGTGGAAAAGAAAACAAACTAAACCCCTCAACATCTCAAGCTTCAGCTCGGTCCCATGCTCTCCAACTCTAGTGAATCAAGAACCTGAAGTAGAAGGGCACTTGACCTTATCTATACCTGAAACAACATAGTCTTCTTGGGCCCAAAAGCATGGCCCAAACAGGGTGTGAGATACAATCCCAATAGGCATTCACCCAAAGATCTGTTCCTAACAGATAATGAATACATGGGAGTAATAAAACAAGAATCAGTAAACAGGAACACAAGCAGCTACAATATACAGCTCTAATAAAAGAAGTACAGAAGAAAACAACCAACAACAAAAAGAAATGAAAAGGTAACCATCTGGGTATCTCTCATAGCCTAACCCCTATGGTTTGACCTATATATACTAGAAACCCTCTGGGAGTCACACATAGTCTCACCTCTCTGGTTCAGCTACAAAAAATAATAGACTCTCTGAGGAAGCACTCACCATCAATTCCCCCCTATAGTCTCGTATCATGATAAAGGATCTTTGGGGAAGCACTCAACATCTCATTCACCTATGGCCCGCATAGAGGACCTAAAGGCTCTATGAGGAAGAACTCATCATCAATTCCCCATTTGGTCTCACATCGTATTCAATGAAACTCGGTAGAATCCCTTACGTCAATTCTCCCATTGGTCTACTACTCAAGGTTCTCACAGTCCTAAGTAAAAATAACATTCTCAACACACGTGTATTATTCAACTAAACCTCAATAACTACTTTTCTACCATTATAAGGCTCATAAGTAATAATGTAGTAGAACCATTATCCTACGGCTAGGCATGGGAACTGGAAAAACACCAAACAGGCAGAAAAAACAAGGCAAAGCAACCTGAGAATGAAATAAATCACTCTACTTAGAAGTATAAACCTCAACTACTACAATCAAGCGATGCAGGTGAACAGCAGGGGAAAAATAGGAAACCCACAATTCCACTCCCAAGGGAATTTGTGTAAATTGCACAAAATACTCATCGACTATCAATAGAAAGGAACAAACCCCCTACCTTGATCCTAGGATATTGATATATGTGAGTCACGATGATTGATTCCCCTTAGAACGTTGTATATCTAAGAAAACAGACAAAATGCTCAACCCACGATAACTCGGAAACGAATAGGAATCTGAAAATGAAGCTCAATCTGAAGGAAGATCTTACCACTACGATTCCAATGCAATTGACCATGCTCGAATCGGAGAACGGATGAAGTGGTGGGAACTCATCAAAGATTCGGTCGTACAGGCCACTCTTGGACGAACATGACCTAGAATAAGATGAATATAGCAATGAGGCACGACCCCAATCCATTTAGTAAAAAAATTACACGATGTGTATTTTTAAAGTACATGGTGTGTAGTGAATTTTTCCGTACTCCGCTAAAAACGGCCCCCACGTCACCCCTACACACCGTGTGTGTGGCCCGGGCATGACCAACACAGGGTTTCGAGACGGAGAAGAGTACACGGTGTGTACTCAGAAAGTACACGGCGTGTACTTATAAATTTTCCAGAAATGTCATTTTTCATAAAAACTCTAGAGAAAGGAAAAACGTACCTAAAAAAAGATCCGGGTTATTACATTTCTAAATAATCATACAACTTATATCTTCTCAAAAACTCTATATTCGAAATATCCTCCTCCATAACTCACAACATCTAGAAGCCTGCTCGAAGATATCTCCATGAGAAACATTGGGAACATCAAAATAGATAAATTATAACATTGATCCATAAAAAATCATATTAATTATTCACCTTCACATATTTTAGATTTTTATAATTATGGAATATTCAAAGACCATCATCCTTCTTTTTTGGAGAACAGACCTGGTTCTCCACCTAGTGGCGTACTAGGCCTGATGAATCCTTTTCCCTCTAAGAATTCTAGTTAAATATTGATCTCTTTTGGTTGGTTTGGTCCATATGATACAGAGGCATTGAAATTGGTTGCGCACCAAGAATGAGCTCTATCATAGTGGAAACTCCTGTGTCGGGAGGGATTCCAGGGAATTCATCAACAAATAATTCCCGATAGAGATATGAAACTAGCATAAAATAAGATGTGGATTATAATAATGATTTTTAAAGAACCAATCTTTATATTAGTGATTTGATTGTCCCTTTATTGGACAATTTCTGGTACAACTCTCCTTGATCACAACTCCCACTCCCTAGTAATCAAGAACTTATCTCCATTTGTTGGATAAAAAGATACATGTCTATGATAGCAATCAACGTGAGCTCAGAAACTGGTCATCCTATCCATGTCAATAATCCCATTGAAGGTTATCATTTTTAGAATCAAGAATTCAAATAAATTTATATTCCTAGAAACAACTAGTGGAAACTCTGGGCATCAATGAAGACATTTTAATTTCATACCCAATGGTTTATCGAGAGAGACTAAATCATATAAAAACTTAACTAGTAATCCGAGTCTAGCATAAACTTATGCAGAAATGAAATAAAGGGAAGAAATGGTGTAAAATAAGGTAGTAGAATAAGTATATGTGACCAGAAAACTACGCCAAATTGTGGATGGTCCATCTCTTCCATCATCCTGATTACGGTTCAAAACATACTTGAGAACTTACCCCACTTATCTTCTTTGTCCCTGAGGTGAATGACTAGTCTGTTTCTATTTCTAGAATCCCCTAACAGTTCCCATTATCTGACCATTTCCCTTGTGAAAATATAGATTTTCCATTCTGTATATTTACTATAGGATATTTCACTTATTATTTCAATGTTTTTACATACTTTTAGGTTATATATAGAACATATGAATGTTTCAAGCCTTTCCATATATGAAAAAACATGAAATTTCCCGTTATGGTTATGATTGAACCACACTCTAATTCACCTACATGATGGTAGAATACGTCATGTCCATAGTATTAATCTTCCTATTACTAAAAGAAAATCGAGTATAGGTGAAAACACAATCTTCACTTGCCTATCACGAGATGAGTATAATATTTATACTATATCCTTGTCTAGTAAATTTTCAATGTTCGGGGCCTTTTGAATGACCGGTGCATATGTAGTTAGGTCAAAACCCCAAAAATTACATCTCTACAATGGTCTAAGTCCTATCTCGATCATTTGATCCTTATTTTCCTCATTTTTTTACAACAAAGTTTAAAATAGAAGTAACTCTTTAAAACAGTTAGGAAAACATGGATAGTAATGGAAATTTATAATAACTCTTTGAGTTCCTATGCATGGTCTAGCTTCATCATGTCTTGAAATACAACTCAATGAATAGCTCCTTGAAGTTTGTCCATGTAAAACAATCTCATTTCCTAGACTTGCTCAAACCAGTCCACCATCTCCTTGAGGGTTCCTATAACATAATGGTTTCTAAGATTACCTGCCTTTCCTCATGATTTTGGACCAATGCAATGATTCTATCAATAGTATTCAGCTAGTCCTCTACATATTAGGGCCCACCTGTTCCCTGGAACGATGGAGAGGGTAGAAGAAGAAACTCTTGAACAAGTTTAGTCATGGTCCTCTATACATGTCAACCGTGGATAGGAACTATCTATAAAAGTATTGGCAAAACAGTCCCTACAGCCTCAATCTCCAGTACCAGTATAGGTTCATGTTGGGGTATAGCCACCTATAAAACTGGTGGTGGTATGCTAGAATCCTAGGAAATCTTAGTTAGTTGTCTAATCACACATCTCCAAGGTGGAATCTCAGTAAAATAGGGGACATTAGGGATATTAATAGATCCTAACTAGTCTAAGGGATCACGCAAGGTTATCATAAATATTGTATGGGATGTAATACAAGGTATACCCCCCCAATCATGATCCCCAATATGTGTCCCTATGTGTTACTCATATTTATATGTTTATATACCAACACAAAACATGCTGTATTCAAATAATTATTTTGATAAATGTATACACAAAAACTATCCAAAACAGACAGCACAATGAAGTCATATAATAAAAGAAATATTGTGTGGCACAAATGAGGATTATATATTGGATGTAATGTTATGTGCATGATCATTATTCATGATCATAATTGGAATCTTATTATTATTAAATAAAATAATTTTTAAAATCCATGATGAATTTAAAAACTATAAAGAAAACAAAATATTCCAATTTAATTGTATCTTCGTGGTCCAAAATGTAGTGATGGTCGGACACTGACTTAGTTTCCCCCACACGAGTCCCAACCATCCAAGCTTCTGTCTGACATGTCCAAACCCCATGAAAATATAATAAATGATTTAGTAAAAAATTTCTCCTCTAATAAAATTTTTTAACATCCCCACATTAGTCACTAGGTCTGATCTAAAATGCTACATAGCATCATCTGTGCCTTCCAGTAGGTAAGAAGATTTCGAATAGAAGCGAAGGTCTCAAGTGGAACATTGGGGAGAAAACATACTCTTTACCATGTAATATGATAAGATAATCAAAAAACTATAAAACAATAAATCAAAAAAAAAATGTGGGATATAAACATGAAATACATGTAATGTAATGTCCCCCATGAGGAAATAAAACAATGTAATTAGTTTACGAAAAAATAGAATGTAAATTGACAATCATTTGTGGAGGTATATGATTCATGTCCCATTCCTCTCCCACTCCATAATCCACTGCTCAACCCCCCCCCCCCCCCCCTACATTTTTTCATTTCCCTTAATCGGATCTCTAGTCATGAAATCCATAAGCACACTTAAATTCCCATGTAGTGTGTCAGTAAAAAACTCAGTAGGACACCACCAAGGCATCCTAAACATGATTATCTCAGAATACCTGTGTAATCCATAATAAATAATATGAAGTAAACAAAAAATACAAAATTAAGAAACTTCCTACAATATATGCTACCAAAACCCCTAGTCGTACCTACTTCAGCTCTATGGGATATAGAAAACCAAGGGGTCTTTGAATTCACAATTTTCCACTAGGACAATGAATCATGTTTCATAGTTTCATCATGCGACATACTATAAAATCTATTCAAGAAGATGTGTACTATATGTGTTCAAGGGAAATGAGAGATAATGAGCTTAACTTAATCATTATGTTTACGTAGTGAGGACCAAGAGATAATCGACATACACGATTCATCAAGGAACATCACTGAGTTACTCAATAGGGATTAGGAACTAATCAGCATCCTCATATCATTGAGGGCATCCCAATACATCATTGTGTCCTTTCATCATGTATTGGACCATCTTAATCAGTCATTCCCATCCCTCCTCTAAAGGATAACACCAGTCATAGAGGTTTAATACATGGAATCCCCAAGTAATCGTCATGTTCCAACACTATGTGTATCATCCTGGATCAGGGTTCCACTCAATGGGTGCCCCGAACCCGATTGGTTACATGACCTCAAGCGCAATTCCCAAAATGCCAGAGGCTGCTGACTAGCAGCTAGGGATCAGGTCTTATAGTGGGAAAAACTATGCCCTCATTTGTTAAAGTGTAGCGTGGCGGAATAAAATATACAACATACAACATGAGAAGAAGAAGTAAAACATACATAAATGAATGAACAACTGATGTAAAAAGAACCAGCAGTCATATTTATATGTCTTTCAAGATGCGTCATGTCACTATTATATGAAAACAGTCAGAACATGTTATACAAAAATACAATACAATAGAAAGTACAGGTACAATAATCAAAGTAGAACAGTTGGAAACATTGCGAGCCTGAACTCGGTCCCATGCTCCCCAACACCTCAGAAACACTCATGTACCTGTATTGGTACCCTTTCCCTTATCCATACCTATTAAAATATAATCGGTTTGGGGCTGAATTCATGACCCCAAACAGGTTGTTAGAAATATATCCCAGTAGGCACTCACCAAAGGCTCATTCCAAACTATCAATGTAAATGTGCAACAGTAGTGTACAATAGAAAAATGCAATAAACTAAGCAGTACTAAAAAGTAACTAACATTACCAGTTATATTTCCATTTTAATATTCATTTAATCATTCAATTTAAGATATCACCACAGTAAATATTCTAAGTAAATAGTCAGTGTCCTCAAACATGAAACACTTACCCTTAGGTAAACAGAATCTTGCCCTTAGGCATTTCCCTCAGGCAGAATAGATATTTCCCTCAGGGATACGAAGTGTCTCCCTCAGTCATAGAGTCTATTGCCCACATGCACGAAAGTTGTTTCCCTCATGCCAAGACAACCACTGCCATCAGGCTAAAGGTAACACTTCCCTCAGGCTAAGTAAAGCACTTCTCTCAGGCTATGAAAGTGATCGGGCCAAGCCCAACATATAAAAAATCATTAAACATGCAATTCATCTCAACAAAACTCCATAAACAATATTACAATGGCATACCCTCAGGTGTCCTGGCCAAACGACTAAATAGAGGAACACACCCCCGGGGTGGTCCTGGATTCATGCAGCGATCCCAAAGAGCAGTTATTTATCACATTTAATTACCTATACAATTCTGGGAATTTAAAATAGCTAAGAACTCATCCACACGACACCCCAACATGGGTTCGTTGCTCAGCGGTACCAAAAAACACACAACAGTTGGAATTTAAAAACTATGCCACCTACCTTAAACGCCCCTGAACAGTATACGTGAACGTCACTTCTAGAAACACCTAAAGACAACGTAGATCTGGGTTAGAATAAAACTTATTTAAATGAATATAACCTTATCTCGGTAAAGAAATGGTAATAACAGCTAAAGGGGAAGGATAGGATTACCTGTACGGTCCCAACGAGATCGATAGGGGTGAAAACAGATTCTCTGCATGCGATCTGGAGCTCCTCGAAAGTTCGGATCTCTCTCCTAACTCCTCCTCCTGTTCTAAGCCTTCCCTATGAACAGGGGAGGCTACATCCCATTTTAAGTGAAAAAAACAAACTACACGGCATGTAATAATAACTACACGGCATGTACTTTTCTCATTAAACTGTTCCTCTGGCGGCACTGCAACACTATTCATCTATCGACATGAGTACACGACGTGTATTCCTGATTACACGGCGTTTACTGTCGCTCACCTGGTGGCTTCTTCCACTGCCTTACTATTTTCTGACTGACTACCTACACGATGTGTAAATACAAACTACATTGGGTGTAGTCAGTTTTTACACCTTTCGTCACCGACAGGGCTACACACCCTGTGTTCTCATCCCACACGGCCAAAGTACATGGTGTGTGGAAAAGTACACAGCTTGTAGTCCCCAAATTTAGGATTTTTCCCAAATTTTCCTTATTTCTAAAAAAACATAAGGAAAAGAGAAAATAAGAAACCCATACCTCAAAAATTAGAATCGGGTTCTTACAAAATTCCCCCCTTTAAGCAATTCATCCCAGAATTGCCCTTCCAAGGGTGGTGAAGATAAAGCTCAGAACAACCTTGGCCACTGGGCACGTACATCAGTCTCCCGCTCCTAGGATTCATCCAGCACTAGGCCATGTTTCCATAGCACCCGTACGAGCGGAATTGACCTTCCTCAGAGAACATTCGTGCTCATATATATGATACGAATAAGATGCTCCTCAAAGGATGCATCTATATGAAGAACAACCTCCTATGGATGAAAGGCATGAGATGAGTCTGAATGATAGTGTTGCAACTGAGATACATGGAAGACATCGTTCATGGCCTAATAGCTTCGCGGTAACTGCTACCGATAGGAAACCAGCCCGACTCTCTCCAAAATATCAAATGACCCCACATACCTCGGTGACAGTTTAACCTGTCTCCTGATCTGCCTGTGTCCCAATCTCGGTGAAACAAGTAAGAGATATTGATACCCAACCATGAACTCTAAGGGTCCTCAGTGACGATCAACATAATATTTCTGACAAGACTACGCAGTAGCCATCAGCTTCCGTATCAACTGGACCTGCTCAGAAGTCCCCTGCACGAGCTGTGGTCCCAGTAAAGTTGCCTCTCCTTCCTCCATCCATCACAAAGGTGATCGACATGACCTACCATATGAAGACATGTAAGGATTCATCTCAATAATTTCTTGAAAACTATTAGTATAGGAAAACTTGACTAAGGGTATATGCTTCTCCCAAGAGCCCCCAAAGTCTAGGACACATGCGCACATCATGACCTCTAGCACCTGTATCGTACGCTCTGACTAACTATCATTCTGAGGGTGGTAAGTTATGCTCAGAAGCACCTATGTACCCAGTTCGCTCTGAAAAATCTGCCATAAACGAGTTTTAAAACGGGAATCTCTATCTGAAATGATAGAATGATGGACCCCATGAAGACGTACAACCTCTCGGATATACAACTTCCCAAGATCATCAACATCGAAGGTCTCCTTGATCGGAAAAAAGTGAGTTACCTTCGTAAGACTATCCACAACGACCCACATGACATCATTGCATTGAGGTGAACTCGGAAACCCGGTCTCGAAATCCATCGCAACGTCATCATTTTTCCACTCTGAAATGGGTAACTGCTGTAATAGTCTAGCTGGCCTCTAATGCTACACCTTCACCTACGGACAGGTGGAACATCTCGTAAAAAAACCAGCTACTACCCTCTTCATAACCTGCCACAAGTACTGATGTCTCATGTCACAGTACATCATGGTAACACCAGGATGAACTGCCCAAGCTGATGCATGAAACTCCCACATCAACTCCTAGTGTATATCCCCTGGAACCCACACTCATCCATGGAAACTCAATACCTCATCATCACCTATTGTCAACCCAGGAGGAGGGCCCTCACTTTGCACCAACTCCCATAGAACAAGTCCTTCTAAATCAGATAGTTGTCTCATACTCACTCTTTCCAGGAGGGTAAAGGTCACCGCTATAGATGAATGATAGGTTTTCCCCTGATTTTCGTGAACCTCCAAAGGCATCTCAGAGAATAAATCCATAAGCTGTCACTCACCCCTGGCCTCATGAACTGGTAGTGTCTGAATCTTCCTTATTAGTGCATCTGCAACTGCATTACCCTTACCAGGTGTATCGGAAGGCCCAAAATAAAAGGACTGGTGGTATTAGATCCACCTTCACTACCTCAAATTAAATTCATACTGAGTAAATATATATTTGAGGCTTTTGTGGTTGGTTAAATCCACAAAATTCTCTCCCAAGAGATAATGTATCCAATAGCATAACACATGAACAACTGAAGCCAACTCGAGATCATGTGTCAGGTAATTCCTCTCATGTGTCCTCAACTACCGAGACCCGTACGCAACAACTCAATCTCCCTACATCAACACAACTCCAAGACCAATACCTAATTCATCACAGAAAACTATATATCTTTTTCCTTGATATGGAAGAATCAGGATTGGTTCCAATGTCATATTTCCCTTCAGCTTCTGGAAGGCTTTCATGCATGTTTTTGACACAATGAAATTCACACCCTTTTTAGTCAAACCTGTCAACGGTGCTGCTATGCGGGATTAGTCCTTTATAAAACACCTATAGTAACTAGCCAGCCCCAAGAATCTCCGTATATAAAACACATTATGAGGTTGGTCCCTGGATACTACTACTCTCACCTTCTCTGGGTCTACTGCAACTCCAGCCTCTGTGATGATATGACCCAGGAAGTGAATTTGGTCCATCCAAAAGTGGCACTTTGAAATCATAGCATATAGTGGATGCTCTCTCAGTGTACTCAATACGATCTCAAGATGGGTGGCATGGTCGTGTTGAGTGTGAGAGTACACCAAGATATCATCCACGAATACTATAAAAAAATAATCCAGATAAGGATGGAACAAACGATTTATCATAGCCATGAAAACTGCTGGTGCATTTGTGAGTCTGAATGGCATAACCAATTACTCATATAGACGATACCTACTCCAAACGGATGTGAGAGGTATATCAGATGGTCTAACTTGAAACTGATGATATCTGGATCTCTAGTCAATCGTCAAGAACACTCATGCACCTCTAAGATGATCAAAAAGATCATCAATCCTTTGTTAGGGATATCGGTTCTTGACCATCAACTGGTTCAGCTTTCAATAATCCACACAGAGTCTGAGGGTACCATCCACCTTTTTCGCAAAAAGGATCGGAGAACCCCAAGGATAAGTACATGGTCAGATGAAACCCTTGGACTGTAACTCCTCTAACTGTCACTTGAGATCGTGTAACTCAGGTGTAGCCATCCTATAAGGAGGAATGGATACCGGTGCCGCTCCTGGCATAATCTAAATAGATAAATCCACCACTTTTTTCAGAGGTAGACCTGAAAAGTCATCCAGGAAGACATCCTTGAAACGATCAACCACTAGATGGAAATCCTTCTAACATGTTCCCTATTCATCCAGATATAAACTCGCAATATGGGTTGTGACTCTACCTCGCCCATGATGCTTTGGTCTAGCTTGACTCACCTGAATATCCCACTCACCCTTTTATGGACACTCTCCGCCCTCTGGTGACGTGAAACTCACCTTGTGACGATAGCAGCCTATAAAGGCTCAAAAGGGAACCAACTAGTCCATCCTGAGAGATACATCATAGATCGTCATCCCCATGAAATAAAGGTCCTAAAGGAAGTGCCCCCACCAACCTCAAGGGGTCACTCCCTAAACTGACGTACACCATCCATTCTTGTTCACAACGGATTGTCTAGCATCATAACATCAGACGAAGAAGAAACACAGAGCCCGAGGCTCTCCACAATAGGCACAGATACAAATCTATGTGTAGAAACCGTATTCAAAAGTACTGAAGATAAGATAGAAGCTACTAGAATAGTTCCTATGACAGTAGAAGGTCCGAGATCCTTCTCCTGATAGGTCTGTTGCACTGCATATTCATTCCCATTGTCGCGGCCGTGTAACACAGCCTGGATACCCTTAACTGTCCCGCCCTGTTGCCTCTGAGATCCTAGTGTCTGGCTACCACGGCCACGACCACCATCTCTGACTATACGCTCGGACGTATTCCAGTTTCCCGACTGGTAAGAAGATTCTGGTCCTTCTCCCACAAGCGGAGTCTATAAAGGACCCCTCTCACTATCCACTAGTAGAAACGCCCTGAAAAAGTGCTATAGATACCCCATCATGCTACAAGCTTGGCATTCCACTGGGTTACGTGGGAACTGAGGCCTCTTGTTCCCCTCTTTACCACACTGGTAGAATATGACATGGCCACCTGAAACATTTTTCTGGCAAGTACTTCCACCATGAGAGAAGTCCATCTATCTCTTCCTCTTGCTAGTAGAAATAGTACCAGAAACTGGTGCTGAACCTCCATGTTCCACACCACTAGCTTCCCGCAGGTTCCTCTATGTAATTAGCGCCTGGTTCACAACAATATGTACAGTACGCAACCTAAAAACATTCACCAGTGCACGGATGTAATATCAAAGACCAAACATAAAGCACCTTTCTCTTAACATCTCATCACCCACCATAACAGGTTCAAAACACAGATTCTCGGTGAAACGATCCGAATAATCCATCACCGACATAACGCCCTTATGCAAGGTCATGAACTCTTGAGCTTGATCTTCCCTCAGCATCTTTGGGAAGAAGAAATCAAATAAATATATCTGAAAATCTTCCCATTCCATGTCGCTGTGATGCTCTTTCTGAGTGGTAACATTCCATTACCTCTTGGAAGAATCACGCAGCATATACATCGCAAGCTTGACCCTCCACCCTGGAGGCGTCTCAAGATGCTTGTAAATAGTATGCATAGACCCCAACAATAACATTGCAGACTGTGGTCCTCCATCCCTGGAGAACATAGGAAGATGCTGCTGCTCGAAGATATGAGTCAACTCAGCCATAGATGTGGCAGCCAGTGGTGCTCTCTGAAAGGTCATCATGAACTGCATAAAGACTTCACAGAACTGCGCCTATGCACCTGTTTCTCGTATAACAGCCAGCGCCGCATCTGGCTCTACTGGAGGATCCATTGGTAGCCCATGTACCACCATCTCCAGAGTATAATCCTGGCCGCTCTCTTGGTGAAAAATGCGTGGTCATCTCGGTGGCAGGACTCTACAAGGAAAAACATACACCGTAGATTAATATTATCACAGTCTGAAAATGAAGGGACTAAAAGGGGAACTAGAGGAAGAGGGAATTCAAGATTTCACAACAAGACTACACGGCCTGTATACTGACTACACGAAGTGTACCTATCTTCTCTTCCCCTGCCTGGGTCCTTCTATATGGTTAAGCCACACGGCTCCCATTGAACAAAACTACATGTCGTGTTTATTAACTACACGGTGTGTATGGTGTAATTTTCCAACATCCTGTGTCTTTTTTGACCCGTCCGACTAGTCATATTTATACAACATGGCATGTTACACCCGAACACGGTGTGTACACCACCCCGTTGCCCCAGCCACATGGCTATTCCCACATGGTCTGTCCTCGTACAAGACTACATGGCGAGTTCCATATACACATGGCTTGTACATGAAAGGATTAAACCAACCCGTGTTTTTAGTTACACGGCTGGGTCCCTAGGCTAGACTACACAGAATGTGACATAGTGGACACGATGTATATGCCTTAAGGCCTCCTCCGTCTATGTTTTTAGTTACATGGGTGGACTCCGGGTCAATACTACACGGCGTGTATATCAGGTACATGACGTGTTCGCCCCATGAATTTCCCTTCCCTGTGTCCCCGCCCACACAGTACATGACACGGGAAGCTACTACACGGTGTGTACTGAGGGTACACGATGTGTACTAAAAATGTTTTCATTTCTTCTCGAATAGAAGAACACACGACGTGAGTCCATCGAACTACACGGTTTTTATCCTATGTTTTCCTGACATTATTCCTCAGAAACTACTCTGGAACCCAGAAAACACTGAAAAACAACACATATGTTCCAAATTCTGATCTATGAGGCCCATACTCCCCATGAATCAAATATTGGCATCATATATGTGTTATACAAAAGTAATCAAGTCAATGATCCACCAAATTACACTTATTGGGGTCTCATACTCCCGAAAAACCCAATTTTGGAATCCATCCTTTCAACAGGCTCACACAAAAATACGCTATAACATAGCATGTATTTATCAAAGCAGTTATCACAACAGCATGCTTTTCTATAACCTCCTCTATAACAAAAGCATGCAATTTCTAATGCGCTTACATGGCATGGAACTATGCATGGCATGTGATTTCTATTATGTGCCTAAATGATGCTTGAGATGGAATAACCTCATATCATCGGGTTACAACTAAATAGAACCCATGGATAAATTATAAACTTCCCAATCACAAGTGCGTCACCCAACGGTGAAATCAAATCAACTGTAAAATTTCCAATATATGATGAATTGCGAAAATACGAGGTAGACTGGCTTTTCCCTATACACGGGTTAGCTTATCTCGGGAACAACTTATTACAGACTATTATTTCCATCTTATCCTTGAATAAGGCTCTAAATAGTAAGTCAAAGAAAATAACTCCTTGAATACCACTTTGTAATGTCTCGGATCCGGGTGCCACTCAACAGGTGCCCCAAACCCGGTTGGTCAAATGACCTCAACTGCATTTCCCCAAACGCCAGAGGCTGCCGACTAGTATTGAGGGCCCAGGCCTCATAGTGGGGAAACAGGCCCTCATTTGTCAAAGTGTAGAAAAATGGAATAAAATATACAACATACAACAGTAGCAGAAGAAGTAAAACAAACATAAATGAATGAACAACTGAAGTAAAAAAAGAACCAATAGTCATATATATATCTATGTCAAGATGCATCATGTCACTATTCTACGAAAATAGTGAGAACATGTTACACATCAGAACAATACACTGGAAAGTATAGGTACAACAAAAAAAGTAGAACAACCAGTCGCATCGCGAGCCTGAGTTCGGTCCCATGCTCCCATACACCTCAGCAACACTCATGTACCTGTATAGGAACCCTTTACCTTATCAATACCTATAGAAATATATTCTGTTTGGGGATGAAGACATGACCCCAAATAGGGTGTGAGAAATAAATCCCAGTAGGCACCCACCAAAGGCCCATGCCCAACTATCAGTGTAAATGTGCAACAACAGTGTACAGTAGAAAAATGCAATAAACTAATAAGTAATCAAATGTAACTAACTTTACCAGTTATATTTCCATTTTTATATTCATTTAATCATTCAATTTAGGATATTAACACAGTGAATATTATAAGTATATTGTCAGTGTCCTCAGACATGCATCACTTACCCTCAGGTAAACAGAATCTTGCCCTCAGGCATTGCACTCAGGAAAAACAAATATTTCTCTTAGTCATACGAAGTGTCGACCTCAGACACATAGTCTATTTCCCATAGGCACGAAAGAAGTTGCCCTCAGGACGAAATAACCACTGCCCTCAGGCTAATGGTAACATTGCCCTCAGGCTAAATAAAGCACTGCCCTCAGGCTAAGCAAGTGATCGGTCCAATCCTAACATATAAACAAGCATTATAAATGAAATTACTATCAAGTCAATTCAACAAACAATATTACCATGGCATACTCTCGGGTATCCTAGTCAAACGGCTAAACAGAGGAACGCACCCCCAGGGTGGTCCAGGATCCAAGAAGCGATCCCAAACAGTAGTTTATTATAAAATTTAATTACCTATACAATTATGGGTATTTAAAATTGCTAAGGATCAGCCACACGACACCCCAACATGGGTTCGTTGCTCAACGGTACACAAAAACGCACTACATTTGGAATTTAAACACCAAGCCACATACCTTAAACGCCCCTGAACGGTATATGTGAACATCTCTTCCAGAAACGCCTGAAGGCAACATAGATCTGGGATAGAATAAAACTTTTTTTATATGCCAATAACTTTCCCTCAGGAAAGAATTGGTAAGAACCACTGAAGGAGAAAAAGAGGACTACCCATACGGTCCCAATGAGATCGACATAGGCAGAAACAGATTCCCGGCGTGCGATCTGAATATCCTTGAAGGTTCGGCTCTGTAAGGTCCCGACCTTAAACCATACATAATATTGAATTAAATGAATAATTCACATTGAGGATATTTTCAGGTTTAGAGTTTTAGAGAATTATGTCATAACTATTACATCTCAAAATATTACATAGTAGACACTTCTACTAAGTTTCCATAAAATAAAAAAAACACTAAAAAAGAAACATGGATAGTTCCATGGTTTAGATAGCATGTCTTTCCATGATCCCATCATTGACCCTATTAATATTTATGTCCTGTCGAAAACATTTGAAAAACTTGGGATGAGCATAAAAAGCCTAGTAAAGGGTACACAAAGAAGGGAAACTGTTAGTTTTTCAAAACAACAAGTAAACCATGAATACTTTACCAAAGTAATACTTTTCGCCTTTATGAAGTAGTAAAAACTCTTCACTGACTAAAAGACCATTACTTACCCTTTTGTAACCAAATGATTACCATATAACCCATATAAATAACACATAACATATAAAGGTAAATTGGGACATAAACATACTTAAATGGAATAACCATACGGTCGACTTCCAGACATACTTAATGGAAGAGACATACGGCCATCTTCCATACCCAATGCATTGGAGGTTATAACGTTACCACCCATCCTGGTATTCACAGCCCCACCCGTCATATGGTTTATCACATAACCACCCATCAAATTTCCATGTACCATTATAAAATAATAAGACATAAAAAAAATATAATGGAATGAAAACATTTCCACACTTTGATCACAAAATATCACTTAAATATATTGACCTAAAAAATCCATTATAAAAAACCATTTTCAATACCAAAATACATAAATGAGTATATGATATTAATTTCAATTTAAGAAAACATTACTACTTATTGGGGAAGCCAAAGACCAAATAATACTCGCGGTGGCGGAAAAGGTCGTTGTTACCACGTACGTTAAATGAAACATTCCTTTTTGTCGTTTAGTAAAACTCTTCGTAAAAATATATATTCCTTTTAAATAAAATAAATATTTAGAGGGGTTTATACACCGTACAAAATAAAGTTATATATAAAACAAAATATTCCTCAATTAAAGGAGATTGAGAAGAAGTCCCTTACAAAGACGGTATCCTTGGATTAAGGATAAATCAATTACATAATTATGTGTGACAAAAAAAATACACCATATATAAGTGGATATAAAGTGTAAAACAATCAGAGGTTATTCACACATATTTATATAATGACATATTCAAGGAGTACATGTTTATCCCAAAGAATCAAAATTGGGCTAAGAAGTTCCCTTGCAAAAATTTGACAGCCTAACGGCGTCACTTCAAAATTCAGAAAATGATTTGATTATAGATAACAAGGGGTATCTCATCACTTAGAAATAGAATTTATAGCAATAAGGATATATAATAACATATCCCATCATAATAAGATTGAAATACCTAAAAAAGAAGTCTTTTAAAATAAGGAGGGTGAAAGGTTCCCTTACCAATTTGGGTAACTTCCGAAACGTACACCCCATGAAAGAAGGTCATACAATGAAGATGTAACTACCCATAAATGAGATTATATTATACAAATAGTAAAATAATGGGCAGTAAATATACCAACCAAAATGAAATAGTGTCCAATGTAGAATGAATCCCACGGGAATAAAAAGTGAGATGAAAATCCACTTATGAAAATTCGGCAGCCTAACGACGCCACATAAAACCTCAAAAATTGATTGATGAGATCAAATAGGGTATCCCATAATATAAAAATAAAATTCAAATAAATAGGAATATAATATAACTTCCCTCAAAATAAGAAATATGATCTTAAAAGAAATTATATAAAAGAGAGTAATTAAAAAGAAAGAGAGAGGTCGGATCCCTTACCTCAAGTACGACTTGTCTTGTTTGTTTCATTATATTCCTGAATAATAAACTTTTTTCAAATTATAATTGATTAAGGACCTCTTTTAAATATTATTATTCAGTTCATATCACATATTATAATTTTATAATAATTGGTTAATAATGTGAGTTTATATCAGACGTTTTTGTCGAAATTTGGTATGTGAGTCAAAAATGAACTTGTATGAAAATGATTGTGCATTAGTTATAAGTAAATCATCTCCAGAATAGTATTAATGATTTAAATATCATATATATCCAGTACATATTCATTTTATACTACTCCATAACATTTTGAGGCAAAAATAAATGAAATGCATGGTTCATGGAGACGGTAGGTCGTACGTACGCATGAAGGCTACTTTCATTTCTTTGTCATATTAATGGAATTAAAAATAATTGATAGATATTTATATTTTAATTCCATTATAATATATATTTTATATAGGTTTCATTTTTTCATTAATTTCATTCTTTATACATTCTATGTGGTGCATGAGCGAGTCACATCACTTGAGGGGGCGGTAGTCCACACTTCCTCGTATGAAATTATTGCATTTGAACAACATGAAAAGCCTAAAGTCATGTTCTAAATATAAAAGTCAGAAGCTTATAGAAAACCTAAATACCATATATATCATATATAAAATATAGTGACCTCATAATTTCCACCATGAAAGGTGTTAAGAGAAGATTGAACAATCATCGTTTCGTGAGGCAGAAATTCGCCATCCAGAGAAACAGTATGTTCTTTAACCCTTAGAAGAAGGTGTGAGTAAGTTTAGATCTAATACATAAAATAACAACATCCTAGTATATTTTAGATACTTTTGTTGTTACAAAATAAAGGAATAAAAAGAGTTTAGAGGGTTGTAGAAGAAAAATAAAACAAAAGAACATTAGAGAATACTTTACCTTAAAATCGAGTAACTCCCATTGGATCGAACCAAAAGGGTTTCTTGAAGAGCTTCCTGCCTAAGTTAAGGCTTCTAGGATTAGGAGAGGTATGTGGAGATACAAAATGATTAGATATTGTCTGAGAAAAAGGCTTGAGAAGTGTGGGTAAGGAGGTAGAGGTGGGGGCCTTTTATAAGAGGAGAGGAGGGGCACTCTTGGAAAGGTATAAAATGTTAGTTTATTTTCAAATGAGTTTCCGATTTTAATGGTCCCAAAATGATGTTCTTTGAGGATAAGGTGATAAGGTTTCTAAATAAACCCATAAAATATGTCTTTGACTTGTTTAGGACTTATGTTTTACATTATCTTTCCATTTTATTTAAATCATTAAATAATTAGGTAATCGCTGCATCATCATGGTGTCATAAATAATTTAATTTATTTATTGTCTAAAAATTATATAAAAACTAATATGAAGTAGGAAAGAGTTTTATCTTTCCAATGAATATTTATTTTCAAGAATCTGACTTGTATAACCCTATGTAAAAATTGTTTTAGTAAAACAATACATGTTTGTGTCCTTTTTACTTTTACTTTAAATAAAAGGCATTAATGTCATTATCTTACCCAAGTGGCTCCATGGGGTCCCAAACGTCTACCCATGGGTTTTCTTGGTCGGCCATGACTCATATAATAGGGTTAGTACAAGTTTCAAGATATTATCATTTTATTATAATAACATTTTTACCTTAACTCACACTAATTACCTTTAATCGCGATTAATAAAACATAAAAGTTACTTTTCGTAAAAAATTATTTTCATCCCATTGAACCACATTTTAATTAATTTAGAAAATCATTTATATTTTATTTTTTGAAATTAAAATCACAGAAGTGGTAAAGTTATATTTAAAAGAATAATCAGTTTTTGTAACTACCACTTTGTGGTTTCACTATTCATAAAAAATTAAGGTTTTTCAGAAAAATATAAAAACTTCACCCTAAGCTATATTTGATAATAAAAATTTAAAAATAATGTCTATTTTACAAAATTCAAACCATATAAGTTGCATTAATTAATTTAATAATTAATTCCCGCTGTCAAATCAAATAACGTGTTTTTAAGAAACAATATGTATCAAAAGATTGACAGAAGTTTAAGTCCAATTTCAAAGTGAAATTAATTCCAATGACCACTATTGGATTAAATGGTAAAAATATATTCTAATTTAACTTCAAAACCAATTCAATAGATAATATAGTCATATAAATAAATTAGATTAAAAATAGGTTTTGAATTAAAATACAACATTTTTCAGAATTCATTAAAAAATGAACTTTTTCGGAAATATACCAAAAATTTACACAGAGTAAATTTTGTTGTCCCGAATCTATAGAAGAATTTAATTTTGTCAAAAATAACACATAAAATTGTCAAAAAGTGGATTTAAAAGAGGTTTTCCATCAAAAGGCGGTTAATTGACCTTTTAAAGAATATTAGAATGTTTACGCTTAAAATTAGATTCATTCGCATTTTTAATCCTCTAACATTTATTGTAAAAAGTAAAAATATTTGACAAACATATATAATCATTTTTAGTTAGTTCTGGTCTTTCCCGCCATTACGATGGCTAGGCGTAATATTATTTTATTATTAGACTACAACGTAAGATTTCAAAGGAATTTGTTGTCGCGTATTGGGTACGCCATCGAGCATAGCGTTCCCTTTAAATTAATATTAATATTTTTTCACAAATAGGGATAAATATAAAAATGACTTATTCTTTATTTAACTTGGGTGTCACAACCTTCCCCCCTTTTGGGAATTTCATCCTCTCAATTTTGAAATTGGGCTCAGAATCATCATTGAAAGTCCCACATCACAACAAGAGTCAGTAAAACAATCACTTTAAAATAAAGAAAGGGAAGTACAAAGGTCACCCAAGATAACCCATATTAGGGTTCCATGTTGAAAAACATGGATATGGAAGAAAAAGAAAAGGGTCATGTTCTGAGGGAGAGTGATAGAAAACATGTTTAGGAGAAAGTTTACCACAAGAAAATAACAAACTTGTGGTGGGTTAAATGGTATTTGATTCCCCGGTAGGAAAAGTTAACGGACAACATTTTTTTAAGTTAATTTTCATTGAAGAATTTATTTTTGTTCTTAAGGAAACATACTTACTTGTCATGTTGACTTCCAACATTTACTATATATCTCACACATACTCATACTTTCATCAAATGATGAGTATTTAGGAAGACTTATTCCCAATAAGAGTACTATAATCAACTTCTAGAGAATCACCTAATCCACAAAAGTGAATTATATACTTCCCATGTATTTAGACATTAACCAAAACCAAAACTAAAAAAGGTTAGTACAAGATCAGATAATCCAGAAAAGGATAACCCTTTATAAAAAGAAAATCTATTATTAATCTCCAAAATTTGTCCAAAGAAACCCAAAGTTCAACGAAGACCATAAGTAAAACAAACTAAGATTAAAACCAACATATTTGAAGGATTTAGTCACCTAGTATTACATGATAAATTGTATCATTTATCTCCAAACAACATCGGTTGCTCTTAAAGTCTCATATTGAAAAGTAATTAACCTAATCACATATCCTCCATGATAGGTTTATAATTTCCATAGATAACCAAAAATAAACTTAATCTTAATTTAAAAAATAATCTAACTAAAAATAATTAGTCAAACTAACCAAGGACTCCACGTAGTCCAGTGGTAGGCGATAAATACCAGTCACACTTTGGTTGTGGGTTCGATTCCCACAGCTTTATCCGACGCGACGGGATGTTACACGGTCTGCGTGTTTTCCTTTTTCCAAACTATATAATTCTAAAATAATTCCCCAAAAAGAGATAAAATCATCAAAAATAACCATAACATAATTTAACCTCAATTTTATCTCATGCCTTTCACATTCCATCATAACATATAGTAACCCATAATTACCTCAAAATTAAGGATCATATAAACTCAAATGGTTCTATATAACTATGTACACAAAAGAACAGATAACTATTCCTTGAATAACATTTTAATATATCAAACATCAGGGTTACTCATACTATAAAAAGTCTTCTAATGTAACCCCATCATCAAAAGAGACTTAATACTCTTAAGAATTTCACCATAACTCTTGAATCCCTTATATGTTGACTTCTTACACATTCAACATTCTTCATGATCCATTAACCATTCCATTCCAACTTATTCTCAAATACTTCTTTCCTACAAACAAAATCACGAATCATATCCTAAGATTCCAAAATAGGAAAACATATTTTATGAAATAATTCATACCTTTGAATGGTCATTGTTAGTTTCTCCATCCTCAATTAGAATGGAATTAGGTATTGGTAAACGAATATTTGTGCGATCTTGGTGATCCCATTCCCAAAACATCTTCATAGTACATGTGTTTGCATAATGACCATGCACACCACATTTAAAACAATCAATTGATCCCTCAGAAAGATCTTCATTCCCTTTCCTCGAGTCAAATGGATGCTTCCTTTTTCCATGGTAGGTTCTTGATTTATGACCTTCATTTCCACATCTATAGCATATTTTTGTCTGTTTGAAAGATTTTCCTAGGTGTTTCTTTCCAGATGTTTGACACCTAGGTTTTTGAACACACTTACCTTTGTAATTATTACCTGTAGTTCTGTAGGGATTTGTTTCTCGCATATATGATGCCTTATATAAATCACCAAGGTTTAGGTGGTCAATCATCACTCTAGATAGTTGGTTGAGGATAAACACAAGATTTCTCATTGCAGCTCCCATATCATTCATTTTCTCGCTCAAAAAATTGTCACAGTTTCCTTCACATCCACTGTTACTTTGGTGACTGTTAGATCCATCGATTTACTAAAACCAAAATGGTCAGTGTGAGTATATCAAAAAAACCATCATGTACTAATAAAAAAGATAAACACTAACATATACTTACTCATTCACTTTATCTAAAACTAGGACTCATTCTGAAATCCTAACAATTATGGTAATGTGACTTATGCTTAGAGAATACCCTTACTTCTAAAGTTATCTAAACCAACCTCTGATACCAACTGTAAGGCCCCAGCCTTAAACCTTACTTAATATTGAATTAAATGAATAATTTTCATTGAGGATCTTTTCAGGTTTAGAGTTTTATAGAATAAGGTCGTAAATATTACATCTCAAAAGATTACATAGTAGGCACTTCTATTAAGTTTCCATAAAATAAAAAAAACACTTAAAAAGAAACATGTCTAGTTCCATGTTTTAGATATAATGTCTTTCCTTGATCCCATCCTTGACACTATTCATCTTCAAGACCTGTGGAAAACATTTCAAAAACTTGGGATGAGCATAAAAATCCCAGTAAAGGATACACAAAAAATGGAAACTATTAGTTTTTCAAAACAACAAGTAAACCATAAATACTACACCAAAGTAATACATTTTACCTTTATGAAGTAGTAAAAACTATTTACTTACTAAAAGACCATTACTTACCCTTTTGTAACATAACGATTACCATAAAACCCATATAAAGAACACATAACATATAAAGGTAACTTGGGACATAAACATACTTAAATGGAATAACCATACGGTCTACTTCCAGACATACTTAATGGAATAGTCATACGACCGACTTCCATACCTAATGCATTGGAGGTTATAATGTAACCACCCATACTGGTATTCATGGAACCACCCGTCTTATGGTTTATCACATAACCACTTGTCAAATGTCCAAGTTTAATTATAAAATCATAATTCATAAAACAAATATAATGGAATGAAAACATTTACACACTTTGATCACAATATATCACTTAAATATATTCACATAAAAAATCCATTATAAAAAACCATTTTCAATACCATAATACAAAAAAGTGTATATGGTATTTAATTCATTTAAAAAACATTACAGCTTATTGAGGAAGCCAAAGACCAAATAAAACTCACGGTGGTAGAAAAGGTCGTTGTCACTGAGTACGTTAAAAGAAACATTCCTTTTTGTCATTTAGTAAAATGCTTCATATAAAAAGATTACATTTGAATAAAATTAAAAGCCAAAGGGGTTTATACACCGTATAAAAGAAAGTTTTGTATAAAACAAAATATTCCTCAATGAAAGGAGATTGAGACGAAGTCCCTTACAAAGAATATATCCTTGGATTAAAGATAAATCATTTATATAATTGTGTATGACAAATGAATACACCAAATATAAGTGGTTATTAAGTGTAAAACAATCAGAGGTTATTCACACATATTCATAGAACGACATATTCAAGGAGTATAAGTTTATCCCAAAGAATCAAAATTGGGTTAAGAAGTTCCCTTGCAAAAAATTGACAGCCTAACGACGTCACTTTAAAATTAAGAAAATTAGTTGATGAGAGATAAAAACGGGTATATCATCACTTCGACATAAAATTTATAGAAATAAGTATATATAAGAACATATCCCATAATAATAAGACTAAAATACCTAAAAAGGTCTTTTAAAATTAGGAGGGTGAAAGGTTCCCTTACCGAATTGGGTAACTTCCGAAACGTACACCCCATGAAAGAAGGGTTATACAATGAAGATGTAACTACCCATAAATGAGATTATATTATACAAATAGTAAAATAATGGGTAGTACATATACCCAAAAAAAGGAAATAGTGGCGAATGTAGCATGAATCCCATGGGAATAAAAAGTGAGATGAAAATCCCTTTATGAAAATTCGGCAGCCTAACGACGCCACATAAAACTTCAAAAATGGATTGATGAGATAAAATAGGTTATACCATCATATCAACATAAAACTTACAGAATGAGGAATATAAAATAACATCCCCCAACATAATAAATATGAGCATAAAGGAAATGAAATAAAAGGGAGTACATAAAAAGAAAGAGAGAGGTCAGATCCCTTACCTCAAGTCCGAGTTGTCTTGTTTGTTTCTTTATATTCATGAATAATAAACATTGGTAAATTTAAAATTTCTTAAGGACCTCTTTGAAATATTATAATTCAGTTCATATCACATATTATAATGTTATAATAATTGGTTAATATTGTGAGTTTATATCAGACGTTTTTGTCGATGTTTGGTACATGAGTCAAAAATGAACTTGTATGAAAATGATTGGCCATGTAGTTATATGTAAATCATCTCCAAAATAGTATTAATGATTTAAATATCATATATATCCAGTACATATTAATTCTATACTACTCCATAACATTTGGAGAAAAAAATAAATGAAATGCACCGTTCATGGAGACGGTAGGCCGTACGTACACATGAACACTATTTTCATTTCGTTGTCATATTAATGGAATTAAAAATAATTGAGATATATATATATTATAATTACAGTATAATATATATGTTATATAGGTCACATATGTTCATTAATTTCATTGCTTATACATTCCATGTATTTCATGAACAAGTCACATCACTTGAGGGGGCGGTAGTCCACACATCCTCGTATGAAATTATCTCATTTTCACAACATGAAAAACATAAAGGCATGTTTTAAATATAAAATTCAGAAGCATATAGAAAACATAAATACCATATATATCATATATAAAATATTGTGACGTCATGATGGCCACCATGAAAGTTGTTAAGAGACGATTGAACAATCATCGTTTCGTGAGGCGGAAATTCGCCATCCACAGAAACAGTATGTTCTTTAACCATTAAATGAAGGAGGGTGTAAGTTTAGCTCGAATCCATCACATAAAAACATCCTAGTATATATAAGATACTAGTGTTGTTACAAAATAAATGAATAAAAAGAGTTTAGAGTGTTGGAGAAGCAAAATAAAACAAAATAAAATTAGAGAAGACTTTACCATAAAATCGGGTAACTCCCTTTGGTTTGAACCTAAAGGGTTTCTTAAAGAGCTTCCTGCCTAATGTAAGGCTTCTAGGATTAGTAGAGGGATGCCTAGAGACAAAATTCTCAGATCTTGGCCAAGCCAAAGGCTTGATAAGTGTGGGTAAGATGGTAGATTTGGGGGCCTTTCATAAGAGGATAGGAGGGGCACTCTGGGAATGGTTTAAAATGTTACATTATTTTCTAATGAGTTTCGGATTTTAATGGTCCCACAATGATTTGTTTCGAGGATAAGGTGATTAGGGTTCGAAATCCACCCATCCAATAGGTTTTTGACATGTGTAGGTCTTATATTTTACATTATCATTCCATTTTATTTAAATCATCAAATAATGAGGTAATCAATGCATCATCATGGTGTCATAAATAATTTAATTTATTTAATTTCTAAAAATTATAAAAAAATTCAATGATGTCGGAAACCCTGTTATCTTTAAAATAACTATTTATAGTCAAAAATCTGACTTGTATAACCCTGTGTAAATTTTTTTTCGTAAAACAATACATGTTTGTGTCATTTTTACTTTTACTTTAAATAAAAGGCATTAATGTCATTATCTTACCCATGTGGCTCCATGGGGTCCCATAAATCTACCCATGGGTTTTCTAGGTCGGCCATGACACATCCAATAGGGTTAGGACAAGTGTAAAGATATTTTAATTTTATTATAATGAAATTTTTTCCTTAGATCACACTAATTATCTTTAATCGCGATTAATAAAATTTAAAAGTTACTTTTCATCAGAAATTTTTATCATCCCATTGAAAAACAATTAACTTAATTATGAAAATCATTTATTTTTTATTTTTGAAGTTCAAATCATAGAAGTGGTAAAGTTCCATTTAAACGAAAAATCAGTTTTGGTAACTACCACTTTGTGGTTTCACTATTCATAAAAAATTAAGGTTTTTCAGAAAAATACCAAAACATCACCCTAAGCTATATTTGATATTCTAAATTTAAAAATGATTTCTATTTTACGAAATTCAAAACATATAAGTTGCATTAATTAATTTAACAATTAATTCCCACTGTCAAATGAAATAGCGTGTTTTTAAGAAACAATATGTATCAAAAGTTTGACACTAGTTTAAGTCCAATTTCAAAGTGAAATTAATTCCAATGACCACCATTGGATTAAATTGTAAAAATATATTCTAATTGAACTTTAAAACCAATTCAAAATATAATATAATCATATAAATAAATTAGATTAAAAATAAGTTTTGAATTAAAATACAACATTTTTCAATATTTATTAAAAAAACATTATCGGAAAAATACCAAAAATTTACACAAAGTAAATGTTGATGTCTCGATTCTAAAGAAGAATTTTGTTTTGTAAAATTTAACACATAAAATTGTCAAAAAGAGAATTTAAAATAGGTTCACCATCAAAAGGTAGTTAATCGACCTTTTAAAGAATAATAGAATGATTACGCTTAAAATTGGATTCATTCGCATTTTTAATCCTCTAACATTTATTGTAAAAAGTAAAAATATTTGACAAAAATATATAATAATTTTGTAGTTAGTTCCATTCTTTACCACCATTACAATGTCTAGGCGTAATATTATTTTATTATTAGAGTGCAACGTAAGATTTCAAATGAACTTGTTGTCGCGTATTGGGTACACCATCGAGCATAGCATTCCCTTTAAAGTAATATTAATATTTTTTCAAAAATAGGGATAAATATAAAAATGTCATATTCTTTATTTACCTATGGTGTTACAGGCTCTCTCTCCCAACTCCTCCTCTAGTTCTATGCCTTCTCTGTGAACAGGGGAGGCTACTGCCCATTTTATGTGAAAAAAACAACACAGTGTGTACTAATGACAACCCGACGTGTACTTTTCTCATTTAACTGTTCCTCTGGTGGAACCACCACAATGTTCATCTATCAACATGAGTATAGGGCATGTATTCATGATTACACGGTGTTTATAGTCACTCATATTGTGGCTGCTTCCACCGCCTTACTATTTACATGCCGACTAACTACATGGCATGTAAATACAAACTACAAGGCATGTAGTTGGTTTTTACACATTTCGTTGCCGACAGGGGTAGACACTCTATGTACTCATCTGACACAACCAATGTAAATAGCGTATGGAAACTTACACGGTGTGTAGTCCCAAAATTTTGTATTTTCCTGCATTTTCTTTATTTCTGAAAAACACTTAAGGAAAAGAGAAAAGAATAAACTCGTACCTCAAAAATAATAACCGGGTTCTTATTGTATGCATGGGATCCTCATTAGTAGTCACGCATGTCCCTCCTCGAATGGATAATGAAAGTTGATGGCCCACCTATCTTGGCTCTAAGAACAAAATGAAAAGTTATAAATAAAATTAAAGATATATACATGTGTGTGTGTGTGCAAGAATAACACATCATCCATAGTAAATTAGTACACAATGAACATGTAATCACTTAGTAATGTGAATAAATAACTATAAGTACTCATGACATCATGTCTAATATATAGTTTATGAGGCTACCCTTGTACCCACATGAATTCACTAACAATCATGGTAATCAAAAATATTTGTGCATAATCAAATTAATGAATTTTTTTTGTAAACATGCCCAAAAGCATTAAAAACATCCTACATTAATCATGATAAATAATTTCATAGTTTTTATTAAGTTAGGGAAATATTTCAAGGACTCGAGATATTGGTACATTGTTTCCTGAGGTATGTAATTGGTATTCTATAATCATAAAATTTATTTTTTTATTTATGGGATATAATAATTCACATGTGATAATTCTCTTTCCATCTTGAATAATTCTCAAATTATAATTAAATTTATCAGAGGCACTAATAAATTTTAATAATCCATTTATAATTTTAAAACATCATATAAAATGATAAACATTTTTCATATGTGTTGATAAATTAAATTATGATATTATCATTTAAAAAATATCACATAATATGATAAACATTTTTCTTTCCTATGCATTGACTATTTATATTATCATTTTATAATTTTTAAAACACTTGCGATGAATATTATCTTTATTGGATAATTAAAATTTGATGATAATAATTATTTAAAAAATTTGAATTTATAGATTACACTGATAAATTAAATTCCCATTAAATATTTTTAATTATCCTTACTATATCTATGTAGTTAATTCTATATTATTTATTTTTTATTATCATTAATTTTTTCATGTAATTATCTTCAATAATTGTCATGTCAGAATTTCGTAAATTCTAATCATCTTTTTTAAAACAAACAATTCTTTTTTTAATAATCACATGATTTTTATAGGTTTATATGAAAAATATTAAATCAACCATTTTATCAACAAATAATTAAAATAATGTAAGAACCATACATCTAGGTGCTTCTCAAGAGGAGGTGAAATGGAAGTGATGGCCACCAGTCAGAATCCTAAATCAAGGTTACATTCTCCCGGAATTAGACAATGAGTTGTGGTGATTATATTGATTGGGTTGCTGGGATTATATATAGGTAGTTGGACATGTGGGTTTGTAAACTATTACCCTAAATTCTCTCTCAGTGTTGAAAATTAAGTATATATTTCCTGTCATGAATCGACATGAATGTCCTTATGGATTCATCTATTATAACTTATGATCGCATTTTCAATTTTAAACATGGCTAAAATGGAAAAAAAATGAAGCCATAGGAATCTTCACATTCCTCCCATAGAGGAATGGAATGCACTTTCTGTGGGAGGTGAAGAAATATAAATATTGAACCAATTTTTATTTATTTAATTAATTTTTTAGTTATTTTTCTTTCTTAACCAACTTAAACAGTTTTAAAAGCTAATTAAAGGGGTTAATTATGTGTAAATATTATACTCCTATCACAGTAAACCCCCCGTTCTAGACAAAATGTCCATTTAGGAATATTTGTGTGACACGCTATTGGGGAGATAAAAAATAATTTTCAATAATTTAACAAATTAAACATTTATTTAAAAACATTAAATTATGAGCAGGGCGTCCAAGTACCCGCTTCCTTCATATATTTTACACTTCATAGGGTAAACACTTCATTTTGGATCCAATTGTGATCTCATTTTTATAATTGGACTCACTATTTTCATGTTAATCTATTATTTTGAATAAATTTTCTTTGCATAAAATAATATATTTAATATTTTCATTATGACTTCACTAAGGAATTGAGAGCTTCGGAAACTCAAACTAACATAATGTGTAACTCTGAAAACACTCAATTGAATAATAAATAGTGTTAAATGAGTGTTTTTACCCTTCCATGCAGTGTTTAACACATTTCAACATTTTTCAATAATAAATCATTTGTATACATAAGGTATTAACTATTTATCAAATGATGGATTTATAGTTACTGTAATAAAAATTGGATTTTGCAACCATAAAGAAACATTAAAATCCCATATTATTATAAAATATAATCGAATCAATATTGGTCAACGAAAATAAAGTAATATGATTTTTACCTTAATTAAATAGGGTTTCAATTTTTTTTTAATTTCAAAATAATATTAATCACATAATCACTATGTAAATATTCATTCTCATGGTTATTTATTTGATAAATAATGTGTTCCAAAAAATGAATTCAATTATTATTTTTCAAATTAATGAAATAATGGAAAATGATGTCACACAAACCGTAAAATCATATATTCTAGTGGAATGTGATGCACCCTTTTCCCCAAAGGTTGTATATTGAATCTCCATGACCTTACCGGATGTGAGGGGATATATCCCAACCTGTGAGTTCATTCAATAAATATATTTATATAATCATTAAAACATTAAAAAAATTAATAAACATTGTTAAAAAATGTATTATTATATTCAACATTAATGAAATTTTTTAACCTCAATGTATATCTCATAACATTAATTTTAATCACAAAAAATGTAATAACAATTAATTTACTCAAAATAAAGGATATTTTAAACCTTATGGGAATTCAATACCTTTAAACATATGTCTAAAAATGAAATATTAATTCATCCTCAAATAAATTTTCACATGTTAAACATAAAGGATACAAATAAATCAAAAATAAATGACTCTTAACAGACTTACATCACATAGAATATGAAAATAGTATAAATTTATATAATCATAACTATATACTCATTCTTTAGCACATATACACAGACCCCTCAATCATTCAACAATATTCATAATACATTTAATATGTTATTCTATGTAATGATTTTATACATCCTTTGTACAATCAAAATATGGACCATTCCCAACTATTCAAAAATACCAAAACATAGTCCAAGATAAAATCCACACCATTTATATGTCATTTTAGGTATCCTCATATTCAATAATAAATGTTTTTTCTATGATAAAAACGAATTTTTATGGACCTAATGATCATTTTATTGATCTTTCATCAAATGAAATTTATTTTCATAATTACCATTCTACACATATGTGAAATCTTCAACAGATTCCTTAGGAAGAACATATTTACCCTCCGTTGAGATATTTTAATGCTACTTTTTTCAAAGATTATTATTTCATTATGAACTCTATTACCATATATAAAACATATTTAATTTCTTATGAGATGCTTTTTTGGTTGTTACTTTTGAAATTCATGATAACTATGTTATTTAATATTTTTAACTTTATGATCATTATCACATGAACTTCTATGGTGATATATTTCTCATTAACTTGATGTGTAACCAAACTGATTGGTTGCATGTTTTTAATCATGGATTGTTATGAATAGGTATGAATAAGCATATGTGTTATCCAAATCCCATTTATTTTTGTATCCCATTAGGATAAACATTACATTATCCTTCACATAAATGGGTATTTTAGTTCCTTATGGATCTATCCTTTTACTAAACCAAAACATGTTAGTGTGAGGATGCCAATAAAATTAAAATAATCTATCTTCTATGGATGAGCAACACTATTAAATCCATATACATTGTATCCAAAATATCCATAATTCTCCCAAAAGCATCATTTTTTGTGGCTATTTAGGACTTTAAACTTATGAAAAAATAATATCATAACCTCCTAATATATGTAATCACTTCCATAAAAACAATTGTATAGTCCCAAAATTAATCTATACATATTTTAATGACTATATACTCTAAATTACATTATTTTTCTAAATATAATTTATTATAATAGTTTTAGAGAAGTATTTCACAAACTATACATAAAAAATACATACATTGCATATAGAATAATTTATTTAGTATATATTTTTTTACAGTATAGAAGATTTATAATAAAACATGTATTATTAAAATGAAAAATATTTACAACATTATAATTGATATCTTTTTTTTCCAACCCAAACTAAAAAATTTATGAAAAACATTTTAAAATTTAATGATGAGAACAAAAATCATATTATGCGACATAAAAATAAGAAATATGTTTTTCCATTAAAATAATGAAATCCCATAAAATGTTTAGATTTACCACAATGATATTTGATGAAATAAAATATATACATATAAAAAGAAAAAAAATATATAACCATTAAAACCCACAACAAGATAATAAAATCCTTTTTGGAATCCTATAGTATAATATTCATATCCTTTTTTTAAATCCATTTAAGAAATAACTAAAGACTCATTAAATCCATATTAGAATACCATTGGAAACTACATTATTCATTAATAAAAAGGAATGGTACATTACCGAATGAATATCTATAATATTTAGGTACATATATCATATAAGTTATTGAGAGATCACCTAACACAATATAGGTGCACCCAATGTATAAGTTGTTTCGAGCTCATCTATGAGATATTAAAGGGATCAACCCTTTTTATATGTTATATCGGGCATAACCATTTCACATATAACTATCCTGTACAATATAATTTTATTATTCATGTCCATTTTATTCATAAAATAGTTTAAAAACAATTTTAAACTCATATTAAATACATTTTTTGATGTCAAAATACCATATTAATCTAAAAATCATTATAATAATAAAATTCCTAGAAAATGGAAATATGGTTATTTCTTGAAAATATAGAATTAAATATTCTAAAAAAGCATGAATCAAAAGACAGAAAAGGAACATATCATAGATAGAATTTTTTTGACCTATCTCATTGTGAATTTCATATGGAAAAGACCATTATAATTATAATTCACTTATTAATAAAATTTTGAAATTAATTTTCATTTTATTTAAAAAAAATTTAAAATTATAAATAATGACTCAATAAAATTATTATTTATAATGGAAATCTAATTTCATCCATCAATATAATTTATTAAAACATTCATTTCACATTGTTGAAACAAAATTTTAAAAGTACCTTATTCAGATAATGAGAAGAATATTCATTTCAATCAATTTTTTAAAAACAAAAAATGAGTGAAATTTACATCAAATATTCGTAGGAAAATTGTAATTAAATTCTTTGAAACATATTTATAAAATATGTATATTGATGAAAAAGTGATTTAGTAGGGATTTTTTAAATGATAACATTTAAAATAATGTTCCTTACCTTTTTTCTAGCCTATCACATACATTAGTTATATTGCATAATAAAAAATATAGAATAATTATTTAACATATTTAGAATATTTTTAATTATTATTTTTAATTTTACATTATATGTTAACATGTTATATATAATTAATTATTTAATTAAATTCAAATATGATTATTTAACAATATAGTTTTCATAAGTCCAAAATTGTATTAGGTACATTGAAAATGGTTTAATGGGTCATTATTCCATCATATCCATAATAATAATCTCATAATTATATTTAATATTATTAAATTATACCTTTAAATAAATCCATTAAATATAGTTATGAAAAATAAACTACGTTATAATCATCAAAAAGGTTGGTCGTACGTACACATGAGTAAAATTTCCAATTTCAAATGATGAATATGGAATGATGGTAAGTATTTTTGTAATTTTAAGAAATTATCATCATTTAATAAATCTGAAATTACTCCTTTATATATATATTTTTTAATATCATCATTGTGATGTAGTGAAGAAAATTAATCAGATTGCTTTGTAAATTTACTCATCTACTCCTACATGAGAACAACATTATCATTATTAATTGAAATGATAGATAAGATAGAAATTGATATGTTATCTATTAAAAATGATAAATATTTAATTAATATAATATATTTTATTGAATCCAATCCATATAATCTATCCATGATATATGATTATGGAAATCGAATTTTATTTGTTCTCATGGCGATAGTCCACCATACAGATGAACAATGGTTTAGATTCTCATTTTATAGAAGTTGATATGGATATATATTATTCAATTTACATATTATCATTTCATTATATATAGGATATATTTTTAATTGTTTAATCTAGTGGGAGATGATTTTATGGTGGCCAGTGTAGAAATAAAATAAATTTTTTTTGTTAAAAACTATACCTATTATATAGAGAGTCTCCATTGATTAACATATAATCCCATCTAGGGTTGGGGTATCCCATATATAAGGCCTCTAGAATGAGGTGAGGGATTTTATCGATGAATATGGGTAGTGATTGAATGAACAAAATTGGATTTCATTATGATGTAAATAATATAATTTATTCTATTTTATAGTAATTGAGAGAATCACTCTTGGTATTTATTAAAAAATTAATTTAATATAAAATAACATTTAATTGAAAAATTATCCAAAAGATTCTGATTTAAAATATATCATGACTATTAGTTGATATAGTCACATACAATATATTTTTTTAACATTTGAATATGTTTTTACACTTGTCATTTTTTTACAATAGATTGTTAACCTATTTAATCCTACCGCTAGAATGAGGTTTTTTCTTTTTGGGAGTCATGATAATTATCATAAATTTTAAAATTTACCATCACTATAACTTGAAAAAATATGATACTTTTATGAATTAAATATAATTTATAAAAATATTTTTTTATTCTAACATATTAATAAATGATAAATTTTTGAACAATTAATTACATCTGTTTTAATAACATTAAAAGTGAATAAATTTTATAAGAAAATATTTTATATTATTTCCCTGACATGATAAAATCATATATAAATTTCTGGGATGTAAATAATTTTATAAATTTAAATTTATTTAATTTTTATGAACATAATGTCTTGAACTATTCCTTTAATTTAATAATTATTATGTTACTCTTTTGTAATTATTGAAGGTACCTTTTATCATTAATCATTAAAAATTAATTAATATGATGATGATAGAAATTTTAGAATTAAAAATTATATTTATAATTGAACATACCCTCAAGTCAACCCGTATGAAAAATTTTATAGTTATTAATAAATTGATTGCATAATATTCAATATTTCATTTAAAAAAAATTATAATGGTTAAAATAAAAGTAAAATAACAAAATCCTATTCAATAGAATCATGAATGTGTATAATTAAATAGAATTTTAAAATAAAATTTTATATTTTTTTATGGTCACTTTCACATCCTTATCATTTTTTTCAATCCATCATTAACAGATTTTACCTTTTATAGTGGTGAAAATAATTACAATAATTTCTATTATTATTTTCCAAAACAATAAAATATGTTGTTTCACTAATTATTTTAAAACTAATTACAAATATTGAATATTTTCTAAAAAATTTAAAACATAAGGCTGGATGAATTTAATTTTAATTAAAAATTGATAAAGGAGGGGAAATTATATTTCTTTGAAAATGTCCATTTAAAATATATAATGTTTTTATAAAAATTCATATAAAATATATTAATAAACCAATAATATTAAAAAAATTATCTAATCTATAATATAATATTCCTTTATAAATATTTTAACAAAAATACATTTTTCAATCAAAATAATATTTTTTCACAATCATTAAAAAATAATATCATTTATAAAATTTTAAAAAATCACACATATAATAATTTTGATATTATTATTTCAAAAATAATTATTTATATTACCAAATATCATTTCTATATATCCCAGAAAATAATTACATTTTTCACTCAGAAAAGAAATTAAAAACAAGTTTTTAAAGAAAAGATAACCAAGAAGAATAAAATGGTTTTAATAAAAATTGAGGGATAATTTATTAAAAAATATTAAATTGTATTTGAATTAATTAGTAAAAATATAATTGTTTCGAAAAATAATAATGATATACATACTTACTAATTTAATGACTTGGTTATGAAATTCATATCAACATATTAATATTCACAATTATATTTCTCTTAGGTTGCGTATTTTCATTTCTATCACACAATGGTGTCCTTATGAAATCATGGTATATTATAATTATATCTAGGGTACATATTATTACACAAATTCAAATATATTCATTGAAAATCGTACCTACATGTGTTATACTGGTGTTTAGAATGGTCCTAGGGAAATCTATATCTTCCTAAAGAAGAGTCTACATTGTTTAGTTGGTAGACCATGTATGTTTATTGTTCCCTTTGGGAGTGATCTTGGATGTGTTGATAAAATATTTTTTTGAAATATTATTATCTAAAACTATATTTATAAATTATTCTTGGGGTGGGGATTGGGTATCGCACATGATCCCAAATCATAGACCGCTCATGTATCTTTTGAGTTTACAATGTTCGGTTCATTGATTCCTATACCGTTTAGCTTACCATATGAAGTTCCATTATTACATATTATGTAAATTTCATATGGGAACTCTTATCATATATGGTTATAAAATCATTTATATGAATCTTGTATTTCATTTAATTTCTTAAATCTTAGGACTTCTTAATTTCTACTGACTCTAATTCCTTGAAGAATAAAAATTTCATACAGTAATATTTAATGTCTCATGATTTGAAATTAATTATCGTAAATACAGAGTAAAATTAATACATTATTGTAATGTTGTACGATATTCCCATAAATTATTATTGGATCATCCAATTTCTTATAGACTCTAAAATATTGGTGAGGTATGATTCCATACGAATTCATTAGAAGTCCTATTTCCATTGTAAAAGTCATATGATGAAAAACAATGGGATCATGTTATATGACTTTTCAATAATTTATTGAATTTTATAATTTTAAATTTTTTTATAAAACCTCTTCAATAATATTAAAAACACATACAATAACCCAAAACACAATCACCACACATATTAAGCTTTAATTTAAATGAGTTTGAATAGTATATAAAAATTGACAACAAAATATTACAAAATAATGATATCAAATTCCACACCTCTAATTTTCATTATAAAACGCTAATTCTTTTTGAAATATTTTTCACAAAAATCTCTTCTTGTATTAAAAAACATCCAAATTTCTCTTCTTATAAACATGATAGTCAAATATCAAATAGCAATTTGATAATTAATCAAAAATTCTATTTTTTAAATAATTTTTTCTTATATTTATACGGAAAATATATTTATTTCAAGTATCACATCAATAAGGAAAAGGTATAAAATAATAATATGTGTTTATAGTGTTTTTAATATGTGGTATGTTAGAATAATTCTTTGAAATATGTAACGTCATGACCTGAATAACCACTAATATGGTAGCCAAACTGGAGGGTCACATGTCCTCAAGTGGACTTCCCCATATGCCAATGGCTATTGACTAGCATAAATGGTGTAATTAGGTGATAGTGGGGAGACAATACCATCATGATAGAGTAGTATAATGGTATAACAGATAAAATATAACTAAAAATACCATAAGAAATAATAAATAATGGAAGTGGTATATTAAAATACTATTAATATAATAAATTGTAAAAAATGACCAAAGCCTAAACAAAAATGTTACATTCATATCCTGATGATGATACCTAAACTAAAAAAAAGACTTATATCAGGAAGTGACATAGTACAATGCATGAATAAAAAAAATAAAAAAATGAAAATCATGAAGGGAAATCATCTCGAGATCCAAATCAGTCCTCTGATCCTAAATCATATATTCTTGCTAAATAGCTAAAGAAATCAACCATGGTCCAGAAAATATAAGGACTACTTGGGTGCCCAGTGAAAAGGTGGTCCACGCATGATGTGAGGTAATAATCCTTGTAGGATCCCATCTATGGTGTCAATAACTAAATCTATTCCCAAAAATATAATGTACATTATTGTAATTGTATTAATAGAATGAAAATAAATTGTTCTAAATAAATAAATAACAACCCATTCAGGTTCCTAGGAGAAAATTTGAGGCACTACCTGATTCGAGTCATGCCCATAATGAATATCATATTAGTACCATACGTATATTTTCATAAAATATATTTATGTAATATAGTTATATATCAGACCCACCTATATAAACAAAGTACATGAGGATGAAAGTGTACATATACATTTAACAATATGTGTTGATTATCTGGGGCATAACACAATCATTTAAAACCAGTCTGATCGGGCCTATAATATCATGAAATACGGTACATTTCCTATATCCTAATAGAATGAGTGGTGTCATTCGATAACAATCGGTATAGAGATTTATCCACCATAGAATCACACTAATCATGGTTCGGGGCATGCAAATCCCAATTCCTATATAATATAACAAGTGCAAGATGTTATACTCAATACCAGATGTAAGGGAGAATGATTCTTACAATATAAATAGAACACTTCCCATCATTCCAAATCATAGAAAAAGAATATTATAATTATAACTATCATGTGTAAATACCTCTCATCCATCGCTTTTATGAATCCCATGTATAGCAAGGAATAATCATTTAACAATAATAATAACCAAATCAATTTGGGAGTACCTATCACGATCTATATTTATTAATAAATTACACCAAGGAATAACATTTAAATTATAACAACACTTTCAATACATGCCTATTTAATTATAATAAGATTCATGGTTATACCACCCAATTCATTTCTATTTCATTTAAACCATTTACAATATTCTAAGGGAGAAATCTTCCATAAAAAATTAATTCAAATTAATACCTGTCATTTGATTAAAATAACATTTCAATTCATTTATCAACATTCAAGGGGAATTGTGGAAGTGACATGTTCATATGGGAAATTACCTACATGGGTAATCCCATTTACAAGTATAGTCATTCAATTTATAAAATAGGCCAATTACATAAGAGGTTAATTGGTTCATTTAACATTATCATATAAAAAGGGGGTAACTCCATTCAATGATAACATGGAAGGAAACGTTATTAACATGCCTTATACCAATAAGAGACAAGAAAGCATAGTGAGGAACTAAAGTTTTAAGCCATGAATGGATTAAATAACTAGTCACCACTTTGTTTCATTCGAATACATTGAACCTTATATGAGGATATTATTATAAAATCCTAAAATTATTTATAAACAATACATATATAGCAACTAAGAATCTATTTCAAGATTCAAATCATTCTAAATGAATGATGGAAATTATAAATAATATACCACGCATGAAAAACAAAAGAAAATTGATTAACAAGGAATATAGAATTATCTGTTTTAAATTTATCACAATCCAAGAAGGAAAATTATATAATTCAACTATGTCAAATTCATAGAAGGCATTCCAAGAATTTAATTCATCATACAGAAAGGTCTATTTTGACTTGGAACACCTAATGGGTGTCCCTAAAAGATAGTAACAACCTCAAAATAATTACACAAGGATCCATAAGCATGCATTAGGGTGAAATACTCAACCTGATGTGAAGAAACTAATTATAAAGAAACACAAGGAAATTCCCAACATAAGGCCAAATTGATCTATTCATGAAATAATAGAAATCATTGGAAAAATTCATAGACCACATAATTCATACATAGGACGACCAAATAATAAAATATAAATGTTTAATTCGATCTAATATAGATGAAATCAAAGAAATGGTTCTTAGTCCTAGATAATCATATACATGATATCACACTAAAATTGAATAACCAGTATGAGATTAAATAAAGAAATATTCAAAAGGAGTCGAGATCTTACCAAAGCATATCCATATAGACCAATGACATGTGATTCTTACAATGAATGAATGATTTTTCTCCATTCCTAGATTATGACTAAGTATGAAGACAAGGTTGATAGAGGAGGAGGTAATGTGGGTAGAGGATTAAAAGAAATAAAGGTAAATATAAATTCATTAAGAGAACTTTTGTAATTCTCCCCTAAAACTAGGGTTTCATAGTTTAGCCATAAGGTACGACCCAACCGTGAACCAACCATGAAATGATTAATGTGTCCATACATCCTAAAATGGCACTATCCATTAAATATAGTCTAAAAATTGGGTTAAACCATGAAATTTCCATGTAGGGGATTTAAGTTTCATTTTTATAGTGAAACGATTAGCTATTGGAAGCCACTAAGTTTCAGACAAACTGTATGCCTTTATTAGTCCTCTTCTGTTTTGAGTTTTCAATGTTGTATGATCCCAAAACACAATGAATCACCCATGGAACCATTCAAATCTTCAAATACATATAAAAACAACACATTGACGTTTTATATGAATTATTATGACTTTCCATTTAATGTTATTACAAGTGACAAGTCCAATAAATTTCAAATACTTATATTCCATTGGATTTTCATCCATTCAAAAAACATGGATCGTTACAACCTCCCCACTGTCGAATTATCCATTAATAAGTAGTATTTATAAATAATTAAAAAATCACCTGACCTATAATGTTTGTGAAATTATATTCAAATTGTCTAACACCCAATGCACCTTCAAGAATCACATAAACATACGATAGATAAGCCATCAAAACCCACTCCAAAACACATATTCTAAGAGAAATGCTGAAATACATCTTACCAAAACCCATTTTTTAGTAGATCAATAATTTAATAATATCATTAAGTATCATGCAAAAGATTCTCCCAAAATTGTTTTTCAGAATAATAGGCCCATTTCGAGCCATGGTACCTCCACCAATGCAACATGCTTAAAAATCACTCTTACAAGTATCCTAATAACACTCTTGGAACAAATTATTTAATAAATAGATCATGATTACATATTAGGCCATATAAAGGACCACATTGTAAAGAACAACTGAAATTTGATCCACCAAATAGAAATTGGTCACAAAATATTGCCAAGAAATAATCTGTCAATCATATGAAGACACCCTCCATAACATGATGACATGCTTTAAAATGGATCATCTGTAACTGTAACCACAAAACAAGAGGGACCATGAATCATGATCTCATACCCACTCATCTAAAAAATTCCTATCGTTGTTGGTTGTCCCATTTCGAACAGAATAGTAGTTCCATCCACCATGCAATCATGCATTCACAGTAAGTCCATCCAACAAATCCCAAATCTGAGATCTGACAGCGTTTATTGGTCAAACCATCACTTGAACAATTATTATATTGTGTATCTACATAAACAAATATGTAATCTAGATACATAAAGTTGTATTTTTACCCTAAAATGAATTTCCTTCGAGTTTGATAGGATTTCTCGGATAACCTAAAATTCATATAAATGGAATCCTAGGAAATAATTGAGGATTTATACAATTAATTATCACTAGTGAGACATTGGATAAAAGGAAAATTATCCACATGACATCCCTAATTGAGATGAGAGTGGCATTTTTATGGTGGTCAAGTCAAAGGAAAAGACGGTTGGTGCCCATAATTCGTTCCATGGTGCACATACATTGGAACCAAATTATCACTCAAGACTAACCAATCATTGATAAAAACCACACATCAGTGTGAAGCCATGATAAAAAACCATAAAATACCAATATCATTTAATTATTTAGAAAAGAATAATACCATAAATATATTAGTGTATTATGATGATGTCAATATAGGTAACATGAGCATTAATTTAAAAAGAATGCAATTAGGGGAAACCAAGAAAACCTAAATATGATTAGTGAAACCACTAATGGTCATCATCATTTTAAAAAGGCTTGTCTTCACCGACTAACACACCCCTAGAAACTGATCACAAGATTCCACCACCCAAGGCAATCCCTGACCATTCATACATAGCCATTGAAGTCAATCAAAGACCAAAATTGTTTATAATGGGTTTTATACACAACCAACCTTATCAATGTCATGCTACCAAGAATGCACTGACACATATTTACATGAACCTAATAGATACTCTCCACTTTAGGAGTGTCCTAGTCATCAAGATAAGGGAGAGACCTATTGATCATATTTGGTCTAGATCAAGTTCAACATAAATGTGCGTGTGTCACTCCTCTGAGTCGTGATCACCATGTCCCAAAAACTAAAAATTTAGCATGAAATCCAATACAAACCAGATTGGAATGTCAAAACACCATATAATCCTTTAAACTCATCTCAAGCATTTAGAAAAATAGTATAATATTGAATGGCCTTGTCAAAGTACTCTGTTGATGACTTGAGATTGTACTCAACACCACAAGTATCAATGATTTCCTTCAACTCAACTATTTCATTAAACCATTTAGCACATGATGAGGACCTTGTACATGAATACATATTACCACAATGTTTGAGAAACAAATAGATCATTCAAGATACAGTCCATAGGACATCCTCCCTCTTCATTCTAGTACCAGTTAGTCTTCAATAATTATTTATCCCAAATACACATTTCCACATACGAACAATTACATGGACAATGAAATACCAATTCTTCCATCACTATGTAATGTAAAAGGTCATGTGACCCACAAAGTAGTTGACTTTTCCCAAGGAATGTGTAACCTGTTCAAGCTAAGCATGAGTAATTTCTCATTCCCATAAGAAGGATCATGTTAAACATGACAGACCATACAAAAAAGTGATTCATTTGGAAACTAAGAGCCATAATACTAATTAAGACACCGAAATTAATGAATATAAAAGGAAATGAATGGTTTTAGCAAAGAATCGATTCGTTGAGGGTGATACATACCAATGGCTTTTTCCATATGAAGAAAAAACATCAACACTATCACTAGGTATGGGAAAAAAGAAATCATCATCTCAAGAGAAATTTAGATAATACATTTCTAAAAGAGAAATGACTATTGAAAATGATCACATTTCCATTACAAGGCTAGTTAAAGAGAAACTCAATCATACCTTACATGATGGTCTAAATAGAGGAAAGCAGCTTGGGTACCATTTTCAGGTCTTTACTTTGATTCACACATAATCATTAATATCGAAAGAACATAAAACTTCCTTATGTACCAATGTAGAACTGACACACATGGAACATGATTCATCTAAAGCACCATTGCATAACATGAAATTTTCCTAAAACATCATTTTTAAACTTTTAACATTTATTGAATACCCTTATTTATATGTAAATTAAATATATAAATTCATTTCAATTTGTATAAGATATGGTGACCTATGAGGGTCCCACTATGCATCCTGAGTTCATCAAAAGGAAACCCATTAATTGTTTATTTTTTATTAAAATTTTAAACACCTAAATGAGTCATCTCAAAAGATTTCATCACAAATTGAACAACAAGGGTCTAGTTGTTTATTTTATAAATTAATTATTTCATTCAAGATCCAATTTTAACAATTCATACATTTAGAAAAAATTTTAAATTTACCATTGTCACTCATAATTGATCAGTTATTAGGTTGTCCATATACCAATCCATAAAGCGCCCATACACATTACAGTTTGGAATTTTTACCATTATTTTAATTCATACTACATTATGTTTAAAAAATTATCATCCTTTTTCATTTTTACCATAGTTTTTGAATATGTACAAATATTAAGGATGGTTTCTATATACATGTTCCCTTTTCCCAATTATAAGGTGTTCATAATCCTTAAAAATGAAAACTGCATTTAGTTTAATTCCATACATTAAGCATATCCCATAAACCCTTTAACACACATCCTAATAGTACTGGAATGATACCATGAGATATAAAATAGAGAGATATGATATTAACACTGATGATTGATACATACGAAATATTATAAACTAAAACGAATAAAGTGATATAATAAAATGAACAAGCATTCATGCTAAATAATTACCTAAATATGTACCAGTCTATGCATGTTATTACAATACCAAAACATGATTACTAATGAATTAAAATAATTCCATACACTCAATTCACACAATATGAATCAGTATAAATGTAATAAATTTATCTACATGGCATTCAATATGCATGGAATGTGAATTTTATATGTCCATATAGTGATGCATGTAATTATTCTTCTTTACCATAATAGAAAAAGATAAAATACCATAAATTCAAAAATCAATATGAAATAAAAATTACACCAAATCACTTATGGTGAAATCATAATCACATGTAAAAACAAAAAAACTAAACAATAATTCCATCCTAGGAAACTTGGATTTTTTCCCATGGGTAAGGTGATTAGTCATATATATGGAGAATTACAATAAACTCACACATTCCAAGTATCTTTTATACCTACCATAAAAGAAAAACTATGAAAAAACGGCCACTTAGATCCCACAATATAATGTCTCGGAATGACTAGCCACTAATATGGGATCTTACTGATGGGTTACATGAAATCAAGTGCATCTCCATTTATACTTGAGGTTGTCGACATACAATGAGTGTTTCAGGAAGTGATAATAGAGATACTATACCTTCATGATCAGAGTTTCATATCGGTATAATAGATAATATGTAAAATGAATTAGAGGAAGAAGTAATAAATACTTTCAAAGTAGAAAAAACAATAATAATCTTGTCAATTGATAAATCTGGCCAACACCAAGATAAAACAGTTGCATGCATGTCATGACGATGATATGTAAACTATAATAAAATACATACAACATGTAGTGATACATACAATACATGAATAATGAAAGGAAACAAAATAAAATCCCCAAGGGATATGTCCCTGGGAATCCATTGCTGTATCTCGGTCTCCTACTCCTAACTCCTAACTGCTTTCTAATTAGCTCAACCAAACTACCAATGTCAAAAAAATTTAGGGTTCACATGGCTAATCGAGTGCATTGGTGGGCCAAGTACGGTGTGATATAATAATCCCAGCAGGTTCCCAAACACAATGTCTTAAATTGAATAAATTCTATGAAATATAATTTAAATTATTATGTAGGTATATGTTCAAAGATAAGCTTGTAGTGCTGAATTAAGAAGCAACAACCCAACCATGTTCCTAACAAACAGGTGGTGGATATACCTACATCAAATCATGGTTGAAATGCATGTATGATTAGTTAAAAAAAAATTTAATAATATAAATTATTATAATATAGTTATATATCAAATCCACCTATATAAACATATTACATGAAGACGTAGGTGGCAGTATACATGTAATTCTAGGTACTGGCTATATTTTAGCGTAACTCAGCAAACTATAACCAGTCTGAGCGAGCCTATATGATCTTTCCATATGGTAAATTTTCTATATCTTAGTATATTTACTGAAAACATGTATAAACATTTAATATGGAAAGTGAGACACCATTTCATAATGATATTCATGGTACATGGTTCGTAAATCCTAACGCCAAAATAGTGTCACTGAGAGACATCATTCTGAACAACTGATATTATGGAGTGTGCTTAATCCATGCTAAAAAAACACTTACCATCATTCAAATTTTATTTAAAATTTCATTACCATTAGACCTAGCATTCAGAAATATCTCCCATATAACTCTTTTATCAAGACCATATGTAGAAAGGTTGTATCAATTAAAAGTATTAAAATACAAATCCATGAGGCCATACTTCTCAGGCCTAGATTTATTATCACATTAAAATAAGGATAGAAATTTCAATTATAATAATTCATATAATTTATTCTTAAATAATCATAAAAAATGGTGTGGTTGTATAACCCAATTCTTTTCCATTTCAACTAAACCATTTAATAAAATTAAAGGGAGAAATCCACCAGGATCAGGAAGTTAAAATTAATATATTCCATTTAATATTACAATCACGGTGATTAGATTATAATTTTCAAGGAGATTTTTAGGAGGTTCAATGGTCAAATACGTAATTACCTTAAGGGTTAATCCCATTTACCAATTAAGATATTATATTTATAAAATGGGTCAAGGACATAAGATTTTCCTTGGTTCATTTAACATTTACTATAAAGAGGAGGGTAAATCCATTCATGGAAAATAGGGGAGGCCAATATATAAAAAATCCTTATATAAATCAATGACATAAAATAATCATTTAACACCCAAGAATTTGAAAAAAAAAATTAAATAAAACGTCACCACATTTTTAGGATGAAGACATTTTTATAAAAAATCTTATATCATTACGTGAAATACTATTCATGATTCATCAAATAATTCAACAAAGATTCATTCTATAGATAATCAAACTACCAAGGAAAAAATCATGTTTAATCATGGAACTTATAAGTTTCTATTTTCCATTTATCACAAAACTACATGGGAAATTCCAATATTAAACAAATAAGAAACCTTAGAAGTAATTCTAGGAATTTAATTCATATAATAAAATGAGGAAGTTAGACATGGAACAGATAAGGGGTGTCTATAAATGATATAAATAGAATACAAATTATTAAACAAGGTTCAATATGCATGTATTAAGGTGCAATATTCAACTTCATAAGAGGGAACCAACTATAATGAAACAAGGAGAAATGAATGACATGCATCATAATATCACTTTTAATGAAACAACCTGAAATCCAGAAAAAATCCATATACCACCTACATCTTAAATAATAAAACATTCTAATCTAATATCAAGGTCTAATATGATCCATTTTGGATCAAAATGAAGAATCATACCTTTCTACCTAAAAATAGAGAAGATGAGGATGCACCAAAATAGTGAAACCCATAAGCGATTTAATAAAGAAGAATTCAAAAGGAAATGAGAGCTTATCGATGTGGATCAATAAAGAAAAACCAAAAATGATTCAACACTAAATATAGGAGGAATCACCATGCCAAGATTAGGAATGAAGAGTATGCCAATGCTCCAAGAGGAGGAGATCACATGGATGGGGGAGAAAAAAATAAATTAAAAGGAAAGATAAACTCATTAAAGGAAGTTGGGTAATTTCATACTAAAACTACAGTCAATGGGTTTGGAAGAAATATTTTTCCAAATCATGAACCATCCATGTTGCACCCCTTCTAATGAAACTAAATATCACAATTTTTGCCACACTATTACCCTAACCGTGCACCAACCATGTGATGAATTGTGTGATAATAATTCCCAAAATGGAACTATACTTAAAATATAGGTTCATGTTGTGGGTAAAATATAAATAATCCCTGAGGTGTGTTTCCTATCCCTTTCATTCGATACATGTTTTTATATTGGAGGCCATATGTTTTCCAAAAAACCATGAGTCTCGATCATCCTTCTTCAATTTTTATTTTTCGGTGTCTGAAATACCTAAAACTCAAAATATCACCCAAAGAACCTTTAAATAAGTAAAACAGGTCTAAAAATGTATTTAAGTGTTCCAAATCATTGAATTAAATTTTGATGCTCAATTTAAAAAAATGACACATCCAGTAAAAAACAAAAGATCAAATTCCTATGGATTTAAATCTATAAAAAAACATGGGTTGTAACAAAAAATATTTATCAAGAACATCATACTGTTTTTTTGTAAATGATCTTTATAAGTAATTTAGAACTAAATAAATTATTTTTCATTTTATTTTACTTCTATATTTTTATGAAAGGGAATGAATTATGTTAGAGCATATCTTGAAATGGGAAATAACATCTACCACAGAGAAAGTTGGTAAAGGGGGAGAAAATACATTTCACCACTGAGGGATATAAGAGTATGTTGGTTATTGAATGATTTTTTAATGTAAAATGTTGTTAGTATTTTTTCACACATGTAAAATGTGATATTAAAGGGAAATCAGATATTAGAGAACCCGCATGATGACAATTGAAAAACGAAGGTGATAAAATGTTAACGATATTTCTCCTTCTCTAGGAATGTTCTTTTAATGTTTCCTCTTCTGTTCTAGGGTTTTTGAAGTTTTGATATATTGTTTTAAAGAAAATAGAAATGTTCCAATACTTTATTTACTGTTTTTGGGCTGAGAAATGGTATGTATAAAATTTCCATGTTGTGAAATATTATTAAATGACTTTTAATACTTTTGTTGAGATAAAATCAACCAAGGTGATGGGTTTATCAGTGAAAACCATCAAAATGAATTACAATACATGTAATGGAATTACATTGTTGATATTTCATTGAGTATAAAATTAAAAGGTTCCATGTGTTTAATTTGGTTTCATTTTTTCATGAATATTTCCTTTTCATGGAACTGAGGAGAATGTAATTGGTTTTGAAATTATTTTCTTCATCCCATATCATCGCATATTGTGTTTTGATTCTCCAAAATTCAATTTTCACAGTTTTATCTTTTCCCCCAAATTTTAATGAATTAGTAATACAATTTTATAGTTCTATGTATGAGCGTTGATAATGATCCTAGTTTTTAGTCTTATTACTCTTATTCTATTGTTGATTCGGACATCCTATAATAGTTAATGGATTTTGTGGGGTAGGTGTTGTCAACAATTTTGAGGTAGGTGGTCAATTAATCAATTCCAACGGTCTTGATTGAAATTTCTTATATGTCATTTTGAAATTGAAATCACCACATTGAGGAATTTCATTCTAAATTTAATTGATTAATTGAACTTCCAAGTTAATGTTAAATTGGATGAATTTGAATAAATCGATATTGGAAATGTTAAATGTTGTGATAATCAACATTGTTCTGAAATTTAATCATGGAATTTTTGAATAATAGTGTTACTAAATTGAGAATAATAAGAATTATGAACTAGGAAATAAATGGATTTATGAAATTTGTATCTACTAATGGTTTGTGCTGATATATTTTATTTATTGAATTTTGGTATAAAATTCTTTGAGAAATGGAAACAATGAATATACTTTCCACACATTCGGTGTGGTCAAACGATTGAAATGAGTTTTGGAATGGGGAATGCCGATCCAAATACCAAGGGGACTCCTAACATCCTCTCTAAGACCCTAATATATTTATGTATTTATACATTATCATATAGTTGGGTAACATGGATTGTTACTCCAAATACCCAACGGGTTCCTTCCTATGAATCTAGGTCCCCATTTAAAAAATGTTAATTTTAATTGAAATTATAAATGAAAACCCAAATATGTGATATTATATACCCTTGGGGATGGTTCAGTAATTATCATGGGACAAAAAATCATTTTATGGATCGATTTTCATCATGAACCATGATAATTTATGGGGCTTATCAATTGATAAAGATATTAGATTATTTTTTATATTATTATACTCTATTATTTATAAAATATCAAATAGTAATATAGACTACATGTTGTTTTATACATCATTGGTAGTGGCCTTCTGTGTTTTCCTCGCACTATAATTGGGTTGCTTTATCGATATAGAAATAGTCCATAAGATTGTAGGCCCAGATAAAGGTAATATCCTTTTATTAGATTTATGTGATGAGATGGATAATGAATTAGAAAAAAATACTTGGTGTCATGAACCACTTTTTTGTTGTCTTTGTGTATTAATTTTTTGTTTTAAAAATTGAAACTAGACACACTTATGGGATAACATATCTACTATTTATGTTTGGATATTGTCTTCATGTTTTAGTCATCATGTGATATTTGTATTATTCTAGTTATGGTTGTTATCATAGGGTTATTGTATATTTACTTCCATTTTAGTGATACTTTTATAAATAAAAGAGAGTATCCCCATGTATGATATTGGATCCTTGTTAAAGTCGGCAGCCTCTAGAATATATGGTTGAACGCATGAGGTCATATTGGAAATGACCTTGGGAAACCGATATGTGGAATCCAATTCTAGACTTTACAATGTTGAATCAATGGAATAATTTCATTTCAATTATTTAGTAATACTATTTGGTAATATTATATATGATAGTAGGACGAGTTAGGCCTTAGTTATGAGCTTGCGAATGGGAGTAGCTAACCCTTGTATGGGGGAGAACTCATGTACATATGGTGTGATTTTTTTATTAACTATTTTTATTATTGTGGAATATTATTTGACCTCTAGTGTTTCACAAGATTTATGGTATTACTATTTTCAGATAGTATTGCTTCATTGTATGCAGTGGCATGAGTTTTTTGTAATAATGGTTCAATTTATTCACTCAATAATTATTTTGACATATAACATTCTTATTCATTCACTAAAAATAATGTTTTTGTTGAGTTATTTGAATGATTAAATTTTTCATTAATTGTGTAATTATAATTAAAATTCTAAATAATCTAAAAATGAGAAAATATAAACGATGAAACAATTGATAAATTGAAATGTATAAATTGTGTATAAAACGATATTTAAAATATGTGAATTTTTTAACCTATGTGAACCATGACTCATGTGACAGGTGGTTGATGGTAGTGATAATATCTTTGTTTTTACCTTATAGAAGGTTGTAGGGGATGAATTGTTATGGATCTATGTGGAATCATCTTCTGTAAATGTGTATATTTTGTGTTTCCTATCTAATGGAGCATGTTTAGAATTTTTGAGATATATATCCAATGATGAATAATGTTTATAGGACAACAATACGACATGGTAATAAATGTTCCTTGAGTTCTGGAACTAGAAGCTTCAATAGTTCCATGTGATGAAGTCAGAGTGCAGTTCTAAGGGAAATTTCCAATATTTATGAAATTTATGGAATGTGAACTAGCCTTGGTTATTATGATTATGATTGACTTCACACGAGAGTTATAGTTTTTTTACCCTCATACATTTACTGTAGATGGTTGACATATGGTAGCAGAGTAATAGACTGAGTCTGTCTAGATGATAGTTGACCACCTTGGAACTCCTACTGAGAAGAGATTCAAATTGGTTTCTAACATGATACACTATCAATAAATGTGTTGCTGGTAAATCCTAACATATGATTGATATATATAGAATATGTTGTTCAAGTATATTTTTTTGATTTGTTATAAGGAACCTTTTACATTGAGATGTCTAGGAAATAGAGGGTAGAATATTTCCTGAGGCTTGAAGAGGGTAGCATGTCCGTGAGGGCTATACAAAAATATTTATAAATTTTTACTAATTTTATCTAGTTTTAAAATGGGATGATTCTACTATAGTGAAATGTTTTTAGTATGGTAATAAATGTGGCATAAATTCCCCGATAAACATATTTCAGATGAAAAAGATTAAAGAAGTGTGGAATTTGGAACACATGTATGTGGAAAAATTATATAATGCATCTAGTGGAATTTTGGTTGTATCTACTTGATGACCAAGAGGTATATATTCCAGGAGTTGGAAGAGTCTATTTAAAATTTGTAGGTTGGGAGATATAATGTAGCCCAGCTAGGGAGATAGATTAGTTACTCGGAGAAGTAACCATATATATTGAAACAATTGTTTTAGGCTAGGACATATTCATAACCATTGTATCCAAGCACTAGTGGAGTGTCAAGCTTTTGGTTGGATGGGTTACTTGTAGAGGTATTGTTGATACCCTTAATCAAGGGGTTATGATATAGAAACTACAGAGAACTATTGTACGAGAAGTGAGTCTTCGACAATATACCAGTCTTTTAGTTACAGTTCTAATTTCCACAGAGGTTGAGGAAGTGGATATTGTATTAATTTTAAAGAGAACATGTATTACTAGATAATTGAAACTCATGAGACTCAGACTGTATAATAAGGAACCAAGGTAGGAGGGTTTCATACAGTTCATGCTATAGTTGTGGATATTAAGGCGGGACCATTGATGGATAGTGGTACTATTCTTCTAGATTCTATGCTTTCTAATTTCTTATTTTATAATGGTTACTCTCATTATTTTATATCATCAAAAAATATTAATTGGTTGAGTCTATCGGTGGAATTTTTGAGTGGTGCTTGAAAAATTGATATACCATTGGGGGTACAGTCGAGAGACACCTTATTTTGTAGGGGTGTTCTCTCAATGAATAATAGTAACATTTTTATGGGATCTCAACATTATTTATATGTATGGGATTGAAATTATTTATTGTATAGAGAAGATTGTATAATTATGATACCAAATTCATTATTACCATAGGATATTGACCTTTACATATCCATAGGGTGGAAATTACCTACATCATGGAGAGTGGGATATCTATGAAGGCCATGTAGTTCCAGATCCTCTATAACTGCAGGATATCACCCCCCGATTTTCAATTCTAATGTTGGATTATGGAAGTGTGAATCATGATGCCTTTACAATAATAATAGATTGGTTCTATGACATATTTCATTAGGTATTCTTTGTGTTTCTACCAGATTGAGAAGTGTAATTTTTTATTGAGTTCATGCCTAGTGCTAAATAAATTACTATTAAACATTATAGAATTTCACCAATACTGCTTCAAGAGATGAAGGATCAGTTGGAATATTTTACGGATGAAGGATTTCTCCATTCATGTATGTTGCCATTGAGTTTTATTGATTTGTTTTCGAGCTAGGATGATGGGACTTCTCACTTATATGTTAACTACCGAATGATTATCTGGTTGAAAATAGGGAACACAAAAGGTATCATCTTCCACATATTGATGATCTCATTGAAAATTGAGAAGAGTTTGTTTCTTTTCAAAAAACATTCATGAGATCTGGGCATCATCATTTGATATATTTACCTTATAATATACAATATTAAACATTTAGGGGTAGTTATGGACTATATAAGCTCGTTATGATGATTTTTAGGTTGATGAATGCTTTGGCATTGTTTGTGGCCATAATGAACCAAATCCTATTCCAATTCAAAGATTAGTTTGTGGTTATTTCTATGGAGTAAATCAGGGAGTACTCCAAGACTGATGAATATAATTCCCAACATCATTCATCTTCCCATGTTCAAAAATATTGAATAGAATATACTCAAATAAAGATATTTGTCAATTCTTCGTTGATTAGGTAAATTTAATATGTCAAATAATCTCAAGTAAATGTGTGTTATTAGACCTAGGGAAGTTTCATGATGATTTTTAGCTGGGGTATCCCAAGAACGTTTTTCAAATCCATAATAGTTTTAGTACTAGATGGTTATTATTAGAGTATCATCAAGGAAAAATCCATATTTTTAGCACTACATTCGCGCTTCACCATGAAGGGAGTAAATTTTGAATGGTTTGCAGCATTAGAGAATTATTTATAAGAGTTAATGAAATATTTGATAACTATTCTAATCATGATCCTACTCGAGCTTGGGGAGGACTATGAAATATTTTGTGGTGTATTTGAGGATGGGATAGGTGTAGTGTATTATTTAGGTAGATCATGTCTTGGAATATAGATCATGAAATAGTGGCCAAACTAATGGAATTACCAAATGCATGACCTTGTGTTAACTACAATGGTATACTCATTGCAATATTGGAAGTATTATTTTTATGGGTGAAACATTGATTATGAATTTTGATCACAAGAGTTTAATGTATTTTTTTTCAATGATATTATAATCTTTGGAATTGGAAATGGGTTGAGTATATACTATCATTTGTTTGTGATATAACATATTCACCAGGGAAAGGAAATACTATTGATGATTCTTTGATTTGGAAATATTAGAGTATAGTAGTTTAACAATCTAGTTATGAGATGCATTTTTTTTGAGATGGTTGGGAGAAGTGGAATCTCAATTCAATATCATTAGAATCTACACATTTAAACTTCATCTGGGAAAGTTAGTATGAGGATATGGATTAATTTTTCTTGATGGAAATCCTTGAATGTAGGGAGTCACCTTTAGATGAGAATATATATGGTGCTGAGATCATCTTTGTCAGGGGATGTGTTGTTGTGCGGACATCTATGACTGAGAAGTTGATACATGCATTTAACACCTCATTATAGGTGTTGTATCTGAGTTTGAAAAAAATGTATCATCACCTATGTTTACAACATTGGTTATTGATTAGGAAAAATGAGATTGAAGGGTTTATGACATGATGCTACACCAGTAAATAGGATATGATTTATCATCAATGACCTGATATATTACTACAACCATATCATATTATAGAATAGAATTAAAAAAATGTCCCCATGGATTTTTTGGTGGGTCTCCCATGGTCAAATCAGGATAATAACACTATTTTGGTGCTTCTAGATCCATTATAAAAATTATTACATTTCATAAAAATGTGTCTTGACTTTCTCAGTGGATCTGTTGGGTTATTTTTATGTTTCAAAGATAGTCTATTTGTAAAGGGTGACACCATGTAGAGATTCATACTACGACACGTGTTTTAATTTCAGATTCAACCACAGATTGTAGAAGGCACATTGAATTTAGGTATTGATGAGTAGGAATTTCCACCCACTAATATATATTTATTCAGAACATACCATACTTTCTTGGTAGGATATGCTATGGGAAAGCATTCTAGACATTGGTGGGTCTAGGGAGTAGAACCTAAAACTCATTGAGTTCTATAATAAATGTCAATAGGAACTATTCATATTGCACCGTATGTGGATCTTTTTTTAGGAAATGGATATCACCTCTATGTAGGTTGTATGTAGGTGAGTTAGAGTTGTTGGGGTACATTTTCATGAAGGAGACATTTGGAGCATGTTCAGCTAATTCTAAAACATGTGTCTAGAAATCGGACTAACACGATGTCATATGATGATCGACGCCGCTGACCCCTATAACATACAATGGTAGATCATGTGTTCCTTTGATTGTATCTTATATGATTTCACCATAGTATTCAATGGTAGTTCATGTTATCACGCATGTTTAGTGGACCTTTTATGATTGTGGAGCAAATTGGTCCGGTGGCATGCTGATTTGATATTCCAAAGAGGTGGATTTATATGCATAATGTTTTTCATGATTCGTAGATTTGGTGGAATCACACTAACCATTACCATGTGATCGTTTTGGGTGATCATGCGCTTGATACATATGCATTCTTTTAGGAACAACCAATACATGTTTTGGAATGTATTCAGAATTTGTTTTGGGGAATGTTTGTGATGACAGTTCAAGTATTGTAGACATATGGTCATGTTTATAATGAATCATGGGATGTGGAGGAATATATGAGGTGAAAACAGCCCAAACATTTTACCTCAGAATAGTAGAGATGCATGGGAGTACAACTTGAGGATGTGGTGTTATGAGGTAGGGAAATTATAATATCAATTTCATTTTCTAGGTTAATTTTCATTTATATTTTCCATTTTTCAAGGGTCGTTGACTGTTGGGATGGCGATGGAGGTAATCAGATCTTTTATGTTTAATTTTTTTTGGAGAAACATTCTACCAAAAATTAACATATTATGTAATGCAATATCATTACATATAATATTATTATAGGGGTTAAAATCATCTGAGGTGATTGGTTTTCCTCATAAACCATTAAAAATGATTGCATGAACTGTAATGGAATTAAATACAATAAAATTTCACTAATTAAAAAAATTAAAATGTGTCATGTGGTTCAATTTGTTTTCATTTTGTCAGGCATCCTTCATTATCTCAACCATAGGGAGACACATAGTTTCTTTAGGGGTTTTTCCATATCTATTGTCATATTATATTTCTATATGACTCCCTAGAATCCTTATGTTCCTTCCTCTGATGAAGCCGTGGAACATTTTGAATGTTATGGGTTTGGGGGTTGATCATGCTCCTAGGTTTCAGTCTTAGATATATTCTTTCATTTTTTGATTCATCCATTCAACATCAATTGAGGATTTTCATTGGGGGTGTGTTCATCAATGATCTTGAGGTATATGGTATATTTATCAATTTTAATAGCCTTGATTTAAATTGTGGGTATATAATTGTTAAATATAAATATATGTGTTGAGTAATTTCATTGTAAATTGAATTTCCCTATAAAAATAATATTGGATGAATTTGGGGAAATATAAATTGAAATTTTTAAATGTTGTGATAATGACTATTATTTGAAAATGTAAATATGAAATTTATAGATCTCGGGGTTATGAAATTTTGAATTATGTGAGTTGAGAAATGTGTGATAAATGGAATTTTAAAATGGGTATCCACCCATGGGTTGTGCAAGTATATGTAACGAATTGAATTGTGATTTGTTCTTATTTGATAAATGTAAATTGATAAAGTGATAGTCACCCAAACGTTGTGAAGATATGATTCAAATGAGTTGGGGATCAAAGACTAATGATCCAAATACAAATGGTATTCTAGACTTCCACTCTATGAAAATAATATATATATATATATATATATATATTTATGCATTCTCAATTAGTTGTATGGCTGGGGATACCACTCGAAATACCCATAGGGTTATAGAATTCTGCACCATGACCCCATTTCATGAATGATAATTTTAATTCAAATGATAAATTAAAACTGTCATATGTTATATATTTTATCCCTTGAGGATGATATAAACTCTTGAAATAGTCAAAGCATGTATTAATGCTTCATGTGTCATCGTGAACACGATTAATTTATGACATTATTTAATGAATGATGAAATGAGATAACTATTTACTTTATTAAACATTATTTACTATACAACTACATTCACCATTATATCCCAGATGTCTTTTATACATCGTGGGTGGATCATAGTGAGTTGAACTAACACCCTACTTGGGATTCCTAATCAATAACCGAATAGACAATATGTTTTTAGAATAGGAATAGGGAAATATAAATATGTTATAGTTTTCAGATGAGATGGGGAATACATGAGGGAACTAGAACTGGTGTCGGGTCCCTCATTGGATTTGTGGGTGTATATTTATTTTAGGACATTCATATTTACATATGACTGCTATATCGAAGGAAATATCTTCTGTTTTTGTTTTTAAATTTTATTCATATTTTTTTCATCAAGTTATATTAATATTGGTTTGGTTTTGGATGTTCGCATTAGTTTATTGTTTATTTATTTCCCTTGTTAATCCCATTTAAAAAAGAGTGTATTGTCTCTCCATGTTGAATTTTGGACACTTTCTTCTCGTCCAAAGATTTGGAATAAGGAGAGTCAATCCTCATGTCACAAAACAAACCATATCAAGGTACCAATATGTGGAAAAAATGATGTGCATTACAAAATAAAACATAAAAAACATTCTAAATAAATTATTCATCACAACACTTAGGTATAATTAATTATTAAAAATTTCAATCAATCCTATAGTGTTGCGTTTATATAATTATGAAATCATTATCTACGATGACAAGTTTAATGAGTGGAATAATTGATATCTTTTTTGTTTTGTATATGTTATATTTACTATAAACACTCATAGGATTGATTTGATGATGAAGTAAAAATTACATAAATTAATGAAATGAATATATACTGTTATTAAGAAATCAAATAAAAAATTTGGTGTTCAATACTAAATAATAGGATTGTTGAAGAATTAATTTTTTTATAAGTGAAATATGAAAACCAAATATTAGTTATCATGACAAAATATTTTCCTAAAGAGGCTGGATGTTCCCAATTATGTATTTAGAGTATGTTAGTATACCATAATGAAGGGCCACATTATCTAAAATATTATGGGGCATAGAAAGATTTTAGACAATATGTTTAATTATTTTACTATGACAATCAATATTATGAAATGATATATACTATATAAAATTATTATTCCAATAGTAAAATTTGTATCCTTTTTCTCATGGATTAGTATAATTCTATTTTAAAAAATAATGTCCTCAAATAAATATATTTATATAAAAAATTGATTATTGAAATATAATCGTACTCGAAATTGTATTCTATATTTATATACACATTTTGGATCCTATTAGATATATTATTAGTTCATATTGTTTTTTCTGTTGATTATTTGATCTATCGCAGATAGAATATTACATTTCAATACATTGTTCCACACTATTTTATTTATGTTTTTTAAAAATAATGATTTTTAAAATTAAATATTATTCCCAAAATATGTGATAAAAAGAAAATATATATATATAGTTCCCTAAAAAATATTTATTTAGTGGTTTAGTGGATAAATTAATGTTTTCACTTTATCCAAACTTATGTATTGAATGAATAGATTTTCCTTATTGAAATATGTTTTTTTATCATTATATGATTGGTTTTTGGACTATATTATTTCTACATATCTTCTGATCCTAAGAAATTATAATTTGCAGATGTGCGATGTTGGATCATAACTACTAAAGACCAATGATTTGACAGATGGATAAAAAGGGTCGGAAAACCATTTAATAATATTTTATATCAAGTGTCTCCATTACATACTGCCAATAAATTATAATTATCTTTTACATTGATATTTGGATATCCTATATGTTAACTAGAATTAGGATACTATTATTAGTGATAAAATTTTATATACCACTAAATAAATGCCCAGTTCATTGTAATTTATTATCTAGGCCTAACTCATTTTTTGTTCAACGGAGGGAAAATATTGTGCTTTTATGATGATGATATGATATATATTTTCACAGTCGTCTAATCATATCCCTATTAATTACTCCATATCTACATTTGACAAAAAAATATTTTTTTATTAATTTAATTTCAATTCCGCAAATAAAAAAGTAATACACTAAATATATTGTATATTTGACATTATAAACACAATACACCATCTTTTGGCAATTCTCTAAATCCTTGGATTGGTCTCCTGTTGCATTTAATCTATAATTCTACATTATTTAAATTTTTTAATTTATCATTTGCATTTTTTATATTATTTATCAGAATGTTATTTTAAGATTTATTTCATGATCACACAATATCTATAATTTGTGAGACTCTAGTATTTTTATCCTTCAAGAAAACATTAAATTTGATTGATATTTAAAATTGACTTATATTTCATTACAATATCAAACTGAAATAAATATTTATATGTGTTTTCTTAATATATCAGTATCTTATATTATATAAGTATTTACTATCTTCTACCATCACATAAAAATTATTATTGACTATTATTGGCATAAATTATTCCTTATCCAATTAAACATTCTATGAATATATATTTTTTGGATAGATTAATAATAATTAATATCACATTTAGAAAAATGTTTCATTGTGGCCATATAAATGAAATAAAGAAAAGTATGTAGTTATTTCCTCATGATGAATTAGAATATCCATACTATATAATATTTGGATAAATAATTTTCTTTTTTATAAACAACAATCCATGGTATAGACAAGAGTTGCAAGAGGGAAGTATTTAACTGTATAGTAAATTATATGATCTCTTGGTTGTTAATGATATGATAATTATAAATTATTTTCTGTAAATATATTATTACCGTTTGATCATGAACATAATTTTTGTAAGATAAAACAAATTGTGATCAAATCCATAGTTAGCATCTCCCATGACCCCATATATTTGATATCTGAAAGAATCATTTGACATCATTCATAATTTATAAAATATTAATTTATCTATTTTCCTCTAATTTTATTTTTATCATATAAGAAAATTATTTATATTATCCCTAAATATAGTATTTATCTTCTTCATAGAAGGAACTACCTATAATTTTTACATATATATCCATTTTAATTTCATAAATATCCTTTGTAAATAAATATATGATCTAGGAATTTAACTTATAATTTTTATCAATATTTTTTAAAACCTTAAGAGGTGTTGAATTAAGGAATTTGAATTTTATTAATCATTTACAATGCAACATTTAATATTATTTATATCATTATTTTTGAATTTTGGGTAACTATTAATGATTTTTTCTAGATGAATGATATTTAGAAAAACAACATTGAAGTTAATTTCATAGACAACACCTAATATGAAGGCTATCTTTAAGGGGTATGAATAAATCAATTTATTCTAAAAAAACTGTTATAATAAAATATTATTTTAATTGATTATATGTGGAATCATAATCTATGGATCATCACATAACTCTATATACATTTTCTAACAATAATTCCATTATATTTTAAAAACACATAAAATGATTACACCTTTAATATAGAAGTATTCAATAATAATTCATCATAATTATCCTTTGTCATTAGATAACACTTTTTTATAACCCTACAATGACTATTTCTCAGTGTAGAATATTATAAAAACAAAATTTTCTCCATTTGATAAGTCTCTCTATTCCACATATTCTATGTATCTTTATTAATTGATATCTTCATATCAATGTACTCATCAACTATTGAGCTTATTATAGGATCACATTAAGATGAAATTTTAAACTAACCATTAATTTATTCATTTAATGTTAGTGATGGTATTATATATGATCCTAAATATTTACATTTCTAAATAAGTAATGAAAATAAATTATTTTAAATTTTGGGGAAATATATATGTGGTTTACCTTACTATGACCATTTTACCAAGATGAGATTTCCTCTGAAAATAAAAATTGTCAACTAATTCACATTTGTTGTAGTATTTTTTTAAAAATGATTTTAATGATAAATAGGGGAACCAAACATTAAACAAGTGTGTAAAAAATTCCAGACACTACAAAACAAATCCACAGAAATATTCTATGATCCATGATTTCCTAAATCAAAATCACCACATCAAGCCATAAGAAGCCTAATAGCAACTGACATTTTGTGCACCCATTACATGTACTTCTTCCACAAATAAAATAATTACAAAACCACGAAATGTTTCCATATTATTGATTATCATATATTGGTGTACCTAAAAAAATATTATTCTCTATATAAATTAATATGAATTATTTTCTTCTTAACATAAGATATACTCTCTTTAATATACTTTTATGTTTTTTTAATGAAGAATTATTTTGTGTAATGTGGGAACCCACAGAACACACAAAAAAATAATAATAATATTAACCCCAAAACCAAATAAAAATTAAACCAAACAAAATATTGAAATTAAAGTATCATACAGTTTGGTTTTAAATCCTAGAAGCTGAGGTAGTCACTGATCCTCTAGTGTCCTACCAATGAATGACATGGAATAATTTTCTTCAAGTTCATAATATCTACCAGGGGAAATATCTACAATATAAAATAAAAATCCATAATATAGGTAAAAATTACTATTCATGTTGATTTATCAAAAAAATTATGTTTAATCATGTTACCTTTTAATAAATCTATGGGTTCCAACCATTGAAGGTATTAACAACCACTATAATCCCCCTGAAAAGTAGTATGACACCTTCTCCACAATGGTTACTGAGAACTGCCCATTCCATTGAATATAAAGGGAAAATTAATATATATATTTGAAACATAAAGATTAAAATCTAGATCCAATGATGGAGGCAAATAAATTATAAATTTTATTCCTCCATTATTGAATAAATAATAATATTGTATTTCATTAGATCACTATTTTTTTTAAAATTTATATCAATTTTACTTCAAAATTATAACTCATACAACACCATCCTTGTTAATAAAATGACATGTTAAAATCAATTTAACATTTAGTTAATTTTAAATTCAACAGATTATTTTTCATAAGATGAATTATCTATGGTAATAATTATATGAGACTCAACATATTCATATCACATAACATACAATATTAAAACAACGACCTAGTATCATGAACCAAAATCAAGAACAACCCATGGAAATATGAATCTAAATTTATCATTATTTATACTATTTATCAAATATATAAATATCTTACAATATTACTAAATGATATTAGAAATTATATAAAATTACAATGCTCCTTATGAAGAAATTAAAACTCATTTTGACAGGATTGTTATATATACTTTCAAAGCATTTATGTAAACATTTTATTAAAAAATTAATACTTAATTAAGACCATAATTATTAACCATTTAAGAATTTATAACATGGACTATACTTATATTCTCACTAATCGATATATATTAAAAATAATATCATTTAGAAAAATTAAATCACTCTTTAAAATAGAATGAGGGGGAGAATAATTATGATCTAAGTAACTTATCCCAATGTGAAGTTGTTAAATATATAATTATATGTCATACCAATATATATATAGTCACTTAGTCTAAAAAATTATGTGGATATTCAATCATATCATGGGGTCCTTATCACTTCTATTTGAATCCCGTGGAATAGAATTGTGGCTAACCTAGGATTTATGTTGAATAACCTCTCAAAATTCATAATACCATTAGATTTTACTCAATTATTATAATTTTTGGTATTTTAAATGTATTAAAAATATCAGCGATTTAGAATTATTTGAAAATTAATATTAAAATAAAATTTATGTAATAATCAAAATATTACATAGAGAATGTTTCTTTTTTTAATCTAATAAAATTCATATACACACAAAATTGTTATTGATTGTTTGGATGTTGATACTCACCTAAACAAGTATATAAAAACCACTTCACTATTTGGATTTGGTTGACTAAATCCCCAAACTAGGTAGAATATTTTAAAAGATAAACAACTTATCAACTTATAAATCACCTCTACTATGGGATAATCCCATTTGGAAGAAATCAATGAATATCTTGTTGGTCATATGGCTGCATGTTCTAAAACATTTAATAAAACACCACCTAAGTAAAATAGATGCTAGCCAAAATTATTTGGTGTTCAATTGAAGTGTAAAAAAATGTAAAAAAATAAATAATGTTGGGAAAATACATTCACTCCCAATTACCCCTTTTTATAACACCATCTTCGCTTTTTCAGGAGAAAAATTAAATATATTAGAAATATTCAAATAATGGAAAGTGGTTTCACCCTATAGATTTATACCATTTATGGGTTATCCTTCCATCATATTATATATTTTATGGCCCAGTATAGCTACCTATTACCTTCCCTACTATTACTAAATTATTTTTAACATAATCATCCATTAGTTATTATCCCCAGATCAAAAGTCCTTTTATATTTATATGACTACCTTCATAATAAATTAAAGATACACCAAAATAAAAATTCATTATTTTATTCAAAATAATGTTCTTATATTTCAATTAAATGTAATAATAATTAATGGGATAACCTGGTAATTACATAGAAAATGTTATGTGAAAAAATACATGTAATGTGATAATCATGATAGGGAAACATAATATATGAGTCAATAGTATAAAATTTTATAATAAATCTAAAGGAACATGAGTAATAAAATTGGAGAATAATATAGTGGTAATGGTATCATTAGATCATGGAATCATAGATGATGTGGAAAAGATATTACATGACATAAACATGAGTCAAGATAACTGGCAAAAAAATCACATGGTGGAAAATGTCTCACAGTGGAGTAAATTTACTCCCTAATCACATACATGACACCTCCTGAGACTGAAGCATTACCCAATTGATTAAATTTCTATCATAGTGAATAAATCATAACATATTCATGATTTACCTGTTTTAAAACAAGTATTCAATCATAATTTATAATATAAAATATCCCAAGGAACAATAATGAGTTTTGTAATGTTCCTTATATCATAATCAATGGAAATTTTAGAATTAATACAATGTAGACATGATCATATGTATTATATTACACCATCAATGTAAGGCATAATTATATATTAATATATTTGAGATAAATATATGATTAATTTATAAATAATCCTTCATATATTTTTTTCATCATTGGTGAAAATTCCTTAATTGATTATGCTGAATTATTCGTAAAAAAAACATTTTCACCTTGAAATCAATTCTCAAGATTCCATAAAATTACTATTTTTTTAAATTTTCTTTATAAAAAATAACCATGTAAAATAATAATGTATGATTGGATGAATCGATTTTTCATGATGAATAAAAACAACATATAAGCAGCGTACGTTAAAATAGTGATTTATTCCACATTTTTTCAAAAGCCAAAATATTCCTCATTCAGAAAAAGATATGAAGATTAATTTTAAACAATATTTTAAAAGAAAATAATGGGAAACGTTTTGTTTAATAACTTATTGGAAAACATTATATACAATCATGATACATTTTTTAAAGAATGGAATTTGATGAAAAGGGGTTTGTTCGAAATATATAAATGAAGTCTTATTTATTAAATAAAAATATAAATAATTTTATGTACCAAATAGAGGGAAATAGTACCATTATGAGATAAATTCACAAATACTTAGAAGAGAAGAAAATTAATGTGGTTTATTAGATAATGAGGATATTATTTTCTTCATTTTAATTTTTATATTGAAATCCTCATTAAAATAATAATGAAACCCAAACCCATACCACCTTGGTAACTTTTGATTCATAACCCCCAAGAATGAAGTAAATGAATTGCAACATAAAATAAAATTATGTTTGTAGGATTCATGATATACTATATAATGGGTTAATATATATATATCATATAAAAGAATCTACAAGCATTGCTATAAAATGTACCTTAACAATGAGAAATTGAGAAAAATTTATGTATGATTTATGTAATGTTTTAGAAAAAAACATCTTAAAAGATTAATATCATTAAATCGATGTTAAAATACCTTGAATAAGAATAGTACATCATGATAATTTTTAAATTGGTATTATATAGACCATTTAATAGAATTTTAGTTCAAATAGAAACATGTGTCTAAAAAATGGATGTTTTTAGAATAAATCCTTTATCATAAGTCTATAAAAAATCTTAAAAATTCCTTATTTTTAGGGATTATTAAAAATATGGAAATAGGTTATATACTACCACTATTTTCCTAATACCATGGAAAAAAATAATATTTCAACACCTCAAGTTTAATCCCTCTTCCATATCCCCTCGTGAATGAGACAGCCACCAAATATTCTCTTTGTAAAGTCTTAGACCTTTCTAGTGCATTCTTTTGTGAAAATCATGTTCTTGGTGTGTTCACGGAGTTCACGGTGACTTATTTCAACACATTCCCAAAATTTCTTTTTTTTGAATAGTATTTCATGATTGGTGACTCTGGTGACTCGTGGAACCATATCTCATAGATAAGTGACTCATAGAACTGTGACTCATTAACTATAGCTCATTGAATGGTGACTCACCATATATAGCTCGCTGAATGGTCACTCATCTAATAGAGAGTCTTCAAATAGGGAGTCATCCAATAGTGAGTCATCCAATAGTGAGTTAACCAATGGTGATGCCTCCAATGGTGAATCTTCCAATGATGAATCCTCTAATGGTGACCCGTCCAGTGGTGATTTATCTCATGGTTACTCATCTACAGGTGAGTAATGAATAGTTCTTCTGGTTTCTTATAGTTTCACCCCCTTTGACATTATCAATTATGTAGAACACATGGAAAGACTAGTTATAATGTATTTGGGGATCAATCAATGCCCATAACTCCTATCTAAATTTTCCTAAGGTTTTAGGTGCATTTAAATGTGCCAATAAGTGCAATCATGACCATATCCTCTTTTAAGGGAAAATATAAACCCTATCTAAACTGTAGCTTCATATAGATTTCTAAAATGGCTAAGATACCTTCCTCTTTTTTCTCCATTTTTGTTTTCCTTGGTATGGGATGCTCAAAGTTATTACTCCTATAGGAGTTGTGCAATTGAATCCCAATATGTGGATAAGTTTCCCCTTTGAGTTTTCCTCATAAATGTGCACCCCCTATTTCGGTGCAACTGGGAAGTGCTAATATTCATTTGATATATGGTATGTTCTACTTCTATTATTATTGGATCCTTGATCTATTTACTCCCTTTTATTATTTCTATGTTATGGAATGTTATCCCCATGTTTCTAATGTGCCAGTCATTGTTTTTGTATGGAATAGGGGTTTTAGAGCATCCTCAGGTGGATACTATCATTATAGGAGAGATGATCATGATCTATTGTGTTGGCAGTTCTAATGTATTGTGTGTCAGAAATCGTTTGATGAAGGGGATTTTTTACTTCAATATATATTTATGATCCATAACATAGTAAGCCTGATTTTGACATTTTTATCAGAATAAATTGAAATAATAAATAATCTACCAATTCTTCACAAGGTAATTAAATCCCATGTTCCATTACAGATTTTCCACTAAGCACAAAGTCATATTTAATCCAAGCCTTGTAAATAGAATATGAAAACACACACCATGTATGCCCAAAACCCATGCCAAAACCATTTCAATATAATCACCCTTTTATTTAAAACCCTTTTTCAATCAAGACATTCCAATACAATAATATTTTTTTGAATTTTTTTTTCAAATAAACCATTTCAATATTTCCATAAAAATTAAATTATAAAATAAAAATTTTAAAATCAAGAATCTAAACAGCTTTGCAACAAAATACATCAAAAGTACAGAATTTCATCCAAAATAAAAATCATCACTAAAAAGGATTTCTTCCATTTAATAAACAAAGATTTCATGAGAAATTTAATTCAAATAAATCAATTTAAAACTAATGCAATCGATTATAGAATGATTAGTCGAGAGTGAAGCGACCTACCATGATGGTTTTGATGAAAACATAAAATGAATGAAGATCCCTCATGATACTAGGTATGAATTCCAGGAAATCGCCTTAGATCTCCTCTACTATCATAATAACGACCAAATATCAACATATTTTCAATCCAAAACATATAGATAACCATAATATTTTTAGATATGAGTTTCTAAGAAGAGAAGAGAATTAGATGTAAGTATATATAAGGAAATGTGAAAGGAATAGTGAATAATGATAGAATTCCTCAAGAAAACAACAATAAATCACTAAAAGACGCTTTTGGATTTCTTATGGACCAATTGTATAACACTATTTGGTCATTGAAAAAGAGAAACCATAGGTTTGAGTAGGTTTGGGGGAAAATGTGATTTAATGGCATGGTTGGCCAATATCCACATTTTAAGGAGATGGTTTTTAACCCACACATGATTTAGTCACATGGATAGAAAAACAATGTGCTAATTGTGTGTTAGGTACATCCCCAGGAATATCCAAGCATGGACTCTTCAAATAGTATCCCTATCTATGTGACAACTATGAGGAATCTACCACCTCAATCCAAATATTTTGCATGGTTTATTTTAGTATTTCTGTATGGAATGGAAAATTTGTGTCTTGAACATGCGCCCCTCCTTTTGCACAAAAACACGATGAAGGTTACCTCTAACTCTCCCCACCTTCACCCTTATTCTTTTTATACATAAAAAATAACTAACGGGTTACATAATCGAATCTAGAAGTACTGCATTCTACCTACTATTGGCCATTACATCACCAGAAATTAAGAAAATCACTACTTCCCTGAAAGATTTCTGGCCAATGCTTCTACATTTCCTTCTCATATACCCAGGTCTCTTCCTAAATCTATCCAGGTTTCCATAAAAATTTCCATAGACCGATCCATTTTCCATGAAATACTATCTCTTACATATTCTCAATCAATACCGGGATATGTACGAATTAAGAATCTGGATCTAGGTCAACGTGATCCCATCTTATCACAGGTCCAGATCAGGTTGATTCTTTTTCAACTATGATATATGAAAAACATTATGCACTTAACTAAATCATGATGGTAAAACCAACTGATATATCTCCTCTCTAACTCATTCTATTATATAAAAAGGTCCTTTGTATTGGGGGAATAACATTCCCTATATCCCAAAATGATGATGTCCAAGCCTTGGATAAATATGCAAGAACACATGGTCACTCACTACGAATGGCAATGGTCATAGATAATGATATAACTATGATTTATGATGACTATGATCCATATTCTTGTATTTCTTGATCAACTGAAGCTTCTACATTATTTCATGGAGAATGCTCAGAATAACTATAGATGTCTCCCCTATTTCCACCCAACTATGTGGAGAACAACAACGATGCCTGTAAAATGATTCCAATGGATCAATATGTATTGAGGCCTGATGGATGTTTTTATATGTGTACACCATTAAGGGTGTGTTCTCTTCCCATGATCCACCAAAATCTATTATGCATGCCTACAATATGTCTTCCAACATTTTAATTGTTTGTTGGATTAAACATGCATCTGTCGGTGATATGCCATACTCATTTTTAACTGAGTACTATGATATTTCTATAATGATTTATAAAAATTATGTAATAACCTCTTATCTCTATATGATATGATCGAAACTGGTGTTCCGTGTCTCTGTAAAAATTATCAGTTATAGTTATTGTAAAAATCCTCCAACGTATGAGTTTTAATAATAGGGAAGAAATGGGCTAACTTGGTGTAATTTTCCACTATCACCCATACAACATCATGTTTCCCAACCATTCTTGGGAGGCCACTAACAAAATACAACAAAATATACTCCCATTTCCCCAATTTAATATGGAAAGACTACGACATACATGTTGGTCGTTTATGTTCCTCCTTAATTTACTGACAAATTAAGAACCTTGAAATGAACTTAGGAACTTTCCGTTACATACCAAACCACCAAAACTATGCTTTAAAAACCATATACATATTATTAATTCCAATAATAAGATCCCATTTCAAATGGTGGTAGGTGTGAAAAAGGATCTCTTAAAAATCCATTGGTTCAACAATTTGATCTCTAAACCCCTTACCCAATCTGTTTTCACGTTTCCAGCCCTCAATGGTTTCCCAAACACAGAGTTTTGAACCCATATCCAGAAATTCCACATCGGTTTTTATGCCAATTTGACCATATTACCAATTCAAGAACCATAGATATTGGAAATAAAACCACAACAGCACATCGGTCTTCAAATTGCACATGCATGTCAGCTAGGAATGACATCAGATGCCACTCAACTTTTTCTTCAATCACCATGGGCTTATATTAAATTCTACTTTAATGTATAGGCCACAAAATTTCATTTTCATATGTATACATCATGTGAAAGTGAAAAAAATGAAGATACTCAATCCATCTCCTTTTCCTCATATTCGAATCATGTTTTGTTAAAATTCGATCCATGCTCTTATGATACGTAAATACAGAAACCATGTCACCAAAGCGATAATGATACCAACTCTTCAGGGCAGGAACGGCCACAAATAACTCAAAATCCTGTGTTGGGTAATTATTTTCATTCACAATAAACAACCTTGAACCATAAGAGACCACATGATCTCCTTATATGAAAACACATACCAACCTAGATCGCAATGTAGCATAGTACACCACGTACCCTTATCGTGATTTAGGAAAAATCATGATTGGTGCGAATTTTTCATAAACATTCAAATCATGAAATGTCTTCTAGAATTGTTTAGTCCATAAAAATGAAACATTATACTTTGTCAAAGCAATCATAGGTTATTTTTGTCATGATAATCCATGAACAATGTATAGTAGTAACCATATAGATCACAAAAAAATTGTATCTCAAAGACATTCTTCAGGGGTTGATAAGAGACAACACCTTCTATCTTTTCCAGATCCACCAAAACACATCTTTCAGAAATTACATAGCCAATAATGTGTACCTCTTTTACCAAAAAACAACACTTTTCCAATTTGGAATACCAACAATGGATTATTGTTATTTCAAAAACAATTGCTAACTATTCCTCATGCTCAGAACTTATTCTTAAATACACAAAAATATAATCCACAAACACCAATATAAAAGAATCCAAATATTTCTGGAATATCCAATTAATCAATACCATAAATAACACTTGTTCATTCATAATGCCAAAATACATGAAAACACATTCATATTGGACCTATTTTATTCTAGAAGATTCCTTCTGAATATCTTCCATCTAAACTCACAATTGATCATATCCAAATCGCATGTAAATTTTAGGGAAACATTGATCTCCCCTCAATCGATCAAAAATATAATCAATGTGTGGAAGTTGATATGTGTTATTTATCATAACATGGTTAGGCTTATGATAATAAATGTAAATATATATAAATCCATCTACTCTCTTCATGGAAAATAATGGCGGTTCCCATGGAGACATGCTCAGCCAAATGAAACCTATTCTTCCCAGCTCTTCCAAATACCCTTTCAATTCCCTTAACCTTATTGGGGGTATTCAACATGATGGATGTGAGATAGGACTGATCCAAATAAAGAGATCACTCATAAACTAAATATCCCATGCTAATGATAACCAAACGAAATTATTGGGAAAAATATGGAAATTGATCCATAAATTCTATTAAACTATTATCCATGATCTGTTACATCGATTCTAAGGACAACACTGTAAACTGTTAAATAATATTTTCCATTATAGGGCCTAACAAGATAATTGGAGATACCATTTAAACCATTTATTCCTTAATTATATAATCAATTTTATCCTTATTTACAAAAGTAAAAGTACATTAATAATAGTCGATGCGATCTTTGATCACTGTTAAAAAGTCCATACCCAATATTACATTATAGAAATCCATCTCTAACATAGAGAAGTCGCGTTTCAGATCAATTCCATCAACAATAATAGAGCATGCTCTACACAGGAAGGCGATGCATTCTCTATCCCTGAGAGGAGTTTTAGGTTTTCTCATAGAGGGAATAATCTCATGTTTTAATCGTAGACAATCAGTAGCATAGCAAGAAAGGAAGGAATATGATTCTACTGTATCAGACAACACATGAATAAGGGTATAATTTAATATAACCATACCTCTCACCATTGATAGTCAAATCCAGTCTTCCATTATCATCTACTTTGTTCCATATAAATGATTCTGAACTTCACCCAACACTTTATTGCCTTAATGTGGAGTCATGGTGTTTCTGTCAAAACCATAACTATCTCTTCTCTATTAAAGATATTGATTCTATTGTCAACATCTAGTCGATGCATATGCTACCTGTGACACTTGAAATGTGTCTCGAGTACCTAACCACAAATCACTATGATAGTAGCACTTAATATGTATTTTCTTGTTGAAATTGTGTCATTCTATTGGTTATTTTGTATACTCTTGCATCATGTTTTCAAAGGATCCACATTGGAAACATCTAAACATTATTGTGGGTCTTGGAGGAAGATTTACTGATAAAAATATCTGGTTCTGGTTTCCCCTCCCACCCTAGAAATTTGATTCCCTATATTACATTCTCCAAGAATTAGAGTTCCCAAAATTTCCTATATGTATCAGCATACTTCATCCTCCCATAGTTTTGGAGATATCACTTTTATTCATTGATGCACTATTCACCGTATATGTATAATATGTAATACAAAACACATCTATCATTGAATGAAACTATTTCCATAGACTTGATTCACAAATTAGTGCTTTCAAAGCCTCACTCAACACACCATTGGGTTCAATAAGAACTAAAAGAATGAATTTATAGACATACTTTTTGACAGAGAGAATCACCAACATCAGTCTGAATAAATCCATCATCCTTAAGTGCTTTAACATGTATAGATAGAATTGTTGGTTTAATTATTATTCAGAATCATCTTAACATAGGCCATGGTCTTGTTTATCCTACACCACTAGTTCCCACAATTAGCATGAAATAACCATGAACATATATATCACCATCTTGATCTTGAGATCTGCTAGTGTGTAGATGAAATCAATGATACAATTCATCATGTTCATCCATTCCTCTACTCTTTCCAATTTAGAATCACCCAAGAAGATGTGTGGATTCTATTTTTGGAAATAGACGGAAATGTCCATTGTCTTGGATCATCCCTTCAATTCCCAGTATCCACTAATAAGAATTCATGGATGATACTTTAAAATATATCTCATTTAACGTGTAGATCATATGCCAAAACATTCTCCATAGTTTCATTCAATTGGATTCTATGATGAGTATCGAGTTCCATTTTCAAAACTGATAATAAACACCAAATTTCTCACTCTCTAGAATTGAATGCTTAAGATTTTAAATTTTATCACATAAAATTTCAAAACATTGCCTCCTAAAATAATTCATAATGATGTACAACCATTTTTTCAAATCATTAAACATTGTTTTTGAAAATAAAACCCTTTTCCAAATATCACATCCATGTTATTTTCAGGTTCATTCATTTGAAAACCAATTTCAAAATTTCTTGATATTGACATGTTTGCACATAATCATATATCATTAATCAAATTGATGTATACAATCTTAGTGGGATTTTATTCCCCTAATGCATTTCAGGCTCATCTCAATGGCCAACCCATGAAAATGATCTTCCAATATCCTATATGTGTACCCCAAAACCCTTATGTAACCAAATCATTGGTAACATGAAGTTGAGAATAGAAAATTTAGATACATCTGTTTATGATCTACATTTTATTTCCTGATAAAACTACTAATTTAAAAGATTTCAACCCAAGGAATATATTAGATTGAATTCAACTCCAAGACCAAGAAAATGATGACCACTTGTTAGCTGTGGACCAAAAAATATGATAACATTTGTAATGAACTACTTAATACCATTTTATTGAGAATAAAATGAATCATTACTAGGCCTCAACTAACTTCCCCATGATTATGAAATCTCAAAATAAATATTTAAGGGTTCAAATACAACTGGGGGACATTGACCATTTTCTAAATAAACCACTAACTAAACATGCACAACAAAACAACCACTATATGTTGCATAATAAGAAAAAAACTCCACCATCATATTTATATCAAACCACAAAAAATATTTCTATAGTATAATTAAAAGAAACAATCAATGTATATAGAAAAAGAAAAATAATAAAATTAAGGATGAAAATAATACTCCACGCTCCCTAGTCCCCATGACCAAATATCACCTTACAACCCAAATATCCCAAGGCGGTGCTAAATACGTGTTATACAATACCTTTTCCCACATCCCCATAGAGGAAATTTAAAAAATAATCATAGTTCCATTATAGGTGTGAGCATAAAACTTAGTAGTATTTATCTAAATACTTTCTTATTAATGCCTCTAGGATAAAAGATATAACAAAATATATAAAACAGTTTATATCAAAATATTTACAAAAAAAAAGTTATAACAAAATATAATCAACATATGAAAAATTTATAATTAAATATAAGAATATGCTCTATCAACCATTTTATCACCCAAAACCCTTTTTTTAATTAAATAAAATGATGTAGCCTACATCCCATCTCACAAGTTCTCTTGGAATAACCAATCCCTTTTACAATTTCACACAACCAACCATGAATGATTCAATAGGATAGATCCATATTAAAGAGAGGCTTCTCATCAATTTACCATGTAATCACAATGTAAGTAAATCCTGTGTGAAATTACACATTTGGCACCAAGAACATGTTCATATTTCAACAATTCCCCATAATTACAATATGAACAAACTCATCATGTATGCCAAAAACCATTCCAAAAACTATTCTATAAAATCATCCTTTTATCAAAAACCATTTGTCCATAAATCCATTCAAATAAAAAATTTATTGAAAATATTTTTCCTACAATCCATTTCAATATTTCATGAACAATTATATTTTAAAATTACGATTTTAAATTAATGAAGCTAAACCACATTGTACCAAAATTCACGAATAGAACATAATTCCAACAAAACCATAAATCAACACTATAGAATATTTATTACATGACATTCACAATGATTTCATGAGAAATTTCATTCAAATAAAAAATATTGAATCTAATCCAATCAATTTTATCTATTAGAGTCACGATTTAATTAACTCAACTCTATCATTTTGACGATAACTAAAAAAGGAAAAAAGAACACTCATGAAACCATCGAAGAATTCCACAAAACCACCTTAGATATATTCTCCTATCATTGTCATGACAAAATATCTAAATATTTGGCCTCAAATAACTTATATCAATTCATAAAGGGAATTAATATGATAATTTGTAAAAGATGAGTAAAATATTTAAGTAGTTCTATGGAAACATTATATTAACGGTGAAGAATGATTACGTACCTCATGAATCTAGCTTCGAGACACCAATGGAAGTCTTTGTATTGCCTAAATATTAATGGTAGAACCTTATTTTTATGTAGGAGAATACAAATACCATGTTAGAGCTAGTTTGGGGATAAACATGTCAATTAATTGAAAGGATGCCCTAGATCAACTTTTTAAGAAGGGGGTTTTTATCCCATGCATGGTTAGACAAATTGTGTGATAAAATCTCATTAGAAGAAACCTCATGAATATCCAATCACAACCTCCTTTCATGGTCTTATTAACTATTCTCCAACTTCAACGTAGATACATCCTCAAACATGTTACTATTCATGGTTTCTTCTATGATTTCAACACAGTTTGGACGACTCATGTGCAGCCCATGAGCCTCTCATTTAGTAGAAAAACTCATTGAAATTTCCCCAAAATATCCCAAACATAACCATTATATTTTATATACATAAAAACATAAATAAATGGATACATACTAAAAAATGGGTGCACTACATTCGAGGTGAGGGTTTCATCCGCTTAATTGTTTTTCACCCTTTAATTCATGTTCTAATTGTGTGTGGAGTCTCTATAATTGATTAGAGGGAGTTTTTATCATCATTGATTATGTGAAAACACATCCATAGGTATATATATATATATTTATAATATTTATTCCCCCATGTATAGTGTAATACATGACTTGGATTAAATAATGCATATATATTAATTTGAATGTGTCTTCATTTGAGTGTCATGCGGTTATGAGTGTTTGGATCCAAACATGAAAAGAGTCAAGCATCAACATGGTATTCTTCTTGAGGCAGGATTCCTATCAATGAACATTAAATTTTAATAACACATTAAGTGATTTTTAAATAAGTGGAATCATGCATACCATTGAAATTTGGATTATGAGTTCTTTATTTCAATTCATATAAGGTAAAGTAATATATTGATAAAAAATTCCAATTTATATAATTAAACCCCTCTAAAAAGGTGTGTTGTATTTAAGAAGAAAAATAATTATTAGTTATTTTAACTCATGAATTTCCTTATTTCTTGGATAATTTATATGCTTATGTAACATTGTATATGTGAGGAATTATAACTTATAGACTCTCTTTTTTGTTTTAAAGAGATTTATTGAAATGAAATTATGTTCCTACAATTGCTAATCTTGGCCTATATTTTTGACGAGCCTTGTTTATGTAGGTTATAGGTTGAATAAATTGAGATTTTCGAACCCCTTTGTGTTTTTCCTATTGAATGTACAATCAATTTTTTTATCCTTTTAAACCTATAGGTGTTCCATTAAACCTTTATCATGGTATGTCAAACATGTAATTGATTGGAGTTATCTATTGTGAATTTAATAGACTAAATGGTAATGGATGAGTGACCATAACCCTAGGCCCATATTATTTCATTAATTGATTAAGAATAAATTTACTTTTATGGATATTTCCATGATAATGAAAAAATGATAATGATAATTAATTGTTAGGTATACCCATGTTAGTGGGATTAATATAAATTTGAATAAATGGGATGGTATACCTATGTGAGATGAATAAATATGAATGTGAATAAATTTATGTGTATTCCCATGAGGCTTGTTAGAATGTAATTGGTCACATGAGTGGTTAAACTCATAGGATGTGATGAAATATGAATTATGAACAATAACACGGTATTTGGAGTGGTTGTATTTATATACTTTATTATGAATTTGGATACATGAGTGGGTATATTAATGATATGTATTTGGTTATGAAATCGGATTAATGAGTGTTTATAAACATTGTATGAACTGAATTTTAATGGTTACACATGGGTTGGTAGACTCATATGGTGTTAAATGTTAAATGATATGAAATGGTTGAATGATTTTATAGATTCCATATATAGAAACCAGGTATCTTGAATGTGGTGGTGGATGACTTCGGTTGATTACTCTCCTTGGTTATTGATTCTGCGGGATGCCTTGGAAATTTCTACCACTTGGATATGGCTTGTTTGGTCTAGTGTGAGACATGTATATTATTAAATGATCCTATGACTCCAACCAGTTCCTAACTGAGGTTCCAGTGATATGTTCCTCTGTCTTAATGATAATGACTTTTTCTTTGACACCTTATATTTAGGACCTTCTTGGAATAACTATTTGAAATATGGAACTGTAGTGTTGTATATGATATATTTTTTGATACAGTTTGGATGTTGTAAATTATGACATGTGTAATTATATGACCTGATCATGAATGTTATGACACATCATATTGTATGAAAATTCCATGCTTGTATAGTAGTTGGGATATGTGAAAAAATTGTGGTGGTTTGAAATGTTTGGATGACCATAAGGAGGTGTTGTTTATTTTTAAATAATTTAAAGTTGGATTGTTATAAGAGCATGAATATTTATTTAGGTATTCCTGAGGTGCTATTTTAGAGTATATGTTTTAGTAACTTATATGTCATTGTAATCTTTACATTTGGTTACTGAAAATCTATTCACCTACACATTTTCAGGGTTTTTAATTTCACCAAATTGATGGGGTTAGACACTATGGGTTTTGTACTTATGATATTTACATCTATAACCCTTCTTGGGAACCATTGTTACCTGAGTAGACCTAATTTTTTCAGGGCTATTTAACTTTTCTTGTAGCTATGTAGTAAGAAGTACTTGATTGAACTGGAGATCAAGATGCTCATGGAGATTTCATTTGGTCTTGTTAGTTCTATTCCTAAAAGAGTCTTGTATTTTAAAAAATTGTAAATAATGATGAATTATTACTGTTTTATCTTCAGTACAATCATAATGACATGCATGCCTATATAAAATGGTGTTTTCTATATTTTTTATTCAGTTGTTATTACATTTTATATCAACTTCATTACTATTTACTATAATTCATCTAATATTTATTATTATTTATTATATTTTTACCACTATTCACTTTGAGGATGAGGGTATAGTCATCCCATGGAATTACATTGAAACACTCTCTTATATTCGGAATAATTTGTTGTATGGGGAGATTCTCTTAAGGCTATGTGGAAACTATTCTGGATATCAGTTTAGTGGTTAGTTTGGATGAGATGTTATAAAGTCATATCAAATGGTATTTTTTCCACTGTATAACTATTTTGGGATGGTAGGCATAAAAAAAGAACATTTTAGCACATGGTAAATAACATTTCTTGGGACTAATCATCCCATGTATGGAAAATGACCAACTATCTTGAAATCAGAATGGTATTCATGATATTTGATATTATAGTTGATTATTATTTCACCTTAGGTGACTAGAGTATGTTTCCTCTACATAATGATTATTTGTATTTGTTAAATTTACCTTTGGTATGGTATGGAATGGATGGATCATGAAATGCATCATATACAAACATAAAAAATTTACATTCCATGAAACGTAGTTGCATTGGTAGGATTTCAACTAATCTGGGTAGTATTCCTAACGTGTAATTATAAGCCTTTGATTTTCTTCAGGAATTATGTTATATAACATGATCAATTAATTTGTTTTAGTATTTTTACTTGATTCCATGAAATATGGAATGATTCCTATTTTGTTTTATTTTCCACACTCTTATGTTATAGCATGATTCAATGGATACTGCTTGTGACGACAAGAATTTATTTGTTTATATATGGGTTCTTCAAGGTCTAAACTGGTTCGTTTCCATTATGAAGTGATCTACTATTCTGTTTTATGAGGTATGGTAGCCTTATAACTAAGAAAAGGTAACACTTGTATTAAAATCATTATAAAAGGATTTTAAAATAAAAATCACAATGTTGTTTGGTTATGATAAGTGAAATCTTATTTTCAATTTAGGATGTGTATTGGCACATCAAGAATTTGGAAATATAAACCCATATAAAATTTAAATGAACAATTTGTTTTTAAATGGTGTGATGTGTAAGATGTTTAATTTTTAACTCAAATAGATGGGTTTTATGATTCCTATAATTTAACAATAACTACTTGGTTTCATTTTAAAGAACCAGAGTTGGTTAAATGGGACATTATAGGGCCACTATATCTGTTAAAAATAATATATATGATAAATTGATTATTTATGGTGATGTGTTAAAATGTGTTTCATATTAAACATTTATGTTTTCTACAACCTGCTTATATTTGAACATGCGAAAATGATTAAAATAGTGTTCTTTGTTTTGTATAACGGTACTTGAGGTTTTGTTTAAAATTATTTCAAATTATTAAAGGATGAAGTGAATTAATTAAATGAAATTAAATTTGAACCTAGATTGGTCACTATTGTTTACACCATGATGTAAGGATTGTTAAAATGTTTTTGGTGGTTTTACATGGGATGGATACTTGAGGATTTATCCATATAATGTATATTTTTAGCAACAACATAAATGAAAGGAATATGAGCCTTGTGAAATCTATTAGGATGACCATGTGATAGGGTTAATGGTTGTGCATTGTAAGGTGCTAGCATAATGTAGGTTGGAAACATAGATATTTAAATTACGTATGTGTACTATGACATTCTTGACGTTTGGTGTTATTCATGATTCGTTTTCCCTTAGTAAGAATTTTATGTTTTAAAATGGAACCCTTGTTTGGATGGGTGGTTTTTGCATCATGACTCATGATATGAGTAGGTTCATAGAGGAATCCTTTTTCAATGCGTTATATAGGCGTCAGTCATGGTCATATTAGTAGGAGGTATTGTAAATTTCATTTTATTTATTGATTGATGAAGTGGTATGTCATCATTGAAGTTAATGGTTGTACGAGATGATTTTTTTTTGAACCAGTTTTTATGTGAGAAATTGATACATGATTTTGTGTGGAATAAAACGTATAGATATTAATCAGGTTACACTTTTTTATCTTGTCATCTTGTGTTAGTATTCAATGTTATATGTGGTACCCATCGAGTTGTCAAATGTTGAAATGAATTATTTGAGTTTGTTGAAATCACTAAGCCAGGTAATTTTTTGGGTCTCCTCAGATCATCATCGATGTAGAGTGACTGGAGCACTATAGAAATGTGCTCATCCCACTTCTAATGAAGACTGTATAGGAATAAATTTTTTTGACACGACAGCCAGTTTGATTTCTATTTTGTTTACAAATTATTTGATTTGGTGATAACGGTTTGTGGAACATGACACATGTGATTAAGGTTATTCTGAAGTAGCGTTCTTGGGACACTAGTGCAGAAAACATTTTTTACGTCGGTTATTTTTTATTATTTACGTCGGTTTTTAGGCGACGTTAATACGGACGACGTTATAAATAACGTTTTTTACGTCGGTTATTTAAAACCCGACGTAATATCCCTAACATCACGGTGGTTATCACGTCGGTTCATATAATAACCGACGTGATAAATATGCGCGGGGGGGCTTTATCACGTCGGTTATTCCCTAAACCGACGTGATAAAACGCCTGGGATATCATTTATCACGTCGGTTATGTCATAACCGACGTGATAAACCCTTCCCCTGGCCTATTATCACGTCGGTTATTTAAGAAACCGACGTGATAAAAAGGCCTGGGAAACGTTTTAGCATGTCGGTTATCCAATAACCGACGTGGTAAATCGATTCCCAGGCCTTTTAGCACGTCGGTTATGTTAAGAACCGACGTGATAAAAGCCCCGGGAACGGTTTATCACGTCGGATCTAGAAACACCCAACGTGATAAACCCCTGCCAATTTATTTACCACGTCGGTTATAAAATAACCGACGTGAATGAAATTTTTTTTTAAATAATTGCACTGCTCTCACCAAAAAGCAACCAGAAACCAAACAACAATAACAATGCCAGCCCTCCCCCAAGCCCCAACTGAACCCCACCCTCATCTATACCCACCTAACAACCTGGCCAGCCCTCCCCCACCACATTGGAGCCCCACCACAACCCTTGGACACCCCCCACCCCTTGGACACCCCCCCCACCCTCATTTACATCCCCACGACCCCTAGTACAGCCTCAAACACCCATTGGAAACCCCTCCCATATCCCTTGGACACCCTCCACCCCTTGGACACCCCCACCCCTTGGACAGCCCCCCACCCTCATTTACACCCCCAAGACCCCTAGTACAGCCTCAAACACCCATTGGACACCCCCCCACATCTTGACAGCCCTCCCAGACCACTTGGACACCCCCCGAGCCCTTGGACAGCCCCAAACACCCCTTGGACACCCCTCCCATATCCCTTGGACACCCCCACCCCTTGGACACCCCCCACCCCTTGGACAGCCCCCCCCCCACCCTCATTTACACCGAACCGGCCCCTTGGACAGAACTCCCAGACACCTTGGACACCACTCCCATATCCCTTGGACACCCCCCACCCCTTGGACACCCCCCACCCCTTGGACAGCCCCCCACCCTCATTTACACCAAACCGGCCCCTTGGACAGAACTCCCAGACACCTTGGACACCACTCCCATATCCCTTGGACACCCCCCACCCCTTGGACACCCCCACCCCTTCGACAGCCCCCCACCCTCATTTACACCCCCCGAACACCCCTTGGACACCCCTCCCATATCCCTTGGACACCCCCACCCCTTGGACACCCCCCACCCCTTGGACAGCCCCCCACCCCCTGGACACCCCCCCGACCCCTTGGAAACCCCCCTACCCCTTGGAACCCCCCCCCCCCATCCCCTTGGACAGCCCCAAACACCCCTCCTATATCCCTTGGACACCCCCCACCACTTGGACACCCCCCACCCTCATTTACACCCAACCGACTCCTTAGACAGCCCCAAACACACCTTGGACACCCCTCCCATATCCCTTGGACACCCCCACCCCTTGGACACCCCCCACCCTCATTTACACCCCCCCCGACCCCTAGGACAACCCCAAACACACCTTGGACACCCCTCCCATATCCCTTGGACACCCCCCAAACACCCAACCACCCCCTTGGAACCTCTCCCCCCATACCAAAATCCAGACCAGAAAAACCATCAACAGTAGACCAAAACAAGAAGTAGAGAAAAATTAAACATTCACTTATATAACATTCAAAACTTACACTTTCAACTTCAAAAAAAACTAAATCCAACCTAAACGACTACAAAATACACAATTACATTGACAATATTCAAAATTACATTTTACATTACAAACTACTAAAAGTTAATCAAACCTGTAAAATAATTTGACCACTCCACTTGTAAGTGTTTGATATCTTCAGCAGTAAAGGGTTGAGGGTCATCAAAAAGCTACAAAGCAAAAGGATAGTAGTCAATGTGTATAATGAATAAATCAAATTGAAATATTATGAGAAATATGAAATCTTACCAGGTCAAAACTCAGAACTGTCCCAGTTGTTATTATTTCATACATAAATCTTAACATGTAATATCCGCATTCGATGATGCCTTGTTGCTCATGACATTTCTGTTTGAATGAGTGTAAATTCAATATATTATTTTTATGTAATAAATCAAAATGTACAAATTATAAATGGATATTTACCTTCGCATGTACATATTTGATCTTGAAATTCCTTTTCTTTGCGCTTTTTCAAAAGTGGACCCATGCCCTGTTAGAAAATAATACGAATGGGGTAAATTTAAAATTCATTATAATATATAAAACTATTGTGAAATTGAAACTTACGTTTCCAATATATTCTTAAAACTTTCTCGCACATCATCATGGAGAGAGCATATCCAATAAAGTGTTTTCTCCCTAGGGAAAAAAACCCCTAACATCCAATGATCCCTGATAAAAGGAAATTTAACGTTAGTGGTTTTTTATGTTAAAAAATAATTAACTCTTTGAGAGGGATGTGTTTCATACCTCTCACAAAAAGGCATCATCCAACACTGTGTGATTACATTCTTTTCAAATCTATCAGCAATATAAAGCATTCTTTGTTCCTCATCCAATGCACATGCTTCAGGGGAAATCAATTGTGGGTCCACGAATCCATATACATCTGTCAGCTCATTCCTCTCACAAATTTTATACAGATACCTAATACAAAGCAGACATAAGTATACATTTTTAATAAATATAACGCAAGGAAAAGGTGTTAAGACTTACATGATAAAAATTTGCACCACGTTGATGCCCAACTTATCTCCAGTGACAAACTCCATGATATCAGTTTTCATAATCCCCACACATAGTTCACATCCACAGACATGAGCTTCCATTGTAAAGTCATAATGATCCGCCAACAAATTTGAATATCTTGACAATTTGTCAAGACTGCTAGTATCTGCATCTGATGTCATAGCTATCTGTCTTTGTTGTTGTCTATACAGTATTTCTTTACCTTTGAAGTATTCCTGTAAAAATAAATTGAAAAATATATTTGTTTTCAAATGATAAAACATTAATAAAAATATAAAATAAAAGATATAACATCCATACCTCTATGGTAATGAGTCGAAGAAGTCTGGATGGCCAAAGTAAAAAATGGTCGATACTATGTCCAACTGTCGTCACCTCATCTGTAGGTAATGGTATCCGAGCTGATCTATCTATAATATCCTGTACAGTGACCCTCTGATTCTCTACCTCTAACTGTTGATGATGAACTGTATCTCCTATAAAATATACCATCCCATATGCAACTATATGATGTTAAGGATCATCAACATACAACTCACAATAAGTAGGTAGCTGCGGCGGAGGAGGAGGATCAAAAATGGGGTCCGCAGGCTGAGGTGGGGGAGTGGGAGCTACTGGGAGAGGTGGAGTGGGAGCTGCACCCTAAAATTGTCTTTGCAAGTCTGCAAACATTAACTGCACCGATGCTCTATTCTTTTCCTCCATTGTCGCATTAATATTATGGACTTCAGCCTCCAAGGATTCTTTTTTTTATAAACTCCCTCAACATTAGAAGTTGAGGAACGTGGCAACACTTTTCTTACCGATTCACCTACCGGATATCCTCTTACACGGCCAGGATGTTCGGGCTTTCCCAATGCCACAGATAAAATATCTTCCCTCCCAGATGGTGTAAATGTCCCCTGTGAACTCTTCTCCTCAAGAGAGTCCTGTAATAATTAATTGAACATTTCTATAATGATTGGAAATATATGACGAAAATAGTAAACTTAAATAAATAAAATAGATATCTTACAATCCTCTCAACTACGAGTCTCAATTCTTCCGAAATATATTGTCCTTTTTTGCCCTTCCGAGCTCTTTTCCTTTTCTCATGTCTAGATGGAGGGGATGGAGGGGCCACCTCTCCAGAGCTTGAAGACTCAGCTCTTAGTTGTTGAAATTTTTCTGCCATCATTTGTTCTTCCAATAATGCATACCCTCCCCGAGATAAAATATGAGGGTATACATTTTTAGATTGGATCTCTTGATGAGCTTTCATTGTTTGCTGTAAATAAATAATAAGTAATCATTAACAAAACAATAATAAGATCATTTATATAAGAAAGCTTATAAAAGTTTACATTGCCCTTACCAAAAATGATTCTTTTCTTCTACTTTCAAAAAATTGTCTCCATGTGTCTTCATGTATAAAAGGATATATACGACATGGATTCTCACGACTCCTATGACCATAAATGAAATCAGATGAGAGGGTTGATTTGAAATCCCTCCATCTCCTAGCAGCCAACGATAAGAATTTCTTCCTGACTCCTCCAGTGTCAGGAATATCAAATGTCATCTGATAAAAAAGAGGTTAAAAATATTATATATACTAGAAACATTTAAAGAACAGTCAAACAATAGCAAAAGATCTTACCAAAATGGTGTCCCACAGCTGAGAAATTAGCGCCTTATCCACACTTCTCCAATCATCATAGAGAATGCTTACTTTTCTCTTAGCCTGAGTTGCTACAAAACCCTTAAAATCTTTAGCATTTGGACCTCTAGGAAGATCATCATCATCAAACTCCACGACTATCCTCTCCTCCTTCGTACGGGCAAGTGATAATTTTGGTAAACGTGTGCACCCACGCTTACCAACCTTTGAACTCTTTTTCGTAATAGGAGCATGTGAATGTTCCTCCCCAGATGTATGACCAATATGCTCATCTCCAGAATCATGTGGCTGATCAACTGATTGATCTGTCATTTTCCTTCAAATAAAAAAAAACATTAGATCACAAATAGAAAAGTGTACTAAATTACATAATAGTAAACATTGGTAATATGGTAAGAATGTTAAACAATGATAAACATGGTAAACAGAGGCAAAAGTTTGCCATGGAGTTGGCCCAAGAAAGCTGAAAAGTGGACTCACTGAGTCCACCGGTCAGCCGGTGTGAGCACACCGGCCAGCCGGAGGACCCATGCAGTAGACTTGCCCACTGCCTGGTGCCACCGGCCGGCAGCTGGCTCACCACCGGCCGGCCGCTGGATCACCACCATCCGGCCGGTGGACCAGACAGAGAGCCTTCCTCTCTGTCTGGACCACCGGCCGGCCGCTGGCTCATCACCGACCGGCCGCTGGTGATCCAGACAGAGAGGAAGGCTCTCTGTCTGGTCCACCGGCCGGCCGCTGGCTCAACACCGGCCGGCCGCTGGTGATCCAGACAGAGAGGAAGTCTCTCTGTCTGGTCCACCGGCCAACAGGTGATCCACCACCGGCCAGCCGGTGCGCCCAGGACTTCTCCTCTTTACGGTTTTTATTGTTTTATCGTTTTGGTTTGATACATGTTTTAATAAGTAAAAAATTTACAGTATCTAACATTATATGAAAAAACTAAATGTAAACAAGAAATAAACTTGTGTTACCTGTAATTTTAGGAATGTACAGTTGGATTGTTTTCCCAAATTCCTTCGTCGTGATCGTTCCTTATGGCACAAACCATGTCTTCAACATACTCATCATTATGTTCTGTTAATCTTTCCATGGAAGTAGGGATCTCACATAAATCAGCAACTTCATCAAATTCATCCTCACCAACATATTGGTTTTTCCCTTGTAAAACAACAGCCCACTGCATATCTGATTGATCTACTACATAGAAAATTTGTTTGGCATGTGTTGCCATTATAAAAGAATCAGCTGTGTCTTCCAATCTATTCAGATTAACAAGTGTCATTCCAAATTCATCGTGTCTGACACTGTTGTTACCGATAAACCATTTACAGTTAAAAACGGGAACTTTAATTTTAAAGTAATCAGCCTCCCATATGTCTTCAATCACTCCATAATATGCACTTGATGCTGAAATTGGGTTTCTGTCCTTAGCACTCGAAAAATGCATTGCTTCTGCAAACACCAATACACCACTATTCTGAACTGCACTTCTGTTGTCCTGAGCTTTCGTATGAAATGTATAGCCATTAATGTCATAAGCGGACCATGTTATCACATTTAAAGATGGACCACCCACTATCCATTTTAATGTCTCTGATACATCTGATCTACCAAGCAAGGTTTTTTTAAACCATGGAAAAAAAGTTTTGTTGTGCTCATTCAAAATCCACATTTCTTTCTTCTTTGGATGACATTGTTTCAACTCATTAATATGCAATGTGATATACGGTTGAACATCAGCTATGTTATTCAAGATGTATGATTCTAACTTCTTCATATGTTCAGCTGACAGTGATTTGACTTTCAAGCCACGAATCCCCTTTCCCTCATTATTAACCCATTCATGGCGAGATGGAGGCAAACCTATGTGTTGCGCCGTATCCAAGTAGCTCGTACAAAACTCTGCTACCTCCTAAGAAATATACTTTTCAATAATGGAGGCTTCAGGTCGATATGGATTTTTAACATATCCCTTTAATATTTTCATATACCTTTCAAAAGGATACATCCAACGAAGATATACAGGTCCACAAAGCCTTATTTCTCGAACCAGATGAATCATTAAATGCACCATCATATCAAAAAAAGTTGGAGGAAAATACATTTCCAAATGACAAAGTATAAAAATTGCATCCTTTTCCAAAATGTTCAAAGCATTCACATCAATCGCCTTGTTGCAAATTGAATTGAAAAAATAACACAACCTCATTATAGTCTTTCTGACACGGATGGGAAATATTCCACGCAGTGCAACTGGTAGAATTTGTTGCATCATGACATGAAAATCATGTGATTTCATACCTATCAACTTCAAGTCTTTCAATGAGACAAAATTTTTTACATTTGAAGAATAACCTTGAGGCACTTTGATATCATGAAGACACTGACAGAAGCTACTTTTCTCCCTCTTCGATAATGTATGGCAAGCCGGGGGAAGAAATGTTCATCTTCCTTTAGGAGTGGGAGCTAACTCCAAACGTATTCCCATTGACAGTAGGTCTAACCTTGCATTCAACCCATCTTTTGTCTTTCCTTTAATATCTAGCAATGTTCCGATCAAAGAATCACAGATATTCTTCTCCACGTGCATGACATCAATATTATGTTTGACTTCATGATACCTCCAATATGGTAGCTCAAAAAATATTGACCTTTTCTTCCAAATATGTCTATCATTACCAGATTTCTGTGTCTTTCCCAATGTCACATCAAGGTTTTTCACCCTCTCAAAATACAATTCTGGGGATAAAGGTTGAGGAGAAGTCTCAAATTCTTGTGAGCCATTGAATGACTTTTTTAGTCTTCTATAAGGGTGATCCATAGGCAAAAACTTTCGATGACCCATGTACACTGTTTTCCTCCCATGATGCAATTGACAATATGACGTCTGTTGTTCGCAAATTGGACATGCTTTATGCCCTTTAACACTGTATACAGACAAATTTACATATGCTGGGAAGTCATTTATAGTGAATAGAAGCATTGCAGGCAGTTGAAAATATTCCATTTTATAAGAATCATACACCCTAATACCATCAGCCCATAACAGTTTCAAATCATCAATCAGCGGTGACAAGTATACATCAATATCATTGCCGGGTTGCTTTGGACCAGAGATCATGATACTCAACATGACATATTTGCGCTTCATAAAAACTTCAGGAGAGAGGTTGTAAATTACCAATAAAACAGGCCATGAACTATGTGTGCTACTGAGGGTTCGGTATGGATTCATTCCATCTGTGCACAAGCCTAGTCTCAGATTTCTAATTTCATTTCCAAATGCAGGGTACTGGGCATCAATTTTCTTCCATTGTGGACAATCAGCTGGATGACGTATTTTTCCATCACATACCCGCTCATTAGCATGCCATCTTAACCTTTTTGCATCATGTGAATTAGCAAATAAACGTTTGAAACGAGGAATTATAGAAACATACCAAAATACCTTTGAAGGGAGCTTTGTAATCTCTACATCAACTTGTGATTTTTCTTTCACCTTATACCGTGATGTCCCACATTTAGGACACTCTTTCAGAAATTCATATTCCTTCCTATATATAATGCAATCATTCGGACAGGCATGTATTTTCCTGTATCCCAATCCCATCGGGCATAATATTTTTTTGGCCTTATAATGTGAATCTGGAAGATTGTTATCTTTTGGAAGAATGTCTTTCATCAATTGTAGCAGCTCTGTAAAACTTCTGTCACTCCATCCATGTTTCGCCTTCAGGTTAATCAATCTTAACACCGCCGACAAAACCGTAAAATCTGTACAACCAGGATATAATGGTTTTTCGGCATCACCATATAGACGTGCAACTGTCGGTTCTATCTCAATTTGTTCTTCTACAATATCGCGAATCATTTCTTCAATTCCATCGGAGTTACCATCTTGCGATTCATTATCATCAGTGACATTCTGTCCAGTTTCGCCATGCCAAATCCAAGGGTTGTAACTCGGATTGAAACCATGACAAATCAGATGATCTTTTATCTCTCTACTTTTCAACTTCTTCATATTCAGACATTTCAGGCATGGACAGAAAAAAATGTCACTACTTGGAACATTTCGTTTAGCAAATTCCAAAAAGGCATCAACACCTTCCTCATATTCATTGCTCATTCGATGTGCCGTAATCCAACTTCGACTCATTATTACCTATAACAAATAGCAAAAATATATTTATTTTTTAGATAAGACAAATATATGTTTATATGAAAAAAATCATAATTTGAATGTAAACAATTTTGAAATATAAAACAAATCGATGTGTAAACCCCCCTGGACACCCCCCAACCCCTCTGGACAGCCCCCCACCCCTCCTGGACACAACCCCCCACCCCAACCTGCTTGGACACCCCCTGGACACCCCCCAACCCTCTGGACAGCCCCCCACCCCTCCTAAACACCACCCCCACCCCCTACCCCCTTGGACACCCCCCTGGACACCCCCAACGCCCACCCACACCCTTGGACAGCCCCCCACACCCACCCACCCCCTTGTAAACCCCCCTGGACACCCCCCGACCCCTCTGGACAGCCCCCCACCCCTCTTGGACACCACCCCCCACCCCCTACCCCCTTGGACACCCCCCTGGACATCCCCCAACCCTCTGGGCAGCCCCCCCACCCACCCGGACACCCCAAATACCCTCTGGAGAGGCCGCCACCCACTTGGACAGCCCCCCACACCCATCCACCCCCTTGGACAGCCCCCCACACCCATCCACCCCCTTGGACACCCCCCTGGACACCCCACCGACCCCTCTGGACAGGCCGCCACCCCCTTGGACAGCCCCCCACACCCACCCATCCCCGTGGACACCACCCTGGACACCCCTCGACCCCTCTGGACAGCCCCCGACCCCTCTAGAAAGCACCCCCACCCCTCCTGGACACAACCCCCCACCCCCGACCTGCTTGGCCACCCCCCTGGACACCCCCCAACCCTCTGGACAGCCCCCCACCCCTCCTAAACACCACCACCCACCCCCTACCCCCTTGGACACCCCCCTGGACACCCACCCACACCCTTGGACTGCCCCCCACACCCACCCACCCCCTTGTAAACCCCCCATGGACAGACCCCCGCCCCTCCTGGACACCACCCCCCACCCCCTACACCCTTGGACACCCCCCTGGACATCCCCCAACCCTCTGGACAGACCCCCCACCCACCCGGACAACCCCAAATACCCTCTGGAGAGGCCGCCACCCACTTGGACAGCCCCCCACACCCATCCACCCCTTGGACAGCCCCCCACACCCACCCATCCCCTTGGACACCACCCTGGACACCCCCCGACCCCTCTGGACAGCCCCCGACCCCTCTAGAAAGCACCCCCACCCCTCTTGGACACAACCCCCCACCCCCGACCTGCTTGGACACCCCCCTGGACACCCCCAACCCTCTGGACAGCCCCCCACCCCTCCTAAACACCACCCCCACCCCCTACCCCCTTGGACACCCCCCTGGACACCCCCCAACACCCACCCACACCCTTGGACAGCCCCCCACACCCACCCACCCCCTTGTAAACCCCCCTGGACACCCCCCGACCCCAAATCCATGCACCTATGCCATGGTTGTGTGTGAATAAAGTAGTAACAACTGTAAAAGGGCAACCCATCCAAATGGACATGCCCCAACCCTCTCGGGGATTTATAGAAAACGATGAAAAATTAGTGAAATCATAAAATTACTCAATATTGCAAGTCGAACAAATAGATCTAGGGATGATAAATAAGATTATGGTGCCAAAACGAGTTAAAAGGGTTCGCAATCGAAGAATCTTAGCTAGTTTCAACAAAAAAATCACAACACATATATATATACAATCCGCGAAAAAAAACGAACGAGTGGGAGGATTACCTGAGTGCTGCGAGTTTAGATGATTGATCCGAGGATATTAAATATGAGAAACGATGATCGCAAAACGAATCTAAACCAACGAAATGGTTGAGCCGATTTGGGTTTACGCGCGAGAGAGACGAGTCGCGACTATCGAAGGTAAACTCGCGAATGACAATCCACGGGTCTGGGTAAATTTTTAAATGAGTTATCACGTCTGTTATTCAATAACCGACGTGATAATTGTTGTAAAACATTTATAACGTCGGTTATTTCAATAACCGACGTAAAAACTTTCCTCCGATTCATTTGTTACGTCGGTTAGTTTATAACCGACGTTATAAAGGGCTCAAAATCCGCGTTTTTTTACGTCGGTTATGGAATAACCGATGTCAAAAACATCTGCGGATTCTTTTTTTACGTCGGTTATTTTATAACCGACGTAAAAAAGCCTTCAAAAACCGCGTTTGTTACGTCGGTTATAAACATAACCGACGTAAAAAGGCCTTCGGAAACCGCGTTTTTTACGTCGGTTATAAACATAACCGACGTAAAAAATGAAGCTGCGCGATTAATAATGTCGGTTATAATAATAACCGACGTTAAAGGTGTACCGAATACAAATTTTTACGTCGGTTAAGAAATAACCGACGTAAAAAACCTCGTTTTACATATTATGACGTCGGGTTTATATAACCGACGTAAAAAATGGTGACGTAAAAAAACGTTTTCTGCACTAGTGGGAGTTCCTTGTCTATCTATCTATTCATTCGATGAATACTAAACTCCTATAGTAGCGAATGTAGTGTGAGTTCTAATATGTGTGTCCTTCCAGGCTAAAGGAACAAAATTATGTAATACCATTAAAACAGTTACTTTTGTTGTTTTTTTCCTTTAAGGATTTAAATTTTGAAATCATGTCGATGCATTCTTGGTAGCACGACATGGATGTAGTTGTATATGTATGATACCCTTGAGAACATCATTAGTCATTAATACAATTTTTTGGTTTTTTTCAAATTATTACAGAAATTATCTAGTTGGTAAAATAATTAGGATCAATAACTGACACATGAGCATGTGAAGATGATATTCTTTTAATGTATTTGACCAGTAGTGGTTCTACCACTCTTGTTGGTGACCTTTGGTTTCCTCATGGTGTACACTTCTAAAATAGAAGTGAATATACCATATATTGAAGTAATCATGGATTCACTAAGAGAGTGTTAAACATATTCACCTCTAATGTTTTAAAATATGTGGGGATATTTGGATATCTCTATCAATGATGTACATTGGATGCATAGTTCTTTTTAGGTTTTCTTAGTTCAGACTGATACTTGGGATTCGATTTAAGAACACCTCAGATGGACTTTTAGAAAACATTGTTATCTTCTAATGTGACTTATATGTGAATGATGCTTTGGGGTTATTCAATGTTCTTATTTGTACATTTTGTATTTGTACCAATGTCTCACTTATAACAAGTATTATAGACTACCTTGGGTTAGTTCCATGGACTCTAGATTGATGAATCCATGGATTCCCCTAACATGTAGTTAGGTTCGGGTGTCTATTTGATGGGTAATGATTCTAGTGGGTTGAATCTGGGTAAATCCATTGTTAATGGTGAGGCACGAGAGTTTAAATGATCAGGTGGAGGTATGATCTATGAATGTTACCTAAAGTCAGGTATGATCTTTAGTGGATGCGAACATTGTAAATTAAACATGCCTTGGTATAAGGTGATGCAGTTCAGTTTTGACACACATTCATTCTAATAAATGAATTTTTTTCTTTCATGACTATAATATATTATTGGTGATGAAAACATTTTTGACACATCTATAGTTTAAAGTGATGGAATTTTGGGTTTTGCGATGTCTTTCAAGGAAAGTATGCATTGCCTGTTTTCTCAGTCACACATGATTTGATCTTTCACTTTTTATGAGGTCTGTATTATGGATTCATATGTAATTAGGTTTATACTAATGAGTAAATCACACTAGTAGAATCTCTATAACACTTTGGGAATTCCCTCTTAGGAAATTCCAAAGATAGATGACTCATTCTTTAGCATTGGATGTTAAATGCTAAGAAACTTGTTGGAGAGAACCAAAGGCTTTTGTTTAAAGGGATGTTGAATAAATTTTATATATTGTTAAGAGAACTCAGGTATGTTAAATTTTTATGTTTCAATTGGGAATTGAATTATTGATCATGTTTGGACATATTAATTGTTGTATGCTTGGGTGGAAAAGTAAGGCTCTTTTCGAGTTTGGGAATACAATGTGACCAACTAAATTATACTTCATGTACCTTTTAGGCTGGATGATGTTTCTATTTTTCTTTATGTGTTATCATGGATGATATGTTAGATGATTTGAAGATTATAGATTCCAGTGCTTTTGGAGTGGGTGGGGTTTTTTTGTGATTTTGAATCATTATGGAAATTACTGGAGGGGATGTTTTCCAAAGAAGACATCAGAATGAAATTATAAGATGTTTAATGCTTCTAAATGATGTTTTTCATATTTTTTAAAGTCTTGGGGACTATATCGGGATACTCGAGCAGTTTTGGGAGAGCCGGTTTGGAAAAATCATGGGTTAATGGACCTGTAGATGGAATAATGATTTTATGAAATAGTATAGCCCTGGAAAGAAACCATATGGCCTTATGTAGGTGGGTTATGGGTGGTATTCATGGGAATTGCAGGGTTTTCCTAACTATGTGCGTAGACCACATGATTTCATATCTAAGGAAATAACCTCACACTATTCACCGCACGGTTTGTGAAATGTTTGTAAAATTGTGTGGGAAAAACCATGGGGTTTTTTAATTGTAAAAATTTAAAATTAATAAATAAAAATAAAAATAACTAATACCTTTTCTCAATTCACTTATCCACTTTGAGTCAAGATACACTAACCTCCCTTGAATATCCATGGTCGTGTGCAACGATCCTCTATGGTCTTTCCATTAGTCTTCAATCCAACTAGTTTTCTCTAGGTTTCCCACTTAAATATCCATGGAAAGACAATATTCCTTATCTCCTTCCCTTTCTAGATTAATTTAGGTCTCCCTATTACCCCTCAAAATTTGGTCAAAACCCTAGGATATGGTTAATATGGAATTTTATTTCTTCATTTGATGCTAGGGCCTGAAATCGGATTGTTGATTTGGATTTATGTGTATTATGAAATCATACAATAAAAGATATGTATATCATTTTGTTTCAGTTCACTGTCATCACATTGAGGTGTTCGTTTCTTCAACTTAGTGGGTTTTCACCATTTAATTAAAGGTCTTATGGTGTTTTGATTCTCAATATTTGATTTTATTTTGGTTTTATCATCTTTGATGGTGCACACACACACATTTATATGTATGTATATATCTCCCTCTTATGTTTTCCATCAAGGAAAGTGGAATACAAGAATGATATTAATGGATATATATATGTATAAGAATGTATTTGTGTGATTGTGAAGGGTGGTTTCAAGTGGTTATCACCATATCTAACAAGTACCGAGTGTCAGTCTGGTCTACATCCTGGGGTAGAATCCCTATCCTTAAACCATTAAATTGTATAAAATTTAAAATGCTTCATTACAAAAGTTGAATAATTCCATCCCTTGGTAAATTGGATTATCAATTCTTGAATGAAATGATTAAGTGGTTAAATGATTTTTGGATAATCAATGTAATTTTTTCAAAATATAACCACTCCAAGAGGGATACCCTTTATTCTAAGATGATAAGTAATGATTAGTTATTTCAAATCATGCTTTTTTTGTATTACTTAGATGTTCTATAGGATTGAGTAGGATTTTTGATATGTGTCAATATAGCTTATAACATCACATATTATATTTATTGTGAATTTCATAAAATGAAATTATGTTATTGAATATCTATACTTGGTTTATTCTTATTTGGAGGCTTGTGTGTGTAGTTATAGGTTTCATACCTTGTACTTAAAGCACCCATTTGGGTTTTTCTTATTGGTTGTATCATGAAAGGATTTTGGCATTGTACTCCCTTAGGTGTTCCTTTTACCCCATGTTATTGGATTTTAAACATGTAATTGATTTTTATTTTAAATTTTAAATTTAATAGATTGAATGAGAAGGGATGAGATAGCATGAAAATTGGACCTTATTATGTTAGTTCTTTATGAAGCATGAATTTCCATGTATGGCTAGGTCCATGTGAGAAGAATAAATGTGAATGGGAATAAATGGGGGGGGGGTTATATCCATGTGAGATGAATAAATGTAAATGAGAATAAATGGGTGGGTATGCACATGTGGAATGTTAAAGTGTAGTTAGTTACATGAGTGTGTAGACTCATAGGATGTGCTTAAATTTAAATTTTCAATAATGAAAAGCTATTATCATTGGCTGTATTTAGGTATTTGAATAATAATTGGGATACCTGAGTGGGTATACTCATGAGATATATTTGGTTTTGAAAGGGTTTAATTATGGGATATAATTATTATGTTAATTTAATGTTAATGGTTACACATGAGTGTGTAGAATCATATGTTGTTGAATGTTAAATGTTATAAAATCGATGAATAATTGTATAGATCCCATGGATGGATCTCCATGGATCATTAACAGTGTAGTGGATTCCTTTGGATGAGAATTCCAATAGGGTCTTGATTCCATGGGATGTCATTGGACTTGTTACACCTTATATCCAACATTCATGGAATTGCTTATGATATGTTGGGTATGACATGCTCCAAGAACCTCAACCAATACCTAACTGAGTTACCAGATAGATTCTCCTGAGACTCCAGGAAGATGCCTTGGTCTTCGACGCATTGGATATATCCCTTCATCATCTAACTCTTTGACATAAAAAAATTGTGAGGCATATGATATATTTGGATATATGTGTTGTCCATGGTTAATTGTTACTTGTGTGATTATATTCCTTGACCATCAATTTTTATACTCTTTAGGGTGTATATATAGGGAATGATTTTGTGGTGCATGGGATATATGACAAGGTCATGGTTGTATGATTGTTTGGATGGAAGAATAGTCATTTTATTTATTTATGAATTATTTTAAGCTTCTATGTTATAGGATCTTGACCATTTGTGTCGGGTTCCCTAAGGGGATATTTTATATTATTTTGATTAGCATTTTTTTGGCATTGAAATCCTTACTTTTCAATTACTTCTCATACGTTTACCTACACACTAACTTCATTTATAATTTCACTACATGGATTCGGTTAGACATCATGGGTGTGGGTCTACATATATATGTATCTCAAAAACTACTTTAGAACCATTTGTACATGAGTAGCCTTCTTTTCAGGCCGATGGACCATTTCTTATTCATGTGGAGCTTGGAGAATAGGGCTAAGATGGATCTCATGTTTCTCCTGTAGATTCCCTTTGGTCTTTCTATATCCTTTTTTACTTGAGTCCTATATTTTACATAATTGTGAGGCATGATAAATGGTTATTTTTTAGCATATTTACTATCATTTTGACATGAATTATTGACTACACTAGAATTTAACATCTTTTTTATTCAATTGTTATTACATTTGTCTTCCTATAATTTTTTTTATATTTCATCTATTGAGTTTTTATTTACTTTATTAGTACCATTGTGCACTCTGAGTGTGATGATATATTCTCTCCAATGAATTAACTTGACACCCTTGCTGCTAGTATGTAACCTCTGGTCAATGGGGACACATTATAGATACTATGTGGCGACCAGTCTGGCTAACAATTTAGTTGTCTGTCTGGCTGATATGTTACAAATACATCCATTTTACTAAACCCTTAATTAGAATTTTATATCACCCTCATGTTTCTTTTTTTCCCCATTATTCCATGATGTGTACTATGACCTCTATTTAGGGATATTCTAGATGGAATAATTTCATTCTAAAATAATATGATAAAATTTAACGAATTCAAACCTAATATGTGAATCATGAATGTTTCTATTATATCAAGACTACTAAAGTATTAGGTCCCACAGGATGTAATTCAATGTATGTTATGACTGTGTAATATAATAAGAAACATACTCTAGGCCAACTTGGGTAAAGGTTGCTACCGCATATTGGTTATTTTTACTTCGTATTATGCTAAAAAAATACATTTTATTTTCAATATGATTTGAATTAAATTTTGTAATTATATATGATGTTTCTCAAAATGAATTAAGTCACATCTTATTGATATATTTGAATTTAATTCAAGAAATAATTTAATTACCATTTATATTTAACATTTTCATTTTTTATATAGTATCATGAACCTAAATTATATTTTACATTAAATAAGCGTGTAGTTTTATTTATTTTATCTATATGGAATATAATTTTCTATATATTCATGCCATTGGAATATGAATATGTGGTTTATAATAATTATGAATTTCAAAAAACACATAATATAAATGATGATTCTACATTATTATTAACTACATAATGATGGAATCACATATATAGTAGTTTAAATGAAAATAAATTCCCATGAATTGTGGATATCAATATTTAATTTTTCAGTCATTATAAATATTTAAATCTACTATTTATATTTTCATTTGTATTATAGTTTATACAAAAATTTATATTATATTTAATATCATACTGAAATTATAGTTTAAATTTATGTTTATATCAACATGTCTTTAACACTTTTTCCACGTTTTATTTTGAATATTTAATTGATTTAATATATACTCACATTACAATTAATTTTGTATATAATAGTATAAATTGGAGTTTCTATTAATATACATTTTCATCTATTGTGTTGAAGACAATTTTCTTCTTTATGCATTATCATATACTGAATTAGGTTTTTATATTCAATATGTATGAAATTTTATTTTTATAGTATAAATAATATTTTTGAAGATACAACCCATATCCATTATGTAATATTTTTCAAATATCATCACCTGTGCCTTCTTGTAACACAAAATATGAAACTAATTTGAAATTTCGTAACCATGTAAAAGTATTAAAGTCATGTTATTTTATGTTATCTCACTAATCTATATATATGTTCCTCCAGTAATTTTGTTGTATATATTACTCAATTCTCAACTTATTATTCACAGCCCTAATATAAATTTTTTCAAATTCAAATAGATTTTTAAATTAAAGGTAAAAATATTAATCGGAGTATGATAGTGATTTTAAGGGGGGAAAATTGTCCAATATATGTTAATCCAGATTGTGTGAGGTTCCAAACAAATGTTTAGTATGGTGTGAGTTACATGATGGATTTATATGTATTGAATATGAAAATTAATCATTAAATGGCTACATAGGATGGATAATTTGGTAACGGTTATGTAATTAACCATAACATGAAATATGGGATATTGAGACATTTTTCTACATATATGTAGCATTGGAATGATTTATATGGGTTTTTAATTTCTAGAAAATAAATTTTAAGAGGAATATGGTATTGATTTTATGTTGGAAAGAATATCGAATGTATGTCAAATCTGATTTTTTACATTATTTAAATTTTTTTGTTAAATAAAATGGATGTTGAATTTTTAATTCACAATAAATATTAAAAATAGTTTTATATTTTTCAAATTCATAATATGTTTATATTCACATTATTTTCATTTCATAATTGTGGTGTACTATTTTTCAAATCAGTACAAAATTTTCAAACAATAATATTAATTTCCAAGATTATTCTTTGGAAGATTGATTTCATAGTTGAATAACAAGGATATATAAGATGTGTAATGCTCATATAGGCTCTTAACTATTATTCAATGTAATAAGTTAATATTAGTCAAATTCAAGATGGAAGGACAATTGTTACTATTATATCAGCTATATGTACTACCTAAAATTATATCAAGAACACTATTGACCTCTTAATTGTCCATAACTAATATATTAAAGATTATTAACAACCTATGGTTTCTCTTTTCCTTTATATACAATATCAATATTTTGGTTTTCTGATTCCCAATTAACATATTATTTCAATTTGATTATTTTAAAATTTATTTTACTATTTCTATAACATGTTTCTTTCCCTATAATTCATATCCTCACATAAATATTTATATATATATCATTTACATATATAAATTATTAAAATATATAGTGATATATCTAATTTCTATTACAAACCTCAAAGAATAAATCTATAGATTCATTGGAAATCTATATTCTATGACTTTACTAAATTAGATATAATGAAATTTTAGATCAATCAACAAGATGCTTTAAAATTTCATTTTCCATACATAACGTTCCAACAACTATAATAGAAAAATCCCTCATTCATGAATTGTATTGAATTTGTTCAATTTCACATGATTATTATTTTTAAACATCTAAGAACCACCTTCATCAACAACATTCATATTGAAAATATCGGGGGAGAAAAATTTAAGAATGATAAAAAAAAATTTGTTCATCTCATTTAGGTTGACAGTAAAACAATGATTTGACATGAACCCCAAATTTCCCACATTAATGTAGTTGTTTATTACTTTAAAAAAAATTCAAAATTCAAATATATTAATAACTTTATGATGGTTTCTCTTATATAGACTTCTTTTAGGACCCCCATATTACTGTTTTTATATACCACATAATGTTTTTGGTGTTTAAAATGATGAATTTCTTCATAACATATACTATTCTAATTAAAACCCTTGCCCCCTAATCCATGTGCCACTCACCCCATTACTGGTTTCCCCACCATTTTATTATTCCCCTATAAACCATTTTTTCTATTTGTATCCCATGTTCCAATCCATTTCAATATCTTTTGAAACAAAATCCCTTTATATATTTTTAATCACTTGTGCAGAAAACGTTATTTACATCACCAATTTTACATCGGTTTTATATAATTGACATGATAATTTGTGATATGGGGTTTTTTAATTCGGTTATATTTTCACCAACGTAATAAATGTGTAGAGTAAATATTTAACGTCAGTTATTTTAATAACCGACCTTAAAAATCATGGGCGTTCATTTTTTACATCAGTTATATATTAACCGACGTAAAAAACCAATGCACAGTGTTTCTTACGTCTGTTATCAAATAACCGACATAAAAAATGAGGAATGTACAAATTTTTTACGTCTTTTATAAAATAACTGACATAAAAAAGCGTCATTTGAGGCCTTTTCGACATCGGTTATTTGATAACCGACGTAACAACCCAACCCGTAGAATTTCTGACGTTGGTTATGTTATAACTGACGTAAAAAACTATGATATCTGGTGTATTCTTTACGTCGACGATTCTATAACAGATGTTATATATATAATAAAATTAGTTTATAACATCAGTTATTAAATAAACGATGTTATAAAACATTTAAAAAATTAACACGCCCCGTGGATTGTCATTTACGATTTTTCAATAGATAGTCTGACGACTGTCTCTCTCGTGTAGAAGACCCTAATCGACTCATTAATATAGATGCATTAAACTTGTTTTTGTATCATTTTTTACCATATTTACTCTCCTCAGATCTATCGCCTCAACTTGCAACACTCAGGTAATCCTCCCATGACATTATTTCGTTCTTTTTTTCCCAGATAGTCTATATTTACATTATGCGATTTTTTTCTTTAATCTAGGTAAGACTCATTAATTTGGAACCCTCTTACCTCGTTTTTCCATCATCATCTAATTTAGTATCCCCATATATATTATATCGACTCGCATTATTCACATTATCCTCACCTACTTCTACTTCGTTTGTCTTTGTTTCACGAATGCCCGATATTGATGGTAATTTTTCTTGTCATTGACAACTAATGATCTCATTCACCTATATTACTGCAATTTATATAAAAACCATTGTGATAAACACATTCGATGTACAAATTTAATTTACATTATAATTATATATGGTTTTTCATGGTGGAATGTTTGTTTTGGATCCTTGCTAGTTTCTATTTTGGGTATCACTTTTTGTTGATCCATAATCTATTTACGTCGCTTATTTTAATGGACTATTATAAGTCTTCATATCCTATTAAAACACGATTCATTGCACAATAGAGCATTTTAGACTAGTAAGAGATACAATTCATGGTTCTCATTTTGAATAATGGAATGATACCAGAACTAGTAGCATGAGGTTAAAATCTCAAGATATGCCAAATCTAGTAGCCTGAGGTTAAAATCCCACCATTCTTGGAAGCTGTCAAGAGGGTTGGTGGCTGACCAGGGGGTTAGGGGCTATCCAGGGTGTCCATGGAGGTGGGGGGTACTCCAGGGGTCTGTCTGTGTGTGTGTGTGTGTGGGGGGGGGGGGGTCCAAGGGGGTGGGGGTGTCGAAGGGGGTGGGGGATTTCCAGGGGTGGGTGGGGGGGCTGTCCAATGGGGTGGGGGCCTGTCCAGATGGCTTGGTGGGTTGTCTGGGGGGGGGGGTTGTCTAGAGGGTTGGGGGTGTCCATGGGGTGTTTAAGGGGGTATGGGGTGGGGGTGGTGTACCTGAGGGGTGGGGGTGATGTATAGAGGGGTGGGGGCTGCCCATGGGGTGGGGGTGTCAAGAGGGGTGGGTAGTCTAGGGGGTACGACGTGGGGGTGGTGTCCAGGAGGGGTGGGGGTGCTGTCTAGTGGGGTGGGGGTTGTCCAGGGTGTGGGGCCTGTCCAGAGGGTTTCGGGGGTTGTCCGGGGCGTGGGGGGTTGTCCAGAGGGTGGGGGTGTCCTAAGGGGTGTCCAAGAGGGTAGGGGGTGGGGGTGGTGTCTAAGAAGGGTGGGGGTGATGTCTTGAGGGGTGGGGGCTGTCCAGGGGGTGGGGGGCTATCCAAAGGGTTGGGGTGTCCAAGGGGGTGGGGGTGGGGGTGGTGTTAAGGAGAGGTGGGGTTGTCCATGGTGGTGTCTATGGGGGTAGGGGGTGGGGGTGTTGTCCAGGAGGGGTGTGGGTGCTGTCCAGATTGGTGGGGGTTGTCCAGGGGGTGGGTGGCTGTCCAAGGGGGTGGGGGGTGTCCAGAGGTTTTGGGGGGTTGTCCCAGGGGTGGGGGGTGTCCAGAGGGTTGGGGGTGTCCAGGGGGTGTCCAAGGGGGTAGGGGTATGGGGTGGGGGCATGGTGTCTAGGAGGGGTGGTGGTGTTGTCTAGAGGGGTGGGGCTATCTAGGGGGTGGGGTGTCTAGGAGGGGTGGGGGGCTTTCCAAGGGTGTGGTGGTGTCCATGGGGTGTTGACGGGGGTGGGGGTGGTGTCCAGGGGTTGGGGGTTTTCCAAGGGGTTGGTGGTATCTAGAGATTGTCCAAGGGGGTGGGGGATAAGTGCCAGTTGGGATTGACTACTGCATCGTGGTTTCTGAGATTATGACATGCTGAGTTTTCCATGATGAAAGACTTTTCATTGTGATTTTCTCTATCTAAGTTTTTATTTTAAATTTGATTTGACTCTCAGGTTTAATCCATTTTCTCCAATTTTATATCAACCATTGTAGGCCCCATGGTTTTCTTTGATTCAATGGAATTTAAAACTATAATATCTAACTATATTTTGTTTTTAAAATAATATTCATGCATATTTTTTTAAATATGCATTGATTTTTTTTAATATTTCAAAATTGTTTTAGATTCAAATTATGAATTTTTTTATATAAACATATATTTGTCTTATCTTAAAATTATATATAATTTTGATATTTGTTATAGGTAATAATGAGTCGAAGATGGATTACAGAACATAGAATGAGCAATGAATATGAGGAAGGTGTTGAATCCTTTTTGTAATTTTCTAAATGAATTGTTCCAAGTAGTGACATTTTTTATGTCCATGCCTGAAATGATTGAATATGAAGAAGTTAAAAAGTAGAGAGATAAAAGGTCATATGATTTGTCATGGTTTTAGACCGAGTAACATCCCTTGGATTTTGCATGGTGAAACTAGACAGAATTTCATTGATGATGATGATTCACAAGATGGTATCTTCTGTGGAATTGAAGAAATGATTCACGATATTGTAGCAGAACAAATTGAGATAGAACCGATAGTTGCATGTCTATATGGTGATGCTGAAAAACCATTATATCCTAGTTGTACAGATTTTATGGGTTTTTTCGGCTGTGTTATGATTGATTAACCTGATGGCGAAACATGGATAGAGTGACAGAAGTTTTACAGAGCTGATACAATTGAGGAAATACATTCTTCTAAACGATAATGATCTTCCAGATTCACATTACAAAGCCACGAAAATATTATGCCCGATGGGATTGGGATGCAAGAAAATAAATTTCGATCCAAATGACTGCATTATATATAGGAAGGAATATGAATTTTTGTCAGAGTGTCATAAATGTGCGACACCATGGTATTAGGTGAATAAAAATCAAAGGATGATGTAGAGATTACAATGATTCCTTCAAAGGTATTTTGTTATCTTCCTATAATTCACCATTTGAAACGTTTATTTTCTAATTCACGTGATGCAAAATGGTTAAGATGGCATGCTGATGAGCAGGTATATGATGGAAAAATATTTCATCCAACTGATTGTCCACAATGGATAAAAATTGTTGAGCAGTATTGTACATTTGGAAATGAAATTAGAAATATCAGACTAGGGTTGTGCATAGATGGAATGAATCCATACCGAACCCTCAGTAGCACACATAGTTCATGGACTGTTTTATTGGTAATTTAAAACCTCTATCATGATGTTTGTTTGAAGTGAAAATATTTCATGTTGAGTATAATGATCTCTGGTCCAAAGCAACCCAACAATGATATTGATGTTTACTTGTCACCATTTATTAATGATTTGAAACTGTTATTGGTTGATGGTTTTAGGGTGTATGATTCTTATAAAATGGAATATTTTCAACAACATGCAGTGCTTCTGTTCACTATAAATGACTTCCCACCATATGGAAATTTTTCTAGATACAGTGGTAAAGGGCATAAAACATGTCCAATTTGCGAACAATAGACACCATATTGTCAGTTGCATCATGGGAGGAAAATATTTTACATGGGTCATCGAATGTTTTTTCATATGGATCAACATTATAAAAGACTAAAAAGGAATTAAATAGCTCACAAGAATTTCATACTGCTCCTAAACCTTTATCCCCAGATTTCTATATTGAGAGGGTGAAAACCCTTGATGTGACATTGGGAAAGACATAGAAATCTGGTGATGATAGACATATTTGTAAGAATAGGTCAATATTTTTTTAGATACCATATTGGAGTTATCATTATGTTAAACATAATATTGATGTCATGCCTATGGAGAAGAATATCTTTGATTGTTTCATTGGAACATTGTTAGATAATAAAGAAAATACAAAATATGGGTGGAATGCAAGATTATAATTACAATAAATGGGAATACGTTTGGAGTTAGCTCCCACTAATAAAGGAAGACAAACAATTCTTCCCCCGGCATGTCATACTTTATCGAAGATAGTGAAAATTAGCTTCTGGAAGTGTCTTCATGATATCAATGTGCCTCAAGGTTATTCTTAAAATGTAAAAAAATTTGTCTCTTTGAAGGACTTAATGTTGATAGGTATGAAACCACATGATTGTCACATCATGATGCAATAAATTCTACCAGTTTCATTGCATGGAATATTTCCTACCCGTTTCAAAAAGACTATAATGAAGTTGTGTTATTTTTTCAATTGAATTTTTAATAAGGAGATTGATGTGAATTATTTGAAAATATTGGAAAATGATTCAATTTTTATACTTTTTTAATTGGAAATGTATTTTTATTTCAACTTTTTTGGATATAATGGTGAATTTAATGATTCATCTGGTTCGAGAAATAAAGCATTGTGGACTTGCATATCTTCCTTGGATGTATCCTTTTGAAAGGTATATGAAAATATTAAATGGGTATGTTACGAATCCATATCAACCTAGAGAATCCATTATTGAAAATTATATTTTTGAGGAGGTAGTAGAGTTTTTTACGAGCTACTTGGCTGCGGCGCAACACATAGGTTTTCCTCCATCTCACCATGAACGAGTTTATAATGAGGGAAAGGGGATTCATGGCTTGAAAGTCAAATAATTGTAAGCTGAACAGACGAAGAAGTTATAATCATACATGTTGAATAAAATAGATGATGTTGAACCATATATCACATTGCATATTAATGAGTTGAAACGATGTCATCCAAAGAAGAAAGAAATGTGGATTTTGAATGAGCACTAAAAAACTTTTTTGTCAAGGTTTTAAAAGAACTTTCTTGGTAGATCAGGTGTATCAGAAAAATTAAAATGGATAGTGGTGGGTCCATGTTTAAATGTGATAACATGGTCCGGTTTTGACAATAATGGCTGTACATTTCATATGAAAGCTCAAGACAAAATAAGTGCAGTTCAGAATAGTGGTGTATTGGTGTTTGAAGAAGTAATGCATTTTTCGAGTGCTAAGGGAAAAAACCCAATTTCTACATCAAGTGCATATTATGGAGTGATTGAAGACATATGGGAGGATGATTAATTAAAAATTAAAGTTATGGTTTTTAACTGTAAATGGTTTATCAGTAACAATAGTGTCAGACACGTTGAATTTGGAATGACACTTGTTAATCTAAATAGATTGGAAGACAGAACTTATTCTTTTATAATGGAAACACATGCGAAAAAAATTTTCTATATAGTAGATCAATCAGCTTTGTAGTGGGCTATTTTTTTACAAGGGAAAAACAATATGTTGGTGAGGATGAAGTTGATGAAGATGATGACTTTTATGAGATCCCAACTTCCATGGAAAGATTAACAGAATGTAATGATGAGCATGTTGAAGACATAGTTTGTGCCATAAGGAACAATCACGATGATGGAATTTAGGAAAAAAATCCATTTGTAAATTCCTAAAATTACAGGTAACATATGTTTATTTTTTCTTTACATTTATTTTTTTCATAAAATGTTAGATATTGTATGTTTTTTATTTATTAAAACATGTATTAAAACAAAATAAGTGTATGTTTTTGTTTTTGTTTTTGTTTTTTTAGTTTACTTTATCATGTTTACCATTACATGAATTATGTATCTACTATTTTTGTTCAGTGACAATTACTTTACCATGTTTACCAGGTTTACCCTATTTACCATATTTACCATCATGACCACCTTGACCATCTTTACCATTGTTTAACATGATTACCATATTAACAATGTTTACTATTATGTAACTTAATACACTTTTCTATTTTCTGATTATAGCAGTATTAAAATATATGAATTTGTATATTTGTGAACTAATATTTTTTTTAATTGAAGGATAATGACAGATCATTTAGTTGACCAACCACATGATTCTGGAGATGATCATATTGGTGATACCTTTGGGAAGGAACATTCACATGCTCTTCATTATGTTCCCTAATCTTCCTCATGTGCTCCTATTACGACAATGAGTTCAAAGGTTGGTAAATGTGGGTGCACACATTTACCAAAATTAGCACTTGCCCATATGCAAGATCGGAGGATACTCATTGAGTTTGATGATGATGATATTCCTAGAGGTCCAAATGAAAAAGATTTTAAGAGTTTTGTATCAACTCAGGATAAGATCAAAGTAAGCATTTTGTATGATGACGAGAGAAGTGTGCATAAAGAGATAATATTTCAGTTGTGGGAGATGATTTTGGTATGATCTTTTGCTATTATTTGACTATTCTTTAAATGTTTCTAGTATATATAATATTTTTAACCTCTTCTTTATCATATGTCATTTGATATTCCTGACACTAGAGGAGTCATAAAGAAAATCTTATCGTTGGCTTCCAGGAGATGGAGGGATTTCAAATCAACCCTCTAATTTGATTTCATTTATGGTCATTGGAATCTTGAAAATCCATGTATTATAAATCCTTTTATAGATGAAGGCACATGGAAACAGTTTTTTGAAAGTAGAAGAAAAGATTCAGTTTTGGTAAGGGCAATGTGAACTTTTATAATATTTCTTATATAAATGATCTTATTAATATTTTGATAATGATTTCTTATTATTAATGTACAAAAAACAAGGAAATATCATCAGGAGATCCAATCTAAAAATGTATACCCTCATAGTTTATCTCAGGGAAGGTATGCATTTTTGGAAGAACAAATGATGGTGGAAAAATTTCGATAACTAAGAGCTGAGTCTTCAGGCTCTGGAGAGGTGGCCCCTCCATTCCCTCCATCAAGACATGAAAAATAGAAGAGAGCTCAGATGGGAAAAAAGGGAAATATCTTTTAGAAGAATTGAGAATCGTATCTGAGAGGATTGTAAGATATACATTTTATTTATTTAAGTTAACTATTTTCTTCATATAATTTCAATAATTACAGAAATGTTCAATTAATTAATACAGGACTCTATTGAGGAGCAGAGTTCACAGGGGGCATTTAGAGCTACTGGGAGGCAATATATTTTATCTGTATCATTGGGAATGCCCGAAAATCTTGGTCATGTAAGAGGATATCCAGAAGGTGTATTGGTAAGAAAAAGGTCTCCACGTTATTCAACTTATAACGTCGAGGGGGTTTATCAAAATAATAAAATCTTTGTAGGAAGAAGTTCCTAATATTAATGCGATGATGGAGGAAAATATTAGAGCGTCAGTACAGTCTATGTTTACAGACAAGCAAGGACAATTTTAGACTACTGCTCCCACTCCTCCACCTCCCCCTGCAGACCCCATTATTTAGCCTCCACCTCCGCTAGTAGCTGCCACTCCCCCACCTCATCTTACGGACTCCATTCTTTATACTACTCCTCCACCACAACTTCCTACTTATTTCATGTTATATGTTGATGATCCTAAATGTCATATATTTGCATATGGGTTGGTATATTTTATAGGAGATACAGTTCATCATCATTAATTTGAGGTAGAGAATAAGAGGGTCATAGTACAGGATATTATAGATAGATAATCTCAAGTACCATTACCTAAATATTAGTTGACGACAGTTGGACATAGTATCTTCCATTTTTTAAGTTGGCCATCCAGACTTCTTTGACTCATTACCATAGAGGTATGAATGTTATATCTTTTATTTTAATTTTTTTATTAAAGTTGTTTTATCATTTGAAAACTAATATATTTTTCTATTTATTTTTACATGAATACTTCAAAGGAAAATAAATACTGTATAGAAAACAACAAAGACAAATGGCTATGACATCATATATAGATTCTATTAGTCTTGACAGGTTGTCAAGATATTCAAATTTTTTGGCGGGTCATTATGAGTTTCCAATGGAAGATCATGTTTGTAGACGTGCAATAACTGTGGGGATTATGAAATCTGATATCATGGAGCTTGTTACCGAAGATAAGTTGGGCTTCAATGTGGTGAAATTTTTTTCCATGTAAGTCTTAACACCTTTTCCCTGTATTATATTTATTAAAAATGTATACTTATGTCTATTTTGTATTAGGTATCATAATAAAATTTGGGAGAGGAATGAGCTGACAGATGTATATGGATTCTTGGACCCGCAATTGATTTCCCCTAAAGCATGTTCACGGGATGAGGAACAAAGAATGATTTATATTACTGAATGACTTGAAAATAATATAGTCACACAATGTTGGAAGATTCCTTTTTGTGATAGGTATGAAACACATCTCTGTAAAAGAGTTAATTATAATTTAACATAAAAAACCACTAACCTTAAATTTCCTTTTGTCACTGATCATTGGATGTTAGGGGTTTTTTTCCAATGGGAGAAAACACAATATTGGATTTTCTCCATCCATGATGATGTGTAAGAAAGATTTAAGAAAATATTGGAAAAGTAAGTTTCAATTTCTCAATAGTTTTATATATTATAATGAATTTTAAATTTACCTCGTTCGTATAATTTTCTAACAAGGCATGGGTATACTTTCAAAAAAACAAAAAGAAAAGGAGTGAAAATATCAAATATGTAAATGCGATGGTCAATATCCATTTATAATTTGTACTTTTTGATTTATTACATAAAAATAATATATTGTATTTACACTCATTCAAACAGAATTTTCAGGAACAACAAGGCATCATCGAATGCAGATATTATATGTTAATATTTATGTATGAAATAATAACAACTGGGACAGTTGTGAATTTTAACCTGGTAAGATTTCCTCTTAAACTTTGCCATAATGTTTCAATTTGATTTATTCATTATACACATTAACTACTATCCTTTTAATTTGTAGCTTTTTGATGACCCTCAACCCTATACTACTGAAGACATCAAAAACATACAAGTGGAGTGGTCAAATTATTTTACAGGTTTGATTGAATTTTAGTGGGTTGTAATGTAAAATGTAATTTTGAATATTGTCATTGTAATTGTGTATTTAGTATTCATTTAGGTTTTATTTAGTTTTTTTAAGTTGACGGTGTATGTTTTGAATTTTATATATGTGAATGTTTAATTTTTCTCTACTTCTTATTTTGGTCTACTAATGATGTTTTTTCTGGTATGGATTCTGGTCTGGGGGGAGGGGTTCATGTGTGTGGGGGTGTTCAGTGGGGTGGGGGTGTCCAGGGGTCTAGGAGAGCTATTCAGTGGGGGTGGGGGGGGGGGTCCTGGGTGTCCATGAGTGTGGGGGGGGGGGCAGTCTAGGGAGTGGGAGCGTTTCCAAGAGAGTGGTAGGGCTGTCCGGGGGAGTGGGAGGCAATCCAAGGGATGTCTAGGGGTGTGGGGGTGTCCTGTGGGGTGAGGGGGTTTCTAGGGGACTATCCAATGGGGGGGTCCAGGATGTCCATGGGGATGGGGGTAGTCCAGGGGTGTTGTGGGGGCTGTCTTGTGGGTTGAGGGGGTTCTCGTTTGTTTTTGGTAACATATTTATCTGTTTTAGTGGTTTTGGAGGGCTGTCCAGGGGTGTGGGAGTGTTGTCTAGGGGGTGGTGGGTATACATGATGGTGGGGGTTGTCCAGCGGTGTTTGGGGATATCCAGGGGGTCGGTGGGCTGTCCAGGGGTGTGGTGGGGGCTCTCCAATTGTAACATCCCCAGATGATAAAGGGTTAAATGACTAAATGATAAGACTCATGTCAACAAGGTGCACCTTCCTTTTCGGGAGCCTGTCTGATTAGTACTCCACAGTTAAGCGTGCTTGGCCTGGAGTAGTGATCAGGATGGGGGACCCTCTGGGATGTTTTCCAGGGTGTGTGTGAGTGAGGACAAAGCACACTGGAAAGGACATGTGTTGGCCTGTGGGGACTGTCATTAGTCAGATGACCCGTTCAGTCAAGTGGTTGGACCCTGGGGTGGGCCCCACGTGTCTGCGGGGCAACTGGTGGTACCTGGTGGGCCAGGACCCGACGACCATGTTAAGGTGGGGTGGTTGTGCTGTCACCGGGACCCGGTTGTCACATATGGTATCAGAGGAGGAACCCAGCCTTAAGTGCGGTGCACTGTCTGGGCTGAGATGTAGGGCTCACAACGAGGGTGTTGTGCTCTAAGGTGGGGGGGGGTTAATGTAACATCCCCAAATGATAAAGGGTTAAATTACTAAATGATAAGACTCATGTCAACATGGTGCACCTTCCTTTTCTGGATCCTGTCTGATTAGAACTCCATAGTTAAGCGTGCCTGTCCTGGAGTAGTGATCAGGATGGGGGACCCTCGGGGAAGTTTTTCAAGGTGTGTGTGAGTGAGGACAAAACACACTGAAAAAGACATGTGTTGGCCTGTGGGGACTGTCATTAGTCAGATGACCCGTTAAGGCATGTGGGTGGACCCTGGGGTGGGCCACATGTGTCTGCGGGGAAACTGGTGGTACCTGGTGGGCCAGGACCCGACGTCCATGTTAAGGCGGGGTGTTTGTGCGGTCACCGGGACCCGGTTGTCACACCAGTGGGGTGGGGGAGGGCTGTGCAAGGTGTGGGGGATATACCAAAGAGTGGGGGGGGGGGGGGGGTTATCCCGGGTTGTTTGGGGCTGTCCAGGGGGTCGGGGCATTCTAGGGGTGTGGTGGGGGCTGTCAACTAGGGTGAGGGGTGCTGTTTAGGAGGGTGGGGGGTTGTCCTGGGGTGTTTGGGGTTGTCCATGGGGTCGGCTGGCAGTCCATGGGTGTGGTGGGGGCTGTCAAGTGGGGTGAGGGGGTGCTGTTCAGGGGGTGGTGGGAGGGCTGTCCAGTGGGGTAAGTTTTAAATGTTTGGGGCTGTCCAGGGGGGGTCGGGGGCATTCATGGGGTGTGGTTGGGGATGTCAACTAGGGTGAGGGGTGCTATTTAGGAGGGTGGGGGGTTGTCCTGGGGTGTTTGGGGTTGTCCATGGGGTCGGCTGGCAGTCCATGGGTGTGGTGGGGGCTGTCAAGTGGGGTGAGGGGGTGTTGTTTAGGGGGTGGTGGGAGGGCTATCCAGTGGGGTATGTTTTAAATGTTATAATAATAAATGATTAATTTTTCTTTAGTTCTTGTTCTCATCTACGTCTGTTTTTCTGGTATGAATTCTTGATTCAGTTTCTGGTTGTTTCTGGGGAGAGCAGAGGACTGCATTCGATTTTTTTAAAAAAATTATTCCACGTTGGTTATTTTATAACCCAGATGATAACCCCCCCCCCCCCAGACTGGTTTAGCACATCGATTATTATATAAATGACGTGATAAGGAATTTCCCAGGAGTTTATCATGTCTGCTATTTAATAACCGACGTGATAACCCCCCCCCCCCCCCCGGAATGGTTTAGCACGGCGGTTATTATATAACCGACGTGATAAACCATTTACTAGGGGTTTATCACTTCAGTTATTTGTACCCAACGTGAAAAACCCACCCACCCCCCGGTTTATCACGGAGGTTATATAATAACAAACTTTATAAACCCCCCTGGTTTTTGTACATCAGTTATTAATTAACCGACATGATAAACACCACGATGTTATGTTTTTATGTCAGTTTTTAAATATCCGACGTAAAAAACGTTATTTATAACGTCGTCCGTATTAACGTCGGATAAAAACCGACTTAAAAATGAAAATTATACGACATAAATAACGTTTTCTACATTAGTGAATAAATGAAAAAAACAAATTTCTCCAGGATAAACATTATTATTATATTTATCAGTATAACATTGATTATGTATATGAATTTATTAATACATATATTTATTTTGTATGTTTATGAAACATTCCATATATATTAATTACTCATTGTATAATTTTTTTTTCAAATTTTACTAACCAATGTTACATATTTATATGAATTAATTACTAACTCTCTAGGCACGATCTATAATTTTTTCCTCAAATTTTTAATAATTCATTATTGTTTTTTCTATGTATACCTTGAGTGCAATTAATGTCGACGGATCATTATGGAGTAATATTTTTTATTTTCATTAACATATATTTAATTTAATTTTTATGAAAAATGGCCATTGAATAAAGAGAATTTTTTCCTCTTATAATTTTCTATATCAAGTTTCATTAATAGAAGTAATTGAATAAAATAATTTTTAAATTTCAATTCTATATAATGTATTCGAAATATGCAAAAAAAAAATTCATCATGAATTTTATATTTTGAAGTTAAAAATAAATTTAAAGTAAATGTAAATATTACATCAAAATATATTAGACCACCACCAATCTATTGATAATAATACATACTTAATTTTGTTCACTTTTGAAATTCAAGGGCTACTCATTATAATCTAGGAATGTTTTTACCATTTATAGGTATTAATATTATTTATAATAAAATTATCATATATATTCATCATATATCATACTAGACTAATTAGTTTTATGGAATACTATAATTCTTATGAGTTGTATGTTTTTATTGGAACATCATGTTAACTCAAGGGAATGGAAGAAATCATCAATTCTGATATTTGGAATGGATAAAACCCATGTGATTTTCACATGGGCTTCGTAGTTAATTTATTTAAAAAATTAATCAAAAGTTTTTTACATTAGTTTGTGAATTGTATTTTTCAATAATATTACCTCTTTATAGTAGATTAATATATATAATAATAATAATTTCTAATATATTATGATCAGTTTCAATGTATTTTCTTCTAAATTGATACACTTGAATAAAAATTCATTCAAACTACAACATAATTATTTCATAAACAAAAAAAATGTAACGAAAAAGTAACAAATCAGGATAATATAAATCAAAAAAAATAAATCACAAGTTTTAATATAAAAAACCATCAAATCAAAGACATTTTTAAATTTTAACACATTAATGAATTGTAATAAATAAAAACAAACAAATATATAACCTAAAACATATTCTTATCTTTATGAAAATAAATTTTTTCATATAAACATAAATTCATTCGTGAAAACATTTTTTCCATTCTTAATAATAATTTTTTATACTAAAACATATTCAAATGAAAATAATAAAAAACTTTAAAAATATGATAACTTATACATCTCAAAAGACATAAAAAGATAACCATTGTTACAAGGAGTCTTCTTATTCATGAATTGTAATATCAGAATTATATTATACTATAATATATACATTTCAAATAAATTAATTCTACATTTTCTAAATCTCTATATTATACGAATATTGAATATGTATTTATTTATTAATATACTTCTACCTATTCATATGCTATCACTAATCCTTATACAATTAATGAAATAAAATAATATTAATTTTGATGGGGAGCATATTTATTATTTTTCATAATTACTTGATGCAATATAATAACATTATCTTATTAAGAGTGTGGAAGCCTATTGTTATGTTTTTAGCCAATATTATGAAAATAAAATAATAAATCCATAATTTAAAATATCATGTTATAAAATTGTTGTAAAAAATATGTTAAAATGTATATCATAGAAACTTCATTTTATTTTGCATATTATTATATGGAATCATTATTATTTTCTTAAATATAATTATGCTTATGGGAATTTTTACATTAATGTGCATACAAAAAAATAAATAACACTCACATTATAGTTTTCATTGCAAAATAATACTTAGGTTTACTAAAATAAAATTATATATTGACATTAAGAAGTTTATTGTACATATTTGTATTGTTATTTATATATACATACAAATACAAATACACGTTATCATATATTATAATATAAAATTATTATAATTATGCCAATGTGTTGCATTATATTATAGTTTATCATACTGAAATTAAATTAACAACAGAACGACATTCGTGACATAAACATATAGATAGTTATATATGTAATTATTACCATGATATTCATATGTCATGAATTTGGGAAATTGAACCTTGGATTATCTATGGATGGATTTACTTTTATCCTTAGAGAGAAATATGTTTCAACACAACGATGAAAAGTATTCACAAAAAGTCACTAATTAGAGTAAATTTTTTTTAACATTTCATCTATGTTATTCATATTATGTTAGGTACGTTACATGAATGAAATTATATATTTGACACAACTATAAATAATTATTGACCTATTATTAAATGAAGGATACATTCATCATGGATCTTTAAATAAATTCAATTTTTTTAATTCACCATGTACACCATTAATAAACATAATTATTAACTGATTAACATTTACACATAGGTATTACTATAGTAAATGAATAATATTTTTAATTTAATGAATCTATTAATATATGTGGACATTTTTTCCTTTATAGTTTGTGGAATATTTTTTCTTCTACTAATTATTAAATCCTGATCTTTTATTTCAATTTGTAATTTTTTCTCTTTTATATCCACTTATTGTATGGATATTTTCCCTTCAATATAGAAACCTTATTTTTTAAACATATTCCTTATAAAAATAGAAATCAATTAATTTTAGACTTATAGATTTGGTTTGTTTATTCATTTCATGTAAAAAATAGTGTTTTGTAAACCGTTTATAAAATATGTCTATAAGGAATGAGTCTCCACCATATCTTCCTCTTTTTTGGATTTTATTTCCAAATTATTAAAAATTATATTAGATAAATTTTTTGATATGAAATTTATTTTAAATATAGTGCACACTAATGATCTACATTTAATATATATTTAATTATATGAACTATGGTCTAAAATATTTCATCTCATTATGATTATTTCCACCTCATTAAAAAGTATTTGTCATTTATATATATATTTATAATATAAAAATTCATTTTTATTTTATTAATTTAGTTATATAATTTATTCTCCTCAGTATATTATTATCCATGATTATTTACTTCTAAATGTTGTAATTCAATGTTTATTTCAACATTTTTCATTTAATGAAATATTTCAAAATAATAATTTTAAATGTTTTTTCACCTATAAATTTGTATTCACATGATGTTATTATATAAAAAAATTCATAATTAATTATATATGTTTAAATGACATTATTCATGACCATTTAATGGGCTCTTTATGAACAAAATTTCATAAACATTGTTAGTGGATTTCAAAATTCAATATCTGTTCCACTGCATGTTGTGATTTAATTAAAAGAGTACATAAAATTGGATTATTTTGTATTTAAATAAATTATCTCACCATTTAACAATTTCAGTTCAAATGTTTCTACACATGAGATTGAAAACAAATTATATAGGCTTCAGTGTTATTACAGATTTTGTTAACCCTTGTTTTCATACTTTGTAAGTTATATTAACATACCTTTTTGTGGTCCATGGAGATTTAAATATTTTATATAATAAATATTCATTACATAACGGCTATTATTGACTAATTTATTGATTTTATACTATATTCATAGTACTATGGTTCTTCTAAAATGAAATTGGGAATTTTTCTCATTTGTAACCAAAACATTAGTCCATATATATCTACTTTTTAAGTATATTTATTCCTCATAGGTGAAATATTATCATTGTAGAGATTTGAAACGACTAATCAGTATTGGGAACTTTTCTTTTGGTAAAATGATAAACTTATAATGTCCCCAACATGTAAATCCCTAAATATCCAATGAATCATTAGAATTCTAAGGGTATTTTTGTTTGCATGGAAGATATGATTTCTAGAGGGTTAATGTTTATTAAGAATATGGAGGCTATAACCACATTTTAGTCATGGATTTTTTTTATAACATCCATGGATTAACCTAGGATATAGCTATAAATTTTAATTATTAAACCATGGAAATACATATCCTATAGATATTGTTTCTTCTATTGCGTAGATTTTAATATCTATGGTCTAACCTTGGCTATTTAGGAATTAACATTAGTGAAAATGTAGAAAACACATATCCTAATAACATGTTTTTAACAATGGAAATTTATAAATCCAACAAAAATTGATTTATCCCCAATGGTTTACAAAATTTTGGGAACTCGTTTTTCCCATGTCTGTTTGGTCAGCATCTGTCATTCTAAACAGTGGTCATAGGTTAATTTTATAATTTAGAATCTTTCTGTGTTTTTATTTTATGTCACGTGTCATAAAAATATATCAACTTCTTACAATCACTAATTTTTTCTTTTTTAATCCCATAATATTGAATATTTTATTTCATATTTTTTAATGGAATATTTAATTACATCTCATCATATGTCCACCTTGGCTGTTTTGTGGATGCTTATTTCTAAATATAAAATTATCATTGATGTTTCTTCTCTGATCAATGGATAAATTTTACTACCATATATGGAAATATGAGCATGAAATTATTATTATATTTATACAAAATATGTAAATTAAAATAACCATGAATTTTTTTCGATTAAAATAAGATATCTTACAATCATTGGTATATTATGTAGTACGTAAAAATGAATAAAATTTCCATTTTACATTAAAATATATAGAAATAAGGTAAGTATTAATTTATCATTAATGTATTATAATTAGGTCAAAAATATCATTTTATTTTTTAAATACACTTAAATATACCATCTTTGGGATGTGGTATCAAAAATGAATCACATCCCTTTGCAAAGTAGTATTTCTCCATACAAATGTACTATGTTTCCATTTTAAATGGATAGTAATGTATTATGGTATATGGTATTTTAATTTTCAATAATTATAATTATATAATGAATATATTATATAAAAAATCAATCTATCATTATGAACTACTATGAGAGGCAGTGATGGATAAAGAATTACATCGCTTCACAAGGATAAAGTCTTCCAAGCACACAAACAATTGTTTAATTAATAATTACAAGAAAAAGGATATGGATAAAATTTATTTCATAAGAATAATAACATATTAATATGTTTTATATATTATTATTCTAATTATGTAATTTTAAAAACATAATTTAATGAGGAAAATGATGATACAAACAATATGTATTATTATGAAGTTGATTATATTTTCATAGATTAATCTCTTTTGGGTTTCTTATTAAGGCCACTAAGGATGGTATTTTGGGTAGAATGTAGGTTATTGAATGTTGATATGGATTTTGGGGTGATAAATATATAGGATTATGTGGATCCAAATAGATTTACATGTGTGAATTAGTGATGGGAGTGGGTACCATTTTATAATTTAGAATTCAAGTTTTCTATAACCCACAAACATTTCTAAAAATTGGACATCACTCTCTAAAAAGTTACTAAATATTTATGAATAATGGATGGAAGAAGTGATATGATATAGAATTTCCTCCAAAATTCAAAAATAAAATATTTTTAATCATTTTACACCCATTACATCTTCTGTTTATCCCACTCATATGTTTTTCCACATTAACTATAGAAAAATGTGATTATTATTTTTTCTGTTCATTATGAGAAAAATAAGTTTAACTACTTTTATAATATTAAATACATTGATTCTAAATATGTAATCATCTTTATCAAATTTAATTCAATGAATATTTAAACTTTAACATAATTTTAAACCAAGGAAAACATGTCGAAAACACATTTTCCTGAGAATCAATTTTCACAATATATGAAATTATATCAAATTTATGACTATAATAATCATTATATAGATTTAAATTTAGAAAAATAGATTTATAATATAAGAACCTCTGATAAGGAATTAAAAACTGTTGGTTATTTTAATTAATTTAAATGTATAAACAGTATGAATATAAAATTATTTTAGAAAAACCCTTGTTTTAAAGCATAAAACAAAAATTATTCCCAAATAATGAAAATTGTTGATCAAATGAGATTTTATATATTATTATTAATAAAATAAAATAATATGTAAATTTTGTAAAAAATACAATATATATTTCTTATTTTAAATTAAATTGTTTAATTAATATAATTTATTCTATTTTATAAATCGATAATTTAAAGTATTCACAAATCAATAAAACTTTTAAAAAAATCAAAAAGATTCACCCAATGTTAATTTTGATATTATGAATTCAAAAATGATGTAACCATTACAAAAGTAAATTTATTAAATATTCATTAGTTAATTATATTATTTTATGAAAATAATAATAAATTTTTTTGAAGGAAACATATTTTATATGAAATAAATATCATTAATAAAATTTGAGTTTTTAATAATTAATAATTTAAAAATGAATATACATTTTCTACAAAATTTATATATATCTCCCTAAGTAGTTAATTCTATTTATAAAAGACAAATTGAAGTCTAGGTTTTAATAATTTTATATAAAAATAGTATTTTAATCTGTGTTTAATATCATTGTTACGAGTCTTATAAAACATTTAAAATTATGTTCTTCTTTTAAAAATAGAAAGGTTTACATTATACATAACGTGAATAAATTAAGTACATAAAATTTTTATATTTTCTCATAAATCAAGGTTTTGGCCTTTGAAAATTTTATTCGTTAAAATCCCTATCGAAAAAGTATTGACAAAACATCCTATGGTATATGTGAAAGGTAAATGTGCTAGTTTTATAGAATAACACCTAACATGGTTTCCAATTAGGATACATTTAGTGGCATGTTATGTTATGTGAATGAAAGAAAACTGTAATGCAAAAAAATGATGGATATTGAAATACATCATTGATAATAAGAATCTAATTGTTCATGAGAATGTTTCAACCAAAACAAGTAAATTGGTGCTGGGATAATATACAATTCATTCATATGAAATTAAATTTATAAGATAAATTTTGGTTTAATATCCTTACTATAATTGAGAAATTCCATTTCCATAAATAATATTAAATTTAAGAATAAATACATATATTAAAAGTATAAACCCATCATTAAACATATTTATACCATAATTTCATTCATTACTCCTAATGATGTGTATTAGAAATGATTTTTTTGTATTCCTAGACCTCTAAAAAACTTATATTAGTTCTCATAATTCCCAAAAAGGATAAAAATATATTCCTCATCTATTTATTAATTATCCATGAAACGAATATTTATAATAAGGTATGATAATTCTAAAAACATATATGCCTTAATAATACCCTTAAAATCCTCAACAATAATTCCAAATTTTGAAGATTAATTATTTTATGAATAAATAAATTTCAAAGTATTTAAAAAAGTTACTATGTTTAAAACCAATATATTTGATAGTTTTGATAAAATATTCAACATATAAAATTTTAATATTTTTTAAAAAATATGTCACTACCTAGCCCACCATAGTCTGACCCATGAATCCTCATGCCTATCTCCAATAGTCCAGGTGCTCGAGACCGTTGCTGTGTGGGAATGTCCCATAAATTGGATGAATTTTTCTAATATGCCTCAACACATAAACACATCTCCTATCCCACGTAATGAAAAAATATTAAAAAAATTGAAACCAATACTTGCATACATCTATTATCCCAAAACCCAAGTATGACCATAATGTACTGAAAGAAGAAAGTGTCCAAATAAAATTCCAATGAAAAACTATACCGATTAAAACCTACTCTAAAAGAGATAAATATGATGAATTAAATATCAAGTTAAACACCTTGGTATTTCTAGTTAATGATATAAGACATATCTTTCGCATCCTCCTAATACAACATCAAACATGTGGACATATGCATAGGACCTGACATGTGATGGAATATTTCATGGAGGATGAGTATAAAAATACCCAGTAGGAAACCTTGAAAATACAATACATAAAACACCATGTATAGATAGTTCAAAAAATATTAAAATCATTGTGTAGAAAAAAAGTACCCTTATATACTTTGAAAAGACACCGTACCACCTGACAGTCACAACCCACTACGAGCAACAAGATTATTTTTGATGTAATTCCCGGAGAATAAACTCTATTGTTCATGCCATCACTAGAGACACTCAATAAAGAGGTAATGATCATTGGACCCCAACCAAGTAGGATCACTAGTCTTATAATACCCTGATTCCCAAATAGGGTTCCATGCCCAGAACCGTCGGGTGACACAACCAACCCTATCTCGATCAACCATATATGTAGTTTATTGTATGATAATTATACTATAAAAGATACCAATATGATATTCTAGTTAGAATATAAATACACTTATAATGTAATCCATTACTGTTACACAAACCCCAAAATGTGTATAAAGATGATATGGGATCACACTTTAGTCTCACCGATGGACACCAGGAACTCTACAAGAGAATCATCGTCCAGAGGTGATTGCAATCATGTGATGTGGATGTAATGCAACACTATTCCCTCAAGGTAATAGACCACGGAATCACAATAAACAATTCCTTGTTGAAACTATTGAAACATAGTACTAAAAACACCATTGATGGAAGTAAAAACATCTAATTGGGGTACCGAACATGTATAGTTATCCCCATGTATCAATTTGTGGTAAAGGATCACACATAATGTAAATATATGAATATATGACGTGTATGAACATTAAAATATGTCTAGATATCATAGGTGACCCTTCCCATGACACATGGCTGTGTGCATGATCTTCAGTACATGCCCCTATACCTTCCCATGTACACATAGGCATGCCCGTGTACGCGTGGACGTGTCTGTGCCCAAGTACACATTGATCCACTGTCCATGTACTTCTATATATTTAATTTTAATTTATTAAATACACGTTCAGAAGGAGAGGTTATAAAACTAATGATCAGAAGTGACATCATGTGATGCTTAACTCTAACTGAAACCATAGCATCAGAGCCAACGGGAACTACATGACATGTAATGCCAAATTATAGACCTTGTATCCTAGGATTCTACATATCCTAGGAATTCTCCTTCACAATTATCTATGTATTACTAAAATGACCACCCTTTCCAGAAATAACAAATATTAGGTCATCCAAGCCCCTCTATTTTTTCTAACTAGGATCTGGAATCCAATTTAGTAGGAAAACACCTTTTCGAGTCATCTGTTGATGAATCGTGGATCACACAAATAAATGAAGAACATATAAATTAGAGTTTTTCTCCTTCAATATACCCACCATCATTGTAGATTCCAAAAACAACAACTCAATTGGGTGTTTTCCCTTACAACATAGACCTATTAAACTAAATAATTATAGAACAATGAAAGAATACTAGGTTTTGGTCAAATCATTGTCAAATAGAAATAACAATGATGATTGAATGAATAATCTGGTGAGAAATAAACAAACAATGAAATTTTGTGAATAAACAATGGACATTGTTCATTTTTTCTCAATCTATTATCGTATAAGATAACGAACAAATTAGAATAAACATAAGATGCAAAAAATATACATTAATTCAAATCTTCTAATAATGTATGTATCAGTTATTATCATTAAATTATTCCATGTTTTTTTGTGATTATGTAACAAGATGAAAAAAAAATATACTAACTAGATTTTGGATAGATCGTTGATGAATAATGGTTCTTCATTTTTATCTCTAATGAGATCCACAATAATTGTTGGCACAATGATCTATTATATTGTCTTTATGAAATATCTTTCTCGAATAACTCTTTCGAGAGCACATCTAGATATATATTTTTTTATGGAAAACCTTGAGGAATTCCCCATGACTATGTATTTATATGAGATTTGATCACATCATTGAATGAAAATAAATTATATATCATTTTTCATCTTATTTTTTAAAATAATTTTTTAATTCCACACCAGGAACGACTTTTTCATGGATTTTCCATGCCAAAAATCATTATTAATGCCTTGGATAAAAGATAAATTCTACAGTCATTAGATTCCTCTAATTTTCTATATTGGCCCTCTTTCAAGGAGTTCATCCACTTTATCATGAAAAGTATGTTTATTTTTTGTGTAATATTTTTTATATATTAAAAAAATGGGTAAATCGGTCCTTGGAATCGTATGCCATCTTACCTCCTGGTCACAAAAATAATCCATATAATATAAAGAAATTAATGAAACATTACTTCAATTTATTAAATTCTCCCCATAATAGATATTTTCATCTATAAAACGAGAAAACCTACCTAAAAATATGATAGTACATGACATTTTTCTAGGCCTCCCATTCATAGGTGCTCTATTGCTGATTCTCATTCTGACACAAGAAGAGCACTATATAAATCAATTTCTGATAAATTATCCCCTCATATAAATTTTCAATATCCACTAGGTAATTTGAAATGGTTTATCAATCCTTGATATCCAGATCAACCAATTCCAAATTTAGTATAAGATCTAAGTGGTACGATACCTCTCCAACTCTATAGAGTTTTATAATAGTAACAATAAATATATGAGGGAAAAAGATGTCATGGAAAAATATTTTAAAATTATTCTTCAAGGTGAGACACTTTGGAACACATTATCTTGCACTTTATATATAGAGTTTTATATAATCGATCCACATAAGACTTATGATGCCTTTCTATAGTAAAAATGTACTCTTGGATGTTCTTCAAGTTCTTCATAGTGGCTTTCAACAACTGTTGTCCCATATATGGTGAATCTTTTGGATCATTCACAGAAGTGTTGACCTATTGTGTTCCAGTAAAAATATATAAATGAGATCATAAAAATGGTGGAATACTAGATGATGTTGTACATAATCTCCACTAAGGGAAGATGATTCTCCCAACTATAACACATCATAATTCTAATGTAAAAACATTATATTTTATTGATTTTTTGATATGTAATATTATGTGTATAAAGGAACCTATAATATTGATAAAATATGATATATTTAATATTTTAAATAAATCTATTATATAGATTTAGGGTCACACAATATTGAGTTATCTTGCATAATACGCGAGGACTTTTCTCGACAATTAGTGTTACATGCAAGATTGTGTGTAATAATGAAAATGTATTATTAGGAAAATTTAATTTTTTATTTTAAGATATAACCAAACAATAAAATTTATTATTAGTTATATAATTAACTAACATATAAAAATATATGGATCAATTCATTGGTTTCCCATTTGTTGTAAAGAAATATGCAACCCGATGGATAACAATGGAAATGTTTTTATACATTACTACTTTTATGTATAAATAGAATTTTATCATAATAAAAATAACCAAATTAAAAATAATATAATATTTTAAAGAAAGTTTTATGTTATATATTATTTAAAATATTTTTTATGTTAATCTAATAGATTTTAAAGAACTCATATTAGAACAACCCCAACATTACACATTAAAAACAATATTTTCATAATGGTAGTTTTTCATCCTTTTAAAAGAACACCTTTTTTAAATATATGATTTTACATTTCTATTAATTTTATATTCCAAAATAAATATCAATTTTTAATTACTACATCACAATTATCTTATGGTGAATTATTGGTATTTTTCTGTTATGTTGTATTTTTAACGAATAGATTCAAATAATGAATTTTGATTAAAAACAATATCGTCTAATTTCTGAATATACTGAAATTATTTTTTGTTTTTTTATTTTTAAATTAGTTCAAATAAAAAAATATTCCGATTTAGTTCATTTTAATTATTTTCCCATTAAATTTGATGTATAATCAACTCATCTTTTTCATCAATTTTATAATAAAAACCTTTTTTCGTCTCGTCTACAAAATTAAATTTAAAATTTGTTTCTACCACTTATGTGATTTGAACATTGAAAATTCGATACCATATTGGGAATAATGATTATTTACAATATATATTATTTTTAGTATAGTTTTTGACCATAAACATTAGCAAATTCATTTAAAAGTAATTACAACGATTAAAGTAATATTAAAACTAAAAGGGACTAAACCATGATCTTAAGGGACAAAATGACTTCTATATTTATCCAAAAGACATATTCATGAAATATTTAGACCATAAACTCATTTTTATTCATTTTATAATTACGGGAGGTAGATTATGTAATAGTGACCTCTCAATAGTGTTTATTTTACTATATTTATAAGAATGCAACTCCTTCTCCATTCTAAAAGTGAACTCACCAGTACCAAATATTCAATAATAAAAATACAATTGGATTATCCAACACTAGAACATATAATCTCTTATCATCCCCATTTTCTTAAAATCCTTTATTTGGTCTTAAAAATAAATAGGAAATCATTTTGGTAAAACAAAAAGGTGTTACCTGAGTAAGAGTTAAAAATTTTAAATGATAACTTTTGTTTTATTTACTCCCCAACCACTTAAAATATTTTTATGTAATTATTTTATAAAAATGATAATATCTTACTGTTTTGTTCTGGTTTTTGGCCACGAAACTCCCAACAACTCCGTATCCAATGATTGATGGACCTACTTTCCAAAGGCAGGCGTTCGTCGGATGGTCTGACCAGCGACTCTTAAGAACTCACATTGGTCGAGAGGATGGGAAGTCGGTCTCATCACACCCTTTTTGGGGGAAAATAATTGCCTGTTTTGGGACTCTCTTATAGATTTAAGAAGTATTCATATTTTCACAGATATTTGGTTTATACCTAAACATAGTATCCATAGATTTAACCATGGTGGGCAGTGGTCAACATGATGCAGGGGTTCGGAATCATTTATGCTCGTGGTTTACCATCCCTCGTTGGATTAATGACCCCGAAGGGTTGGAACTCACTTGAGGGGGCTCTAGGGGTGGCGTGGTAAACCGATACGGAGATGATCTGATCAGCCAGTTGTTGGGATTGAAACTCAGGGAGACTTCCTACGTACCATACATAGGAAGTAGGGATCAAAGTCCACATAGTTTGGATAAGTGTCGGGGAACCAACGTGAAGAGATACCGGGTGGTCCAATGGGTAGTGGGCTTGAACCTCATGGAGGCTTCCTAATATAACTTGCCTAGGAGGCAAGGATCAAAGTCCACGTAGTTCTCATACACAGATTAACGTCATGCTGGACGAGGGTGGAACTCAACGTGAAGAAACGACCGAGTGGTGGTCTTGAACCTCGTGGAGGCTTCCTACATACCATGCTTTGGCGTGGATCAATTTCCTCGTAGTTTGCTTTGGCGTGGGACTTATTCTCTGGGGTAGCCCAGAATGATGGATTGGGGATTACACTCTGTGGAGGCCCATAAGGGGTGTCATGGTCGATGCTTACTCTAAGCCCACGTGAGTCATGCTCAGTGCGAGAAATAAGAGGCAGCAGGGACCAGAGGATCACATCGCGAAAGGTACGTTCGTGAGAAGTGGAGTGGGGCATACGTATGAGGGAGGCCCATGGTGATGAACATGGGATTACACTGTAAAGAGGCCCAGAAGGTTGGGGATTACTCTTATATGGATTCCCGGAAGGTCGGGGCTTACTCCGAGATGGATGAACGGGGGGATGAAGCCCATCGGGAGAGGGAATGGGGTGCTCTGGTGCCCATCTCCTCTCTTGCAGTGCATGAGGGATTCCTTCTTATGGCTATTTTACCATCTCCGAGGAACCCTAAACAAGTGGAGGGGTAGAAAAGGGATTCCCCAGCTTAGAATCCACATTACCGTGGGAATGTGATCCCAGGAATGCTTCAGGAATCTGCTCAAGGGATGGGGCAACCCCTTCGCCTCTACTTACTGTGGGTATGTGAACTCAAAATGGCGCGCTGATGTGCCAGAAAGTTACACCACAAAAATATGGTGGCTCTGGTGGAGGCCTTGGATTGGGGCTGATGAATAGGCCAATGAGGGAGTTGTGGAGGACTTGGCTAGATCGGAATGATTTTATCTGGTTCGAAAATGAAACACCGAACTATTTGGCGAGCCACCGAGATGTATGGGTGGTGGAGCCCTTCACATGGGGAAGTTCCACATGGATGAAGAAGCCGTCCGCGAACCAGGGTGGTCTACAGACTGATCGGCATCCCGCGAACCAGGGTGGTTCACGGCTTCGGGTTCAATCCGCAGACCAGGGTGGTCCGCGGAGGGTTACAGGCGGGCAGCGACAGTCAAAGGTAGCGCTGGTCAGAGAATCTTCAGTCGGGGCTTCACCCACGTAGGAGAGTGCTATGTGGTGCTACGGATGGGAAAAGAGGAATAAACTCCCTAGTCCGCGGGGAACCCATCCGAGGATGGGGGTATTGTTCGTGGTTTTCCTTGTTTTTGTTATTTTAGGTTCGCAGTTCACCATGAAATTATGTGTTTTCCAATTCCATGTTAATTCGTATACCTGCTATGGTTCGTGGATGGGAATTTCACTGTTTGCGAGATCTTAATCCCTTCCTTCAACCAATCATCTTCTGATTCTTCGATCCCTCTGAATATGAGTCCAATTCTTCGATCTCCTCCCATCTCCTTTCCCCCTCGGTATCCTTTTATAGAGTGGGGAAAAGAATGTATTTGTGGCAATGCGTCACCTTTTTTGGAGGCCCATAACCAAATACATGGTTCACACCTGACTTGTTCAATCCTCGATTTGTGGTGGTTATTGAACGATTCCCCCCATTCCATGAGGCGAACTCAGGGAGTTCTCCGCGGCTGTAGAGGGTTCCACCTCTATTCTGCGAACGACAGCGGGTGCGGCTTGAACCGGTTGACGCAGTTAGCGGTTGGGGCGGTTCATTACAATGAACCAGACTAGTTCCCATCCTGCCTCGTGACCTTGGAGGCTATCCTCCTCCATTTTGTGAATGCCAATGGTTTGCGGAGGAGGTGCCTCGTGGGGCCTGGCCACTTTGCGCTTCCATGGGACCGGTTCACAGACTGGACCTGTTTGTGTCTCTTATTTGATTATTTTCCCCAATTATTTAGGGGATTTGGGTTGAATATCCTTTGTGGATTTTTCAGGATCCTTCAATTACATATAATGAGAAATTTTATGATAATATTTATATTGGAAAATTTACACACATCCATCAAATGAGAGAGACTATCATGGTTCATCTGTACGGAAGACTATTGCCTCACGAACCGATGTCGTTATTTCTTCCATTTCCACCACTAAATTATGTAATAAAGATGAATTTGTTGTTTATATATGATATATATTATTTTAATGTTTTATATATTCTAATTTAATTTATTTTTAACATGTACCTTTATGTATTTTGGGGGAATACGATAAATTCATTTGTGGGAATGTGGACTACCACCCCCTCAATGCGATGTGATTGATTCAAGATATACATAGAATGAATTCTGAGTATTTTGAATAAATATATGTGATATATATAACATGAATATGATTCATTAATGATTATATATATAAATAAATATCTTAATTTTTAAATATGACAATGAAATTGATGTAGTGTTCATACAAACGTATGACCTACCATCTCCATGAACAATGCAATCCACTTCGTATCACGAATTCTTTTAGATTAATCTAAAAAATATATATTGATTGTATAACATATTTAAAAAAATACATTATTTAGATTATTAATTATTTTATCTTTGTTATAATAACCACATTAAAAATTCAAAACTTACATGAAAATTTAGGCGATTTACACCCAAAATAATAAAATTAATGAATTTTTATTAATAAAAGGATAATAAGATATTATTATAAGAAATTATATAACATTATAATTATGATTATGGTTTTTTATAGTATATTAAAATTCCAAAATAATTATATATTAGGATAAAGGATGTTTAACCAAAAATAAATGTATGTTAAGGGGTTCTTGTCTCATATTTCATTGCATGAGGCATACACCATTTTCACCACTTTATTCATTTCTGTATTTTATATAATACCCTTATTATATTTTATATCATTAATAAATTTAAATTAAAGTTATTAATAGTTTCATTTGATGTTATTTGTTTCATTTTGATTATAATTCAAAACATTCAATGTAGTAATCAATTTTGTCACAATTTACATTCCATGAAGAATTATTTGTTGTATATTGCCAATTTAATTTAATGTTGTGTATATACATGCCATTTTTTTCATACCATGATTTTATCATAATTCATAGTATTTAAAATTTTAATATAAACTATCTCACCCAAAAATATTATCTTGAAAATTACCATGTGGTAAAATTTATTTTTCAATGTCACTTTCAATCATGATTATAAAAATTGTTTTAAAAAAATCACATTGTTGTAATCATTTTTCATTAAAAATTTACATAAATATCCACATTATTAGGTGATGGGTATAACTCTTCCTTAAATTGTATACCTTTAGTACATACAGTTTTTATGTAGATATTAATGTGATTATCTGAATAAATATTGTAAAATCTATATTCATTACTCAATACAGATATTTTTTAAGGTATTTTTTTATAAATTAATTTGATTACTCAATATGAAAATTTCCATGGACATGAAGTTATAGGTGAGGCTCGTAAAATATTATATGCCCTTGATTCTTTTTTGGGTTCTCAGAAGGCAAATCCATTTCCTAAATTAAAAGGTTTCATCCTATAGATTTAAAACATATTTTGGAAGGTCTTGAAGGTATAGTTTTTCATATGATCAAACATGAAATCAAATAATTTAACATTTCCATCATATATATATTTGTTATTTCTTATTATCCATGATATATTCATATGATAAAATATATAGAATAATTTCATTCCCAAGTTATTTTTTAAATGGATTGTGTTTTAGTTAATTTCCACACCATATTTATTGTTCCTTATATAGTTATTTAAATTACATGCATTATAGGTTATTTACATTTCCATGTTAATTTATTCATATTAATTCATTATATATTCCGCTTTAAATACCCTTTCTGGTCATTTTAGCTAACCCTTATTATTTTTCTTTTTCCCATGTTATGAAGAAGAATCTTATGAACTAGTTTCTGGGATACTAAGCATTAACATATGTTATGATTTATTTTTATTTCCCAATGTATTATGGGTATCATTTGAGAAATATAATCCTCCAATACTACAAAAATATTCAGTTGTTCATGATTTTATTCCTTTAATAATGCTAATGTAATAATATTACAAATTATCATTGGGTTTCTAGCATGAAGTCATTAATATTGGTATCTAACAATGTTTAGTAAAATCATTGGGAACGTGGCTTTAGAAAACAATGATTTGGGCACCTAACCATATATAATACATTGATGTAAAGTATATAAGAACATATTTTAATTTTGATACGAAATAAATTATGTTTTTATTCCACGAAATAAATATCATTCTAGATACTATAAGTATATGTGGTTTGGGAAATGGTGTGAAAATGGTAACATATAAGAAAAGGTTGTAACGACCTGTCCCTCGGGGCATGTGTCATGACTACCCGAGGTGCACCTTCCATAGGCCAAGGGCTGGTGACCTGCACCAATGGCGTAATTCCCTAAAACTGAGAAGGCATTGCATTTATAACCTATAAAAACACACACAAGAAAGCACACAGCTGGACAAAACACCAAGTAAACTATATAACAAAAGAGTAGTGAAAGTAACAGGTGCCAGAATACATGCCCATTTGTGAAGGTACAAGTAAAACTATAATGGAATAAAACTGACGAAAGAGAAAAGACAGCTACTGGATCATCCTCTAAGGTTCCAACTTAATGGGTAGGTACAAATCGCCTCCTCAGCACTCCACATTCATCTGTCTGCTCTGGTTACTGACACACCGTATGTTCCACCTCCAGGTACCGTCCAGTCCTGGTACTCTTAGCCTCTGTCAGCGTTTTCCATCATCTGCGTCCAACATAACGATGTGCGGGCATATCCCATGTAGGGGTGAGTATAATAATACTCAGTAGTGTCCACGAGACCCTCAAGGTCTCAAAAAATACTTAAATGATAAACCAAAAAGAATGAAATCAATAGATATCCCTACATAGATATGTTCACATACATATACATAAGTTATCAAGTGATCTATATCAATCATGAGGAAAACATAGAAAAACCGACTCTACTCAACTGGGATTTTAATCTAGGGGTAGTATCAAGTAACATCCCCAATCACACTGTCAAAACCTCGGCTGCTGGATAAATCCTCCTCTATCGAGTACTATGGGCCTTCTGCGGCACCAAGCATGCTTCCCACCAACCTTGGACTATTCAGGTACACTTCTTGTCGAGTATCGTGGGTCTACCACATCACACAATGGTGATCCCCACCGTGGGTCTGCCACATCACGAAGCATGCTCCCTCTCATAGCCTACTGAGGTACTCATCCTATCAATTACCATGGGTCTATCGCGTCACATAGAGGCGCTCCCCACTATGGGTCTTCCGTGACACAATGAAGCTCCCAACTAGGCTATTAGAGTCACTCCGAGTCAAAACAGTCAGCAGTCGTCAGGTCTCAGCCAGCTACTTGGTATCCGCACTATGCTTGCTCATCTCTAGGAGGATCCGCTCCCTGAGATAGTTTTTGATACCCCAACAGTCACAAAGTCCCACGAAGAAGTATCACAAAGGTCTGCCATGTCATAGGGGTCTTAACGCAGCATATGGCGTGTCAATAAGATGCCTGGTCAGTGAGTTATTATCCTTTTAGTCCCGGGGGCCTGGTTGGATTTGTGCTCAACCCAACCTGACCGTCCCCTATCTCAATGAAAAACTCAGTGTTGTATCACTCAGAGGGACCATCTGATTCCAAGGTTCCTAACGCCAATGACGGTTAATCAAATGGACGTCTTGTGCCAATGATATGGTCGAAGGAGAGTAAATGGTTCATAGTGGGTCCGGGATTGGTTCGAACCCAGTTAAACCAACTCGGCCCGACCATATCTAGAACGAACCAGTTTGGGTTGACCTGGTTGGACTCATTTGGTCTAACCCGGCCCGTGGGGTAGGCCAACCCGTTAGGTCCAGCCCGGCCCGCTGGGGCCCATCCCAAGAGGCCGCGAGGGGCCGCAGAGCGCCGTGAGGGCACGGACCAGGCTTGAGTTGGCTTGAGGGAGGTTCGTCCCAAAGGGCGCCATGTGGGCGGCTCGGCCTAGAGGTCACCGCATGGGCGGCTCAACCTGGAGGGTGGCTTGGGCCGAGGTGCGGGGCTGGTTCGGCTCTGAGGGCCGCTGGGGAGCAGCTCGGGGCGGCTCGACCTGTGGGCTGGGGTGGCACGGCCGGGGCCCGTTCGGCCCGCTAGTGGTGTGACCAGGGCCAGTTCAGCTAGGAGGCCGAAGAAGCCTGTATTTCTCACCCGGTGGATGGGACAGCCAGGGCATCTTGGGACGGAGTCCGGGGGCTGGTTCGGCCAGGAGGCCAGGGTGGCCGGGGTGCAGTGCGTCCATGGCGCGGTGCAGCTCAGGGTCGGTCTAGCTGGGAGGCCAAAGCTCTGCGGGGGCGGTGCAGGTCATAGAGGTTGTGTTTTGGGGCGTCGTTGCCTTTTCCGCCTTCCTTTATTTCTAAGAACACCACAAAACAACACATGGGTTATAGAGAGGACGATCGATGTTAGTTTAGCCCACCTCTTCGCATTAGTGTGGTAGCATGAGGTTAAGAAGAACGAAGCACATCAACCCCCCACCCCCCCCCACAAATATTCTTCCCAACCTGCAGAAGATATCGAGGAATGTATTATCACAAAATTAAACCCCCTACCTCATAATATTCATTGACAATTATGAGGAGGGATGGTCGGTCGTCAATTTTGTCCCACGTCAGTTTCCTCTACAAGGTTCTTTCGAGGAAGAAGTCGAAGATGTTCCTCACCGACGTTCTTTGTGGAGGAAGTGTTTCTTGTTGTAGATTGTAATCCTCAAAGTGTTGCGTGTCGTGTTACTTTACCAGAGCTACATTGCTTAGTGAAGCCATTCCAAATCCTCCGGCTATCCTCCATATATATAAGAGAGGGGTAGAGGAATGTAACGATCATGGAATTTATGATGGTTCATTTATTAGGAACCATCCTAAATTCCAACTATGTTGTTACTTAAAATAAAAATGGGGCAAGCCAATTAATTTACGTTGGCATAATAAAGTGGTGTGTTGGAACAATTTAAAATGGTGAGGTGTTTAAGAGGCTCCCCACACATTTATTAGGTAGTTGAGAGTTTCTCTCAATTAAATGGGGGTTTAGTCCCACGTGGTCCCCACCACCATAACCTCTCATGGGAGGTTATGGTTTGGGTGGTTCCCAACACCATATCCTTTCATGGGAGGTTAAGGTATGGTGGGCCCCACTTCCTACTTCCACATGGTGGTTTTGTTCCAGTGGACCCCACATCCTAACACCCACATGGGTGTTTCAAATAAAAATAAAAAATGTCATACACTTTTATTTTAATTTTAATCTTACAAAAAAAATCCAAAAACTAAATTTCAACCTCGACCACCTACCATCGAGGTGGAAGTCTTCTTATGTGAATACAGGCATTGCAAGTTCAACGGTTCCCTCATATTTCAATTCCGTTCACCGGTTCAAAAGTTAGAAAAACCCACTCACATGTTTACTAAACGTACCAAAAAAAAAGATCAAAAATTTATTACGGGAACTTAGAGACTCAGAATCACATGCTGTCAATTTTTATAGACTCGTAAAATTACCATATATTTAAAAAATAATTACATTTAAATTCAGGGTCTTTACATTCTCTCCACCTTAGGTTTTATGTCCATGTATGACACAACTCAATCTAAGGGAACAAGTGGGGGTTTTGAGCACGCATCTGAGCCTCCCCCTCCCATGTGCTCTCCTGGAGGTCCTTGTGCTGCCAGCATATGTGGTCAGAGGTATCAACCATCCATAAAGGACCCGCTCATGTTGATCCTCAATCTCTTCTGAAATCTCCGTAAAAATCATCCCATAGCTCGTCATGGTCGATGATGTGGGAAGGGTCGTGCATGTATCTACTTAGCTGGGATACGTGGAAGACGTCGTGCACCTGGTTCAATTGAGGTGGAAGAGCTATGTGGTATGAATCCTCTCCAGCTCTACTAAGGAACTATAAATTCCTGATTAATCTTGGAGAAAACATGTCTCCTTGGAAAAATCTCTGTAGACCTCGTAAGGGTGAGACCCATAGAAAGACATGGTCGCCATCCATGAACTCTAGAGGTCTCCATCTCATGTCAACATAATTATTCTACATGCTCTATACAGTCTTCATCTGCTCCTAGATGATGTTAACCGTCTTTGTGGTAGCCCGTAGCATCTTGGGTCCCACTAGTGCTGACTTCCCTGGGTCATTCTAGCACAAAGGTGATCTAGAAAGTCGCTCGTACAACGCCTCAAAAGGTTTCATCCCTATGGTGGAGTTTTAGCTGTTTTCGAATGAAAAATCCACAAAAGGTAATTGATCCTCCCAACTATGACCAAATTCGAGGACACTAGCACATAGCATATCCTCGAGGGTATGAATAGTTCGCTCAGTCTGGCCATCTGTCTAAGGATGGAAGACAGTGGCCAAACGAAGCTGTGTTCTGAAAGCATACTGCAACCCCTTCCATATACAGGAAGTAAATCATGCATCATAATCAGATATAATCATCATGGGTAATCAATGTAACCTAACAATCTTTTACACATAGAGGCCTCCCATGCTCTTTACTGATCCCTACACTCTGATTTGTAGGAAGTGGTCCGACTTGGTGTGTCGATCGACGATCACCCAGATAGAGTCATGACCCCTGTATGTACCTGGAAGTCCTATCATGAAATCCATGGATATCCCATACCACTTCCACTTTGGGACCCCTAAAGGATGAACCAAGCCTACTGGTACTTGATGCTCTGCCTTCACTTGCTGACAAGTGAGGCATTGGGAGACATACTCTATGACTACTTTCTTCATTCACAGCCACCGGTGCTGTTGTTGGAGGACCTGGTACATCATCACCACTCTTGGATATACCACTAGAGGGGATGTTTGGAACATCCTCAACACTTCCTCCTAATGTGACAATGGTACCATGATATGTCCTCTGAAGAGGCTGACATGCACCCCACATTCAGAAAAACAATTAGGTGCATGCCCTGTGTATATCTAAGCACGTCATGTCTCGCTGTTAGTTTCCCCACCCTATGCCTCCCTGACTCGCTGAAGATGTTGGGGAGTGACTGTAAGAGACTGAAGAAAATTTTCCCCATCCCGATCCCCAAAATATATCTGCAAAGCGGCAAGCTGCTCTATCGCCTCAACAAGCAGATGTATACCAGATCTTCTGTACAGTTCATATACAACTATTTTCCCCTTCTCATGGGTATAGACTATCTCAAAGTCATAGTTTTGGAGTAACTCAATCCAATGTTGATGTCCCATGTTCAGATCCTTATGTGGGAATATTTTCCTAAGACTCTTATGATCATAGTGCATGATAAAACGCTTGCCCATCAGATAGTATTGCCACATCTTCTAGGGAAAGACCACTGCTGATAACTCCAAGTCATGGGTAGTGTAGTTCTTTTCATGTTGACTTAGCTTTCGATGACCATATGTGATCACTTCTCGCTCCTGCATCAGGACACATCCGATTATGGTCCCTGATGCGTTGCAGTAGGCTAAGTACCCAACGCCTTCCTCTAGAAGCCTCAAGATGGAAGCACTAGTTAGCCTCTTCCTTAGCTTCTTAAAGCACTACTAGCATCTCTACGACCACACAAAGGGTTTACCCATCTTTGGAAAGTCTGATAGAGGTGTTGCAACATTGTAGAAATCTGGCACAAATCTCCGGTAGAATCCATCCAAAACCATGAAACTCCGTACTTCTGTCACACTCCCGGGTGGCTCCCAAGCATGTACCACCTTAATCATTTCTAGATCCACTAAAACTATAGATTCCAAGAAGAAATGTCCGGAAAATTGATCCTATTGGATTCAGAACTGGAATTTTAAAAGCTTACCATAAAGTTGGTGCTCTTGGAGTGTGTCTAGTACTACCCGCAAATGGTAGGCATGCTCCTCCTCAGTAGTTGAGTAATTCAGAATGTCATCGATAAAGACTATGATAAAGTGATTAAGGTATGGACCAAATATCTTGTTCATGAGTCCCATTAACAGTGCTGGAGTTTCGGTTATGACGAATGGCATAACCAAGAACTCGTAGTGGCCAAACGTACATCGGATAGCCATCTTTTGAAAGTCCACATCTCGAACTCGGAGCTTGTGATAACCTGATCCGAGGTCTATATTTGAGAACCATTATGTTCCCTTCAGCTGATCAATGAGGTCATTAGTCCTTGAAAGTGGGAACCTGTTCTTCACGGTCACCTAGTTCATGTGCCGATAGTCAATACTAAGACTCAGGCTCCCTTCCACCTTCTTGGCGAATAGAATTGGTGCTTCCCAAGAAGAAACACTGGGCCAGATGAATCCATTTCCTTGAAAGTCCTCCAGCTGTACCCGCAGCTCGTGAAGCTCAACAAGAGCCATCTGATATGCTGGTGTTGATATCAGTGTCATCCTGGGGTACAAGTCAAAGTAAATCTCAACCTCTCTGCGATGGGGTAGACATGGGACATCAGCAGGGAAAACATCCGTGTACTGGTCCACCACTACAGGATAGCTTGGACTCTCCACATCAACAGCTCTAAGGGTAAGGCTAGAAAACTAATGAGTGATCGGTTGCACTCTCCTCCGAGCTAGTCCATCCTATGCTTCAAAGTCTCCCTTCTCGTCGGTGATGGTAAACACGGTCCCATCCGTGCGGACACACCGCACATTGCACCTAATACATTCAATCTGATCATGTACTGTAGATAACCATTCCATACCCAATATGACGTCGTATGGCCTCGACACCACTACTAAGATATCCCAGCCGAAGCTCTCACCTCATAGAGTAAACTCACACTACATACACCAATGTGTAATCATCGAATCATCTCTCATAGGAGTCTCTAGACGTAATGATCGATCCCACTTCTCCATCAGAATCTCCATACTCTGAATGAGGGGATTTTCAATAAAAGAATGACTGGAACCTGTTTCTATAAGTACTATTGATATGGTGGAATAGACACGTACCATCCCTCAAATAATCTCCGGAGCACCTTGATCGTAAGCCTCAGCTTCCTGTAGATGAGCTCTCCCCTATCCACCAACTTCCTGCAGTCGGGGTGGGCATTGTTTTGGTGGTGGTGGTAACATTTCAAACCGTCACCCACCGCCAACTAAATGGACAGCTCCTCTTCCACGTCCTCATTCTCCTTGCGAACCACATTGATCGAATATATGTATCCTCATGGGAAGTCCTTCGACCATATGCTAATCATATTAATGGTGGGTCAGATGGTCATGACCCATGTGACCCTACTCGCTGCATGCATAACACTACCTGCTCTTGGAATGTCTCTCTCTGCCTCGGGTGCTCCGCACAACTGATCCTGAGTCATGCAGTCATCCACCTATCAGTCTGGTCCTCTTGGATCTCTGTGAAATCTGTCTACTTCCAGCTACAGAAGACTCTGCTATGTGTCGACTGGTAGAGGGTCTCGCTGCTGGTGACTGCTCAGCATAGAAACTCTCCACCAAGATGGCTCTCTCAAACACCCTCGCCTGCACCGGGATGCTGAGTGAGATCACCGAAGCCCTGATCTCACACCCGACCCCTGCTCAAAGGTTCGGGCCCTGAAGAATGGGTTCCAAACTATATCAGTGTAGTAGAATGAGAGGTATGTGAACCTCGTTGAGTACTGAGCAATAGTAATGTTTCCCTACTGCAGGTGAATTATCTCTTATATGCGCACTCCATGAAGAGTTTATGGGACAAAATCTTCCCAAAAGTGGCTCTCGATGTCTTCCCAGAGAAATGTCACCTCATAATGGACATGGAGCATCAAGATCTACGATCATTCTGTTGTTGCTTGTAAAAGGATGGAAGCAATAATTACCATGAGATCAGATCGTGTCCCTACCAGTCGGAAAACTCACCCCACGACCACCAGCAAATTTTTAATTGGATGTGGGTCCAGCTCTCCCCTAAACCTGGGTGGCCTCTGGCGTTGGAACTAGTTCAATGTGCTCAAGCAGCATGCATCGTCTTCTACTGGGGCTAGTGGCATCGGTGGGCCATTGGGTAATGGTACCGTGGGTGCCTCTGCTGGTGCCTCTACTAGAAGAGGGACTGGCACCGAGGCCTCGTCCCACGGTGGGCTATTAGTGCGTACAACTCATGGAACTCTAGCCGGGTGTTTGGGTGGAGGTGTCATTAAAAAAATAGGTGTGATATGGTCAAAATGTTTTACCAAGTGATCTGACATAGAGAAAACATTTGAAAACACACACATAATCAGTGTTTTCATGCACTGAGTTGAAAATAAATTGCCAGGGTCTTGGTGTATGGCTTTGTCGTCTGCCGCCCCAACACTAGTCTCCCTGAACTGAAAACCACGGTCACTACACTTAACACTATTTCTTCAAAAAAAGATCGGAGTCCAATTTTCTATGGTATAACTGACTCCTCTGATACTAATTTGTCATGACCTATCCCCCGAGCGTCATGTCGTGACTACCCCATGCCCGTATTCCATTATCCAGGGGATAGAAACTAGAACCGAATGCGTAATTCCCTAAAACTAGGAAGGCATTGCCTTTATAACCTGTAAACACACACACAAGTAAGCCTACAGCTAGATGAAAACCCAAGTAAACTATATAATAAAGGAGTGATGAAAGTAAATGGGGCCAGAATTAAATCCAAATAGTAAAGGTACAAGTACAACTAATATGCAATACAACTGAATAATGTGAAAAGACTTCTATTGAATCGTCCTCCGATGTTCCTACATGAATGGTAGGTAAAAATTTCCACCTCATCACTCCACATCCATCCTTCTCCTTAGGGTACCAACACACTGTATGGTCCACCTCTGGGTACCGTCCAGTTCGGGTACTCTCAGCCTCCGTCTGCGCTGTCCATCCTTTACATCCAACACAACGATGTGCAGGAATTTCCTGTGCTGGGGTGAGTGTATCGATACTCAGAAGGGACCCCAAGACCCTCAAGGTCTCACAAAATCCACCAAGGATAAAACACAATGAATAAAATCTACAGATAACCCTACTTATTTATATGCCCATACATATACCTATGTTATCATGTGATCCATCTCAATCATGAGGAAATCATAGAAGGACTGACTAAACTGCACCAAGATTTTATTCTAGGTGTAGTATTAAGTAACATCCCCAGTCAAATTATCAAAACCTATGCTGCTGGAGAACTCCTCCCCTATAAAGTATAGTGGGGCTTCCACGACACCTATAGAACTTCCCACATACCTTGCACTGCTGAGGTACTCCTCCTGTCAAGTATTGTGGGTCTGCTGTGTCACACAGTGGCGTTACCCACCGTGGGTCTGCCGCGTCACCAAGCGTGCTCCCCATCGTATCCTACATGAGTACTTCTCCTGTTGTGTACTATGGGTATACCAAATCACACAGAGGAGAACCACACCATGGGTCTTCCATGACATCAAGGCACTCCCCACTTGGCTAGTAGAGTCAATCCAAGTCAAAACGGTCAGCATTCATCAGGTCTCAGCCAGCTACATGGTCTCTGCACTACGCTCCCCCATCTCCAAGAGGATCCACTCCACGAGCTATTGGTCTATACCCAAACTATCACAAAGTCCCACGAAGAATCATCCCAGAGGTCTGCCATGTCATAGGGGTCTCAAAACAACAGACGACGCGTCAATCTGACGCCCGGTCTGTGCGTTGTTAGCCTTTTATTCTCTGGGGCCCGGAGTGCTCGACCCAAACCAACAGTACACCATCTCAATCCAAAAATCAGTGGGGTATCCCTCAAAGGGACCGGCTCACTCCATGACTCCAAAATCCACTGGCAGTTCTTCAAATGGAAGTCATGTGCCAATGATGTGGCCGAAAGAGCGTAAGTGGGTCGTAGTGGGGCCAGGTTTGGTCTGTCCCGGTCGGACCTACCCGGCCCGTTGGGCCCAGCCCAGTAGTCCGCAAGGGGCCGCAGAGAGTCATGAGGGCACGGACCAGCCGTGAGTCAGCGTGACGGCGGTTTGGCCAAGAGGGCATCACGTGGGTGGCTCGGCCCGGAGGGCGCTGCGAGGGTGGCTTCGCCCGGGGCACACGGTCGGTTCTGCTTAGAGGGTCGCGTGGACAAAGCTCAGTTCGTGGGTAGGTGTGGCACGGCCGGGGCCAGTTCGGCCAGCGAGGGGTGCGACTGGGGCTAGTTAGGCCAACGGAAGGCAGGACCAGGGCCGCCCTACTGGGAGGCTGGGGTGGGTGGGGACCGGTTCAGACTGGATGCTGGGGTGGCTGGGGTACGGCGAGGCCAGGGCGTGCCATGGCTTGGGGCTGGTGCAGCTGGGGTGCGGTGTGGCTGGGGCGTGGCGCAACCTGGTGCCTATTTGGCTGAAAGACCAGAGCACTGCGGGGGCAGCGCAGGCGCGGAGGCTGCGGGTGGCGGTGTCGTTGCCATCGTCACATTTGTCACCTTCATCACCTTCCTCCATTACAAAGAACACCTCAAAACAACACAAGGTTTATGGAGAGGATGTGCCCTATTAGGTTTTCCCGCACTCTATGCATTAGAGATGTAGCATGAGGTTAACAAGAATGAAGCACATCAAACCCTCCCGCAATGATTCTTCCCAACCCACACCAAAAATCAAGGAATGTATTATCACATTAATAATCCCCCTGCATCGTATTTTTCATTGACGACGATAAGGAGGGAAGGTTGGTTGTCGAATATGTCTCATGTCAGCTTCCACCGCAAGGTGCTTACGAGGAAGAAGTCGAAGTTGCTCTTCATCGGTGTTCTTTTTGGAGGAAGTGTTTCTCATTGGAGAGCATAATCCTCCAAGTGTTCGGTGTCGCGTCACATTACCAATGCTTCATCGAATGGTGAAGCCATACCAAATCCTCCTTCCAATATCCATGTATATAGGAAAGGGGGAGAGGTATGTAATGATCGTGGAATTTATGACGATACATTTATTAGGAACCTTCCTAAATTCCAACGATGCTATTACTTAAATTAAAAAGATGGAAAGCCAATTAATTTATGTTGGCATAATAAAGTGGTTCATTGGAACAATTTAAAACCTGGAGGTATTGAAGTGGCACCCCCTAAATTTATTAGGGAGTTGAGAGTTTCTATCAATTTAAGGGGGTTTAGTCCTGGGTGGTCCCCACCACAAAAACCTCACACAGGATGTTATGGTTTGGGTGGTTCCCACCACCATAACCTTTCATGGGAGGTTAACGTATGGTGGACCCCACTTCTGACTTTCACATGGAGGTTTAGTTCTGGTGGACCCCACCTCTCGACACCCACATGGGTTTTGCAAATAAAAAAAATGTCATACACTTTTATTTTTATTTTAATATTACACAAAAAACCCCAAAACTAACTTTCACCCTCGACTAACTGTCATCGAGGTGAAAGGCTTCTTAAGAGAATATCAGCACTGTGAGTTCAACAGTTCCCTCATATTTCAATTTTGACCACCGGTTCGAATGTTAGAAAAACCCGCTCACACGTTTACGAAACATACACGAAAAAAATATTAGAAATTCATTCTGGGAATTCTGGGCCTCGGAATCATGCTCCTCCATTTTTTGCGGACTCGTAAAATTCCCATAAATTTAAAAAAATGGAAATTAGAGGACAATAAAAAGGTGTTTCAGGTCTTACTCGAGCACAAAATAGTACAAAAAATTGCATTTTATATGAATTGTGTTTTACACTCCTAGGGGAAATTATTAAGATAATTCACATATTTATTGAAAACCATTATAATTGATTATAAAGTAATTTCATCCCCAATGAAACCATGGTTATTATTATGAGATAAGATATATAGATATTTCAATTTATTTTCTTTATTTAAACAGTTCATAGAGTATAGATTATGTTACATAATGTTATGATGTAATAAAATAAATTCCATTGGTTAGATATGGTGCCTAGAAGGATGAATGATATCAGTGTTCATTTAAAATATAGATGTTTAACTATTGGGAATGTCGATGTATCTAAGCATGTTATGAATACAGAATGAATTCTTTATTAGGTTATGACACATAAACATTCATAGATAGTGAAACATATTCCACAATGATATTATTTAATGATGGATCGATTTATATGATAGAATCCCCAAATGTTTTTGTTATTATTAATGTAATTGTATTGTAGAAATTAATTATGTATTTGGAGAAGATATTCATGGGAAATGTGATTTCATGAAAAAAAAATGTTACACTTTCAGGGTATTGTCTCAATGGAAGTGGTAAACAATAGTTGTCATTAATCCAGAATAATATGGAGGAAGAGGAAATAGAGCAAATGTATTATAAATCATTATAGGAAGCATATTTTGAAAAATATTACACTCATGATAATAAAACTATGATGAGGATAAATTTACGTAACTTAATGAAAAAAGAATAAATAAGTGTTAATTATTATGAAGTTCCATTTTCTGGGATATATTAATATACTTCAGATTTCATATGAAATAGAGAGTGTAATATTGACTAGTTCTTGGTAGTAAATTATCCATGATTCTGAAGATAACTAGTTTCATAGATATTATATTCATACAATGATATACTTTTATGTGATAATAAAACATATAAACAATTCTCCAAATCATATGGAATCAAAGGGAATAATGAAAAGAAGATGATGGGAGAGAAAATATAAATTCAAGGTAATAAGGGAATGATGGATTTTATAACATGTGATAACTGTGGAAAAAATCACCCTTGGAAAATATTGAATGTTTTGGAGTATTTTATATAGGTGGAAAAGATGATCACTTATAAAAAGAATGAAAATTGAAGAAGGAAAATAATGATATTCAGAGTCACATTTTCTAAGATATGGTTCATTATGCAAAGGAATTCTCCAATAGTCAGGATAATCTATCACAGGGGAATACAATGGGATATTTCAACGAAAATGTTATTGATATAACTAAAGTTGAATAATTATCATTCACCAATATTAAATCATTGAATATTGTTATAAGTGTATCTTACTGATGATATCCAAGTTATATGATTTATAAAATATTTAATTATTATAATGTAGTATTTTTTTATATGGATTTGATAGAATATTTTTAATGGTACCATTAATGGTGATTTAGTTTCATGTCAACCCTTTTTGTAAAATTTATGCTGAGGGAATGATAAACATTATTATGTTCATGATGTCGGGACATGGATTTTTTGATAAAGAGATGATTTATATATATAAATAAAATTTGATAACACTATCCCCCTTAGAACTAATTCTATTGTTTTGGATCATAATACTTTGATGGAACATAAGTTAAACCACTTATGAAATTGTTTATGATGAGCATTTGATTAGATTTTAGTGATTATTGTATTAATTCATGATATAATGGAACTTGTGCTATGAAAAAAGTATAAATTGTTAATGTTGTGAACCGAGGATAATGTTGTGGTTATATTAATGTATCAATTTAGTGTATTTACTTATATTATCAGATAACGACATAATTCCTCAATATTAGTATAAATGTCCTTAAAATAAAAAAATTTATCTTATCATCAACATTTTTTATAATATCAATGAACATTATTCACAAATTCTACCTACGGTTTTCTATTCAATAAAATCGTCATCAAATGTTTCTCTATACCTATGCATTATAACATTATGGTCTTATTGTCATAACCCATCCCCCGGGGCCCATATCATGACTACCCCAAGCCCACCTTCCATAGGCCAGGGGCTGAAAGCTAGCACAAAAGGTGTAAATTCCTAAGATGGAAAGTTATTTCCTTTAAAAAAAGTAAACACACACAATTAGAGCACACAATTAGAAGCAAAAAAACTAATCAATACTATATATAGAAGAAGAGATGGAAAGTAAGAGGGGATTGAAATATAAGACGAATAGTAAAGTAGAGATACAACTGAAAGTAAGTACAACTGAAAGCAAGTAAAGCAGATACTGTGTCTTCCTCCGGGTTTCCTACCAGAAGGGTAGGTACAGATGGCCTCATTAGCACTCTATGTCCGTTCATCTGCTTTGTGCACCTTCACTCCGAGTGGTCCACCTCAAGGTACCATCTTGTCCTGCTACTCTCTGCCGCAGTCATCGTTGTCCGCCATCTACATCCAACACAACGACGTGCTGGAATAGCCCGTGCAGGGGTGAGTATAACGATACTCAGTATGTACCGCAAGTCCCTCATGATCTCACAATATCTAGCAAGGATAACAAAAAAGTAATGATTCAATGGATAACCCTTAAATAGGAATATGCCCATACATATAACTATGTAATCTAGTAACCCAACTCAATCATGAGGTAAACAAAAAAGTCACTGACTCATCTCAAACTGGGATTTTATTCAAGAGGGGTAATATCAAGTAACAACCCCAGTCAAACTGTCGGTACCTCATCTGATGGTGTAATCCTCCTCTATCGAGTACAGTGGTCTTTCCACATCACACAGAGTCACTTCACACCTTTCTGGACTATTGGGGTACTCCTCTTGTCGAGTACTGTGGGTCTGCTACGTCACACATAGGCGCTCCCCACTGTGGGTCTGCCGCACTCACACAACGGCGCTCCCCCTCATAGCCTACTGAGGTACTCCTCCTATCGAGTATCGTGGGTCTGCAACATTACACTGAGGTGCTCCCTACTATAGGCCTACTACGTCACACCAAGGCACTTCCCACTGGGCTAGTCGAAACACTCCTAGTCAAAAGGTCAGCAGTCATCAGTTCTCAGCTAGCTACTAGGTCTCCACACTCCGCTCTTTCATCTCCGCGAGGATCTACTCCACGATCCATTATTTGATACTCCAACTGTCATGAGTCTAATGTAGAAGTATCTCAAAGGTCCACCTCGTCATAGGGATCTCAACGCATCAAACGGCGTGTCAATCAGACGCCCGGTCTGTGAGTTATTGGAATTTCTGTTCCAGGGGCATAATTGATTTTTAGGTTCAAACCAACCTGGCCATACCTCAACTATGTCCAAAACTCAAGTGAGGTATTCCAAAAGAACCGTCTCACTCTATTCTTTCTGTCACCATAGACTGTTCATCGATCAGACACTCGTAGCCCAAGATATGGGCTATGTCCGGAATGGGGGCCGACCCGGTCCGCGAGTCAAACCATGTCTGCGAGTCCAGCCCAGCCTATGCATGACCCTTCGGGTCCTGCCTATTGCATGCACCGGAGACCGGCTAAGGAAGATGCCCTCCTCTGTCAGCCACGGCCTACAGTCGTGTTTCTTCTCCAGCGCGGTGTGACGGCACCGCGCCCAGCCCGTCCGACTGCCATGACTCTTGTGGTCGCGACCCCTTCTTCTGGTGCAGTGCAACGACACCACCCCCCTTCAACACCACTATGACCCACCTAGCAGCAGCCCAATTCTCTGCATGGTGTGACAGGTCCACGCCCCTTCGGCGACCCGGAAGCCCTTGCCCCATCGACTTTTCCACAGTCGACTCGTTGCTGGTTGCCGCATGTACCGTCGCGGCCGGTTGTCCACGACCTGCTTCCCCTCTGCGATCCTCTCTTTTGACGATGTCGTTGCGCTGTCGTCGTCATCAAAAAATAAGAACAATCAAAGGGGGAGGGTCAGTCCATGTTCATGTGGTCCGACCCCTCCACGTTACATTGGTATCAATCGGCATAACATAAACTAAGGATTGAACGACGAAGAAAAAGAATAAAAATTAAACTCAAACCCCTACCTCTTTCATCGATGATCATTGATGAAGGAAGGAAAGCGAACGCCATTCCGTTGTCATCAAAAAAAAGATGAAGAAGTCGAGGACAGTTTCATCAGCGTTCTTCAAGGACGGCGCTGCCTTTTTTGTCCTAGTTGAATAGGGAAGAAGGTGGAAGATATCTATCATTCTTCATTGGAGATAAATGGCTCCTCCATGTTCTTTCCTCTCCTTAATTCTCCAAACAAATGAATGAAGCATGCCCACCAAATAATAGTTGGAAACATCATCTGTTATTTTTTGGAACAACAATTCAAAAAGTTATAATTAATTAAAAGAGACAACCCATCTAATTAATGAGGGTGGTGTAGGATCAATTAATTAGTAGAGAAGTTCAAGAGTCTTCTCTACTTAAATGGGGTGTTAGAGGGGATAGAAACTTGGGTGTTCCCCACCAAAATTTATACTCCCAGGGGATGTTATCCTCAGGTGGAACCCAACACCATAACCTCTCATTGGAGGTTAGGGTGTGGTGGCCCCCACCTCTAACCTCCTCTTGGAGGTTTTAACCACCACAAAATAAAAATAAATTAACTCTTATTTTTAATTAACTTAACTAAAACCCCCAAAAATCTAACTTCTATTCTTGTTATTACTCAACTACGTTGAAGGACTCAATATGTAATCACCGACGCTGTGAGTTCAACAGTGCCCTCGAATTTCACTTCCGATAACTGGTTCAAAAGTTATAAAATACCGCTTGTACGTTTACTGAACATACTCGAACAAACATCAGAACATGATTCAGGGAACACCATGTCTCGGAATCAACTGCCGTAAATTTTTTCGGAGTCGTAAAAATCCAATTAATTTATGAAAAAAAATTCCACGGAATTTACAGGTCTTTACATTCTCCCCACCTCCGGGATTTACGTCCTTATACGATACAACTCGAACTAAGGGAACAAATGGGGGTAATGATCACACATCTGAGCCTCCTACCCCATGTGCTATCCTAGAGATTCCTATGCTGCTAGGGAACGCTCACCAGAGATATCGACCATCCACGAAGGACCCATTCCTGTCGATCCTCGATCTCCACGGGAACCTTCGTGAATGTCGCCCCATCATCGATGTTCATCTCTCTATGTTCGATGATGTGAGAATGGTTGTGAACATATCTCTTCAACTGAGATACGTCGAAGACGTCATGCACCCAGGGAAACTAAGGTGGAAGAGCTAAATGGTAATCCACCTTGCCTAATCTTCTATGGACTTGGAAAGGTCCAATGAATCGTGGAGATAACATGCCGCCATAGCCTAATCTCCATAGACCTCATCGAGGTGAGACCCATAGAAATATGTTGTCTCCATCCTCGAACTCCAGAGGTCTCTGTCTCCTGTCAGCATAAGACTTCTTCCTGCTCTGTATAGTCTTCATCTTCTCCTGGATGATTTTAACCTTCTCCATGGTATCCCATACCAAACCTAGTCCCACTAGTGCTGACTCCCCTGGGATTTTCTAGCACATTGGTGATCTTCAAGGTCACCCATAAAAGGGCTCAAAAGGTTCCATACCGATGGTGGAGGGACATGTTTTGTTTTATGAAAACGCCACCAAAGGTAAGTGGTCCTCCCAGCAGTGACTGAAGTCGATGACACAAGCACGAAGCATGTCCTCGAGAGTCTGAATGGTTCTCTCAGTCTGGCCATCCGTCTGAGGATGGAAGGAAAGGCTCAAGTGAAGCAGTGTCCCGAAAGCTTCCTGCAACCCCTTCCTTTGCCGGGAAGTAACCTGTTCATCACTGTCAGAGACAATAGAGGATGGTACATTATATAAACTCACAATCTCATGCACGTAGAGGCGTCCCAAGCTCTCTACAAATCCATGCTCTATGATCTGTAGGAAGTGGGCCGACATGGTGAGTCGGTCAATGATCACCCAAATCGAGTCGTGACCCCTGTATGTACGTGGAAGTCCCATCACAAAGATCATGGATAACTCATCTCACTTCCACTCTGGGACCTCTAAAGGCTGAACCAAGCTTGCTGGTACCTGGTGCTCTGACTTCACTTACTGACAAATGAGGCACCGAGAGACAAACTCTGCTACTACATTTTTCATACCTGGCCACCAGTGTTGTCATCAAATGTCCCGGTACATCTTCTCCACTTCTGGGTGTATCGATTGAGGGATATTGAAGAATTCCCTCAAAACTTCCTTCGGAAGTGATACTGGTACCATGGTACGTCCTCTCAAGTGGATGAAATTCTCCCCACCTTCAAACAATCCATCAGGTGCCTGCCCTGTAGATATCTGAGCACGTCACCTCTCGTAGTCATCATCCCCATGATGCCCCTCCATGACTCGCTGATGTAGTGGAGGAGTGACTGTAAGAGACGGTATATAGGCTGCTCTATCGATATCCAAAAAGGTTATCTACAAGGCAGTCAGCTACTATGTCGCCACTCCTAGCAGTTTAATAACAGTCCTCCTACTAAGCGCATCCGCAACAACATTCCCCTTCCTAGGAGTATAGACTATCTCTATGTCATAGTCCTAGAGGAACTCAAACCAATGCCACTATATTAGGTTCAGGTCCTTCTAGGAAAAGATATACCTGAGACTCTTGTGATCAGAGTACACGATAAAACGTTCACCAATAAGATAGTGTCACCACATCTTCAAGCCAAAGACCACTAATGCTAATTCCAGGTCATGGGTAGCGTAGTTCTGCTAATGTTGTCTTAGCTGTCGAGAACCATACGCGAAAATAGCTCACTCCTGCATCAGGATGCACCCGAGTCTAGTCTCGGATGCATCACAGTAGACTACGTACCCTACGACTTCCTTTGGAAGCCTTATGATGGGGGCACTAGTCAGCCTCTACGTCATTTCTTGAATGCTCTGCTTACATCTCTCCAACCAAACGAAGGGTTGCCCTTTCTTCGTCAATGCTAAAAGTGGTGCTGCAACTCTGGAAAAGTCTGGAACGAATCTCTTATAGTACCAACCCAAACCTAGGAAACTCCCTACCTCCGTCACAGTCATGGGTGGCTTCCAAGAAAGTACCACCGCAATCCTCACTAGATCCACTACAACTCTGGCCTCCGAGATGACATCCCCCAAGAAGTTGACCTCTTGAATCCAAAACTAGAACTTTGAGAGCTTACCATAATGCTGGTGCTCTCGGAGTGTGTCCAGTACTACCCGCAAATCGTAGGCATGCTCTTCCACAGTAGACGAGTAGATCAAAATGTCATCGATAAAGACCGCAACAGTGATATATATGTAATGATGGAAAATACTATTCATGAGACACATGAACACTACTGGAGAATTGCTTATGCCAAAGGGAATAGACAAGAACTCTTAGTGGCCCTACCGACACCTAAAGGTCATCTTCTGCACATCCTCGTCTCCAACTCTAAGATGGTGATAGACTGACCTGAGGTCTATCTTTGAGAACCATCAAGCTCCCTTGAGCTGATGAGAGAGGTAGTTAATCCTCGATATTCGGTACATGTTCTTTACGGTCTCCTGGTTCAGGGGACGGTAGTCGACATAGATCCTCAAGCTCTCATCTGCCTTCTTGGCCAAAAGAATCGGGGATTCCTAGGGAGAAACACTGGGCCAGATGAATCCTTTTTCCTGTAAGGCCTCTAACTGTATGCTCAACTCGCGAAGCTCAACAGGAGCCATATGATATGCTGGAGTAGATATCGGCATCGTCCCAGGGTAAATGTCAATGTAGAAGTCCACCTCTCTACGGAGAGGAAGTCCTAGAACATTGTCAGGGAAAACATCTACGTACTGCTCCACCACATCAGGATTTGTAAGACTCTCCACATCAACTATGCTAAGGGTGAGGCAAGCCAACTGGTGAGTGATCTGTTGCACCCTCCTTCGAGTAAGTCCGTCCTGTGTTGAAAAGGTTCCCTTCGCACCAGTAAAGCTGAACCTGGTCCCATCCGTGTAGACCCACTGCACATTGCACCTAATACAATCAATCTGAGCATGGACTGTAGATAATTAGTACATACCCAAGATGACTTCGTAAGGCCTCGACACCGCTATGAGGAGATCCCATCCAAAGTTCTCACCTCCTAGAGTAAGCTCACTGTAGATACCCAAGGCGTGACGTACATAAAAATTATATTACTTTTGTGGAATACTTAATACATAACAAGAACAAACACCAAAGGACCGTAATAGTTTAGTGTCTTTGGAATCATGGAACACAATCCACTAATCTTGTTGAATGATCTTCAACAACTAACATAAAGATTTTACTTTTTTCTGACCTAAAACCTTTATTTATATCCTAGGTAAAATAAAACATATAAAGGGTGAGATCAAATGCTCAGTAAGGGTAATTATAGAGAAAATAAAACAAACCATATACATTTGATCTTGAAAACAAGAACATAAAGTTAAAGATCAAAACATTGAGTTGTGAAATAAATCATGGAAGTACAAAAGGAATAGATCATAAAGGAACATAAATCATGATAAAATAGCATGGGAATAAAACATTTAATTTTGGAAACCATTAATCACATGTTATGAATTCCATAGTAGCCAAGACATTGCTTCCAAGACCATCTTAGTGGACAATGTCCCTTTCAGAATCGAGTTCACTCCTCGTTCCAGTCCTGTATCACTGAACTAGATTAACTTGCCATACCAACCATGTCTATCTCATGAGATATAAATCATTACCCGATGTATTGGAGGGAGATATAGGTCTCACCCATATTATAATTAAATCATTCATACTTGTGCAACAAAATAATCATAAATCATTCATCCTATCCAAATGAATAAAATGGGTTTCATAAACATCATTTCATCATGACATAATCCATATAAAACAAATGGTTATCATTTCATCATAATAAAAATAAAACAATGTAAATAATAGATATATTATAATTGAAACATAAAAATGATAAATAATTTCATCTTATATGGAAAATAGTTTTGATAAAAAACTAGAAATGCTTTCTTGAGGAAAATATTCTTTCTTCTTCAAAATCATTTTATTTTTACAAAATTCAACAAATTTTTAAAAGAAATAGATTTTATTGAAAATAAAAATGAAATATTTTAGAGTAAGATTCATTATTAAAAGGCATTATGAAACCATTAAAATAAGTTCATGCCTTATAAGTTAAAAAATCATTCTCCTAGTACTTTTGCCGGAAAAGTCAAAAAGTACCTTGTTTGGTAAACAAAAGAATGATTCCTTCAATAACACAATGTAATAGTAAAAGATGGGAAAATGACTTTAAACATACATGGATGAATATTAAACACTTTGTGAAAAAAACATTTATGGTCATGGATGAAAAATTTAACCCCCGTAAATACTTATAAATAAACAATCTCAGATAAGAATGAGATGGAAACAATTATCCCTTACCTTAGGTCAGATATGATTTGTATGTATCCGAACCTCCTATATAATGATTTAAATAATTTCATTTACTTATTAAAAAATCATATTCATTGTTATCATATCATATATAGTTCACTTATTACTTTATATTACCTGTTCTTTTGTAAATTCGATGTTAAAACAGTGTTTTAGGTAAAATCGTTTTATTTATCGTACGTGTTTGGAAATGTTGTTCATGACATTATAATTAATTATATCATTATTTAATTACTTAAATAAAGTAAATCATGATTTATATATCATATATATTCAGTATATATATATAATATATAGATAAATGCAATGAAATACACCATTCATGTTGACGGTATGTCGTACGTACGCATGAACGTTGTTTTCCTTTCCTTATTGACTTGAATAGATTTAAGTAGATTACATATATATATATACATAAATCAAGTAGAATTATAATGTCATATATTTCATTATTATTTATTATATATACTTTATAATCATTCTTTAATGGTTAAAATTGATAATGAATCTCATCGTATCGTTGAGACGGTAATCCGTACGTACGCACAAGCGATGATATCGTTCCCATAATTGATGAATTGAATTGGAGTGGATGATAGAATATCTCAGAATCATTATGATGTTATAATAACTATATATAGTTATTACTTACCCCATTATACCCATCCAAGTAAGGTGGCAGTGGAAAACAGGTTACACCACGGTGTGAAGACAGTATTTTGTACGTACGCACGCGCGATGATTTCATTTTATGTAGGATGGATAGAAGGTGAGATGGGGTTGTTTAATATTTATAATAGCATATCAGTATATTATTGATACTGATGGTATTAATTTATAATGAAAAAACTAAAGAAGAAGAAGTTGAAGAAGAATTAAATTTGAAAGAATCGGTAGAAGAGATTACCACTTCTTCGATGCACCTCTTTTAAGCTTCCTATCAAGGCACTAGAGGTGGTCTTTTGAGGAGACCATAAACACTATAATGTTTCTAAGGATGTTGAGAAAGAAAATTTTTAGGGGTTGGCAGAGCTTTATGTCTCAAAAATGTGTAAAGATAATAGGGAGGATGTGCCCTTTTATAAGGGAGGAGAGGGGCACTTTAGGAAAAACTTACAATTTTATTTTGTAATAAAATCATATTAGGTTTATAATAGCTCCAAATTGATTTATTTATAATATTAAGTGTGGATGGGTCGAAATAATCTCAACCAACAGGTTTTATTCAAGTTTAGGTTACTATTTTAACCTTATCATTTATATTTAACTCTATTTTAAATAATTTTAACTTTTACCGTGTCTTCTTGTTTTCTTACACTATATGGTTAATAAAATTACTATAACAATCCAAAATAACCCCTAGGGGTTCATTATTAATATATATAACCTTATCTATGTAATTTGTCCAATATTTATATTTTTAACAATTGATAATATAATATTTGTTTTAAAGATTATTTTATGTAATTTTTGACACTATTTGGTAATTGATTTTTTTAGAAATCATAACAACATTATTAATTAGAAAAAAGTTAATTAAATCAATAATAATATGCCATATTATTTTATAAAATTAGTGGAATTTATAAAAAGTCTCAAATTTCCATTATTTGGGAATTAATAATATCAATTATGTTATCATTTTATTAATAAGGTAATTGTTGCATCATCATTGTGTCATAAATAACTTACGTTATTTAAGGTCTAAAAATAATAAACAAAATATAATTATGTAGGAAATTATTTTATATTTTTAATGAATATTTATAGTAGAATTTATCTTCTTTATAACATTATATTAAAAAAAATTAGTTATTAAACATTGATTTTAACTATTTTAACTTTTCTTTAAAAAAAATAATAAGTGTCCAAATATAATCCATGTGGTCCTAAATGATAATAGTTTTTTCCTAAGGTTGTTTTTGGTCGAGATACACTTTTCCAATAAAATTAGGACATGTTTTAGGGTAATATTAATATCATGTTTACCCTTAATTACCCAATTTACTTTTAACCGTGGTAAATAAAAGTAAAAAGTTACTATTCACCAAAAATTATTATTTTCCTATTGAACCACATTTTAGTCCATGATATTAACCATGTATCTCATATTTTTAAAATTTCACTCACATAAGTGGTAAAATTATGTTTTTTTAATTTACAAATTCTCCTAGAAGGTGGGTAATAGACGGTGAGAAGTTTAATAAAATTTTTAAATATCTAAAATTATTATAAAATGACTGCAATTAATTACATTGAATCTATATAGGTATTATGTATCTATTTTTACCTAAAATAAAAATAAATAAAATATTTGATTATTTAAATAAAAAGTCGGTTTTTAAATAGTAGCCCAGTGTTTTCACTATTCATCAAAAATTGAATGTTTTCAGAAAAATACAGAAAATTCACCCTAGGATAATTTTGATATTCCGAATCCAGAAATTACGTCCATTTTTTAATATAAAATTTATAAAATTTCAAAAAGTGGGTATTACTAATCATAAAGGCTAGTTCATAATAATATTATAATAATATATCGTTTAGTGAAACCTGGTATTGCGTACTACACATGCTATCGAGGAAGGTCGCGATTGCCTGTAATAAAATCCAAGTCAGGGTTGCGTGTAGTGAAATATTCCATTGTTGTTGCGTATAATAGAATCCAAACATATTTTATTTATACATTGAATATATATATATATATATACACTCAATGTTATGTAGAATAACTTCAATCAAATAAACTTTAAATTGTGTGTAACGTGATCAAAGAATATTGTTTCATATACTGCAAGATAATACGTTGTTGCGTATAGCACAAGATAATATTGGTGTAGCATACAATAGAAGACATCAAATAAATTAAAAAGAATACTTCTCATAAAATATCGGGTTGTTACACTCGCACTGCCAGAACCAGTGTGTAATCGTCGAGTTTGCTCCTCTAAGAGTTTCTAGCCGTAAGGATCGGGCCAAGGACTCCGTCAGAATCTCCGAGCTTTGAAAGAGGGCAATGGATATGAAAGAATGACTGGAACCTGTGTCTATAAGAGGTGAAGCTAAGGTAGAGTAGACACATATAGTACCTCGAATCATCTCCGAAGCATCATTGTCATATGCCTCAACTGCCTGAAGTTGAGCTCTCCCATGTCCACCCACTCCCTGTAGGCGGGGTGGACCCGCTGGTGGTGGTGGCGGTGGCACCTTGTTACGTCGTCCACCGCCAGCTGCTCGACCAGCTCCTCTACCACGTCCGCCTACGCCCTGCAGACCGCCTCGATCGAATCTCTGTCTCTGCCTAGGAGGTCCCTCAACTGTCTGCTGATAATCTGAACGGCGGGTCAGACATTCATGAGCCATGTGACCCTTTCCACCGCATGCGTAACATTGAATTCTCCTGATAGGTATGGCATTGCCCCGGTTTCCCCACACAATTGATTCTGAGTCCTATGGTCAGCCACCCATGGGTCTGGTCCACTTGGATCTCTATGTCATCTGTCATCTACCAGGTGAAGATGACTCTGCTGCATGTTGACTAGTAGTGGGTCTCACTACTGGTGACTGCTCAGCAAGGAAACTCTCCACTTGGAGGGCTCTCTCTAACACTCCCGCCTGCATCGGGATGCTGAGGGAGATCATCGATGCCATAATCTCTCGTCCGAGCCCCTGTTCAAAGGTATGGGCCCTGATGAAAGGGTCTCGTACCATATCTGTGGAGTAGCGTGGGAGGTCGGTGAACCTTTCTATGTACTGTGCTACTATCATGATGCCCTACTGTAGATGAAGTTTCTCCTCTATCTGCACCGCATGAAGGGTGGATGGTACCAACTCTTCCTAGAACAAGATTTCGAAGACTGCCCATAGAAGATTCACCTCGTCATGGACATAGAGCATCAGGCTCCACCATCTAGATGCTGCTTCCTGAAGGAGGTTGGCAATAAGGATCACTATGAAGTCTGCTGGTGTCCCTACTAGCCAGAAGACTATCACCATAGTCTCCAGACAATCCTCAGCTGCCTGTTGGTCCATCTCTCCTCAGAACCTAGGTGGCCTCTGGCACTGGAACTCATGCAATGCGCTCAAACGGCGTGCAACGTCTGCTGCTAGGGTTGGTGGCATCGGTGGACCAACTGAAAGAGGTATCGCCGGTGCCTCCACTTCTGCCTCAACTGGAAAGGGGTCCTACACCGAGGCCTCGTCACTCGGTGGGCTGTCAGAGTGTGCGACTATCACGGCTCTGCGGGGAGGCATTCTGAAATAAACAGATGGGACATGGTCAAATGATTATACCTGGTGAGCTGACTTGGTTGATATGACTTAAGAAAACATTTAAAGACACACATGCTCTCAGTGTTTTTGAGCCTGCCGCGTCACCCTTGCTCTACTGGCTTCTTCTGGAGTTGGCTCGTTGCCGGTAGTCGTATGTACTTTCGCGGCCCGTCGGCTAAGACCCGCTTCTCTACTCTGATCCTCTCTTCCGACGGCTATGTTGCACTGCAGCCATCGTCAACAAACGAGAACAATCAAAGGGGGAGGGTCAGGCAGTGTTCGTGCGTTCCGAGCCCTCCACGTTACATTGGTATTAATTGGTATAACATAAACTGAGGATTTAACGTTTATTAACAAGAATAAAAATTCAACTCAAACACCTACCGTGTTCGTCGATGATCGTTGACGAAGGATGGAAAGTGAACGTTGTTCTGTTGACGTTGAAAAGAAGACGAAGAAGTCGAGGATGGCGTCATCATTTTTCTTCAAGGACGGCGCTCCCTCTCTTGTCCCAGTTGAAGAAGGATAAAGGTAGAAGACATCTGTCATTCTTCATTGGAGAGAATTGGCTCCTCCAAGTTCTTTCCTCTCCTTAATTCTCCCAACAAAAGAATGAAGCATCCCACCAAATAATAGATGGAAACATTGTCTATTATTCGTTGGCACGACAATTCAAAAAGATATAATTACATAAAAGAGAAAACACATCTAATTAATGAGGGTCATGTAGGCTCAGTTATTTAGTGGAGAAGGTCAAGAGTCCTATCTAATTAAATTGTGTGTTAGAGGGGTTAGAAACATGGGTGGTGCCCACCAAAATTTATCCTCCCAATGGAGGTTATGCGAAGGTGGAAACCACCACCATAACCATTCATGGTAGGTTATGGTGTGGTGGCCCCCACCTCTAACCTCCTCTTGGAGGTTTTTTCCACCACAAAATAAAAATAAGTTAACTAGTATATTTATTTAACTTAACTAAAAACCCATAAAATCTATCTTCCATTCTCGTTAGAATGAAACTGCGGTGAATGTCCCACTAATAAATCACTGATGCTGAAAGTTCAATGGTGCCCTCAGATTTATATTCCGAGCACCAGTTTAAAAGTTATAAAATCTTGCTCATACTTTTACTGAACATACCTGAACAAACTTCAAAAATTGATTCTGGGCACACTGGACCTCGGAATCAACCGTCGAAACTTTTCGCAGAATCGTAAAAATCCCATGAATATAAGAAAAAAATTTCCATGGAATTTCCAGGACTTTACACATATTTCTCTTCTATATCCATGTTTTCAATACTGTTCGGCTATTCGAAAGCCTCGTTTTTGGGTGACCATTACATATCATTAATACCCTTATTTAGAATATTTTTTTAACCATTTTTGGATATAGTTTTTTAAAAATTAGTTTAATATATCAACACCTTCCTTATCAAGATCGTGTTTAAATGGATATGATCAAATTTATTTAATGATGGGAGAATGTAACACCCTGAAATTTTAATGTATGGAAATTTTATTTAATAACATGCATGACATAGAACAACAACTATAGAAATTAATATGAAATCACGAGTTTTTTTGATATATTTAACATTCTTAATAAATTTATTCAATTTATTTTAATTAATGAAACAATGAGTGATATTTTTTTACATAGAATAATTTCTCTGATCAATTGTTTTCTTTACACGAATGGCTATGTTTTACAAAACAACAATATATTAATAGAATATTATTATTTATGAAAATAAAATATAAACTAGATTTAAAATTTTTGGTTATGAACAAGATTAAAAAACATATAATAATATAATTTTTAATTCATTTGTTACCTATTATTTTTAATTGAATATAGGACCTAATTTAAAATAAAGGAAATGATTTTTTATAAAAAGATATTTTTATGTACTGGTGTTGTTTATAATAATAAAACTATATTAATTACTAATTTGGAAATTTTTTAATGAAATTTATATATTATATATTTAGTAACATATTTTTTTCATTGATACAATAGATTTTTTATTTATAAGATAAGAAAAAACTCATTATTACACATAAAATGTTATATTTTTATAATGACGGTTTTCTACCTTTTAACATAATAAGTATTTTAAATATAACTTTTCCAATTTTATAAATTTTATATTTCAATATAAAATTATCGTTTTAATTAATAATATCATATATACCTTTTTGTTAATTTATTGTATTTTTATGCGAAGATGAATGCTTTCAGGAATAGTGAAATATGCTGAGTTTTAATTGAAAACTATTTTTTCAACTAATTTATTTAAAAAGCTAAATTATATTTTAAATTGGGTTTAAAGTAACATTATATAAATTAAATATATATTTATCTATTTTATATCATTTTAATCAATTTCACATTGAAATTTAAAATAAATACATTTCAAACATTTGAACATTATTACCTTAAAATACCTGTTATGTCATCCCATCTAGAGGATTAAATTTCAAATTCCTTTCCCCTAATTCTATAATTTTAATTTTGAAGAATATAGGTCATATTTATGATATTAATAATTTATAATTTCTAAAATTATGTAATTTTTTTAATAAAAAATAATAGTGAATCTTGTTCAAATTAATTATAGCGATTAATGTAAAATTAAGGAAAACAAGGGAATTAACACAAAACATAAGGGCCAAAATGGACATGAATATTTTAAAAAATTCATTGGATTTCTATATTTATACCATATACTATATTTAATCAAAATTAGATAATTTTCTTTGGAAAATTATGTTATAGAGATCTCTCAATAGTTATTACCTTTTTATACTTACAAAAAATGTCACTCCTCCTTGAATATAAAAAGTAACACACACCTTGAACTTATTCACACCTATATAGACATTTGGATAGTCAAAAAAATCTAAAATATGACTCCAAACCCCACCCAATTCCTATAATTTCCAATTTGGTCACAAATCTATCCTATGATGTCTTCTGGAATAAACCAAAAGGAGTTACCCGAATGAGAGTTAACATTCATCAACGATCACTTTTGTTTCATTTAAACCACTACAAATTCAACTATTTAAAAATAATTATTATATAAAAACATTATTAGAAAAATTATTATAATAAGTTTTTATTCTAATATTTCCACCTACACTATCACACACATCCATTAAATGATATACATTGTCATCCTCCATGCGTACGACAATCTAATGCCTCAGGAACTGATGTCTGTCATTTTTCCACTAAAAAATTTCAAGGATGGAATAATGATGGATTTATTGTTTTCATATGATATTTCTAATGTTTATAGTATCACTATTCTTGTATAATATATATATATAATGGGTACCTTTATTCTTTCCATTGTGTGGGAATATGATACATTTGTTTTTGGATGTGTAATGAAATATATTAACTATGGTATTTATAAAAATATTTTATAAATATAAAATTTATATGATAAAATAATTATAATATATATAAATAGTCCAGTCAATTTTTAATTATAACATGAAATGGAAGTGATGTTCATGTCTACATATGGCCTACGGTCTCCTGAAAAAATGCATTACATTTCATATATCTAAATTTTAAGGATTATTATAAATAAATATATTCAATATTTAGATCAGGATTAAAATTATAAATATTATAAAATCTTGATCGAAATATGATGAAATAAAATTAAAATTCAAAACAAACATGAATAACTAGGTAATTGACAACAGAAATAGTGGAAATAATAAAAGACAGTTAACAAATGAATAATAAGATATTATAAGAAGATAATATATAATATTATAAATATATTTATAGATATTTTATAAATAAATAAAATAACTGAAACCATTATACATGGGTTTGACGGGAGATCACCGAAAAAGGAAACACAATGTAAGTGATCTTGTAACACTTTTTCCTTCCATGTGGCATACACAATTTTGATGAAATATTTATTTTGTGTTGTGTATATAAAAATGATATTTTATTATATATCATTAATATATATTTTCATTTTTTATGGGTTTCATTTAAATTAATTTCTTTAATGGGGATTATAATTAAACATTCACATAGTAGTATTGGATTTCTTCTCAATTTATATTCTATTGAGACTTATATTTGGTATTGAACCAACACATTTTAATTTGATTTATATAATTAACCTTTATCATTTATTATAATGATTTACTCATAATTAATTTTATATTACGTTTCATAAAAAATATTTCTCTAAAATGGGTTTATCGTTATAATTACCATGAGGTAAAAGATATATTTTCAATATCACTTTTTTTATTAGAAATGTTATCCTGTAATAATAACATATATATATTGATCTTTCATTTCAAATTTCCATAATTATCCACATTCATGGGTGATGGATATTATTATTTGTAAAAACCAATAATATTTTTAAAGATGGTGTTTACAAAGACATTTATTTGATTATCTTGAGAAATATTGACAAATTATTATTTTTTACTGGAAATGGAGATTTCAAATGGAACATTTTTTAATTATTTAATCGATTAATAGATATGATTAATTATTTATAATTTAATTTATGGTTGGGGGAAATATTCTATATAGCCAAAATGTGAGGGCATAACCCTTATTATTAAAAGGGAAATATTCTATATATTTTATCAATGCATTTATAGTTTCCATTGAGTCAAATCATTTATCCCAATTGAACTTGTTTTTACCTGTATTTTTAAACCATCCTATGAAAAGGCATAAAGGTATATGTTTTCATGTTCCTCTGAAAGGATATCCAACAATTAATCACTTCCAACATCGATATTTCAATTGTTATTGTTATTATCTATGATATTAGTATATGATAAAATCTATGGATTCATTTCATACATATTTTAACGATTAAATAGAATGTGTATTAGTTATTTACCTTGCCATATTGATTGTTCCTTGTCCAGTTATTTAAATGGAATGTGTAACTAGTTATTTAACTTTCAATGTCAATATATTTTTATTATGTAAAATTTTTCCTACTTTTATATCCTTAAATAGTTTTTTATCTTTTCTTTACTGTGTTTCATTTCTGAAATTTATGAACAAGAACCATTTTAATAAGTTTCCAGGATGCTGAGATTCTACATATGTTATGATTCATTTTCATTTCCTAATCTATTTTGGATAACATTTATTTAATTTTGGTTTTCAACACATTCAAAGTATTTGTTCCATCAAGGGTTGATTCCTGGTAATCATGATAATATAAAAATGTAATTCACTAGATCTGGGATTATACAGTTGGTTCATTACACTAACTATGACCAAAATCCAACATATAAGACCGTAACATCTCATACAAGTCTAGATTGGTCAATTCTGTCTGTCTCTCTTCCTGACGGTGAATCATTGTTGTCAAGAAATACTGAGTCTCAAAGGAATCTTATAATCCTCAATATAATCATAATGTGATGTAAGATTCATGGTCTTAACTTATCATTAAGGGGACTCCATGGAGTCATACTATCTCCTTCTGGTAGAGGGGGTGAAAAACACTCTAATAAATTCTTCACTCAAATAGTTAATAAGTTGAATGACTTGGTGATTCTGTCTATGATCATGTTGATGGAATATTACACATTGGATGTATGTGGTATCCCCATCAGAAATTCCAATGAAATCATATCCTACATTCAGATTTGATCCACAAGTTGTTGAGAAAAACATTTACAAAGACCGTTCACAATCTTCTTCAATTGACAAGTGAGGCATCAAGATATAAAAAATCTATAACTCATTTCTTCATGGTAATCCACAAGAATTTATACCATTGTTCATGATACATCATTGACACAACTTGTTTTACCATTTTAGGGGATGTATGAAACTCCCACATCACCTCGTCCAACCTCATCAAAGGTACCATCATCATTCCTCTTAAATATATAGTGTCCCCTCCACCATCATAGAGTCCATTCTGAGTACATATAGATGTTATTTAACTATGTATGGTAACAAAATAATTATCTCAATGATGGGAATCCCATACAATTTTTAAATGTAGGGGGTAATAACCATCAACTGAAGACATGGTGCACTATCCTTTTCCAAAATGGAAAATTGAAACAAACTCAAATTCTATGATTCCTCATCTAGAAAGTGAGAAAAAGATAAAATTCTGAGAGAACCATTCACCAGGATCCACATCCTAGAAGTATAAAAATTCTCAAATTCATAGTACAAGAGGAACTCTAGCCATTCTTTTGTCTCATGTTAAGAGCAGTCTATGACATTATATAATTTAGACACATGTGATCAGATAGATGATATACTGGTCACATCTAGTAGTGTCGCCTCATATTCCATGAAAATAAAACCAATGTTAACTCAATATCATAGTTTTTTAGTTCTTCTCGTGTGATATCAAATAACATGAATAATGGGGTATCACATTCAACCTCTACATTAGAACACAACCATGTATGTTCTTGGATGCATCATAGAACTATATATACACAAAACCATCCCATATAAATTCCAGGTTAGAATTAATCTTATAACATTGTCTCACCAAATGAATGTAATATTGTCACCTTTATGACCACCCAAAAGGACATCCCTTCTAGGTCTATGTTTCCAAGTGGGTTTCCACTTTAAATCATGTACAAACCTCCAGTAGTACCCTACCATGAAAAAGAAACTCTACACCATGGTGACATCATTTTTTATATTCCAATCATGAAATGTCTCTACCTTTACTATGTCCACTACTAATCCTTATTCAATGATGATGTTTACCCGAAATTGGACCTAGAAAATGAAAAATTACACTTCAATAGCATCCCATAAATATATCTCTCTCAATGTGTTTCCATGAACATCCTTAGGTATCTCTTGTTCTCCTCCCCAAACACAAAGTATAGTAGGATTTCATCGTTGAATACCATTACAACCTGGTGCATGAATAACTGAATGATTTGGTTCATGAGTCACATGAACACCCCTATGGTATTTGTTACACCAAATAGAATCATCAAGTTTTAGAAACATTTTAATTTCCTCTTCGTTATATCCTTACCCTATACTCATAGATTGAGGTATCTTAATTTGAGGTCAATCATTATGAACTATCATGACCCTCTTAATTGATGAAAGAGTTCATCGATCCTTGTTAGTGGATTATTATTCAATTTGGTCTCCATATTAAATAACATGTAGTCAAATATAACCTCATTCTCCCAATAAACTTCTTGGATAACAATACTAGAGCTACCCTAGTAAAAATAATATGTCAAACAAATCCCATCTCCGACAAGTCTTCCTACATCACTCTCAATGCATGATGATTGGTGGGATATGACTGATATGATGGTGTAGATTTATGGACCATATTTGGAAGAATTTCAATGCGTAAGTCTAGATCGTTGTGGGGGAGGTAAGTCAAACACATCCTCAAGAAGAACTTCCGTGTACTCCACCACCACAACAAGAAACTGAAAGATCATAGAATCCACTACTCCAAGTGTCATTCTAGAAAACTGGTGTGTAATTATATTCTATTTCTTATTCCTTGTCCCATAATCTTTTACCAGTTTTTCGATTTATTCAACAATGGGAAACAGTGTTCTTCTTCCTAGGACACACCACATCCTCCACCTAAAATAGTCTATCTGGAAATGAATAATGGATAACCCATCCATAAATAAGATGATGTTGTATTCCCTCATCAATTCATATAATAGATCCCATTAAAACCTCTCACCACCAAGCATGAGGTTTCACTATTAACATAATTTTATAATTTATATTTCACCTCTTATCGTAGTCTATAATGATGATGGTTGAGCCAACGGCTCAATGGAAATCCCTAAACCTCAAACCAAAGAAGTAGCAAGGAAAGAAGGAATTTCGACTGTGTCTATCAATAATATAACTCTGTTATAAAAGAAAAAAATCATACCATATAACATCCATATAGACTTCGGTTCATAGTCCCATATATCCTAAAACTATCCCTATCCCTAACCACTTGTTCCCTAAGACTAGCATGTTCCACATTGTGGTTTTGTTAGTAAAAGGTCAAAACTCTGACCAAATCCACATGCTCTTCCAACCACTCTTCCATTTACACCACCCTATAGACTACCTAGCTTCTATATCTATCTCAATCTCAGTTGTCTCTTGAGTGTCTCTTAATCAGTTGTATGATGGGTCGAACAATCCAAATCCCAATGACCTTGACCACTATTGGAGAAAACCCCCCCTCTACCTCAACTGATTCGAGCAACCCTAAGAGCCTGTCATATAATACATATTTTCCTAGGATCAGATCATGAAGAATATAACATGATTAGATCCATTCAATAGTCTTTAGCTACAGGCTAACAATGTTTCAAATCCTAGGTTCCCACAACCACCACCCTCTTTCAGTTTCTTCACTTGTAATATGACCTCTACAACCAAGGCTTTTCCAAGTTCCCTATCATAGGTGAGATTACATAGGGATGCCACTAAATCCCTTCTATATTTATATTATCAATTCAAAAAGATCAATGATCAAAAGAAACGATCCTAAAAAATATGAATGGAATAATGTGATAGATCAATAAACCTCGTTGTGTATTCCTCCATGGTCAAACTACACTATTGTAGATATAAAAGTTCTTATATGTGAACTGATCAAAACATGGCTAGATATAACTCTTCCCTAAAGATAAACATAAGGTATTACCATGGGAGAGTTTTCCCATCATGTGACTATGTCACTATGAGCCACTGTTTCCAAAATGACCTTTGAAGAACACTCACTGTGAAGATTTCCATCTGATCAGTAGGCCTCGTCATAAGGAGAAAAAATAGAGTAAATTTATCTCAGAATTATGCTTCCACCAGGTGTTGGATCACCCCAAAACCTATGAGGTCACTAACTATAAATCTATTGCATCAGATTCAGCCTTCATATATTATCATCTATCCCCTCTAGTAATGGATACTACTCAAAAGTTTATGGTATAGTTGGTAAACAACATGGAGGTGTTATATCTTGTACAATCCCTTGTATTGAATTCTCTCCACATAGAAGAACATCCTTGTCCTCACACAATGGATTATTGGATGTCTATATTTATGGATAAATCCTTATATAAATATACATGTACAACAATAAAAGATTATCCATTCATAGAATTGTCTAAAAGGTCAAAGAAATGTAACCCATTCATATATAAAGCATGAAGAGTATTTACTACAATCATTGTTAATATGAACCGAGTAGAAAGGAAGGTTATAAGAGTCTTGGTGTATACATAAAATAGTTCCCCACCAAAAATAGAGTACATGGCCGGAAATCTAATGTCAATATAGTAAAAACTATTTCCCCAAACCAATATTACTGACACTAGTCCTAAGGTAGAACCATTTCATCTAATACCAATCCATCATGACCAGACCCACCAATGTCCAACCTGGGGCTCCCCAGGCCCACATCCCATAGGATATGGGCTAGAGGCTAGTGATGAGTTTTAATATACCTCAAATGAGTGGTAATAACGAAATGTACCCTCACACATTCACACATATCTAAGCCCGCAAAATGATGAAATGCAAAACAAAATAAAACCAATGATTTCGTACAACTATAGTCCAACAAAAAGACTGTGATAGTAATGTAGTGAAAGAGGAACGAGACAAAATAAAAGATAAACCCAAAAACAGTATAGAGTCCAACATGAAAAGGGAAAGAAATATTATCAAATTGAAGCTAAAGGTAACACCTCGGTTTATGTAGCGCATACTACCCTCTACCAACTCAGCATCCTATAGAGACAACATCAAAAGTATCAACATCTACATAATACATGACACATGATTATATAACCCATGAATGGGTGAATATTAAAATCTATATTAGGACTCAAAATATCTATGTACCATAGAAAACAACCAGATATACTTAGTAAGGACACTATTCCACCAATAAGTCCAAACCAATGTCCATCCACATAATTATACTAGAGTAAATGATAATTCTAGGAGAATCCACTATATAATCCAAGCCATCATTGGAGACACTCAATTAGTTTTTCAGGATCACTAGGCCCTACATTTGAAATACCAATAGTCATAGATGACTCAGAGACATAGATACGGTGTCACACCCACAACAACTTGTGGACACCCTAAACCCAATATGGATCAAACCACTATGTAGGGGATCTTATACCAACAATACTGCAAACCCAACTGATAAAACCTTATAATTGGAAGTTCAATTACCTTATATAAATTTTCACTATGATTCAACAAACTAAACATATGGTATAATAATGAAAGAGGACCATACACTAGCCTCTTTGGTGGATACCACAAACTATATCTAAGTCTCATCCTCTAGAGGGGATTAAATTCCTATGATGTTTATGTAATGTTTCTTTCTACCCTCATGAGAATAGACCAAGGGACCAAAATCATCCATGAGTTCTCCAGAATAATGAAATAAAGGGATTCAAACACCATTGAACGGGGTAAATAACATGTACTAGGGGTACATGGCTTGCCCAACTATACCCATGTATACTCATGTGTTATATCCTCACGCGACATGAATATATCCAAATACATGGTATGTAGGAATAGTAAATGGTGTTTAGAGATCACAGAAAAACATTTAATGTGTATAATGGCAATGTTCATCTACTATTAGTCATTCTGATGTACCAAGTCGTGTACAAATGGCGATGCAAGTTTATACCTAGTCATTATAATATCTAAGTATAGTTCATGTCACTAGCCATGTATATTTAATTTTTGAAGTACATATAGAGACATCATGGAGCCTTCATATGACATGAGATCTTGTCACATGGCATGTTATACTTTACTCTAGCATAATCTCTTGTGTTTCATCTGGGGGGTCCCACACTACATGTAATGCTGTAATACATGCTATGTCAAGCAAGATTCCAAAAATCCCATGGCTTCTCCTTTACATTGATTTCTATATTTTCAGATCCTCTTCCCTCATTTGAAATAATATAATATGGGATGCCTGAGACCTTTCTTAAACACCAATTGGGATCCAGGTTCTGATCTTTTCAGAAAACTAATCCGTTGTTCCACTGGACACTACACCATGTGTCGCCTGAGAGGTATGATAAACTCCATATTTAGTCTAAATATCTATTGTTATATCCACAAACATAATTGATTCCAAAAATTATATTCCATTATTATTATTACTTATGACATCAATATGTTGCAATGAATAATAGTCATGTAACATCCAAATACTGGGTACTGATTGAACAGTTGTACAAGGGAAATACAAATGATAATCGAACAAAGAAATGTGGGAGAAATATGAAAGACATAAAGTATGAGGAATGAACCACAACTTCTTAATTTTCCCTAGACCCATTTTCAAAGAAGAATATGAATGAAGATGATTTGACACCATGAAAAAAATTAATTCCATCTATTTAAATCTGTTGATAATGTACATATCAATTTTTCTAATGTATTTGTTCTAAATTCATATATAACTAATGAATGGGATGGAAACCCCAAAATCACGCATCTCACCTATCTTTAAGATTTAGTATTTATTTAGAATGGTTCCTCATTATCCTTTTTTATTTTATCCATGAATTTTTTTTGGTGAAATGATCGATAGTCTGGTCCTAATCTATCATTTTCACTAAGAACATTATCCCATTTTCATCATGATTCATATGGTTTTAGTGGAAAACTTCATTGAAATCCATATAATGATTTAATTATTTTAGTGACTATCACTGTGCAAAATAAAAAATAAAATAAATTATTTAATTTATTTTATTAATTATTCATTGTCAATGAATTTTTCCGAAACACACTTCTCTCATAAATATTATGTCATTCCAAGGGTAGACCATTCATTATAAACTAAATGGTGCCCTCATATTATTAATCCAGGACCTTTTTCAGGTGTTATTCAAAAAAATTAGAGCAAATACATGATCATTCAAATTAATATATATAGATCTAATATAATTCAAATATTTATTCCCATCATAGTGAGCATCATAATCACACTCTTCATAGATCCAAGTCTAAAAAATAATCCATATAACATAAACAAAATTACACATATAATCAAAGTCATTAAAAATTAAAATAAATTACTCATATAGGTTCATATCAAAATGTATATTCCCCAATAATATTTCTAATTATTTTCATTAAAAACTAAAATAAATATAATTTCATTATAAAATCACATGTTCCCTAAAAAATTAACACAATCAGTAGATGTTTCATGATACTTATAATAAAAAATCCCCTAGAAAAATACAAATAAAATAAAATAACTCAATCCCAATATGAAAATAATTTCACCTTAGTGATTTGTGTAACATAGTTAATTACATATTCTAGTATTGTTCCGTTATAATATGGATATTATTCTGGAAATTCCCTTGTTCAATAAATTTAAGGCAAAAATTAATAAATGGATCTTTTAGATGAAATTTTTTATCTCCATTCAACTCCTCATTTTCCTTTTCAATTATTTTCTCAATGTCCTTAATCTGTAAATATGTAAAATATTCATGATCCTTTGATAAATTCTCCTAGGTTTCTCTTCCCACATTTCTATCATTTTGGAAATGCATTCTTGTTCTCATTATTTTCATTAACAATTGAATTTCAATCATACACCATCCTTTTTATTGGTGTGGTTTTTGGAAATTCCACACTATTGGAGTTTTTAATAAAAATTAAAGATAGATCATTTGGAATGATGAGAATATGTCTATATTTTATTGCTTTTAGGTTAGAATTAATACTATGTAAATCATTAAATTTCCCAACACATTGGTTTTATAAATTATTTAGTCTATTTACCATCGTGAAAAGAGATTAAAATATACAAGTTGATAATGAATTAACATAAAAAAGGTTAAACATATAAAAATAGAAAGAATAAATTATAAATTATAAATATATCATGATTTTGGATTCTGTAAGAACATGGATCTTCTTTTCAGGTATTCTTTTCTATTTCAGGTCGTTTTTTGAGTAAAAATTAATTTCTAGAAATTTTCAAAGTACAAGTCATGTACTGCCTTACCGTAGAAGGCCGTGTGTTGGCCGTGTAGTAGCCAAAGACATGGCCATGTGAGAGAGATTTGGAGGTCTCTTAAAGAGGAGAACTGAAATGATGAGTACACGATGTGTACTTCAAAATTTCATCCTCTGTACTTTCTTTTTTCTCATTAAATGCTCCGGGGTCACGTTGAATCGGCAGAAACAACCCCTTCTTTGTTTGTCTCGGATAGGAGCATCGTATGACCATATATCTTTTACAAACCTTAGATCATGTGTCCGTCCTCAAAATTGAACACCGTTGATTGCGTTGCAATCACATCAGTGAGTTCTCTCTTCTCCTTGATCCTCGTTTCATGATTCCTCTCATTTCTCACGTTATTGTAGGTTGAATGTTTTGGAAATTTTTGTAGATATTCAGTGTTAAAAGGTGAATCAATATTTGAGGTTCACATATATCTATCTCTTAATTCCATGGTAGGTGGTTTGTGCCTTTCGGTTCAAATTCTTTGAGTATTATATGCCAATTCCACTAATACCCTTCAACAGGGTGTTGCGTGTTTACTATTTTACCCATACTGTTTTTCTACCATGATTATATGCCTGTGTAGAGGTTATTTGGATATGAATAGATTTGATTTCTATGCTTTGGATTCATTGCCCATGTATGTTATTTTTACGACCATTTGGTCTGTTAAGCCAGTTTGACTACCTTGTCTATTTTTCATGACTATTGCTGTAGGATGGAAAGTTTGTATACTGGTATTCTTGATATCCTGTAGATTGATATTGTTGTAGGATGGTGATTTTATATACTGGTATTCTTGATATCCTGTAGATTGATTAGCCATGTTTTTCTATAGGTTTACTTTGGCCATATTGCATTGGTATACTCATTGACCTACACTGAACCGTGAGAACCGGGTGTAGTAGGCTATAAGTGGAATTGAACGAGTGAGCTTACATAGAGATTTTTTGAGCACATTAGATTATAAGGGGAATTGAACATGTGAGATTCCTCAGAGAGGATTTTATTACTCATAATTACCTTGAATACTTTAAACTATAAGGGAAATTGATGGTGAGTGCTTCCTCAAAGAGTCTATGAACAACCTGAGCTATAAGGGTAATTGACCGAGTGAGCTTCCTTAGAGAGTCCTTGACCTTGGAGCTATATGGGGAATTGGCTATGAGTGATTCCTTAGAGTGTCTTTGTGTACTAAAAAATAGGGTTTATGATGAGTGTCCTTCCCAGAGTGTGAATTGTAATTGTTAGGTTGGATTAGTGGGGATGGCTGTGAGTACATCCCAGAGGGTTACCTACTTGCGTTTAGCTATTGGCTCCCTGATTGCTGGATACTGAAACTGTGGATTGTATACTGCTGAGTACTTTCCTGTTTGATGTCTTCTGTGTTTATTTCCTGCCATATATTCCCAGACATTTATGCACAGATCTTTGGGTGGCTTCCAATTGGGATTTAGTCTCACACCCTGTTTGGGTCATTTTTTGGGGCCCAAACAAATTATATTTCTGCAGGTATAGATAAGGTCATGTTCCCTTCTACGTCATGTAAATGAATTACTGTGGAGCTGGAGAGCATGGGACCAATATTAGGATGGTGATGATGAGGATCTGTTTATATTTTTTTGAACTTTGGTTTAACAATGTCTGTATTTATAGCATAGTGACCTGTTTGGATGCTTTCCTAGAAATATGTATCATGAATCATTATATATATATATATATGCTCTAGTTTTTTATTATTCCATTATTCTGATGTTTACTGTTGTTGGATATTTTTGGCTTCCATCTTTGTGAATTTTTTACTTCCACTGTGTGCTCTACCAAATGAGGGCATTGTTTCCCCACTATCACTCCCAAGCACTCACTATTATTCGGCAGCCTATGGCATGTGGGGAAATTTACTTGAGGCCATGTGACTAACCGGGTACGAGGCACAACTGGGAGGCTTTCGGAACTGAGATTTTACAGATTCTATAGTCTTATATGATGGTTATCCATGACAATGTTTCCAATAATCCTTTATATCCAAAAAAATTCCATCAAGTACTTCATAAGGGTTAATAATAAGTTTGTTAAATTGGAATACATTCTCCCCTTGTTTTTGAAACTATGTGAACTTCATGGACCATTGTTGGGACCCATGTGATGATTAAGACAATCTCAACATGCCCTTTTTGGATTATTATTCCTATGTACAATTATCGAAGAGCTAAATCCACTTTCAGTATACTGAAAGTAGAGTAATTTCCTAGAACCAATTATCTCTATAATTGAAAAAATTATAGATTTTTTATATAAATATTCTTTCCATATAATTATCCCTATAATTATCATGAAAATATTCTAATTTTAATGAAAAAAATACCTGACTATTCTATGATACAAACTATAGAAACCCAAGACATTTACACATATTATTACGTAATTATTAAATATAAATGGGTAAACATGGTGGCTACAAAAAGAAAAGGTGTGACTTATAAATCCATGTATGAGAATAAATATTATATAAAAACATAACATAGGAGTCATAGGTATAATAGGATATCGGAAAAAATAAGGAACATTTGAAATGACATTAAGGAATAACATAAATAACATGGAATTTTATGATCATGGGTTCACAAGAAATATAGAAATAATATATCACAAGACCTAATCTTGAGTTATGTATAAATTCAGAGACAATAAAACTTGGTGGCCAAATTCCACTAGTTGATTATGTTTACTCCATAATCACATACATTAATCCTGACGAGTCTATATATTTACTGAATGAATTAGTGTTATTTATGGAACAACGATCATTAAATGGTAATTATTTTTATGTGGAAAAAATGTATATCAATCATAAGAAATATGAAATGAATTACCCATTCAATGAAAGTGGTTGAATAATCATTACTTATATATTAATTAATGTAAATTTCATAATGAAGACATTTTAAAGATGAATAGAATAAATGTATTACTGAATATAATTATTCTATATTAATCAAGTTATATATGTGAAAAGAATATATAGATAATTTATATAATATCTATAAAATGAATGATTTTTATTAATGTTGTAAAATTATTTAATCTATCACGTGATATATTTATTGAGGAAAATACACTTTCCAAATTTAAATCACTTTTAAAAATATATAAAATTCAAAAATAATATAGAAACCATTTTCGATAAAATTCATGGATCCATATAATATAATATTCAATGAAATAAGTTGATAAGTTGGTGGAAAATACCATATATTCCAAAAAAAATTAAAACAAATATTCCTTCTAAATTTATTTAGAACAATTAAAATGTACCTTATTAATAATGTGATTAGAAGATTCCTTGTATATATTTTCTTAAAAACTAGAACATGCGTAAAAATATATTTACTAAAATATTTAAAACAATATACTTTTTTAATATATAATTTTGAGAAAGCATGGATTTCGAAGAAAACTTATTGTCGACTAAAGATATTATCAATGTTGTATTTTCCTAAAAACTTTTTATCAGTAAATTTAATTAAAAATGAGGGCAAATGAATATTTTACATGAAACATAATGAATTTATAGGGGACTAGATATTTAAAATGGTTTCCAAGAAAATGATAATATAATTTAAGACAATATAAATTCAAATATAATCATTCATGATCAAAATGTGAAGGATGAATAAACCCTTAGTACCATTGTAAATTTTGAATCATGACTTCCAGGAATGAAATAATTTAATCATTACAAAATATTTTATGAATTATGAAGTTTTAATTATATAAAATTTAATATTGAAATATATACACCATATTAAATATATTAGGTGCATAATGATAAAATAATACTCACTGGTGGGAAATTTAGATGACATATTTTTTTATTTAAGAAAAATCTTTGGAAAAACCACTTGAATGACATAGGTGATGAGGATGAAGATAAAATACTATGAATAGAAATAAAAAATTATTTTTAATATTTAATTGGTATTAAATTCATACGTGAATATAAATTATGTGTATAAAATAACTTGTGTCATAATGTTAGATATTTTGAGATGAAAATCCTTACCTCGTATATAGACATGATGTGTATGTTTTTCATCTCTTATATTAAAACTTCTATCAATTATTATTTTTTAAATATAATTTTTAATGATTAATCAATTATGCATAAACTATTTACATTATTTATTTTATTAATATATTTAATTACATTTTTAGTTATGTTCACAGTGGGTTATTTTAGGATACTCAGTTCAAAATTTTATAATAGCATAACTGTTTTTCTATGGTAAATGAGGAAATTGTAAATTCTCTAAAAACATTTATCATAGAAAAATTATAATTTTTATAAATAAATTATAATTTTAAAATAAAGCATTAAATTTGGTTAAAAATGATTAATATTACAATCATGGAAATGGTAGATTATATGTACGCTTGAGTAACATTTCATATTTTCAGTGACTAGGAAGGGAAAATGTAAATTTTATGTAATCATTATAAGATGATAAATATTTCGTAAATTTAATAATAATTTTTTACATACATATTAATATTTTATCCATGTTATTTTGTATTACAATAATATCACATTGCATCTTGAGTCTATAGTCCACTATACACATGAATGATGCCATAATTTTTCAATGGATGGTAATGTTAGATGGTATAGGATTTGTTAAATTTACATAATTATTAATATATAAATTTTACCATATATATAAATTAAATCATTTATAATTAAAATCTAGGATAGTTGATGGCGATAAAGAAATTACATCGGTTTGTGAGACGATAGAACGCCATACACAAGAATGGTATATCAATTTCCTATTTATTGAAAGAAAAGAGGGATAAATATTATTACCAAAACATAATAAAATATAATTTTATAGGAGTTAATGGTAAAATTATGTTTCAAATTTTATGATATAATATAATGTGGAAGAAAATAATTTAAACATAATTATTTCGGTGAATGTAATTTTTACTAGCTAGAAAAACCTCCATTGTATTTCTTATTAAGGACCCAAAAGATGGTGTTTTTGTGAGACCATATGCACTAGAATGTGTATAAAAATTTTAGTGAGATTTTTTGGATGTTTTTGGTAAAATTAATAATATAATTTGTGAATATGTGAGGGTAGGGGGTTTCCTTTTATAATTAAGGTGGAGTGAATATTTGTAAATAAGAAATACCATTCAATATTGTGAAATCAATCCTAATAAAAGTGTAACAAAAATTGATAAATTTATTATTGGTGAGGTTATATGTAATAAAAAATACTCCACCCTTCAAAATGAAACATTTTTCTACATGTTAATCCCATTACCTCTATAGTTAACCCCTTAGTAAACTGGTTTTTTTATCATTTACCATTATAATTTTTTTTCAAAACATATTATTCATTATGATAAAAAAGTATGTTTACTATACTATATTATTATTATTATTATTACAAATATGTGATCTAATTTTTCAATTTTAATTTTCAAAAAATTAAAATTAAAATTTATCATAAAACTCAAAAAGGGTCAAAATTTTGTTTTTCCATAAATGTGTTTTTTAAAAAAGAAATAATATTTTATTGACATTATTAAAATTAATAATATTTATATTATCCTAAATTCAAAATTGTATATGTATTATATATCAACATATTTAAATTAATTAATTACTAGGGAATATTTTATGGATCAAAGGATGTTATTTATAGAAAAATGAACATGGTTTGTGTTTTTCCAATCCTCTTAGAGATGATTAGGGAGATTAAAAGGAAAAGGATAATTCAATTCAAGCTATAAGTAGTTTTAAATATTACTTTGTTTCCCAAAGTTTTCTAAATTTTTGGTGTCCAAAAATTGGTTAAGGGAATGCATTTGGAAAGTGTTTTTTCTTGAAAGCCACATGAAAATATATAAAATGCATGTGTTTTGTAGATATGGGCTTTATGAAGTGTTTTAGGGAAGACAATGATGTTTTGGACAGTGTGCTTTGTGATTACGAGAGTTTTATCTCTTAGATTTATGAAAGGTATTCTTCTAGAATCAACATTTAATTTATATGGAAAAGGCATGGTTTTCGCAAAGACTGACATAAGGATTTCAAAGAAAGGATGCTTTGTGATTTGATATGGGGTTTCTTTTGGGTTACAATGAGATCTGTGAACTAACAATTTCATTGGAGCTTTGTGAAATGGAGGAAGCACCCTAGAAATTATTTGACCGATCCAGATTTTTCACCTGAAGAAGCGGAGATCCATATTCAACCGTGCCTATAAATAAGAGGATACCCCTCTTCATTCCAAACTATTTTCGGGGGAGAAAATCCATGGTCACTGTGACTTCCCGAAGCAAGGTGTGCTTTGCGAAGTATATTGTTCTAAGTGATCATGAGCTTCATGAAGAGACATTAAAATTCATGAATGATGCCAATGCATTTAAGTTATATGAGATTCAAGATGATGGGGAGTTATGAGTTTTCTTAGGGAGGTTCATAAAGTTGGGTTTTCTAGGATGCAATGAGATTAACGAAGGGTACTGCTCTATGAGGTAGTAATCTCCACGAATGGTTTTGCTCTACGAGGTGATGTTCTCTAAGAAGGGTTGAGATTGGTGATGGGGATTTTCAAAGCGCTGTTTTGAGTATTAGTGTTGAGTGTCTAGGGATTTTAGTGAGAATCTACATAGGTCAATGATTCAAGTTGTCTCTCATTCTAGAAATAGGAAAATAAATTAATTCCAATCCATTGAAGTGACCTTAATGTTGATAAGAATAGATAGACTTCTCTCACAACATTGAGCTAGGTAGAGTTTTTGGATGTTTTCCTAGGGATGCAGTGACTATGACCAAAATCTTGTACTCTAGAACTGCTTATGATTAGATGATTTTGGTGTGACTGATAAACTGTCAGAGTATGCTCTTTGGACATAGCCCTTTGTGGTGAACCATGTAAATGTTCTTGGTCATCTCCTTGGATTACTTGTACTGAAAAATTTAATATGTTTCTACTAATGTTGGAACAACTTCCAAATCTTTATAAAGAAAACACTAACACCAATATTCACCCCTCCCCTCTCCGGGTGTTCTAGGGTACATCAAGTGGTATTAGAGGGAGTTTTTTTGTGATTGATCAATATTTTACTATAATGTATAATTCAGTGAATGTCAAGGGAGTCCCCCACTTTGATGGAAGTAATTTTAAGGTCTAGAATCACTAAATGACATATTATCTAAGATCGCTCGAAATAAATGTTCTATTTTCTATTGTTCAAGGAATACAAGTTACTGATCCAACAGGGCTGGCTATGAATGATGAAGAAAAGATATTCTTGTTACATAGGCTAAACTGCAAAATACTCTCACTGTATCCCTTTATAATATGAAATATTTAATGTTTCTTAGTTATACCTCAAAAAAAGTCCATGTGGGAAAAAATGAAAATATTTTTGTAGGATATAGAAAAGTGAAGGTGGTGAAACTAAGACACATTCACAATCGGTTTGAGGATCGGAAGACGCATCCTGATGAGAATGCAGACTCCTTCAATCAAATATCTAATGTGGTTAGATAAATTTTTGATTTGGAAGAAGAAATAAAATATGTTGATATTTTAAAGAAAATATTGAGAAGAATTCCACCCCTATACAAAGAAAAGGTGTTAGGCCTCGAGGAAAGTGATATTTCCAAACATTCTCAGGATGATACTCTGAGAAACCTAGTGGAATATTAAATGTTATTCTATCTATAATATGCTACGACTCGAGTGATCAAGGATGTAATGTTCAATGACATGGACAAAATAAAAATTTCATAATGTATTAGTGGTGAAGACTATGAGGAAAAGTAAATTATTTCTCTCATTTCCAGGAATTTTGATAACTGATAATGGAAATTTAATGGGTTGTTACTTCTAACTTGATATCATTGTGGAAACATTGGACACATTGAGCCTCAATTATCAATAATGTTTGTATACTAAGTAAAAAAAGGTGACCACATTGAGAAGACCTAGAAATTTGTTTTCAAAAATAAAGACTACAAATCATTAATTAAAGTAAAGAAGAAGAGTTTTTCCATTGAAGATGAAGATAATGCTAATGAATTTTGTGAAGAAGAAAAAACATAATTTAAAACTGAAGACCATGCTTCAATGATGGCTTCCATTGAAAATAAAGATCCATCAATAAACAACTCTATTGATAAACAGTTTACAACTAATGTTGATCCCAAGTTTGAACTAAAGGAAGAATTTTGTAAACTTGGTAATTACTATAAAATATGAAAAATGGCAATTAAATGGGGTAAGAATCATCAAAATATGTTGATCATATTGAATCTAGAATTGAATTACTGGAAGAAATTGTGAATGAACAATCATCAATCCTTGAATGAATAGATGATATAGTGGAAATAAATATCATAATTGAAGAACAAGAAAAGGTCATCAATGAATATACCTCGAGACTAGAGGAGAATTCCAAAACTATTGGGGGATATGAAGAAGAAGTTGTTACTCTTGGGGGTATGCTCAAAATTGAATCAATTTCAAAAGATTCAAAGAAGAAAATAAAATTAAGTAGGTTCTTAGATACTGATCTGTTAGAGAGTGAAAAACGAGGGTCTGATGGAGTTTAAAAAAATTTGAGTAATAAAATAACCACACATGTGGGAAGTAGTGTAATAATTTGTGATGAGAAAACATAAAATGTTGAAAATAAAGTGGACTAGAATTAAGGGAAGATGAAATTTGATCATGTTGTGAAATCACCCGAAGTGCGGAAAAATAGACCATTAAATAAAACTGAAAAGAGATCAAAAGACTATCCTCGAGATTCTAGGAATAACAAGCAGTCAATAAAATTTTCCAAGGAAAAATTCATGAGGAAAAATGAAATTAATAAGATGTTTCCTTTCATGAAGTGTCTATTTTTTAGATATCTGGGTCATACTATTTCATATTGCAAAGAGGAAAGGATATATCTAAATGTGGGAGATATAGGAGTTTAAAAGAGGAGGTCAAATTCATATCCTACTACTTATATAAGAAAAAATTTATATGGATATATTTTTTGTTTGTTTAACCATCGAACAAAATGGAATTTATTGTAGGAAGAGGAGTATCATAGACACCTCATACCGAAGTCAGAGACAAGTTGATACTCGTCAACAAGATTGTTTTTCTCATTCAAATAGGTTCTCTCATATGGAAATATATTTTGACTATGAATAACCCATGTACATTGAAGAGAGAACTGAAATACCATCAGTGCCCTACACCCAATAAAATGTCTTATGGAAGGAAATAAAAAAAATTATAAATCTAACATTTTAGAGGTATCCCTAAAAGCTACAAAATGAAACATTACATGGATTCTTTATAGTGACTATTCATATAATATGACATGTAATGACAACATGTTAAAAAATTTCAAGAGGAGGGTTGATAGAACAGTACGGTTTGGTAATGATGGAGCACTGAAAATCAATGGAAGTGGATGTACAAAACTAGCTATTGGAGTGCTAAAGAAAACAAAAGTACTATATGTCGATGTCCTACATCATAATATCCTCAGAATAAGTCATCTTTGTGACATAGGACTTATAGATACATTTAATCAAAAATCATGCACTATCAAGGGAATGTATGTAAATTCATATATTAAAGGATGCAAAAAAGAAGTTAGCATTTATCAAGTTGATAGTAATGAAAACATTTTCTACAAGACTATTGAAGAGGAAAATTAAATGTGGCCTCAGAGATTGAGACACATCAATTAAAAAACATGTTAAATATTCCTAATATGAAGATATTACTGGATATCCCTAAACTGAAGCATAACAGAGAAAATAGCTATGATACTTTCTTGTGAGGGAAACCGGTCTACTGTTCATACCAGCTAATGATGAAAAGAGCATCAAATCTACTTGGCCTCATCTGTAAAGATATATGTGGCCCAATAAATGTTGTCAGAACACATGTAGAAAGGTACATTGTTATTTTCATAGATGATTATAGTAGAATGGTAGGTTTGATCATTATACACATGAAGCGACAAGATCTTTTTTTCATGAAAACCTATCGACAAATCACTGATAATGATATGTGACGATAAATCGATTCTTTGAAATCAGAAAATGGAGGGGAATACACATCAATTGAATTTGTAAATTACTTAGAGAAGCATGTAATATAAATTGAGGTGGTAGCTATGAGAACTCCATAGAAAATAGGTGTTGTTGAGAACATGAATCGATAGGTGGACAACCTGGCTAGAAAATTGATGATTGAGAGTCGTATTTCTCAACATTAATGGAATGTGGTTGTTTATGAAGGTATTTATTTTCCAAAATTGAACATGCTTTTATATGGGGGAGAAAAATACACCATATTAATTTTTATTTTGATGAAAGCCCACTTTGAAATACGTTCATGTTTTTTCATGTAAATGTTTCATCATAAAAAAGAAGGAAATAAAGGAGAGTATGGTGACAATGCAGGCAAAAGAATGTTACATTGATACTCAATTAATAGAAAATCTTACAAGTGATTCAAAAAGTGATTGGGAAAGATTTTGGAAGGCACAAATGTTATGATCATGGAATAGAAAAAAACAACGGCTTCAAGGAATTCATATGATGATGCGATAGAAGATAGGGAAGATGGTGAACATAATGAAAATAAAATTAGATAAATAGTGGAAAGTGTAAAAAAATTATTAGGTTCCACCTTATGACGTTGACTCATAAAATGAATATGAAGGGGAAACTATGGATGGAGTGAATTCAGTTGAATCTCAATGGAGGAATCGAAGAGCATAAATTTATCATTCCAACATTATTGGGGATTAGAAGACACCCACAAAGACAAGTAGAATGAGTAATAATTCACAATATGAATTTCTATTAGTTGTGGAGCCATCCTCAATTAAGGAAGCTGCAAAGGATGAATAATGGTTGAAATCCATGAATGAAGAGTTAGATCAGATTGATAGGAATCCAAAGATTGACTTATTCAAGAGACATAATGGTCACAATGTTATTCGTTAGAAGTGGATCTTGAAAAACATGTTATAAGATCACGAAAATGTGGTCAGAAACAAGGGGAACTTAGTTTGTAATGGATACTCCCAAATTGAATGCATTGATGTTGATGATGCATTTTCTCCAGTAGTAAGACTGGAGTCAATTAGGTTATTTCCTGCAATGGAAATATGGAGTGTTTAAAAATTTTATCAAAAGGATGTAATGAAATCATTATTATATTGAGTTTTGGTGAAGAAGTTTACATCGAATAACCCATGGGGTGTTTTATTGGTAATGATAAACTGAAGGTTTGAAAATTTAAGAAAGCTCTCTATAGCCTAAAACAAAGACCACAAGCGTGGTACTCTCGATTAGAGTCTTATTTGAGAAATAATGAGTTTAAAAGAGGAGTAGTGGATAAAAATATCTATTTAAATAATTCTCAAAATTATCAGTTCATTGTATTGGTATATGTGGATGACATTTTTTTATGGAAGCATGCAAGGATTATTGTATGAATTTTCCAATCAAATGAAATTGGAAATTTAAATGACTTTGATTAGTGAACTCATATACTTTTTAGGGTTTCATGTGATTCATAATAAGGATGAAACTTTTATTTCTCAATAATTAAATTCAAGAGGGTTTCTAAATAAATTCAATGTGAAAAATTCCAAATCAATGGAGACTCTGATTGCAGTTAAAACAAAACTCAGAAAGCATGAGGATGGGATGTCTGTGGATCACAAAATGTACAAGAGAAACATAAGAATCCTACTGTACATGACAATGACATGATCAAATATTTTCTCGGCAACATGGTTAGAGGCCTACATTTAGTGAAATCCAAAGGAGGAACATATGTCAGCAATGAGAAGAATTATGAGATACATTCAATGTACTCATAGTTATGGGTTATACATTGTTGTTGGAAGAGATAGTGAACTATAATAATTTTTTTGTACTAACTGTGCAAGATATTTAGTAGACAGAAAGTGCCCAAGTGGTGGAGTATTCTATATTGGGAAGAAATGAGTGAGATGGTGGAGAAAAAAAAACAGAAAAGTACATCACTTAGTTCTTTTAAAGCTGAATATATTTCCACTACCAAATTATGCACTCAGTTATTTTGATTAAGTAGAAACTGGCTAACATAAGTGATGAGGTGAAATTACCAACTATTATTTTGAGTGATAATAATAGCACAATTGATCATATGAAGAATCTTGTTAATCCTATTCATATGAAACATATTGAAATTAGATATCACTTTATCAAGGAAAAAAGTTGAACATGGTGTGATTATAATGGACCATGTGGGGGCCGATGTCCTATTGGATGACATTATGTCCAAGACACTATCAGTGGATGTGTTTGAGAAACATTGGATGAACATCGGTGTTCATCCACCTCCTAATACAAAAGGATTTTATGAATTTCCACTATACCCAGTTGTTTTAACTGTGTTAATATTTTTTGGGATGTGATGTCGGTTTATGGGGGAGATATTATCTTGGGGGAGAGTTTTTTTTCTGAGCTATGAAATTTTCAAATACCAGACATAGGGTTTATTTTCAATGAGGGAGAAAATGGAAAAATTCAAAATACTTTTATGACTTCTGGATGGTTGAATGAAAATGGAGAATTGGTGCCCTGAGGATGCTTTTAGAACATTAATTCAAAAACACAAGAACAAGATTCATGTCTTTACTCTTATTTTCTATATTAATCATTTCTCAAATAAAAATAGTGTCTTGGATGAGTTGATTTTTTCCTAACAGGTGTTTCTTGTACTTGGTCATCTATTGAATTTATCTAGATATTTTCAAAAAACCAAAAGTGGGAGATTGTAGAACCAAGAGTCTTCATTACTGAAAAAATAGCATGGTTTTCATTCGATATCGATCCTATCATGGACAATTAGGTAGATATCAAGGAAAAAGAATATACTATTAAATATGTATGTGGTTCTGATAGTGACGTTGTTTCCCAGTGTGTTCCAAATCATTGGGGTCCATAAATTGGGGGATGGAATGAATTGAGAAAAATGGTTCTTCTTGAAGGCGCAATGAAAATATGGCAATGGTATGAGTTTTGTAGAGACGATGTTCAAGAAGTGTGTTTCCTATAAAAATAAATATTGTGATGGTGTGCTTTGTGATTACGAGAGATTGATCACTAAGATTCATGAAAGTTATTCTTCTAGAATCAAAATATAATTTATATGGAAAAGGAATGGTATTCGAAATACTGGCATCATGACTTCAGTGAAATGAAGCTCTATGATTGGAGACAATGATTCTTTGCAATTACGATGAGTTCTATGAAAAGGAAATTATAGCGGAGCCTTATGAGAAGGAGGATATGCCACATAGACATTTTAACCAATCTATATTTCACTCATGAAGATAAAGAGCTCCTCATTCGACTGTTACTATAAATAAGAGGCAACCCCTTTTCATTCTGAATGTTTTTTAGGGAGAAAATTTGTGGTCGTCTTGACTTCACGAAGCAAGGGGTGCTCTATGAAGCAGGTTTTTCTATGTGAGCATGAGTTTTGCGAAGATACTTTTAATGTCTTGAAATATGACAATGCTTCTAAGACATATGAGATTTGAAAAGATGGGTAGTTTTTTTTGGCTCATTGATCTTCATGATGTATGTCTTTTTGTGAGGTAGTGAGCTTCAAAAGGGGTTGTTCTCTATGAGGCAGTGAGCTATGCAAGGGGTTTTTCTATGTGAGGTGGTGTGCTCTGCAAAGGAATGAACATTGAAAAGGGGATTTGAAAGGACTATTTTGAAAATTAGTGTTGAGTGGTTAGGGATTTCTGTGATTATATACATAGGACTCTAATGCAAGCAGTATCTCATGCTGGATAGAGACAAATAATTCAATGTCAATCTATTGAAGCAACATTCGTGTTGATAAACTGAGTTATAATTATCTCATAGGATTGAGCTATGGGGACTGTATGGAATTTTTCTGAGGGAAGTATTGATCCATCCCTGAACATTTTTAAGAGTAGTGTGTTTGGCACATAGTGACTATGACCAACCAATTATTCACCATAACTAGTGAAGATTAGCGGATTTATGTATAACCTACACGTTGTCAGTATTTGCTCCTTGGACGTAGCCATTGGTGGTGAACTATGGAAAAGTGATGTGTCTCTCCATTAATTAATTTTTATAAAAGATTTCAAATGTTCCTACCAATGTGGGACCAAGATACACAACATTAAAATGAAAATATTGACACCTAGATTCACCCCTCCCCATTAATGGTGTTCTATGGACCTTTATTATTATATTCATTAATAAAAACTTATAAACATTATTCATTTAAATTTTTTAATGGAAATTCTTTTTAGGTAAAACAATAAACTTATAACAAAATAATGAAAATTGATAATGAAAATGATATTAAATTGAATTTTATAAATCACACTTTTCATATTTCACATTATTTCCAAAATAAAAAATATATCAATAATTTTAAATTAAAATATTTTAATGAAAATAATTATATTATTTAAAAATTCTATATAGTTCTCCATTCACTAAAAAATTCAAACATTTGTAAATAATAAAATATTTTAAACTAATTTATATTAAATTTTATGATATAAAAATTTATTTTCATTTTATAAAATTATATTTAAAAAATTAAAAATAATAATTATAATGTTTTCTCCTGAAAAATTTATTTTTTTGGATATGTATTATTTTAAGATAAATACTCTTATAAAAAATTGAGTCCTTAATAATAAGTTATTTATAAAATACAATTATATTTAATGGGATGTTTTTATATATTTCATATAAAATTTAATACAATTCAAACCCTATAATTCCAGATAGGGTTACCAAGGTCATACATAAATAATAATATTTCGTGGATAATTTTACCTCAGTTTTACGTGAAAAGTAGGTCATTGAACATTATGTACTTGTTTTAAAAATCTCAGGGTTTTACACAAAGAGGGTGAAAACATATATGTTTATTAAAATAATCAAATAATTCGGATCCCAGATAATTGATACCTGGGTATCCATTTATATTATCTAAAACAAAAACACTATATTAATTTTACTCAACTAAATGTTCCCTTTTTAGTGGTTAATGATCCATAATCATCACAAATTATATTCTTCTCATTTATTATCACATAATATTTGTGAGTGTTTGTTTTGGATCACATTATGATCCTATCTTCCTCTCTCACTCAAAAGTATATATTTTCACTATAGGAAGAGAATGAAGAAAATTAAATAGGAAAAGAAAACTCCGAACAACAAATCTACGAGGGTCTAATGTAATAATGTTCACAATAATACCCTCTAATAATATAAAAAATACATTTAGAATTGATCCAATACTAGTGTATATTTTGAATTTTTAATCTTTCTTTCCACTTGATGATAGATTATCATCTGTCATCTTTCTCTATTTCCAAATTTATTGAAACACTACAGTTTTATTAACAAATACACAATGATATCTAATATGATATATGATAGACTAGTCTATTAAAAGTATTCCATGAATTTATTTTTCAACCAAAGAAGATTCCACTTCCTTAAGAGGAAGGATAATGTAGAAAAATATATAAAGATGTATTCCTATTATAATGGTTCATTTTTATTTTATAATAGATCTTAATTATCAATTTATTTCACTAAATTCCATTAAAAATGCTCCCATTATGTCAATAATGATTCATCCATCACTCATAATTCCTTGATCACATGTTCAAAATGTATTTCATTCCATAAAAATCATGGGAGCACTCCAACACACCCATTATACCATGGATGATCAAAAATTACAATAAATGTATTGATAGTTGAGAGGAATTATTGATATATGATTTTGAACAAGAACTGTCAACAGATATAGTGTTCTAATAGTGAGCAAAAAATATTTACCATTAAAGTAACATATGTATAATAATATATTATTGATCATAGAGTCATTGTAATCATGAAAAATAGTCTAATACCCATATGAAAAATATATATTGTGGGTCTAAAATTCCACTAGTTAGTTACCACTGTCATGAAAACATATGGTTATCATGTTAACAATAAACATGAACCAAAAAACATATCAAAAAAACAAAAATTTATTGTAGATATAACACACCAACTACTCTTTGGGACTATTTGAAATGCAGTTTTACTCAATATAATTGTTCCCATAATGAAAATTTTAATCTAGTTGTATGTCTTTATTTAAAATTCATCATTTATAGTAAGTTCATAGTTACATTTTATTTCAAATTAATAATTACTACTTGGAAATAATATATATTAACTTAAGAAGGTATGCCAAGGAATCTGCATCCAATTGGTCCTGGATAATAATATGATAATTCACCATGGTAGAGGATCCTAATCTTGAAATAACAAAAAACATCAATATATATGCTTTAGGATTTTGATTCAATTAAAAACGTTCTTATGGTAATTTTAATATATTTAATTAATGAACTCCTAATGAATATGGGAAATATATTATGGTATGATTATAACTCATCACCCTATGAAAGAGAGGGTGTATCCAGACTCATTTTAAAGCCATGTGTTAAGGTATACTTGACCCACATCACATTAATTTTTTTCGCATCTGACATGGATTAGACATTTAATTCTATTACAAAGAAGTGAAAAAAATTGTGTATAAGGGTTATATTGTAATATAATTATTTTTTTGTAGATACGGTATATTATAGTGACTTCACTACTATAGGAAGATTCATTAAAACCCCACAGAGCTCTATCATCATTATTATCTCATGAATATTTCTTTTTTGAAGAAAAAAAACTCAATAGAATAGAATTTACATACATTTATTCTGTAATGAAATTATTTCATTATCATATAAGAGGTTTATAAATTTTCTTCAAGGTTTAAAATATTATGTGAGTGGCATGGAAGTGGTATTTATATTACATGGGTTTCATTATTATTTTGTGGAATCCATGTATTCATTGATAGTCCTTTTAGTTTCCCTTTTAATGCTACATAGCTTATATGATATCATGGTTACTTAAAAATAATTTAAGTTTGTCAATATGAAACCTAGGTGAAAACTGTCTTATTCATATGTAATTGGTTTCAGAGTGAATAATATTGAACATGGTTAATATGAAAATAATTTTACAGGTACTTAACTAAAATATATAGTCTTTTTCCACCTATATATCAATATATTTTTTTAAAAATATTTATTTTCATAAAATAAATAAATATACTAAATATTTTAGGTCTTTTTCATTATGTTCAATAAGTAACAATATAATTGAAAATTAACTATATCCCCAAATTTTATGATATAAATGGAATTATGAATCTTTATTATTAAGAATTTAAATTGGAAAAAAATACACATCTCCCCAATGCAATTATCATTTTATTCATGGAAAATAATATGATAAATTCACGAAAAAAACCATTTTCCTCATAAAATGGGCATTCCAAAGAAGATATATCTAATAATTCCATTCATAATTATTTTTTCAATTATATTTCTTAATTTATTTTTCCTTTCATACATTTTTTTACCCATGTTTTCAAAATTTTAATTATACCCATTCACATTAGCAACCTACCAAATTTTTTCCCCTCTTCACTTTAGAATAAATTTTTACATAGATTAGACCATTTATAGAGCAAATGTATTCCATCATAGGAATGAAATATTTCTATATTATATAATTTCATAATATATATGAATTAATAATGAGTAAATTCATTTGGTTCTTCTAGTATTATATGGTTATCATGTTAATTATGAAAATGTTATAATAAAGATTGATTTTAATCCCACAAGAAAAATTTATGATATAATTATAATATATAATAGGTATATTAGCAATCAATTTCAATGTATATATCTAATAACTACTTTAACCCCTGTTCTATTATATTTACCAATCTATACAATTTATAACAATGTTAGATTTATCCACAAGCCGCAATTATCATAAATATTATATAATTTCCTCTATAAATTTTTATACAATTTTTTTTATATGAACATTTCTTCTTAGAGAGTAAAATAATAATAATTATTTCAATAAATAATTTTATTGTTACTAAACTAACAATAAATAATGAATAATCCTCCCAAATACATTTTGATATCGTGAAATTTCACTAACAAGGAACCACAAACATATATTTTCCCCAATTCATAGCTGAAAATATATCACTAAATTCAATAATTGAATGAAAAAATGGATATAATGGATTATTAAGTTTTTTTACAGAGAAGGTAATTCGTAATGTCTAATTATATTAGGGGGTTTAATGTTATAATTTCCGTTCAATGTATTTTAGTTGGGGATTGTCCATGAATAATGGACTCAGTTAGGTTAGTATAGTTGGATTAAGTATATTATAACCTTAATCGAGTCATGATATGTTTCCCACATGTTTCATGATTCGTATTGAAATAAATTAAAATAAATAATATAAAAAATACCCTGTAAATGCCTTTTCGAATGGGAAAATAAATATATGATAGTTATTTTGTGGAATGGAAATTCTTTTCATGTCTAATCACATAATTTTTAGTCCATGAAATCAATAAAACAAGTCAAATGATTAATTATATAAACACACAATTTCAAAAACAGTTAAATCCTAAAAAATTTAAAATCATAACAACAAACCAGGGTTCTATGAATCTAAATTTCCCCTTGTAAAATTTAAATAACATGAATAAATTAAATATAAAATATTCATGTAATTCTTAATAACGAATTACTCCATCAATCTAAAAAAATATGTTACTTCCCATTTTAATAATTCCATTATAACAATTTTAATATTAACAAAAAATATGTTCGCAACAAAATAAATGGTTTCCATTCATATAACCTTGTTATTTCTAATGGAAGAATCAATAATGTTCATAATTTTTTTCCTTTTACATATATATATAGGGAAAAATTATAATTTTAACCATGTGAATCAAAATAAAATTGAAGGGATGAGGAAAATAATAATTGGTTATACCTCCCTAGATGATTTGAGCTTATATTTCCAGTATCCATGTAGATCTAGTTGTCGAATTTAAATTTAAATTGTAATATGTCCCCATTATGTTTTCCACAACAACATGGTTTCCCCTTAGTTCATCCAAAAATCAATTTTTAGGAGGTCTATATATCCATCATTATTCATTTCAACATCCTCCAAATATAGGAATTAAAATTCAATGATGGTAGGGAAATGTATGGGTTTAACCTTTCAATTTTCCTCAATTTTACTCATCAATGAATTCTATCAGGGGGTCTTCTTCTTATTCTCCAACTTATGTTAATAGTGAAACATATATGGGTGTCCTCATAGACATGTGTGTTAATTTAATTTTTGTAAGTATTTTCCAATCTATTCATTATTAGGTCTATTAGTTTTCCAATATAATTATTTGTTACTATTAGAAACATAGGCTCCCATAATATTGTATTCATCATTAGAGACCTCTTCTAGGGATTCATCATTTTCATATTTCTATAAATAAAATAAATATAATAAGTATAAATTAATTATATCAGATTGAACATTTTGAAATTCGGAATTAATAAAGATAAAAAAATGAAATCAATGATGAACTATATCCCTCATTTTTATGATCCTGGATCCTAATCTCATTGTACAAGATTTAAGGAAATATATATATTTTTATATGTAATGTATTTTTTTATTATTCATGCCTTTATTATTCCATTATCTATAAGAATAATAAATTATTTAACATATATAAAATTTCTAATGATTCTCTCTCTTCATATTTTTTTATTCGTATCACCTATTAATGTTTGTTTGAAACGTGTTTTCCATTGTCCTTAATTTAATTTATTTGGTGGAAAATGATTATTTTTTCCTTCATAATTCCATCCAATAACATTCCATTATAATTATAAAATTCATTATTCTCCTTTTTATACTTGTATTAATATCACTGGTAAACATTAAATATGGGTTTATTTGATTAACATTTATTCGTAAAAATACTCAAAAAAATCATTTTTTTTCTAGAGGCATGTTATCTATTTCTATTATTTTATAATAAATTAGGAAATAATAAATAAAAATAGACAATAGTATTGATACATTTTTGACTGCATAGAAATTTCTACAAATTTTCTATTGAACATTATGGGATCGTTACTAAAATAATTTAAATCTTACGACACTACCTAATTTTAATCACGCGTTTCCTCTAACTGAAAATCATTTTTTTCACTTAAAAGTATTTTTATGAATTAATAAATATTAAAAATATTTAGAAAAAAAATTAGGAAAATTCCAAAAATATGATAAAAATAAATAAAATAATAACGTAAGAGGAGAATGTTGAATGGAGTACTATAAATTTCACCCCTAATTTACACTATAATATCATATATAAATATCTAATATCATTGTTAACCATTGTTTTGAATCAATACCATTCCCCCATTAAAATTATTTATTTATGAAATATATGTTCTTGATAGTCACCAAACAATTCATATACCAATTCAATATCTATATTAAAATAATTTTCAGGCCCATAATTTAATCAGGATAATTATCCTTAAAATCCATAATCACAATACATAGAAATCACCTAAATTGACTTTGAATCACCATTATCTATTCCATGGTTTTTCAAATCATCAAATGTATTCAAATTCTATAACATTCCATTAATCCTCTACCAAACCATACCAGATGTTGGCTGAATTATTGTGGGGGAGAATTAATGAATAATAATAAATTTTAAGTTTGAATCATTTAGGTGTAAATAGGCTCAATGTAATCTAACAAATACAGTACCCCTTACATGACCTAATTTGGACGAAAAAAATCAACTAAAAATATTAAAAGGTGGTAGGTCATGAAAAAAAGGATTTAACCATTTATGTCAACCAAATGATGTGTTATCCCCCAATAATCATTAAATTTAAATGTAATTGGAGGGAAAACAATATTTTATAATAAAAATGTATTCAAATATTAGAAAACAATCCCATATTTAGGATACCCTAAATTGGTGAGTCATGTATACTTTATTACACATTGATTCATGTATCCTGAAATTATTTTTCATTTGTTATATGGTATACACATACAATTATATATTCTTGGATTAGTACACAAGGGTAATTCTTCAACATCACCTTTCAAATTTTTGTGTTGCTAAAGGATTTTCTAATTTCTTTTAACACGATATATTCATGAAAAATATAGCTAAATAGGCATTCATTCATAACATTTGGAGAACATATTTCATCAATGATATATATTATAATGTGTAAAAGAGAGGATAAATTAATAATATATTGACAATTGTGATGTTTGATTAATATTATGCATGTTGATAGGTAAATTTCTTTTCGGCCTCTAAGGTAGCGTGTTTTTGCGTACTGGGGTGAAAAAAATGGTCTGATATGTAGTATAATTTTTTCTTTTATAACTGGCATTGAACCGCCAACTTGGTTATTGATTCGCTTTAGGTTCACCATTTTTGTTCAACCTCTGAGGTGGTTCATTTATTGGTACAGGGGAAAACAAAATTGTCTGACATAAAGAATCCTTTTGCATTTTATCATTGGGGTAGAACCACCACCATGGTAATAGATTCGCGTCGCGTTAACCATTTTTGTTCCACTTCTGAGGTGGCACGTTTACACATAACAAGATAAAAAATGGAATTACGTGCAATATCCTCTACCAATGTGGAAATTCTACTTCAATGATAAAATAAAAAACAATACTTCATGTTAGATCATTTTGTTCACCCCGATATGCATAAACGCACCACCTTAGACAACAAACAAAAATTGTTAACCTATTGTGAATCCTTAACCGAGGTGGTGGCTCTATCCAAATGGTAAATTACATAAGGATATATCATGTCAGACCATTTTTTCCAACCCCAATATGCGTAAATGCACCACCTCGAAGGTGGAACCAAGATGGTGAACCCAACGTGAATCCTAAACCAAGGTGGCGGTTCTACCCCAATTATTATAAACAAAAGGATACTACATGTAAAACAATTTTGTTCACCCCGGTATGCACTAAATGCACCGAATTATTGGGGGAAAAAAATGGTGAACCCTACATGAATCCTTATCCAAGGTGGCTATCTCACCCCACTCAGCCCTCTTTGCCCCGCAATAAAAGAAAAGGGGACTGTGGCCATGATGAATCACCAAATATGCATATGATTAAATAAATTCTACATTGATGAAATTTTTTCTTCTAGATGTCATATATGTTTATTTCAGGTTCCTTCAGAGTGAACTTCAATCAAAATGACATGCCAAAGCCCCATGCTGACACGCACATCATCGATCCCACAGGTAGTTAGGGCCCCAACGAAGAGCATGACCCCCCGCCTACCCAACATCTTCAATGCTGGGTATCCAACATGCTAATTCGAGAGTACCACCCAAATCATACTGTCCCCACACCAGAGGCCTCAAGACAAGACCTCTAGTTTGCAAAGGTCTACTGGCCACCTCTTCAGCCTCTGTCAGCACCCCAACACAAGGCAATAATGGTGGATGTCTCAAACCATTTTGGGAACCGGTTCCCGGAACCTGACACGGAGTAACTCCTTTATCTTTGTGAGGAAGATGATGTCAATGCTGACAACTTCGTCTCAAATGCATAGTCGTCCCACTCCATGGTCCCTACCAAAGAGAATCATCACCAACACGGGATGACCATGCCTCCTCCCAACGAGGAGGACCTTATGACTAAGACACCTTCTAAAGTATAGGAGATCCGATACACTCGCTCTACCCATCAAGGGCTGCGAATATATAATCGGGAACATGATATCACCCTTTTTCTAGAGGAGCAACTCCATTGTACTAACACGATGGAATTCAGCGAGCAAACCTATGTCCTTTCCCCATCCACTCAAGCCCACCAAATAAATAGGCTATCACAATACTAGCACATTCACATTCTTGCTGACGCTCATCGGTCCTGCCATGCAGACAGAGAAACAAACAACATGTAGAAGTATATATCTGTTGATCCACAAAAATCCCACCATCCAAATAGGGTGGAACACGACTACATGTTTTCACAAACACCCACAGATGCATTTCAATCCTACCATCTAAATAGGGCAGCAACATGCTATAAAAAGGCACAAATACCTTCATATGAATATCTAGCCCACCAAACAAATAGGGTTGCAACCAAATATGAGTAGAGTAAAATTCATGTGGATGCATAAAATGACTTTGAAACATATACAATACAAAGAGAGTGGATGAAAATCCTAATTCGTGAATATGAAACCCACCAGTAAAATATGGTGGAAACCAGAGAAGACAATCAGCAAAAGACTCATTTGTTTGTCCCAGTAAAGGAGGATTTCCATTACCTACTAGAAACTCATGGAGGACCAAATCAGGCTCCAACTCAAACTCCAACATCGAAATGGTTTTTCATAACCATTATGTACAAAGATGTTTCCAATCACATCCCAGAAATAACGGATGATCAGACATCGATTCTAGACCATATCCTCCAAACATGCCAATATATCATTGAATCATTGAAAAAGGAGAGAAATCAGGCCCATGACCTAGTTTCCTCGAATGGAATGGCTCACTCGCAAAATGATTTAGTCACTCTAGAGTATTTATGCATCCAAGCTCTAGTCTAGGAGGTTCGACGACAATATCCCGTGATAGAAAGAAAACCTGCTCAAGAAACAATACATGTTCCAACTACGAGATGCTAGTCTAACAGGGTTACTCCTCCTAGTGAAGCATATATCCCTGCCGAAACGTAAGATGTTTGTCGGCGTATCCCTACAAAATCACATGATCCAACAAGGAAAGGACACATATATCAAGACCATTACCAGTAGAAGATGGAACTAGTTACCCTAAATAGAGGGCCAAAAAATGAAAAGTGCCAAAGGAAACTAGAAAATGAAGAGCACATACATGATAATGCTCTATTGGAAGATGGGATTCTTGATGCCCAAAAATATATATCAATAAAGGCTCAAAGAAACTCTCACTACATTTCCAAATTATTGATGTGGTAGTAGCACTTGACAATATCCTCCCCGCTATGTCACTACTTGCAGCTCCGAAGGTCTTCCATCGAGTTCCCACGGGGGCATATTCTGATGTTCAAGAATGATCGATCACGAGAGACTATCTTTTGATGAGACTTGGGGAAACACTACCCTAGACCTGAATATCAGACATCAAGAAGGTCATAACCTTACTTTTTTCTACCATGACTGTCTTCCCTAGAGTATATGCTCTAGATTTGCATCTCTCTATAGTTGGACGTCAGGTCATGAAGGTATCCCTCACCATGATGACAGTCATTGCGAAGTCTCTCCCCACAATGATAGTCACTTTGAAGGTCCTTCCCATTGTAACACTAAGAAACCATAAGGTACTCCCCTTATTGTAGTACACCCTAAAGGCCCAACCTAGGATGTACATTGTAGTTATTCTCTATGCATCCAGGTATCATGTAAAGATGGTAGTCTTTTCCCTGATGAATATCATTAAAAAGGCCCTCCCCACAACAGATGTTTCTAGGAAGGCCCTCCGCAATGTAACATCATGCAACGGGAAGGTCCTACCATCATTTAAGTACATCAAGAAGGCCCTTCAAAAAATGTGCACTGCATAAATTCTTCCACCAACAAGCTACCAAGTCATAATAGTAGTCCTCTTAATGATAACATCCATTAATAAGGACATCCCCACGATTAATGTTGATGTGACGGTCCTCCCCTTAGTGACATCAGGAATCAAGAAGGTCATCCCCTCTCTACAGGCCATCCTAAAGGTCCTCCTCATGGTATACACCATTCAAAAAATTTTCCGCGATCGAGTATCATGTTGCAATATTATCCATTTCCTTTGTAGCACCAATTCCAAAGGTCCCCCCGATAAATCAAAATTTAAGCTGTAATGATTTTCCTCCCCTTTACAGAACAAATATGAGAAATCCCTCCGATGCTGAGGTGCTCAGAAAGAAGTCAGACACACTGGGAACAACTTCTATAAAGAATGATATTTTTTCTCAACCATAGGATGGACCATGGCTAGTATCATCTTGTGAGGCACCCCCACACCATCCTCAAATCAATAAGGCTCCCACCACCCCAACTTATTTGAATGAAATTATTATGAAGCAGTAAAGCTGGGCATATCATTTAGAGGAGCCTTCGAAAGAAAAAAAACATGGTATGTTACTTATGATAAGACAACTAGATAACAATAATATACAAGTAATATATTCGATCCTGACTACTTCTCACTTTGACATACCAAGAGATTTGTTACGGGAATGCATGAATGACATTCGCCTCATCATATGGACAACTCTTCGCCATCTGAAAAAAACTATGTGTACCCTAGGAAGGGTATGTGGGCCATTTCAACATGATAGAGGAGCCTCGTAGTCTAATTGACCACGAAGCCCTCCAATCATCAATGTAGCCACAATCCGAAAGCTAAAAGAAAAACCTTCAAAAATCATGCCTCCATGAACTGCAGAAATTGTTTCACTTCATAGAAAACACCATGGCTGGAGATCACATTCAAGGATATAGAGAACATGGAGTTGTACAATTCATCAAACGTCCCGTCTAGTAGGCCCCATTGGAAATGTCATCCTGAAATTTCATCACTGAGAGGAAATAATCATTTGAATCACCTACATAGGAAAGATGTGATACTCAAAAATAACCATTCGGATGTAAGTCTTAATGGAATCCAGGTCGAAGAGATCATGCCATCGAAAAGCTTCTCAGTCATGAAACCAAAAACATCTCCCATCCTTCCCGCCTAAGGGAAGCCAACCAGCAAGCAATAGTCATGTGCTCAATACTCCATAGAATCCATGCAGTCTAAATGACATACACTGTATAAAACCTAATGGGAGTATGTGAAATGGAAATGGTGGATATATCGGTGGCTACCGCTGCGATAGGAAAAAATCCCCGCACACAGGGCTGGGGTTATTTTTAAATCAAAATTTCCCCATAAGACCAACAAATATAGGTCGTAGTGCATCAACAGGAGAATCAGAACAACCCCAGCATGCACTGATAGAGGAAGTTTTACCTAAAATCCATTCACAATGGACATATGTCTTCCACAATATAGGAAGATAGATGGATTTAGGAGTTACTTGTTCCACCCCTTTTCTTAGTTCGCACCCACCGAGACAAAGGCTTGTTATGAGGGTAGGACATGGGTCCCTTCAAGACAATCATCTCCAGGAAACATGAGGAATACCACGAAATGTAAAGAAAATGTCCAATAAAGTGTGCAAGAAGCATTCCTACCATTCAGCACCGAGTACACAAACCCAAATGTTGTATGCCTCCGTGAACATGGTAAATGTCAACACTACAGCGCTTATAGGAAATAATGTAGGGGGAGATGACTCCAAGGAAGATGGTTCCATCCCAAAGGCATCCCACACTTATCCTGATGGTGTGAATACTTGGATGTTGAGGTCTGTCCAAAGTCTGTGTTCCCTCTCAGTGAATTCAACATTACCTCCCACACAAAACCACAAAAATGAGAAGAAAAAATCCAAGGTCGTCTATGACCCTCATTCTCCTACCCCTGAGAGTGCATCCCTCACCCTCAAGGAATGGTTCACAATTAAGGGGGAAGAAATGAAAGACCTCAAGTGAATTTTTGCTGAGAGACATTGAGGCAGCTATCTCACCATATGTGTTCCCTTGTGGAATATCAGCAGGTGCTCCCAGAAGAGGTTCACATGACATAGGAACTCATCCCAGTGAATGAATTCAAGCTCGGAGGACCACACAACCTAATGCCAAAAGGATATCAATCCCCCCTCCATAGGTAAGGGAGACATAATATATCTAGGTAAACCCAAAAATGATGCCATGGGCCAGGTATCCACCACAAATTCCAGCAGCACCTCTACGCCCTGTCTTTGCCACTGCCGCACTAGCTCATGATCAAGCCCAATAGGATATGCATCAAGAGATCTTAAACACATTCAAGAAGCTAATGGATTGAGTATAATCAATGTAGTGCCACATTTCCTCCAATACAACTAGATTGAAAACCATACGCCCAGTGGTTTTGTAATGTTCTACCACCACCAAACATTGGGAACCCTCTATTCATAGTATTCAAGGGCTTGGGGGACCCAGAACCGCATTTGATGCCCTATTCCTATTAATGTGACCCATGATGGGAACTCCAATGCAGAAATAAGTTGTAAAACTCTAGTGATTCGTAGGAACCCTTCAGGGCTCGACGTTATTATGGTATGCTAGTCTGCTACCCAATTCAATCACAAGATGGAAGGATCTCCAGCAAAAGTTTCTCTACCTGTTTAGTTTGACGATGCCCAATATGATGTTCAGTGATCTCATTAACATAAAAATATCAATATAATTAAAGAGTCTTAGATTCATTTCCATATTAATGGGCCTAACATATTACCTGTACCGGCCTCTCCCCAAGGAATAGATGCTCTTCATGTGCATAGATATACTTCGAGATGAATTGCGGATGTCGTTCATCATAGTGAAGTAAACTAGTGGGTTTAGATACTTCACTTACATTTATCAAATGATAGAAGACTCCATGCAATATACAAACTATAAGTGTCGAGTATCCCATCATCCCTAGGGGAAAAAATAGGAAATGTTGAAGCGGATTTTGTCATGATTAAGCCACCCCTACACCAGCTCCATTTGTGAGGCCCCCACTGAACCGTGTGAGACCCCCTAGATTCCAAAATCCACCCCCACCTATACAAGATGAGGGAAGAGGTGCTAAAAAAATTATTTCGACGAACGAAAAAATTAATTTTACTCGTTCTGATATGACCAGGTCCATGTTTATTTCATAGAATCTATGAATGTTTATTTCATATCGATACTAGAGCTAAAGAGAGCCTATGAAGTGGGTCTCTAAGTCTATACAAATTATTTTCAATATCACCAGATAATAGGACACTCTATCTATAAATGCTTTTTCATTCAAGGATCTCTTGCAAAAGATGGTGGATTACGAGATAGTAAGGATGGGACTGCCACCAGCACCACTGGTGTGTATTTACACCTATAAATCAAGGAAAGAAAAGGAGTGAAATATAGCAACCAGTAACGAGGATCAAAATATCAATAATTGGATGGCCTAGAAAATAGTTAAATGGGTCATTGGAATTCTCCAGGAGTAGTTTAAGCAACCACATATTCCCCCAAAAGCTCTTAATATAGCACAATCTTACTCTTCAGCCTTTAGTCCTCCAACGTCTAGAAGGGAAGATAGAAAGAGTAAGAAGATGATCTGAAAACAAAGAAAAAATTCAATTTTGACACTTTCAAACATCATGCCAACAGTCTTGTCATAACATGCACCTTCACGCAAAATGTTACAAAGGTCACCGCCTCATAAAACAACACAATCAAAAGGAGATAGTCAAACAAAAATAGTATCAGATCAAGAACTGATCTTTGGATCCATTATTTTCTTTCACATGAATTCACCACCCCCATATAGAGATCCATAGGAAGGGGAAGCAGAGACCAGAGGTTTCCTAGAAATCATGATTGTGGTCGGAGTGAAATTCCTTGATATACCACAAGTCAAATTGTTAACATCACGAAAACTCACAGAAGGACCCTCTGAAAAACACAACAAGAACCATAATGCTCCATTTCTAGTATCAGATGAAATCCAAGCCCAGTTATATTGGAATATCCATTATGGAAAGAAAAAATACTGAACCACACAAGGTATCCATGTGGACCAGTTTGGCTAAATGCAGAAAGGACCGCTACACCGTGAGCCCCTGTTATAGAGGTTGAAACATATATGTCAAAAGCTCAACCCACTAATGTGTCTAAAATAGATGATCCCCGAGCTGAGAAGAATCGATCTTTAGAGAAGAAGTATGATATTGTAAATCATCAGTCTTTAGTACTAGTAAAGTTGTCAGTCTTGGATCCATTGATCCTTTTTGTAGAACATAGTGAGCCACTCATTGAAGCCTTGATAAGTCCCATGGAGTTCAAGGATGTTTTAGATGTAGTCGAAGTCTACTGGATGAAGAAAAGTCCTGAAGAATTGGATTTTGTCATCTCTTTCACAGACATGGATGAAGACACCGAAATGAAAGGGAACCTAAACCTATTATATGTGTCCTGTAGGATAAATTGAATTGATGTTTGGAGAATCTAAATTGACAATAGATATAAAGTTAACCTCCTCCTATTGCGAATGCTTAATTGAATGAGATATGATTAAGATAGCCGGACACAGAGCAATACATCTATACTAGGATTTGACAAAATAGAGCCAAAACCATTAAAATGAATCAAGCTTAAAACTTGTCTCGGAGATCTCATATCAGATTTTGAGTTTCCTGGAAGTGTGATAATGTATGGACATCAATTTTCTTTTATGGAGGTCTTGGATGAATCATCACGCTGCAATACTGTCCTGATACCATCAGTGTATCAAATATTGTAATAATGGAAAAAATGAGACGGTGCACACTGATAAATCCCCATTTGATATTATAAATCAGATTATATCGATTTTAGGTTCGATGAGTCAGAAGGAAAACATCTTTCGGAAGATGACATTGATTGGATAAATGCCCATAATGGATTAGAGATGGATTCTATTGACTCCCTCTAGTAACATGGGGATGATTATGTACTACCAATCAACCAAATTGAAGCCATAGACACATGTCCAACAGCAAACACGATCGTTTTCACGGTATCTATTATGACCACTGAGTCCAGAGACACAAAAATAGCAAGATGAATCCCACATTTTTACGAAAAACCCTATCAATGGTTCTCCGACCCATCCATATGACATCAAAATTCAGTTTCCTTACTCACTATGTAAAAAAGATGATTTCTCACCCAATATTGGAGAGTTCTTATAAAAAATACGTTCTCCATTAGAAGAGGAAAACAATGAAGATGATGATGAAGATGAATAAGAAAAAGACCTCAATGATTCTCCTCCTGTATTAAAAGAAGGTCTCTCCACCACATTATATGAACTTAAGGAGATAAATCTATGTACTGAAAATGACCGACGCCCAACTATGATATGCGTGGCCATGTATTTTGAGGAATAGTAGGCATACACCTCCTTTTTAATGAAGAATAAAGATATGTTTGCTTAGAATTACACATATATTCCATGCTTCAATAATGAGGTCTCCACCCATTATATGGGCTTACAAAAAGATCTTCGTAGCTATAAACATGCAGTTAAAAGGACCCACCTGAACCATGCTTCCAAAATTGTTGCTGATGTTCACAAGCTAATCAAATACATATTTATACAGGAGGTCAAATATTTGACATGACTAGAAAACATAGTTTCTATCAAAATAAGAATGGGTATATTATAATATTCATTGACTTTTGTGACCATAATCATCATTTCCCAAAAGACAACATCTCAGTATCGATCATTGAATTGTTGATCGGTGAAACAAATAGATATGAAGCCCTCTATTTGATGGATGTCTATTATGGATACAATCAAATCTAGATTTCCCAAAAAGATGAAGAAGCTGCTATTTTTAGGGCCCCACATGGAGTGTTCTTTTATATATTTATTTCGATTGGTCTACAAAATGTTGGATCCAGAAATCAGCGTTCCATGAATCACATCATGATGTCCTTCTTAGGAAAATTCATCGAGAATTATGTTGATGACCTTGTGGTTAAATCACGAAAATGGTCATACCACCTGGCTGATCTTTAAATAGTCATTAAAAAATTGATTCATCATAGTTTAAATATTAATCCCCATAAATGTGCCTTTTCTGTTACCTCAGGAAAATTTCTCGGCCTCGTCGTACGCAATCATGGCATTGAAGTCGATATAAAGAAGAAAAAAGTAATACATGGAATGTCCCCACCTCGCAACCTCACAGAGTTAAGAGGTCTTCAGGGGAACCTCGCCTATATTTTTTGCTTCATAGCCAACCTAGAAGGTAAATTTGAACCTTTTACGAAGCTCATGACGAAAGGGGTTATGTAGGAGTGGGATAATTATTGTCATGAAACATTCGAAAATCATAAAATATATCTCCTAATCCCACTGGTGATGATGCCTCCAGTCGAGGGGAAACCACTCATTTTGTATGTAACCACCCCGAATTGATCATTAAGAGCCTTCCTGACATAGACGAATGATTCTGGTAGCGAGAACAACCACTTCTACCTCATTCGGAAAATGATAGATGATGATACTCAATATTCTATAATTGGAAAGAACTGCCTATCCCTAATCATCACAGTTCAGAAGATCAGGTATTACCTATAGAACGATGAGGTCCACCTGGTGCCCCACTGCAACCCACTCAGATATATCTTCAACCATCCCATACAAAATATCTGCATATCTTGATGGGAGGTCATCTAAAAATAGTTTTGCATATGGTACATTCCCAAGAAGGACGTAAAAGGTTAGGCATTAGAAAAATCCCTGGCTAAGCACCCCTAAAAGAAACCGCACTATTGGATGCCGATCTTTTGGATAAACAAGTGTTTTGTTTGGGAGGACAAAGGACGTGAGGAATGTACATGAATGGGGATTCCTAAAGTCTGACAAGAAAAATGATGGAGTATCCCAAACTCATCAATGTGGGCTTGGGAGTCATACTTGTATCTCCCGAAAAGGACATCATTCCTTAATCATTCTTTTTCTTGGAAAGGTGTACAATCAATGAAGTGGAGTATTAGGCCATCACTACAGGTCTATAATTGGCACTCCATGTACAAACCAAACACCAGAAAATAAATTGTGATTTAGAGCTAGTCATCAAACAGGTCAACAGTGACTATGTTATCATGAAAAAAGTATTGGTTTCTTGGATGAACCATGTTCAAACACTCATTACAGAATTCCCATCATAACCGATGTTGACTTATGTCCTCTGTTCACAGAAGGCCAAAGCCGATGATTATGAAATTGCAGCAACAACCTCGGTCGATCCCCACTGGGATGAAACAATTATTAGCAATGATCACCGCCCAATGGTCTTTCCATTCATCTCGAGAAATATTAAGGAAATGTGTGAAATTAGTCCTGTTATTGAGCCTTATGTTCGTACCCCCGGTTGGATGTTTCCCACTGAACATTACCTTCATAATGGAAAATTATCACTAGATAGGGATGAAAGGGAGCTGGAATGAAGACAAATTGTCAATTTTATCATGTATAATGGGGTAAACCAAGAAAAGGTCCTCTACAAATGAGGCCTTGATAGAGTCCTTATCACGTGTGTTGATGGATAATAATCTGATGTTGTCATGAAGGAAGTGCACATCAGATCTTATAGAAAACACCAATCAGAAACCATGATATCTCCCCAAATTCAAAGGCTTCAATATTACTGGCCCACCATGATACAATATTTTTTCATATTCACCAAGAAGATCCATTCATGCCATGTTAATGCTAATTTGATACACCTACCCCTAGAGTTTCATTATATAGATATGTACTCTTGGCCATTCATTTCCTAGGAGACGGTTGTTGTGGGACCATATACTCCTGATACAATAATACAATTCATGATCATACTCACAATGACATAATTCTTTTCCAAATGTTCTGAAGTAATTCTTTTGATGAAAACATGGAGAAAAACATCGTATGATTAGTAAAGAACAACATCCTTACCATATTTTTTGTACCTCATATTATCCTGACTGACAATGGAACCGACTTCTGCTCTATTGAGTAGGATAATCTATAACAGGAGTATTAAATTAAAGCAAACTCTTAGTCTAACATACAGAGGCCAACGAGAGGATGGTGGCTTTAAACATGACACATTCCAATATACATCAAAATATGGTTGATATGGATAATAAATTGTGGGTAGACACGCTCATTTTTTCCTTTTGGGCTTATCGGACCATGACCCACAAAACTAACCAAGAAACCCCGTACTCACTAGTATATGGGGCAGAAGTGGGTTTTCCTATTAAAATCCATGTTCCATCACTTTATGTTTCCATTTGAGATCAAATGTCCATGGATGAGAAATCCTAAATCCAATTTGACGAGTTGGAGCTTCCAGACAAAAAATGGTTATGCTCTCGACATAATTTGAAAATCTACCAAAACTGGATTGCACGAGCCTTCACAAAAAATGTTCGCATTCAATCATTTCTCGAATGAGAAAAGTCATTAGTCCTCAGAACCCCTATGATACTCAGGCTGAATCCCACATAGCAAGAACCAATGTGGGATGGTATATATATTGTCCATAAGGCCTATTAAAATGAAGAATAAACTCTGATATCAATGGTAGTACAGCTAATCCTGGCTCCTACAAATGTGATGTTTTTAAGAAATATTTTCACAATAAAAAAAATCAACCCATTGTCCAAAATCTAAGACTTTTAACTATGAGTTTCGACAAAACACCACAAATCTAAGGTCCGATCTACAAAACCATAAACTATGAGTAATGTAAAAACACCAAAATTCAAAGATTTGATCTCTAATACCCAAAACTATGAGTTATAATACCCCCAATATCATGTTAAAAACTCTATGACCATAAAATATGAGTAAAATTAGTGGTATAAACAAAATGACATTCAACTATGAGTCATCATCCTTTCCATATGATGATAAACTACTAGGAACTCATCCCTAAAACAAGACATTAAACTCTGACTCTTGTCCACGCCATAGGAAGTAAAACTACATGAACTAAAATGTCATAATATAATGAAAATGAACTGCAAAATCTCTTACAGAACTACATACAACTTATTCATGCCATCACAAGATATGAAGTGATGCCTCGATCTTCAATCCTGTCCCAACACCCACCATATTAAAATCCTCCACCACACCCCTTATATACCTATATTCATAAAGGAAACCCTTATAGATCAATATTTCTCACAATGAGTATAACTCTTGTGAACATTGGATTATTTGTTGCGATAATCCTTCGAAAGACAACTATGGTGTAACATGGTAGACCTAGAAATTGTGATAGATAGAATGAAAATATCCCTACACATGGACCGAGCCAAATTACTACATGTTATGTATAGAACAATGTATGGACTGATTCCTACCCTTGATAGAAACGTAGTGTCACCTCGATCCTAGATCATGGACCAACCCCACCAATAAAGAAAAAATAAAATTCCCCTATTATATCGTCTACCTCCCAACACCTACGAAGGAAACCCTATGTGCACTCCTTGTTTATCACAAAGTGAATGACTCACATGATCTTAGGATCAGAGGTTAGTATTCTCATACATAAATAATTTATGGATAATAATGGTGGAACTGGAACCCATAGAAAATGAAATGAAAATTTCCCTACATATGGACCGAGGTATATCAGTATAGGGAATTTTCAGAACTATGTACATCCTGATTCCTACCCTTGCATGATTGGTAGTGATGTACATAAATTCCATCCCAACCCATCCATCATAAAAAATGTCCTCATATGTCTGAACACATCATGTGAACAATTTTTAGGAGAATTTAGAACGATGTAATTCTTGATTCATGCCCTTGTAGGATACACAGTGATGCCCAGATTAGGAATCCCGACCTAGCCACCAGTAAAAAAATGTCCCTTTTCCCTATATGTAGGTCATCCATGTACGTGGAGTATATGAAAGGTCCTATCACAAGACATTAAATTTCGAAATTCTTTAAGATTTTTGTGTAGCCTAGTCCTTGGTATTTTGTGATTCCACACATGCCTCTCATTCACAAGAAGTCAGAAAATCCTACTTCTTACTATACATATGAGTCATACCAATGTGGAAGCTTACACTATTTCACAGCTAATCACGGTCTGGTTATTCTCAGAATCCCATTCACATATTTCTCATTTGTCACACTCCATACCTCAGGAAAACATGGATCCCCATAATCATGTATGGCCATCTAAAATGGATGGATAGTGTTTTGCGGACAGCATTGCTTGACTATGCATATCATGCCCTAGTGTATATTCATATGTTGCCCAAAAAAATAGCCATCAATGAAAGGAAAATCATTCCCCATGAATTTCCTCTCTTATCTTAGTACGACCAATGGCTTTCAATCCCCATGTCATCATTCCTGATTCATGATTCTCTTGAGACTATGGTTTACACCTTCTATCATAACTCACGTCTATAGAATGTCGGAACATCCTGGTTTCAATTAACCTAAAACTATTAAATATCTTTATGACAGTGTAATCATCCCCACTATATTACATTAAACTACATAGCATCACGTCCCCACTAGATGACACTAAATGACATTGCATCAAATCCTCACCGCATTACATTAAACTGTAAGGCCAAGTCATCCTAGTTGTATGACGTTAAACTGCATAACAATTGATAATACCAAAATTTCACTCTAATGATGATTTTTATAACTATAAAATGACAGGTAATCCTCGTAAACCCTAGTTTGTCACAATGAGAATAGATCACGTGTGATTTTCGATTTCTACAAGAGATCCACTGTGTCATTATGGAAAAACATTCCAAGAATTTGGTCTTAGCATCATGACCATAAAAAGAAATTCATGATTCCCTATCCCAAGAAGAAACCCATGTCCTGGCCAGGTGATTGTATATAACAAGGTATCCCAAATATGGAATGAATGCCTCACATTGTGTACGATTCAAATCTATATAAGGGACACCTGATTCCAAAAATAAATCAAAACAAAAATGTCCCCAATATGACTTGATACACTCCTTACATATTTTAAACTATGTTCTTTGGGTGATCATGAATCTTCAAAACCATCTGAGGCCATATAGGATGGTAGGCCAACATCCTTCGGACAAATTTTCATGACAATAATCAATATGCCCTGGTGGGTCTGCAAATTTCACCCATGAAAATTGCCATAAATCAACGGAAAATTAATTCCCCTGAGAGTTCTCTCCTATATCATTACAACTAATGGATTCCAAGCCTCATCCCATCTCTCTGGATTAAAGGTCCCTTAACATCATGGTTTACACTTTCCTCCTTACACATATGCATGATATATCAGAACATACGGGTCCAATTCATCTCTGGTCTCTTTTGAGGTCTCTAAATATTTCTCATCTATATGCATGAAGTGAATCCACATACAATATAAGAGTTCCCCAACTCGTTTCTACATTTCCCTGGAGAATATCAGTTAAAATGACACTTTTTCATGCTCATGTTCACCCCTAATCAAAGGCCACCTACCATTTTCATAATGCCCCCAATCTCCAGAATCTTCAATGGCCATTAGAGATGGATGTCTAGTGTCCTACGGACACCATAGAATAACTATACAGATCATTCCTCGTTGGCTCTTCATATATTGCCCAAAAAAAAGTTTGTCAATCAAATGAACATTCATCCCAAGGAGAGTCATTTCCAGCTTTTGTATGTTCAAATGACATTCATGTATTTTCACACTCCCGGATTTGGAAAACTTCTAGGTGACGACATATGTACCTCAATCTTTCCATGCGCCCCTGACATAAAAATGAATATTAACTAAACTAAACATTCACCAGATCTCCCTCATGAAAGTAAGAAATGTGTGGGAACATTTTCCCACTCAATGGGGATATGAATGTTTCTAATGATTTATGAGAACACTAATCAGGACAACAACCCATTTTGGCTCCTAAAATAAAAAAAAATCCAATATAATAAAAATCCCACCAGGGCATCAAAAATTGAAGGCTAGTGTCCTACAAAAACCATTTCATTACTATTAACATTAGGCCCTAGTGGCTCTGTATATGTCGCCCACAAAAACAATCATCAATCGAATGAAAATTTGTCCCTATTAAAGTCTTTTCCTACCTTTGAATGCCTAAAGAGGCTCATGAGCCACATAAAATTCCAAAATCCACAAGTCAAGGGTCATGAAAAATATCTAATCCATGTTTGAAGGATACAAGAACATTCCATGCTAATAGTCCCATGTCAGGGACATTCCCTATTAAGTCTTGTCAAAGATGTTTGACCAAGAACATCAATAATATGTTTTATTGGAAGGACAATGAACTGAAAGAAAATAATACCCCAAAATTACCAAAGGATAAATCTCAATAGCGCACCTCTGGGGAAAATATCAAGTTTCAGCTCATTAAAAAAGGGAAACATGGAGCCATAAAAAAGGCCTAATGTTGTTTAGGTTGAAAACCCATGAAGGGGGGCCTATGAAAAATCTATCCTATGAAAATACATGTTAAGACCACTATGCCCGTACCAAGAATGATTCGGAAAAATGTAGGGTAATATATAAAAAGACACAAAAGTTCATGGTATTTTCCCGGAAACACTAGAAATATTCGAAAAATGCTCACTATGTCCTGTGGCTCAGGAAAAACATAGAGCTTGATTTGATTATTTCATTTTACTGATTTCAAGTCATGGTTTAAAATTAATGCCTTGTTGAAATAATATTGAAATGACAAGAGATTTTAAAAAGAGATATATTTACACCCCAAAATTATTTCCATTGATTTCAGCAAAAAATGGAGGAACATCCACCAATTCAATGTCTCACCAAAGTATCAAAAAAGGAAGAGTAAATATCATGATTTGGGAAAAAACTACAAAGGGGATTGATTCTCCATTTCCAGAAAGATGGTAGGTGATTTTAGGGGGTCATCTATAGTCTGATCCAAAGACGCCCTTTCCTCAGTTTGGTCCTTGACCATCAGAGGCACCCTTTCCAAAAGGACATTAATGTCCTACTTTTTCATATGGATGGTATCATAGTTGGTGAGAAAGGAATCCAGGTGTTCCCTCACCCTTTTTGCGTGGGATTCACACTCATGTAGCTCTTCCACTTGGTTTGCAAACAAATCGGGATCCTTCACATCATTGGACTTGAGATGATCCAATTCTTTCGAAACATCTCGGAGGTTCGTCACCTGGTGATAGGAAGAATAGAACGTTGAGATCTTGTCCTCATAGGGGGAAAGGTCTTCTCAGACCATGAATATTTGGTAAATAAGGAGGTGAATGTGTTGATAATAAAAGCCTTCAAATCCTGGCTCATTGAATAAATGTTGAAAACCGTCACCCTCGTTAGCAAAATTTTCCAGGGGTGTCTACGCGGCTAGACAACATAATTGGAACCATGCCTTTTTTCAAACTTATTGGTGCCTTTCCACATCACCAATAATTTCATCCCCCCCTACTACCACATGTATGTAATAAGGAAGCATATCTATAGTATTTGGGAGGTACCAAAGGAAGGTCACCCAAGATGAGAGACTCACTTTTCCCTCAGATAGCCCATCCACTAGATTCGGATGCAGATGACTAACCATCACATCTGAGTTGATCGGTGATACTCGGATCATGCTGGTTTCATTAAGATCTTGTGAAATAACCAAAGTAGGGGAGTAGCCTAAATCACTTCCCATTGAAATTGGTTGTACTAATGAAACCCCTCTTAAACACTTTTGATGATAGTCCAAGGGGTTTCTTACAACAAGAGTAGTAGTAGGAGGTGTGTCTATTTTTATTTCTGTAGGGAAAGAAGTAGAATGCATAGATGCTTCAATTTTATTGGTAGAAAGAATGTGTAGCACTATCATTGGGGTAAGGACAGGGAAAGAAATTTTCATGGGTTTCTTCCCCTGCTGAACTAGTTCTTTCAGCATCCCATCAGGGTACCAATCTACCCATAGTTGGGAATACTCTTGCTATATTAAAGTAGGACCTATTATGTTTGATATTATAATTTCCCAATCATCAACTTCATGCATAGTCAAAAGGAACAATTGGATGATAACCATGGTATGAAATTCTCCCCATAATTGAACAGCCGGAAGCAGTGAAGTCTGTTGAAGGCATCCAAACTGCATGGAAAATAGTAAGGGAGTTATGGCTCACAAATAACTACTCGATCAACATTTTTTGTGAACATCCCATCCGGAATGTTGATGAGGTATGAGCATTCCTCTAAGGAATCGGCCCAGTCACCTCCCAATGATCAATGAGGGGTAGTATGTGGTGAGAACGAGAAATGAGAGGCATCATTCTATAGCACAATCGCATCAGTAACACTTAGAGTCCTGGAATGAACAGTAGAAATGTTGAGAAGAGCAGGATGAATGTGAAAATGGGCAAGCCTTGCAGAATGTTGGTATTCATAACAAGAGAGGTGTTCCTTCATCCACCCATATAGGAACTAGAATGGCCTGTTGAGATGATGTGGAGGCATGCCTTCCTATATCAATCACATAAATTCATAATGTCGGGAATAGATAAGAATGGTCAAATTAATTGGTTGACCCTCTTCCAGCATGGATGTCATCATCAAAGTGCATGCCCGAACCCTGGTATATATGTTGGGAGATGGGAAGAGCCATCCACTTAAAAACATGGAAAAAAACCTGCCAGTCTATGAAATGGTCAAACATCTGACCAAATCTCATATACCTATGTGGAATATCACTCTACATAAAGGATTGAACAATATGACACTGGATTTTCACGGGACTGACATGTGGTATGAGTTTGACTGTGGTGAGCCCTCATCTTCGGTTTGTTCATCTGAAGGTATAACCTTATCCACACTTTGAATGGGATGAGGGATTGAGCCTTGAATGGATGATCTGGTGATCTCAATGCTATGACCAGTAATATATATGTCAAATGAGACACGTGATCGGTTTCGTTCCATGTGGCAGCTGTAGGGAGACACTCTTCATACATTTGACAATGGGTGGTGAGTCCCCCAAGCTGGTAGATATCACATAGACTAATTCACACATCCTTATGCAATTGGTGGAGTGTATTGGTTCTTGAAAACCAGTGGATCTGCAGTTCCAAAAATATTTCACATGGAGAAAAAATTCCAAACTTGGAAACCCCTGCTGCCTGGTACAAGCCAACTCCCTCTAGAATGTTAGGGGACTCCTGACAGGTCTGATGTACCCAGTACTCCCTGGCCCACTCACTAGAGAAATTTCCCACAACCTGAAAATTCAACTTGGTTCTCCACCCACAACTAGGATTTTATTAGGAGATACTGATAATGGATGGGTATTCTCGGGAATCAACTATCTGGACACCATCTCATCACTCACAGTTGCCTTGAGTCAATGCCAAGGCCTAAAGTATGAAGACATTATCTTGAATTAGAGGGGCTATGACATATCCTAATGGGGAAATGTTGGCATGATCATGACCCTTTGGGGACACTAAGAGGATGAAAAGATTTTAGTGTCAGGAAATAGTAGAGGTATATCAGAAAGAAGACAAAATCCATAATGTGGAAACTATATGGATAAAAGGTAATCTAAGAGCTCTGGCATTGATAACATAATCAAGAAGCTAACACGGGGAATGAAGTGGGATTAAGGATGATCATTGTTATTCCTATTCATGGTTTCCCTTATCTTTGTTTATTTTCCAGCAGCCTGTGAATCATCCATTGTATCATACACATGAATATCTCGAAGCCGATGAAAAATCTGTTCGATAAAAATGTTTTTTGGATAATGGATATGGATGAGTGGTTAAAGGATTCAAAATATGTCCACATAATGCCCCATCTATGGTTTTCGGAAATGGTACACAATAGCCACATCCTACGTGCTGCATGATACATGGATGTAACCCCACCTACAACTATGGTACATGGTCACGTTCTACAGTGTACAACCATGGTATGTGAAACATTTTTGCGGTGTTGGCCCATGGATCATTGGATGGTGAATAAAAAGGATAGGAAAAAGATTATACTGTAAACCAATACCTTTATTAAGTACATATTTCATATTTTAGGGTTAATGTATATGTTTGGATTACTAATGTTCTAAAATGTCTGGTTCACCGACCCATGTGCGATATGTGGACAAGCCATCAACATAGCAACCTCTTACGCAGAATCCAGATTTAATGTCTTAAAATTCCACAAAATTGTTCTCCAAATACACAACATAGATCGTGGATGGAAACATATCATGGTGATATGTTTTCATAACCTACAAATCTATTTGTGAATGGGATTTTCATAAGAAGCATGGTACAGAGGAGCAGAGGAAGCCATTGAAATTGAGTGTTCATTTCTTTACAACAAATGATAAAAGAAAAATGTAATTGGACCAAATATATATTTCTGTTCCCCTTTTATCTGGTCCATCCATTCTACTGTGAACCATTTCAATTCAGGATCACTTCTACATCGGAATAATCCCAGTTTCATTCCAAAAAGACACCATCCTGATGGGTGGAATTTGTAGGGTCTTGAAAATACCTCAATGGGGAGAAAATACCTTCATTAATTCATTGGAGAAGGAAAAAAGTAGTTATAAAATTCTATAAAGGTGAATGGACTCAAATTGAGTTGCAATTCATTGAATGAACATGAAGGAATTCATGTTTTCCAGGTTTTTGAGGTGGCCCACATACCATCACCAGGAATGGTATGGAGAGCAGTTGGATCAAAAACTTCCAGGTATGTGAAACATTCCATGAACCCTTAGCCTGGGAAGAAATGGCCAATGAGCAAGGCAGATCGGGAACCAAGTCACTGGCAGATTCATATGTATGAGGACCATATACTTACCATGACACAAATAGATCAGTTCGTGGATTAAGGGAATCTGCCGGGTTCTGTGAACTATTATCGCCAAACAAATCCTCTGAAAACTCCAGTTTATCATGTCTTCCACAGGTCAGGATATTTCTTCAATGAGCCTTCAAAAATGGTGCCACATTTCCAATAGCTATGATTTCTCTGATACTATATAAAAGGACAAAAATATAATTTAATATTGACACACAGAGGGATATGGACATAGAGATGTACGGATGATGACTGCTTGAGGGATACATAGAGGTTGCACTCTGACTTTCATCTTGATTCATCGGTGATGCCGGAACTGCAAACCACTCCCTCTATATGTACAACCGACCACAAATCATAAAATGGGGGAATTTTATAATAATAATAGAACAACGAACCTAACAGGTGAACTGTGAACCAATGGATTCTCACAGATGAACTTCCCACAAATGATGATCCCCCAGACCATCCTTCAATATAGTGCTCTGCATAGCATTATGCTACGCAGACTAAACTCGTGGTCGTGTACTAACTCAGTACGTGGATGGAACCCAAAGCGGTGTGAGGAACTGCATACCACTATGGTACATCATTGACTATATCCATGCTCGCATCCAATAGAGGTATGCAGATGACCGCTCTTCCCGCAAACCACAATGGTATGTGGAGCCTCCCACATCCTGCATAAGAAGTTAGTATGATAATTGGGGTGTTTTCGTGCATTGTTCTTTCCTTTTCCATCGTCAACCCTCCACAACTGTCTAGTCCTCCATTATCCCTCTGCTAACCTATCACCCAACATTCTCCCAATGACTCTTCCAATGCAACTAGACCCATATGATTAGACCATCAGGTGCATCAGCACACCCCATTGATTCAAATTCTAATGGTAAGCGGAGTGATGAAGGCCTTCCCCACAATGGTGCGGGCTTCGTGAATTCCTGTGAGGCTAAATTCCCATAGTTACACAAAGTCTAACCACGGTACATTGACGGTAAATTACCCATTCTGGGATTATAGATGATCACTTTATTGTCCATTCAATGATGAATAATGATCAGTTGAAGGGGTTATGTCTGCATCCCCTTTGACATGGAAGAAACTCCTCCCCATTCCATAATGTGCTTCGGGTCCCTCCCACTAAGGTAATTCCGTAATTCTACGAGGTAGGGCCACATGATCATTAATTTCATCACACATTAAAGGGTTCATGGCCATGTGCTTTCATAGATGGTCACCTCAGCCTCTTCCACCATAGGTGCTCCATCCCCCACCAACATGGGATTAGGAAAAATCATTATAGAATATTTCACAGCCTCTTGATTCTCATACCGAGCATGAATCACATGGGATTAGATGTTTGTGAGGATTACAACATCCACATGATTATGAACTATGATAACTCTTATTCCTAACCAAATCAGGATACATAGGATGCCTACCAGATGGCCTGATCTCAAAAGGGTGCACATCTATAAAGGGTCCACCTGATCATGTCCCATAAAATGGGCATCTCCAATGTGTAATCCCCACACCATATGAATTGAGTGGGTTCATATTCCTCTCGAAGGATACATAAGAAGCCTTCGTTGTTGACCCAATCCCAACATCAAGTAACATTGTTTTCCCCCTAGATGATGATAAAATACAGAGTGCCTTATAATATAGATCAAGTTAGCTTCACAACCGTAGCATCAAATATATTCCAATTTATGACCACTTGGGAAACCTATGGTTTCCCATGATTTCACTCATTGGGAAGGAACCATGGATTCACGAACATATGTCAACGACTTAAATCTATAAATCAGTCACAAAATAGGAATCAATCCTCCCCCGAAATGGTGCGTTGAGCCTGACCTCACATCCTCTTGTCCAATAGAGTCCTTATGTGTCGTTGGCCAAATTTTCAGCCAACTAGTGCATTTCGTTTGAAATCATGTCCAAGAATCATTGATACCAAGGCCATTGTGAATTCTTGGCTCCATGAATAAACTCATTGGAGTCCATATAAGGAAGTTTTATCTGAGAAGGACCATTTGCATGAATGCTTGAACCCCCCAAAATCGCCCACTGGGACGAATAGTTCCCACATGGTTAATTCAACTTTATTTAAAGGATAATGACCTAAAATGGGTCAAAACAAAGTAATGGTTAATTTTACATGAACACATATCTATAGAAAAAGGGATATGTGATGATTCTCATTCCGCTATTCCCGCACCGCCCATTGGACTTGATCTAACACCTTGGATAAGGATTCATGTCGGGTTCAACATTTTATTTCTACTTCAAAGGTGGAGTATTTAGTGCATACCAGGGCGAAGAAAATGGTCCGAAATGAAATATCCTTTTTTCTTTTATCATTGGGGTAGAACCAACACCTTGTTCAAGGATTCACATAGGGCTCACCATTTTTTCCACCGATGAGGTTGCACATTTATGCGTACCAGAGCCAACAAAATGGTCTGACATGTAGTTTCCTTTTTTTCTTTTATCATTGTGGTAGAACTGGTGCCTTGGTGAAGTATTCATATCGGGTTCACCATTTTTGTTCAGCCTCTGAGGTGGAATGTTTATGTGTACTGGAGAAGAACAAATGGTCTGACATGTAGTATACTATGGTGTTTTATCATTAGGGTAAAACCACTAAATTGGTTAAGGATTCACACCGGGTTCACCATTTTTGTTCCGCCATGGAGGGGGAGCATTTACGGGTGGTGCAGAAATGGAACGGTGAGGATCGTCACCCATCCTTTTTCATATAGAGACGGGTAATCATCAAATTTACCATTCCTTTTTTTCGACCCGTTCAACATGTTTATCGTTTAAAGAAGGTTGAATTATCCATGTGGGAACTATGGGTCTCAGTGGGAAATTGTGTGGGGTTCAATAACTCATGAAATTGGTCCTTCTCAGATATAACTTCCTCGAATGGTCACCAAAGTGTTTATTCATAGAGCCAAGAATGACCAACGACGCTAGTATCCATGATTCATGGTCCTTCATTCCAATGGTAGGCTCTCGGTGGCTGACGATTTGGCCAACAACATTGAAGGACTCCATTGGATGAGAGGATGGGAAATCAGGCTCACCGCACCCTTCTAGGGGAGGATTGTTGCCTGTTTTTAGACTCACATAAAGACATCTTTTTTTCATATATTCATGAATCCTCGGTTCATTCACGAAGAGTGTGTCAATGGGATACCCTTAGATTTTAATATATTCATAAGCATGCATATATTTGATTCTATGTAGGTGATGCTGACTTGATCCATAATATATGTCCCTCTAGAGTTTATCATCATCCAGGGGGAGGATGGTGACTTTATATTGGGATTGGGCCCACAAGGAGGAATTCTTATGTATTCTCAGTATAGGAATAACGAACCCACATAGTTCGGATGGTGTGGGGGAATACGAATAGGGGCTGACCATTTGATGGGACATGATTGGTTGGAGCCTTTTTAGATGGGCACCCTTTTGAGATCGGTCCATCTGGTAGGCATCCTACGTATCCTAATTTGATCAAGAATCAGAGTTCTTGTATTTTAGAATCAGATGGACGTTGTAATTTTCACAAATATATAATCCCACAAGATTCATGATCTTTTTGAAAAATAAGAGGATGTGAATGATTCATTAATGCATTTTCCTCCTCCCCTATTGGGGGGGAGGGAGAGCCCGCGACCAGAGAGGTTTGGGTGATTGTGGTCGAGTGTGGGAAGCAACGAACCCTTTAATGTGTCATGACATTAATGGTCAGGTTATCCTACCTCAAAAAATTAGGGACATACCTCAGTGTGAGGGCTCCAAAGCAAGTTATGGGAAGGGGGGAGTTTCTCCCTTGTCAAATGGGGGAGCAAAAATAACCCCTTCGACTGATCACTATTCTACATTGAATTAAAAAGAAAGTGATCACCCTGCATCTCTAGAACAATGAGGATCACATTTTTGTCCCAAGGTTAGAATTTGGGTTACCATGGGAATGTATCCTCACATGAATTCCTGAAGCCAGCACCATTATGGGGATGGCCTTTGTGACTACACTTACCCTGGGTATGAAGTCTCAATGGGGTGCACTGATCACTATGTACTGGATTTTTATGTAGGATGGGGGAGGCTCTGCAGAACATAGTGGTATACGAGCAGAGGGGTCATCTATGTACCATTGTGGTATGCCGGCATGAGTATATGAAACTGCATTTCATAGTGGTACATTGTTCATCATGACTCTTTGGATTCCATCTACAAATCGAGGTTGTATGCGATGTCGGGTTCAGTCTGTGTAGTCGTACACTATGTGGAGCACTATATTGAAAGAGGGTTTAGGGGATCATCCTTCATGGGGATTTCATCTGTGATAAACCGTTGGTTCTCTATTCACTATATTGGTTCAAGATTCAATTAATATTATTCAATTCCCATGTTACATGGTTTGCGGACGGCTGTACACATGGAGGGAGTGGTATATGGTTCAGGAATCACTGATGATACAAGACGGAAGCTGGAGTGCACCTTCTTAGTCTCCCTCAATCTTTCATCGTATATCCTTCTCTCTATCTGTCTCCCACCATGTGTTTCCATCTGTACATATACTATGCTCCTTTTATAGAGAATAAGAGTAATCATATCTATTGTACACACAACACCATTTTTATATGTGCATTGAACTAATATCCTGACCTGTGGAAGACTATGTTAACCGGGTTTTGCAGAGGATTCAGTTCGTGATAACTATTCCTGGAACCCTACTGATTTGCCTCGTCCACCAAATAATGAATTCGCGGAACTGTACACATATGGTCCTAATGTGTATGAATCTGTCAGTGACTCGGTTTATACTCTTCCTTTCCCAGTGGCCATCACTGGGGGAGGTAGCAGTCTGTAGATCGTTTCACATACTCAGTGATTCGCGATCCAACTGCTCTATGTACCTTTCTCGGTGATGGTACATAGGACACTTAAACAACCATGAAAAACTTGAATTCCTTCATCATACGTAAACTGATTTCTACTCAATTAGTGTTCATTCTTCTTTCTATACATGTATAAGTACTTATATACATCTTCAAAGAGTTAGTGTGGGTATTTTCTCCCCTTGGAAGAATTTTCAGGACACTAAAATTCTCTATGTGTATAAACTATATGTATGGATCCTAGATGTCGAGTTATACATTCATATGTTTTGGTTGTTATTATATGAGATCCATTTATTTTCATGACCAGAACCCACTAGAAAATTCATATGGGACTACAATGAATATGAGAGTAAACCCCTAAGGCCCATTTCCAAGAGGCCTCAGGTTGGAGAAAAGTACCATGGGTAAAAAAAATTAACGGTTATTTTCCATCTTATTTAATAGGAAACATATATGAATGAACAATAATGTAAATTAAATATAATAACTAGTGTATAAAATTTCCCAATCCCAAATGAAACTACATGGAAAATGTAAAATAAATCCAAAATAATTCAAGATGACAACTCATTCTCCACTCTACCAACCTAAAAAAGCTCCCAACATAGGCGATTAATTCTGAAAACACTGAAAAACTAATGTGGGATAAGAACATAAGAGTTCTCAGTAGGGTAAATACTCTAAATATATCATTATCCATTGATATTAAATTTAAAACATATATAAATATTGAAATCAAACTAGTATAAAAATTAAAAGAGACATGTATGTAATCCAAGAATCACTATAACAATGCATATGTGTAACACAATAAGGATGTATGTAATAAGAAAAACCTTCATCAATAATCCACTATAACTAAATTGGAATGTCCCAACATAAATGCCGTAAATTATGTAAACATGGCCAATATATTTGATGTATAAACATCCCCATAACACTATCAAAACTTCCCACATCCTTATGGATAAAATATATTAATCTCAGATCTAACCTATAAACTCAAGGGATATCATACTAAAACTAACAGGGATCCAACATGATCACCTTCTAGATAAGTGTAGGGATGTATGTATAAAATCTAACCGATAAAAATCATCATCTTTCATTTCATACATGGTTTATCACATCAACACATCTCCACATATATATATCCTAATCACTACGCATCCAAAAAGACATCACTATAGTAACCTAAATCTAACCAATTCCCAAACATCTTTCAGAAAGGAAATGTAATCATGAAGAACATAAACTTCATTTTCATTCCCCATTATTGAAAATCCACCACCCGCACTATCTCATTCCATATAGTGGGGTATTACAAACCTGTAGAGCATCAACCACCTTCCCTCCCCCTATCATGCATAACCTGAACCATGAAACACCTAATCCTCTCATCAATCCTCACCTATAGTGGATTATAACTACAATCCATCTCATCCTATCAATATATGAAAACAATGTCCCACTAAAATTTCTAGAAAATAGATAACACCTAAAATATATTTCATTACAAAATAATAGTTCTCCATAGATCATTCTTTTCCCCCAAACCACCCCAATCTTATAAAAATATATTATCAAATAATAAACACAATTAATTTAGTGATATAATCATAGAATAGTAAAAATCATGTAATAAGAGATCCCATATAAAATTTATTTCACTGCATATATTAAATTCAAAAACGCAATTTTCATTTTCCCCCTCATTAAATTCATTATATAATTCATTAATTAATCTCCAAGGAAAAAATACTAAAAACACAAGACCCAAATGAAAACACAATAAGACTAATAATCCAAACCAATCATTTATTATTTAAATTATTATATTTATGTGATTAACCATTTAAAGGGAATTTCTACACAAGACATCACATGAATGAATAAGTTCACTAAATGCATGACATTCTAGTCAAAATATAATTCAACTAACATTTCAGTCCATTCCTATGTTTAGCTAATTCATCTGTTCATGAATATTTCATTTGTTTCAATGGAATATATAATAGAAAACAATAGTAGTGTGGTTTAATAATGAAATTTGATAAATAAAAAAATTACAAATACTCCACCATATATTTAAATCCTAACCAATTATGAAATCCCAATAATTTGTTTATATTAGTGAAAAATGTATTATTTTAAAACAATAACTATAAAATATTAGAAGCAACACATACTTCTACATGCATCACCCCATGAAAATATCATTAAACAAATAAATGACCAAAAATAACCCCTAAAAATTTTCTCTGACTTATTTAATCTATAAACATATTTATTTAATTTTCATTCTCCATGAATGGGGGGTTTTATATTCTATCCCATTTTTCATAAACCAAAACAACCATAAATCATAGTAACATAGGTGCAAAAAACATTAAAAACAATCCAATCATATTAATTATAAAATATTAAAAATATGTTTTAGGATACCATACCTCAACTGCCACATCACAACCCTATAATTTAAAATGTTGTGATGAGAGGACACTCATAGAGGTAGAACTAGAAAAAATAGTAATAAAAAACAAGGACACTAGACCCATCATAATCCTTCTTCCACAACATCATGAAAATAGTCATTTAGACAACTAAATACCTATATAGATGAAGAATGTGAGAGGAAATTCGAGGGAAACTGAGGAGGGAATGGATGAAACTCACCAATGATCTCTCAAAAACAATTAATCTGATGATAAAATCCACTCAATAGGGGTTATATGGCATCTATGGATGCATCATGGTCACCCAAGTGTCAATGTAAAAGATGGTAGGATGATAAGTTTCAGAGGGGTTATAGAATTAAATGAAATTGACACAAAAACTAAACCTTACCACAAAAGGAAGACATGTAATTGAATCCCTGATGTAAAAGAATAGACTACACTAAAATAGGGATAATAAATAAAATGAGTCCTAGAAACCCATCATGGTACATTGTGAGATGCTATAAAATGAGAAAAGTGACAAAAACCCAAGGAAATCCCCACATGTAAATAACTAATAATAAATATGAATGTAATTAAACAATATATTTCCATGGTGAAGTGACTCAAAAATAAATGAAACTATCAAACTGATTGCTCTAAGACTCTACACCATAACCTAATCTTCCCACTGCATGTGTTTTGAATCATGAAGAACTACAAAAACAATTTCAACATGACATAAAGACTCAATATACCGCTTTATACTGCAATATATTTCTCAATGAAACATACATGCTACAAAACTATCCTTCGTGCCACAAATTCATTCACCATGGTGTAATATAAGCCTTCATTCCACGACATTTCATTATAACTAAAATTTTATCATATCTCCAATACATCATCAATAGAACCTTCTCTTAACATCTGTAATAACTAAAACAAAGAATTTAATTTTGAAAGAAGGTTTAAAAATTACATCAAATTACTCTAAAATTATTCTCATATTTAATATTTAAATTCATTATTGATTATGGAATTCAACCACCAAAACACCACCAATCCCCTAAATATACATCTCATACCATACCAACATACTAAAAATCATTTATCATGAACATAAAAAAATCCACCCAAAAACTCATCTCCCAAATTCCTAACAACTACCAGAGACACATTTAAAATAGAGAAACACTATATGATGAATCTAAATCAGAAACAACTTCCTCACTCATGTCTCTGATTTCTCAATTTCTCCCTCCATGATAATAATGTTTTAATGATTTACAAATGATAGTAAAAAATATATTCATTTTATTTGATAAATTATATCCCATTTTACAAGGAACCTACTTTAAATATTACTACATATATAAAATCCCAAATTTTGAAACTATTTTACAAAAGTTACAGAAAAAAAATCAAAATCCACATTAATGTTTTAGTGAATGGATTATAACTCCAAAAATACATTCTCCTTATACCAAATGTCCACCAATGAATTGAAAATATTATCAATCTTAAATTAGTAAAATTATTAGTTCTTCAAAGTATTACATTGATAATATTCATCCATTCCGAACACATGACACCTCTTGTTAGCCATCCTCTGAGATCAAATACGATAAAACTCATTTACAGATTCACTCACACTCTTCTTCCAAAATGATTAATAAAACAAACATAGGTCATTAATTTCCACCATCTCTACAACTCAAGATGGATAATAACAACAACCCTTCATTATAAAGAACCATATCACTAGGATCTCTACCTGATCACTAACTAATTCCCATGATGGAAAGTGAAAAAAAAGATTGATCCCCATGTTTTTGATCTTAGGGGAGATTCAAAAATGGGTTTCCATCCGATAATAATCATGCATAAAAAATAGAAACTAGATAATTAATTCCATAAAAAATGCTAAATCTATGTACAATATCAATCTCCTAATGATGCACCTAAATCTCCCTTAAATGGTCTTGCATCATCACTTAGGAAAGGAATCCTTTCATGAATACTGCTACTAATGTTTCCCCATAAGTCACTCCTAGATCACATTACTGGATTTCCCACCATCACAGAGACTCTCCCAAAATTTTCCACTGAAAAATGAAACTATGAATTCATATATGGTCTTCAATAACCCTAAGAAGACCTCAAATTTTTCTAACCAATCCTCATTGTTGGGGATTGGGGACCCACTGATGATAAAAAAAGTACCCGACCATTGTAATTTCAACAAGGTCTGAGCTAATTATATGACATTCGGTTTTCCATTATCCAAACCTCATTTCCATAAAAAATATAAATTTATTTTTGGAAAAAATGTTATAATAAACAACATAACATCCACCTTAAATTCTCATCAAACATAATCACATCACAAGTTGAACATGAGTCCTAAAAATCTCTTTTATTAAAAAAACCCACACAACCATATTACAATCCTCCATTTGGAATAAAATGCAGCAAATAAAAGTAGAAACAATAAACCTGTATTCCATAAAACCATCCACACCAGAATTTCAAATTATATAGATCCTATCCTATGACCCACCAAAATAACCACATGAAACCTCCACATATCATAAAAATGACTAAAAAATGCAGATGATATAAAATTAATCAATTAGGGTCACTCATCACATTAGGTTATGGTCTTGTATGGGTGGAGTAGAGTTGCAGGAAATGTTTTTGAATGTGTTATAAAACTAAATAATCTTATTGAGGATGTAATTTCACGTTATTACTACTATGAAATCCATAAAAACATTACCTGAATAACCTCAATCAATGAAAACTGAAATAATAGAATATATGAATCAATCCAATCATTACAATAATTTTGGTGTGGAATGAAATTTAATCTTCATTAATGTTTATATTTATCAAAAATCAATTTTTTGTAGACATTAAGAAGTTAAAATATTAAGGGTGGTGGGAGATTACATTTATATATCCGCAAGAAATTAAACAATCACAACCAGAATACATTTTTAGTAGAATAAGAAATAAAAACACAATATTCACTTCATAAAATTCACTGTTAAAAAAAACATGTATAATGAATTAAAATTTATTATAGAACAACCACATCATAAACCTAATATAAAACCCTTATACATATATTATAAAATATATTTTTAGTAAATCACATCAACACATCAATCAAATCAATCAATAGTTAATTCCAACATGAACAACACGAAACATTTCCATGTAAATTTTAGGGAATCATCATGCCTTGATTTTAATTATCTTTAACAAATAGATGAATTAATGATTAAAATTAAAAAATTTAGTGTAATATAAATAAATCATATCATAGAAATGCCACAAAATTGATCATAATTATAGTATTCTTTTAAAAATAAATTTAAATATGTGTTATCATAGGGATACAACTTAACCAGCTTCAATAAAACATTTTCAAGTAATATTTTAACCAATAAAACATAGATCATACTTATTATAAAAATTTATACAACATAGTTTCCAACTAAATTTTAATATCACAATACATATACACCATAATTTTTGTAATCATGAAAATAATAATTCTCCAAGGTCACAATATAAAAATATCACATGTTATATAACTGTTTTTTAGTCTTATCATGATCTGACTAAACATTCTATAATTGTTTCACTACTCAAAAAACATTCATATACACTAAAATAATCCAAAAATGATTTGACATCAATATTTAAAAACAAAAAAAATTGTACATATAATTATATCATATTATAAATTCAATGCAACGAACATTCTATAGACTCAATATTTATATATATCCAATTTCATAAAATCACCCAAATTTTTTTCATCATTAATAATTATGACAAATTAAATGTAAAATTTATAAATGATTTATTATATTATATTATTTTTACATTCTCAAAATTAATACTAATTAATGTTACACTAAATAAGAATAATCCTTTTATATTAGAAAATGAAACTGTATATTCATTACATTCAGGAACTATGCAAATCATGAAACAACTCCAACACTTGTATCCCAAATTTGGTTGTTATTTTACCACAAAAAATATATAAAAAAGATCACATACTTAAGGATTTATATGTTTATTAGTCATGAAAACAAGATTTATATATGGTCCCTTTATTACATTGGGATATGAAAATAGATCTAAAAAATGGTAAATAAATAGTTTTAATGGCACATATTCAATGATTTATTATCCATAACAAGGGGAATAAAATAAAATAAATGGGTTAGCTCATGTCCTAAGTAAGAGTTACATTTAGTAGATACAATAATTTATAATAATTGAAGAATTGTAAATATGTAATAATAAACTTGTGAAGCTAAAAAACTAAAGGACACATATAGTTTAATCAATTACTTGAGAATGTTATGTAGTAATAGATTTTTTCATAATGAATATCTCATGGATAATAATAAATAAATTATTAATGAAGGAAATGATGAACTGTTTAAAGTGATTTAACTATAACATGAACCAATACTATCCCAACCTCTCACAATATATTTTATTTTTATGGGTATAAATCCTTCTAATTCTTCTTTGAAACAAACCTTAAGTGTTTGTCTCCAATTGGTTTATATTATGAGACTAGTCAACAAATCACGAGGTTATCTTTATCTAGGGACCGCCCATTTATAACCTTCCAAATAGTTCCTAAAAAGTTTAAATGAGAAAATTAAATCATGAATCAATATTTATAATTAAGATTTTTTGTATTGAGTAAAAGCTACATATTTAACATTATTTCCCAGTTATTCAAACAACGTTCAATATAAACCCCATATAAAAAATTGGTACAGATCAATGGATATAATAAAAAACATGATAAAATAAATATGAATATTAAATGAAATATTAAAAAATTAATGGTTAAATGGCACATTATACAGTGAAAATAGGTGGTGAATAAGACATAAGTCCAGTAGAAATTAATGATAGACTAAAAACCCTTACAAGTTGTAATCAATTGAATCGAATGATCCATAAATTTAATAATCATCAAATGAAAAAGTTTGTACCATTATTTTAAATACTTTTATGATATGATATATAAAAATTTATATTTACACATACCCCATATGTGAAATAATTTTTGAATAAGACAAATCTCAAATAAATAACAGTGAAATGAGATAACCCTTACGTTATGACCAACAGATTTCTACAGTTTTAATTAATTTTTTGATAATAAAATTAGATTCATTAATTACTTATTTCATAACATCTTAATAATATATTTAATTTTTTATAGTTTTGTTAATTTCATTTATGGTCATTACTATGAGTTATAATGTTTAATTTCACAATTCTTAGAGTAATCATTTCATGGTGTTATAGTTTGTTCCCTTGAGTATAAATATTGGATTTAATTTAAAATTGTATTAACATCCCCATAGGTGTAATTATTTAGTATTAATTAATTTATATGTCATTAAATGGTATCAAATATCGTTTTTATGGTATGATTGTGTTCAGTAGATATAATGTTGACGAATATGTCATAATTTATTTTCAAGGTTTTTACAACCAATACGAACTTATATAATTTCATTTCAAATAATTTTTATATATTGGTTCCAATTATTATATAACATATAATATGTATATAATATTCTTATTTAACAAAAATAATGGTTTTTTGAACAATCGTGAAGAAGAAAGTAGAAAATTAAAACTTTTCTTCCACGAAGGTGATGAGTCGACACGTCTTGGATGATGTTTCAATTTTTAAATTTAAAGGTTAATAGTAGAGAATTGATGATGGATATTCCATTAAAATAATAAAATTATTTTTTATGCATAACCAGGTAGAATTATTGTCACTTTTTATAGTGTATGTAAATGTAGGATAAGAAATGGAAATAAAATAAAAAAGAAAGATGTTAGATTTAACATCTTAAATATCACCTCACTGTGAACCTCTTTAAGACAAATGGATCTGAACTATAGGAAGGAAACATTATTTTGGATATGAGGAATTGAAAGTGGATGGTAATTTGGCCAATTTTATACTATATTAAAGGATTATAAGGTGCATGGGTATGTTTTAGTACTTATGGAGGAGGATAGAGGTGCTTTAGATTATTTTATTCATTTGTCTATTTTTTTTGCCTCAATACTCTTAATAGTGTTGATTCTTATGGATTTGTAAAGTAACTACTAAATGTGACATTGAAATAATTAGTGATTATAAATTTGTTTTACCAAATTTCATTTATTTAATTTATAATATCAAATACTATAAATTAGAGTATTTTACTATCAATAAAAAATTCAACTACTTAATAAAAATATAAAAAATTCGCGCAAACCATTTATCGACATTTGGATTTAATAAATGATCTAAATTTTGTTAAAATAATTTTTTGTAATTTTAAATTTAATTTATAATTAAAATATTAATTTAAATAAAAAATACAAAACTTAATATTATTACTGATTTTGTGAATCATTGATAATGTAATTACAGTCCCATTAAAATATTTTAAAATTATAATAACAAAAAAATATTTATTCATTAATTTGTTTTATGAAAATAAATTTTCTTCTAAATTTTTTTATTGATTATAACATTTTTAATTAATATTTTTCTTCCCAAATAAATAAAAACATAAAATTTATCAATTTTTTAAGAAAATGTTATTCTATGATATATATATATATATATATATATATTATTTTCATTTATGAGATACATAAATTTTATTTATACATTCATAAGTGAGTTAATTATTCTAATGGACTCATTATTATTCCAATAATCATGTTAATGTTTTATGGTATGTCATGGTTCTTTTAATTTTGCTGTTGCATGAACTGTAAGCTATCAAATAAATGGAATTTATTAAAGAATATGTGTATGATGTAATGATGGGGAGTTATATTCATTTATCCTTAGAAAATATCCTCCTCAATGTTTTTACAATATTATTTACTTCTAAACATATGAGAGTGGTTCTTTTTCATAACATCCTAATCTTCCAATGTTATATCATCCATTTTTATGGATTCTCTAAATAAGTTTTACGTGTCAAGTCCTCTGATTTATCATTAAATTCTCTCCATGGTCAAGAATCTCAATAGTCGCTTCATTTTAAGAAAAATCATGTTCCAATTCTATTTATTCATAGGAGAGTACATGTATTGGGCATGCAATATATTTCATTAACAATGATATGTAGAGCACATACTTAATAATAGAGACACTTGGTGTAATTTCTAATCAATATTTTATATCTCTAATTAATTCTAAAATTTCAATTGGTCTGATGTACTGAGCGATCAATTTATATTTCTTACTAAAAATTATGTCACCCTTCCATGGACATACATTTGAAAGTACATGATCTACCCCTTGAAATTCTGAATCTTTTATGTAGTAGTAGTTTAAATATTATTCTTAAATTTATCTACATTAATATTATCCTAAATATTCTTTTTAGTTTTTTCTCTATCTTCAATATTTTATGTACTTATATGTTTCCTTTCACCAATATTATACCATGAATTTGGAGTATAAAATATATTTCCATATGATGCTTAATATTGCCCATTTGAATTCTTGAATGGAAATTATTATTGTAGGAAAACTATATTAAAGATAAAAACTAACCCCAAATACCTTTAATGTCAAGTTATCATGATATCAACATGCATTCCAATGATATAATAGTCCTTTTAGACTAAATGCCTATTTTATGGTGAAAATATGTACTTAACTAAAGTTAAATATCAAATTCTTTTTAAAGATTCATCCAAATTTTTATAAAAATGTACATCTTGATCAGAAATAATTGATAGACGTACATTATAGCGTGACGAAAATTAATTAATATAGAGTCGCGATATGTGATCTAAAGTAAAAAAATTAGCTTATAGAAAGATATTTTGATTGTTATATTATGACAAAAACAATAACAAATATCATATTATTATTTCTGTGGGTATTTGGATCAGAATGGCCTGAAGGCGTTAATTTTTTAATATTTTTGATAATCAACATTTCATGTGGTGAGGTGGAACCCTTAAAAGGTCTAAAGTCTTAGAGGCAATTACATGAACCATAGGTCTTAGAGGGAGTCACCTAGTCAAGACAAATTCGAACTACTCCTCCACTAGCATATTTCAGGATATCAGCACTCCTCCTTCATAGGTCTGGTCGGCTGGATGTCCTATGAAAAGATACACATGCCTGGTAGCAATGGAAAAAACATACCCTCTCAATCATCCAAATATGGTTAGCTCTACTCAAGTGAATGTTCCTCCCCTGAAGTCCCATCTGAAGCCTTTTTTTTTGTAGTCAAAAGGGTACATCTATTTTTATTTGATAATATAGTGATGAAGTCCATTGTAATTTCATCCAACTTCCAAATATGAATAGGTAAATGTTTAAGGAATCATATAGGATTCTATCTCATAACCTTAAATCGTAGAAAACTAGAAAAAGTAGTATATAATCAACAATTTCTCACTTTATATTATACCATCATAAATTTTCCTTCACATATTTTATATCATTGTAATACTAGGGTGTATAGAGATATTTGAGATTTGAGCTTCATCATAGAGTTACCTTTTATCCCAAGTAGAGATGGGGGAACATATCCTCTTTCTAAATTTTAGAATTCTATCCCCTTTTGTGATGTATTGCAATATTCCATCTTTAAATGTGTTAAATTAATTTTTAAAAATCACATAATCAAAGTGAGATATTTTTATATTTTTTAATAAATATGGGTTCACAATAATTTGAAGGAGTGATGTTTCCATTTCCTTAACAATTCCCATATCTATCTTTAATATATATGATCACATAAGATCTTTCATAAACCTTTAGTATGTTAGAATTCAATGATCTATCCTAGATAATGCATCTTCTACCTTATTTTATTTTCTTCAGTGGTGGTTTATTGGGAATCTTCTTCATTGTTTAACTCACTCAATTTTCTTTTCCACATGTTGAGTTCTTTCTATGTAAATTTGTATTCCAAACTCTCAAGATCAGTATATATCTCACCAATTTCAATATAGAGATAGTGACTCTATATCTTCGAAGAAAATATTTTGTCCATTACTCAATATCATGATTTGTATATTTTAATGCAATAATATATAACTACCTTGATGCATATGCAATTAAATAATCATTTTTCATAAGAAAACAATAGTATCCTTTCTTAGTTGCATCACTATATACCGGAAAACAATTATTTTAGGATGGTAATGTAAAAAATTGTATAATTGGTTAATGTTATATTAAATTATTGAAAACATTCTACACATTCTATATTCTACATGTGAGCTTCCTTAATAGCTTACCCAATTATGAAAAAATATAAACAAAATGTCGATTGTGACTTGAAAAACTATTGAAACTACATGAAAATTTTATGTTATATGTGTTAAGACATTCTTATATTACGGTTATCATTAACCTTCAACTAATATTCCATCCTTAAAGAAAACATATACAAGAAAATATATTTAATGAATCTTGAACTCACATATTTTAAATGTAACATATAACTCTTTCCTACTATGAATATAAAGAATTAATCATAGGTGATTCTCATAGATTTTAGATTTCAACAATATATCATCAATGAATACTATAAAAAAATTCATCATATTCCATAAATACAATTTTAATATGATCTCTGAATATCTAGGGTGAATTAATCAATCCAAATGGACATATTATAAAATAACAATGTCCTTAACTCATTCAAAATGTTTTCGTCAAAATTCATTCAATATTTAATCAAAATTGTTGACAACCAGAAAAATTGTCAATATAAAAAAAAATTCACATTTTTTATGCTTATGAAATAAATCATCAATGTGAGAAAGTGGATATATTTCTCTATTATAACTATACATGTTTATCTATAGTTAATGTAAAACCCCATGGATCAATATTACATTATAAAAAATATAATCTGGGATCACTAGGGGTAGACACTATGGAAACTAAACCATTTATTACTTAATTACTCTCATTTTTTCTTCATATCTACTAATTACATTGTGTCAATTCTATGATTTTCATTTGATATTGTTCTTAAATAAAGTATTAAATCAATATTAATCTCAATTTCATTCTCTGGGGGTGGGGGATCATGTTATTCCATAGGAAATATATCAATGAATTCCCCTACATTTATTATAAACTAAAATTAAAGATTTCTTTCCTCATCCCTTTATGTTGTTTTATCTTCCTCCACATGAATTTCATATAGTATAACTACTAGGAGAGGATGAAAATGATAATTAAATTATTATGTTTATTCTCTAAAGAAATAAATTCAATATCTTCCTCAGATACTGTAATTGTTTTCTTCTTAAATTATATTATTTCATCATATTTTGAATTAGTGTCCATACTAAGGATTATATCAATGCAATCTATTCTTTATGATGATAAGGTAATAAAATAATTCACTTTTATGTTTGATAATGGTGAATTCTGAATAAATTTTATTTGTAGTGAGACATCCCTTATGAATTCAGATTGACAAATACCTTATTCAATCCAAATGAAAAATTTATGGTTTCTACAAAAGCTGTGATGATATAAAAGTGTGCGATGATTCAATTTCCTATAATGCGTTGGATAAATTTCAATATAGAATTAATGTAGCCACCACCACATCATTGGTTAAATCTAATTTAGTTTTTGTGACCACATAACCTTTGTCACATCCACTTTACATCTTCTTTAATAAATAACTCGAGAGAATGGGATATTGGTTTAAATAATGGAACAATTTTGTACAATACAACCATTTAAAATCATTTACTTATTTACTACCTGTTTCCGACGCTTTCGCCGGGGCGCGCGCGCATCCGTCCGCGGAGGAGGGGGACGCGCGGCTTTGTTGCCCCGCATTCCCGCTTTCCAAAGGCGGGCGGCATTCGTTCCTTGTTCAGGTACGTCTTCTCCTTGATCGAAACGGGATGATGGGATGTCGGTTCTTCCTCCTGTGGATTCCTCCTCAGAACTCGTCACCTAGTCCGGGTCTCCCTTATAGATTTAATACGTAGTTCGTGAAACTCTTCCCAGTGCCATGTTTCCATGGACGCCGGTTAATTACGCTGCTTCTGTCGGGACATTCCAAAGGGTCCAGTCAGGGCAGCAACCTTCGGTCAGGGGAGTAATCACGTTTGAGGCATCAGTAGCGTGTCTGGATGCTGGGGTGCCTGGCATGTCTGTCTGTTGTCCTTGATCACAAGGCTTCTCGAGGGCGTGGAAACCCGAGGCATCCCACATCGAGCGCGGGGGGTTACATGTCATAGACACGTACCTGAGGTTTTCCTCAGCTTCCCGTGTTCAACACAGGGTATGTTTGCAAGATTAACGTCTAGCAAAGACGGTTACGCCAAAGGCGTTCCATCTGAGGTTTTCCTCAGGCATCTCATGTTTACCACGAGGTAGGTCGCGAGTTTAACGTCTCGCGGAGACGGTTGAGAATGGAATGGGACCATCGCAGGGGTGGTGACGACGAAGTTGGGCTTGAGCCTTAAAGGGGCTTCCTACGTATCCCCGTGGCAGGGAATCAAAGTCCTCGTAGTTCAAATGATAGAGTTTAGCGTCATGCGGGACGGTAATGAACCCTGACGTGAATAAACGACGGGTGGTGGGTGTCGGTGAGCCGACATAAGTGAGGGACCTTGATCCACTATTGTTGGGCTTGAACCTCGTGGAGGCTTCCTACGTACCATGCCTTGACATGGATCAAAGACCACGTAGTTCAGGTGGGAATGGGTCACAACGGCTTACCGCTGGACTGGAATGTAGTTTAACGTCGTGCTGGACGTAGGTAGAACACGACGTGAATTGGGTGATGAGTGGGCTTGAACCTCATGGAGGCTTCCTACGTACCATGCCTTGACATGGATCAAAGACTTCGTAGTTCAAATGGTGGGTCGCAATGGCTTACCACCGGACCGGGGTGCAGTTTAACGTCGTGCTGGACGGGGGTGAAACCCGACGTGAAAGACGGGTGGGCTTGAACCTCTTGGAGGCTTCCTACGTACCATGCCTTAACATGGATCAAAGACCTCGTAGTTCAGATGGGGGGTTTGTCGGTAAACCGACGTGAAAGCAGACCTTGGTCCGCTGATGGTGGGCTTGAACCTCGCGGAGGCTTCCTACGTACCATGCCTTGACACGGATCAAAGTCCTCGTAGTTCGGATGGGGAGTAGACCTTGGTCCACTGATGGTGGGCTTGAACCTCGTGGAGGCTTCCTACGTACCATGCCTTGACACGGATCAAAGTCCTCGTAGTTCGGATGGGGAGTAGACCTTGGTCCACTGATGGTGGGCTTGAACCTCGTGGAGGCTTCCTACGTACCATGCCTTGACACAGATCAAAGTCCTCGTAGTTCGGATGGGGAGTAGACCTTGGTCCACTGATGGTGGGCTTGAACCTCGTGGAGGCTTCCTACGTACCATGCCTTAACATGGATCAAAGACCTCGTAGTTCAAATGGGGAGTAGACCTTGGTCCACTGATGGTGGGCTTGAACCTCGTGGAGGCTTCCTACGTACCATGCCTTAACATGGATCAAAGACCTCGTAGTTCAAATGGTTTTGTCAGGGTCGGTGCTCACTCTAAGCCCACGTGAGTCATACTCGGTGTGAGAAACAAGAGGTTGCAAGGACCTGATGAGAACGTCGCGAAGGGTGCGTCCGTGAGAAGCGAAACGGGGCTTACGCGTTGAGCGGCCCATGGTGTTGGGACTTACTCCAGGATGGAGGCCCATGGCGCGACAAAGCGCGGGGAAGATGGACCTTGGTCCGACAATGGGAGGTGCCTCGTTCCCTATCACGTCCTCCACTGACCTTGGTAGTGGGGAAGTACCGAGATGCACGGGTGAAATCATCTGTACCAAAGGTTAGGGATTTACGCTCTAAGGCGACCCTTCCCCTGCGAACATACACCACTCCGACGAGGAGGATCTCATTCCATGTGCGGAAGAGTTCCATTCCCATGGAGACGAGCGGTGTAATGAATGCTCGAGCTGGGGGGACCCTTCGTGAGGGAGACGAGGTTGGGTCACAGTTTAACGTCATGTGTTGGGGACGCGGTGCTTGGCAGTTTAACGTCCTGCAGCTCGGACGAGGTGGGTTCACTCCACACCCCTAGGGCTTACATAACCGGTACCCTCTGGTCCTTGGGGAAGGGAAGGTGTCGGTAAGGCCATGGTAAAGGGGGGTCGCGGGAGGAACCATCGAGGGGTCCACGTTAGCGTGGCTATGCGAAGAAGCAATAGCCGTTAGCGTGCCTATGCGAAGGAGCATTAGGCGAAGCAACGCTACGGGAGGTGTTGTCCATGGGACTTTGAAATCACATCGTGCAAACCTGGAGGGTCGCACGGAAGGAGGAATCGCTAAGCAGAGGAGTGTGCTTTGCGAAGTGGGGTGCCTTGGCCTTAGCATGGGGCATAGGTGGAAGTGGGAGGTGCTTCGCAAAATGGAACAGTGTTCGCGGAGCACTGCCTCGCGAAGGAGTGGTTCGCGAAGCAGGGTCCTGCCAAGCAAAGTGCTTCGCGATGCATAGTTATCCTGCCTTGGCATAGGGATTACTAGCATGGGTTGGGTGTTTCGCGAAGCACGAGTGCTCCGCGGCTGCCCGGGTTCCCTTGGGAATCCCCTTCCTTTGGGAACGCCCTTGGGCTTCACGAAGGGCATCCCTCTCGGAAGAGGGGCTCAGAACGAAACAAATCAGAGTCGTCTCGCGAAGTAGAAATACCTCGCGGAGCTCATGATTCCCGGGGCAAAGCTTGCTTCGCGATTCGGGAGAGGATAAGCCGAAAGGTCGGATTGTCCGTCTCGGGGACTCAGGGGGAGTCGAGTATTTATAGGGAAGGGGCGCCGCGAAGCAGGGCTCGCGCGCCGCCTCTGGAGCTTCGCGGCGCGCTCGCGAACGTCAAACGCGCTCGCGGAGGATCACCGCCTCTGGTGCTTCGCGGTGCCGCCAGGGCTGGGGCGCTTCGCGGAGGGGCTTCGCAGCTGTGCTTCGCGGCTGTGCTTCGCGATGCAGCACGCCGGCTGTCTTTTTCGTTCCTTCCTTTCGGGCCATATTTTTGGCGCCAACAAATGCCCCCCCTCAGACTTGGAGCCGCGGAGGGTGAAGGGTCGAAGTCTGAGGGAAGATCGCCAAAACTGTCGGTGGTTCGCGATGCGGCATCGCGCAGGAGGCCCGCGATGCTCGTCGGGGCCGCAGATCCGGACGCGCCGCGATGCTCCGCGCGGGTGAGGCGCGCCGCGATGCTCCGGGGTCGGCGTCTATAAATAGGGGGTCCGCCCTCTTTTGTCTTTACGCGCCTTCCTTGTCTTCTTGCGCTCTCGGTTTCGCGAAGCTCCGCGTACTCCGCGACAGCTCTCCGTGAATCGAGCTTCGCGGCGAACCGCGAGTCTCTGACTCTGCGTCCGCGCCAAGCGAATCTTTGCGTGCCTGCCTTGGCCGGACTTCGCGGTTTGATCTCGCGACCGATCTTCGCAATCCATCTTCGCGACCGAGCTTCGCGACCGAGCTTCGCGATTCATCCGGAAGAATCCTTTTCCGAGGGCCAGAGTTAACATGGCTCATCAAGAAGCTGTGCGGGAAGTGCTTGCAGATGCTGCTCGCCGGGATGAGATGGCCAACCGCCCGGGCTTGGGGGAAATGGTTCGCAGCCATTCAGACCACACTTCTCTGACAGATCTGCTGTCGGAAGGTCAGAAGGACTATCCACAGTGTAAAAAGCTTCCGTTGTACGGCTTTGGGCTGAGGGATGACGTCTTCATCCCTGAGGCGGGAAGGGATGAACCAGTTTGTTGGTTCAGGAGCACACCGTGCCAACACCAATGGTTCAGGGCGGCCGATGGTCACGCGGGGGAGGATTTCACACCCGTCACCGCCGATTGTCTCTACAATCATGTGAACGACATTGACGGGAGGCCACTGCAACCGGAGACGTCCCCTCCTCTCTACCGCACCATGCTGAAGGCGGCTCTGCAGGATCCGAAGAAGGGATGGTCCGATGAGTGGGACCTGCGCCAGGGCGGCAATTTTACCGACGACTGGGCCTGGTCCTACTGGGTAGGCGCCTCATGCGAGGAGTTCGAGGCTGAGCTGAGGAGAGTGGGATTGTACGAGGCGGCATGGGCCTCCCAGTTCCACATTTACCAGCCAAAGTAGCTGATGCCGGAACTGCTGAGTAGATGGTCGTCCAGGACCAACACTTTTCATCTGCATCACGGGGAGGTGGGCATCAGCCTGTGGGATGTCCACCAGGTTTCTGGGGTCCCGATCTTGGGGGCCATGTACGACGAGTTCCTCCCCGTCGTCGGCGTGTGGGAAGATGCGGAGCAAATGCCGCGACTGGCGTCAGCGCTGATGGCGTTTGTCCCCGCGGATGACAAGGAAGCAGTGAGGGACGTCCACTTCAGAAGATGGTTCAAATGCTTCCTGAACTTTCCAGAGAATCGAGAGTTCCCTCCAAGGCCTCGGACTTGTCCGAGGGCAGCCCAGCGGGGTAAGGGGCACTCGTATTGGCGGGTTTTGGAGGACAGCCAATGGAAGACTTGGGGCTTCAGCGTCAGCACCGAACAACAGCCAATAGTTAGGCTGGCGGCGTTCATCGCGGCCCTCATATGTGGGTGGATCCTACCAGTGAGAGATACAAGCATGGGGGTACGGCCCAGCTCGTTCATCATGGCATCGATGCTGGCCATGGGGCAGCGGATCAATCTGGGGATCCCGATGCTCGCCAAGCTATACAGATTGCTGCGACGTATCAACGAGGGCAAGATGCCGCCAAGAATATGCGGGCCCTTCCACCTCCTGTATGGGTGGATCGCGGCGCACATCAGGGGGATTTACGAGTATCCAAACCCCATTTCACCGCCGGGATCAGATTTTCGCCCTTTCATCCTGAACGCAGTTGGGAGCTTCCCATTCAAACTGGTCGTTCCGATGGTGCTGAATAGGGTGTGGAGGGCGGACGAGTTCAACTTTCATCCCTTTCCACTGCCGACGGGAAGGCTTACCGATGATGGACGGGGAACGGAAGAGCATCGGGCTTACCTCCTGGCCTTCCGAGGTGGCGTTTTGGTGGCTCAGATAGATCGTGAGCCAATCTGTGAACCATACACCCCGCACCGTTTTGCGAGGCAGTTCCGGTGCCTCCATCGGCTGACCCCGCAGGTATACTGGGAGGTGCGTCACGAGGAGCACCCGTGTGTGATAAGGCAGCTGTGGCTCATGTTCACACGTGAGGATGGAAGGATGCAGATCACATTGCCTCCACCCACCGCCACCTTCGGCTTAGTGAAGGAGTACGCCATCAGCTGGGAGGCTGCTTATCCCGGGGTGATGCTGAAGCAGCCAACGATCCGGGTTGGTGACGGTGGGCCTCCTTTATCTCGAGGTCGGGGTCGGAGGGCAGCTAGGGCCGCCCGCGGCAGCGGGGCTGCCGTGGCAGAGGGACCCGCACCGGCCGAGGGCATGGCAGCAGCGGCGGATCCGGTGGTTCCGGGAGAGCAGGGTCATCCAGAGGGGCGGCCACCGAGGGGATTCCGTCGGATATCTGCTCAGGCTCCGGGGAAGCGGCTGCGTCACATTGACATGGCAGAAGATGCTGTCTTTCCGGAGGCTTGGGACGTCTGGGACGTCAACCGGCAATTCCTCAGCCCATCCGAGGTGTGGGCCCACCTGAATCGCCTCGGGATGAGACTGCCGGGCATAGGCCCAGTCCGGGCCGGATTCATGGTGTCTCCGGCGGAGGCGGAGCAATACTTGAACGAACTGGAGGATTACATCCACTCCAGTGGTGCCCCTCGCCCGATGACAGACCGGGTGAGGGTACTGTTGAATCAGACGGTCCCTCCACAGCTATCGGCTGCCGACCTGAGGGAGCGCTTCCCCTTGCCGGAGGAATCAGGGGGCTCTTCTCGGGAGGATGAGGCGGGAGGAGGGAGCCCGTTGGAGGAGGGCGAGGTCGGAGACCGAAGCTCAGAATCCGATGACTCCGCGGAGGCTCTCGAGGTAGCATTTCGAACCTCTCTTCTTACGATCTGTTATTGAATCCATACGGACTTCTCACCAATGTTTGGGTCATGCAGGAGGAACTTGTTCGTAGGCCTCGTTCTCGCTCCTCGGCGGGTGACGATGCGGGGCCTTTAGAACCCGCGCCTATGGCTGCATCCAGTTCTGCACCTGGTGGAACCGGGGGGTTTGAGGTGGCTCCTCCGGACTCTCCGGGCCTTCCAACAGTATATGGGGGGCCTCGTCTTGGAGTCCCGTCGGTACCGGCCCGGGAGCAGTGTTCGGAGGTTGATCTTCGTAAGTCTCCTTCACCAGTCTCTTCGTTGCCACACGTGGGCCATGCCAACTAACCTTTATGTCTCTTTCTCTCTTTCTGTCATACAGTTCTCCGACTGGCGTGGGCTGCTGCAGCGAGGCTGGTTGGGATGTCTGGCGGCGTCCCTCCCAGGGGCATGCCGGTGATGGTGACGATAATCCCTTCACCTCCTCCAGCTGCGGTGCACACCATCACTGGTGGGACCACCAGTAGGGCCATACCTGAAGTCATCGAGGTGGACTCTGAGGAAGAGGATCAACCGGTCAGTCCCAGTCCTGTCGTGCCTGCGCCGGTGTCAGGCGTCGTACCAGACTCAACACCAGATGCGGATCCCGCTGAGGAATTCCTGCAGGCATATCCCGCGTACGAGCCTGCTGACCGCGCGGATTGGGACGAAACGGCCTCTGATGAGGAAGACAGTAGCATAGTCCGCCGCCGGTCGTGGAAGCTGATCACGCGCTTTATCAGGGACACCCCCCAGGTGCAATGGCTGGCCGAAATGGATAGGCTCCGCTCGCGGTTGCGCGAGCTGTGTGCCGGGGGAGTGGATGCCCAACGCCCTCACGCGCTCGTCCGAGACCTCATGGCTGAGAAGTTCCGGGAGCATGATCGTGGGCTGAGCGTGGGATGGCAGCGGAGGAAGGCGACCAACATTAGGAAGCTCCAGGAGGCTGAAGGCGAGGCCCAACAGATGCAGATCCGGGCCAACGAGCTTTCAGCCACTCTCAATGCGCAGCCTGAGCTGGTCTCACACTTGAAGGCTCAGCTAGCGGAGGCTGAGGAACATATGGGGCAAACCTCTGGAAGGATGGCTGTCGTCCAGGCCGAGGTGGAAAGGGCCCGGGCCAGGGTTGACGGATTACGCCCCGCCGCTGCTGAAGAGGAGCGGGAGTTAAATCAGCGGCAACAGGCTCTGGACGCCGCAAGTCAACGGGTGGCGGAGCTGCAACGCTCTTTCGACGGAGTCAACCCGTCCATGGGGGAAGTCAACCCCCGAGTATTGTAGCGAACCCGAAGAAACTTTTATTAACACTTTTGTGCTTCAATTCTTCCTTTCTCCTTTGTTTTGAGTTCCGTAGCACGCAGGATTTCCACTGTTGAATTGTCTTGTTGCATCCCTACAATGTTTGCGGGACGTTTGACGACAATTCCCTCAAACCAGCCCAGATTCCCGAAAGATGGGGAAGGCTTGATCGGAGGAGGAATTTCCGGGATAGCCGAATTACCGTTTATCCAATGCGCTCGTATGCACGATTGGGGCAACACCAGGGGCGTGCGTTAGCCTGAAACGGGGACAACAAATGAGCATCGACCGCTGACCGTATTCGCAACGCGGGATTTTATCAATTTGTTGTGGATTAATCATTCGGGACGTTGGCCCAGGACAGTTGGTGGACCATAGGTCAGACATCCTTACTGTTAGGGGGTCCTTCCAGACATGACCCGTCTTCCGGAACATTGGCCCAGGACGGTAGGTGAGCCGATGCGGCATGGGGCCAGGCCGTTAGGGGGTTCCTTCAGACGTGAAAGAGGACGAGGGTCCGAATAAGGGGCACGCAAAGCGTGGAATATGGAGTGATGGTTTGTTCAAACAGAATCCAACACTTCGGTAGTTACACCACCGTGGTGGGTGTACGCCAGATGGGCGCATCGGTCTGATCCCGGATCATTCTTTCTTCCAGATAGGGCCTCTCTGGCGAGGGCTGGAAATGAGGAGGAATAGGATTTTGCGATTCCTGGGGCTGGACCCTAGGTGAAATGCCTGGGTGTCTCTACGTATCCCATGATGATGGGAATCAAGCCGTACGTAGTTCTGAAAGCGCAGTTTAACGTCATACTGGACGAGGAGCAGCCCGACCGTGTTGGTACACATCCAGCCAAAACTACTAAGCCCACGTGAGTCGTGCTCGGTGTGGGAAACAAGCAGTAGTGGTGGGAATTTCCCGACGCAGAGAGGGGCAGGTGAGGGAAAAGGGATGCTCGGTGACTACCGGCCCAATGACACTAACATGATCATTCAGCGCATCTAGATGCGCGAAGAGAAAGAGCCGAGTATGACGGAGTTCCACTTGGACATGAAGGAGTGGAAATGTGTGAATCATGACGCTCGAGATTCGGATCACGATGGTGACGGCGTGGCGATAGAGGACTACTGCTGACCATATTCGCAACACAGCATCCTATCGCGTTAGCCTGAAATGAGGACAAACAAATGAGGGTCGACCGTTGACCATGTTCGAAACACGGGACCATGTCACAAATGTTGTCGAATATCCGCAGGGGCGTTGGCCCGAAACGATTGTAGGGCCCTTAGGTCCAGCATTCATGGAGAGCCCTTAAGCTTAGTATCCACGTCGTCCGAGGGTCCTTTTGGATGTGGAAGAGGATGAGGATCCAAAAAGTGAGCTCACGAAGCTTGGTCATGGGGTGAGGGGAATGTCCCTGTGAAAATCCCATGCTTCGGGCTTTTTGTCAAAACACATCTGAATACGTCAAAGAAACGTATTAGAGAGGGAGAAGATTCCTTTCCCTTGGGGAGATCTTAGTTTATGGTCATAGACTTCGGACCATGGATTGGAAAAAGGGGATCAGGGGACGCATGACATCACAACCTGACGTGAATGAGCTCGAGTCGAGGGACCGAACTCAAGGGTTAGGCTGGACCCGCGGGGAAGTACCCGGGCGCTCCTACGTATCTCATAAGGATGAGAATCAAGCCATACGTAGTTCTGGAAGGTGGCAGGGTAAGGTACCAGTGCCAGGGGAAAGGGGAAGTGCGGACGTGGCCCTTGCACTAAAAGAAGCGGAATTTGATGTATCTTGTTTGTTCTTTGAGGTGAATGGTTTTTTTTTGTGAAGCGACAGGCCTAGAACTGTAGGTCGTGATGTCGCCACAAGAATCAAGCCGTGATGGGCATTGACAAATGGCATGGCGCGTGGCCAGTACCCAACGCGATGTCCTCTACAGCGAGGTCACCACAATGCGGTGCCGTTTTTCGTCGTGCGGCCAGGACGATAATGTCACAGTTTAGGGTCGTATGATAGGACCAAGCATGCATTTTATCGTCATGCAGCGCAGACGTAGCAGAGACGATGCTAGGCGGGAAATGTGCGCAGTGTTTATAAAACACATTTGACAGAGACATGATCCCACATCAAATTGTACGCCATCCGGAGGTAAAACAGGGGAAGAGACTGGCTTCCTGAATGGGTTGTACCCGGAGACAGGGCGTCTGGGCGGTCCTACGTGTCCCATGAGGATGGGAATCGGGTTGAACGTGGTCCCGAATGGATCTTAGTTTATGGTCTTAGAGCTCGGACCATGGGAGTCCCAAAGGACGCCAGGTTGCAGCTTTGTCCCCCTAGCATGCAAAGGTGCACTGAGGGATAGTGCCAAAAGTGTCGAGATTCCACCTGGACATGATGGGGTGGAAAATGATGTGAATCATGCAACCAACATTCAAGGACTGAAGGGGCTGGCGTGACGACAGAGGATTACTACTGACCATGTTCGCAACACAGCATCCTGTCGCGTTAGCCTGAAATGAGGACTAACAAAACGAGCATCGACCGTTGACCATATTCGCAACGCGGGATTTTATCGATTTGTTGTCCGAAACCCTGGAGGGCGTTGGCCCGTATCGGCAGGAGAGCCCTTGGGCATTGTATCCAGGCCGTTCTTGGGGGTCCCTCCGGGTGTGAAAGATGATGGAAGTCCGAATAGAGGGGAACACGAAGCTTGACATGTGGAAGGAACTTGACCAAGTTGAATCTGACACTCTTGGTCCTAGACCAGAGTACTCTCAACACATGGGTGAACCACTACAGGGAGCCAAGGGACTCAACCTTGAGGGTGATCGAGAGATGGAAGATTCCCAGGGGAAGGGGGGCATGATGCCCACAACTTTGTATCATACCTACGCACCCCCTGCTGGAGAGGGATGGACCAAATGGTCTGGGTGACCGGGAAATCAGGATATCTCCCAGAGGTGGGGCTGGACCCGAATCTTAAACATCCAGGCGGTCCTACGTATCCCATTATGATGGGAATCAAGCCACACGTAGTTCTGAAAGGGTGCCTTTTAATGTCATGCAGGACAGGGGATAGGAGGACTGAACCTCAGAATGGGGCGTGCGTGGTGCAACTATTGCGTACCCGACGTGAATGAGGACGTAGTCCTACACTGCGCCACGCAGTCCTGTGATCAGGGTCCTGAAGGCAGGATTAGAGGGGTAAATTTGCTGAACTCAAGCTGGGTTCGGAGACAAGGGGTCTTGAACGTAGTTCCAGATGAGGGTCTAGTTTATGGTCTTAGAGCTCGGACCGTGGATGGTGACAACTCCCGAGTAAGCACAGATGTCAACCCAATCCCTAAGCCCACGTGAGATAAACTCGGTGTGGGAAACAAGGGGGGTATCCTCATCACAATACTTGGGGCATCCATCAAAGGGGAGTCAGCAGAGAATTTCAAAGGATACCTTTGACGTAGCTTGTTCCTCGAACGCGCAAACGTGCACGGGGGAAAAGTACCAAGATTCCCAAAACTCTACTTGGACATGAGTAAGTGGTGAAGGGTGTGAATTGTGTACCCGACATTTGGGCTTAATGGGTTGGCGTGGCGACAGAGGAAAACTGTTATCCATGACGGAAACACAGCGTCTGTATCGCGTTAGCCTGAGGTGGGAGCAACAAACGAGCATCGACCGCTGACCATATTTGCAACGCGGGATTTTATCGATTTGTCGTCCGAAACCCTGGGGGGCGTTGGCCCGTATCGGTAGGAGAGCCCTTGGGCTTTTGTATCCAGGCCGTACTTGGGGGTCCCTCCGGGTGTGAAAAATGGTGAAAGCCCTGATGCGGGGATACGCAAAGCCTGGAAAGCGGGCGCGGACGTGTCCGAGTAAAGCTTGGCATTCCAGGTAATGAACCAGAGTACTCTTAAGCACATTGGTGAACAGCCGAAAGAGGGATCGACGAAACAGCTCAGTGGTGCGGGAAACATGGCGTGGTCACTACAAGACCCTCGTAAATGAGGACATAATCCCACACCGCACCATATGATCTCTTCATGGAGGAAGGATGGGCCAAGGGGCCAAGATGGGATGAGGATTCCCGAGAGATGGGGCTGGACCCGGATTTTGGACATCCAGGTGGTCCCACGTATCCCATTATGATGGGAATCAAGCCACACGTAGTTCTTGAAGTGCAGTTTAACGTCATGCGGGACTTGGGTGGGGAGTAATATACTCCTGAGCGAGGTGTATAGTATGGCGAAAAACCGACGTGAATGAGGACGTAGTCCTACACCATACCGTACAATCCTATAAGATAGGTCCTGGGCCGCGGCCTAGAAAGGCCGAGGGGCCTGAGGCTGAGCCTCGGTCAGGAGGGCCTGACCGGTTTGCAGTTTAACGTCTTACATGAGGATGGGGGGCTAGGGGCCCAAGGAGGCCAAGAGGCCTGAGGCTGAGCCTCGTAAGGGGGGTTGTACGGCGTGGTACATGATCGCGACGTGAATGAGGACGTAGTCCCACACCACACCGTACGCTCCGGGTGAGGAATCGTGGGCTGTGGTCCCGATCACTAGCACCACCTGGGGGAAGTTTATCACCTCAGGATGGGGCAGAATGAATCACTGTTGACCATAGTCGAAACACAGCGTTCCTATGGTGACCCGCATGGGGGCAACAATTGAGGGTCGACCGCTGACCAAATTGGCAACGCGGGACTTGTTTCAATTTGTTGCTTGAGAAACCCTCAGGGGCGTTGGCCCGTATCGGTAGGAGAGCCCTTGGGCTTTGTATCCAGGCCGTTCTTGGGGGGCCCCTCCGGGTGTGAATCCATCCACGAAAGGGGAAAACACCTCCAGGGGGGAATGTGCAGCCGGGTCGAGGCTTGCTCGACGTGGGCCGGGGCAAAAATGTGCACCCTGCCGTGTCTTAACCCGAGGGAAAGATTTCGGCTTTTGGGCTGGGCCAACAGACGAAATGTCTGGGCGTTCCTACGTATCTCATAAGGATGAGAATCAAGCCATACGTAGTTCTTGAAGGTCATGCAGTTTAGCGTCATGTGGTAAGGACGTGGGAGGGTAGAAGAACGGAGCGGGCGCATGGTGCGACCTTTACAATCTTTGCGTGAGTGGGGTTGCTTGAGCGGGGCCAAGAAGGTCGACGCCCTGCTACACAAAGATCCTCCGAGGAGACCATTCCCAGGGGGAATAGTGGAAGAGAGAAGCTTGGGGCTGGGCTCAAGACGAGGCGTCCGAGCGTTCCTACGTATCCCATAAAGATGAGAATCAAGCCGTACGTAGTTCTTGACATGCAGTTTAACGTCATGCGGGACGAGGGGTATCTCGTTCGGGGATGTGTGCGGCATGGTCATGATCTCAACGTGAGAACGTAGTCCTACACTGTACCGTACAATCCCGTAAGAGGGTAAGTCGGAGAGAAACGAGGGGGGCCTGGGGCCAGACCTCGGTGGAGACGGGGCCAGGGGCCCAAAGAGGCCGAGGGGCCTGAGGCTGAGCCTCGGTCAGGAAGAACTGACTGACTTGCAGTTTAACGTCTTGCAGTGAGGACGGAGATACAGTTTAAGGTCATGCGGGACCAAGTCGCAGTTTAGGGTCGTGCAGGACCCATGCAGTTTAATGTCGTGCAGGACCCTCTTGCAGTTTAGGGTCATGCGGGACCATCTCGCAGTTTAGGGTCATGCGGGACCATCTTGCAGTTTAGGGTCATGCGGGACCATCTCGCAGTTTAGGGTCATGCGGGACCATCTCGCAGTTTAGGGTCATGCGGGACCATCTCGCAGTTTAGGTTCATGCGGGACCATCTCGCAGTTTAGGGTCATGCGGGACCATCTCGCAGTTTAGGGTCATGCGGGACCATCTCGCAGTTTAGGGTCATGAGGGACCATCTCGCAGTTTAGGGTCATGCGGGACCATCTTTTGCCCTAGGCGAAGTATCGCTTGAGGAATCTGGCATTGGTGGGAGGGGTTACACGCTCTCCATCTGTGGTCACCAAGGAGTAAGCTCCATTGGGGTAAACCTTATGGATGATATAAGGCCCTTCCCATTTGGGTTCTAACTTGGGCGGCTTCCTTCCGGGAATCATTGGCGCTCGCAGGGCCAGCACCAGGTCACCCTGTAGAAAAGAGCGGAGACGAACCTTCTTGTCAAAAGCTCTTGCCATCTTGTCCTGATGCCTTTCCAGATTGTGCAGGGCACGAAGCCGGTTCTCGTCCAGTGCCTCTAGCTCAGCTAGGCGGATCTCGGCTACCTCATCTGATGTCTGGTGATCATAAACGGCTGTGCGTAGCGACGGCAGCTGGATCTCAATGGGTAGGACGGCCTCAGCTCCATTCATCAGGGAATATGGGGTCACCTGGGTAGAGTTGCGAGTCGTCGTCCGGTAAGCCCAGAGGGCGTTGGGGAGCTTGTCCGGCCAACTCTTCTTGTTCTGACCAACCATCTTCTGCAGAATGTTAGAGAGGGTCTTGTTGAACGCCTCGATCTGTCCATTTGCCTGTGCGTGGTAGCGGGAGGTATGGTTTGACCGGATGTCGTACTTAGCATACAATTTCTTCAATTCAGCTGCTCGGAAGTTGGTGCCGTTGTCAGTGAGGACGGCGTGAGGGACCCCAAACCGGTGGATGATGTTGGAGCTCACAAAGTCAACGACGGAACGGGCCTTGACCTCTTTGAGCGGAACTGCTTCCGCCCACTTGGAGAAGAAATCTGTAGCAGTCAGGATGAACCTATACTGGCGGGCTGTCGCCGGCGGGTACGGTCCCACTACATCGAGTCCCCATACCTCAAATGGCCAAGAGCACTTGGTGGGGTGGAGGGGTTCTGGCGGCCGATGCAAGAAGTTGGCGTGCACTTGGCACGCGTGGCATCTCTTGGCGTATCCAATACAATCGTGGATCATGGAGGGCCAGAAGTACCCTAGCCTCCGGATTTGATGGGACAGCTTCGGCCCAGCTTGATGGGCACCACAGGAACCGGCGTGAACCTCTTGCATAACTTGAGGTATCTCTACTCCTTGGATGCAACGGAGGAGGACACTATCAAAACTCCGTTTATAGAGGGTCTGCTCAAGACTAGGGCCACTCTGGAGGGTAAATTGAAGCGCGCGGCGTCGAATTCGCTCGCGCTCAGCCCGGTTGTCCGGGAGCTGACCATTTTGGAGATACTCGACAAAAGGTGCTCTCCAATCGGGGGTCGTTTCAACCACTACATCCGACGAACCCGGGACTTCCGATACGGAGGGTCCGGCGGTGAGATGACTTACCCGCAGGCTATCACGGTCCTCTTGGGTGACGGGAGCAATGACTCTCCGGTGGGCCACGTGTATGACCAAATCATCTTGCTCGGGTTCTGCGAGCGACGCGGCTAAGCCAGCTAGGGCGTCCGCTTGGCCGTTCTGCGACCGCGGGACATGGGTAACCTCTGGCCGAGAAGAGAACTGGGCCATCAGGAGGAGGGTGTACTCCAGCAACGGTGCAAGCTCTGGCTTCCTGACGACGTAGTCGCCATTAACTTGTTTGATTACCAGCTCAGAATCTCCTTTCACATGTAGATGGGGTACATGGATCTCGAGGGCCAACTCGAGGCCGGTGATGAGAGCTTGGTACTCTGCCTCGTTGTTCGTACAACCTTCTGACAGCAGGAAGAAGTACGGAAGGACGGCTTGCGTCGGGGTAATGAAAACAATACCCAGACCCACTCTGTTGAGCTTGGGGTCGTTGAGCCTTCTACCAGTGGGGCTCCGGGAGGCGCCGTCGAAATGCATTTGCCAACACGGGACAGCGTGATCGACCGAGAGAATCGTCTCATCGGGGAAATCCAGGTCCAGGGATTGATCCGCGGAGGTTGGATGGGCAGCTAAAAAGTCTGACAATGCCTGTCCCTTGACGGCCTTTTGAGGCACAAACCTGATGTCAAACTGCTGGAGAATCACCGCCCACCGTGCTAGCCGGCCGGTCAGCATGGGGCGGTTCAGGATGTACTTCAGCGGATCCACCCGAGAGATCAATTGCACCTCGTGGTGTTGCAGGTAGTGTCGCAACTTCTGCACGGCGAAGACGAGCGCAAGGCAGCTCTTTTCGATAAGGGAATATCTGACCTCCGTATCGAGAAGCATGCGACTGAGATAGTAGAGACTGTTCTCAGTGCCCTCGTTATTCTTCTGGGCGAGCAGCGCGCCGAGGGATCTCTCTAGGGCGGTCACGTAGAGGACCAGCGGCTTTCCAGAGACGGGTGGCATCAAGACCGGAGGTTGGAGCAGATACTGCTTGATTTCCTCGAAGGCGACCCGACACTCCTCATCCCATTCGTAGGCAGCGCCTTTCTTCATGAGCCGAGAAAAGGGCTTACACTTGCCGGCCAGGTTCGCAATGAATCGGCGTATGTAGGCTAAGTGGCCTTGCAGGCCTCGAAGCTCCCGAATGTTGCTCGGGGGAGGCATTTGGCTGATGGCCTTGATCTTCTCCGGGTCGATCTCGATACCTCGGTATCTGACAACAAAGCCCAGAAACTTCCCGGAGGTGACCCCGAAGGCACACTTCAGCGGGTTCATCTTTAGGTGACGAGAACGGAGGAAACCGAACACTTTCTCAAGGTCCTTGAGATGGTCCTGGCGCTGATATTATTTGACTACAAGGTCATCCACGTAGCATTCCACCAATGTCCCGAGGATCGGTTTGAATATGCGATGCATGGCCCTCTGATAAGTGGCACCTGCATTTTTTAAACCGAATGGCATTACCCGGTAGAAAAAGGTACCCTGGGGAGCCCTGAAGGCAGTGGACTCCTCATCTTCGGGGTCCATCCGGATCTGGTTATACCCGGAATATCCGTCCATAAAAGAGAGGGCTTGGAACCCGGCCGTGGCGTCAATCAACAGCTCCGTCACTGGAAGTGGGAAGTCATCCTTTGGGCAGTGGCGATTGAGATCGCAGAAGTCGATGCAGACTCTAATCTGCCCATTCTTCTTCCTGACTGGCACAATGTTGGCGAGCCATTTGGGGTACTGGACCTCTTTGACGAAGTTGGCCTTGATTAGCTTATCAACTTCAGCCTCAACCATAGCGCCAGGGGAAGGGTGCATTTTCCTGGGAGGCTACTTAAACCCACGATGTTTTACCGGGAGGCCCAGACGGTGGACGGCCACTTGGGGATCCAGTCCTGGCATCTCATCGTAACTCCAGGCAAACACATCGCGGTGCTGTTTGAGGAAGTCTACATACTGTTGTCGCTCCTCGAGGGACATGGCCGCGCTGATCAATGTGGGTCTTGGATCTGCCTCGCTGCCAAGGTTCACCTGCACCAGCTCATCAACCGTGGTAGAGACGCCTTCTTCAAAGGCTGGGGGAGCATCCTCCAAGTCTTCCTCCCCAGCCGGGGGGAAACTTCCCGTGACGGAAGGTGCTTCTGGGCTCTCAACACCCGAGGGGCAGCTGGTGCCGGCTTGGGCAGCATCAGTCATCACATCGGGAGACTCACTCGTCGTGGAGACCATAGCAATGAATGCATTTGACCCTATCCCATCCGGCCTTCGGCCTAAGGGGCCACGCTTGACGATATCAAAGCAGTGGTGACGTGTCGGCCAGAGTCGGTTGATTCCATCCCGGCGAAATAGACACGTATGGCGCACCGCTGTTGTCATGAGCCTGACATCCCGGTACCGTACAGGGGTAGGAGATTCCTGGATGACCCGAGCCTGATTGGTGTAGGAGTACGAGGTGATTCTCCGCCGTCGCTTGGACGCGGGAACATGCCTTCCTTGCGTACCCGAAACAACAAAACATTGTCCCATGTCGGGGGTCGTGGCTTCCAACCGGTGGATCGGGAGGATGTAGGCGTCGTCCATGCTCGCCCAGGGATTACTTGCGATTGGAGCGGGCTCATCCTCGCTGACCAGGATCTTCTTGTCTTTGCTTTTGTAATAACCCGCATCCAGATAGCGGGCCTCACAAGAAGCGAAGGGGGACGCGTCTCCTTGGATCACGCCTACTCGACCGTTGAGCGAGTACTTAAGGCACTGGTGATACGATGAGGGGACCGCAGCATGCAGATGGAGCCATGGCCTACCCATCAGTGCGTTGTAGGCGGTGTCCTGAGAAACAACCATGAACTCGGTGCTGGCAATTAAGCCACCGAACTGGGTCTTCAGGCGGATCTTGCCGACCGGGGTTTGCTCTGTCCTGTCGTACCCCTGAATCCTGAGGTCAGAGGGAGTCAAATCACCTTCAGACAAACCCAGTTTTCGCAACGTCCGGGTCGGAATTAGGTTGATTCCAGAACCCGTGTCAACGAGGCAGCGACGGACTTCCACACCGTTAAAGTGGCCAGTGACATACAGTGGGCGAATGTGCCCCTGTATAGGAGGGTCTTCGTCTTCACCAGAGAACGAGATAACCGCCTGACATTCGGCGTTTTCAATCGTCTCGGTATGGAAGGCCTCCGCGGCTGCCACTTCCGTCTCGAACTGGAGGGGGCTCCTTAGGGCCTCGGCAAGTGCCTCGCGCATCTCGGATGACAAGCGCAGGGCCTCAAGGATGGAAAGCCTCGCCGGAATGCCGGCTAAGTGCTTTAGGACATCATACTTGCGTGCCAAACGCGAACCTCTGCTTACAGGGGGTTTTTCGGCATTTGGAGGCATAGCGGGTCCTGCTGGTTGAACTGGTGGTCGGCTAGCACTGGGTACATCCTGTTGCCTGCTAGTAGAAGACTGGGGAGTAGTCGCCGGGCTAAGGTCGAACAGCGGGAGCTGGCCCGTCGCCGGGCGAGACTGGCTGTGATACGAACGAGGCGGCTCTCCCTAATCCAGCAACACGAATGGCGGTGGAGGTAGAGCCGAGGGTGCTGAATGGGTCTGCGCGTGCTGAGATCTGCGCTGAGCCTGCTGCCTCGTCTCGGTAGCGTGCACGGCTTGGTCACAAGTGCCTGCTGACATACCTCGGTGACCGGCGCGATTGCGATTCCGCCGACGTTGACGTCGGCTGGAAACATTGGGGCGGCCTGCCTGGGGTTCCCCCTCATCGGGGGTCATATAGGGCTTTACCAGCTCCACGGTGTTAACCGAAGCGTACCCTTGACTATCACTCGAAGATTCATCCACCGCTGGGCGGATTCTGGGGGGAATGCCCATTTCAGGAGGCATAAAGTCGCCAAGAGTGCGGGATGACGACGGCACTGGCGGTGCACGTTGCTTCTTCTTACGTCGCCGCTGCTTGCCCTTTTGGGTAGAGGTCGACTGTGAGGACGATGCTGAGGCACCGGCTGCTTCTTCTGAAGGTTCCGGCTGCTTCAGGCGTGCCCGGATGATACCCTGGGCACGGACAACAGTTTTTCGAGCCATCCAGTTGTCGTATTTCTGGGACCCGCGGCTAGGGACCTGCTGCCACTCACCCTCGCTGTCACTGCCGATTTCTGATCCCGCAAAGACGCCTGCCACCTGCGCTGGCGCTGGGCCCAGCTTGACTATGTTGTTGTTGACCTGGTCCTGAAGCCAGTCTTTAAACACATAGCATCGCTTGAGGGTGTGCCCCAGGATCCGATGATAAGGGCAGTAGTTGGGGTGATCAGTGAGATGCGCCTCTGCCGGTCTCCTGCACTCAGGAAGACGCACAATCCCTTGCTCCAGAGCACTTCGGAAGTAACCAGGGACCTGATTTTCATTGAACGAATAGGTATGGTATTTTCTTTCCGGGTAAGGAGCCCTGGGGGCCTGATCCTGTCGAGGGACCGGAGGGGCCTGCCGAGGGGGCGGCGCCTGGTTGTCTCGCCTAGGTGGCGGTGGCGCGTTGCGCGGGGGAACCTGTCGGTTCTGAGGCGGTCGCTGCTGGGCAGGAGCCTGTGCTTGAGGTGGAGGACCTCTGCGGGGTTGCGGGGGTGGTACCGCCGGTAGCAATTCCAGCTGCCTCGGGGCTTCTATTTGAGCCACTGCGGCGGGTTCAGCCCTGGCGGCCCTCCTGGCTGGGATCATTGGGGGCAGCAAACGTGCCTGACTAGCCTGTTGCAGGGCCTCCTCGAGGCGCTGGGCCTTATCCGAGAAATCTCTGAACCCCCCAGGGTAATTCTGGGTAATCAAGGAGGGTACCAGCTCTGTCTTTACGTTCCCCACACACATCGTCAGTAATTGCTCCTGAGTCAGTGGCATATCGAGAGAATACGTAAGTCCTTTCCACCGGGCGATGAAGTCCGCAACCCGCTCATCAGGCCTCTGTTTGCACTTAAAGAGGTCCGCGATGCTGGTCTTCCGCGTGGTGGAGCTGAACTGGTACAAGAACTGCCGACGAAGATCTTCCCAACCGGTCACTGATCCGATGGGGAGCTGGCTGTGCCAGACGAATGCCGGACCTTCCAACGTCTGTACAAAACATCGGAGCTTAGCGGCTTCTTGCTGATCCGAGGTCCCCAACATGGGGCCACACCTGGAAGAGAAATGAGCCAAGTGCTGGGGTGGGTCCCCTGTCCCGTTAAAAGGCGAGAAAGTGGGGTTCCCAAAACCCGGAGGCGCGGGCATATCATCCACCCACGCGGGATAAGGCTTGCCATCGGGTGGGACCGCCACCTGCCGTGTCTCCAACGCCTCGAGGCGGGCTGTGAGTGCCGCAATAAGGTCCTCCAGGTGGGGGTCCCTGTCTTGACGGGGATCCCTAACCACAAGCGCATTGCCAGGTTCTTCAACGCGGTAGACGGCTTCTGCTGCCTACGGGTCAACTAGCTGAATGACCTGTTGGGCGACTGGGGGAACCCGGATTGGGTTCTTCAGATTGCCCCGTCGCTCAGGGGGGTTTGGCGAGACGTATCGCGCCCTCTTGCCGTACGTTCCGGCTTCCGCCCTGTCCGCGGCAGTAGCATGATCAGGGTTGCCCGGAGGCATCTCACCGGGGGGAAATTGTTCCTGCCCCTGCTGTCCCGGCCTGGGATTACCATAGTCGGGTCGTCGCTCTGCGGCGCGTTCAGCCAAAAGTTCGTCGACCAGCCTCTTCTGTTCAGCAAGCTGCTGGTGCAACGTGGCTTTCTCAGGATCTTCGTCCGTTTTCTGCACGGAGGCGGACGGGTCGGAGTGCTTGGCTATTCCGACGTGCTCCTTACCCTTGCCAGTGCTTCGACCGAGCGCCAGTGACTCGGTGGGTACAGGGAGGCCTAGCAGGTTCCTTTGATGACGGGTGACTCTCCTTGATGGGTCGAGTAGTGGCGGTACGCACTCGGGTGGTAAGTCCCCATCAAGGAACTCAAGCTCATCTTCCTTATCCACAACGTCGGCCATGTGGACTGTGACCCCTCTTGAGGGCATATCCTCAATGTCGCATAGCGTATCAGGCTGTCGTAGAATAGGGTCGAAGAGGAGAGCGGCATAGCGTCCCCAACCACGGACTTGCACATGGGGGGTAGCTTCCCTGACAATCTTGCGGAGTGCCTTGTAACTCTGAACGCATCTTCGTTGGAGGGCACCCTGATGACCGGGCGACTCGGGGTGCTGGGCCACAAGGAGCACCGCTGCATCAATCAGGAGGCACTGTTTGCCAATCTCCTCGAAGTGCTCCCGACTCCTGGGGTACACTACCCGTTCCCAACGGAGGCGGAAGTGCGTCACCCACAGGGTCCGACAAAGGCATCCCACTTCTTCAGGGGTAAGCGACTCGGGTATGCGGAAATTCAACGCTGCCGCGGGCCAGAACTTCACTGGGAAATAGTCCGCTGCAAGAATACTCCAGAAGCTTCTGGGTTCATCCTCGGAGTTCGGCCCTACATTTCCCCACTCATCAACCGGGGGTGGCTGAGGGACCGGTAGCGGCACCGAGGCGGACCTCTGGGATAGCAAACTCGGCGGCGGAGAATACGGCAAGCGAGCAGACTGGCCACCGTACTCTGGGCCTTCCTCTGAAGAGCAAGGTGACCTGACCACGATGTCACGATAGGACGGGCTAATAGCCGCTACTTCGGGTACGGGAATCGCCGTTACCGGTGTCCGGTCATGTCGTGGCTCTACCACCGTTGACCCCCAAAACAGCTCCTCGGGATCCCGGGTAGAGGAAGAGGGCACTTCGGGCGACGGTGGCGGTGACTGCGCGGTCGAAACCTGCGGAATTCCCAGGATTTCTTCCTCCTGGATGTACCTGCGGAGAGAGACGGGAATCCGATGGACCTCAAATTCGGGGAGAACGAGGCTGACGCGTCTGGTTCCTGCCCCAGTCCTTGATACGGAGGAGATGGGAGAAGGTTCCATCGCTGAATCGCATTCCGCTTCCGAATCGGAGAAGCGGGCAGGTTTGATCCCCTCCTGGGCCTTCCCAAGATTCTTCCCGTGGCGGCGACGACCCGCTCTTCTGCCCCTGGGTGGCTCTTCGGGACAGGGTTGACCCCTATCAGGCAGCCCTAGGGCGGCGCTAGCGACGTGGCGGAGAGGGCCCCCACTTGAGACAGCCGGGGTGCGAGGGGCACCAGGGCAAATATCAAAGGGTACATGGGGAGGACCTCCATGAACAGTACCCACGTGGGCGGGGCCTCTGTTGGAACCGGCAGGAGCATGGGGACGGCCCCCACGGTCGATGCGAGTGGAGCGAGGCTGACCTTCACTCCTCGAATTGCTGGGGCGAGGAGGACCTTCGTCAGTCGCAGAGAGGACGTAGGGGAGACCCCCACGTCGAAGGACCGGATGGACGGTGCCTTCGGACGGATGGGCTTCATACCCTGTACAGCGGGCGCGGGAAGTGTTTCCGCGCTGAGCATCACTGCCACGGGGCAGGTCTTCCTGTAGGGTGGGGGCGGCATGAGGCATGCCTCCACGACGAACCTCGGAGCGGGGAAGGCCCACGCTCTGTGGAGTAGTGGTACGGGGAGGTCCTGCATCACCGCGGGTTAGCTCGCGGCGATCACTACTTGGGCCTGCAACCCGAAGAGTCAACCCGGCCTGCCCGCAGGGCGGTTGGGGTCTCGATCCTGGTTGGGCGAAGGGGTGCCCCTGCTTAATGTAGGCGGGGGCCTCGTAATGTACGTCGGCGGTGGCTCGGGCCACTGTAGCTGTCGACGTGGACGCGGCTAGGCGAGCGTCCTCAGCCCGGGCCCGGCGCTGACGTCGGGTCAGGCGGGCCAGTGCAGGTGGTGCAGGGACGTAGTCTGCCTGTTCTTCCTGCGGGGCCGGACGGCGGCGCTGACGTGGCCGGACGGGAGCTCTCGCCTGGGAGTCCCGGGTCAGGGCCCTGAGCGGACTGAGCCGGACAACACCTGCCTCTTCAGCATAAGGCGAAGAGTCGTCAAGGCGTTCCGGGGATAGGCTCCCGAAACGATTGAATGTCTGGGTGGGGAGCGGGGGCTCCCTGCGCGTCCTGTTAGGGCGGCGTTGACGGCGGGGCCTGGAAGCCTCCAGGTCCAAACGGGCCATATCCCTGGTCGAGATGACCCCTTGTTCCTCATACCTGCGCACGAGGCTGTTGATCACCCTTCGCTGGATGACCTCTGATGGGGAAAGGGGACGTGGACGTCCCGCCTCCCGCGACGTGCCAGCCGTCGTGGCGGTAGTGGCGTCATGTGGGGTGGCCGTAGTGGTGTTGCCCCTGCCCCTGCGCGGGCGAGGAGCGGATGGTGACCGCATAGCAACCTGATTCCTGAAAAACGAAGGGATCAACTCATCAGTACTGAGAGGAAAGTGATTGACAGCCAGTGCCCCAGCATTCTTCCATCCCCATGTCTGTGAGAAGGATCCACACCAACACGCTGCAGAGCGGAGCGCCCCACGTTCTACTACCCCGACTTCCGGTGAGTTCCACGACAGGCCCGCCATTTGCATGGCGGGGCCAGGCACCGGATACCTGGATCCGGTGACACGTCAATCTACCGGTGTCTCGAACGCTACTAATCTCCATGCTGAGGAGAAGAATTTCACGTCGGGTTCACCATTTCTGTTTCCGACGCTTTCGCCGGGGCGCGCGCGCATCCGTCCGTGGAGGAGGGGGACGCGCGGCTTTGTTGCCCCGCATTCCCGCTTTCCAAAGGCGGGCGGCATTCGTTCCTTGTTCAGGTACATCTGCTCCTTGATCGAAACGGGATGATGGGATGTCGGTTCTTCCTCCTGTGGATTCCTCCTCAGAACTCGTCACCTAGTCCGGGTCTCCCTTATAGATTTAATACGTAGTTCGTGAAACTCTTCCCAGTGCCATGTTTCCATGGACGCCGGTTAATTACGCTGCTTCTGTCGGGACATTCCAAAGGGTCCAGTCAGGGCAGCAACCTTCGGTCAGGGGAGTAATCACGTTTGAGGCATCAGTAGCGTGTCTGGATGCTGGGGTGCCTGGCATGTCTGTCTGTTGTCCTTGATCACAAGGCTTCTCGAGGGCGTGGAAACCCGAGGCATCCCACATCGAGCGCGGGGGGTTACATGTCATAGACACGTACCTGAGGTTTTCCTCAGCTTCCCGTGTTCAACACAGGGTATGTTTGCAAGATTAACGTCTAGCAAAGACGGTTACGCCAAAGGCGTTCCATCCGAGGTTTTCCTCAGGCATCTCATGTTTACCACGAGGTAGGTCGCGAGTTTAACGTCTCGCGGAGACGGTTGAGAATGGAATGGGACCATCGCAGGGGTGGTGACGACGATGTTGGGCTTGAGCCTTAAAGGGGCTTCCTACGTATCCCCGTGGCAGGGAATCAAAGTCCTCGTAGTTCAAATGATACAGTTTAGCGTCATGCGGGACGGTAATGAACCCTGACGTGAATAAACGACGGGTGGTGGGTGTCGGTGAGCCGACATAAGTGAGGGACCTTGATCCACTATTGTTGGGCTTGAACCTCGTGGAGGCTTCCTACGTACCATGCCTTGACATGGATCAAAGACCACGTAGTTCAGGTGGGAATGGGTCACAACGGCTTACCGCTGGAATGGAATGTAGTTTAACGTCGTGCTGGACGTAGGTAGAACACGGCGTGAATTGGGTGATGAGTGGGCTTGAACCTCATGGAGGCTTCCTACGTACCATGCCTTGACATGGATCAAAGACTTCGTAGTTCAAATGGTGGGTCGCAATGGCTTACCACCGGACCGGGGTGCAGTTTAACGTCGTGCTGGACGGGGGTGAAACCCGACGTGAAAGACGGGTGGGCTTGAACCTCTTGGAGGCTTCCTACGTACCATGCCTTAACATGGATCAAAGACCTCGTAGTTCAGATGGGGGGTTTGTCGGTAAACCGACGTGAAAGCAGACCTTGGTCCGCTGATGGTGGGCTTGAACCTCGCGGAGGCTTCCTACGTACCATGCCTTGACACGGATCAAAGTCCTCGTAGTTCGGATGGGGAGTAGACCTTGGTCCACTGATGGTGGGCTTGAACCTCGTGGAGGCTTCCTACGTACCATGCCTTGACACAGATCAAAGTCCTCGTAGTTCGGATGGGGAGTAGACCTTGGTCCACTGATGGTGGGCTTGAACCTCGTGGAGGCTTCCTACATACCATGCCTTGACACGGATCAAAGTCCTCGTAGTTCGGATGGGGAGTAGACCTTGGTCCACTGATGGTGGGCTTGAACCTCGTGGAGGCATCCTACGTACCATTCCTTAACATGGATCAAAGACCTCGTAGTTCAAATGGGGAGTAGACCTTGGTCCACTGATGGTGGGCTTGAACCTCGTGGAGGCTTCCTACGTACCATGCCTTAACATGGATCAAAGACCTCGTAGTTCAAATGGTTTTGTCAGGGTCGGTGCTCACTCTAAGCCCACGTGAGTCATACTCGGTGTGAGAAACAAGAGGTTGCAAGGACCTGACGATCACGTCGCGAAGGGTGCGTCCGTGAGAAGCGAAATGGGGCTTACGCGTTGAGCGGCCCATGGTGTTGGGACTTACTCCAGGATGGAGGCCCATGGCGCGACAAAGCGCGGGGAAGATGGACCTTGGTCCAACAATGGGAGGTGCCTCGTTCCCTATCACGTCCTCCACTGACCTTGGTAGCGGGGAAGTACCGAGATGCACGGGTGCAATCATCCGTACCAAAGGTTAGGGATTTACGCTCTAAGGCGACCCTTCCCCTGCGAACATACACCACTCCGACGAGGAGGATCTCATTCCATGTGCGGAAGAGTTCCATTCCCGTGGAGACGAGCGGTGTAATGAATGCTCGAGCTGGGGGGACCCTTCATGAGGGAGACGAGGTTGGGTCACAGTTTAACGTCATGTGTTGGGGACGCGGTGCTTGGCAGTTTAACGTCCTGCAGCTCGGACGAGGTGGGTTCACTCCACACCCCTAGGGCTTACATAACCGGTACCCTCTGGTCCTTGGGGATGGGAAGGTGTCGGTAAGGCCATGGTAAAGGGGGGTCGCGGGAGGAACCATCGAGGGGTCCACGTTAGCGTGGCTATGCGAAGAAGCAATAGCCGTTAGCGTGCCTATGCGAAGGAGCATTGGGCGAAGCAACGCTACGGGAGGTGTTGTCCATGGGACTTTGAAATCACATCGTGCAAACCTGGAGGGTCGCACGGAAGGAGGAATCGCTAAGCAGAGGAGTGTGCTTTGCGAAGTGGGGTGCCTTGGCCTTAGCATGGGGCATAGGTGGAAGTGGGAGGTGCTTCGCGAAATGGAACAGTGTTCGCGGAGCACTTCCTCGCGAAGGTGTGGTTCGCGAAGCAGGGTCCTGCCAAGCAAAGTGCTTCGCGATGCATAGTTATCCTGCCTTGGCATAGGGATTACTAGCATGGGTTGGGTGTTTCGCGAAGCACGAGTGCTCCGCGGCTGCCCGGGTTCCCTTGGGAATCCCCTTCCTTTGCAAAGGCCCTTGGGCTTCGCGAAGGGCATCCCTCTCGGAAGAGGGGCTCAGAACGAAACAAATCAGAGTCGTCTCGCGAAGTAGAAATACCTCGCGGAGCTCATGATTCCCGGGGCAAAGCTTGCTTCGCGATTCGGGAGAGGATAAGCCGAAAGGTCGGATTGTCCGTCTCGGGGACTCAGGGGGAGTCGAGTATTTATAGGGAAGGGGCGCCGCGAAGCAGGGCTCGCGCGCCGCCTCTGGAGCTTCGCGGCGCGCTCGCGAACGTCAAACGCGCTCGCGGAGGATCACCGCCTCTGGTGCTTCGCGGCGGCTCGCGAACGTCAAACGCGCTCGCGGAGGATCACCGCCTCTGGTGCTTCGCGGCGCCGCCAGGGCTGGGGCGCTTCGCGGAGGGGCTTCGCGGCTGTGCTTCGCGGCTGTGCTTCGCGATGCAGCACGCCAGCTGTCTTTTTCGTTCCTTCCTTTCGGGCCATATTTTTGGCGCCAACACTACCCTTTCATTAATTAACTCAAACAACCTTTTCTCTACACTTATAACAATCTCCAATTCCTTCTATGAATTTCTTAGGATGATTCGTTCCACAATTTTCACACAATGGAAATTTATTCATTCCCATTTTCATCACAAATGATTTAAATTTTTCATGGTTATTAGAAGACTCATTCTTCCTGTGAGTTCACATTAATATATAAGATCACGAATATTCGTTTTCTATTTTGACGGATCCTAATACTATTCAACATATGATAAAATTTTTGAGAAGCCAGTTCTCTTCAGATTCCTAGATTAAGGCCGGGAAAGATGTTATAAATATTTTCTTCAAGATCATGTATGTATTCTATAGCATACCTAGATTATATTGAGAAGGTATACTCTTACACAGGAACACTATCTTAATCTATTTCCCTTATGTAAAATTCATTTCATTTAATTTCAATTCAATCACCATGATAAAAATATTTTTTAAAAATTTTTGTTTAAAATCATTAAAATATATGTTTTATATTTAATCTCCCATACTAGTATTCTGGATCATTGACCATCATTGATCATCATATACCTTGGGATAATATACTACATGTACTACCATTTAATTTTCATTTTATCCCAATGATAGAAATATCATTTCACGGGACTTGATCTATTTCTCATTTAACACTAGATTAGTTGTCCCACTAAATATCTATGGCATATTCAAAAAGAAATGATTCAAAATTGGTATATTATTGTTATTCATAATTACCTAATTACACTATCCAAATTTCATCATGATGTTCTCAGTTCCAACAACAACTATATTGAATTTATTCGTGGGGAAGTCCATGCATTATTTGCAAATATTGATACAATTTATTTTAATCTGCACCATCAAAAATAATTTACTATAATGAGTGACCTCATAGTCACCTTGAGTATTTAGAAAATATCACTATAATGAATTATTAAAATTATCATATTAAACTACCATCTAGTTCCAAAGGATTCTACAAAACCTAATCTGATACTAATTTTAAGACCATGAATCTAATAGTATAGTGTAATTGGTTATTTTATTAGGATGAAATTGATTAAAGAGATCAAATCCTCTTGGATCTTTCAGATTAGTATGTTTGGAGAACTAAATACAAAAATCATTCCCATATTACATTGTTAGATAAACATAGAACACAAAAAAGTTAAAGAAACATATTTGAGGACACTTATTCAAGGATTTCATCTTCATAACATAGAGTATGAAAAAAATAAAATGATGAACTCATAAGCTTTAGAAAGGGTTATATACAATAAAAAATGATTATACAATTTTTTATTCATAATCAGAAAGTAAAAAATGAATCTGTAATGTCTAATAACTACAAAATACATTTCATCTTATCAATAACTAGATAATTGTATTCATCAATGGACTTTTTCATAGTGAAATTATCATGGATGATAATTAAAGAATATTGAATATAGGAAATTAATAATTTTCAAAATAATTTATCTAGAACATGTAATAATACATTCATTATCTTTCACAAGTTTGTTTATTTTTGTGGGTAGAAAATTGCATGATTCATCCTAGAATATTTTTTTGGGTTCATTATAAATTTTTTTCTCATTGGATCTGGCAACGCAGAAGGGAGCTATCTATAATCCATCCCCAAACATGTATACATGTCCAAATAATTATTCCAATATTAATATTTGTCATTTTAATTCATGAATCAATATTTCATGTTCATAAATATCTATATTGGGTAAACAATTATAGGAATTTTAACATTATTTTCCCAGGGAATCAAATAAATTTTAAATTAAACTACATATGAAATTTTGTTGTAAGAATATAGAAATAATAAAATATAAGATACATGATTTATTCATATTTAGTGATATCCTTATTGAATTATGGACACAAATAAAAGGGTAAATTCACAATGGATATAAGTGATGAATGTGGAATATGTCCCCAAAACATTAATGTGAGAAAACCACAATACAACTTTTAATAAATCAAATCATATTCCATAAAAAATTAATAATAATATAATAAATATTTAATACAATTAAGATAAAGAGATTTGAAAAATGATATATATTGTTTTTAGTAAACATATACCACACATAATTAATCAGTGATAAATAAGGCATGTATTACAATAAATAAATGTGAGATGAGAAACCCCTAACATTATGTATAAATGTGTTCTACACTTGTATATAGTGTACTAGATAATAAATTTATATTCATTAATTTATTAATTTAGAAACTATTCATCATATATTAAATTTATTCTAATTTTATTATGCTCATTTGATACCATTTCATTGAGTTATAATGTTTAATTTTGTTTCTCCGTGAGCATTCATTTCATGGTTTTATGGTTGGTTCCATTGTGTATAAATATTACAGTTATTTTAAAATGGTAATAATTTATCTAGAAGTGAAATTAATTGTTAATATTTTACAATAACAATATTAAATGGTTTCATATAACATTTTTATATGGTATGATTATGATTCGTTAGATAAAACATTGATTAAAATGTCTTAATTTATTTTGGCAGTTTTTTACAACCATCATGAACATGTATAATTTTATTTAATACTATATCTATTTATTGTTTGTATAAAATTTTATAACATATAATATGAATATAAAAATCTTATTTAACAAAATAATTGATTTATGACCATCCTTGTTGTTGGTAATGGAAAACAAACTCGTCTTCTGCGAATATATGAAATTAACACACTTGGAATGATGTTTTCATTTCTAAAATAAAAGGGAAGTGAAAAGAGTTGATTATGTAATTTCTATTAACATAATAAAATACTACTAAATGTGTGATATTATAAATTTAAGGTCACATTGTATAGTGGATGTGAGGGGAGGAAATGAGAAGATATGAAAATAAAAGAGAAAAATGTTGGATTTTACCACTTGAATGTAGTCTCTTTGGGAACCTCCATAAGACACATGGATTTGGTGTTTTGGTAAAACCAATTGGTCTGGACATTAGAGAGTGTCTTATAAAGATAAATGGGAGGAATTTAAACAATACTCTAGGCTTATAAGGTGTGATAATATGTTGCGGTAAGAGGTGATATTTATAGGGATGGATATGGGTGTTTTTGTTTAGTTTATTAATTGTAAAATTATTTTGGTTCATGACTACAATAATTTTTGATTCTTGTATCTAATTAGAGTAAATAGTTTATTTTATTTTTAAATAATGTTTTACTACATCATAAATGACTAAAAAATGAGGTATTTTACATATAATGTTTTGTACCATAAATTACCATATTTCACTCTACGCAATAAAAAAATAAACTATTTTTCAAAAATCCAAAAAACCCCCACTAACCATTTTTCAAAAGATACATTTAAGAAAAATACTGCATTTTATTAAAATAAGTATCTTAATATAGTAAATTTTATATCTAGTTAGTATCATATTTTATTTTAGAAATACCATTTTTAAATTATAATCAATTTTATGACACTTTAAAAAGTAATTATGGTCTCATAAAATTATACCATATTTATAATAAAAAATATTAACTCATGAATCTATTTTATGAAAAAAAATTTAAAATTATTAGTGTAATTATTAATTTTTAAATACAAAATTTAATTTCATAGAAATAAAAATACTTAATTTATCATCTTTAAGATATATATATATATATATATTATCTAAAAAATATTTCAAATATTCATTTATGTGATACAAAATATTTTTTTAAATTTTTTAAGTGAGGTTATTATTGTAATATTAAGATTAATATTCTTATATTCATGTAAATATTTAATTGTATTTAATGGTTTGTTTCATCTTTGTGTAGTGTTTAACATATCTTATCATATAAAATAAATTTATTTAAGATGATACATACCATAAAATATTGGTTTGTTATAGATCATTTTTAAATTAAATATTATGTAAATTTTCATATATAAAATATTTTCGAATTAATAAATCAAAAATTAGTCCGTATACATAATTTTTTAAACTTATTTCAGATAAAAAAAATTTATTATAACTTCCTAAAACAAATAATTATATGATTATTTATTATACTTCATATTTTAGAAGTCAAGTTAAAAGGATCATTAATAATACTAGGGAATCATTCCATTAATAAAATATGTTTGGAAAACATGCTTATCATACAATAGGATTGAAAATTCTGTTAATGGAGTTCTTAAAAAAAACTACAATTTCGTTTTTCTATCTTATAGAATATATCAAATTTAAATTAAAATATAAACTTAAATTAAAATTTACATGATCAATTAGAAGTAAATTATATTATAAAATAAATTTATTATAAACAGTTAGTGATATAATTGATAAAATATATATTGAGAACATATGAAAAAAATGCTCTATGATAATATTAAAAACAAATTTAAATTTTATACATTATTTCCATAATAAAAAACCTAATTCTTGAACCCACTCACATGATCAATCCATTGCAAAAAATTACACATGTCATGTAAATAATTATACAAATTTTAACACAATATTCTAAGAACTATAAATCATTATGCATTCTTTGATTTTATATAATATAATTTCCATAAAAAATAACCCAACATTAAAAAATGTCGACATTCCACTCCAAAAAATGATCAATAATTTCTCCATTACACATTCTCCTATATATATATATATGATAACAATAAATGTAATAATAATAATCATTGTCTCACATAATATATAATTACATTATTGAAAAAAATAATCCATATCAAATAATAATATATTGGTTATTGTGATGCCAACAAATTCAATTTTAACATGTGACGAAAATGAGAATGCATATCATTCATTAAATGTTATAGATGAAAAGAATCACAATTTATCCCCTAAATTAATTTTTAACATGTACATATAATATTTCTTTGATTGTTAATGACACATGTAATAATATAATATTTATAATTTAAATATTTCTAATCATATCTCTAGTACACTTATGTTTTTCCTAGTGTTAATGAATATTATTAGTAGAACTAATAAAGAGAAATGACCATTGAAAATATACATACACATAAAAACAACACCCTAACAGTGATTGAATAACAACTCTATGCAATATATAAACAAGGAAACATGAATGTCCCTCAACATTGAGAATGATCTCATGAAAAAATGGTTATAAAAACACTGGGAAACAATCATTACATTTTGAAAAATGTTTTTAATTAAAAAATATATTCAGATTAGATACCATTTAAATTTTCCCTTTATGTTCATAAAATAATTTATTTAGTAATAGAGTGTTATAAAAAACTAATACACATTTGAAAAGTCACATATGCCAAAAAACTATTCATACTTTAAACGTCAATGCATCTAAATTTCATGATGCATTCCCATCCCTACAATTTCTAACATACAAGATATTCACCTTCACCTTGATATTTCATTATTATGTAAAATTTCTTGTATCATATATCATATGTCCCAAAAATAAATATGTCCTAGCTTATCATCTTCATTGAAAACCCATGTTTGGATTTATTTGAAATATTTCCCTAAATTCCCATACAGTCCTCACTATTACCTAACTTCAATCTCCACTGCATTTCTCAACCAAAAACACAGATTCCAATTATTCACAACATCTCCCAACTTGTATCCCATCCTTCACTAGTATTGGAGAAAACACAGACTCCCCAATACTAAACTCTTATAGGCCCATGTTGGGAGGCTATTATTAATGGTAAAAAACATAAATATGGGGGCATTCCCATCTTAATTATAAAAAATATAGACATAAAAAATGAGAGAGTAAAGTCAATATAAAAAATTAACTCATAAAATTTCCAAATACCTACTGAAACATCATGAAAAAAATTCAATACATCCAAAATAATAATGTTCTCCACTCATTCTCAATTCTATCTATTAGAAAATAATTTCAATACTCTAGTTATCTTTTATGAAAAAAACTAGAATAGCATGGTGGGGTGAGCTATATGGAATACCTTGAAGGTTAAACCCTCTAAATTGATCAACTATTGTTTTCGATAAATATGCAAAACTAATAATGTGTGAAATCAACATTTTAAGATAAAAAATAGAAATAAGTTTATGGTAAATCAAAAAAATAACCATATATATCAATAATCTATAAAAATTGAATGTCAAAACCAAAACCATCAATATTAATCTGTGGTAACTAAGACATCCCATCCCATCATTAATGATAGAACTTTTACCACCACCACCAATATCCTCTATGTATTATCATCACAATAACCATCATCAAAACAATTGACATATTCATGTACGAAATATATTCATCTCATACTGATTATTTCAACTCAAGGTCTCTCCCCATAAAATCAATTCTAAGATGAAATGATTACCTCCTCACTATTTTTAGGGAGGAAATAATGAATCAATAACATCTATATATCATCATAAATAATTCTATAAATCCAAAAAATCACTACATCACTATATATTCACCTTTTTATATTCACACACCAACCACTACATCACTAAAATTTCTAATATTCCACCACATCACAACCATCCATCATTCTTGAAATGTAAACACGAAGGAAAACATTATTATTCCATCCACCTTATATATACATACCTTACAGAAACTATTCCATTACCTATGTTAGGGTATCATGACCATGTATTTCATAAACATCATGCTCCCACACTACCACAGATGACCCCCATAATGAACCTCCCAATCCTCTAATCAATCTTTAACTATAGTGTACTATAACCACAATATATCAAAACTAATATGTATATTCCAACCATAAGACATTACATACCTTAAAAAATTTGTATCTAATATGATCCAATAAAACTTGTAAATATTGGCCTAACTAAATATTCCCATACTTAATAAACACTTTTATTATATATAAAAATTGTATAAAACCAGAAATGCTTCTTATATTATGATATTATCATGATAATAATCCACGTCGAGTAAGAAATAAAGCCACATAAAAAATATATTAAATAATTAATTTTTATTTCAAATCATTTTAATTTTATCCCACAATTGAACTCATTGTTCCATTCATTAAATACATCCCAGGACAAAGAATATCTGCCAAAAAGGCGTTTCATGGGTTTTTTAATGGTAGTAAATTGATTAATTTGAAAAAGGGAATGCATGAATTATGATCCCCATTCAAGAATCTCTATTTCAAGAGAAAATAATAAATTGTTTTCATAGTGCTCTGTCTGCCACCAAGTAAGAGTGAACCTCATTCATGCTTCCATTGATATTTTTTCAAAGGGTCCATGAACGAGGTTTATGCTTCTTACCGAGGAAAATTTATAACTATGTTGCCTCCCCTCTCCATTTTCAATTGTTATACTATATTATTTTCTATGAATCTTCAGTATATTTGTTTCTCTACGTGTATTTATATCTTTTAAGAATGTAAAATTTTAATTAAAAATTTTAATTTTCTAAAATTATTTATTTATTTATTTATTTATATGTTATTTATTTAAAATGTATTGAAATATACAATATTATCCATTGTATGATTTATTTTCTAAATGGGTTATTGATTTTTAAAAATCTATTTAATTTTAATTATTAAGTAAATTTTAATATGTTTTTATATAAATGAAATATTATTGTTAAAATATAATTTATATTTATTAGGATATTATTATTTAAAAAATGTAAATATTTGAATTTTAAATGGTTATTAATTCAATTTAAATATACTTAAATGTATATAATATATATTATATTTAGAATAACATAAATATATATTATAATATTTTATATATATATGTAATTATCTAATTATTTAAAAGAAATTATTTAATCAATCCTTCTTATATTAAGAGTCATATTTAAATTTATGTTAATATATATATATATCAATTTTTTTTAATGATATAAGTTTTTATTCTATAAATTATAATTTCAAATTATACTTAAGTATAAATAACTATTATTCCATGTAATTAAATATAAAATATAGTTACAGAAATTTTGTAATGTATAAATATGTAAAATATTATATATATACATATATAATTTTATAAAATTAAAAATAACATATGTTAATAGTATTTTAATGGTTTATATGTAATTTCAAATTATATTACTTTTATTAATTATATTTTAATAATTTATATTTATTTATATTTTCATTATTAATATACAAATTATTAATATTTATATTTATAAAACTATTGTTTGTAAAAGTATATGTTGTTAAATTTGAAAATATTAATAAATAATGTGAAATATATTTAAAGTTGTATATATTTATTTTATATTATTTAAATATATTTATCTGTATATATTATTACAAACTATATATCAAGTAAAATAAATTTTTATTAAATTATTTGACTCACCTATGTAAATAAAGTGAATGTACGTAAATATAAATATAAATATATATATATATATACTCACTAACATTGAAATGTTTAAATTTTGGAAACCAGGTGTATGTTTGGGATCTAGTTATAGGTTAATTTATATTATATGTAAAACATAATTTGTATACCAAAAAACTGATATGAGTATTGTGTGATGAATGATCTTGAGCCTACTAACAAATACATAATTATATTTGAATGTCATTTGTGTGTGTATATAGTAATTTAATTTTTAATAATTTAATTTTCTTTTCATCATTGATGACTTGTGATATATCCTTCTCAAAGTATGCAAGGACATCATTTTTTCATCTAAAAAATCTTATGTATTTTAATCTCCTAGGTACCCTCACATCTATGTGAGTAACATTTCAATAAATAGGGATTTGATAGAGGTGGTTGACAATAGGCATTCCAAAAGGGGTATTATAGTTTGAAAGAAGAATGATGGTTACAGAAATATTTGATAATAGAGTCACCATGAGTTTATCCCCAGGTTATTGTTTTTTAAAAAATAATAATAAAATAATAAACATAAAGTCTCAAGTTCATATCATAGTTATTTATTTAGAATTAAATAAAATATGTGAAACATTTGATAATGTGGTATGAAAATATAGTACATTTCATTAAATTTTATTCTTCAATCATACGACTTTCAGTAGACAAATATAGTGATATTATTCATATCAATCATGGTTTTAGTTATACATTCCCACAAATAATTTTAAAATTATTCATTAATGTTTGAATGTATATATTTATTATTAAATTTTGATATAATAAATTTTCTAAGACTTATAACAAAATGAGTATTTAAAAAATGCCAATAATCTAGAATGTTGAATGATATTGAGATTGCTATATAATGTATGATTCAAATTGGATAGTATAATTTTTTTGTATCAAATTCATTAACTTGTGTCAACTCGAGGATACTGATATGCCAGACTACTGTATGATTGAAATATAAGGACGCTTTTTCAATTATTTAAATTTTTATAATTTAATTTTCTATTCCTCATTGATGAACTACATGTCATCTCTCTCTTTGTAATTAAATTACTAAATTTCTAAATAAATTATTTATTATAAAAAACTACTAGACCTCATCACTTCCATGTGAGTAATAATTTAATAAATGTGTGTTTGAAAACATTTTCTTTTGTTTGAAGATATAATTTTACACCATGCCTAAGAGGAGACTGATGGATGTAGAAATATGTTATAAAAGTATACTAGTGATCGCCACCACTAGGTTTTAGATGGTTGATAAAATAATTATAAACTAATCCACTGATAATGTCTCATGATGAAGGGAAATATTTAATTATAACCAATTTAAATACATTTAAACTATTATTATAGTATTCAATATTTTATTAAATAATTTTTTAGGTTATCATGTATACTGAAATATATTTATGCGGTGATGTAATTTATATGATGAAGTATCTTAGATATAGTTTTCCACCTGCTAGAGTGGAAAATATTCTATATTTGATGAAATTGGATGAATTTTGATAGTGTATTTATAGTCGGTTAAAACTAAGGGATTCTCAATTAATTACATCATTTATATATCGACATATTCAATACCAATACTATTTTGGAACACTAAGTATCCTCTTTTGTATAATCATGATTAGATGGATGTAGCATAGTTAATTGAGAAATAGTATAGTGTTTGTCTAATTAAATTATATTTGGATATTTTCTCATATTGACGTGGTGAAACTAACGACTATAGAAGCATGTTTTTTGAGATCTATAAAAGTTATTACTTCACAACACTTTCATTAATTTCCATCACATATGAATCATGTGATATTAAAAAAATTATGAATAAGAAGATAATAATTTAGATGGAATGGTTAGGGACTTCTCTGTGAGTACTCTAAATTTACAGAGTGAAAATTTACCAATTAAATAAGTTCCTAGAGAGGCCTCATGAAATTATGTGGGGGTGATATGGGGAATAAACTAAATGTGGTTCCTCTGAAAGATATGAATCTACCAGTTAGTGGTAATAATCCTAAACAATTGACATCCTTAGTCAAAGTTATGTCACATTAAAAACATATTAATTGCAATTGTATTAGAATGGATTCATAAATTTCAGTCATTATAGGGAATATATCTATATAAAATTATAAAACAATAAATGTAGGGCAGGATTTTGAAGGTAATTCTTCCATAAAAATTTACAAAAATACCACATATAAAATAATTTTTCATTTTTTGTTAGTGAGACACAGAAGAAAAAAATTCCCATTCTATTAAAAAAATATTGGATAGAATGTATATTTCAAATGAGGTAAATATATGATCAATATTTTGTTGTTATAATAAAACCAAATTTGAACATCCAAACACTTGTGTACATCCATGCTTATCATAGGAAAACATTTCACTTGATGTAAATTTTATATCAAGTATTATTTTATATATGATATGAATGTGTTAGGAAATTCTTGTGTCACATGATTAGGAATTAATAAAATTATTTTGTAAATATAATTTCTCAAGTGAAAAATAATGAAATAAAAAAATAAATTTGTGGATGTTTGCAGTGATTGGGTTGAATCATATAAAAAGTTTCAGCATTTTATGGTATTAGTGTCTCCGAACAATTGGATTATTTTCATTAGGAATTTATTGACTATATTTACCCATATCATTGATTTTATCAATAAAATTTATTGTCTGATGTGATTTTTTGGGAATTCAAGACATGTATCATTTCATTCACATAATTAAATAAATTTATTCTTATTGATGAAACATTTATTTATGTAATGTCTACTGTTGTTTTACATATTGTTCCCACATAGTATGGTAGTAATTAACCAATAACACTTTCATTTCCTATTGATGAAAATGGTAATTTTGAATCAATTAGTCGATTATTGGCAAGTCTATGCTTTCATTTCACTCCAATAAAGGGAGTGTATCTGATATCTAATCCCCATTGTGCAATTATAGAGTTAATTTATAATGATGGGTTTTTAGGGTAATAATTGAATGCATAAAATCTTTCCATTAGACTTATTTCCAAAAATTATGCATAATAATTTAAAAGATGAAGAAATATATAATGCGGTCATCATGCTGTAAATTTTTTTTTTATATTTTATTTTGAATGAAATTTTAATACCAATTTATATAAATTATTCTATCATGGTTTCAGCATTGGATCCCCCGTAAGAAGGGGTTTTCAATATATTAAATAAATTTAGAGGTACTATCAGGGTTTTGATCATTATATGATGAGGATTTTAAGGATAAAATGGTCATTATAATATTATAGTGGTGTGGGATATGGCCATATGCCCAATAATATAGTTGAGTGCACAATTATGGTCACCAATGGTGCGTGTAAACTACCAATGATAAGGTTTATTTAATTTATATATTCATTCATAATGAATTTTTTGATACTATAACTATTAAAAATAGAAAATTAAACAGAATAAAAAGAGTCTTGACCTCTAAATGAATTAACTTTAAATATGTCCTTCAAATAAAATATTCAAATGTATATTATTGGGATCCATATTTTCTAGGTTTTGATTTCAGCATATATGATATATATAAAACTATTTATAAATAAAGTAAACTATATTAGAGATTATTAAAATAAAAATTCATATAGAAATCCAAAAAAATTAGTCATTTATATTTTTACCTTATTTTAGAAAAATTCATTATAATACATCCTAATTTCCTAACACAATTTTATTGTGGTAGTTTTTTAAAATGCTAAATTATAATGAATTGACTATAAAAAATGTATGATGGTACTGAATGTATAGATGATGGGTCATCCATTGTTCATATTCTAGGATAGGTAAGAATCACAACTAGTTTTATATGTCAATATAGTGACTTCTTTGAGTGTTTGATGATCACATCTTTTCTATCATTTTCAATGACATCCCACCATCGTCCCTCATCTATTCTATGTTGGGATATATGGCATAGCTATGTTAACCAATACATTTTTAACATAATTAGCGAAATTATTTTGTGCTCATTGTGATATGGAGGCCAAAGACACATACATTCCATTTTATAAAGGGGGATATAAAAATTAAACTCAACTATGTGTCCATAATTATGGTCCACCATCGATTGTGAGGCTATGATATGATGAGTGGGTGAAAATTAGTTTGAGATTGTTCATAGATTAATGGACATTGAGGACCATGATGATGGATGGTATGTCATCAAGAGTAGATTACACCTGACATGAATATATTTCAATTTTTCCTTTCAATATGATAATGAAATGGGATCACCATTCAATCATGTTCATGTCCATAAATTTTGAACAATATCCGTGGAATGATATTAATTGAAAATTTTACTACATTTTTATATTTTATGTGTTTTCCTCTATTTGTGGTCTTGAAAAAAACATATCAGTATAGTTGGGATTTTACATGTCTTTCATGTACATAAAGGTAACTATATATCACATGTTGCATAGATAAGATGTAGTTCACCACATGTGTTATTGTTATATAGATGTGGATATGGGAAAATATTTCTCACTTAAATCCACATGCACATGCACTATTATCTGCTGATTTTGTATGAGAGTTTCCTATTGGAAAATGGAATGTTATTCATTCCAAAGAGTTTTGAAATCAAATGTTATTGTTTTTATTATGAAATATAAATATAAAATTCAATCAATAGGTGGCGTTAGGAAGATCGACATCCAGATAAAGCCTAACACAATGTATTTTCTTATAGAATTATGATGGGAAGTGATTTATGAGATGACATAAATGGTAATTAATTATACAGCTAAATAATTATTTTATATAGTTCATGTATTAATTTATTAATTTATAAATCATGGTTCTATATTTTATGGATTCCATGTATTGAGGATATCATCTAGAATCTTTTACCATAATGTGTGGTTATAGTTCTTTGTTGATAAAACATTGTTCATATGATTCATTTCATATTGATTAGTCGAATTTGCATAATAGTGTTATGAGTCACTTTGGCTTCAACCATCACATTCCAACACCATCCAAACAGTTACCATCACTTCATTCCAGGATGATGTTCAGGATGTGAGATATTGATTGGGGAAGATATAATATTGGATATGTTTAGGTGAGGGATAGATGACATGAGTCCCAATTATGGGGGCCAATATAATATAGATGCATTTATTCAATCAGTAAGATTACGTGCCATATTACCACATATCCCCAGTAAGATTTCATACTTGACACTGATGAGGATATCATGGCATTGTAAAAAATCATTCCACCACTGTTGATTTTTTTACATTATTTAACTACAAATGTTGTTTTCATATGATTGTCTTATCACCCATCTCAATCATATATCTTATATGGAATAGGTAGAAACATTTGACCAACCATATTTTCACAGTGTTTTGATAGTGTTACGTACTTTATTTGATGAGATTTATCATGGGATTTTATTTGACATACCATGTACTATTGAGAATGATTATCCTAATATTGATGTTCTAGTGGGTGGAGACCCTATTATTGATATAGGTTTGGAACATGAGGAGTTTATTCATCATAATTATCCTGATGTTCATCAAACCCCTATTATGTATACTCCACATACACAGCAAGAAGAATGGGCACAGATTGGGTCATATAGTAGGTCTGATTCTGTTATATAGATAGATACTGACTGGTATGTTCTACATTAATTATAATTCATTTATCCATATATATCCTCTTCACATTATACATATTTATAGTATGTTTGGATGAGTTTCAGATATCAGGAAATACCATTATAGGTCAAAATGTGTATATATTGTGTGATTGTAGATCCACCAACAATTATATAGGATGACGTGCATTTCGGTTCCATGGATTATACACAAGAGCAGTGTACTCGAATGCAATGAAATAGTTAGATATGGTGTAGATAAAACATTTAAAATACATTCCTTAGCACATAAGAAAATGAAGGCCACCAATATAGATTTTATTTATACATGTTATATATATTTTAAGTTATTATGTATTCATTTTTAAAAAAAGATAATATATTACATAATTATTCATAAATCAATAAGTTTATATAATTAGAAATTTATAAAAATATATTGGATTGAGTAAGAAACAATAATATTTATAATTATATTGTTAATGACAATAATAATTATTTTTTATTCATATTAATAATTCCTAGTATTAATATCCATATTATGTACTGTAAATAACATTATCATATTTATTATTAAATATTAATAATAATATTTTTTAATTCAATAAATATTATTAGTATATAATAACTAATTTCTGATTATTATTTATTATACATAATATAGAGAATAATAATAAGTATTATTATAATAAATCATCATCATAAATTAATTATTATATATTAAAAATAATAATAGTTTCAATTCTATAAATATTTTTTTATTAATAACAAATATTATATTATTTCTTATATAAGTAAATTAGTAATAATAATACCTATGATATTAAAAACGATATAATTATTAAATAGTGAATATTTTTATAAATGAAAATTATTTTGTTTACATTATTATACAATTAGTATTATATATAATTGTCTTAACTAAAATAGAAAAATATCAATATATTATTAATTAATGATACATAATATATTTGATAATCAATAATTAATTTACATATTAAAAAATTAATAATAATTATATCAACAAAAACAATATAAATATAGTTTATAATTAAAATCTTCTAGGAAAAAAATAATTATAGGGATGTTAGTATTTATCTAAATACCAATTGTTTTATTTAAATTAATATATAATAAATATAAGGAATAATTATATTAATTATATTACTAACATAAAAATATATTATAATTTGACAAAAAACTATACAATTTATAATTAGTAATATTTAAAAAATTAATATATATAATAATAATTATATGAACAAAAATTTAAACATTGATTTAATATGAAAGTATTAAAAATAATAAATTTTATACTATTAATTTTTTAAAAACATAATATCATAATACTAAGAAATAATAAATAATACACTTAATTATTAATTAATATAATAATAAATATATTTTTTTAAATATTTAATATCGCAAGATTTTTTACTATACTTATATATAATAATGATATATGTTAATTTTAATAACAAATATTTCATTATAAATTAAATTAATAAATTATTACTAATATTTATATAAATATATATATACATAAGCGTGAAAGGGTTTCAGACATCTTTACCAAGATAGAGAAGCTTGAACCTCATTCAAAATTCTTTCTCAAAATGGGGAAATATGAATGAGACAATGCTTCTACGAACACCATTTTTTAAAATAATCAATACCAGATCTCATTTATCAAAAAAATACTCATAGCCCCCCTCACAAAACGCATTCAATTGGGATAAGGGTCCATACTGATCATTCTTTATTTGAATTACCATCTTTTTTCTCTTTACCAGATTATAGTTATTTCCACACAATCCATAACTTCAAATCCCACTTTCACAACCTTAATGAAATGAAAACCACAATAGTCGTCAACCCACATTTCTAACCATTATAATATTTATTTGATTATTCCTTTTATGAGGGTGAAATGGTTTATATTGATATATATAACAAGAAAACATGGTAATAGATATCAGTCATGGGGTTTTACACATGTACAATGAATGGTCAACTTTTCATATATTTAATTTCATCCCAATATCCATTCCCCCAAGATTTTTTTAGGGAGGTGATATAGGTCGTACATGAAAAAAAGTGTAAACTACAAAAACAACACATCTGTCAATAAGAATTAACCCATGGAATGTTTATTATAATAATAAACCACATGAAATAAACATTACCATATTTATCTTGATTTTTTTAATCAGTTACAACCTAATTTAATTTTCATTATATATTATATACGGTTTATATATGGTTCTATCTTTCCCATTAACCAAAACACCATTAAATTAAAGTAGCACTTGAGGGGAAAATCAACAAACACGGCTTTTAATATTAGTTACTGAAGATATGATATATTTCTAAAGAACATATACCACAACATAGTATACAATAACCTCTTTGGGAAGATAAATTTATATAGGACTACCATATGGAAAAACCACACCGAAGAGGGATAAAAAACCCAGAACACACTACTCATAATCAACCATTGACAATAACATTACACAAACTAGCCATTCCAAAAACTAGAAAACTCTCTATATGATTAATTATAGAGGACCAAGGGAGAAAACTAAGGTGGGTGGGGAGGTATCTCACATATTATTAGCAAGAATAATATCTCAAAAAACTGATTAAGTCGAATAAATAGGTTTGAGGGTAAATTTATGGTAATAACATTTCAACCCAACATTCAAGGGAAATGATAAATAAATTTTATGTATTATAGGAGCATTGTAATATACTAGAAGGAAATGATTTATATGACCATGTTGCAACACACTCCACCACACTGCAAATGGATGACATCAAATAGAAACCACATTATAAATGAATGGACTACAACAAAATAGGGGGGTTAATTATTTTTATTAAAAATTTATGATCAATGATCAGATCCAATAAATATATGAAAGATACAATACTACAAGGAAACTACGACACCATAGAACACCAATGATAAATAATTATTCTACTATTCTTTATAGATCTACTGATCACTAACCCTGAAATTTATAAAAAACCCAATAATACCTTTATTGAAATATATTACATATGATACACCCATAATAAAATGATACAATATCATGAAAAATAACAAAACCCCTCTAGTATTACATGAATCAATCGACCTCTTCGTCCATTTATACTAGCCACTAAAACACCTCTAGGGTAAAACACTATCCTATACACCAGATACAATCCATCCCTATTGCAATATAGTCTTATTAGATGAAAAATAATATTAGAGAAAAAGTATCAACATAATAATCCTCTTTCCTCCTCATCTTCTTCTCTCAACACCTCCAACATATAAAAGACACAATGTAGTTAGATTAGAAGGTCAATACTAGTATAATTATCCTTATTTTCCCATAATATAAATTATTTTATACTATATTTCTTATAAACTAAACCAATTAATCTTTTTTATATGTATGATATTCATCTAATTCAAGAGTGATCTTCATTTTCCACTTATATATGTTTTTCCCGATTGGATTTATTCTTTTTTTTCCATTTTAATATTTATTTAATCATTTTAAATTGTCTAATATTGAATTATTATACTGCTATATAAATTTTTAAAAAAATTTAAAACATGTTTTACACCAAATAAGTAAATTAATACATTATTTGATTTAGTTTTCATTTATCCTTATAGTTACAAATGTAATTTAAAAATGGAATATCTACTCAACATTTCTTATATTAATGGGTTTACTTATATTTAATTATCAAATAAAAAATATAAAAAAAACATCTCATCAATTACCACTAGACATGAATCACATCTTTTTAGAATATTCCATATCATATGTTCATGATTCTATGAAATTGATTAACCAATTTGAATGAATAAATCACATGACATTCATATATGTTTTTTATTACATCAAATTTTAGTAAACTAATTATGGACATGCAGTTCCTTTGTCAAGATAAGTTTTTCGAATAATATTCATGGTTTTCATACAATTGGAAGTCTAACAACATAGTTAAACACAACTAATGGAATGACCACCCACATACATTTCTAACACCAAATGTTATCAACATTAAGGGTGTTTTAATAAAGGTATTAATGTGTGATGAATCAAATATTATGTAAAAATGAAATGTTAATATATATATATTCATATGAAATAAAAACCCCTAATTATATCAAATAATATTTGAAATTATAGACTATTTAATTTTATAGGACAATCCATATTATAATTATACTCTTATTATATAATAAATTTAATTTATATTCCTTATGATATTTTTCTCACCATAACATTAACATGTATTAAAAAACATTATATGATGATAATTTAAAATGGGAAAAATAAATTTATACGTTAATAGTATTTTTTTAATTATCTAAATCATATTATATATATTGTTCATATGAAGTAATTATAATTATATGATTCATTTTTTATAAAACCAAGATTCATTAACAATGAAAAAAACCCTTACATGTAGTTTCTCATGCATATAATACCTATTTACATTAACGGACCATCTAGTTTATTCAATATAAATGTAATCAATAATATATTTTCTAAATTATCCATTGTATCATATAAAAAAATTTCATCACCCATCATAATGATTTAGACAAAACATTAGTATTTTCAAATAATTTGTTTAGTTATTTTCTAATACCAAGTTTCCATAACTGGACAAATATCAGCATTAATATCATATTAATGGTTAATTCTTCTTGAAATTATTGAACCACTCTATGTTTAGTAAAAAATATTCTTCTTCCAAATTGAATTATTCAATTTTTCTTATGTATTTATGTATTATCCATCTGTTTTTAAGTCGTATACGGTCGGTTGTTCACTAATCATCCAACTAGTATTTCCCCTATTAAACTAATAAATAATTCATTTTGATATCTCATATAATAATTTTCAACATAGATACAAGTATAAATTAAATCTCTTTAAGAGAGATCATCCTCACCATTAATGTGTTTAACCTAATAATATGTATAACTTTACTAAAATAAGGAGGTGTGAATTTTTACCTAATCATGACATAAAATTTTTATCTAACTCAAGGTATAAAATTTATAAGATGATGTGATATACAATTATATAATAGTATAAAAAATTATAAAATTCTTGAAACAATCATTAAATAAATAAGTAATTAGAACATAAAAAACCGATTAAAACAATATATAAAATAGATTTATAAAATATTGTAAAATAAATCTCTTCATTATATATAACAATCCATAAACCCTATTAATTTTTTAATTATATAATATGTCTTGGAAATATATTTATTCTCTTATAAACCAAAGGGGATGGTAGTTGTATATCCTATACAATGGTATCTGAATCAAAACACAAAAACATCCTTGTATAAGGTTTTCCAGAAACAATAGATTCGACAACTAAAGAACGATCAAAAGGGACATCATAAACAGGTCCCTCTAGCCCTAAGAACTTCTTAGATATGATAATCAACAACAAATAAAATCCCTTGGAAATTATATAACCTGAATATCATATGATTTACCTTCATTCCCCCAAAACTCATCAATCTCAAAGGATCAAAATCAATAATGTTTCCAATACCTAAACCTCTATAAACAAGAATTATGAAGAAATTAATTATTATAATGGAAACATGACATGCTAAAATAAAAAAATCTCTGAATAAGTCTCATATCACACATTGAAAATAACTACAAGCTATGTCACTCAATTAGAAATCTTATTATGTATAAAATGATTCGTAGAAATTTAACATGTATTTTTTATCATCAACCACTCTACGAAGAATTTGTTCCAGTATATAGATGATGAAAAAAACACTATCATATTTTTTCAAAGATATTCAGTACTTTCTCACTACATTTAATGTAACATTATATCTTTAAATAAATTAAGGAATAATTTATATCAAACAATATGTATTGAATAACAATAATATAATTTCCATTTATATATTCCTACTCTAATTAATAATGTATAAGAATATATATAGATATATTAAGTTCACTGGATATTAAATAATCACTAAATATATATAACTATATAATCACATACAATAATCAAATTATAGTTCATTAAAACTAATAATAAGTTTATTGATATTTATTTTCATGTTCTTAGAAAAGACTATTTTTTTTCAATGGTCACAAACATGAAATAATTCTTTCGTAGAAGGCATGTTTTATGCCAACATTCTCTCTCATGGATGATATAACAAAATTACACAATCCTTTTCTAAAAAGAGACTAACCCATGCATTAGGGGGAATATAATCCTGGGTACCACTCACCAGTTATTATTTTCCAAAGTGATCACTATATGATTAATGTTAATAAAATTATATTGCATAAAAATATTTAATATATAAACATTAATACTTAAATAATAACTTATAGATCATCAACACCTTACCCTGTATTTATTAAGGTGATATAATGATCATAATCAATCATAAAAAAGATGATCGATGGGTAAAAAATACATATCTTGACATTTCCTAAGAATACTCATCCATAATTTGGTATAAGTAGTAAATAGTTGTCCATATATTGATATTATATATTTTTTCTGTTAACATTCCTTATTTTATTGGAATAATGTGTCTCACTATGTGAAATTCCAACCATAGGTTCATTCATGATATAATTGACATTACTCTTATCATTGAAATAATTATATTATACAATATAAGGGTCTATTAAATGTGGTGTGTTATCAATAAGAGATAGTTATTGTGTCTAATTGTTTCAAATTCTATTAGATCATAAAAATTGTAGGAAAATAATTCATTATTTCATATCAGACATTGTAAATGATAAATATACCATTGGAGTTTCAATCTAAATTGGTAGTGTTTTTTCCCACTCATCATGAACAATGAGAATATTTTGTCAGTACTAAAGTAGAAATTTTTTTGGGTGGTTACCCATAGATGAATCTATTCAATAATATCATATAGCTTCTAGTTTCCAAATATGGATTTAATGATGATTAAACTATACACACGTTCCCTTTATAAAAAATTTGGGATGCCACAACATAAATTAATGGATTTTATAATGGTTTATGATTCTCTTGATAAAAATAATATGATTGTGTGATAATGATATAAACATGTAAATGCTATTAAAATAATGTGAAATATGATAAAATGAAATCCATGGAATAGTATAAACCATATAATGAAAACATGTGCTGAATAAAAATCATATACAATTGAATTTAAATAGTGATATAACAATGATTAACTTAATTCATTGCAGCCAATAAGGTGAAAGAGTCTTCTATATAATCAAAATAACATTATTATTCTGTTAAATCAATGCCATATTAATATTTATAACCTTTTATTCACGTATTTTATAACCATCTATTACAGTGATATAATTCATTTATATTTTACATCCACAATCAGGACTTTAAAGATATGGATTGATTGTTTCAAATAAGTGCTATGGAGATTGGACCAAGTCATACTAATTGGTTAAGATTTTATTATTTATAGATAATCCATGATACAATAATTATTTATTTTTATCAATTCATATTCTCTCACTTTCATATTTTGAATGATAAGGGAATTATTACTGAAAAATTAAATTGGTAAAAACTAGTTTTAATGTGCTTAATAATATGAGGTACATAAATGAATTAATTTATTATATATAAATAACACCATTCCATAATAAATAAATAAAATTTAATATTGTATTACTAAATGATAATTTAATTATTTAATTTCATTTATCATTTATGAAATATGTATTACTATATTATATCCAAAGGATATAAAATAGATCCAATCAAGAGTGTGTCATAATTGATAATTGAGTAAAAATATGTTTTGAATGAAAGATTATATAAATTTTTTATTGCCTTAATAATTTCATAAAAATAAATTTCCTTTTGTAAATTCCTTCTTAGAATCATCAATAAAAGGTTGTGTTGGAAAATGAAATTTGGTTTTCAATGGTATGGTAGTCCACAAATTCTCATGATAAACATATCCATTTCATAATGATTGTGATTGAATGAATATATGGTAAATAATATTTTAATAATAAACATACATTCAAATAAAATACATTAGTTAAAAATTACAATCATCTTACCAAAGCTAAGAGTCACTGATGAAAAACTAACTACATCGCTTCACGGTGGTGGTAGTCTGCACATACACACGATCAATGTTGTTTATTAGATCTTAATTGATGTAAAAGAATGAAGAATGGTTTATCAATAAAATTTATAATATTAACATAAATTATAAATTATTATTTAATTATATTACATATTCTAAAAAAATTATAGTGTGATTAGGAGTAAATGAGCAATTATTAAGAAATACTGACATTAGGGACATATGCTTTCTATTAGATGTGTCCTTGAAAATTGATTCCTTCAATTATCTAATTTATACCACAATATTAAGAAAATAAGTAATGAATATATGAGGAAATAAATTTCAATGTTTTAAGAACATGTTAGATAGAATATTATAATTTATGTGGCAAAATGACCCCCTTTTATAAGAGAATGAAAATTTCTTTTTATAAGTACTTATTAATTTAATAAATGATCACATTACACTATTCAATGATCAATTGATAAAAATTAGAATTTTATTTTGTGAGGTAAGATCCTAAATCCATTAAAAATCATTTCCAATTGTGTTTTAAACTTGTTTTAACCATTTTACTATTATAATTTTCAATTTAATCATGTTTTTATCTAATAGATGAAATTAATTTTTAACCATGTATATTACATTTGAAATAAAAAAATAAAATGGGACTTCTAAGGTAATTTAAATATTATGATTCCATGTATGAGCTCTATTTTAGCGACAATTATTTTTTTGTGTATGAATAATTAATTTTATAATTACAGAATGTATTGAGTATAACCACATTTTTTAGTAAAAATGTATTATATTTTGATGTTAAAATTTAAATTCTTGATAAAATTACATGTTTATGATTTACATAATATAAATTTGGTTATTATAATGAATTTTATTCTTTAAGATCAATGGAAATGCTAATTTTTATAAAAAAAAAATTTTAATTAAAATAAATTACCAAAAGAAGTATCTTTTATTAGGAAATATTATTTACCATTATAAAAAGTTATACATATCTATTAAAAATTAATAATAATATTTCAAAAAAATTTATCTTACTCCATAAATATATTTCTAATCATGAAATGTTTTTATGTAATTATGTTATACTTCTAAAAATATTCCTAAATCAAATAGTTTGTGTAAAAATTTTTTTCCCATTATTCAACTACAAATTAATTATATTAGAAAATTATCAAAAATGGACCCTTAACTAATTTTTTCACGGTTAAGACAAATATAAAGTCCATTTTATCAAATATTTATACTGGTATTTATATTTTTATATTATAATCGTGATCAAATGATCATTATATGGTGAAAACGTGTACATTATGTGATGTTTTTGGATATATTGTTTACTTGCTTCATTATAATATTCAATATTACATTCCCCACTTAAATAATTTTATCCTCTATATATGGTATATATAAACTAATTATTTGTTTCAATTATACATAATTTTACCTTCTAGTATTGATGATTCCTATCTAACTGGTGATTTATCTGATGCACTTTTACCATTTTACTTTCTTGGTTCTGTATCACTTTATCTAATGAGTTATGAATTTGGAATATTAATTCATTACAATACAAATAAATTTATAATTCTATTCCCATAGTGTTGAGTTCATGATTTTGGACCAGTGTTTATTTATACAACATTATGAAATGTAAAATTTAAGGAACATTAGAGAGGATGGGTGGTATAGTGAGATGGTAGGACACAACTCGAATTTTATTCAATATTTTATAAAGGTTTGATGTACCTATGATTTAGATTCATCTTATTACCTACCATATAAATATTTTACCTAGAGATACCGTTAAGAATTTATGACCCCATCTTGAAATTCAATATCATTTCTATAATTATCTATATGGATCTTATATCTTCTTTGATCCATATTAATTTGATTCTGAATAGTTATAATATTTATTATTAACTTCCTTTTAAATGTCAATCCTATTAGCTACCTCTCACCTATATCATCCCAAAATTTTAGTGTATGATGCAACAACCCGATATTTTATGATAAGTATTATTTTTAATTTATTGGATGTCATGTGTTTTATGCTACAACAAGATTATCTTGTGCTATACGCCACACTGTATTAGCTTGAAGTATACACAACACTATTCTTAGATTGTGTTACACACAATTTCATGTTCGTTTTATAATAGTCATTCTACGCAACATTGAGTGTATATATATATATATTCAATGTATAAATGAAATATGGTTGGATTATGTTATACGAAATAATAAAGGATTCCTGCACAACAAGCAACCCTGACTTGGTTTTCATTACACGCAATCACGACCTTCCTCGATAGTGTGTGTTGTACGCAATACCAGCTTTCACTAAACAACGATATATGGTTATAATATTGTCATGAACTAGACATTATGAATAGAATTAACCAAATTTTGAATTTTATAACATTATTATTCATTTTTAAATTTTCTAAATCATTTTATGTGAACAGAATAAATTTTTCGGGTAAAATAAGTTTTTTTTTCAAAAAATGTAGTTTTGCCGCCTTTTGATGGCGCACCCACATTAAATCTAGTTTTTGATATATTTATAAGTTCAATTTTAAAAAATAAAATTATTATTTGGATTAAGGATATAAATAGAATATATTTTTACTATATAATATAATGTATGTCATTAGAATTGATTTTACCATGAATTCGTAGGTTAAATCAATTCAATCGTTTGCAATGTTTTAAACAAAAACCCATTTTCTTTCGACAACGGGATTAATTTTAATTTAAATTTTGAAACTTTTGTGTATTGAATTTGGAAAAATGGATTGTATATTTAGAATCAGTAGGTCCAAATTATGTTAATATGCTACTTTTTATTTTTGGGCTTTATGAATAGTAACTACGGTAAATTTTATTTACCATAGTTAAAGGTAAATTGGGTAATTAAAGATAAATATAAGATTATAAAATTAACCTAACACCTGCCAAAATCCTATTGGATGACTAAAAGTGAACCCATATCACATAAGGGTCGGATTAAAATCATTTAATGGACTTTGTTCCATGAAAATAACTTAATTATTATTAAAACCAAAGAAAGTGACAACATGTCACTCTCTTAAATATTATAAGTATATTAATTTTAGTTTAGTGATAAACACCATGAAACTTCGAAAAATTATAGTCTCCAGAAATCTAATGAAATTATCTACATCACATAAATTTATTTATAATTTTTAGGTATTAATTAATTATCATTAATTTTGACACAATAGGGATGCAGAAATTATTTATTTAGTGAAAAATCAATAATATAGTTTTTATTGAAATATTAATACATATCAAAAGGCCCACAAATCTGTACAAAACTTATTATTAGTGTATATATAAACCCTAATAATCCATTTTCCCAGTTGTGGACCATTTGGATCTTTATTAATATGATTATGACACTTATATTATTTTATTTTAAATGATTCAAAATTTGTCACCTTCATAATTTAATAAATATAAAAACTTAACTATTGCGATTTTAAGATTATAAACTCGAGTAAAAGTATTATTGTGAAAGGTAATAGATTTATCTTCAACATAGGTTTTTATTTTTAATTTTTATGCAGTAAATAAGTATATTAAATAATTATACAAAAATATTGTAGTAATTATTTTATTAAGAGATAAACCAAATAAATGGTTTTAAAAATTATAAAATAAATATTATATGAACTATTTAATGTTCTAAACTAATTTTATAGATACATATGACCTTTTATGAATCTATTAAACCTTTTATTTTGAACATATCTTCTATATATAGTTTATTTAAATTCAATTAAATTAATAGTGTCAAAATTGACACTATTGTTATTTTATAAAAATAACTTATTATAAAATTGTTTAAAAATCACAAAAATATTTAAAAATTATAAATTAAAATTTATATGGTCTAAAATGTTATAAAGTATCCAAATATGGATAATTCACAACAAAATAAGTAATTATTGGTTATAATTTAAAATTTAGAATGTTATTACCACAAATAAAATTAAATTGATTAAATAAGAATAAATCAAGTTCATAATGTTTAAAATAAATTCCTAACATGTATAAATTTAATTGGATGATGAAATTACATCCCTATCACATCTAATATTCGGATATGAGTCATTTTTTGATGTTATTAAGTGGGGTTATATTTATTATAAATTAATATATTTAAGAATTCAAAAGGTGCCCCTCTCCTCCCTTATAAAAGGGAACCTCCTCCCTCTCCTCCTCACACCACATTGAGCTTTCATGCTCAGAAAAACCTGGAAAAATTCTATTCTCCACTTATATAGGAACATCCTAGAGGTTCTGGTCTTCTTCAAAGACCAATTTTAGTGCCCTAAGAGGAGGTCTCAAAGAGGCGCTTCAAAGATGAGGTAATGTCCGTTACCGATTCTTTCAACTTTATTTCTTCTTCTACTTCTTCTTATTTAGTTTTTTCATTATGAAGTAATAAAATAAGTATCAGTCATATACTGATATGTTATTATAAGTATTAAACAACCCTATATCAGCATATATCCATCCTACAGAAAATGAAATCACCGCGCGTGCATGCGTATAGAATACCGTCTCCACGCGGTGGTGTAATCTATTTTCTACCACCACCTTACTTGGATTGGTATAATGGTGTAAATAATGACTATATATTATTTTTGTAAAGTGATATTGATTCTTAAATAGTATACATACACTCCAATACAATTCCATGGGAACGATATCATTGGTCGTGCATACGTACGGATTATCGTCTCCCCGACACGATGAGATTCATTTTCCATGTTAAAAATTCAAGAATAATTATAATGTATATATAATAAATAATAATGAAATATATGAAATAATAATGCTACTAGATTTATGTATATATATATATATGTATGTCATATACTTAATTCCATTCAATGAAATAAGGAAACGTAAACAGCGTTCATGCGTACGTACGACCTACTATCTCAATGAACGGTGTATTTCTTTCCATTTATCGATCTATTATATATGTGTATATTCTAAATATATATTATATATAAATAATGTTTTACATTATGAATGTATGTAATCATAAAATAAGTTATCATATGAATAATTACAAGATAAAACACGAACGACAAATGAAACAATTTTACCCAAAACACTACTTTACCATGAATTTACAAAAGAACGTATAATATAAAGTCATAAGTGAAACATATATGATATAATAACAATGAATATGATTTTGTAATAACTCAATTGCATTATTTAAATCATTATACTGCAGGTTTGGATATGTACGAAGAATATCATACCTAAAGTAAGGGATAATTTTTCAAATCTCATTTTTATCTGAGATTGCATATTCGTAAGTATTTACTGGGGGTTATTTCTATCATCCATGTCCATGTTTTATAAAAGTGTATTAATGTATTTTTAAAGTCATTTTTACCCATTTTTACATTTACCCCATGGTATGGAAGGAATCGTTCTTTTATTTACCCTACAAGGTACTTTTTTAGTTTTTCGACAAAAGTACGAGAATAATGTTTTTTTAACGTATACGACATGAAATTATTTTTACGGTTTTATAAAGCCTTATTTTCATGAAGCTTCCTCCAAAATATTTCATTACTATTTTCAAAAAAATCCATTTATTTTAAAATTGAATGACATTTTCTGAAAAGAAAATGATTTTGAAGAAGAAAGGATATTTTCCTCAAGAATTCATTTCAAGTGTTTTATCAAAACCATTTTTCATCTAAGATGAAAATATTTCATTTGTGTATGTTTATAATATAATGTCTCTATGATTTACATGGTTTCAAAATCCTTATTATGAAATGATATCCATTTCTTTATATGGATTATGTAATGATGGGATGATGTTTATGAAACCCATTTTATTTATTGGGTTATTATGAATGACGTATGTTTATTTTGTGGGACAAGTAAGAATGATTTCATTATGAGATGGGTGGGACCTATATCTCCCTCCAATGTATTGGGTAAATATTTTATATCTCATGATATAGTCTTGGATGGAATGGTATGTTAATCCGGTTCAATGTTATAGGACTGAAACGAGTAGTGAACTCGATTCAGAAAAGGACTTTTTCCACTAAGATGGTCTTGCCAGCAATTCCTTGGCTACTATGGAAATCATAACAAGTGCTGAATGGTTTCCACAATTACATATTTTATTTCCATGCTAGTTTATCATGATTAATGTTCCTATATGATCTATGCTTTATGTACATCCATGATTTATGTCTTTGCTCAAGATTTTGATGTTTAGATTTTATGTTCAGGTTTTTGCATTCAAATGTTTATGTATTATTTTATGTTCTCTATACTTTCCATTACTGAGCATTTGAGCTTACCCTTTTTATGATTTCTTTTCCCCAGGATTTAAAGAAAATTTTAGTTATGAAAACAAAAGGGGAAGATCTTTATGGGAGATGTTGAAGATCTTTCACCAAGATTAGAATATTAGGTTCCGAGTTTCCAAAGACACTAAACTATTACGGCCCTTATGTTTTTATTTTTATTACGTATTAAGTATTATACAAAAGTAATGTATTGTCCATGTACATCAAGTTCCAGGTCTCTATAGTTGGTATCAGAGGAAAGGTTTAGTTAACCATTGGAAACTAGGATGCGAAAACGTTAGTGAGATCCCTAGAGATATTTCTAAGGTATGTCTAGAGATGTCCCTAAGGATAATTATACGTATAGGATATACTCCTAGAACTACGGTAAAGATCTTAGAAATTAACCTAAGATGTTAGATATTGAGGGTTATCCCCCTTTACTATGTTGTTTTCCCTAGCATGATTTTTTCCTCTCATGGTATTCTTTTTAGGTTTTAGAAAATGGCTGGAAACAGGAATATTCCCAATAATGGAGGATATGATGGACAATGGAATGATATTCTTCATGTGAAACCAAATGAAAAGGTATTTGGAAGTCCAAAAATCGTGATTATGCCGAATCAGCACTCTCATAATATGATCAATAATCTAAACTTTGGTATGTTTTCCGACTCAGATAATAAGAGAAAGATGGAGTTTCATGATGATCATAGAGGAAAGAAAGTTCAATTCCCCTCATGTAAATCATGTGGGAAGAGGAATCAGGGAGATTATTTCAAAGTAACTGGGAGATGCTTTGGGTGTGGAAAAGAATGACATAAATCCAGTAAGTGCAAAATAAACGGTCCAGTTAACCCCATGGATGAGGATAATGGTATTGCTACGACATCGAAAACGGTTAAATGTTTTAAATTTTGAACGTACAGGCACTATGCAAACTAATTCCCTAAGGGAAAGTCTCATGAAGAGAATTAGTATGGTCGTATGGGTAGTATTTATGTTGTTGATGATGAAGAGACTACAAATGATATGTGAGATAAAAAAATTGTTGAAGGTCAGTCAATTGTTTAAGAAGGTAGTGGAATGATTACATGTTTATCAAGTGTAATGTTGTATAAGTAATCTCATGGTACTATGGAATAAAGAGACATCTAAGGATTGTTACACTGTTTTCTTTCCTTATGTTTTGAAAGTATATGATGAATGGTACCAGTGACCACGAAAGATTATTCAGATATTTTTGGAAAGTAGATGATATGCGCATAATGAAGGGATAAAAAGAAAATTAAATGTTTGATAATATTGATGATCTCATGACTTATATAAGGAGAAGTTAATATCATGGTTTGAGTATATATAACATTTGGGATTTTGGAATGTGGAAAGATTTAACTTTTGACAGCATTCATGTTTTCACTAAGGTTCAATGGGTATTCATTTTCAAGATAATACATGATTAAGGTATTCACATGATTGGAAAGATATATGGGGGATAAATGATGGTATTCACATGCTTGGTTTATGACATTTCAAGTAATCATTTTCATTATACTATGAGATTGGACATATGTATTTTGGATAAGCCTAAATATTGGAATGAATTTTGTTGAACATAAGTTAGTTTTGTCTAAGGCTAGATTTTTTTTCCGATATTATTTATAATGTACTTTTAGAAAAAGGGAAACCTGTAGGACGGGCGACAACCCATCGCCTCAGACAAGGTTGTGGGAATAAAACCCACAACCAAAGTGAAACTGGCCTTTATCGCCTGCCACTAGCCTACAGGTAGTCCTTGTTTAGTAGAAACTAGTTTTATTATATTAAGAAGTATGTTATATGAAGTATAAGTCCATTTTTGGAGCCATATATGATTAATCTCACTATAGATGGACTTATGTATTTTTGATAACTTTTATAACCTTTTGTTTGAGACAGATGGAATGAACCATCATTCTATCACATGATCTGCTAACACTTCATGAATGACACATTCAACTTCATTTCTTTAAGAGATGAAGTGGAAATTGTCCAAAGAACGAACAACGGTGAGACTGTACCAAAATCACGAAAGTATTTATTCTAATTCCAATTTCATCAACTTTAGTGAAATGATCTTGAAAACAAAAAATATTGTCATAGTGCCCTTATATCCGATGACTCAGATGGTACCTTAGATCATCACAAATCTATGGCTTTGTGATTGATGGCTTTTTCATAGCCATGTTATATTCCACTCTCCATCAGAACTTGATGGTTAGATTTTTCTTCCATATCCATATTTTCACCAATTATCTCCTATGTGGAAACCCAGTTATGAGTTATTTTGGGTAACCATTAAATTTCATACTTTAGTTTTTAAAAGCCATGTTTTGGTATTCCTTTTTACGATGTGGGTTTCTATTAACGAAACTTTCATGTAGTAAACCATTTATAACCCCGAAGAATTTCGAGGGCGAAATTAATTTTAAGTGGGGTAGAATGTAACAACCCTATATTTTATGATAAGTATTCTTTTTAATTTATTTGATGTCCTATGTTTTATGCTACAACAATATTATCTTGTGCTATACACCACACTGTATTAGCTTGATGTATACACAACACTATTCTTAGATTGTGTTACACACAATTTCAAGTTCGTTTTATAATAGTCATTCTACGCAACATTGAGTGTATATATATATATATATATTCAATGTATAAATGAAAAATGGTTGGATTCTGTTATACACAATAATAAAGTATTCTTGCACAACACGCAACCCTGACTTGGTTTTTATTACACACAATCGCGACCTTCCTCGATAGCGTGTGTTGTACGCAATATCGGGTTTCAGTAAACAACGATATATGATTATAATATTATCATGAACTAGCCATTATGAATAGAATTAACCACATTTTGAATTTTATAACATTATTATTCAATTATAAATTTTCTAAAACATTTTATGTGAACAAAATAAATTTTTCGGGTAAAATAAGTAGTTTTCAAAAAATGCAGGTTTGCCGTCTATTGATGGTGCACCCACTTTAAATATAGTTTTTGATATGTTTATAAGTTCAATTTTACAAAATAAAATTATTATTCAGAATAAGGATATAAAATTTTACATTGGATAAAATTTTCATTTTATTCTGATAACTTTCATATTTTAATGAATAGTAACAACACGCAATATTTTAATTAAAAATAACTTTTTTCATCGTAATAATTTATGTTGTTAAATTATAATATTAAATGGTCTTAAAGTATAAATAGAATATATTTTTACCATTTAATATAATGTATTTCATTAGAATTGATTTTACCTTGAATTCATAGGTTAAATCAATTCAATCGTTTGCAATGTTTTAAACAAAAACCCGTTTTCTTTCTACAACGGGATTAATTTTAATTTAATTTATGCAACATTTTTGTATTGAATTTGGAAAAATGGATTCTATATTTATAATTAGTAGGTCCAAATTATGTTAATATGCTACTTTTTATTTTTGGGCTTTATGAATAGTAACTACGGTAAATTTTATTTACCATAGTTAAATGTAAATCGGGTAATTAAGGATACATATAAGATTATAAAATTTACCCAACACCTTCCAAAATCATATTGGATGACTAAAAGTCGACCCATATTCCGTTATAGTTGTATTAGAATCATTTAATGGACTTTTGTCCATGAAAATAACTTAATTATTATTAAAACCAAAGAAAGTGACAACATGTCACTCTCTTAAATCTTATAAGAATATTAATTTTAATTTAGTGATAAAATTCATGAAACATAGAAAAAGAATAGTCTCCATAAATCTAATGAAATTATATACATCATATAAATTTATTTATAATTTTTAGGTATTAATTATTTATCATTAAATTTGACACAATAGGGATGCAAAAATTATTTATTTAGTGAAAAATCAATAATATAGTTTTTATTGAAATATTAATACATATCAAATGGCCCAAAAATCAGCTCAAAACTTATTATTAGTGCATATATAAACCCTAATAATCCATTGGAAAAATGGTGGACTATTTGGATCCTTATTAATAGGATTATGACACTTATATTATTTTATTTTAAATAATGCCAACGTTGTCGCCTTCATAATTTAATAAATATAACAATTTAACTATTGTGATTTTAAGATGATAAATTTGATTAAAAGAATTATTGTGAAAGGTAATATATTTATCTTCGTCATTGGATTTTAATTTTAATTTTTATGCAATAAATATATATATAAAATAATTATACAAAAATTTTGTAGTAATTATTTTATTAAGAGATAAACCAAATAAATGGTTTTAAAAATAATAAAATAAATATTATATGAACTATTTAATGTCCTCCAAAAATTTTATAGATACATATGACCTTTTATAAATCTATTAAACCTTTTATTTAGAACATATTTTCTGTATATATTTTATTTATATTCAATTAAATGAATAGTGTCAAAATTGACACTATTTTTATTTTATAAAAAAAAAATATTATAAAATTGTTTAAAAATCAAAAAAATATTTCACAATTATAAATTTAAATTTATATGATCTAAAATGTTATAAAGTATCCAATTATGGACAATTATCAACAAATAAGTAAACATTTTTTATAATTTCAAATTTAGAATTTTATTACCACAAATAAAATTAAATTGATTAAATAACGATAAATCAAGTTGATAATGTTTAAAATAAATTCCTAACATGTGTAAATTTTATTGGTTGTTGAGATTAAAACCCTATATCATCTATTATTTGGATATGAGTCATTGTTTTAGGTTTTTAAGTGGGGTTACATTTATTATAAATTAATATTTTTAAGAATTCCAAAGGTGTCCCTCTCCTCCCTTATAAAAGGGCACCTCATTCCTCTCCTCCTCACACTAGTTTGAGCTTTCAAGCTCGGACACCCCTACCAGATTCTCTTCTCCACTTCGATAGAAACATCCTAGAGGTTCTGGTCTTCTTCAAAGACCAATTTTAGTGCCCTAAGAGGAGGTCTCAAAGAGGCGCTTCAAAGAAGAGGTAATGTCTGTTACCGATTCTTTCTAGATTATTTCTTCATCTACTTCTTCTTCATTAGTTGTTTCATTATGAAGTAAAAACTTCAGTATCAATAATATACTGATATGTTATTATAAGTACGAAACAACCCTATATAACCATATATCCATCCTACGGAAAATGAAATCATTGTGCGTGCGTACGTACGGAATACCGTCTCCACGCCATGTTGTAATCTATTTTCTTCCACCACCTTACTTGGATGGGTATAATGGTGTAAATAATGACTATATATTATTATTGTAAAGATAAATTGATTCTAGAATAGTATACATACACTCCAATACAATTCCATGGGAACGATATCATCGCTCGTGCGTACGTACGGATAACCGTCTCCACGACACGATGAGATTCATTTTCCATTATAAAATTCAATAATAAATAAAAAGTATATATAATAAGTAATAATGAAAAATATGACATAATAATGCTACTGGATTTATTTACATATATATGTATGTTATATACTTAATTTCATTCAATTCAATAAGGAAACGAAAATAGTGTTCATGCGTACGTATGACCTACCGTCTCCATGAACGGTGTATTTCTTTCTATTTATGGATCTATTATATATATGTATATTATGAATATATATTATATATAAATCATGTTTTACATTATGAATGTATGTAATCATGATATAATTAATCATATGAATAATTACAAGTTAAAACATGAACCACAAATAAAACGATTTTACCCAAAACACAACTTTACAATGAATTTACAAAAGAACGGGTAATATAAAGTCATTAGTGAACCATATATGATATAATAACAATGAATATGATTCTGTAATAAGTCAATGACAGTATTTAAATCATTATACATGAGGTTTGGATATGTATGAATCATATCAAACCTAAGGTAAGGAATAATTTTGCAAATCTCATTTTTCTCCGATATTGCTTATTCGTAAGTATTTACTGGGGGTTATTGCTATCATCCATGTCCATGTTTTATAAAAGTGTATTCATGTATTTTTAAATTCCTTTTTACCCTTTTTTATTTTACCCCATGGTATGGATGTAATCTTTCTTTTAATTACCCAACAAGGTACTTTTTCACTTTTCCGACAAAAGTACGAGAAGAATTGTTTTTTTAACATATATGGCATGAAAGGATTTTTATGGTTTTATAAAGTCTTATTTTAATGAAGCTTTCTCCAAAATATTTCATGACTATTTTTAACAAAATCCTTTTCATATAATATTGTATAACATTTTGTGAAAAGAAAATTATTTTGATAAAGAAAGGATATATTCCTAAATAATTCATTTCAAGTGTTTTATCAAAACCATTTTTCATCTAAGATGAAATTATTTCATATGTGTATGTTTCAAGTATAATGTATCTATGATTTACATGGTTTCAATTTCCTTATTTTGAAATGATATCCATTTCTTTATATGAATTATGTAATGATGGGATGATGTTTATGAAACCCATTTTATTTATTTGTTTATTATAAATGACATATGTTTATTTTGTGGCACAAGTAAAAATGATTTCATTATGAGTTGGGTGGGACCTATATCTCCCTCCAATGAATTGGGTAAAGATTTTATATCTCATGATATAGACATGGCTAGAACGATAAGTTAATCCGGTTCAGTGTTTTAGGACTGAAACGAGGAGTGAACTCAATTCAGAAAGGGACTTTGTCCACTAAGATGGTCTTGGCAGCAATGCCTTGGCTACTATGGAAATAATAACAAGTGCATAATGGTTGCCAAAATTACATGTTTTATTCCCATGCTAGTTTATCATGATTAATGTTCCTATTAGATCTATGCTTTATGCACTTCCATGATTTATGTCTTTGCTCAAGATTTTGATATTTAGATTTTATGTTCATGTTTTTTTCATTCAAATGGTTATGGATTATTTTATGTTCTCTATACTTACCCTTACTGAGCATTTGAGTTCACCCTTTATATGTTTTCTTTTCCCCAGGATTTAAAGAATGTTTTTAGTTAAGAAAACAAAATGGGAAGATCTTTATGGGAGATGTTGAAGATCATTCACCAATATTATCAGATTACGTTCCGAGTTTACAAAAAACACTAAACTATTACGGTCCTTGATTTTTGATTTTTTTATGTATTAAGTATTCCACAAAAGTAATGTATTTTCCATGTACGTCAAGCTTCGGGTCACTACATATGAAATCTCCTCATATAACATTATTCATACAGTTCCATATTGATAATCAAATGGAAGATATTATTAAATAAAAATTCGTTCATTGGTTCATATTTTTCCCACATACCCTGAATGATAATAGAGAATGATCTTATAATATCATCTAACATTTGAATAATACTATAAACGAATAATTTTTTTGAGTATTATTGTTGGAACCTAAATGTATCTTTCTACTAAGAGCCTCCTAAAAGATACCTTAATATTTTTATATAAACCAATTATTATGATAAGATACAATTGATAGAGTTTCAACATGATGTCTCACTATATAATTGATATGGACTCATGCAATAAATATGTTGGGTGTATCTGAAACTACTAATATAAAATGTATAGACTCTATATTCTGATCATTAATGACTCATATGACATTATACATTTTAAGAATTAACAAACATCTAATGAAAGATTATATTTTAATATCTTCCCTCTTCCACATTTGTATAGGGAGGGGATTATTTATTCTATTATAATGTTGTATTAAAGCCATGGGTTCCTAGAATAAAATTAATCTAGTCACTGGGTATTTAATATTTCCACATTATACTTTTACACAAAAAATATTCACTTAATCCGTTACATTTGGTTGTTATAATAGAGTCTATATTGAAATTTGAGTTATGTGATTCATCAATAAATTCAATTGTTAGCTCTGGTATGGATTGAGGACAAAGTCATTCACATTATTTAACATGCCATATTCTTAACAAAGGAGTATTATTTTATGATCACTCATTTCATTAAATCTCTTTTTAAATCCTTATTTTCATTTTGTTATTTCTTTATCATCTCTATTATAGATTTATTTGAAATCATTATAAAAAGTTATGATGTTTCACCTTCTAGAATAATTCTCATATCCTACATTACATTCTCAATGAATATAATATCCTTGTATGTAATTATCTTGGATAGAAATCTATTACATTGAAAACATATGGAATAAAAATCATTGTTTAATTTTCTTGGGTGGTAGTTTCTAGAGGAATCATAGAACATAAGTAGTATTATAAATGCCATTTTTCATATATTTAGATCATTTTGTGAGAATATTTATTTCAAAGTCTTGTGATTTGTATATATCTAACTACACTTATAGTAGAGATATTTCCTTTAAATATTCAAGTAATATATTAAAACATCAATTTCAAGATCATGATTTTTATAATTCTATTTATGTATCTTTAGATTACAAAATATATATGACATCTCTCTATAATTTTTCACTAGGAAACAACTTGATCCTTACTATGATGAATCTATATTTTACTTTCTCGAATATAGTGTCAATACCGTTTCATTGAAAAATATATTATTTAGTTCATAAACAAATAATCATATCCATTTTATGACATTAAATTTAATACTTTACGCATAAACATTGACAATTGTTTGTATAATGGAAAATTATTTTTAAAAAATTATCAATAGAAATATTCTATATCAAGGAAACTATTTATCATAATTATATTTTTTGACCTGCAATATTCCATAAAAATAATAATTTTTAATGTATGATACACAATGTATGAAAAGTGAAAACATCACCATGATGATTAACATAAAACATTGAAATATAAATATCACTATATTTACCTAAAATGTTGGTTCTAAGATATTTTCATGAATGATTGAAAATTTATTCTCATATTCCTCATAAATGATTAGGGGAATCAATATATCATCAATGAAACCAACTATGAAATAATGTAAATAATCTTTGAATAATCTTTTCATAATAATGATAAACACATATTTTGAATTATAAAATCCAAAGGGTGTCTATTCCCACCCATAAAGTCCATCAATTTTATGAAATACAATATTTTACATATCATAATTTTTACCCTTAAGTTGAGATATCCAGAACAAGGACTGGTCATTAAAATATTTTTAACTCCTTAGTGTTTATCAAAAAATACATTAATTAATTGATGAGTATAATTATTCTTTATTGTAATTGAGATTACATCATTTCCATTGATAAATAACTTCATATACCCATCATTCTATCTAACAAAAAGTACATGAACTCCCTATGTTGAGATACCATGAAGATTATTGCCTCTATCACATTACCCATATAGTAAATTCTCTAACTCAACTAATTCCACTAGTTAAATATTTTGAGAGTCATAAATATTTGGATATATCCTTAGTAGAGCTTAATATTAAAATTTATTTCACACTTGGTAAGATGATAATGTAATTATTCATGTTTAACATCAATGTATTGATTCATAGTAGGTACATACTCCATTCATATGTTGTCCAGGAAAACCATATATTTCATCTTTATCTATTATCTAATGATTTCATTAAGGTGTTATACTGGAGTTGGATCCCTATATAAATCAAATAATGAGGCCTCCCCACTTTATACAGTGAAATCTACTACACATACACGATTCATTATCCTTTTTCATGGAAATAAATTTCAACATTACACATGGAATCTAATACACAGATAGTATTATGAAGAAATAATCCATATGTAAGATAGTCATGTTCGTTTATAGGTTCTATGTATTCATTATAAAAAATATTATCTCATATACCCACGTTTAAATAATATTACAATTGGGTTTCTTGATTAGAAAACCATTTATTTGGGTGAAAGGTATTATTTTAAAATTCATGACAAATAAAAAGAATATAATGTATTGTAATGATCCTGAATATAATAATAAATTAGATGGATAAGAATTTATGATCAATCTACCTAGTTTAACATATTTAGGAATATCAAATTCATCTATAATATTGAATAATTTTTTCCATTCCACTAAGAGTCTTCTGATATTGATTAATCATGAACAATTGTTTTGAGAAATCTCCAATATATTTATAGTTGAATAATTTTATATTAGACACTTACTTATTTCCATTATAAACAAGAGAAATATGACCCTTATATCCACACATGTAAAAAAATTTAATTCCCATTAATGATGTATCGGGGTGTTTTATTCCATAATTATCTCATACAGGATGTCTCATATATCCTTAATTCATTACTACAACATATATTTTCCCATGTCTCTAATCTATCATATTTTTTAATTCCCTTTAGAAATACAGGTCATTTAGAATTATTATTTTTATTGACAGAACATGATATTATTCATCATATAATAGGATATTTTGTGAAAAAATATACTTTTAAGGATCATCTTAAGAGCATCAATGAAATGTTATATCATACATATTGTTAATGTATATTTTCCCAAGGAAGAATATAAATTCTTTTAATTAAAGCCTCATAATCATCAAATCTTTGTTATTCATTCTAATTAAGTACAATTAATTTATTATCCATGTAATAACTATACTATGTAGGGGTGTAAATATCAATGAAAATAAAATTAAAAGTCTTCACTTTTGTGTTTTCAACCTCCTGATATACCTTAGTATTTTGAATAAATGACTGCCACTGATCAACATCTCCATTTATATGATAAAACACCCTAAAAAGTTTATTGCTTTCATAACTTTTTATGTGGAGAAATATTATCTATAGGGAATTGATATTTTCTTCAACTACTAATGGATATGTGGTCCCAATTAATTGATTATTGTTTTTTCTCATGAAATATTGAGCCTTATTTCATTGTGTTTTGGATCATCATGTCACTCCATATATGAATGGTTACTACATATAAACTAGTTCAACAATCCCAATATGTCCATAATCATCTATGTTGTATCAAAAACTTGTTTGAATTAATAAATTTTTAGATACCTACATTTTTTGAGGTTCATATATAATTTCCCTTCAAATTATTTACTTATATTTATAAATAATATCATATATTTAATTATCTCATTAATTTATTAATATTAATCTATACGAAAACCTATTCAAAAAAAGTTATTTTGTGTCCTAAGGGTTCGTAATAATGATTAAGAAAAATAGGTTTTTATAAATATACCTCCCATATTTCCTACTAATGTTTTATCGATACCAACTCTAACACACTAGATCTGGTGATATAGAGTTCTCTACTATGATATTACATTGCTACACAATATAGGGAATCTCATCACAATGTATTGATCACTATAATAGCTGTTAGAGATTAGATGCACAAATAATTTCTTTATAACAATATAACATCAAAATATACCATACAATAATATTCAAACATTATTATTCATGTTAGTGTTTTTGAAAAAAAATTCATACACTGCTCCATGTTAGCCTGTGTAAATGGAAACATAATAATAGTGAACTCAAAACTTGTTATGTGTACAAGTAAAAATAAATACATCATAAAAAAATTATGTTATAGTGAATAATCATTAAATTTTTAATATAATTTTTATCTTGTGACTGAAAAATATCCTTGTATGATTAGAATCAAAACTATCCCATGGGTAATAACAATTGAATTAATGGTTATAGAATGTTTAATTCTAGATATTTTGATATCTTCAATTAAGGCCACAACCAATAAAATATTCATATTATCGAGGTCAAAACAAAAATTCATTCCCTCAATCAAGTCCAAAAATAATATATCACACTAGCATTTGGTAGTAATACACTATGTACAGAAACATTTATTCTCATGGGACCAACCAATGAAGCAAGGATATATATTGTCTCGGACCTCAACCATCACTTACAAATGTCCAATGCATTACTTGTACAAAATGCATTAATAAAAACACCATTAATAAAAAAAATTCACCCATAAAAATCCATATTTGAAAAAAACATGAAAACCCTCAATAATATTTCCCTTTTTATTAAAAGAGATAAAAAGAACATAACCCATCCACAGAAAAATGTATATGGGTTAAAAATACATATCATGATGTTACTTAAGGATCCACATAAATAGTAACAGATTATTAATCAATAGAGAACTATATAAAATTTATATTCATATATATATATATATATAGATTATCAAGACATACATTTTTATGGGAGCAAAGTGGAACACATGGTGAATATCCATTAATATGATTATTCATTGTACAATGAAAAATAACATTATCAATGATTTAAATATTTGGTATTAGTGAAGGTTAATTTAAAATTTACGGGTTATTGATAGATATAAATAATTGATTTTAATATATTAAAATGGTATTAAACCATAGAAATGGTTGTAAAATTCACCATTATGTTTTGTAATAACATTGAAATTATCAAATTAATATCCCTTAGGAGTATATAGCCGAGTGTAACGTATTGGACCAACTCATAATACACTAAGAGAATATAGATTTGACATTGTACATAACATTTTCATATTTACTACACCAAGGTATATATTTTCCATAGACGCATTCAAATATCAAATCCATATAACTATATAATAACCATGAAATCAAACATAACTTTAATGTTCTATTGTAGTAGGATGCCATTGTTGAAAATTTGAGATTTATAATTGTTTCAGTATGTCTTTATGAAAAATAAAATGATGTGGCTGATAATAATATGGACTCATAAATAAATTTTAATTCATGTATAATATGATAAAAACATATACATATAAAAGTAAACAACACACAAAGAAAATAATTGGCGAATAAAAATAATATCTCAATGAATCAAAATTGAGATTAAAAGTCCTTATCCTTAAATCCTCAATTCCATGAAAATTAATGACTATGCTATATAATAAAAATAATAATCATAATAAGTTAAACTACAAAAAAAATTAATATCTATAAACCATTATAAACATCTTTTATAACAATCTGTTTCAAATATATTGCTCAATTATTTTTTATTTCCATCATTATTTCTATATAAATTTTAATTATTTGTTTTGTAAAAGTAATGTGGTGAAATTATTTATTCACACCTATGGGTTATAATTTAATCATTCATAGATATAATATGAAAATAGATTCATGTGGTAATGATGATTTTTAATATCACAGTTTTATTTGGTGAATGATAAATGGATTATATATGAAAATGAAAATTATGAACAACTCATTTTGTTGGGTTTAATTATTAATATGTGATTTATTATAAAATGCATTAAATATTCACCTCACATTTCAATAATCAATACCAAATATAATAAATTTTCAAACATTATGTTTTAATTATATTATAATCCATTATAATTCATTAAATAAATAATAATATGTTATTCTCTTAGATTATAAAATTGACCCAAACATAAGAAAGTTACAATTATTTAGTATGGAAGCAAATATTTTTATATATTTTTATTTTATTTTTTAAGGAAGATTAAAAATTTCATAAATTTCATTTAACATGGTAATTTTTTTTCTATTATTCAATTATCAAATATAGTGATTAGAAAATAAGTATCAGCATTTTTGGAAGAGGTTACATTCTACAAATAAACATTTCCATTTTTCAATAAATGGGTTGAACTTATTATATATGATAAATTAAATTTTGAATCAAAATTATGACATATGAAACATATTAATTCATAAAACATATCTTTGTAACAAACTTCATTTCTCAATTAATAGATTTAAATGATATTATATGAAAAATTATCATTTGTTTTCATAATTTTGAAATATGAAACATATTAGTTCCAAATATCTATCATTATAACAATCCCAAATAGATGGCGATGAAGAATAAACAATGTCTCTTAGTGGTTTCATAGTCTACACCTATAAACAATTGATTTTTTTGTTGTTTTTGATAGGGGATATAATGGTTTCATTAGTTTTTATCAATAAATTTAATAATATTTACTTATCAAAATATTACTATTGTATTTATATTTCGGTGCATATAAAAAACAATAATGTGGGAGATTAATAAGAAAAGTCTTATAGGTGATAAATAGTTATTTTGATAACTATCATTTTCCCTTGGAAATTTGTTTTGAAAAAGAATTAATGTTATATATAATTTATACTAAGTGATTATTAAAATAATAATGGATTATATTATAGAAAAAATTGTATATTTTTATAATAAAATTATATGTGAACGTCGTACCATGATGTGGTGGAAGTGATGCACTATTATAATTGAGTGAAATTTTATTTTTTAAACACACATTAATGTTTTTAATGATTAAATGATATTATTCAAATGAAATTTCATACAAAGAGGGAACTAATACTATGTTGGGTGACATAAGGTTTAAATATTATACATAATTAACTTTAAAAAATGTATTAAAAATTATACAAGCCTATTACTGTATGAATTTACAATTTTATCATGTTCAGTTTTTTACTTGGTCATCAATATTGACCATATTAGATTAATTTTAATGGATAAAAATTAAATGAGTTATATTAAATATTTTGGGACTAATTATTCTTCATATTTTATCTGTTAAATGAAATAATATTCTTATTCGTAAGAAAAAAAAATTATCATTAGAGCTTGTAAAACATAAAACCTGGTTTTTAGAAATTTTATACTTTTCAATATTAAAATTTAGGTATCTGAAAAAAAAAATATTTAATATTTAAAAAATATAAATATTATATTGTAATTTTTTTCACATAATGTGATTATCCTAGATCATCTTCCACACACTGGTGTCTTGAGTGGAATCGCCACCTGAACTCAAGTATGCCTCCCTATACACTAGAGGCTTCCAACTATTAGTGATTGTCTGATAAATCAATAACCAGAATATGATACCCACTTTTATTTGATTAATATATCATATGAAATATATATAAGATAATAGAATAATATATAACCACAAACAATTCCATTAACTCAAGATAGAAAAACATGGAAATACAATATCCAACCAAACCCGAAAATATGCCATGCTAATGTACATGTTAAGTGTCCAAAATAAAAACTATAAGTAAAGAATCCAATGAATCCCAAGATGTTCTTGAACCACATATTAGGACATCATCAAATATCCATCCCCATCTCAATCCTCTAACAGAGGTCATTCACCTATAACCTGTACTACAATAATAATGTCTTTTCGGGTTCAGATTTGACAGCAAGAGTGAGGATTGATAACAAATCAACAAGCCACAATGAATGATTTCTAAAACAAAATAATTAAATAATAGTGTATTAATTTTATTAAATAATAATTAAAATGAATCAAATAATAGATATCAGGTTGTTAATTATTCTCAATTTAACCACATAAACCTACAAATCCCCGACAACACATGATAATCAATACCTTCTATGGCATACACCTAAGAAGAATCTATCACCAAGGGATATAACATTTGACGTTCCATGTTAACATTATTAATATTGGCTGAATTTCTATTTTAACATTCTTAGTTTGATAACACATACTTGAATGAGAATGTTTGAATTCATAAAACATTGGATTTATTTCCCTTTACCATTCACCGGTTAACAACACATATTAGAATGAGAATTTAAAAAATCATAACTATTATAAAAATCTATATTTTATCATTCACTATTTAACAACTTCTAATTTAATAATAATTATACCATTGAAAATATTTTGGGAAATTTCCATTGAACCATTCACCATTTTATAATAAATAATAGAAAACATCATATATCACAACAACCCATTAACTAATTCCTAACATAATAAATCATACTAATAATTTTAATATATAATAATTATTTCACCAAAAAAAATTTCAATTCCAACCATCAATATCCCATAATTTATTCCACCACTATAAATCTCAACTCATGATATTAATATCCCATAATTGATTCCATAATTAATTATCTCAATTATTATTATAAATGATACATAATTAAGTATACAAATGACTATCAACAATTTCCCCAATTTCACTATTCCTTAATTAGTTAATTTATCTCATAAATTAATTTTATTAGGAAATAAAATTTAAAAATAACTCTACAAATTCTAAAATTTTAACACACTTAATCAAAAACATGTCTATGGGATCTAAATATTAGTCCACCTATATCAATTTGTCGATGAATAAAGGACCAACAGAAAATCCCCAAAAACATAATGGCGTAATAATGTAGAATGTGATTTGAATCATGATACCAGGTAACATGATTCAATAAATTCATTTTCTCATTAATATATATGTATATCTACAATTTTAGATCAATATCTCACCAAATAGATTATTATTTGAAAAAATAGAGAATTGCGTTATTGAATGGAAGCTAGAAGATTATGGGAAGAATGATAAAAGAAACATGACAGGATTTAAATATTTAGTGAGGTTTAGATCAATGATTTGGGAATCAAATAAAAATTAACGGAGGTCATTGAGACTTAGAATTATTCAAAAAAGCATAGAAATCATGAAATATGTCATAGGGCCGAATGTGGGTTTAGTGGTGTGATTTTTCAGTGTTATGGTAATATAAAATCTAATTTTACTGTGAATTTAATTACTAGAAATAGATTTCTAGGAAAGGGATCACTGATTTCTCTTATTGTGTTCCAAAAAATGGGACTATAAATTTTGGGGTTCACGGTAACTCATAAGAGGAAGAATTGTCTGAAAAACAATGCGCCTACCGAGTAGATCACCATCGTCCACGGTTGCACAGTTTTCTAGGTTAGGGAGCACGATTAGGTAAACTTAAAAACTAACTGGGCATATCCCTTTTTATTCTATTTATCTCAAAGTTTCACCCAAATAGACCCTAATTCCTGAAACTAACAAAATGTACTCAAATAATGATAATAGAGTTTATGAATCATGCCGACATAAACTCCACAATATATCTGCATTTTACAATCTCCCCATCTTCTAATAGTTCATCCTTGAGATTCACTCGAAATAATCTATACAATTTCTACTAGAAATGATTATACCATTGATGATTCATATCTACTTTAATTTCACATGATTCCTCCTGCACATGTCTGTGTGTCCACAGTATCTGAATTTTCAGCATGGTATTTCCCCGCAACACATTCTCACTCAGATCGAATGCATGAATCAAAATCTCCTCATAAGATTCATCAATATCAAGCTAAATTTAATCAATTTAGATCAAAAGATAAGAGTCTTCATGATACATAAAATGTTTTGATACATTGAAAACATCATGTATAGTTCTGAATTTATGTAAAAGAGGTAATTAGTATGCCACTCGCCCGATTCTCTCCATTACCTATAACTGGCTGATAAACCATGGTGCAACCCTGATATTTCTCTATATCATGTAGAAAATCAAACTTGGAGACACTATATGGAATACATGATCATACTCTATAAAATATAGGGGCCATTGACATCGATCATCATGTGACTATTATCTATTATTGGTCGTGTCCATATGCTTCCAAATTAGTATCACTTTCTCAGTCATCTCCAATATGTGACTCAGCCCCAAAAAATCTGAATCACATTCCACCTCTAACATAGAAGTGATCTACATGGACTAACACAAAGAGACTAATATGGTTCCATTTATATATAATCTTTATAACCTTTTTTATAGTCAAACTAAACTAATTCCAAATGCTTCTCCCAATACCCAAAGAAGTGAAGACTGTATGTCCGCCACCTATCCAAAAGAACTCTTAGAGTAAACAACAATTTCCCATAAATCAGTGGGTGTAAGGCATTATGTAATAATACATGTGTACTAAGCTCCATTATCAAGACCTTCTAGAAGTATAAAATTAAACATGATTCACATTCTAAAACTATAGTCCATGGAACCAAGTGTATATGGACAATAACTTAAACATACAGTTCTATCAACTCCTCCACTGTGAATGACACCTATAATAGAAAAAACACACTACATTCATTATTCAATCTAAAACAACACATATACCATCATTATTCCTTATCATATTCCAACATGCCACCATAATGCCTATTATAATGATGTACCCCTTCAATTGTGGAATGCGAAAGAGCTGAAAAACCCACTAGGTCATTGGTTCTATCCCATAACCTACTGACAAATATAGAATCATGACACAAACGAGTATATATCATTTTATTGTGCTACCCTCCAAAACATCAACTAATGGTCATGGTACACTTTGGACACAACTAGATCTACCAACCACTTCGAGGAAATAAATTGTCATACCAACTCATCCTACAAACTAATAGTCACAACAACCTGATTCTTGACAGAGATGATCACATCCTCAAATATCTACCATTCTGAAAAACTTTCACCACAATTAAGGCATTCCCTAAAATATAATAATATTGGATCATCATACATCTTATCTTATATCCATGTTAGTGTGTAGATTCCACTTAAACTGAAATTATATTCATCTTTTATAAATCCAAATTAACCAAAACATGAATTTTTCTAAAAAATCACCCATCTTACACTAAGAGGTATACTATCGAACTACTTATGTATGGGTTTTTCCATTCAATGAATCAACATTACAGTTTCTTCTACAAGGCATATATGCTAGTTCAAAATCAAATTACTACATATAATAAAGCCATATAATCTTTCAAAGATTAAAATATCACCTTGATAAGATATAAATTAATCTATTATGATTGGGAAACACCGTAAATATCTCACGCAATAGGTAATTCCACAAACAGTTCAAACAATATACCACAATTTCTAGCTCAAGAACGTGTGGAGTGTAGTTATATTCATGTGTCCTAATCTATCGAGACACATATGAAAAAATCGGGTATCCCTACATCACCACATCTCTGAGTATGTTCACTGAAGCATCACAATTGGCCATGTACTCATCACTTGGATCGGGTAGTATCAAGATTGGTGTCAATGTCAAATGCTCCATGAACACTGGAAGGCCTTGTCACATTCTTCAGAACAATAAAACATTATCTCCCTTTTATTAAATCATGGAAGCGGTGCTACCAAATCTGAAATATCCTTGATAAATCTCCAATAATATCATTATAAACCCAAACATCTATGAATATCGAATACACTATTGGGATGCTACCAAGAAACCACTACAAAACCCATATTTTGCATTACTAACACTCCTTCTTTTAGGGTTATGAGTTCCATGGTGTGTAACTGATCGATAAAAAACTAGAACATATATTTATTTGTGTATAAATTACCCTCTCTCAGTTTACTCACGACGATATCAATATTTTGGGCATGATCATAATGATTCTTGGGGAACACCATGATATCATTAAAAATCACTACAAAAAATTAATCAAGGTATGGATGAAAAACTTTGTTCATCAAGTCCATAAACATTGCTGGTGAATTTGTCAACTCAAACAACATTAAAAAAACTCATATTTTCTATACATTTTTTATAAATTAGTTCTTACTATATCACAAGTCTAAAAACTCAACTAATCATAACTTGATATCATGTATATCATAGCGTACATACAATATCCTCTCAACTATCCAAATAGACTGTCAATAAGAAAATGGGGATATTTATGTTTCCTTTACATTCAGTTCGACATTTGGTAATCAACTCAAGACAATAGAGTCTCATCATCCTTATTAGAAAATAGCACTGGAGAACACATGTCGACAAAATCATATTGATACATCCTTTATCATCTAGTTCTTCTAGCTGATTCATTATCTCATGAAGTTCATTTGGGTCCATTTAGTATGGTATAAAAAATTGGATATTTTTTAGATAGGAGCTCAATAGAGAATTTCACATCTATCTTAGTTGGACCCTATGATAAATCTTTAGGAAAAACTTCCTGAAACCATTACACTACTAGTAGGAATATGTCTCATTTAACACCTCCATTATCAATCAAAAAACTAGAAACCTGGTTTGTTGGCCTACCAGTTACAGAGTAATTGGACCCACTCGGCCTACCTTGATATTCCAATCTCAACCATGAATGTAATGGTAAACCTTAGGTGATATAAATGTCACGGTCTACTGGTACTAATAAACATGGAATATTTATGCCACAAGATAGTCAAAACCCATAATTAGGGATAATCCTAACATATCAATAATATATATATCATAGAGAAAATGGAACTCCTTGATTTCTAGAGAAACCCCCTTGAACAAACAATCCTCTCTAGAATACACTAGAAATAATATGTGTATTGTCATAATTACTCTTTTGATGTCAATTGCCAGGATCAATGAATTTACAATTTTTTGATAAATAAAAATGTGAGAGGAAGTACTATCAGATTAATCACTAGCTAATGAAGAAGCTACATGAATAGTGCCTCTCACAGTTGACGGTATAACCTTACTGTAAATAATTGTAGAATTTAGGGAATGAAATTATCATTCCCCTCTTCCAGGTGCTCTAGCCGAACTCCCTAGACCTATTCCATTCTACTGATATATGTGCTCTTACCCAGAAAAACTAAATCCACTACATCTAACACCTCATCTAGTCAAAATCAAGCTTCCATACTGACATCATGTTGAAGATCCCCTTCCAAAACTGTTTATGGATTGATCTCCCAACAATAGTTTTCTACTACAAGTTCTTATAGGACCTATGTAGATGTCCCATCTTACTTCAATATCGGCAGACCATGGGTGGTCTAGAACAGTTCCTATAAGAATTCATGGACTACCACACTGGTGGAAGACCAATCAAATAAGGTTCTATGAAACTAATCCATTAGTTTGGGTAATCCTCTTCCCATAGCTCTTTATAATGTTTTCATAGTGATGATTCCTTCTATTGGAATTTGTACACTCTGGTCTTCTAGCTGAAACCACTTGTCATGTACTGGAAGCCTCTATCAGGTTCCCCTTAACTATGAGAGCCTGCACCACCACCTCAACAATCTTATTTAAATGATATATATTATCTTGGAACATAATCTCTCACTAAAGTTGATCCAAATATTTTTTCTTCATTATTGTCTCATATAAATAAAACACTAGAGAAAATCACTAAAGGTCTATAAAGAATCCATCATAGTTCATCATGGACACACTCTCCCTATGTCAGTCACATGAACTCCACTACTCTCTCTTATATCAGTTTCTCTAGATATATGTTCTTAAGGAACTTCTCAACATAGTCATTCCACAGTATTCGATCATTATGTCACGTTCATTCAGGAATTTCACACATGTTCTTCATTAATCCTCATAGAATTTAAGTTTCCATCTTGACCCTCTTCATAGCTTGAGTATCTAATGGGAAATGTATAATCTTGATTGTATTAACCTAGGACTCACCATTCTTAGGTCCAATCTCTCCATTAATTGAAATAGGGTTCTGCAATAAAAAATCCATAGTCAGGTTAGACATCATCACAAAAACCCACCATGTGTGTCCTTACATGAATTGCATGAAGTGAGCATTGTTCTCTCAGAACTACTACCCTACTTCCCCACCCAACACTATTAGTTCGTCAATATCATCTATTGGTAGGTCATCGCTGGACATATCCTCATATCATCCTATAAATAAACTCTATTATGGACGCATAATGATACAATTCAAAAAAACGTCCTGGTAATCATAACAAAACATTAACACATTTACATATGTGTAAAACCCAAGAAAGTCACAATATTTGTTTTCCAAAATCTCAACAGGATGTTAAAATTGAGGTTCTATCACAAACATTATCCATCATACTCCCAAGTCTTTTTTATCTAGGGTAAACATATTCTCATTATAGTACTTTTTTCTCATTTAGACACCCAATTATTCATATTATTTCATCATTTTCCCACATAAAATTTAACAACAGGCACCATTTTCAATTTAATTGCAAAAGAATGTAGAATATAGTGTATGGTCAACAACATTCCAAATAACATATTTTCCTCTATGTGCCTAAAATTATGTATTTCAAATAATTATCCCATGTTCCAAGAATGTTCCTTACTGACTCAACACTCTTTCCAATCAGGGCAACAAGTCAATTCTTAGAAAATATTAAAAACAATTTTCACATCTCCAAACATGTGTATCGCCAATTGTGAAATAATATTCAATTGTTATATAAAGAAGTAATAACAATAACCCCACTCCAATACATGGGGTTCCCATACATGGGTTTGCAACAATGATGCACAAGCTGATGTCGAATATCCAACTCTTCTTAGTATCCTACCAACCATTCCAATGTAGTAAGTAAAAAAAATATAATTATAATGATACCACTATGTCACATCCTGAACCGGTTTCCGCGCACCAGTGCCCCAAGATAGACTTCCACATGTCCTCAATTATTCCACCTTGTATGTTAGAGGATTATAACTAGAAACGATAGTTTAATAAGTTGATCATTGGGAAACAATACCATCTTTTAGCATAGTAGTATGGATGATAAAACTGATAAACAATAAATGAAGAATATATATCCATTAACAAATCCAATATCATCAAGAAATGAAACAAGGAAATACAATATCTTTATGAAAAAAAATCATGCCATGATATTTTACGTGTGACGTTTCAAAAATGAAAGCTAATGATAAAGACAATGATGACTCTAAAGAGGGTACCAGACTATGTTTTTTTTCCATCATCCATGCTCCATCTGAAACACAGCCATCTAGGTAGGTTTATTTTCCCTGTACCTATCTTACAATAATAAAGACTATTTGGGTTCCAATCAATCATCATGAGTTGGTTGTGATTATATCTCATTAGGAAACCAAAAATGGTGTCTAAATAAAAACAAGTAAATAAAATTGTTTTTCATTATAAAAATAAATAAGTGCAATGTAAACCTAAATTATGATCACATTATTATATATTATTTATTTAACAAAATAATCTACGGGGTCCTAGAGGAAACTTGTACTTCAATAAATATTTCAGCCCATGACCAAGTTTGATCAATTACTAAGGAATATCACATTTGAATGTCCATGTTACTATTCTTAATACATGCCCGAATGTCCATGATAAAATTTAACATTTAAAAAAACATAAATTAATTTTCACGCTACCATTCATAATACTTCGATTAATGTCCATGTCACCATTCATCATTTTATAACACATAATTTAATAATCAGGTTACCATTCATAATATTTTTTTGACTATCCAGGTTACCATTAACCCTTTAATAACAAATAATTGAACGATCATATTACAATCCAAAATTCCTGGACCAATGTCCATGTTACCTTTATGAATTTAATAATACATAATTTATAGCATCATATATCTGAACAACCCATTATTTAATTCAAAAATTAATTAATCGTACTCAAAATTTAAATTTCTCTTAATTAATTCATTAATTTAATTTTCAATTCCTAACATCAATATACCATAATTATTTCCACCATAAATTATATCAACTCATGATAACAATATCCAATAACTAATTCAACAATGAAGATTATCAATTATTAATGACAATAACACACAATTAATTCTATAATTTATGCAAACAAATTTCCCCAATTTTAAAATTCATTATGTAAATAATTTACAAAATTTATTAATTCTATTACGAAATTAAATTGCTAATGAACATTGAAATTATACAATTTTATTACATATAATCAAAATCAGGACTATCGTAATTGAATATTACACCACCTACCTCAAATGATTGAAGAAGAAATGACCAAAAAAAATCCACAAAAATTGAACCACATAATGATGTAGAATGAAATCCAAATATTAAAAGCCTAAATCTAGATTAATGAAAATCACGAAATCTTAAATATATATCTATATCTACTATCACAAATATATATCTCACCAATTAAATTCAAATCCAACCAAATAGAGTAGTAATTTTTTGAATGAATGTTAGAAGAATGGGAAATGAAATGGAAATGATTCAGGTTAGGATTCACTTATTATTAGTGATGCGGATCTTCAATTAGGGCTTCAAATCCTGATAAACCAAGGTCGAGAAAACTTTTAATATTTCTAGATATCACTGAAAGTGTGAAATATGACCTAGGGTAGAACGAGGGTTGAATTTTATGAGTTATAGGTGTTAGATTGATTTGAAATCTAATTTTCAGTATACATTAATTCCTCTACAGGGTTTTGTTGGTAGGATTGAATGGTTTCCCCTAATAATGGGCCTATACTATGTGCCTGTTATATTATTGGTACACAATTACTCATAAGTGGGTGTATGGTTCAGAAAATGGTTCACCATTTATGAAGATACATGTGGTCTAGGGATACACTGTTTGCTGGTCTGGGGCACACGGTTAGGGAAATTCATGTTCCAACTGTGTACAACTCTATTTCTTCTATTTTACTCAAAATTCAAAACCAAACATACCCCAAGGCATAACCAAAACAAATTTACTCAAATAAAGATATAATATTACAAGAAATTCAACCCATTTAAACTCTATAAAAGGCCATGAACATACACAATGAAATCCAAAAAAATAATATTTTCACAATAATATATAATTAAAATAAATGAATTAAACCATTTTAATTTTTTAAAAAAATAATTAAAATGAACTAATAAAAATTGTTTTGTTTATCTATAAATATTAATTATTGTTACAAAATATTAAATATATATTTTATAAATAAAAAATAGTATTTCTAAATGTATTTTTTTAATTCTCAAATAAAACATTGATCAAATATGATATTATATAAGTTTATAACGTGCACATTTTTCATGGAATATTTACAAACACTATAGTATTAGTGAAAAACATTATCATTTTACTATTCACCAAAAAATAAATTATTTTTTGAAAATATAAGTAATTAAATTTAATATAATTTTATTTCGGTGAGATAAAAATTAAATCATTTTTATAAAAAATTAATTTTATGATTTATAAAATCATGTTACAATCTTGATTAATGTCTATTTTCATTATTATAGATTGTTTATTGTATGATAAGTTTTAGGAAAAAGTGTTTAGCTACTCTGGTCAGCTCTCAACAAATATAATTTACATGTGATAAGATTTCAAAATATAGTATACAATGACTTGGAAAATATTATAAGTTTGGGGTAAGGCATATATACCTAGATTGTTTTCGATGTATGGGAAATGATAATTTTTTTAAGCCACATCCTTTTGACTATCATTTTTTAAATTGTAATATTATATTCAAAAATATATGATAGGTTTTATCTAATTTATTGCGTTATATTTTTTAATCAGTACGTCCTATACTATAATCCACATTGAAACATTGTATAGAAAGGTACACAACATGGCAAAAAGTAATTTTTATGATAATGAATCATTTTTGTGCATTTAATTTTATGTCTATAAGTTATTATATTTAGCTTCAATTAGAAATATATATATTTTTTCTTAATAAATATTATTTTTCATAAAAAATCATCAATAATTATTCCTCATATTTTATCTCTTTGGTTTCTTTCTCATATTCTGTTACTGAAAATGAATTTTTTTTCATTATGTTTTAGAGGAAGCTCCCGAAATTGCATAATTGAATACTAAATTTGACCATTATTTTATTACATTTCACATGAAAGAAAATAAAAATCAGTCTTTGACAAAACCAAACTTATCAATTCCATATAATTGTCATATAATATTAAAAATTATAGTTTTATATTTTTTGTATATTGTATATTACTTATCTGTATATTTTTAAACATCATAAGTATTTAATTCCTTAAATTTCACTTTATTATCACTATCCAAACATTATATTTCATTACCACCATCAACCTCATAAATCTATAAATATACATCATTATTGTACAAGGTATGTTATATTAATACGTCATCACTGTTTATCATTCCCATAAAGCATTTCAAATTCATGGATTGATTTATATTATTGTAAAAATATATTTTTATAATAATATATTTTATAAAATTAATATCATTTATTGAAATATCGTATGTAATAGTTTGCTAACTTGATCTCTATGTATCATTAATTATACTATACGATTTAACATATTTTCTCTTTGAGAATTATTCTTCGCTACATTGTTTTTTCATTTTACATTCGTAATGTTTATTAAATTAAGACCTCGATTCTTATATCATAAAATATATATTTTTCGGATTCTCTATTTGGTTTTCTATTCAATTTTTCACATTAAAAATTCATATTTTGTAAAAAATTCTTGAATTAATTGGGATCTCGCCAAATACTAGCCATAGAATAAGATAATGACCATTAAATGGATTTTAAATAAGATTCATGGATATAACACTATAAAATAATATTATAGATAATTATTTATGAATTAGGAGGCAATAATATATTCTTCAATTAATTATCATTTAGAGTTTAACACGTAACTAAAAAAATTTCCTTTCTTGAATTTGTAATATCTAATTTATAGTCAGTTATAAGTATACAAGGAGGTGAAATATAATTCCCAAAAAAATTAATGTATCAAAATTTAAGGAAATTAAAAATATTTTATTAAATATCAATTTTTATGTATATATATTAAAAATAATCATATATATCATGAGTCTTCTGATCAAATCTTGTAGGATTAATTTAGTTATATGATTTTTTTCATCAATAGAAATCCTTCTTGATTCTAATTAATTAAATATTATATGATAAATTTTTTCAAAAAGAGGATTATCTAATAGATATATCTCTCTATTATATTTTGTAAAATTGACAATTCACATAATTCTAATATATATATTCACAATAGACAGATGATGAGAAAAATATGATCATTTAGTGTCTTCGCATATTATTTTCATTTTAGACACAATAACATTATATTTTTTGAATTGAGTAACATAAATTTTATCCAAAATTTATCATTATATATGACATGATGAAACATGACTAAATATCTTAAATTAAATTTAACATAATAATGTGTTTTTTATCTAGATGTTATGTAAATATTTCTCCCATTCATATCATGTATATAATGCTGCGACATTATCTTGAGTTTTATAATTTTCATAAATATTGATAAAATTCAAAACAATAGTATTAATTAGATACTTCTAAAATTGGTATTTATAGTATTCCCAATAACCAGAATATTTTTCTTTATTATTTTAATTCTCCAAAATATAGAAATAGGAAAATAACCACCATATCAAAATGAATAATATCATTCCTCTATAAGAATAATGGTGTAACAAAACCAGAATAATTTTATAAAAAATTTGAATAAGAAAGTTTTAGGATTTGTCTAAAAGATATAGATAATATTTGAAACCAAATAAGGTATCAAAATAAAATATTTGTAAGATCTGCAGAAGAGGGGCCAATTATATTCTAAATTTTTCAAACAATTTTCATCCCACACTTGATGTTATGATTATTATAATATGATTTAATTAATAAATAAAATAATACTAATATATTAAATTTTTAACATGATATCACCAAAAAAAGGAAATCATATGAAAATATATAAAAGATAAAAAATATTATTAATTGTAATAAAATAAAAAATATAAAACAATGCTCAGTGATCTATAAAATAGATGGGAAAATTTTTTTATTATTAACAAAATATATATATCAATAGAATTATTCAATTTAGAACCAATGTAGAAGGTATTTTAATAACATTAACCAAAGAATCTATGAACATACACTATAAAATCATTGAAAAAATATCATTAGTAATAGAAGAACCCACACTAGCAATCTTTTCAATAGAAAAATTAAAATGGGGTCCCCTTAAACACAATAATTTCATCTTTACGATGATTGGATGAAATTCCAATCCCATGGAATTCATAAAACATGATTTTAATGAGATATATCTTAATTCCCATGAATATACTCAAACATGAAGTATAAATATTATATTATATTCTTTTATATAAAAATTATCAATCATAAAGATAAAGGAAATTGTCAATTGGAAGTGGAATTAAGTGATTTATAAGGAAAAAAGAACCAAATATTTCTCTGACCACACACTAAGAACAACTACATGCAAAAAAATATTATACACAACAAAAATTAAAATAGCTTAATGAGTGTCTTTCTGTTATAGTTCTATTCTATGAATAAATTCAATTATGTTATAGAAAATTTAATAACATACCCTAATATATTAAATTTTAGGCCTTATGTATGGTTGTAACTACACTAAATACAACACTCAATTTAATTATACAGGTATAATTAATTTCAATATATTTATCATATTTTATCATAGCACTATTATTTCCATTGATATAGAGTAATAAAACTTAACAATATACCAAATCAAATACATGTTTATTTTGATCACTAAACATTGAATAATCTAAAATTAATGTTTTATAACTTAAATCTCAAACAACTAAAAAATTAACAGTAATTATATTAAACTACGACTGAATTTTGATTTTTATAAAAAAGAATAATGATGAGTCATTTAATCAATAAAAATTCAATGATGATAAATATACTTCCTCTCAAGAATATAGAAATTAACCCTACAACAATATAGAGACTCTTGTTATGATTATATAACTATGTACATATAATGGTTATTTAATAAGACAGATTGGGATGAGTATAGAACATGACATATATGATTGATCCTATGAAAGACACATATGTAATAATATCATTATTTTTCCATTATAACTATTTTAAATTCCATTGAGACATTATAAGACACATTTAATGGAACCCTTGTAAGGACCCATTTTTAGAGTTATTCAAAATAAATCACTTTAGCAGTTTAAATATTTATATTTTGACCTACTACAAAAACCCAATTTGATATATCTAAATATATATTCATAAAATATATATACATTTTATCACTCGTGTATCCAATAAAGAATTTATAATTATGAAATAATTTTGGTTTACTATTATGTTAGCCATATACTTCACCAAAAATATCCATGCACTCCCAATAATACCATTCAATACTGAATAATATTTCATATTCATTAATAAATAAAACAATTTGACTTCATTTTGAAATGGTATTTTCCATAACATATATGATTTGAAAAGTTCATAAATCGAAAGTTATTACTTGAAATCCATAGAATAAATATTTTTCATTTAAAATATCTTAATATATCATATAGACACATTACTGAATTCCTTGAAATGTGAGATATTTAGTAAACAATTTTATTTATGTTAAAATAAAAATTATTTTTTATCGAATAAAATATTTAAATTTAAAATATTAGTGTAATAGGAGAAAATGTTTCTTCACAGTTTATATAAGATGTTTTTTAGAACTCTATCATACCAAATGGACTTTATATGTAGATATTTTGATATAATTAGTTGTTTTAATGTAGAAAACACATAAAAGAATTAGGGATATCACCCATTAAGGAAGATACACAATTTTAATGTGTGTCTTGTGTATATGGATTCCATATTGGATCTGATGGCCTCTAATCCTTAAAAATAATAAGAACAATCAACAGTCTCTCGATAGGTCATTAGTTCATCATATATAAACATTACACCGCTATAATTTTTCATAAGAATCCCATATATAATAGGCACATAATGAATCATATCAGACCTTTTTTAATTTTATATAAACTAAATTGGATTATTTTAGTGATTCCCTTATAGACCCAGCACACTTTATATAAAGGTACCATTCTTATGTGTTTAAATTTATCTCAAAAACAATTAATTTTTCCCATAATGAAAAATAAATTTATCTGTTAATATTAGTAAAAAAAGAATTTTCAATGAAAAAATATAACTGTTCAGTAATTCTATTAAAATGGAATTCCATTTTGTCAATGGAAAACCATGAAATATGAACTTATCAAATATTGTTTAGGTTTATATGATGATAAACTTCAAACAAATGTGTCAAAAACCCATTTCATCATAAAATAAAAACTAAGATACCTCCTTGTCTATTTCTCACATTATAATAATTAAGGATTTAGATAGAACATGGTTTATTAATAAATTAATAGTTTCTATAAAATAACCAAACATGATATATAAATAAAAAACCAACTCACCATAAGACACATTTAAAATGGAATGATTCCTACTAAAAGGCACACCATTATACCATAGAATTATATGATGAGTGAGTTGTAAAAAAATTACATGATCAATTATATTATTATTACATTCCTCACATAGATATTAACCACCACAGTTTGATTAATGAATATTAATAGTATTTATTACTGTATTTGATACTTTATTTCAAAATAATTTTTAATTTTTAATGATTTCAAAATTGTTTCCGATAAAAAACAAATATCTTAATTTACTAAAGTATTATAAAAGTATTATGATTTGATTATGACAACTTATTTTTTGAGTTCTCATCAGTCTATATACATCAATATATATGGTCTAATAGTCCACTACCCTCTCACCATTTAAACGAAAGGTTACATTAGTCATTTTAGCTAACAAAATATTTTCATGGTAAATAAATGATTCATAATCAAAATAGTTCAACACTCTATCCCTATGTATTTTAATATAAATTTACAATTTATATTTTTAAAATAGAATATCCCATGAAAAGTGGTATTATATTAAATATTGAACTTATTATATTTAATAATATAGATAATATAATCCATATCTAGAATACATAAACCAATCTATATTTTCAAAATTCTATAAAACAATTATTTATATATAAATAAATTATCTTGTCGCCAATAATGAATGAAAATTCCGTCTTGAAAAAATAATAAATATAAATAAAAAATTTATTTTTAAATGAAAAATTGAAACAACTTTCTATTTCTATATTTATTACAATACATTGACTTAATTTACAAGTGGTGACTTCAATTATAGAAACTCTTTCCTGATATCTAATATATAGATCTACTTCCACTTTCATTAATTATTTCTTATTTCTGAGTGTTTTGTTATTATAACAATTGTGTGATGCAATTACAGTATCCAATATTGATGATCAAGACATATAAAACCAATCCTATATAATATTCACAATAATATTCGTTAATTATTCTCCTTGAGAACACTTCTCAACAACATATGTCAATATGTTATGCTATATGTCAGAACCATGGCATGTCTCAAAAATTATTACTATGAATCATCCCATTATCAAAAATAAAAAATATATTATGTTGGGTATCTTTATTAATATCATATCAATATGTTCTTTTATTTAATGCATTGAGAAAAATAATAAGAGCTAATTTATCGTATATATTTAGTGATCTCTATTATATAATTAGCTAAACCGTTGGTCTCATTAGAATTTCTCTTAAAATTCAACAATTGTTTTGGGGAATAGTTATAAAAATATCATATAAAACGTTTTCATACTTTGGTGGTCAAATATATTCAGAATATATAATATGAAATATTTGAACACCATTCCTCTAGGAATCTAATACCATAGTTGAAATGATTTTTTATTACTCAAATCATGGAATTTAAATTGGGTACCTTGACCTATGAGGATTATCCATACCTAAAAAACCATATAAATGATGATCCTTGGGAGCCCATCATTTTCATGGCCATCACATTTCGATGATCACGATCCCCAAATCAATTTCATTTATAAGTAATATCACATATAATACATCCACAGTTTTTTTATCCTCACTATTTACATTTGAATAATTATGATATTTTCCATAACTATTGAATCCACTAAAATTATTACATCTCTTATTATCCCTTTATATAAGAAATCTTATATAAAATTAGTTTTTTAATTTTATTACTTCTACAAAATTTACATGAATTTACAAATATTAATCTATAATACCTTATACAAATCATAAATTTATTTATTTACCTAATAATAAAATTAAATTAAATTTATAACTATATAACTATATCCCACACATTAGGTGAATTAAAACCATTCATTTATTTTATTATAATATTATGAAACAAAAATCACAATAAGAGAAGCAATGACATGAAAGGTGGTATATACATTCTTTTATTAGACAAAGATTATGCCATAAAAAAGTTAGGAGTATGAAAAAAACAATACATATATTCATAAAAAGCGAAGATAGATATCAATTATAATATAATTCATACAAAAAATTTAAATAAATCATAAAAAAATATATTATTGAATTCAAAACTAATATTAAAAAACATAGTCTGGGTTGAATAAAAACTAATTATTTTATGTTAATCCAACAATTTAAAAATTATATCCCTTGTATGAAAAACACAATAATTAATTTAATACTTATAGAATAAATTATAAAAATGCAATCATATAATAAATTAATATTCATGAATAATCAAATCACAAATAATCAAATAAATAAAATATTTAACATGATATATGACAACATTAATAATTATAAATTTCATAAATAATTCATATTATACCGTGTAGAGTCATATGAATTAGATATGAGACCCTTTGTGTTTTTATATTGATGTATTTTAAAAAAATATTAGTTTTAATTTTGTAACAAATATATCAAAATAGAAGGACTGATTCACATTAACCTTTCAATTATAAATGTAAATTTATTGACGGTGTAACCTTCAACCATCATATCGTATCCTTGAATAGTCAATTTTTGTTTTATGGTCATACCAAAAGCTATAACTACCTTAAATTAAAAAAGAAATGATTATTCTAGTTTTGAATAAAATTTCAAAAATTAAATACATTTTGATAATAAAAACATGTTGTTTATGAACTAAAACAATTATATTTTATATAATAATTAAATTGAAGTTATGTTTTCCAAAAAAATTCAAATTTTTCAAAAACTTTATACAAACCATTATTTTTTGTTATAAAAAATATCATTCTTATTTAAAACAATATAAATAATAACTTACTTTTGTAATATATAATTGTTTCAAAAGTATACATTATTCCACATTTCTCATTAGTATGGTAATTTCTGGATGTATAGTCCATTGATAGGAATGTTGGTGATTTATTATAATCTTCCACTATAAAATTGGATTCTATTCAACATGGACTATGCTTAGAAAGGAAATCAAGGTCACTTAAGGGTTGGAATAGACTTTCATGATCATAATGGATGTTATTTAAGATTCTTTATAGAGCATTGGTGTAACCTAATCACTTGAAGTGGAGATTAAATGTGTCATTCACTCAGTTTCCTTAATCAGAATTAAGGCCTTGAACAATTTTTGGTTAAAATGTGATTCCACTTATATTGGGAAATAAATTAGGAATCGAACACTAGACCTCTCATTGATACTCACAGGTTAATGGATAGAGTTCTCAGATCTTTTCATGGTCCTCAATTACATTTTCAGACACATTTATATAGAGGCAAATCTTATGGTGGATCGTTTGGAAAACAATAGAATATGCATGAAGCATATATAGGTGGATACTCTTCTGAATGATTTGGATAATCATCCTGAAAGGGGTTGTTATAAAATCTTGATTTTCATTCTTATAAACCATTTCATTTTTAAAAATCGATTTTATTCCCAATTTGGCTAAAGATATATAAAAACAAAGTTCTATAAAAAAAATCATGGTTGTCAAAAATATCATTATTTTCACCTTTTTCCCAATTATCATTTCAACAATTAGACGCTAGTATTGACTATGATAAAACATAAGGATTTTATGGGATATATATTGTACCATAATCTGAATACATATAGACAAAACACCTGGAAGAGTTGTCATGTGGGTGGAAAAAAAACATAATGAAGTATCATAAAAAATTCATACTATATTATCCATGTCGATTCATCACGAATTTTGAGTTTGAAAAGTTTCATCAGTAAGTAGAAATAAGTTAATACTTCATATGGTATCCACATTCAATATGAATCCAAAAATGTTCTAGTAGGATCTCCTCTCCACAAAAATATTCATGAACCTTTTTATTAAAGTAAAATAATGTTAAAATAAATACATAGTGAAATCATAGAGAGAGTGAACTCAAATTTTCATGAATACTGTTCGTGAATATAAATGTTTATAAAATATTTTCTAAAAGAAGGTGCATATTGGGATAATGGAATTTATATTTTTTTAATTCAATAAAAATTATACTTTAGTATTACAACTTTCAAGAAATCAATGTAATGAAGTTAGTTTTTAAAACCCCAGTTTTGAAAGATTACACATGAAAATCCTAATAAGTGAGTCATATAATTAAAAGCACATATCAATAAATATGAAAACCAAAATGTAATTCTATAAATCATAATGAATCTTAATGAAAAATAGATTTACTCTCAACAAATCATTGTATGTAATTTTGTTTGTTATTGTTATTTGTTCATCCTTCTATGGAATGAATTTAAGAATATGTAGTATTTATTTCAACAATGGAACCATTAGATCATTGGAATTTTTCCATTTACCATGGCATGTAAAGATTCACTAAAAACTAAACCTAGAAATATTTTTCACACATTAACCAAACGTCCTCTTTTATCTTAATAACTACATAACGAATCTATATAAATACAATATTATTTTATTTTTTCCGTTATTAATTTATCCAAAAAAGACTTCTAAATAAAAATTTAATTTTATGCTTAAAATTTACCCCATATGGGACTGATGAAAACATAAAAGTTAATTATAAAACCTCAACATAACATAATATGGTTTTTTATAATTATTTCAATAAAACAATTCAAAAGTTAATTTTTAGAAATCTTACTATGATCTTATATATTAATCACATTATGAACAACAAAATAACTATAATATTTCAAGAGTAAATCAATAATAACAATAAAATGATATCTCTTGATGATAAACAAATGTAGTAATATATTTGAGAGCATTTACGATATAAAACTTCAATAATAAACTTCTACTTAACTCAATTTATTTTTATTCTTTTAAAAACATCATCTATATTTTTCAATTTTTCACCTTTCTTTCCAAGTTAATCCATAATTAAAAATGAAGCAAATGTGTCAACATTGTATTAGATGGAATTCCTGGTTGATCAAAAAATGAAAAAACTATTACTATAGAATCATACCTTTGGAATATGGGGTTTTATTCATTTTATATAGATAAGATATATGGGGGAACACTGAGGATCACTAAGTGATTTAAAAATACCTCAAATATAAAGTACCATGGCTATCATATATTCCACATGATCCATTACTGGTATGTATTTATGATTTTATCTACCTTTTCCTTAAAATAATGATATTTTATATGAATTTTATTCCTCTAAATTTTTTGATAATATTCAATTTGGTTGACTTAGGATGGATAAATTACTTCCCAGATGCACTAGATGAACATCCCAAGAAATGGGTGACAAATGTTCTTCCATTAAAAAAGAGATACCCAAGACTATACCCTTGTCTTTATACAACAATATATAGATGATACCCAAAGGGATAAAATCATATAATGAATGAACCATATTAGATCATATACACCAATCAACTTAGCATGACTCTGTTGATACATATACCATCTATGTTAATATTTAACCAAAATTTTGGAGGAGTTTATTTTTCTAAATATATCTTTTTTAAGAGTATTATATGAATAGGTAGATCTAATTTCCTTCATATTTGGGAATCTATGTTGTAATTTTTATATTCTCCCATATGAAATCAAATGGGATCTCTATAATAAGAAACAATTAACATTATAAAACCATTCAAGGATAAATACGGGTTTCTATATTTATCATTATTTATCCCATGATTGATTATCTATAATATTGGCATCAAATTGTAGAGACAAAGTTTCGCTTTTAATGAAATCTAACCTAGTCCATAATCTAGTATTTTATAAAGATGTGAAATAACCTGATGAATGATTGCATATACATAATTCTAGTACGCCACTACCTAATATGGGACATACTCAAAATTACATTGAAACTATGAATTTTTTAATTTATACTTCAGGGAGGCACAAAAATGGATTTAAAAAGTAAGTGAACAACCCATTTTTAGGAATTTTGATTATATAAAATGATATTATTTTGAGATAAGTGTTCAAATATAACATCAAACATCCTTAAAGAATAATTTTCATTAAATTGAATGTTCTAATTCTATGGTTTATAGGGATAACTATAACAAAATAGCACCCCCATATATTTTATTCTATTATTATCCTTATAATTAACTTTTAAATTTATATCATTTCTTCGAATATTCTATGTTATAAATCCCATTATTGTTAGTTTCATTATTTTATATTATATTTATTTTAACTTATTTATTAAAACACAATTTTTATTTAAATCAATACCAAATATATGAATATAATACACTATTAAAATTAGAAAACAAATAATGGATATATGTCAACCATTTAATATGAGTTTCACATTCTTAATGAAAAATAAGAAAACCAACAAACATATTCCATATTTTTGATAATTGTGTGTATACATATGTGATGAAATAAAAATTTAAAATAACTTAGTTTAACTAAATTTTTATTCCCTTTTCCCTAATTTATTTCAAATAACACTATTCTTCCATAAGGTCAAAAATCAGCAAATCATGATTACCAACATCTATTTGAGAATAAAATTATGCATCCTACACTCCACAATCAACTAATGAAGGATAAAAAATGAATGGATGGATTATCATATATGAAAAATCAAACGAAATAATTATTCATCTCTATAATATTTCATTCCATAAAGACTTCTGTTTGTTACCTATGGAAAAAGGAATAATAATTCTTGAATTATTTCAATGTAGATGTGAAAAATCCTACAAAATTTTTTTTCTAGACTAATCCTTGAAAACCTCTTATAATTCCCCATTAAAAAAATATAATCCATACATTTCAAAAATAATTTACATTAATAATGATATATCGATCAATATCATCATTCATGATAGATAACCCAATAATGAATTTTTTTTGGAATGTTATTATAAGAGGAAAACTAATTTAAACACATTAATTGAAAAGGAAAACAATTATATAATAGGTTATCTAAATAATAAAATGGATCAACATAATAATCCAACAATATATAATTTACATTTTCATCACACTTCCTCTTAGAACCAAATATACAAAAAAAGAAGGAACATAAAATAAAACTATATTTTACCCAACTTTTAACATGTTAAAATGGATGTGTATGACTGGTGGATAAATATAATATTTGAAACATCATATCATGTTATTATATATATATAATTTCCATCATTATATTAAATTATGTGACATTATAACTCAAATACAATAAATAAGAGGTCATTATACTAAAATTTTTCATTCTATAAAAATTGATAACTACATTCATTACTAAATTGGATGAATTTTGTTATCATATATTATAATTATAATGTTTTATACGCTTTTTCATACAAATGGTTCTCTTTTGAGGTTTAATTTTTTCACAAAATAAAACATACTATGATTTTTTAATAAAATTGAAGAATTACATCATTCTTAATACAGAATGGATGAGGTGCAAGTGTTAACTAATTTTTCTAGAGGGGATATCATTCACATTGTTGACAAATAAGGACCACAATGTAAGGAAGGACTTGTGAGGGATTATGAAATATACAATTATATAATAATTAATATAATATTCATATTCATATGATAATTTTATAAATAATAGATATAGACAAATAATTCTATCTAAAAAATATTCCTTTAATTCAAATTCAGTATAGCTAGGTTTGGAATAAAATAAATACAAGTCTATCAATTTCCATCTTTCAAAACACTATAAAGAATATTAGAAATAAAATCTGAAGTCATGAAATAAAAAAAATCACATATAGAATTCATTCATATTTTCTGGAATCATATAAGTCATGTGTAATAGATAGAACATGTGGTCATGATGGGTATACTGTGAATAGTGAAAAAATGACTTCCCCTTCCCCTTAGAGAATGGATTTTTGGTGAGCCCATTATTAACATACATTCACCTCAAATTATATGATGATATTTTCAAGGGATATAATGAACTAAAAATCATTCATCATCTGGGTAACAAGATGTATCGTCCTTGGTCTAGAATTCACTGTTATTATTTTAAACAAAAATGAACGGAATGAGAAAATAATCATCCATTTTATATTTTTTAAATGGATAAATTTAGTACTCATTGAAAATTTTCACATATCCCATGTATTTTTCCCATTCCCATATTTATTGGTGTGCCACCTCAACTTACTTATTGTCTTTAAAGCATCTCATTCCAACTATCCATCATGTAAGCCTACATATCTCCCCCATCATCTAAATCATTCAATCACATTGTATGTTTCAATTTCTTACCATATAAAGATAACACCAACCAAATATAGTGAGGCTTCATTCCCTCTTTGTAAAATAGAACAATCACACCACCCAATCGTTATCCTAATAAATGAAACATTGTTAACTACCACCATATTGTGTCTATAATATTGTCACCAATATAATGACCCCTAATTATAAGCTATTAGAAGCTACCATCACCTTATATAACATATCCTAGAATGCATGCATGATATAACCTTCAAAATTGAATCCCATATTAGGGTTGAGCCTAAAATATGTTTGATGCAATCATGTTGCTCTAGATGCTGAAGTATATCCTCATTTCATAAAGAAATATTCTTAAATTATAGTGCTGTATATTTTTCAATCACAATTAAAATACTTATATAAATAATTTATAAGAATTCTTCTTGGATAAATGGATAGGAAAAAATTCGTATCTAAAAATCACAAAAATATCATTCTTATCATATTTATTCAAATTATTGGATTTACTTATTAATGTCTAAAATTATTTAATTCATGGGTTTAATCATATCATTTCACATTACGATATTTATCTATGCATAGACTATATAATCTCGAATTAGGTGTCAATAATAAAATCCATAAATATATTCTTTAAACAAATTTTTATGTGATGTTTCATAAAAAATAATATTTTTACTATATTTTTTATAATACTATTTGATATATAAACTAAAAACATTTATTGATTATTTCTCATAATAGATTATAGTGGATATGGTTACTTATCATTGAGATAATATTTTATAATTTTATTGGATAATACCATCCTTTTATTAGGTTTTAAAGTGATGATATTCATACCACACAGATTTTTTTTATTAATCATATTTAAGGATTTCTATAACCAAAAAACTTATTTTAAAGTTTAATAAGAAACAAAAATGTTATCCTAGTATTGTAAAAAATTAATAATACATATTTTATTTGGATCCCTAGATCTTTTTGGTTGATTTTACAAAAAAATACGCATGTAGTGGATCAAAAAGTGTTCAAATATATACTTCTTATACTTTTTATATAGTCCTAATAAAATTTCATACATAGAATGATCATTACATATACAATTAATTCATATCCAATTTTATAAAGTCTTTGAAAAAATACTATTTTTTAATTATTTTATTTAGTGGTGGTTGATATGAATATAAAATTGGATATATAATATATTATCATCCTCCTATGATATAAAATAAGCGTCTCATAAATGATGAATTTGAAATAGATTTCCTATTTTTATTCTACCCTTCATGATATATACATTATAAATTGTTTATTATATAATCCTCCTATGTGAAATGAATTATTTGGATGGTGTCACAGAAGTGATACACACTTAATGATTTATCCCTGAGTCATTCAACATACTAGACAATAATCATAAAAGTTTCATTTCATCAAGTCAATGATTTGTTAATTACCTATATGTTTAGTATTTTTTTGAATGACACATTACAATCAACATTAGGATAGGTGTTTTCATGTGTGCCATATTTCACATCACGTGGTAAGTGAATATTGTAAAGTCCCCAAACTATCTAACCATGTAAAATACATTAATTTTAGTAACTTAATAAAATTTATGGTGCATTTGGATATTATAAATTATTAGTGATAGGATGGAGGAGTTTGAGTCCATAAATAATATATTATGAAAGTAACCCTATTTCTTTATGATTCAGGTACCATTGTATAATCACAATGTACTATGTAGTATCCCTACTGTAGTTATGCCACTATCACCATAAATGTGTACCAACTTGTAATACATATTCTATTTCTAGTTGGGGAAGAAGTTATTATTTCTACATGAAACCAAATCCCTTAAATTGGGAAAAAACATCATATTTCTCCCCATTTTAGGAATTTACCCCTCCCTTGGGTACCCATACAATCCTCTTTTAAATTTCTAGAACATTAATGTTTGACCGTTGATATATTGGACTTGGTTTCACATTAGAGAATTCAATTATTCTTGGAATAATTTCCATCACCTCTAATAGACTTTCATGTAAATTGTTTCTACACTTATTGGGTAACATGATTTTATTTTAATTATGTGCTTCCTGGGATTCACCAAATCATCAAATTTCCAAACAGTATTTCTAACCTACATAATTTTTTACGATAACTCTATGGACGAACGATGGATTCACTTACAATATATTCCATTATTAATTATTTTAATACATATTAAACTCCAAAATTACGTTTGGTGTTATATTTTCTCATGTATTGGTATACTCCTCACTTTTGGTCCTTAAGGTAGCTACTACCAATATTTTTTGGAGTCATTATCTTTTTCTATGTCATAATATATAAGGAATGAGATAAAATTAATACAGGTATAAGTGTATTTTAGAAAAACCATTCCATATTAATTTGAAGAAAAATTTAAATTAGTTTTTAATGAATTTTATGGGTTGTTTGGATTTATTTATCATTATAATTTCCATGAGAATGTATTAGTTTTTCATTCAGTGTTTTTGAATATATAATTTCTATATTATAATTTAATATGTTCAAATTTTTTTATACAACAAATATTAAAATAATAGATCTATCATGATATGGGTGATTCTTATCTAATACATGCAATTGAAAAATCTTGAATTATTTCTTTAATGTACTCTATAAGTATTAATTGACATTAATTAGAGGAAACTTTATTAATAGAGTTTTCTTACTTATATATATATATATATATATTTTTCAACTATTTGAAACATTATTTGGTGTATGATGATAATATTTACATATAATTCCCTGAATACTTATATAACCCCCATAATTTAAAGGTGTGGGTATATGCCTCAATTTTTCAAACCATCTTCTCTATCTATTATGAATATAATATTCGATGACATAGTATATATAAATACCTCATAGAGATTTATTTCATGATTTCAATACATCTATTAGGACATCAATAATATGAAATTCCAAATTTAGGTAATTATAATAATAGCCATTTAGGTATATAAAATATTAATTTTTTATTATAAATGATTAATATTAATGTGAATCAGGCATATTATTTTATATGTTTTGTTTATTCCATAGACATATATTATTCATCACATGAAATATTTATTAATATAGGTGAATTGGTATGGGGTTGAGATCACCTTCTATGTCACTAGAGTCACACCCTTCTCATTCCCTATATAATCCAACCAGACATTCTTATACATTATCCATGGAATGGTGAAATGGTGGAGGACATAGTCTATGTAACAACCCAAAGTTTCATTAATGGAAATTCCTCTTGATCTAGTTAAATAGATCTTTATGTAAAAATTTTATATAAAATTTCATCTTATTTAGTTTTATGTTGTGTTTTGTGACCATTAATTTTATAGTTGTTGAATAGTGATCACATGATTAGTATAAATATAGGGCTTTAACAAATACAATTTACTCAGAAAAAAAAATTGATGGACTCATCCAGTAGAATTTCACCATATGAAGCCCATTTGTTAGAGCTCGGAAATGTGGTGGCATAATTGGGTTTCGCTCTTGACCAAGCCCATGTAGAGCTTCACCATGTCAAGATCGAACGAGACCGTCTACGGGAAAAGTGGAAGTTTATAGAGATTCTCATTCGAGCGATGTTATCCAAGCCTCCCCAAAAGTCTGTCACCATCGCACGCCTTACCTATAGGACTTATGCGACTATTTTAAGGGGTTATGTAACAAATATTCAGTACTATGTTCATGTACATTATTTTTTGAATATAATAATGAATTTACTTTCTTTCCATTATTGATACATTGTAAATAGTATTTAAAGTGAAAATAGTGTTTTTAGTTATTATTTAATTAAGAATTATATTTTATTAAATTAAGGTATTTTTGAATTAAATAATATTTTAATAAAATGTTATTATTATTATTAAATTAATTTTATTATATATAAATGATCATATAATTTTATGAATGCAATTGTAATTTTTATCAAGGTTTGAAAGCCATTTTTGTCAAAACCCGTGAATTTTCAAAATATGTAATTTTTTATTTTAAAAGTAAAAATTAAAATATTTATAAAATTATTCGATAAAATTAATGTTCTTTTTGTAATCAGTATTTTGAAATTATCCAACGCTGATTTTTTCATAATTTTCTGAGATAGTCAATTTTCTGGGTAAAAATAAAATACTGTTTAAATATATAATGTTTTTTATGACATCATAATGACCCAATAGTGATATACTAAAATACTATAAGCTTTATGATCGGCCAATATATTTTTTAACATTAAAATAATGTGTTTTGGGTTTTTTTGACTTACTTTTCAAACCATTAATAGACTCTTCAAGACTTATGAAACACCTTGTCTTTTTTAAATTGTTTTCCATTGGAGTGGGACTCACCTCCACATACGAAAACCTATTATTTTAATAATTTATTCCTTTTTCCTTATAAAACATTTTTTCCCACTTCCCTTGGACAAAAACCATGGCAAAAAACATGGGATGGTTTGGGGTTTGGATTAATTTAATATAAGGTGTCCCAAACCAAAATAATAAAGAATTCCCTCACCTTTCCTATATAAACCCACCCATGATCCCACTTCCTCCTCACTCAATGACTTTGGGGTTAGTCCAACCTCTGACCTACTCCATCTAGAATCCTCCCAAGGTTCCACAAGATCCCAAGAAGCCTCTCTCAATCCTCTCTGAAGCCTTTGGAAGCACACTTCAACGTAAGGGTTTTTTTCTTCCTTTCTCATTTTTGTCCAATTTTAGTTAAGTTGTTATGCCCTTTTAATTTCAATTATGAATGTTGGGGTATGGTTTCTCACCTCCTTAATACTTCCATCTTTATGTTTTAATGATGGGATACCCCTTTCTCTCTCATTGAATGGTTCCCTTGTACACCCGTTACTATGTCAAAATTCTGAAAGGAACTTCTCTCTTCTAATTTACATTCAAGAAATACTTTTGTATCATGAATCAAAATTCCATTACAATTGTTGGGACATGTATATATTTGACCTACTTACTTTCAATTACATTTAAATATGATGTGGAACCCCTTTCTCTCTCATCAGCCATTTTTTCATGAAATCTTATGTCACACCGTTACGCTGCCAAAATCGCACCAATTTTCTAAGACAATTCCATTGTGTAGGGAATACCATGCCCATTTCTCCATCAAGGGTATTCACCTTTATGAACATTTAATTATTGATTATATCGTTTCATGTATTAATTCCACATTCCTTCATCGTGGACTAAATTATTCTGTTTTATGAATCCTTGTTTTATGATCCATGTGGCACACTTATGCATGAAATGAAATGTTTAAGAAGGGTGCACCCTTATAGTACTCCAATGCATTGGGTAAAGTATAGTATCATGATAAATCATGTGCATTGATTGTTGACTCATTTTAATTCATGTGCAATGAGGGTTTACTCGTGCTTCATGTGCAATGATAATTTACTCATTCTCCATGTGCAATGAGCCTTGGCTCATGCTAATTCCATGTTAAGTGTTGTCGCCACATTTCCATGTTATGATTATCATGATTTACCATGCCATTATGTTCATGTTTCTTTTGTTATCTATTGATATGGATATTGTATCACATGTATTATACTCCGCATGTATTCCGTGTTTATTACCTTACTGGGCTTTATAGCTCACCCCTTTTCTTATGCATGTCCTCAGGTAATCCCATGCAATGTTAAGTACAAGGGATTGTAGTGGTCATGTAAAGAAAGTTTTGAATAAAGATGTTGTATTTCATGTTTAATGTTGTTATGTAATGATCCTAAGCCCCAACGACACTATACCTCTCGATCATCCATGTTGTATCAAGTGAATAGGTTATTTAATAAATCATGTTTATGTTTGTAATAAAAGAAGGATTGTCATTGTTGGTATCAGAGGATAGGTTTAGTTATTTTTGGGATCAGGATTAGAAAACCCTAGTAAAGAATTAGATACAAGACAAAGTATAATAAGAACATCCCTAAGTTTTGGTAATACCATGTTAGTGGTATATCAAACAAATATATCCATGTATGGATAGGAGCAGGTAGAGGCGGCTCTGGAACAGATGTATCCTAGGGGTAAAACAAGAAAACACCGCTTTGAGCTACACTTGAACGGGAACTGGAGCACGACAACGGGCCTTGCTGCAATCTTGGTTAAGACACTGTCAAGGGATATGTTTTGATAAATTCACTTTCTTAGTATGAACCCTTATTAAGGGATTTAAACAAAATCCCCAAAGGATATATCTTCGAAAGTAGATCATTAAAAGCCTAGATTGAATCCTATAGACTCATGAGTTAAGGAAATAAAAGTTTTTTTTTAAGTCATCAACTATTTTATTTGGATTACCCTTGATGTGTTATCTCCTAAATTTCATTTTATTCTAGCCAATGGATGGTAATAGGAGGACTCGGGAAAACAACCCGTGTGAAGATCAGTGTGATGACTATACTAATGAGATGCCCAATCCAATGGGAGCGGGAATCATGACCTTTGTTACGCTTCTATCTCAGATAACTCAACATTTAAATAGAAACACAGGTCAAGAGGATTTTTCAAACCCCGTAAGAAGTAATAAGTCACTATCGAGAGCTTCATGAGACAAAGGCCTCCTAATTTAAGTGGATCATCCGATCCAATGATCGATGAACAATGGATCAAGTCCATTGAAAAGATATTCTCTATCCTTCAATGTTCTGAACAAGAGAAGGTTCTCTTGACAGCTTATCGTATAGAGGGTGAATTTGATCAATGGTGGACATTAATAAAAAATACGATGCCTGAGGAGGAGATCAAGGAGTTGGAATAGAAAGATTTCTAGAAGATGTTTTTTTGATAAATATTTTATGTTTACCATCTGGCATAAGATGGAAAGGGACTTCCTTTACCTTCAGCAAAAAGATGAGGAATATATTGGACCTTAAGAGTAAAAAATCACAAGGAATGCAAGATACTCTTTTGGCTTTGTTATTACCCCTAAATGCAAGGTTAACCTCTTCTTTGGCAGGCTGAAGCCTAGCTTTCGAAAAAATTAGTGATCCGTGACCTCGACAGCTATGAGGAAATTTTCCGTTGTGCCCTCAAGGTTGAAATGGAGATTGGGGAATCAAAGGGGTATCATGAGGACAAGAAGTGTAAGGTGGACTTCAATGATGGTGGTCTGATGGATAAATCCAATGGTGCTAAGAAGATCCAGTATCCCACTTACAAAAAGTGCGGAATGAAGCACCTTGGAAATTGCCTCAAGGGGACAAGGAAATGCTTTAGGTGTTGAAGAGAAGGCCACCAAGCTGTTAACTATAGTCAAGAAGGACCCGTGGCTGAGACAAAGGAGAGGAACGCTCCATTAAAACCTCAACGCAATGTTCATTGCTACAACTACAAAGAACCGTGGAATTTTTCATATCAGTGGACGAATCTAAGTGTTTTCATAGTCAATAAACAACCTCCAAGGCAGCAAGGAAGAGCATTTCCCATCACTTCTGCCAAAGTGAAGCCCAACAACGAAGTGGTGACAATTACTCTAGTTATTCTTTCAATAATAGAGAACATACATTTTGATTTAGGTTCTACGCATTCTTTTATATCCCAGATGTTTAGTAGAACAATTCCAGCACCACCACAAATCATGGAAGTAAAGATGTCGGTGAGTACATAAAATGGGGAAATCATTTCATCCAATGAATATAACTCCTCCCCAGTCATAAAATGTGGATTGAATTTCCCAGTGAACCTCATCATACTCCCACTGGTGGAATTTTATGCAAATCATGGAATGGATTGGCTTTCCAAATATATAGCCAATATAAATTTCCGGGAGAGGGAAATCACTCTCCATAGGGAGAATCAACCCCCGATTCTTTACAAGTGTAAGGAGGAAGATGAATCCCCTTTAACTCCATCATCTCAAGAATGGATATTAATGCCCTATGAGCACACGTATCTGACTCAGATTATTGATTCCACGGAAGAAACCACCCTTGAGGAAATGTCTATTGTGAGGTAATTTGTTGAAGTGTTTCCTGAGGAACTGTCTGGTCTTCCTCCTAGAAGAGACGTTGAATTCTAAATTGAACTTATTCCTGGGGAACTACCAATATCCAAGACTACATATAGAATGGATATTTTAGACCTTGAAGAGCTGAAGAAAAAACTACAGGAGAATCTGGATACAGGGTTTATACGTCCAAGTGCTTCACCATGGGGTGCACCAGTCCTCTTCGTAAAGAAGAAGGATGGTTCAATGCGGATTTGCATCGATTATCGCGATAGTAACAAAACCACGATAAAGAACAAGTATCCTCTTCCATGGATCGATGACTTGTTCGATCAGTTTCACGGAGCACAATACCTCTCCAAGATAAATTTGCGGTCGGGATATTATTAAGTAAGGGTGAAAAAGGAAGATGTCCCCATGACTGCATTTCGTACAAGTTATATGCACTATGAATTCATCGTATTGCTTTTTGGACTCACCAATGCTCCAGCAATCTTCATGGACTTGATGAATAGTGTCTTAAGAGATTACCTAGAAATATTTTTGGTAGTCTTTATAGATGATATTCAAATATACTCCAAAACCAAGGAGGATCATGAGGATTATTTAAGAACTGCACTAGAGAATTTCCGCAAGGAGAAGCTCTATACAAGGTACAAAAAGTGTGAGTTCTTGTCGAAGGAGGTCTCATTCTTGGTCCATATCATCACAATCAATGGGATATTTGTGGATCCCTCCAAAACTGATGCAATTGAGGGATGGACAAGGCCAACATCGGAAATAGTTATCCATAGCTTCTTGGGCTTAGCAGGATATTATCGATGATTTGTGAGATATTTCTCACAATTTTCCAACCCTCTTACCAGGCTAACTCTAAAGGGAGTAAAGTTTTCTTGGAGCGATGAATGCGAAGAAAGCATCCAGTAGTTGAAAAGGAGGATTATCACTCCTCCTGTGCTCACTTTACACACAACTGGGGAAATTTTTGTGGTATTCAGTGATGATTCGAAGAAGGTCTTAGGTTGTGTGATGATGTAGAATGATAAAGTGATATCCTATGCCTCAAGGTAGTTGAAAATCCATGTGCAAAACTATCCAATGCATGATCTGGAGATGGCGGCAGTGATCATTGCCTTCAAAATCTGGCAGAATTATCTCTATGGGGAGAAATGTGAGATATATACTAACCACAAGAGTCTTAAATATATATTCAAAAAGAAAGAGCTTAATATGCGTCAGAGAAGATGGATAGAGCTCATCAAGGATTATGACTATCGAATACATTACCTCCCTAGGAAAGTAAAAAAGGTTGCAGATGCCCTTAGTAGAAAGGACCCAGTGATTCTATGAATGATGAGAATTGAGAAGGATCCAATCTTCTTAAACTTGATGAAGATGGATGTGGGAATCATAAAGAAGGGAACATCATCAATCCTTTCACAAATGATTTTTTAACCGTCTCTTTTGGAAAGGTTAATTGATGATCAAAAGGATTATGTGGGAATTTAGGAAAAAGTGGAAGCTATTGAAAAAGGGATATCCTCTGAGATTAATGATAATGAATAAGGAATTGTGTGATTTTGGAAAAGACTATGTGTTCCATCAATTCTATATCTGATGAAGGAACTTTTGGATGATGTGCATAGTTCAAATTTATCTATTCACCCAGGGAGCACAATGATGTATCGAGATCTTAGAGAAAATTTTTGGTGGGATAATATGAAGAAGGACACTTCTGAATATACATCTAAGTGCCTGGTGTGACAGCAAGTGAAGGTAGAGTGGCAGAAGTCTAAGGGGATGATGCAACCATTTCCCATACCAGAATGGAAATGGGAGAACATCACCATGGACTTTTCCACTCGACATCTGAGGAAAACCAAAGGTAACAATGCAATCTGGGTTGTGGTGGATCGTCTTACAAATACTGCACACTTCATTTCTATTCGGTAGGATTTATCATTGGATCAACTGGAACAGATATATATCAGGGATGTGGTAAGGATGCATGGAGTATCACTATCTGTTGTGTCTGACCGAGATACAAGATTCATCTCTATGTTTTGGAAGAGTCTTCAAAAAGCTCTGAATACTGAACTGAGCTTCAGTATAACCTATCGTCCTCAAACTGATGGCCAATCCGAGCAGACTATCCAAATACTTGAGGATATGTTGAGAGCATGCTCAATGATCTTTAAAGGAGGATGGGATCAGCATATTCCTCTGTTTGAGTTCTCTTATAATAACAGTTTCCACTCGAGCCTCCAAATGGCACCATATGAAGCCCTGCATGGGAAAAGGTGAAAAACACCAGCATGTTGGGATGAGGTCGGTGAACGTAAGTTGCTTAGACCGGAAATGGTCGAAGAAATGTTGGAGAAGGTGAAAACCATTCAGCAGCATATTAAAGCAGCCCAGAGTCGATAGAAGAGTTATGCAAATAATCATTGATGAGACCTTGAGTTTAATGTTGGAGACATGTTTTTTCTACACATATCTCCGTGGAAGAAGGTCATGAGGTTTGGAAATAAAGGGAAGGTAAGTCCAAGGTACATCAGCCCCTTATAGATTCTAGATCATGTCGGGGATGTGTCCTATTGAATATCACTTCCACATACCATGTCCAAATTACATGATGTCTTACATGTATCCCTCTTAAGAAAGTACATACCGGACCCTTCAAATGTACTCTCTTCTGACGTGGTACAGGTGGAGGATGATCTTTCTTATGAGGAGTAACCAGTGAAGATCTTATATGGTAGAAAAAAAGTTCTACGAAATAAGACAATGCCCCTCATCAAGGTGTTGTGGCGAAACCACATGTTTTAAGAAGCGAATTTGGAATTGGAGGAAATGATGAAGCTGAGTTACCCACATCTGTTTTAGTGTGGGAAAAGGAAATTTTGAGGGAAAATTCCTTAATGGGGGAATATTGTAACGAACCAAAGTTTCATTAATAGAAATTCTACTTGATCTAGTTAAAGGTGTCTTTATGTAAAACGTTTATATAAAATGTTAACTTCTTTAGTTTTATGTTAAGAGTTGTGACCATTACTTTTATATCCATTGAACAGTGATCACATGATTAGTATAAATATAGGGCTTTAACAAATCCAATTTACTCAGACAAAAGAAGTGTTGTCCTCATCCAGTAGATTTGCTCCATAAGAAGCCCATTTTTCAGAGCTCGGAAAAGAGGTGGAATCCTTGGGTTTTACTCTTGACCAAGCCCAAGCTGATCTTCACCATGTCAATATCGAATAAGATCGTCTACGGGAAAAGTGGAAGTTGATAGAGATTACCACTCCAGCGATGTTATCCGATCCACCGCAAGAGTCTGTCACCATCCCACACCTTACCCTTAGGTCTTATGAGGCTGTTTTAAGGGGTTATGTAACAAATCTCTAGTACCATCTTCATGTACATTTTTTATTTTATATAACAATTAATATACTTTCTTGTCATTATTGATACATTGTAAATAGTTTTTAAAGTGAAAATAGTGTTTTTAGTTATTATTTAATTAAGATTTATATTTTATTAAATTAAGTGAATTTTGAATTAAATAATATTTCTAATAAAATAATAATATTATTATTAAATTAGTTTTATTATATATAAATTATCATATAATTTAATGGATGCAATTGTAATTTTTATTAAGGTTTGAATTCCATTTTTGTCAAAACTCGTGAATTTTAGATAAATATAATTTTTTATTATAAAAGTGAAAATTTACATATTTAGAAAATTATTAGATAAAATAAATGTGATTTATGGAATCATGATGTCAAAATTATCCAACAGTGAATTTTTCATAATTTTCTGAGACACTCAATTTTCTGGGTAAAAATTAAATATTGTTTAAATATATAATGTAATTTATGACATCATAATGACCCAATAGTGATGTAATAAAATACTATAAGTTTTATTTTCGGCCAATATATGTTTTAAAAATAAAATAATGCGATTTTGAGTTTGTTTGACTTACTTTTCATAGCATTAATGGACTCTTCAAGACTTATTAAACACCTTGCCTTTTTAAAATGTTTTCCATCATAGTGTGACTCACCTCCACATAAGAAACCATATTATTTTAAGAAGTTAGGACATTGGACATATAAAATATTGTTTTACTCTTCCATTTTCCAAAAACCATTAGAAAAAACCATAGGATGGATGGTGGTTTGGATTAATTTAATATAATTTTTCCCAAATCTAAATAATAAAGAATTCCCTCACCGTCCCTATATAAACCCACACAAGATCCCACTTCCTCCTCACTCAAAGCATTTGGAGTTCGTCCAACCTCTACCCTAATCTATCTATAATCCTCTAAGGTGCCCCAAGCTCCCAAGAAGCCTCTATCAAGCCTCTCTAAAGCCTTTGGAATCACACTTCCAAGTAAAGGGTTTTTTTTTCTTCCTTTCTCATTTTTTGTCCAATTTTCATTAAGTTGTTTTTCCCTTTTAATTTTAATTATGAATGTTGGGGTATGGTTTTGATCCTCTATCATACTTCCCTATTTATGTTTGAATGATGGGAGACCACTTTCTCTCCCATTGAATGCCCCACATGTTCACCCGTTACTATGCTGATATTCTGAAAGGAACTTCTCTATCCACATTTACATTCAAGAAATACTTTTATACCATGAATCTAAATTCCATTCCAATTTTTGGGACATGTATCTATATGAACTCCTTACTATAAATTACATGTAAATATTATTAGGAACCCATTTCTCACTCATCATCCATTTTTTATGAATTCTTATGTCACGCCGTTATGCTGCTGAAATCACATCGATTTTCTAAGCCAATGCCATTGTGTAGTACGTACCATGCCCATTTCTACATCATTGGTATTCACCTTTATGGACATTTACTTATTGAATATAATTTCTCATGTATGAATTCCAAATTCCTTCATCATGGAATAAATGATTATGTTTTATGAATTAATTTTTTATGATCCATGTGGCACACTTATGCATGAAATGAAATGTTTAAGAAGGATGCACCCTTATAGCGCTCCAATGAATTGGGTAAAGTATAGTATCATGATACATAATTTACATTGAGTGTTGACTCTTGATAATTCATGTGAAACAAGGGTTTACTTGTGATTAATGTGCAATGATAATTTACTCATGCTCTATGTGCAATGAGCCTTGGCTTCTGCTAATTCCATGTTAAGTGTTGTTGCCACAGTTCCATGTTATGATTATCATGCTTTACCATGACATTATGTTCATGTTTATATTGTTACCTATTGATATAACTATTTTCTAACATGTATTTTACTCCTAATATATTCTGTGTTTATTCACTTACTGGGCTTTAGAGTTCACCCATTTTCTTATGCATGTCCCCAGGTTATCCCATACAATGCTATGTACGAGGGAATATAGTGGTCATGTAACGGAAGTTTTCAATAAGATGTTTTATTTCATGTTTTAATTTGTTATGTAATGATCCTAATCCCCAAATACACTAGACCTCTCAATCATCCATGTTGTATCAAGTGAATAGTTTATGTAATAAATCATGTTTATGTTTGTAATGAAAGCAGTGTTGTCATAGTCTAGAACATTATGGGTTGTAGATTATGATCACAATACATTGGTTGTATTTAGAGATAGTAGGAAATGGATGATTGGTAACTATTATTGTTAGTTTAAAGTGGTATGAAAACATGGGAGATTCCTACTTTTACTCATTTATTTACGCAGTAATGGTCTATTTTGTGTATTCTGACTTTTTGTATACTTTTAATCCTTTGGTGGGTAATTAAATTTTTGGGCCGATTTTCATGTTTTTTTATATCTCATGATGTATGAATAATTCATGTTTCGTTATATTATAGTGATTTGATTAACCATTGGTTAGTACCAGAACATTTGGTATGGATGTTCATCAACCCAAAGGGACAAGCCCAAATTTTTGTTTGGCATACTCGTATATTAATTATCATTAAATTGAATAAAATGATTTCTTGTATAACATACTCATCCATCAACATTATATCATACATAAAGTGATCTAGATGTGTTCTTGAGGTGTTTTCATGAATTGGATAGAGGCTATTAATGTGATAGAGTCACATTCATTAATAAATGGTATCAATGAATGCCATAAATATTTTGGGTTTGTGATAGAAGTCTAGAAAAGAGATATGTCTTTTGGGAATCATGATGTATCCCACAAATAAACCTCTAAAACAATATTGTAGTGGACTATTATGGTCAAATGGAATTTAATAATTCATCTCCCTTTCCATATTCCTTCCATGAGCCTATCGAAGATACACAATGCGCATACATCATATTGGTAATTGTTAGTTAAAAACAGGATATGATTCCTGTAATCGTGTATAGGTTTATCTTTTGTATTAAATTATATATTAGATCAATTTGAGTTAAATATTACCATAAATTTGTGTGATAAATATATTAATTTATTTTAATTTATTTTAAATGTGTAGGTCAAAATGAACTTACATTTGACTCATTGACTAATATTTTTTTGGTTACTTTGATAAAGTAAATTTTTATGGTTATGGTATAATAATTTATTCTAAATCATTGAATTATATCAATTTCTTCTTATATATATATAATTATGTTTATATAATACAGATTAAATTAAACATTTCATTTAAAAGATTTATATAAGAATAGATTCATAGAAAACTATGAAAAATAGGTGAGAGAGAATGGGGTTTAGACCATTTATTTTTTTCTAGATTGAAGTTTTGGATTTTAAATAAGAAGGGAAGAAATTGATGTTTTAAAATTATTATTTTGGATCACACCATCTAGGTGAGCACTGATTTCAAATATGGACGGATCAGATAAAAATTCCCTTAAAAGTAAACATATGGTTGAAAATGAAGTCATATAGGGTCTTTTATTGTTTCTTGATGTTTTTCATCAAGCATTTCCTTGAATAGAACCAATAAATTATAATGGTAGGACTGAATATATGTTCCATAATTCTTTTATATTGATGGTGAGGTGTCATAAATAGAATTTAAGGGGTTGATTATCCATATACACCATATAATTGAAAAAGCAAATACCATAGAGAGTCACAATATTATGGTATCCATGCACATTCTCAAAGTGGAATATCACAAGTTTTGGGATGTTATAACTGATTTGAAGAAGGAAAAATGGGAAGAAAGGGAAAAAATAAAGAATGATTTTTCATCAAATTATATTATTATACCTTATTTCAGATGAGGTAAGAAGAATTTATAAATATATAGTATGTGTCCATGGTCATTATGGATTACACAAAAAAAATCACTAATATCCTTTACTTTTCCCATATATGAGTTGATAGGTTGGTTCAAATGCTATGTGATTTGTGATAATCATACAATAATGATGGGAAAATCAAGTGATCCTTGTCATTAATTCATTTTATGAGGTGTTAAAGAAATTCATACCCAATGAGATGGTGTCTAAAATAATTACTGGAGTATATATCTACAACCATCTTGGGTTACATGTGATTCCTCATCCAGAGGGTAAAAGTAATGACTGAAAGTGGCGTGATGTTTTAATTATCGCTAGTGAAGTCAATGGGATGGAGTACCTTCATCCCATAGTTAGATGTTTCTTCCACTTTAGTATGATCAGTGTGATTTCTTGGAGAACTTCTTGGTAAAGTAGACATTGAGGCAATATAGTGTAACTCTTAAGGTTAGTTTGGATATCATCATTAGTATCATAAAAAAATTAAATTTTATGGTTATGAACAACTATCTCAGTATCACATCATATAATAGGACATATTATATGATCTGTCAACTTATTGTATTACTCTTCCATGTAATTTATAGGGTCAAGGAATCTTCATGGTTAGTTTGGTCTAGTTAGATAATATATATCTAATATGTAGGTATTTGTACCGTAGGGTTGGTGGGAGGATTCATGAGGGATCGATAATATAATGTTCTCCACTAATATAAATTAATTTGTTCCTTCTACTTAAATTGACCATGAATAACTATTAAATATTTTTAAATAATAAAGAAGGTTCCCTTTGTTTGAATAATTATTTCAATATCTATGGGAAATTTATAATTACATAGAATGTGGATGAATTGATAAGAATAAATTATGAATGGATTATGGTGAAAATGATTTTAATGTATATAGAGATTTATGTATGTTGGGCATTGATTAAAAATTTTGAAGACTTGAGATTCTCCGATTTATTTATCTAAATTTCAAGTTACTTTTTGTATATTTATTTAGAAAAGTATTATAACAAGATATTTTGAAAAAATTGGCTACATCATATCACTTGGTCACTAATGCAGTAAGAACATTGTGTCAGTCATGCCTAAAGGGACTACACTCGATGAGAGAATCCACAGGATTGAATAGGTCACCTCCACTAGTATTGGTAATTTTAATATGTTGCACGGTTATTAAAAGATAACTTATGGATCGACACTAAATATAAATGGAGATCTCCAATTCAAAATACATTTCACTGATCCCATACTAGAGGGAAAATATATTTAATGAAAAAATTTCTATATTATTGTTTCTTGTGTGCCTTTCTCCATTGATCTACTATTCATATTAAATAATAAAGGAACAAGCCAAATGAAATTTTTTCATATTATATTTGTCTTTTACCTTATTCGATCCCAAAAAATGAAAAATCATTATCTAAACGGTTTAATGATTCAAAAATCTATGTCATTCTGTTAAATGAAATTTGAAATTAATTATAATTCTGAGTATTTGATGCATAAATACACTATTGTATAAGTTAAAATTTTAATGATATGATCAACCAGGGATTCATAGATTCATATAGAAGATAACAAAAATTATGATGCATTATATAATTTTCATAATATAATATCAATATAGATGAATGTTTTGATATAATACAAGAATTCAAATTTCATGCTTCAGAACATTATGTTCCTGCCACATTGTAAACTACAATAGTGTAATAAAATTATGGTTCACATGATTCTTATGAATGAATAAGAAAAAATTAAAATTAATTGGATAATTATCATATATAAACATGTATTATCTAAAATGTATGAAATATAAAAAATATTATAACCATATGATATTTGGTTAAGTTAATAACAACACATCAAAAGACAATTATTCTATACGATAATTAAAATGTGTTCTTTGAGTGGTAAATTATTAATTTTGGACGATGGGTGCAGACCCTTGATGCTTATGTAATCATGAAAACATATAACACTCGTACATAAAGGGAGACTCATAATTATATAATTGAGTATGTTTCTCAGGATTAGAGTGATTTATGATTTTTTTGGAATGTTTTAGTAGAGCATGGGAAACATCCTAGAAACATGTTTTTTTACACCATTAGATAATATATTACTGTGTAAATTTTCAGTGGGTGAGTATATTTAAAATTTTATTATAAATTAATTTATTTACACATTTCATACATTTCATGCATTGTAAATATTACACTTCTAATAACTTAACACGATATGTCATTTTTTATCCTGAAAATATTATGTTATATTTACACCACAATTCTCTAATTTACATTGTAAACCCTTATTCGTAAATTTTCATTTTAATTTCAATCTTAAATCCTAATTCATTTGGTTTTTTCTTTGATACATAAAACCCTAAGTTCATTGTAGGTGATTTTGGTTGTCTTTTCCTCTTCTAGATCACTTTTTATATGATAGATCTTTGTATTGTTTGCATTTATCCTCCTTAGGTGAGTAAATAAATTCTACTTCTTAATTTATACTGTTACAGGAATGCAGTTTGGATGTGTTTTTGGAATCTAATGATATGATTTTTATTCTTGTTTGATCATTCTAAATACATTATGTGATCATGTTTTAGAGTTTGGTATTCACATTGGATATGGTGAGTCATTAGTTTTTTTCATGGTATTTTTTAACTACCCTATCCATAGTACCATTTTGTTATAGAATTTGATATTAAGACATGAAAATAAATGATAGGGATTGCATTTTTTATTTTTGAATTAAATTCACTATTTGTGGATCCTGCCACTTTTTTGTGAGACTTAAGATTGAGGCAGGTAGTTTTATCTCTAGCCTATGTTATATTATACATTAATTTTATGGTTTTATAAATTTCATTATATATAATTTTCCCAGATTTATTTATTTAAGTGTGTTTAAATTGGTTATTGACAAAATAATATTTTATTAATATCTCCATAGAAGAAAAAATACTTCAAATACATTATGAAACTGATATATGACATTTTTTAATGAATTATTTTCATTAAATTATATGGGAAGTGAAGCACATGAGATCCATTACATACATAGGTGGAAGGTGTTATAATAGGACTTGTTTGTTATGTCATTAATTTGATTCACTCGTGTGGATACTCCTGAATTTCCAAGACTATGTTTCATGGTGACTTTTTAGACACTGTTTAGTGGTTCAAATTAATGGTTGTTCCCCTTATCTCTACATTTGATTTATATGAATAGGGTCCTGATGCATAAACTTGTCTAATTTTGGGTAACTAGTGATCTATCCAGCCAAACCTATAATGATGTTTTTCTTGATTTTCGTTCTATTGGTTTTATATTCTATTATCTTATATTATCTACATTTCTCTATGTGATTTGATTTGAATCTAGTTTTACTGGATTCTTTAATACTACATATAAAGGGGACCTTTTCATTGATTTGGATATAAAATATTATAACTAATTATCATGCAGGATGAAATGAAAATAAAAACATGTTGATATTTTCAATCAACGATTTGATATGAAAAACTAGGGTGGGAACCTACTGATCCCATTTATCTCACCCCATGTACACCCATTTGGTGTTTTTTAGGCCTTTTTTCATTTATGTAGGAAATTCTTTGAGCTAATGTGGGGTTGTGATGTTCATTTTAGCGATGAATGGGTAGACAGTGATAAGATAGGTTGATATTGACAATATAACACTTGTGGTAGTGATATAATAATTGGATATCCATTTTTCTATTATAGTCATACTATTTGGTTTTATCATGATTTTGAGTTGCATCACTATAATTGTTAAAAAAAAATTATGCTATTAATTTCATTAATTTTCTTCCAATATTTTTTCAAATGTTTATTTAATCTATATTGTTTTTGGTTGAGTAAAATAATTTTCTCTGGATTGAGTAAGATGCTTGTTTTCTAGTAGTTGTCCCATGGGGGTTGGGAAATCCCAAAGGATATGTGGAAGATCATATTAGGTACTATTGTCATAATAATAAGTAGTTTATTTAATGAAAAATTTGTATCGTCCTGGTTTTTTTGGGATGTTTATATAATGGAGATATTATTTTTGTAACATTAATTGTATATTGTGTTGATCTCCTAGACTAATCTTACCATGTAGTGTCTAATTATTAAATGAGATATTGGGATGTGTGTTTATCTTGTGTTTATTAATGTTTTTAATATTAATTTTTTATTGGTTTTTTATCAAAAATAATATTTTCTAGTCTTATAATCATTTCCAATAGTGTTCTGGGAGATCCAATATATCTTCAAGATGTCTTCAAGGGGTTTCACAACTGGGTGCAGTTGATGCTCATCAAGGAAACCCACTAATGGAACAAAATAAGGTAAAATATGTTGTTCAAGATCTTTATTTCTTGTAATATAATATAAAATGAGATTAATTTCATGTTTTTAGCTACTTCTTATAGTTAGAGGAGATATAGGTTGTTCATGAGTGTTCTTAGGCGGAAATCCACAATACAAATATAGTATGAATGAACCCCTAAATGAAGAGTAATTACTAGAAGAGATCAACAAGAATATCATGTTATTAGAGAAACTAGATTCTATCCTGGTGGGGTGACTGATGTTTTGAATTAAGGGACCCATCAAGGTGTTTTGTGATATCATAGTACATTATAATCCATACACTATATTGGATTAAACGGTTATCATGACACTCTTATATAAAAAGTTTATCCAAAATATCTTGTTGATTTTAAAGTATTTAGAGATACAATATTTATAAAATGGATAGTTGTCAGTATTAGAGTACACTAATCGGATTGTGGACGTACTTCATTTTTCTTTGGAGAAAGTGAAGAATGATTAGTTGGAATCTTATAAGTACATTCAGGGTTTTCAGCTAGATTTCAAATTACAAGAGTATATTTAGATGAATTATACCAATTTTTACATAGTTTACTATGATATAATAGATGAAATTGATATGATGTGAATGATTGGTTACACTACCCATTATCTTATATACAATAGAAATTTCAATAGAGTGTGGGGGAAGAGGTGGAAGTGAAATAATAAATGTTTGATTGGTATATGTGGTTCTTTGTAGTAGACCTCCTATGAACCATAATCAATTTCTAGTATTATACCCCTGACCAGAAATGAATTTGGAAACGTAGGGAACCCCAAGAGTATCATACCATCCACCATCATGGTGTGGAACAATTATTTCTACTATGACCATATATTGCTGTTCTAATATGCCTTGTCTAACCTTGGTTATGGTTACAAATATTTGTCTTCAAAGGACACTAAAGTGTTGTCAGATGTTTCATAGTCATTAAGGCTTCTGTAAAATGTATTTGGAGTGAAGCACCTTCATTTAGGGCATCTGTTTCTAGTTGAGTTTGACATGGGCCAAGTGAAAGTGTGAGGTCCCATCATTATTTCATCTTTTATAAAACTACTATATTTGATACTGGTTCTCTATTTATTTTATATATATAATTTGTTTTGATGTAATAAAAAATTTAATAGAGCTCAAAAAAATTGTTATGGACTTGAGGAACCTCAAAGAAAGAGAAAATTCCAAGGTTATAAAATAAATCTTGTTCTTTATCGATAGTTGGCACAATTTTGGTCTACTATTTTCTAGTTCAAGATGTATATTTTTTACATCATCATCGTGATGGATTTTATATTTTCACATCTTATTGAGATTGAGTGTTATCATCATTGTTTTTATTTATTTGATAAAGATATGTAATCACATGTATTTCTAGTTGACTGCGATACATGGCCTGGTCATACGGGACCTTCCTCCACCAAATATATTGAGTTTTTATTCTACCATTATAGTTGTGAGTTGTGAAATTTTCCCTCATTTCATGCATCCCACAATTCATTGGGAACTCTAATATCTTCTTATATGACTTATATGGGTTTTCATCAGATAGGGAGGTAGAGTTTTTGATTGATATGGTGGAGGGTATAAAACTGAGTTTTGTATTCTATTATCCAATGGAACCTCCTATGAAGAAGGATATCATGGACCGGTTGGAAAACCTGATTCAGGATGAATTTGTTTCACCAAATATTTTCACCATGGGTAGCACCATGATATTCAGAAAAAAGTTTGATTTTTAGCTTCTATTATGTGTGGAATATCAGAAGTTTAACCAAGTAAAAATTAAGAATAATTACTATTTTACCGAAGAAGATAAATGATTTGATTAATTATAATATAAAAATGTGATTTGGATTATTAATATTTGGTTGGTTTATAATCATCTAAGGGTTCGGTAGTATGATATTTTGATGACTTATTTTAGAAAAAGGAATGACCATTATAAAAATATTAGGACACAATTAGTTCTAAATAACTAAAATTTAGATTTATGTATTTGATAAATATTAAAATCAATCAGTATCATGACACATTCATTATTTTTTTGTATTTGGCATTATGGTTTATCGAATATACCGGAATGATCATGTTCACTAATGTAAATTGGCTTTGAAAATTTTGGGGAGACATCGAAATTATGGAATAATTTCAAAACACATTTTTGATATTAAATAATAAAAGTTATCTGGGAATGTGATATTTGATCTTGGAAGTTCATTTGATAATGATAATGTTATGTATATCTTGATATGGGAGGATCTCTAAAACATCATTATTATTAGAGGATTCCTTCATCATGTGGAATATAATATGTGGTTCATGAAGGAGTTCTCATGGATGGATTCACCTATTGATTCTATTATAATGAAAGGTTTCAAATTAACATGGGATTCTAAATTTGATGTTTATTTAAATGATTTGAAATTTATTATGATATTGGAATATATTTTGACATTACAAGATCCTGATAAGTAATATATTGTATATTTTTATGCTTTTGGTGATGGTTTTGTTTGTGTTATAAGTCAAGGTGATCACATTGTGTTCTATGGTTCCTTTCCACTTAAAATACGTGAGATGAATTTCTCCACTCATGTTTTGAATCATTACACAGTGATGCAATCCCTAAAGTGTTAGAAATACTATAATTATATGGAGTGGTTAATTGTATATTATGATCATATGTCTCTGAGGTATATATTTTCTCATAAGTAAATATATATCAGATATATGTTATTGGTGAAACACCTTGGGGGACTTGAATATTATTTTCCCTACACATTAGTGAATTGTAATTTCATTATTTATGCCTTTAGTGGGAATGTTCCAAAACATGAGTTTTTATAAATGAATGAATAGTTGATCCTGACGGGACTCATTCCTTAGTGGAATATAGATAATAATTAAAATTATTAATGTATGGTTTTGACCAGTACTATGTTATCATCATCTCTCCATGAATCTATTATATATGGTCAATAGTAAGGAGATGTGTTCATAGTAAATTTATAATTCTTTTAGCATTTCTAGTTGATCTCACCCTTTTATTTGTATTCACATGTTAGGGAATCCGTTTTTCATTGCATCATCCAAGAGGAATTTATTGTTTCTAGACTATAATATTTATTTATGGAATATTAATCCATTATTTTGAAATATGTATTATGAAATATTTTACTATATTTGGAGTCATTCAATGAATCATAAAATTTCTAGTTTTGTGTTCTAATGTTACACTATAATGTAGATAATTTGAAACATGTAAAACTGTATAATTTGATCTAAACTATTCTGGTTATTTTTAAAAAAAATTATGATTTGTCCAAGGAAGTTGTTATTGGGAAACCACAAACTCCCCAATGAATGGATTATATCTGGGTGGTAATTGATATGATAGAAAAATCATTAGATTTCATTATGATAAGGGACACCACAAATGATGATGAACTCAGTAAGATGAACATAAAAAAGAGAATTTATTTTAATAGGAATCCCTCTTTAATTATTTTTAATACGGATCCCATAATTAATTATTGATTCAAAAAGAATATCATCAGGTTATGGGGACTTAAGTTTAGTTGAGTACATCTTATCATTGATAGATGAATCATCAGATCGAGCATGCTGTTTAGATCTAGAATTGAATTTTCTTTAGTAGTTTCATATATTATAAGTTGGTAATGGATATCCATTGTGGACTAGTTTAGTTTTCTTATAAAAATAGATAACATGATCCAATAATAATGGATCTATTAAATGAATTATATGCACACCCATGTAGGTTACCTATTTGTTTGTTAGAGGATGGGGATTCCTATTATGTTGGATGATGTATTGTTTAAGAACCAAACATGTGGATAAACGATATTCTCCAAATAATTGTTATATCTTTGACTCTAGGGAATACATATACGTATCATTTATGTTTTACTTTATATTTTTCTATTAGTGACATGGTGTTCTTGAATGTTACACCTCTATCTAGACACATTCTGCTTGGGAAATTGGGGAAGTAATATTCAAAATATGTTGGAGCATTTGTGGTCATTGAATGGATTGGGAACTATTATTATAAATTATAATTTCTATTTAGTTGATAGGTATTCATGATGTCTTCCAAAAAACATAGGTTTGGAAGTACCATTGAAATCCCTCTCATATTTTATGTTAGGAATACATTGTTTTGGATATAGATTCTCCAATTATTGATAAACCAGTTGGTTTCATTAAATCAGACATGAAATTATTTCATTTTATTTATATTCTATTAGTGAATGTGTTGTAGTGACACAAGTTGTATTATCATGAGTATTAGGAGTGGGAATCATCATTGAGGGAACAATAGCCTCACCACTTTTTAGAGTATCATTCATCCACAAAACATCTTGGGAATGGAAATTCCTTTTTAACATACCATAGAAATTAACAATCATTACTATGATTTTGAGTGTGTTTCTCATGTTCAAATGGATTCACAAATTATTTTGGAATTTGTTTATTGATCCTCGACTGTTTGGTTCCTGTGAGATGTCACTACCATGGAAGACTATGTCATTCAATTTAATTATGTTCTAGGGAACATTACATGGAAACTATTTATGGTGTAATATTATTTATCAAATAATATTTTTTATATTGTAATTATTATGAAGATGATAAATTAAAAAACATGACATGTTTTTTGAAATACATGTAAAATGGGATATTTACACTGAAAATTACATATTTATGATTTAAAAAACATATTTACTATTTTTTTATGCATCGAAAATCTGAATACAAATTCATTCAGTAGTTCTCATCCATTCCAATAACACTAGGGTACTTCCGAGTGTTATTTGGTGTTTTTCCTATTCCAAATCACATCGTTTTGTGCTCGATCTATGGAAACATTTCATTAAATATACTTCTTCTAGTGTTACCTTTCTGCTACTTGGGATATCTGGTTATGGTTTTCTAAATGGTATTCATTTATTTAATATGTTCATTAGGTGTTTAGTCTTGTTTTACTATTACATATATAGTGTGTTAGATTCTTCCAAAGGTTGATTTTTTCATTTGTTATTGAGTGACAGGTATGGTTATCAAGGTATTTAATTCTAACCTCTACACTGAACCACTTTTATAGAATTATATTCTATTATGTGTGAATCATTAATGGTGACATTATTTTTCATTCTAGGTAACATAAACTAGTTTAGATCCTATCCATTTTGGTGTGTGACATAAGTTTGAGGTTGTGGTCTCTATCTCTAGTGCATGTTAGAAGAGACAGGATTACTCTGGTGTTATTAAAATAATTAAAAATAATGTGGAATGATTTATTAATTTGTCTTTATAAAAATCATTATTTCTGAAAATATGATTTTTCTCTTGTTTTGGTAAATAAGTTGTATTTTCATTTTATTTTGAAATGAATTTATGAAATGTATTTCAAATCATGATTTGGATGAATTTTTTGGAAAATGTATCTCATGATAATCAATATGTACTTATGTGGAAGGTGTAAGAATATGCATTCTCCATTATTACTAAAATGTGGTTCACTCATGGGGTGTTCCACAATTCCCATTGTCATGTGTCCAGGGTTATTGTTTGAAACTATTGAGGGGTTCACTTTTTGGGTTGTTTTAGGGATCCCTAGACTCAATGCATATGTCTATGAACCACATGCCCAATATTTTTAATTTTATGGTATGAGTGATGTAGTTCTCTTTACCATAACATATCATGGGAATGATTTACATGTCCTTGGTTTTGAACTAGTTGCACATGGATTAACTTCTTTGGTATATGTGATCTTCATAGAAACGTATTTATATGCATTGATTTAAAATGTGGAAAAAGGATATTTTTATGTAATTTTCTATATAAATGAGTTTATCTAATTACAATTCATTTTTTTTATAAAAGTTGAGTATCATTAGATAATCATATAAAGGCATTATATGAAAAACCTCAGCAGGTTCCAATTTTGAATTTTTATCTATCACACTACACAACCACAAATTGGTGTACAGAACATGTTTTTTTCATTTTTTTCTAGAAAATTAAATTCATAACATGGTGGAGTTATGGTTTATTTTAGTTTTTAGTGGTATTTGGTTGTGATATTTTTGGAATTTTCCTTCATATCACACATTGTAGTGATATCAATTTTCATTTTCAATTTTTTGTTGGACATATACGTTTTGGGAATAACTAGATATTTTACTAGATCACTACCACAGTTTCTCTTTGGGGTTTCATCCAATTCATTCTTAAATTGTCTATGTAGGACATGAATACCTTTTCAAGTTGTGAAAATTATTCTCTCTAGGGTTTTTTGATGACCCAATGGTAGTAACCCACCCATGGAAATTAGGAATTACTTTTTAAAATGTGGGAGGTCAGGCTACGTACTAAAATCATGGGGTATTCAGGGTCGGTTTATAAAAAAATAACTTCTTGAAAATTTAATAGACAAATTTATTATATTTAAAAAATAGAAATCAATAAAATGAAAGTCACAAAAAATTATGAATTTTGATTTTATGCTATAATTACTCAGCCTATGTTAGAGAAGGTAAATAATCTATCCTTGATACTTATGTGTGATCCCCTAATGACATGTAATGGTTTTAATCATGTTTTTTATATGATATGTGGTATTTTAAATAATATTAAAAGATATAAACCAGAGGGATCATGAAAACTGATAAGAATTATTAGAATTATATTTAAATTATTTCTTAATATTCTGAAATTTTGGTGTCATTATTTTATTAAGGTAAAAATATTCATGTTCATAGTAACTATTTATTAATATAGATTATTAAATAATAATATTTTGTTACTTTTGTTATACTATTTTTGAGTAAAACAAAACTCAATGAGATAGTCATAACATTTATATTACTTCAAAATATTATTACAGACAATGAAAATAAATCATGGCTGTTGAAACTCTGATCAATATGAATATAAATCAACTATATACGAATGATGTTAGACTAAAATGGAGTTTAAGAGAGACTAAAAAATTAAATATATTGATTATTCATGTTTCGATATCATTATATGGAAGAAAAACACTATGGTTTATATTAAAAGCAAATTTTTAGGAGATAAAATAGATGTAAATTTAGTATAATAATATCTACATTATTTATAATTTCAATGATCCACTATATATGGAATGAGTTCCAATGATTTTTGATGTGGTGGCATCTGAAGAAAAAGAAAAACATTATTCTGGTAGATTGATGAATGGTTTCTGAGGAACTAGTGGTTTTAGAAGGGATTTTTGTCATTGATATTGTGGTTACATTATAGACAAAAACTATTCTTTTGGATGGTTTTTTTATTTAGATTTTAAATAGTTATATGATACAAAACCTAAAATTATGTGTGATATTTTCACCCCTTGAAATAACTAAACTGTTATCATAATAATAAAATGATATACCCGATAAATGTTAAACACAAAAATATAATAATCCTACATAGAATCTGAGCCATTTAAAAACATATATCATGTTGTTTTTTATATATTTTAATTTCATGAAATGGTGATGTCTATGAAAAACTTAATTGATCCATTCCACTTAATCGGGGTTTATATTTGAGTAACAATATGGTAGAACTAAAATAATAAAGGTAACATTGTGTCAGAATTGGTTCGAATAATTTACCATCATTCTCTTAGTGCCCCTGTATTCTTCACTAATCCCATCATGTGGTATTTTAGAAAATACATGTTTTACTAAAATTTTATTTAATATATATTATCTAGTTTTTTTTAAAGTATGATGTGTAGGATTGAATAAATTTTTGAGGTGCCTCCAATGGAGAACTCAAAATCAATTCATACTCCAGTTGAATTAGTTATTTCCATTAAAATTCATAGTAATTGGAATAAATGGAGTATTGGGAACTGATAATGTTTCTAAAAATTACTTTATCACATCGTGTAAATATATTAGGGTTATAATTACTCATCTCTAAAATTTAGTAAAATTGATCTTTATGAATAAAAAAATTCATGGTGTGGAGATTATAAGGAGAATAAAGACATTAATATATTTAAATGCATATAATAACGATTTTATTTGCATGTAAGGAATTTTCATATGGAGCTAATCACATGTATACATGTATTTATTAAGGAAAATATTAAATAATTATAATATTTTGAAAAATATTATAGAAAAATATAGGATGAAGTAAATGATAATTTCAAAAGTCATTTTTCACAGACAAACCATTTTTAGCTAATGATGAATCAATAATACTTTTCAATGAAAATATTTTATTGAATAAAAAAATTACAATGGTATTTTTAATATAAATTAGTGACAAATGTGGTCCCCGATGAATTTATTTATGAAATAATTTTTTAACATCACTTACATGAATGTTAATGACTCCCAATTGGAGGTTAATGTATGAAAAGTAAAATATTATGATAAATATATAAAATATTCATGATATATTCATGACACTCTTATTCAAAAGATAAGAAAATATATATGACATGATGTTGAGATTAGTTTATGGTGAAAAATATTTTATCACTAGGATGATTCTTGATCATACGGTAAAACTAAAATATTATGAAACTAAACATACTTTAACATCCCAATTGTTTCATAAAAATTATATTTCAAAGGGGCCTCAACCTTAATGGTAACATAATATTGAGTTTTAGTCATGAATTTAATATATCCACATTGAGGTTAATTTTAGTTTTAGTGCTTTGTAGAATTAGATGATAAGCCATACATAACATACCTTATTAATATAAAGTGGATATTATTAAATAGTACACATATCTTCTAAAAAATTTATATTTTTAAATATATCTTGTATCTATTTTCCTGAAAAATATTTGTAACATTCAACTTGAGTTTCTTCATTATCATATCCATCATTATACACTTTGAAAACATTTTAAAACATTGGATGAACATTAGAATATCAATGAAATAGATAAATATAATGAAATAAACTACTACCCCATGAATACATTAACGACATGAAAATTTTATCAAAAAATTATACTTCCCACCCGTTAAACAAAATCTTATTATCTTATCACATAATATCCTAAAATTACATAAAAATCCATTGAAATCATAAATCATTAATGAATCTTGTTGAAATAATTACATATTCCTCTTACATTTACTATAGATTTCAAGACTATATAGGTTGTAACCTTTATAGATTATTTTGGAATACCCAACATTGTATATTTTATTAATCACGTGGGAGAAAACCAAACCAATTAACTCTATCTCATTACCAAATGTAATGGAGACCAATCCTGGGCTTACTCACCCTTAGATTATCATGGAACAAAGCGTACTTATAAAAAATTCCCAAGAACCATTACATAATCATGACACGTGAAACAATCATATATGAATAATGATAATCAATATTGAAAAGACATTTCATTTTTACAAGGCCACACACTCATAAATGAAAACACATTTTTTGAAAAAGAAATTGAAACATTAATAGGATGAATCAAAATATTAATGTGATATGAAATTTGGATTCTGTTTATAATATATATGTTAAAAACATATATTTTGGCTTTGGAAAAAATATTTGAAAGAGTATGTTTAAAAGAGGGTTTCAGAAAAAAAAAATCCCTTACCTTAAGTCCGGCTCAACACCTATAATGTTTATCTTCCAAAATAATAAAAATTGGATAATTATTTAAATTCCATAGAACATTTCTAAATTTTAATTATTATTTATATATAACTTATTATCATTCTAAAAAAATTACAAATTTATTAATGTAAATGTTAGGCATTTTGACGATACAGTACGTGAGTTCAAAATTACATTGGTATTATGTCAGAAGTAAATGGTTTTATTAGTCAATCTTATGAACTATAATATTCATGACATGGTTTTCATATTTATAAATCAATTATTATTTTATATCAAACCATTATATATGGTTATCAAATATTAATAATGTTACAATCATGCAGATGGTAGGTCATATATACCCATGAGTAATATTTCTATTATTTAATGATCATTATTGAAATGAGGTTATTTTTATTTTATATTCATTAAATTATCATAATATCATAAATATCATATTAATAATTTAAATATACATATAAATATCATCCATGTGATATAGCAATGAAAAATGAATCACATCCCTTCATGGACGTGATAGTTCACACGTACGATCGAACAACGCTTACATTTTTATGTGCATGGAATGGAAAAAACATAAACAATATATTAATATTTAATAATGATAAATATTTAATTAATATTAGATATTAATATTAATTCAATCAATATACTCATTATTAATATATGGTGATGGATAATTATTTATATTGGTTTGTGATGTGCTTTTCTTTTATACACACAAATGATAAATTCTTTTACCATTTAATGAAAGTGGAGATTTATTTTAAAGGATATTAATAAAATAAGATCATAGATTATTTAGGATATTTGATTTTTCATTTCAACAAAAATGAAAATGATTTTAAAGATGTATAATAAAAAAATAAAATAGAAACACTTAATTAAAAACAATACCACTTCTTTTGATGATCTCATTTTATTAATAGCTTCAAACCTCTAAGGAGGGTTTTATTCCTAATGAATTACTATATACATTGGGATTTGATTTTAATAATATATATCGGAATATATTTTATGAACAATATTTTAATTTCAGGTGTATTGAAATCATAAGAATATGTTCCCTTTTATATGAGAGGGGAGGGGACCTTTTGGGATTCATCAATATACATAATTAGTATAAACTAATTTCTAATCCAAAGGGGCCTAAATTGATTTATATTAATGATATGATTTGAATGGGTCAATTTATAATAATAAAATGAAATTGGGAAATGTTTTACACATTTTTTTATCCATATATTCTTTTTTCTATTATGTAGTCCTTTTAACTTTGACCGTGATATCTGGTATTTTACACTATGAGGGTTAATATAATTACAATTAAAACTAAATGACTAATACACTACGGGAAAAATGGTTAATAGCGATGGGGTATTTGCGACGGGAATTATTCCCCTCGCAAATACCTTTCGCAAAGGAGTATTTGCGACGAGTTTTTTTACCCGTCGCAAATCATTTGGCGCGAAATGCGCGCCAAACCGTGCAAAGTTTATTTGCGACGGGGAGAGAACCCTGTCGCAAACAACCGGCGGCGGTTAAAGACTATTTGCGAAGGAACTGTTGTCCAGTCGTAAATACCCAGGCAGCATGAATTATTTGCGACGGGACCCGTCGCAAATAACCGGCGGCGGTTAAAGACTATTTGCGATGGGCCTGCAGTCCCGTCGCAAATACCCCGGCGGCAGGGGTTATTTGCGACGGGGCCTCTCGCAAATAATCGTTTTAATGCCGCCCATTATTAAATGCGGCCAGGGTTATTTGCGACGGGTCCCGTCGCAAAAAAGCCCGTCACAATTAATTTAACCTATAAATACTACCAACCATTACAATTTTCTCACTCTCAACTCTGAACTGTTCTAATTTTTCCACTCTAAATCTTTTACGATTTTCAGTTGTAAAATTTTTTTCTCCGACTTCGAGGATTCAGTTGGCGGTGTTCTACAATTACAGCGGCTCGACATTGACACCATGTTTAAGGTTTTTATCTGAATTTTAATTTAATATTTATTTTATTTATTATATTTATTTAGTTTAAATTTTTAGAATTTTTTTTCTGATTTCTAATTAGAAATAATTATGAATAAGTATTTATAATTAATAGTAATTATAGACAATTAAACACTAATTAATTTAAAATAGTTAGCTTTAATTTCAATTAATTAGTAGTAATTATGAAAAATTAAAATTAATTTAAATTAATTAATAATAATTAGAAATAATTAACATTAATTACTAATAATTTATAATAATTACCAATAATTAGTAATAATTACTAATAATTTGTAATAATTAATAATAATTCCCAATATTCAATAATTGCCAATATTTGTCAATATTTTTTCCAATAATTACCAATATTTACCAATAATTGCAAATAACTGTCAATATTTACCAACAATTAGGAATAATTACCACTAATTAGGAATAATTACAAATAATTAGGATTAATTACCAATAATTAGGAATAATTACCAATAATTAGGAATAATTACCAATAGTTAGGAATAATTACCAATAATTAGCAATAATTACCAATAATTAGTAATATTTTCCAATAATTAGTAATAATTACCAATAATTACCAATAATTACCAATAATTAGTTATAATTCGTAATGATTACCAATAATTAGTAATAATTACCAATAATTCCCAATAATTACCAATAATTATTAATAATATCCAATAATTAGTAATAATTACCAATAATTAGTAATAAATAGTAATAATTAGTAATAAATAATAATAATTAGTAATAATTACCAATAATTAGGAATAATTAGTAATAATTACCAATAATTACCAATAATTAGTAATAATTAGTAATAATTACTAATAATTTGCAATAATTAGTAATAATTACCAATAATTAGTAATAATTAGCAATAATTAGTAATAATTACCAATAATTAGAAATAATTACCAAAAATTACCAATAATTAGTAATAATTACCACTAATTATACATAATTAGTAATAATCACCAATAATTACCAATAATTCGTAATAATTGCCAATAATTACTAATAATTCGTAATAATTGGTAATAATTATCACTATTTACCAATAATTAGTAATAATTGGTAATAATTACCAATAATTACCAATAATTAGAAATAATTACCAATAATTAGTAATAATTAATAATAATTACCAATAATTAGTAATAATTAGTTATAATTACCAATAATTAGTAATAATTACTAATAATTACCAATAATTACCAATAATTACCAATAATAAGTAATAATTACAAATAATTATTAATAATTACCAATAATTACTAATAATTAGTAATAATTACGAATAATTAGTAATAATTACCAATAATTAGTAAGAATTACCAATAATTAGTAATAATAAAAAATAATTAGTAATAAATAGAAATAATTACCAATAATTACAAATAATAAGTAATAATTACCAATAATTACAAATAATTACTAATAATTAGTAATAATTACCAATAATTAGTAGTAATTACCAATAATTAGTAATAATTATAAATAATTACCAATAATTACCAATAATTAGTAATAGTTACTAATAATTACCAATATTTAGTAATAATTAGTAATAATTACCAATAATTAGTAATAATTAGTAATAATTACCAATAATTACCAATAATTACAAATTATTAGTAATAATTAGTAATAATTATCAATAAATAGTAATAATTACCAATAATTAGTAATAATTATCAAAAATTACCAGTAATTACTAATATTTAGTAATAATTACAAATAATTAGTAATAATTACCAATAATTAGTAATAATTACCAATAATTAGTAATAATTATAAATAATTACCAATAATTACCATTAATTAGAAATAATTACCAATAATTACCATTAACTAGTAATAATTACAAATAATTACCAATAATTACTAATAATTGGTAATAATTACCAATAATTACTAATAATTACCAGTAATTAGTTATAATTACCAATAATTAGTAATAATTACCAATAATTAGTAATAATTACCAAAAATTAGTAATAATTACAATAATTACCAATAACTAGTAATAATTACTAATAATTACCAATAATTACCAATAATTACCACTAATTATTAATAATTAGTAATACTTAGTAATAATTAGTAATAATTAGTAATAATTATAAATAATTAGTAATAATTTCCAATAATTACTAATAATAAGTAATAATTACCAATAATTTCCAATAATTACCAATAATTAGTTATAAATAGTAATAATTACCAATAATTAGTAATAATTCGTAATAATTAGGAATAATTACCAATAATTAGAAATAATTAGTAATAATTAGTAATAATTATTAATAATTACAAATAATTGCCAATAGTGTCAATATTTACCAATAATTCCCAATACATGTCAATATTTACAAATAATTAGATATATTTACCAATAATTAGGAATAATTACTAATAATTAGGAATAATTAGGAATAGTTACCAATAATTATAAATAATTACCAATAAATAGAGATAATTACCAATAATTTGGAATAATTATGAACAATTAGGAATAATTACCAATAATTAGGAATAATTACTGATAATTAGGAATAATTACCAATAATTACCAATAATTACCAATAATTAAGAATAATTACCAATACTTAACAATAATTACAAATAATTAATAATAATTACCAATAATTTAGAATAATTACCAATAATTAGGAATAATTTCCAATAATTATGAATAATTACCAATAATTACTAATAATGACCAATAATTAGTAATAATTACCAATATTTAAAAATATTTACCAATATTTACCAATATTTACAAATATTTACCAATATTTACCAATATTTTCCAATAATTAGGAATAATTATCAATAATTAAAAATAATTACCAATAATTAGGAATAATTACAAATAATTAGGAATAATAACATTATTACTTTATTATTATATTTTATTATTAATATTAAAATAATATAATTTTCTATATTATATACAATTCTCCTTTCAACTGTGTATTTTCTGTCTCCACATGTAATATTTGCATTCTTTTTCAAAATTATCAACCTACTCACTAATAGAGAGGTGAAAGTGAATGCAAATAATACATATGGAGACAGAATGTTAAACACATAGATAAAAAGAGAATTTTATATAATATAGAAAATTAAATTATTTTAATATTAATAATAAAATATACTAATAATGTAATAATGTTATTATTATATAATTAATATTTATGAAAATAAAATATTAGTATTTTTAAAAGAATAAAAAATTTATATAATATTAAAATTATCAATATTTATAATAGGTTTTGCTTTATTCTCAACATATTCAATTCTTAAAGGGTCAATTTTTAGGTCTATCTCAATAAAATTTTTGCGTTAGTCGTGTCTGATGTAAACTCTATAAATATCCTTTCTTGAGTGTTTTTTCTAACAAATTATCCAAAACCCGTAATGCTTTTATATTTTATTGAAAAATATAGAACAAAGATGTCGTCAACAGTCATTAATAGATGACCACATATGGATAAATCAATGTATAAATCCAAACGGTTCTGGTTTAAACCCAATATATATAGAGGGTGTGGAGACATTTTTATCATTTGCGGCATCAAATCCAGAATTTGTTTCAGAAGGAAAAATAAAATGCCCTTGTAGAAAATGTGCATTGAGAACGTTTGACACGTTTGACAAAGTGGGGGGACATCTCTTGCGTTTTGGTTTTCAACCAGATTTTGTTTTTTGGTATCAACACGGTGAACGCAGTTCCAGAGTAGCTGATACCAACTTGATTCCGGATCTATCTCGGTTTCAAGATTTAGTACATGATGTTGCATGTTCATCTGTACAACATACAGAACCTCCAGCTGATATAGCATCAAATCCTGAGTTGGAACCATTTGAATTTTATGAGTTGTTGAGGTCCGCTGAGGATGCATTATATCCTGGCTGCAAGATGAGAAAATTAGAAGCATTTGCAAAATTCATGGCTATCAAATCAGAAAACAGAATGTCAAACACCTGTTTTGACCTGATATTTTCTTTGCTTAATACATTGTTACCCGAAGGAAATGTTTTTCCTGCAAATTACTATGAGAATAAGAGGATGGTTCAAAATTTGGGACTTACTTGTCAGAATATTCATGCATGTTCAAATGAATGCATTTTATATTCTGTGGAAAATGAGTTGTTGGATAGTTGTCCCACATGTGGGAAAATGAGATATAATGATGGTGAACATGGGAAGTTTGGTTTGATTCCTGTAAAACAGTTGAGATATTTTCCACTTACATCCAGACTTCAGCGTTTATTCATGTCTAAGAATAAAACGACAATGATGTCATGTCATAAAGAGAATATTTCAACCGATAAAAGCTTGAATCATCCAGCCGATGGTGATTCATGGAAACATTTTGATAGAGTTCATCCATCCTTTTCTTTAGAAGCTAGAAATGTTTGACTGGGCCTTTCCACTGATGGTGTCTGTCTGTTTGGATCTTATGGTCGTCAATATTTATGTTGACCTGTTTTCTTAACTCCATACAATTTACCTCCATGGATTTTGATGAAGGATCCATATAACAATTTGACATTACTAATTCTAGGACATCTGAAGAAGAATATTGATGTTTATTTGAAACCATTGATTTATGAATTAAGATTATTGTGGAGTACTGGTGTTAGTACATATGATGTTGCTACGAAATAGAATTTCATACTGAGAGCAGAATTGATGTGGACAATTAGTGACTTCCCCGCTTATGGGATGTTATCTGGATGGAGTACACATGGTTAGAAATCATGTCCTTACTGCATGGGAGAGAAAAAAGCATTTATGCTCATTCATGGAATGAAACCTTGTTATTTTGACTGTCATCACATATTTCTTCTAGCAGATCATCCTTTTCTCAGAAACAGATCTCATTTCAGAAAAGGAACAGTTGAAAGGAATGGACCTCCAAAAATGCTATCAGGTTCGGAGTTAAAATAAGTTGTATTTTCATTACCTCCCATCACTTTTGGTCCCATAATAAACTAATAGAAAATTTCTGTTTTTGGGAAAGAACACAATTGGATTAAATGTAGCATATTTTGGGATTTTCCATATTGGTCTGATTTGTTGGTCCGCCACATGTGGAATGTCATGCATATTGAGAAGAACTATTTTGATAATTTGTTTCATAATGTTTTGGATACGCCAGGAAAGAGAAAAGACAATGTAAATGCACGTTTAGATCTTGCCCAAATTTGCAGGCGTCCAGAACTGGAACTGTTTGAGAATGTCAGAACAGAAAGGTTACTAAAACCAAAAGCAGCTTATACACTTTCTAAAGAAAACCGTTTGTTATTTTGTTAGTGGATTGTAGATTTGAGACTTCCAGATGGATGTGCTTCCAATTTGGGTAGATTTGTAAAAAATGGTCATATTACTAGATTAAAAAGTCATGATTGTAATGTTATAATGGAATGACTTCTACCCATTGGATTAAGAGATCTGTTGAATTCTAGGATTTGGGATTCCATAACATACATGTCTCATTTTTTTCTGGAAATTTGTGCTGCTACATCAGATTATGATGCTCTATGCAAACTTGAAGAATATGTTGTTGTAATTATATATAAACTTGAAAAAAATATTTTCGCCATCTTTCTTCGACTCAATAGAACATTTGATGTTACATTTTCCATATGAAGCCAAATGTGGAGGTCCAGTACAGTTTCGATGGATATACTCATTTGAAAGATGCATGAAAAAATTGTAAAGAAAATTATGTAACAAAGCATCTGTTGAAGGATCTATTGCAGAAGCTTATTTGTAAGAGGAAATATCTTTTTTCTACTATCATTATTTTGAATCTGAGTATCCTTCAAAACACAAACGAATGGGATGGAACGAGAGGAATATTGATGAAATCAAAAATCAATTATCTTTTTTCAACTAGCCAGAGATTGGTTTTGGTGGAGTTTGTGAACGCTGGCTTTCGGATGATGAACATCACAGAGCTCATACGTATGTTCTGCTCAACTGTGAAGAGATGACATCAGTTGTACTGTAATTGTTTATATCACTTATTCTATCATTTATGTTATAGTAAATAACGTTTTTTATAGGTTTTATGAAAATTATATCATGAAACAGATTCCACAAATTATAGCAGCTGCTCTCGAAGAACGCCGACAAATTTTTTTTATCTCAGTGGTTTCAGAAACTGGCAACATAAATTCTTTAACATTTAGCAACTCATTCAATGTATAGTTTACTATATTGGTAATTATTTCATAAATTTTTAGGTGTCTCGACATGCTGATAAAATTGACAAACGGCTGTGTATATTGAGTAACCCACCTTCCAAACTTGTTAAAACTTATAAGGCATATGTGGTGAATGGATTTCGATTTCACACACATGCATATGGGGAATCAAAAAAAACAATGAACAGTGGAGTTAGTGTGAGAGGATCTCATCATCGAGAAAATGAAGTTGAATTTTATGGCATACTTGATGAAATCATTGAACTCTGTTATCTTGGACAACATTACATAACCATGTTCAAATGCCAGTAGTCGGATACAGAGAGAGAAGTGTGTGTTCATCTGACTCATGGAATCATTAATATTAAATGTAAAAGTGTTCTCGTAGTAAATGAACCATTCTTATTGGTTCAATAGGCACATAAAGTTTATTACGCAAAGTACAGTGCTACATCAAGAGACATGACTGATTGGTGGAGTATAATGAAAATCAAAATTTGAGACAATCAGTTTAGTCAAAGTGAATGTGCTTTCACAGATGTGCAAAGAATTGAAGTGTTTCAAGAGAGTACTCAAAATCAATCTTTTTTACAAAGAGGCATGAGTATCGATGACGAAACCCCACATTTAAGAGTCGGTGATGAAAATGATGTTAATGATTTCACATATGAATTTGAAATGGTAAGAGATGAAGCAACTGGAACTCAAATGGATATCGATGATGTTGAGGATTAATATGAAGATGACATTGCCATATATGAAGATGATGATGAAGATGAAAACTGATAGAATTCCATGGTAGTTATGTACAATCATAACTAATATATATGTATATATAACAGTAAGTATCAATTATTTTCTAACAACATTAACATTTTCTGTTTCAGATGGATGACGACACATTTCATGAGATGGCGGATGCTGACCTGCCTTTCGATGCAGATAAGTTGTTGGCAGATGACCCTCAGCCTACTGGCGCTCCAGGGAGTACGCAGAGGGGGCGCAGTCTTGCATGATTGATGATTCCTGACCCCATCCCCAAGCGAAGTCCACGTCATGGGTTTGATCCACACACATGGAGGTGTTATAACCTGTGTGATAACCTATGGATTTGACTAAGATTTCATTAATCTATTCACATAATAAATGTTTATTATTTTTACAGTTTTCGGCATATAGCAGTCTGACAGGGTAGTGCTATTTTACGTAACTATTTCTCTCAGCCTTGGACCACATGGGAGCAGAGTCCCATTGATGTGCAGCAGGCCATGTTCGGCCATTGGTTGGTACGTACTTAAATAAATAATTTTTATTTTGAAAATTATTTCATTTCTAACTTGATGTTTTGAATTATTTATATGGTTTATGGTATCCGATAGAGGATATCATGCATGACGCCATCCACGAGGCATGGGAGGTGGACATGCGTGATCGCTTTCGTCATTTTTGCACAATTTAAGAAAAGATTCCATGAAGAAAGCAGGAGTGTCAGATATTGATGAGTCATGTAGAGCACACAGACCAGAGTACATTTCATCCCATGTATGTGATGGATTATGTGCACAATGGTTGAGTGATGCCTTTCAGAGGAGATCATCGGTGCGGAGGTAGAATCGGGGGAGACATGAGGTGACTCATCGAGCTGGGAGTCATACTTTCAATACTCATAGACAGCATCAAGTACGTACATTATTTATAAATATTTTATATAACTATAAATATTAATAGTTTATTTTTTAGTCTTATAGGCTGTCGAGCACCCCTATATTACGGAGTACGACGTATATCGGAGGATGTATACTGATCCTGCTACTAGGGAGCTCAGAGTTGATCGTCAGCATCACATCGTGGTAAGTATTATTTGTTTTCAAGTTTAAAAATTAACTGCATAAAATATATTCACAATTTTAATTTTAAATTCCAACTACAAGAGTCATATGAGGCCGCAGCGTCACAGACCCGGCCTGAGAGTCAGGCCGAGTCATCAGATCAGACCACTGGTCATCAGTTTGATGAGGCAGCATGGATGCAGGCCACCCAATATGCCTTCGAGAAGGGCCGGGTAGTTGGTATCAGCTATCGAATCAATCTCAGATATTATTATGGCAGTGCTACGATGTCGGCGTCCAGCCCGAGAGGAGCTCGTGCATCTTCTTCAACTACACAGTATGAGGATCATTTGTGATCTCAGACTACATTGATAGAGAGTCTCCGACAAGAGCAGGAGCAGATGCGTCAGCAGCAGCAGCAGCAGCATGAGGAGGAGCGTCGACGCCAGCAGCAGCTGTACGAGTTGCAGATGATTCGGTGGCAGAAGTAGAAGCAGGAGCAGATGGAGTACATGCGCCGACTTACTCATGCTTTAGGAATGGAGTTTCCTCTACCAGTATCTTCAAATCCCCCTCCCCCTCCCACTCCTTCAGATTAGAGTATGTTTTTATGTTATAAAGTTTGTTAAATCAAAATATGCATTTTTTTTCTATTCGTAGTTTCTGTCTCATTATAAAATATTAATAATATTATATTATGAAATAAAAATATTAATATGAATAATATTATTATTTATATTTTATAATATTAAAAAATATATATATATTAAAATTTTATAATATTATAAATTAAATATATTTTTTTTGTAATATTTGAATTATTTTAATATTTGAATGTAAAATAATTCTATTATTTTTATATTAATTAAAATAACTTATTAATATTTTCTTATTTATGAATTATAATTATAATATTATTATATTAATTAAAATCATTTATTAATATTCTATTATTTTTTATTTTTGAATTATAATTCTATTATTATTATATTAATTGAAATAATTTATTAATAATTTATTATTTTTATTTGTGAATTATAATTCTATTATTATATTAATTAAAATCATTTATTATTATTTTATTATTATTTTTTGAATTATAATTCTATTATTATTATATTAATTAAAATAATTTAATAATAATTTATTATTTTTATTTGTTAATTATAATTCTATTATTATATTAATTAAAATAATTTATTAATATTTTTTTATTTTTGAATTATAATTGGATTATTATTATATTAATTAAAATAATTTATTAATAATTTATTTTTATTTATTTTTTTATAGTATTTGCGACGGGATACTATGCCCATCTCAAATAGTATTATTATTATATTCATTAAAATAATTTATTAATATTTTTAAAATTTTTTTCAAAAGTAATTGCGACGGGCCCGTCGCAATTAGTATTTGTGATGGGCCCGTCGGAAATAGTATTTTAAAAAGTTTTTACAAATATAAGGACTAATATTTGCGATGGGAAGGATTGCCGTCGCAAATAATATCTTTAGCGATGGGCCCATTGCAAATAATTGTTGTTGAGACGCCGTTTTCCACAACGGGCTATTTGTGACGGGCCCCCGTCGTAAAAGCCTATTAGCGACGGGATCCCGACGCAAATGCCCCGTCGCAAATGCCATTATTTCCAGTAGTGATAAATGTATTAATGATGAATCTTTATGAATTATTTTAATTATTTGGACCAAATGTAAAAATTTTATAAGTTTTATATCATTTAATAAAAATTTAAATTCTTTCAAAATTATCAAATATGATAATTTTTCAAGAATTTAATTTTTAGTCTTTAAAAAAACAAAAAAAAAACCTGATAAATTCAAAACAATACTTCGAGAAACATAACTAAAATTATATATATATACATATATATAAAGTTCATGAATGATATTAATCATCGCAAAATATGTTTATTTTAAAAAAATTAATATCCTTTATTTTGGTATTTCTATTAATTGAACAAATAAAATACCATCAATGTGCAAGCCATTAATTTAAAATTTCCAGGGATAACAATTGAAAATAAATTTTCAATAAAAATATGATAATTTTATATTTAAATAATTATTTATATTGGAACATATACTCCATACATCCCAATATTAAAAATATATCACTTGTAAAAAATGAGTGTAAAAAATAGACTTTTCATTTAATAAAATTTTATAAATTTTATTCTCTACTCAAAGTGGATTCTAAAGGTTATAATTTATTAAAATGGATTATTTGGGTCGAAAAACACCCATACAATGAAATTCCAACAATTTTCATGGTAATTTTATAATATTTATAAAAAAATTTACCCTTAATTACCTGATTTACGGTTATTCATGGTAATAATAATTAATAAAGTTACATTCCATAATGTTCCAAAATAAAATTAATGTATTCATTAAATTTTGATCATCTATTACAAATTATGGAATCTAATTTTCCAAATTCAATACATTAGATTTTTATAAAATACATACAAATTATTCTCATTGACAGAATGATAAAAATTGTTTTTAAAGTAAAACGGCTCTAAATATTTTAATGTTTCTATATCCAAATTTAATTTAAAATTGGTTCAAATTACCTAAAATGAATTAAATTGTGGTAAATATATGTATGTATACATTATAAACTAATAAAAAATATATCTTATCACATATAATTTATATTGATGGAAAAACTATTTTCAATTAAAATGCATCATTTTATCATTATTAATAAAAATATGAAACTTATCCAAAAAATATAATAAATTTAAACAATGAATATATTTATATTTTGAGTTAAAATAAAAAGTTTATTTTGTCAAATATAATTTATTAATGTTTCAAAATGAAGATATAGAATAGGTGAATCCTCAAAATGTGGTAAAACTACTTTTAAAAAATACAATTTTTACGTGTAAACCTATATTTACTATTATATAAGTTCTAGAAAACACATAGGATGAATTATAAAATTTATATTTAATATATAATAAATTTTTTAAATATATTATAGCTATATTTATTTCATTATTTATTAGTACAAATCAAATTTCAGAATATTTGAATATATTTTTCAGAAAAAAATTTCCTTTTATTTTAAAAAGGAGATTATAATAATTTATAATTAATTTGTAAGAAAAAAATTATATAAACATTTTTAAACCATTATTTCATAATTTATTTCATCCAATTCATTCATTAATTTAAATGACTATATGATAGTTTTCATATTAAATAATAATATTTAACAATTCATTTATGATCGATGTGGCATATCATGTATGCTATCGAACATAGTGTATTTTTTATAATTAATAAATTTGAAAAAGAATTATTCAATAATTACGCAATTGGGTACATTATTCCTCCCCTTTTAAAAATTATGAACTCACAATTTTGTTCATTTGTTATATAACTGGGGATATTTTCCCCATTACCATTTTTAAATCCACATATTTTCTCTTCAGCCATATGGGATTTCCATAAAACCATAACAAGATGAATCAAATTATTAAAAAACACATTCAATATATAGTCAAAAACCTATACTAGATATTCCTTATAATAAATATTATCTTAAAACATATATACTTCCGGTATTAAATTATTAGATGAATCTGGAACATATTTCCAAAATAATGTAAGGTGAAAAACATTATGTACCAGTGATAATATCTTAGGAAAGACCACTCAGTAAGAAAACGATCTATATTTATATAAGGTTTCATAGGATCCAATAAACTTTGGACTCAACTTATCCTTCTTACCAAAATTAATCACACATTTCCATGGAGAAACTATGATAAAGATATGGTCTTTTACCTCAAATGAATGATACTTCCTCTTGTAATCTGCAAACCATTTTTTATTCATCTCTAATGTCATCATGGTTTTCAAAATCGATTGATGTTTATCTTTCATTTTCTATTCTAATTATTGTCCCATCAACCTCCTTGAACCTACATCATCAAAAATTAATGGTGTTTGATATAACCTTCTATATAATGACTCAAATTGCGCCATGTGTATATAGGAATGTAAAATATTATTATATGAAAACTCAACTAAAGGATGATGATGATCCCAAATTTCTTATAAATTCACTGAACAATCATGTAGAATATCATACTAGGTATGAATTGTTCATTCTGACTTCACATCTAATTGTGGAAGAAAAGTTATAATTAAATTTTATTTAGTGCACAACAACTTCTGACAGCCTTTCCGAGTGATAGAAGTTATCTTGGGATCACAATAAGATACAGTAGAGAGAGAATCTCCGTGTAACCTACTTATGTATTTATGATAATACATACATTTTTTGGTCTTGATATAATGTATCATTTGTTGGAATAAAATGTGTATATTTAGAAAATTGATCAAAAATAAACCATATCACATTGTTACATTGATAAACCTTTGATAATCCAACAGTAAATTCCAATGATATTTTTTACCATTTACACATAGGAACTAGAAAAGGATGAATAATACCCTTTGAGAACTGTTATTCGGATTTAACTTACATAGAATTCAAACACTTCACGTATCTATTGTCATTCTATCCCACTAGTAAAACTCATAAAGTCCTCTATACAAGTTAATGATATGTTGGTGAACTCAAAATGGAGAACTATGTTCTTTACATAATAACCCTTTCTTCAACTATGAATCACAAGGAATATGTTATATATTCCCAAATCTCAAAACACAGTATTTAATAATGATAACACCACAAAACATAACATTTTATTGGATTATACATTTTTCATTCACTCATGTACTTCATTATGTACTACATTGGTTCTGTGTGATATAGATAATTTAACAAACAAATAAAACCAAAATATTAAATTACTGCACAAAAAAACATCCACGCCAAAATTTGTCAAATTATTAAACAATGTGACTTTTTCCAATATTAATATGGTTAATGTAGTATTACTTTATCAACTAAAAGTATTAGATGTTATATTTTATTTTAATGGATAATAATCAATATTGTATTCAAAATCATTAATTATTATTATTCATCTTCTATGTCTCATGTTCAATTATTTATGAGTGAATATATACATCAAACTTTTATGATAAATACATATTTTACATTATAATCCACATAGATGATTCCTTATATTTTTTTATACAAAAACAAAAAATGTTAATTCCAAATCATGTGTAGGGTAATTTGACTCAAGAGGTTTCAACTGATAGGAATCTTAATCAATTACCTAATCATTATTCATTAGTAAACAACCATGTCCATTCAATAAATCATCACTATAGATGAAAAATTCATCACTTTTAGATGCTAGGGCCAAAACTAGAGAAATCACAAATATTATGTTATATTAATGAAAAAAATAATCACATTATTTTATGATGATGAACTAAAACTGTTTCAAGTTAATATATTTAGTGGGCTAGATAACTGTTAATTTTTTTAACAAGACTTTATTAATTAACTACCAAGACAATAAAACTATGAATAATATATATATTTGTTGGTCTTTTCCATTCATCAAAGACTATCATTATAATAGGATCAATGTATATAAAAACATTAGAATAAATTTTATCTTAGTACATAAATTTATTGAATCTCATATTCAAACTTTTTTAATTTCCGATGTAGTTTTTTTAATTTATTGATTTCATGAAAACCATATGATATCATTCATGGTCTAACTTACTTTTATTAAATAACAGAATGTCATCAATAAATAACAAATCTAACATATCCAAAATATCTTGAAATATTATATTCATGAATAGGTCATGTGGATTATATAATCCAAATGGTATAACTATATATTCATAATAACCATATATAGTATAATAAATAGTCTTCATGATGTTTGATTCATTTATATTCAATTTACGGTAACCTGACTTCAATTCATCCATTAAAAAATATTTTCATCCCTAGAGATGATAAAAAAATAACATGATGAGGAAAAATATTCATGGTCTTAATAGTGAAATTATTCAAGGCTCTATAATAAATACGAATTCACATTGAACCATTATTTTTTTTAAAATATGGGTGCACACCATGGCGATGTGACAGGTCATATGAAACCATTATCTAACATCTCTTATACTATTTCTTCAATTCTATATATTCTAATTGGGCCATAACAAATGGGGGTTTAGAAATTTTTTTACAGTGAGGTAATAATTAATAAGTACATTAAATATCCCTATAAGGTATTATATAAAGAAAACTCAATTTAAAAAACATTAATATGCCAATGTCACATAAATATTTTGAATAGTTCCTTTGTTTTCAACAATATATTCGATATTTTATTCATTTCTATCTTTTAACAATTTTTTGGCTTCATGATATGTTATCAACAGTATGTGATCATTATTATACACAAATTGAAAAACGTTTTTAAAATAAAATTCATTATCTCTATATTCTATCGTATCAGGATAAATAGACAAACAATCTATACATATAATATATTCAAACTCTACTAGAGGGAAAAAATAAGGTTTGTAGTTAAATTATTTTGAAAAACAAGGACATTAGGATTAATTTTATTTATTTTTATCTTAATATTTCCCTATATATTTCCACCATATGTTATGGATTCATTTCATGGGGTATAATATTCAGTTTAAAAGACAATATCATAGAAATTAATGATTGTGTAGAACTTGAATCACAAGACACATTATCATAATATAAATAAAAAACAATGTACCTGATAACACATCATTTTATTTCCTATCATCTGATGAAGTTGTTTAAAAGGATTTAACAACACATTTTTTATTATAGTCTAGATAATTCCTATAATTTGTGTTCATATTTGAACACCCGTTTTCATAATTCACTATCTAATTCCAGTTATAAAATTTTACTGACTATATATCATAATTTTTATCAGTATAATGTTATTTATCCTTGATGTTACCAAACTTATTCCCCACATTACCACATCTAAATAACTTTCCATAATTCATAAAGAAATCCTCAGTTTCTTTTAACATAATATTCATAAATTTTAAACATAAATTACTTACAATCATATTTATTTAATGAATTCCCCCTATTTAAAACCAACTCAACAACTTTATCTGTTTTTTTATGAACACGCTATCATATAAATAAACATTTTCCTCCTCCACACACCGATCATGTTTTCCCTAAATTTGTATTTCATAAGTGTACAATTCAAAAAGATAATTTGAATTTAATCCTGATTAAAAATGATTGATTTTACTATCATGATCCTAGATAAAATTTGGATCATAACATACTGGTGGAAAGAATATTTCATAGCATATTTCCATTGAATCCTCTTCCTATCTAAATTAATATAATGTTTTTAAATCATATGTCAAATGGACATAAAAAAAATTTCTCAGGAAATATATTATTGAATTCATCCCATTCTAAGGAATAAATATACTCCTTGTCCTTGATATTATTAACCATCGACCACCAATGGTCGGCTTCATCGTTAAAAATGTTAATTGAAAGACTAATCGTTCTATTATCTAAAAAACCATGACATCAATAATGTTTTCTATGGAAATAATACACAATTCTTCAACCAGTGGGTCATAATATCCACTAAAATATAGAGGGATGTGCCTCAAAAAATGATTTACGTTGAACATATTTCATTGTGTTTGATCTAGAAGTTCTCGTTCATGGACCCCACTACTATTTATAATTTTTTTTCACCGAAAAATCAATGAAAAATATCCATCTTTTATTCTGACAATATCTAGATTCTGTTTTGGAATTGATTTTTCCTCTAAATTATTTCCTAGCACAACATCCATGTTTTCTCTATAGAAAACCACTCTGAACGGACATATATTAGATGAAGAAACATGGAAATATTAAAATTATAAATCATTTCAACATAACCATAATTTATAAATAATTAATGGATATTTTATTAATAATACTGTAAACCATTAATTTATCTAAATAGGCAGTTGATACTAACTATAAGACCTCTTCTTAAACATTAAATAATCTTGAGTTTTATTAAAACATATATTTTCTTTCACAGTGAATATATTTTAAAGATTATTGTTTTATATAATTTGGTAATAGTTCATAAAAAACATACCTTTTTTATACGAAGTGGATAGTATTATAATATTACCCATTTCTTCCATAAAAACATCTAAAACAAAATTTTATTTCTTTTTCAGGAAAAATATTCATAACATTCAAAATGGATTCTTTCATTCTCTTACCCATCCTTATACCCTAGGAAAAAAATATCAAAAAAATGGATTATCATTGAAAACATAGTAGGTTCCATAAAATCAATAGAATAATTCATTAGTTCTTGAATAGTTTAAACCCATGAAAACATTTTCACAATGTAATAAATTTTCAACCATAAAATATAATATCAATAGCATACAAAATTAAATCATAATATTATTGAAAAACTCCATTGTAAAAATGATTCATAATTTTACCTTGTAGAATAAATTATATATAGCTTATAACATTACAGTATCTTTCAAGAATACATATGGTTTTACCTTCCTAGTTACATTGGGAATACCCACTGATTTATATTCAACTGATGTCGTAGGAGAATCCCAAGTGATTAACTTGTTGAGTCAATAAGGTTTTCTTTATGACTTTATCATTTTTCTTGTTCTGAAAATCACAAACACCTTATCTCAAGGAAAATCTTTTTTACCCTATGTTTTACTTTTATAAGGTAAAATTTACATTACCAAGGAAATTTATCCTTACCTTGTTCATTTTTCATATCATAATTTTCTATGTATAAAATTCAGGTTGAAACCAAAACCTCATAATCCTATAATTACCTAGATATGAAGCATTATATTTAGAATCTGAATTCTCATAAGTCTGGTTATGAACTCTTTTGGGTTCTGACTCTGAATTCTTATTATGAATTCTGTATATGAACTCTAATGAGTTCTGACTCTGAATTCCGAATACAAATTCTGGTTATGAACTGTTCTGAGTTCTGACTCTGAATTTTGAATACGTATTCGGGTTACGAACATTCCCAAGATCTGACTCCAAGTTCTCTAAATACATACGTCAAAATCTTATGAGATCTGACTCTGAATTCTCATGAACACTGACTCCTAACTTTGTGTGTTCTGGTTCCGAATTCATTGAAAACAGAATCCGAATATCCTTGTATTACTGACTCAAAATTCAATTTTGGATAGACTCTGAACATTCATGTTTTCCAACATTCCGAATATTGGATTTTAGTTATGTAACTATATTTTTTCTTACACTTGTTTTGTTATAAAATTATTTTGTTCTTTCATTTACTAACTAAACATTTTTTGAGTGACACATTTATATGTACCTCCGAAATTCAAGGAGAAATATGACCATTGGAAGAGGGAGATGACTGTTGAATCAGTGTTAATAAATAGAATCTCATTTGGACAAGCTCACAACTTTTGAAAGACAAAACTTTGACAAATGTGCTTACATGTTGTGGAAGAGATTTCTGGAGAGAGAGGCTCTTATAATATCTCAGTCTTTGCGCAAAAAGTTAGAATGGATTCTTCAGACATTGCTTCAGGATGATTTGAATTGTACAGAGGTGCGATTTCTTTGAAATCAGAGAATTCAAGTTGGAAAGTCAGAGGTGCCAATTTCCTTACAAATCTAGGGCTTGTGGGGATATCAAGGCAAATACCTATCTTTGGATTGAGGGATTACCTAGTATTGGGTAAGACATAATTTCATGAATGTAAAAATCAAGGGACACTTTTCCAGCGTTATTGCATACCCTTCTCTTTGGGTTAAAGGTGTTACTACTTGTTACTTGTAGTATTTTAGTTTTATTTTCTGCTATAATTTTGGTTGTGAAGGAAAGTTTATTTTTCTTATACTTCCTTACAGTTGTATTCTGATTCTATAGGATTCTATATTCTTTAATGTAGAATCATAGTTGTTGTAAACTATTGTTAAGTTTTATTTCTAGATTCAATTTTACAGAATCAAGAAAGTGTTTTGAACTTAGAGGTTTTGTTAATTACCTTTTTAATCCTTGTTAAACATAACCATATTTAAATGTTTTAAAGAAAATTTTAAATTATACAATTCACCCCCTCTTGTATTTGAGTATCTACTTCATAGTTTGATACAATAATCAGTATCATATCTATCGATCCAAAAATTGGTATCAGAGGTGGATTCTGAAAAACTTATATTCATATGTAAGGTTTTCATACTCATGTTTTCTATTCAGGAGAAAATTCTTCATCTTCATTTTTTCCAGAATCAGTTTTTTAGATTCACTTTTTCAGATTCATATGTTTGGATTCGATTTTTCATAGATATACGTTAGTTCTACTTTTTTTCCTTTCTTATGATATATTAATCGTTGTTTACAAATTTATATTACTAACAAGTTTGTGTTCCAATATTTTCCATAATATTGTAGACTTAAATGTTGGTTCCATCGACAATCTAAATCCTACCAGACCTCCTATTTTTATGTAAATGATTATGAGTATTGGATAGATTGGATGAAGTCTTTTGTTAATAACACTGGAGTTGATAACTATCTAATGCTGACTGGGGACTATAAGATTCCTGATAAGGAATTGAGAACTTTTACTAATCAGGAGAAATCATAATATCAAGAAAATTTTAGAGTCAGAAATATGTTGTTGTGTTCCAAGTCTAGGAATATCTATAGTAAAATATCTTCTTGTGAAGCTGCAAACAGTATCTGGAAGAATCTTGAAGTTACACATTTTGGTACATATACTGTTATAGAGACAAGAAGATCTATGTTGAGAGCTGAATAGCATGGATTTAACATTCCTTATAGAGAACATATAATCAACATTTAGAAAAGTTTTTTGACTATCGTGAATATCTTACTGTCTATGGGAGAAAAGTCTTGGATGATGAGGCACTTGTAGATAAAATCATAAACATTAATCCAAATGTGTGGTTGCCCAAGAGAACAACAACTGATGAGAATAGTAATGTAACCTAGATTTACATAGATGAATTGTTTGGAACTCTTCTTCAGCATGAGACTAGAATGAAGAGAGATGATGATAATGCCAAAATGAAAAATGGGAATGGAGGAGTTTCTTTTTCAGCCACTAATAATCATAATAAATACAAGACTCCAGAAAGAGTTACTATATCAAAATCATAGAATGTTACTATTCAGTCAGAATATAGTGGTATAGAAGTGTCTGAGAATGAATTAGCTAATCTTGCTCGGAGAATGAACATGATAGTAGCTCAGAATAACTATCCGAATAAATTCAAGAAAAGAGACTACAAAGAGAAGAAATATGGGGATGTTAGTTGTTATGAGTGTAGAATAACATGTCATATCAGACATGATTGCACTATTTTAAAAAGAAGGAACAGAAGGAAAGAAATTCAGAAAGTAACATGAATAAGTTATATCGCTCAAAGCACAAGAAAAGTCTTAAATAAAATGATAAATGCAGTGCTAGCTATGGAGACTCTTCAGAAAGTGAATCTTCTAAATATGAATTATAATCACATAAAAATATTGGATTCATGTAAACTACTTATTTCCATAATACATGTCTTATGGCCATGGTATGCTCTACAGAGGCATTAACAAATTTATCTCTTGATAATAATTGTTATTCTGGAGATATTACTTCTAATGAAAATACATGATCTTCAGATAATGATGAATCACCTTCATATAAAGAAGTATCTATATTTTTTAAGTTTTTAGAAGAAAGAAATTGTAAAATTTCTATGAAATTGGATATGGTAAATACTAGATAAAAAATTATTACAAACGAGATTTTAGATCTATCTAGAAATCTTAGAGATAAAGATGAGTTTTTAGAAAAACATTCTAAAGACCTCAAGTAAGTAAATTCTGAAATGGAAAAACATTCTAAAGATCATAAAAATGCTATTTCAAAATTAAATGTTTTTGAGAAAATATCTAACTCTAATGAAATAATTCCTGAGGATAGGAATTTAGTCATCAGACTAAAATCTGAAATATATTCCCTTAAGAATTTTCATGCAAACTGTACCTCTGGTAAAGAAAATTTTGACAAGATGTATTCTCAAATAAAACCACATGAAATACTACCAGTGTAGGTTATTCTCACCAAAAAACTGTTTTAAAAAACAAATATTTTATTCCTTTGAGAGCCCCTTTTTGTACTAAATGTCAATATGGTGGGAATTTGAAGAAAAATTACTAATTGAGTAAAGTTCAGTCTCTTGGGTTACATAAAGCTTATTTTTCTAAAAAAATGTGGATACACTAAATATTATTGTCTAACAAATTCGGATAAAATAAATTTAGATTCCAAAAGTCTAACATTCTTATTTTAAAGAAAATAATGTAGGTAGCGACCGAAATACTTGGTACATGGAGAGTGGATGTTCCTGGCATATATCTGGTAACAAAAAAAGTTTTTGAAAAGATTATCAAGATAAAATGATAAAAGTAACTTTCGGAGACAATTCTCAGGGATAAATTATTATTATAGGTAACATCGTTCTTCTTGAAAAAACCATTATTTCAAATGTTTTATTTGTTAAGTGTCTTAAGCACAACCACATTTGCATATGTCAATTGTTTCATGAAGGATACCTTGTGAATTTTATGAATGACAAGAGAATAGTACACAATTCCATGGAAAAGTTTATTCTTTCTACTAACATGACAGATAATGTTGACACCATAAAATTAAAAGACCATTGGAGCCAAGATCTACCTTTCTTTAGTGCAATGGAGGATCATTCTTGGTTATGGAATAGAAGGTTAGGACACTGTAACCATATGAACTTATGAAAAATTTCTATGAAAATATTAGTTAAGGATCTATCAGAGCTTATATTTGATTCTTCAATTGTTTTTGACCATTTTCAATATTGAAAGAAACATAAATCAAGTTTTAAATCAGTCTATGAAGTCTCAACCACTGATGCATTACAGTTAGTGGATATGGATCTTTTTGGTGCAACACAACCTGGAAGTATTTGAGGAAAATATTATGTATTTTTTTAGTTAATGATTACACTAGATTTACTTGGGTCTATTTTCTAACAAAGAAATATGAATCTATTTTGTATTTCAATAGTTTTGGAGCCCAAGATAAAAATTATAAAAACCTTTCATTGATAACTATTCATAGTGATCATGGAGGAGAAATTCAAAATTATGATTTGGAAACATTTTGTACTAAAAAAGGCATTACTCATAACTTCTCAGCACCTTGAACTCCTCAAAAAATGGAGTTTTTGAAAGAAGAAATAGAATTCATCAAGAGATAACTAGAACCATGTTGAGTGAGTATTCTATAGCCAATCATTTTTGGGCTGAAGCTGTATGTACTACTTGTTATATAATAAATCGTGTTTTGGTTTGTCCTTTTCATAATAAAACTCTTTACTAGTTATGGAAAGGTAGAAAACCTAGACATTCCTACTTCATGGTTTTTTTTCAAAGTATTCAACCTGAATACTAAAGATAATCTACATAAATTCGCACCAAAATCTGATGAAGGAATTTTACTAGGATACTCCGCAACTTATAATACTTATAGAGTTTTCAATAAAAATGCTTGTACTGTTGAAGAAAAATTACATGTGAAATTTGATGAAATTGATCCTTTTGTTTTTAAACAACCCCAGGCTATATCTTCGGAAGTGTTTTCAAAAACTGATTATTAACCTTTGATAGAAGATCCTTCTAATAAGGAAAATGTCCAAGGAGATAATTCTGAAAAAATTACCTTAAAAGATTTCCTACCCTATGTTGATGAACAAGTTTTACAAAATGTAAATCAGTTGATTCTAAAGAATCATACCAGTGATAGTATCATTGGTGATGTGAATCAACCTGTAAGGACTAGATTTTACTTATGAAATGAAGTAGAACATCTCTCATTTCATTCCCAATTAGAACATAAAAAAACTGATGAAGCTTTAGGTTATGATGATTGTATAAAATCTATGCATGATGAACTAAATGAATTCAAAAGGAATAATGTCTGGACCTTGGTTGAAAGACCTAAATTAACATTTTTAATTGGAGTAAAATGGGTTTTCATAAATAAGTAAGATGAAAATAGAATCATAGTACGAAATAAATCATGGTTGGTTGCTAAAGGATATAACCAACAAAAGGGAATAAACTATGAAGAAACCTATGCTCCAGTAGCTAGACTTGAATTCATTCGTATTTTAATTTCCATTGCAGCATTTTTCAATTTCAAACATTTCAAAATGGATGTAAAATGTGCTTTCCCTAATGGTTATGTCCACGAAAATGTTTTTTTAACAACCTCCTTGTTTTGAAGATACAGAACATCCAAATCACATTTTTAGATTTACCAAAGCTTTGTATGGACTTAATCAAGCCCCTTGAGCTTGGTATGATAGACTTACTAGATTTTTTCCTCAAAATAATTATCTTAAGGGAAATGCAGATCCAACCCTTTTTCCAAATAAACATTACAAAAATGTTTTTATTGTTCAAATTTATGTTGATGACATTATATTTGGTTTAACTCAGAAATATTTAACTGATTCCATTGCAGATCTAATGATATTTCAGTTCGAAATCAGTATGATGTGTGAGTTAACATTTTCCTTGGTTTTCAAATTTCTCAAATACCAGAAGTAATCTATATATCCCAACATAAGTATATTAAATATCTTCTTAAAAATTATGGATATGACAACACTAAGAGTATTAGTACTCCTATTAGTACCTCAAACACTCTTAACCTTGATGAAGCTGGGAAACCTGTAGATCAAACATCTTTTAGAGGTGTGATATGAAGTTTACTATACTTGATAACTAATCGTCCATACATAATGTTTCTAGTATATTTTTGTACAAGATATTTATCCAATACTAAGGAATATCATTTAAAGAAAATGAAAAGAATTTTTCACTACTTAAAGGTAACCATGTATTTAAGACTCTATTATACTTCTGGAAATGATTTTGTTTTAATTTTTTTTTTCAGATGGTGACTTTGGTGGATGTATAATTTATTGAAAGAGTATATCTGGAACTTGTCATTTCTTAAGAGATTCATTAGTTTCTTGGTCAAGAAAGAAGAAAAACTCAATAGCATTTTCCACAGCTGAAGTTGAATATTTGGCATCTGGATGTTGTTATGCTCAAGTGTTATAGATGCAACACACACTCACAAACTATGGTATGACTTTTACCAAACCACAAATTTTGTGTGATAATACTAGTGCCATTGCCCTTAATAAAAACCCTACACATCACTCTCAAGCAAAGAACATAGACATTAGGCATCATATTCTTAGGGATCACACACAAAAAAAAAGATATCATTATTTAATTTATCAGAATGCAAGATCAAATTTCTCGTATTTTCACAAATTCTTTACCCTCCGATTGATTTGAATACATTAAACAGAAGTTAGGAATGATAACTGTGAGGTAATATTCCTTATTGAATTTTTTTGGAATCAATCTCCTCATTGTAACAAACACCATTTCATAGGGGGAGTACATTTCATTGTTATAGTTTTTCATGTTTTTTGTAATGATGTTTTTCTTGTTTTTCATAATGATGTTTTTCATGTTTTTCATCATGATGTTTTTCATGTTTTTTGATATGAATGTTTTCATTTTTTCGTAATGAAGTTTTCCATGTTTTTCATAATGATGTTTTTCATGTTTCTTGTAATGTAGTTTTTCATGTTTTTTATAATGATGTTTTTCATATTTTTCATAATGACGTTTTTCATCTTTTTCGTAATGATTTTTTTCATGTTTTTCATAATGATGTTTTTCATGTTTTTTCGTAAAAAAGTATTTGATGTTTTTCGTAATGAAAATTTTCATAGTCTAAAATTTTCTTATTCAAAATGTTCGTAATGGAGATTTTCTTAATTGAGATTTTTGCAATGAAGGTTTTTGTAATGGAGATTTTCATAATGATGATTTTCGTAATGATGATTTTCGTAATGATGATTTTCATAAGAAGATTTTTGTAATGAAGACTTTTCGTAATGAAGTTTTTTTCCCATATTTTTTCAAGAAAATATTACCTATTACGAATAATCTTCCTAGAAATCCGAATGGTATGACTATTTCTTTAGTTTTTGTAATAACCTTTTACTTGCTGTTAGTTTCTTTTGTTTTTAAAATTTCTCGGTTTTTAGTCTCCATAAATCTAAATCTTTTCCTTTAAAAACCTCAAAAGATCGGATCCTCTAAAATTTTCCTTCCATCTCTCATTTCAACCTTCAGATCTGATCATAAGAATTCTCATCCATTGGATTGAAATGGGAAGATGAATTGTCGCTTAGAACACCTATAAAAGGGGACCCCCGATGTTTTCCCACATCGTTTATCACACTTTTACATTTTGAAGCTTTAATCCTATACAAAAGACCATTCTGAACTTTTTATAAGTGCTCAATTCTGAATGCCTAGTGAATTTCATTCCCAAGATATGTCTATTATAAAGCCATTTGTGGAGTGGCAGATATACAGTGAGAGGTTGGTACATCCGAAATTCTTCAACAAATATAACTCTATTATCTCCAAGAATATCAAGCCTAATGGATGGGAGAGTGTATCCATTTCGAAGCCAGGGGATCAAGATCTTGTGCATATGGATCTCCTCATTGAGTTTTATTAATCAACCTGATTTTTCAAGGAAGATCTCATAAAAAACTTTTCCTTCAGGAGTTATGGAAAAACATATGCACTTTCATAGACCAAGGCAGCTATCTTGGTAGTGTTATCTTATGAAGGAGCGGCATAATTTTTTCCCACAAGTTATCAGATGTTCAAGTAATTTTTATCAATGTGAAGGCTATGCAATGTCTTTGACATACAAATGTCAAGACCACAAAAATTTCTCACATGTCTACCAATAATCGGAGCATAGAGTTATGGGTTTAGGGTTTTATCATACCGAGAAAGGGTGACACGGACACTCTTAAGAAAAGTGATATATATATATCTTAGATTTTTTGGTAAATCTAAGGAAGATCAATCTAATGAAGCATTTCATCATAACGATAGAGAATATCATGAATGGGAATCTCAGAGCATAGATAACCATGTATCCTGCCCTTCTCTCCATGTTGACAGTTCGGTGTCATGAATCATTCATGATTCCTTGAAGTTACAAGATTTGGAAATCAAAAGTGATGTTTGTAAGTGATGACACTTTGAAAAGAATGAATGTTGGATTTTCTAGAGATTCAGGAGAGTTTTATGATCTGCAAGTGGAAGAGGTAGAAGTCATTCCGAATAATGATAAATAGGTTGAACCATATAAGAATTCTAGAAAGAAAAAGAAATTGAAGGAAGTAGAAGCTGAAGGTGAAACCCCTAAATCATAGGAAGCTCAAACCGCACCTCCAAAATCCAAGAAGAAGAAAGTGTATCCAGATGAAGTTGTTCCCAAATAGAGGGAGGATAAGATGTACCGGAAAGAAGGGGAGCCACAATTTGGCCTAGACCCTTCAGAGTCAAAATCATTAAAAGATAAATCTACTGAAGATATTGAGAAACAAGCAAAGGAATTGAATCTTAAGAAGGAGATGTCGAAGGCAGAGATTGTTCAATCTCTTTTTAAGTCTATTGAAGTAGAATCTGATAAAATTCCGGTAACAAAATATTTTTTAGTTGAACCAATACCTGAGACACCGATGAAAATTTTTATGACTATAGAAAAAGTTCAAGAGGGTGTTGCTAAACAGATAGAAGCTGTGGATGAGTTTCCAAAAAAGGAAGACAGTTTTAGTCATACTGATGATCTAATTAGAAAAGTTGAAGATTATCAAGAAATGTAATGTGCTTCCGAAAAATTGTCAATCAATACTTCTCAAGCCAGATCTTCGAAAGTTCCTACCCTAGGATTTGATGAAAAGGCTGATGAGGAAGTGAACAAAATATATGAGGAAGAGAGTTATAATGTTCACTTCATTCAAGATGAGGATATTGAGGTAGGATCTGAAAAATAAAAAATAGTTGAAGATAGGATTGTTCAGTTGTCTAAGAGTGAGCATGAGTCTCTAGATGAAGAAGAAATTCCAAAAACCAACAAAGCCAAACAAGTGGTTATTGATACAACAACTAGAATTTCATTAAGGAAGAAACAAGATGGTGGATCCTCTAATAGGAAGCTTGTTGATCTAGAGGAAGAACCACAACCTAGTAGTGTGTCTGACTCAGATTCATTTGCTCTATGACATGACTTTTTCATTTAGTCCCTGAAGTAGCTAGTGGACACAATTCTGATCATTCTAACAATTAACTCCAGATTCCAGATTCTCCAGTATAGCATGATTAAAAAATCAGACTCCATTTCCATGGTGATAGATATGTGTGTAAATATTGAGGCCAAAAACAATAATTCCCTTATCAACTATGAAACCCATAGAAAATCTTGCAGGAAATTAGTGAGCTGGTCAAAGAATATAGCCAAAGATATGAGAGATCTTGATGACTTTCAAGATGATGTCAAGGAATCTTTTGATACTCAATATAAAAAAATCAAGGATATAACCAATATCTTTGAGGAAAAGATATATTTAGAACAGAATTATCAGATTCATGATGTCAAAGATCTGAATGTGAAGTTGAATTATGTTGTCCAAAGATGGAAAATAGAAAGGGATCTTCGGATTGAGATTCAAGAAAGGCTAGAGAGGAAAGATGACTTGCTAAAGGCTCAAGAAGAGGCTCTGAAGGCTCAAGATGATAGGTCCAAATCCTTAGAAAAGCCAGAACAAGAGGATCACAAAGAGATAAAGAAGCTGAAAACCATTGTGAAGAAGCTGATAACAAAGTAAAAAGAAGAAATAGAAATCCAAATCTGATCTTTTGTTGTATCTTTTTTTCCTTGTAAAAATTCTTCTAATCTTTATGAAATTGTGGTTTCTTGTTTTGTTTGGATGTTTGTACTAATATTTCAGGTACACTATTTTTTTTCATCCCCTGAAACTCTTATTGAAAATAGAAAATGATGAGAAAGAAAAAGAACACTATGAAAATCAGAAATATCCCTAAGTTATGGGAAGTTTATCTAAGGGTAATTTTCCATTAGAATGATTTCCATACTCAAGATAATGAATATTTTCATTCCGTAAATCTATAATATGATCCTTAGGGTTCCAAATCCTAAGGGGGAGTTAGTCGTATTCATCTATTCCAATGTAAAAAGGGAGATAAGTTTTATTTTAATGATTAGGAAATTTTTCAATGTCCTTATATTCATTCTTGTAAAAAAATTTGTGCTTTCCAAAAAGGGGGAGATTGTTGAGTCTATAAGGTTATCTTTAAGACATTACCATTACTTATTGTTTTGAAAATCACAAATACCTTATCTCAAGGAAAATCAATTTTTACCCTATATTTTACTTCTATAATGAAAATTTTCCTTTACCAAGGAAATTTATCATTACCATGTTCATTGTCCATATCATAATTTTTGTGTATAATATTCATTTTGAAACCAAAACCTTATAATCCAATAATTAAATAGATATGAAGCATTTTTTTTAGAATCTGAATTCTCAGAATTTTGATTACGAACTCTTCTGAGTTCTGACTCCGAATTCTGATTACGAAATCTAGATATGAACTCTTATGAGTTTTGACTCCAAATTCTGAATATGAATTATGGTTACAAACTCTTCTGAGTTCTGACTCCGAATTCTAAATACAAATTCTGGTTACGAACTATCCCAAGATCTGACTCCAAGTTCTCTGAATACAGACTTTGAACTCTTATCATACCATACTCTAAATTCTCATGAACTCTTACTCCAAACATTGTACGTTCTAGTTCTGAATTCTTGTGAATTCGTATTTCGAATTTCCTTTAAATTCAAATGTTAGAATTCTATAGAATTCAGGTTCCGAATTCCTTGAAAACAGAATCTGAATTTCCTTGTATTATAGACTCCGAATTCAATTTTGGTTAGACTCTGAACATTCATATTTGCCTAAATTCTGAATATTGAATTTTTGTTATGTGACAATATTTTTGGTTATACTTGTTTTGTTATAAAAAGTTTTCATTCTTTCAGTTACTAACTAACTGTTGTTTGAGTAACACGTGTACAGGTCCCTCTGAAATTCAAGGAGAAATATATCTTTTGGAGGAGGAAGCCAACCATTGAAGTCGTTCCAATAAATAAGATCTTATTTGATTGAGCTCACAACTTTTGAAGGAAAAAATGTTGACAACTATGCTTAAATACTATTGAAGGTATTTTTAGAGAGATATGATATTATATCGTATCAGGGTTTGTGATGAAAGATTGAATGACTTGATCAAACTTTGCTTCATGCAGATTCGCTTTGTGTAGAGGTGCACTTTCCTTGAAATTAGAGACTTCATGTTCTGAAGTCAGAGGTGCCAATTTCATTAAAAATCGAGGGCTTGTGGGGATAACAAGACAAATACCGACCATCATATTGATGGCTTACCTAGGTATGGGTAAGACAGACTTTCAAAAAAGTATAAATCAAGGATCCTTTATCCAGGGTTGTTGGATACCCTTCTCTTTGGGTTAAAAAAGTTACTACTTGTTACTTGTAGTATTTTAGATTGATTTTAGATGTAATTTTGGTTGTCAAGGAAAGTATATTTTTCTTATACTTCCTTACACATTTATTCTGGTTATATATGATTCTATACACTTTAAGGTAGAATCATAGTTGTTGTAAACTATTGTGAAGTTTCATTTCTTGAATAACTTTTCCTGAATCAAGAAAGTGTTTTGAACATAGAGGTTTTGTGAATTACATTGTTTAACCTTTTTAAACATAATAATCCTTAAAAGTTCCAATGTAATTTTTAAAATATACAATTCACCCCCCCCCCCCCTCTTGAATTAGAGTATCTACATCGTAGATTGATGATATGATCAGTATCATATCTATTGATTCAACATAACTTCATATCATTACCAAATTAATTCAAGATATATCATAGGCTCATCATCTATTGTTTTTACAAAGAAACACCCACACTCATAATGAATTACTAAGAGCCATAGCCTTATCAAAACACTTAAAACAAGTATAATGGAAAAAATAACACTTCTACTTTGAAATCACATTTCATTTTTACAAATCTATGCACAAATAAATGAAAACTATTTGTTTTAAAATAATATTTTAAAAATGTAAGGGAACCATAATGTCATTAAATTGAAATACAAGAATAAATTTATATTTATTTCATATATGTTTAATAAACATTCCTTTTTTCATTTTAAAAAAATAGATGAATAGGTTCCTTTAAAATAATATTTAAAAAAAATATGTTAATGTAAGTCTTACATGTCACATATAATATTTATATTCTAAATAATTAACTTTGGTTAATTTTTTAATTTTATGATAACCTTTTTGAATGTTTATTATTCCATTTTTACCAACTATAAATCTTTTATAACAATTACTTAGATAATTAATTTCTTATCTAACATTTTGATTATTTTTGGTAATTGAGTTAAAAATGAAATTGGTATGATGTCAATAGTCGAAGTGGTCAATATTATTTCAAATACATAATAATATAAATAAAATTGATATCATTTTTAACATTAATTATACTTTTAAATCAAACCACTATGAATAGTTATTAAAAAACAATGTTATAAGCATGGAGATGGTAGATTGTACAAACACATGAGTAACATTTCCATTTTTAAATGATCTTTATAGAAAGAAAGAAGTTATTATATTATATTTAAAAAAAATTCGTAATATTTAATTTTTTATATTATATATAAAAAATACTTATTTATATCATCCATGTGTTGTGGTGTTGAAAAATGAATCACATTGCTTCGTAGAGGAGATAGTTCACACGTACACACGAACGAGATTACCATTTTTATGTGCATGAAAAAGGTAAGACCAAAAATGATATATTATTATTTCATAATTATAAATATATCATTATTATCACATATAAAAATTAATTCCATCATTATAAAAAATATTGAATGATGGTGATGGAAATAGAATTATACCGGTTCTCATGGTGGTATTCCACCGTACCCACAAATGATTAATTATTTTCCTATTTGAGGAATGTGGAGATGGATTTAGGTGATGATATTAACAAAATAAAATATAATTAAATTTAGGATACCATTTTATATATTTCATTATTTTAATTTTGATTTTATGTAGGGGTAAGAATAAAAAATTTAAAAACTTAATTCAAAATGATACTTCTTCTTCGGACAATCTCCTTTGATTAATACGTTAACACCTCTAAGGAGGTTGTTAAGCCTAAAATAATTCCTATTTATTGTGGTAAGAGGTGATAGTAAAATGATATAGATAGATAATGGAAAATATTGCTTTTAAGGGTATTGAAATGAGAATTATGGGTTCCCTTATATAGGTGCGTGGAGGGGCACTCTTGGAATTCTTGAAATAATAATTTAATAAAAATTAATTTTATTTAAAAAATTGGTCCAAAGTGATTAATTTTGAATATAGTATTATTATTGGATTAAATAAATTCATCCAATAAACACTAGACATGTTGTGAAAAAATAATTAGCCCATATATTTTTGTTTTAACCCATGTTTAACCCTTTTAACTCTAACCTTGTTATCATTTAGTTTATACTTTGAGGGTTAATACAGTTATTATAAAATAAAAAACACCCAATAAATGATTCATTGGTGAAATTTTATGATTTATCCCAATTATGTTTCCTAATACTAAATTTTCAGAAATTTTATGTCATTTAATATAATATTTATTATTTTTAAATTTCAATAATGTAAAATTTGAAAACATTCTTTATTTTGTCTATAAATACATTTAAAAATTAATAAATTCAAATAAATTCATTAAAAAAGAAAATTATTTCATATTCATCTAAAAAATAGTTTATGACATTAGTCATCTCCAATTAAATTTATTTTACGTTTTTAATATCGTCGTTTTGATGTTTCCTTTTATTTTACAATTACTACAACAATATTGTCTAATCCATTATATTTATCATCTATTACATAAAAATTAAAAATAAATTATAAAGGTATATATAATAATTTTATCATTACAAATATTATTTATAGACAAACATATCAAATATATTACCCCATATTAAACGTATTTCACTTGTTAAAAACAAAAGTGTGACAAAAATGACATTTTATTGAATATAATATTCTAAATTTCATTAACTCCACCATATGGCATAAAAAGTTTATAATTTCGGAAAAATTATAAAGTCTATTGAAACACACTCATAAAATGAAATTATTAAAATATTTTGGGGCACATTTGTAACATTAGATTTACCCTTAATTACCAATTTTACTCTTAACCGTGTTAATAAAAATTAGGAAAGTAAATATTCATATTGTTAAAAGTGGACCATATTTTAAAATTTGGAAATTATAAATCTAAATATGTAATTAAATTTTCAAACTTCAAATTAAAAAATTTCAAATAATTATTTTTAAATTAACCTAAATAACACAATGAGAAAAGGGGTTTTAATGTAAAATGTTCAATGGATTGAAATGTTTTCATATCAAAATTCAATGTGAAATTGATTTCAATGACACAAATTGGATTAAATGATAAATTAATAATCTAGTTTTACATTAAAAGCAAGACAAAAATATAATTTAACACTATATATTATTTGAATGATAAAAAAATATTTAATTAAAATGAAATATTTTATCACTAGTCAACAAAGAATTATATCTTATAAAAAAATTATAAAATTTTAATGGAAATATTTTTATATATTATGATGTTAAATAAATTGTTTTATAAAATAAAATTTATTTATGTGTCAAACCAAAATTAAAAATAGTCGTATCATCAAAACGCATTGAATCGTTGTAAAAAATAAATTTTTAAGTGAAAGAAGGGATTTACTATTATATCATGCATAGAAAAAAATATGATGAATTTTAAACATTATAATTAAAATATTGTAAACAATATTAATATAATATAACAATAGTGATTTTCTATTTTTTGTAATAATATACGCATGTCCACATTTAAATAGTTGTTTAGTATAACAATTTTTTTTATTAGAGGATTATCATGGTTTATAATTAATTGGCCAGGAAAGAATTATATATAATCATGTAAAATATATAATCATAATTTAGTATATCCTGTTCAAACCAACCGTTATAAAATCAATGTTATTATTTCTATATTGAATAATTATTATTATTTATTCTTTTATGTTTGATGTGGCGTGTCATCTATGCTATCAGACACATTTTATATTTGAATTATTAGATATTTTATACAAATTATTAAATACTAAAAAGCTTATTCTACCTTTAACTATGCTGTTAAATTTTTTGTTGATATTTCTATTGATTTTTGTCAATAAAATATTACTCATTTATGTGAATGTGATATCTTAAACTCATTCCATGAGAAACAAAAATCAATATTTTTGACATATAATCTATAATAATTAATGTTTATTTTTCATGATATGTCTTTATATATAAATAATTCCTTTTTTATAAAAAAATATTATATAAAATTAGTAAAAAAAAATTGATTATTTTTCCCTGATATCATCTATTCATTAAAAAATTTGATACCAAGATAATCCTAAGAAGTTGAAAAAATTTCACAAAAACAAAAATCCTCCCATTCAAAAAATTAAGACAACCCATAATACAAAGATGAAAACCATGTTTTACCTGTCAGTACTATTATTTTTATAAGATTAATAACAATGTATTTTATTGTTGAAAAAAATAGGTTTGCACCTGGAACTCAATAAAATTTTATAGTAAGAGGAAGAACATGTTTGAATATGACATATCCCTATATATAAGTCATAAAATCTATAAAGATATATTAAAATACAAGGAATTTCTATTGAATATTCATATACGATTGATATTATGACAAAACATCCTAGTTTTATCCAACTATTTATATATATAATATATATATATATATATGTGTGTAAATAAAAACAGAGAAACCAATGTATAAATTTATGAAAAACATGGAAATCAAAATAATTAATGAAGTAAATCATAATAAGGATAAAAATTTGAAGAATATGGTTACCTAAAAATTATAGGATTGTTTCTATTTTAGAATGATAAGACACATTGTTGACATATATAGATAATAAATATATATTTTTTATATATTGTAGTCAATTGAAATAAAAATATTAAATGAATTATTTGGTGGAAAATTCTCTCAATAATATATATATAGAGGTTCATAATAGGAAAGTCAATTACAAAGGATATTTCAACAGTTTGGACTACTGAATCAAAAAAAGTAAAAATAATTAAAAATGATAAATCTATGTAATTTTCTATGTGGTAGGAATTGGTTCTACATGATAAATCCAAATTTTATGACATGGTATTAAACAGTTAAAATATTAAGGTTTTAAAAGATATATGTGAAAGGTTACATGTTGATTAGTAGAGTTTCCTTATAAACATGAAAATTATTCCTCTATAAGAATAATGCCTAATAAATGTTATGATTATATTGGGTGATTCATAGAAATTAATGTTTCATGAAATGGGGTCAATTATTCTTATATTAAATAATTTGGTAAATATTTCCTTCTCTCTCAATGAAAGAATCAATTGAAAGAAAATTGATAAATCAAATGAATGGATTTAAATAAACAACCATGTTGATAAATATTTCTTAATCTTGAAATTCTAAATGATAAATTAGGATTTCAAAATTATATCATACCATTTATATTGTATCTATATTATAAAAAAACATGGAATTGAAGGAAAAACCTTTTCTCAAATAGATATCTCATGAATCTATAATGAATGTGAATGAAATTGTACGTTTTTATACTCTATCACCCATTTTTATAGAAATTAAATCCTACCTGAAATGGAATGAATTTTTTATTTAATTACATGAAAACTAGATATTTGGAAGATATTGATGTAGATTTTAAATATTAGAATTATGATATTTTATTTTGATTTTATTTATTTTTTATTGATATGATGTTTAGTAAATTTTTTTATCCTTATAATAAATGTCTATTTTTGGATTATAATTAGTTGGATTCATCTTGATGTTGGTTAAAATCCATTTATTTATATGATCATCCATCGGTTAGTGCATTATTATTCAACGAGTACTAATTTAATTGACGAAATTAAAAAAATCAAGGAATAATCTAATGTATCCATTAAAGGGTAATAAATCATGAGGTGAAAGTAAAAAATATTTATCATGTAAGATTCCCCAAAATATAGACATCACATAGAACATTTAAGTGTAAGGTATTCCAATTACACTATCATACTTTTTCATTGGATATATCATGTATGTTTAAAGAGAGTGGTGTTTATTAAGGAGAAATAATATGAATTGAAGATTAAACCTTTATAAACAATAATTTTTTATGTGTTACTTGACATGAGTGTATGTACAATTTTTTATTTTTTTTTTACAATCCAATAAATTCAGTAATAGGTGAATGGTATCTCATTTGTAATGATTTTTTGAAACTATTAATGACTTTGAAACTCACATATTGTTTCTACAACATGTTATCACATGTATACATAGGGTTTCCTAAAACGAATATCATATATATGAATGCCTTTTATTATAATATTATTTATTTCAATTGATTAAAAATAAACTATAAATTTGAAGTGGACTTATGTGTTTTCTAAATAATTTATATGGTTTGTCTCCCTATGTAATCTTTGTTTATATAATCAATAATATTAAGTTGAAAAGGATATATATGAATGAAATTTTTTATAAGATTTTTTAGAGTATTGAAAAATACAAAAAGGGTGATATTGAAGACATTATTCATAGTGGTTAAAAAATTTTCAACAAGAATGTTTTTCTTTTGATCAGTAATGATGGAAATATGTTACGAAGAAGGGAGAATATACATGATAGAGGATGACATGGGAAATATAAATTATGTAATAATGAAGGTGAGGAATATTGAAATTTCTAATTTGATATAAGAATATTGGGATTTGAGTAAGGAAATTTTATGAATGAGTTACTTTTATATAACACAATGCATTTCAAAATAATATTTTCATATTTATTTTTGAAAATGGTCTATAATGAGAAAAATACTAAAAATATAACCAAATCACTATCATTGGTGGACCACATAGTCTGACTATGGGTCCAGATGAGATTATAGGGACATAGCCATCTGGGATAAGATTGAGGGATGAATAATGAACATGCCTGGGTCCATACAAGAGTTATAAAAACAACAGTTCTTATTATCCTATATAATTATTAGAATGGAATAAAAATAGATACCACTAACTCTATATGTATTTCATTAAATCAATGATGGAGTGTATTTGTTTATGAAGATGTACATTTATAGCATATTTTTTCTGATGGATTCTAAACATGTCACTACCTTTCATGTTTAAAAACTCGCGCATACACACATGAAATTACACCATATTATGTCATTATATAACTCATTAAATTTTATACCATTATAAAAATTGAGATGAAATATTTCAAGCCCCAATGGTATGTATCAAGTAATGCACTACCTTTATACATGAAGTTGGTGATCGATTAATTTATATATTTACGGAATTATATGAAAGACCAAATTTGTATGACATGGACAACTAGTCATATGAAGATCCAAGTCGAATATTAAGGGGATAAGGATTATTTTCTGTGTTGTAATAAGACAATAACATACTATTTGAATTATATAATGTTAAAATGTATTTAATTTCACATTATTTAGAATATGATATTCATTCCATTATTTAAAATTAAAACTAATAATGAAATTATGTTACTCATATGTTATTTTGACTCTATGAGATAAGGTTAATACTCATATGAGATTTACCATAAACCTAGAAGAATTATCATAAAAATAATACATTTCATTAGGTGAAATTAACATGTTTTGTTACTTTAAATAGTGAAAGATAATTTATGAAATATAAAACCATTAAATGAAATATAATTTTTTTAGATTTCAGACTTGAATTTTAGATTATGTGTGGAAATGTGTATAGTATCCTAGAATACCCTGAGATGGGAGAGGTGAATCAGGGTGTCGAATTTTTCTTTTTTAGTACTAGATCATGTCCCCAGTTAGGTAGGAACATGTTAAACCAGTATGAAGGATATAAAAAAACAAACAATCACAAGCAACAAGGTGAAACAAATGTTTTCTATGGTTCACCACTAAGGTCTACATCGAAGGAGCATATGCTGATAGTGTTTCATCAGAACCTAAATCCACTTTTGTTCAATATTTTCTAGATTACAAGGTTCATTCACAATCACTATATACTAGGAACACATTATTTGAAATGGTTTTGGGATACCTCACTACTTCCCCTAGATCACTTCTGTCAACTCCCCCTAGCTCACTCTCTTTAGATAAGCCGAACATGGTTTATCAACATGAAGGCCGCTTCAATAGATTTTCATTGATATCATTATCTCTATTCAGAACAAGACATTGCTTGCATTGATGTACTGAATTTATTCCCTTTAAATCACTGAACCACTGAAGTGGATATTCAAAACATGTAATAGGGTTAAAATGAGAATTGCACATATACCCAACAATGTGCATTCAAGATCATACAGATGCACGCAACATTTTGTTTTTCATGCTTGATCCACTATTTACATGCAAGGTTTTATTTAGTGAACATGATTTTTCTTTCACGTGGAGATCTTTCACATGATAGAGATCCAAAATATTTTTAAGAATTTATTTTATCTTCAGTTTGGGTAGATTCATATTAATATGTCTTTTAGATGTGGCGTGAAAGATCTGAATTTGGTGGGAAAGTTTATCCTTTTATGCACAAGAACATATTTGGCGCCCAAGATTATATTTGAGTGTGAAAGATCCATTTTTAACTCGTGTTTTCCGCGTAAGGATATTTCGTGAAACCGTGATCATTTGTGCACAAACTTCAAACATTCATGCACTTTTTCCTTTAACATTTTTTAGCAATCTGATCCCAATACATTCCTTGAGTTCTTGTTTCCAAAACACCTACCTTAATTCCTGCAACATCCTTTTCCAAAAAACACATTTCCCTATTTTTGATTTTCAAACCCAGAAATTTGAAAGCTGACATCACCATTAAAACAATTTTATTCTAGAATGAAAAAAAACATTTTCCATGAAATCTCCTTGATCCTCTATCCATGGATTGATAAAAACACAAACCATACTCCATTGAGAAATGAACATCCTTGGTTCCATCAATATGTGAATCTTACTTGAAGATAGAAATGTTTTTTAATAATGATTAAAAAAATAGTGTTAATATTAGAAGATTCTAATGTGATATGATTCAATAAAATGAAAATTATATAAAGTGATTCTTATCTTGATTATATCTAAGGCCTTAGGACACATCATAAAAGTGAAATTATCAAACAATGAGTATTAAGGATGATTAAAAACTTAAATGTAATGAATTTTAATTTAATTTTTTATTAAATTTGAGCTACTATATTTTTAATATCATTATAATATAGAAAATAATGTCTATAATATGGATTAGAGGGATTTAAAAACATGTTTTAAAATGAGTTAAAAATATATTAGAATATTAGAGTTCTATAATATGATGAAGGAAACAATATTAATGTGATAAATGATTATTTAAGATAAGTAAGAAGTTGAAATAAATTTATTACTTAGATACTACTAATTAACCCACTATGAGTAAAAATGAGAAACCATAGATATTGAAAAATTTATATAATATATTCTCAAATAATATTCCAATAATTTAGGGGACTATAAACAGATCCTTGGAAATTGTGATCAAATTGACTATACCATAACTATCATATAATGAAAGAATAAGAGGATGGAATTAAGGAGGGATTTTATCTTTTTTAAATTGGTGATTCATGTTCTTATACCAATGTATACAAAATAACCACTGTGATCAACATATTTACTATTATTGACTAGATAAAACATAATTAATAATATTATAAATTTTTTATATTGTTTGGAAGTTTAATGATTTTTTTCTAAAGTTTGGAGATAATAATATATATAATTTCATCACATCTAGATAAAAATTTTATATCTATTTAAATAGTTTGAGGATGAACAATTGTAGAACTGAAATTTCTATTATAAATAATTCCCTTGATGATTGGTTATACTAATTTAGATAACAAAATATGTTTAGTAAATGGATTTTCTAATATATTAGGATTGTGATGATATAATTTCAATCATTATATTTAACTTGGACTATTCTTCTAATAACTACAATTATATAGTGATAGTAAAATAAATGTATAAGTAAATGGTCGAACATGATAATGTGTAGGTTCTCACATCATGGATCATCCATGTTAAAACATGTATGATTCTGTACATATAGTTTTATATATTCTATGAAAAGATTATGGATGTTCATATATCAATTGATCCATTGATTTTAAATTGAGTGTAATTGGAAGTAATATTAGGGGATAACTAAAATAATAATGGTAAAACATTATAGTTGTTTGGTACAATGATTCCCCCTCTCGGTGTCCCTACATGATCCACTTGACTATAAAATACTATTATATGTTTGATATTGGCATCATCTACATAAACACGTTCTTTATTTTATATTGGTTATTTATAAAAAAAATTCTAAAAAAGAAGTTAATATTCTCATAATAAACAATAATTTTCCACTAGCATATATATGTCTTTTCACAACTATAGGAAATAGAAAAATTCTTGTGATGATGTGTTCCTATTATTCCATAGTGTTGACTTTTTATAAATATTATTGAGATCTTGTTATTCCATACCCGAAACCCTTATATTTTATTCTTTTGATAAACAAGTAAACCCAATCATATGACATTAATGATTTCCATTCTATGTTGGTATAGTATTCATAACTAGTAGGGTTCATGTATGCCCCGTGATAATATTTTGATATTCATGTGTTTTCATTACGGTTAGATCACATGTTAGTTTAGAAAATTAGATGAAATATATATCATAGTGTTGGGATATGTGGAAGGTAAATTGATTAAAATTATACATATGGTGGTGGATCATTACATTGATGTTCTCCAATAATATGTTCTGTATTATTTATATTAATAAAATTCATAGGGATACCATAAAACCATTTGAGGAATTATTCTTGAAGATATAGAGGATTTTGTAAAAGATAAATGTTAATGTTTAAAAAAATGATCAAACCCCAATTGAGTACCCCTAGAGAATCCATAAACATTATTGGAAAGTTATAGCTAAAAAATGGATCCTTTATTAGGTGGAATAAGATTGAAAGGAGTGAACCACCACATGTTCAAATTTTGATTAATAATAATTGGTTGATATGAGAAGTGTAGGGGAAGAGAGAAGAATATTTACTATGTAGAGTGACCACGAGAGGAAATTAGATGAATCAAAATAGTCAAAAATATATTGAAAAAACATATATATGGTTTTTTAAGTTATATATTAGGAATCATCATTAATATTGATATAAATTAAATTTTATTGCAATGGTGATACACCATTTTTTGGTCCGTCTTCTTCAGTGATATATAATTTCTTTACAATTTCATGAACTCCTTCCAACATGTGTTTTGTGATTGTTATATACCATGAAATATGCGAGGGAGATCGTATTAAGACTGTGATTCCTCTATATGGAAAATGAATGTAATTTTTCCATGGATCCATAATATTGACGACATAAAATCAATGGGTACTAAACTAATATATAAGATGATATCACACTGTATTTCATGATGTGGTGCAGTCACTCACATGGATTGTTTATTTATAGGAAAAAATATTTAGTAAAGATAATGGTACTTATGAAGATAGTAAAATAGAGAGTGATAGATATTTTATTTTCTAGTTTCAGATGATTTTATATTGTACCAAGTCATACCATATTGATGAATGTTTTTCATTTTGATAGTTCTCATCATATTGATGGTTATCATGATATATTTATAAAAATATGTGGGATTAAGTGAATTACATTTGAATACATCATTCCACAATTGAAGTTCCCATGGTGTGTCATTGGATATTATTATTCATAGCTAATGTTTTATTATTATGCAATTTTATCATGCCATGAGGGGTTTCAATCATGATTTAAATTTATAAAATCGTCTCATACCACTAATATGAGGTTTTAGGACAGGTAATTTTTAAAGGTAGTGCCTCAAATTTGATGATTTATAATTCATCACAAGAATGTAATAATATGGATATCACTTAATGAATTATATAAGGAAATTATTCACAGTGGTATAAATATTTATACAATATTCATACATGTAGTATAATTAGTATTTTCATGAAAATTAGTGGTTAAAAAATTTAGGTACCCAACCACATCGTAAATGATTTGTCCAATGTAAATATAATTAATGAAATAAGTTATTTGTGAGGGTCTATTAAAGATATGACATAATGTGTTTAAGATACCATTAGACATGGGTTTACATCATTTTTATATGGATTTTGGATCAAGAGAATGTTTTTAAGATGTTATGAACAAGATATATATTGATATATTAAAACTGAGTGGGGGTTACATTATTACAAAATAAAATGGGGGATGATACAATATGTATTCATATTTACAAGGTGGAACAAGTAGTATAGATTTCACCATTGACTACATCCAATTTTGATTATTGATTCCTTCTTTACATATATTATTCTTATCCCTCTCATGGATAGCATGAGGTGTAGTTTTATTGAGAGGCCTCATAATAAATTAAGATTGATGTTATTAAGTATTTTATTTTAATTTTCATTTGATGATGATTCAAATTGAAAATTTATTTTTCACATCACATTGATGAAATAATGATTTTTGTTTCTAATTAAATGTAAATGGGGTTTAAATATTTTGAATATTGAATAATTTGATAAAAATAATTTATTCATCATTTCATTAAAAATATAGATTTTTCATGTTTAATGTATCTATTATTCTATACATTAAATTAGATATATTTTAAAAATTATTATTCGAATGTATTTTATAATCTTTTAATAGAAATTTCAATTCATAAATTTAATAATGAAATTATAATGTTGGAATTAATATCTTCTTGTTTCATGATTTTATTTTTGATATATATTATTGGAACATATTTATTTCTCATTTTAGGAATTTAGAAATCTATTAAATTTTTTTTTCTATTCTCACTTTTTCAATTATTATTTTTTTGTAGTGGTTTATCTTTTTGTGTGGATAATGGTAAAATTGATATATTATAATGTCTAATGGTAATATACGTAATGGTTTTTATCATTTGAACTATCACAAGTGTGTCACATTAAATCCCAAAATACTATATGAAGATGTATATAGTGACTATAATTATAAATTATATACCTACTACTCCCTGGGATCATGAGACGGCCCATCCTATTAGGAAAACCCATTATAATTGACCGTATGATTCAAAAAAAGTGATTATTCCCATAAAAATACATTTAAGTAGGTGAATCCAATGTATTATAATGCTAAATCATTCTATGATCGAGGTGTTTTCAAATTTTAGTCCACCCAACACTTGAATGATGATTTCATAACCCATTTGATGAATCTGGAGATGATTTTAGTTCGCTACCCTAACATATAAAAACCTATGTAGATGAAATATTTTGAGGTTATTATACCATATTTGGTTATAAAGAATTGAATGAGGTGATAAAATTAATAAATAAAAATTGATCATTAATGAAAGTTACTTTTTTTTGAGTATCCACTTCATGTGTAGAACAAAATACTTTATATCATGGATTTACGTGAAAAATAGAACTTTTGGATTAGGAGGGAGTAATTCTAACGAATATCGGTATGTAATGGAAGAACCAATTGGGTTTTAGAGTTTTGATGAAGTGAAAAATGAGGGTGGAATTTTATATGTTTACTCAGTTGAACAATTATAATTTTTATAAAAGAATAATGTGTACCTACATTTTTCACAATCAATAAAGCTCCAAAATAGAGTAATATCGTTCCTAATACATATAAGGGTCACAATATCTCTATAAAAATATTTTTGAATCTTTTTAGTCTATTTTACCAATAATAATTTTAGTTTAAGTATTTGTAAACCGATGTTTTCCTCAACCATTCTTAATAATTTTAATTTTATTCACTATTTATGTTGGTCAAAAATTATGTTGACCATTTTAAAATATATATATTACCCTGATTCAAAATATTTTACCCATTTATATAAATTCTATTCACATATGTTATAAAATATAATTTAAAATTAATCCTCACATTCTATGGGGAAGCATGTTTTACGAAGATAACATTTTCAAATCATTATAGTGTTTTATTATAGATATTCTACATTCAAATCATTATAATAAACTAAATTTAATTTATAGATTTTAAATTGTTTTAATTTTTATTTATATTAAATTTTAAATTTAATTTACCATTATAGGTAAGTAATTGAATTGGAATTATCAAATTTAAATTTTTTATTTGGAACTATTCATCAAAAAACTAATCTATTTTGAAAATTATAAAAAAATCAACTTTATATAACAATTACATGGTTATTTAAAAAATGAACATTATATTTTAATTTTTTTCCCAATTTTTTAAAAATTAATTTCAAATAAATTGAAAAAAGGAAAAGAAGCATCTTTTTAGGAAAAAACAATTTTAGGAATAAAATTTCATTTAATCATATCTCATATCTATAAAATACGTAATAGTTTAGGTATATATATTTGAGTTAATATATATTATATACAATTAAATATAATAATTCACTTAAATAATTTTTTATAATATTTGAGGTAAATCATGTTTTCTCATATATATAGTTTTCATGGAATGATTTCATTCATTTTCAAATAGTTTTTTTCTTTTTTAATTAAGTACAACCAAAAATTGATTTTATATAAAGTCATAAAACATATACTTTCATAATTTATTTATTCATATTCATTCTCACCCTTTAAACAACCAGGTGATTACTATTATTTAATAAAATATTAATGAAGTGAATCATTTTGTATAAACACAAGGTTCTCTATAATGCAAGCTAAATACCATGTTATGTGTAACACAAACTAATGAAAATATTAAATTCATTTAAAGAAACTTATTTGAAAAATATAGTTTTTTACATTCATCCAACTTAAAATGATTTTTTTAATAATAAATCATCTCAGTCATTAGTGATTTAACATTGGAAAATTTCATCATAGAAACCTAGAACGTAAAAAGGTTAAATAAAATTTCTTATTAAAAAATAAAATTAGATGGACAAAATTCATCTATAATAACACATAACATTATTGAAAAAAGGATAACATAGTTAGGAAGTGAAAACATGGACATTGTGGAGGAAACTGAAACCCCAATAATTATATTATGTGATTCAGAAACTTTCCTAGATAAATTTAACAACCATATATATATAAAACAATGTTGTGTGAAAAATGTCATTGATATCAAAAAAATTATGATAAGATGATCTTTTTTTATTTCAAGATAATTTAATTAATTATTAGGTATTAGTTTTGCTTCCAAACTAATAAAATATTATAATTTCATTAGTTGATATCTTTTCATTTCAGAGGAAAAACTATATCAATTAGTTGTTCCTTGATTAATTTAAAAAAATATATCCTACTATATGAAATGAATATATTTTTATGTCTAAAGTAATAAATAATATCCCAAATAGAATGACATGTCATTTCATATATATCAAGTAACAATTCTTGAAATTTTCTTTTCGATATAAATTATTATTCATATGGTGGTGTAGTATGTTAATATCTAAATACTCATCCAATGATCAACTAAAATCAATCCTTAAATGGTGTACCACTTTACCCTTTCATCATTCAGAACATATAAATTTGTACTCTAAGATTCTCAAAATAAATATAAATTTAATTCATTATATTTAGAATGTTTCACCTTATTATCACATACTAAAAGTGTGAATACATTCATCATGTATCTTATTAAAATACAGTGATAAAAATAATTTCCATAAATATATATTGAAAAAAATACATTTTTCTTCATTCCATACATAAAACAAAAAATATTGGATATATTCCATAATTCATGAAATCTTTTAAACTCAAAAAAATGATAGAATAATCTACTTTTCAAAAAATAAATAATTAGTTTCATGATAATTACTAAAATAAAATATATGTATTCATGTTATTAAATTATTTATCCCAACATAATTATGTCAATATAATGAACATATTAATGGTTATCATCCATTAAACCAAATATCACCTTTCCCTTAAATCACATTTCTAATCCATCAGTATTATTTAATTTATAATTTAAAATCCTTAACGAAATTTCTATATTAAAAAATAAATATATATGTCATCATTAATAAAACATAATCCATGATTTCTAATACATTAATACTTGAATCATCACACATCTGTCTCAAAATTCTAACTATGATTCGTCATTATATTCATAAATACAAATTTCCCTTAATGTGTCTTTCTATGTCTCTTAATATTCAAATGGGAAACCATCAAATGTACTACCTTTCTAATTATCTTCATATGTATTCACCTTAGGATATAAATTTTCATAACGTTCATACATTCTATATTTATAACAATCAACAGATAATGATACCATATAGAGAACATTATTTCAATCAATTTAATTATTTGAACTTCTCATTTTACCACTATTTTTAATTTCATTATATCATAATTTATAGAATATTAAACATCTTATCATCCCAATAAGATTTCCCCTTTATAATGTTTTCCCACATTCTCATCATATATGTATCATAATATTTATTCATTTATGGTGTCCACTACATAATCTCTCATATAACACTATCATTCTCTTAATTGGATAATCTAAGAGTTATTTAAAGTGAAATTGTTTATTCATGTTTCATATAAATACCCATTATTAAAAATTACCTAATCATGAGTTTTAGGTAATGAATTATTCCAATTACATTTTTTGATACTTTTGGGCTTTTATTTTTAGAGAATTATATAATTACTCATCAATAACAAAACAATAATTTAAAAAGTGGACACATTATATTAGTTTACATTTTTCCCATAATATATAACATTTAATATTAATCCTCACAACTTTTAATGGAACATTTTCATAGAATTCATGTTCAATTCATCCATTCTCTTACCCATCGTTAACAATACTAGAAAACATTTTGAAAAATTGGATGAGCACTTAATGTTCAGCTTTGGACATAATGAAAGAAAAAAATCAAATGGGATAGTAAATAATATGAAATATCATATAATTATTACCTTTACCTTCAATTTTCATTGAGAGTATGAAATAAAACATTTTCAAATGAAAAATGGACGCATGTCTTTTCACATAAAAAATAATTAGATTCCATAAGAAGAAATTAAAAACACCCTTTTGGGACCAAGATTTTCATATTCATAATACAATTTCAAAACCATTATAATATGAATAACCATACAACTGACCTCCAAAATAATCATTACCCAATGCATTGGAGATCCGTAGTGGGGATCACCATTTATATAAGCTATATCTGGATCAACAATTTTTTTGGATCTATAATAGGGATTGACCATTCATATATGCTATATTGGGATCACGAGATGGATATAATTGGGCTTAGACCTTCATATAAGATACACCAGTCTCGCCCATTTCAGATAATTCTCAATCACCATATCATGAATAATACACCATCATCATAATACTCTTTGAGAAACATTATTAATCAATTCTATGAATCACATCCAGATAAAAATACACTTTAATTTTGAAACCAGAATGTCAACTCTAACATTTCTAGAAAATAGAAATATTGATTTTCAATTAAGTAATCATAAAATAATACAAAGGATTATAGAAATAAAAATATCGACACAATATCATAATATAAATTGTTTCCATGTAATATAATAATTCATCATTTTTTTACTATTTGTAAAAATGATTCATATAATACATGAAAAAGGATTACTTTTTAAAACCCATAAAAATAACATAAAAATACCTAAAATTTAAATTATAATTAATTTAGTTCTATATATATATTTTCATAAATTAATTTCAAAAATGTTAATATATAAATAAACTTTTTGGAAGGAAACTATTAAAATTTTTCTTTTAAAAAAAATACTTTTATAAGTTTTTATAAATTTTTATCACAATTCCTCTGAAGGAGTAACATTAAAAAATAAATTACCTGTGAATATTAAAATATTTGATATTAAATATCAATGGGTCTGTATATAGACCTCATAAAAATTTTAACCATATAAAATAAAAATATGCCTTACTGAATGGAAATTGAGACGATGTCCCTTACCTTGAGTCTGAAATGTCAGATGTATCCTTACCTTCATGAATAATAATTTTATGTTAATTATCTACATTTATAAGAAAATTATAGAAGTTTATTTTCAGATTTATTTTTCTTATTACCATTTTATATGCAATTAATTAGTCAATTATGTTTAGGTATGATGTCTTCATTATAATTAGCTTATGTGTCAAAAATGACATTGGTATCTTGGCTATTGTCAATGTGTAAATAAATAAAAATATAAAATATATTAATAAATAAATAATTAGATTAATTATATATATATTATAATTTGAATTACAGTCATGATATTCTATTTTGATAATTGATGTATGTTACTATTATAAATACTATAGGTCACACGTGTTGATGAGTAACATTTCCATTTCTTGAAAATCATTATGGAAAAAAGGTAAGTAAAAATATATCATTTCTGAAATATCATTGTATCACATATGTAATATTTTATTAAATATTTTTATAAATAACATCAATGTAGTTTAAAAATAATAATATAGTCAAATCTCTTTGTAAAGGTAGTATTCCCCATATAAGCGAATTATGTAATAACTTTTTCATTAAGTGTAAAGATAATAAATAAATTGAAATATTTTATTTAAATAATGTTACATATTTCATGAAATTAAATATTATGTCACATATATTTATTATAGTTACCCTTATTATGTACCATTTAATCGGTTACAAAAAAGACAACCACATCAATTTGTGATATGGTAGTCTGTTGTACACACACAATAATTATCACATCCTCAATGAATTTTTATGTAAGATGTTTTATATGGTATAATGAATATATAGGTTTTAATATATTATAAAAATGTTTTATAAACTTTATATTCATCATCATAAAAACCCAAGAGATGTGGTAATTGAAATTTAACCAGATCGGTTTTTGAGGTAACAGTCTGTCATATAAGGGGAAGATTATTTCATTACCAATTTGATGGATGAAGAGAAGGGTTTAGGATAGAAATGTTACATATTAAAATATATGTATAAATTATATATTTATTTTATTATATTATATTTTCAAATTTTTATTTTAATTAATAAGAGGATGAAATTAAATAAAAACTTTTTTTCAAGTATGTTACATATTCTTTGGAGAAATCCTATTGTTTTGCACCAAAAGAATTGATTGTGTCGATTTCATCACAAAATAAGAATTAAATGATTAAATTATGTAATTAATGAAGTTATTTAGGTAGTTATTGGTATATTCTAAGAGGTTTTAAAATGATATGTATAGAGGAGTGGTTGTGGCCTTTTATAAGTGAGGTGTGTGGAACACTTGTAATGTATTCAAATGAATCAATCATACCCAAGTTTTTATCATGCAAGAATCTTCTTAAATAGGAAAATATGAATCCTATAATATAAAATATGAAATTATATAAGTCCAATTGGTTTTTAAGAAATGACGTTGGTATTTTTATAACTTATTTGGTTAGTTTATCAACCTGTAAATCTATTTTTACCATAGCCACATTAATAAGTTGTTATAGATTAAACTTTTCATTTTTGTAAAAAATGAAGAATAAATTATAGTAAATTAATTTTTATTCTAATTATAAAAATGGAATTCTTTTTAAAACAATTAATTAATATAAAATGTAATTTTGTAATTAAAAATCAATCCCATTGATGCGATGTGAATGTAGTTTTTCAATGGGAAATGATCAAAATTGTTCAAAGATTATTTATCAAAATTAAATATGAAAAATATTCCAATTACATAATTTGTATTAATAGATATATTATTTAACTAAATTTACTTTAAAATAAATTTAAAATAAATTTTTTTATTAGAAATAATTTTAATGAAAATTCATTTTTAAATAAAATTTATTATAATACATTATTCATAAAAAATCTTAAAATTCAAATCAATTCCCTGTAAGATAATATTGATATAATTACTTTAAAAATTTATGTTAATTATTACAATTAATATTTCATAAAGTGTTTAAAATTTAATATAAATATTATGTGTATTGCATGACTAATCTGTCGGTGAGAAAAATAAAAAATTTCAGAAAACATTACTTTTGAATTCAATTAATTGTCATTAAAGTTTCAATCAATTGATATCAATTTTATTTATTTATATAATTTATTATTATCATAATTTTTATTACTAATTATATACACCAATTTAGCATATAATTTATAATGCTAATTCTTATATAATAATATTTTAATAAACTATCTTGTTTCATTCAAACTCTGTGTTGTGTGATTTGTACGTTGTATAATAGATTTGAATTATTTAAAAAGAAATATATAGTAAATTATGGGGGTTTTACACTATCAACTAATCTCAATAATGAAGTTCATTTATTCTATTTAACATAATTTTCTTTTTATAAATTCCAAGCATGTTAAATCTATAATGATCCAAACTCCAATATCCATGAGAAGGTGCATTATATTATTATATTAGTATAGATAGAATAATAAAGTTACAAAGGACAAACAATTTTGGTAGTTTTTTTATCTAGATTACATATGTGAACATTAAATTACAAAATTAAATGAAAGAGTTTTGAAACACAATTTTAAACAAATAAAATCTCTTATACTAACCGTGCAAGTCATTTATAATATTCATCATCATAGCTTGGGGGAAAATAAAATAAAAAAAGGGGTGAGATATGATTCTCAATAAGGGTATTTAATATGGATTAATCATAAATAATTATAAATTCTAAATAATTAAAGTAAATCATTCATTTAAAACATAATCTTGAGAATAATATGGATTGAATAAAATAGGAATAAATAATTAAATTTAAATAATCCCATGAATCTTAAGCATGTGTATTCTACTAGTCAATTAATAGCATGATTTATCAATTAATTATATCATAATAAGGGAATGAATAACTCCATGTATTTGAAACATACCATCGAGTCCCCAGCCAAGACATCTCCAAATGATTAAGGCCATAGGAAAACCATATCTAGAAATTATCATTGCCTCAGCCAAGTCCATATCAATGTTGTCTCATAAGACATATCAATGCATTGAGGGGATACACTAGACCCTCCTCATCACATACTATGTCAAATGAATTTATCAAATTAATGGGTTTAATCATTGAATATATATATATATATATATTTGATGTAAATTACATTCCTCAACTAGTAAACATGATCACAATCCATTTCAAATAGTATGGTGAATGGTATCAAGATATCACATCTACAATAATGCTAATCAAAATTCATTTAATAATTTATTGTATCTTATAATTATAAAATACTAATATTAATTTATTTGTAAATTCATCATTGGTGTTGAAAAATAAATATACTCTAATAAAATTTTTAAGGAATTCTCCAGAGAAATACTCCTTTTACATTGTAACGAATAATTATTTTAGAAAACCCATTTTTAAATATTTTTTGTATAAACACTTGAATAATAAAATGTATTTTTTTCATAGAAATTTTAGTGATTAAAAAACATTGTGTATTAAAATTATTATGGATTGTACTTGAAAATGGTTATAAAATCAATATGTTCCCTTTAATCAGTCATACATATTAGGAATAATTAAAAAACCCCTTGTAAAAAATGAAATTCCCATTATCTAAAGATGAATATATATATATGGGTTATGGAAATTTAAATAGAATATATAAGTAGTAAAAAAATAAGTAAGAATTATGTTGGGGTAATGGGAGTGAAATAATAACCTGAGAGAAAGAAATTGATGGTTTAGGTAGAAACCCATACCTTATGTCTAAATGTGTTCTGCACTTGACCTTAATTTTCTGGATAATCAAATTAAACCCATTAATTAATTATTTAAGATCATTTTATGTATTTCATAAATTTTTAATAATATTATTATGTTCATTTATTGTTATTTTGAGGAGTTATACGATATTATTTTATCATTTAGGGGTATTCATTTCCTTGGTCTTCAGGAACAGTCATCTTATTTATAAGTAATAGAGTTCATGTAAAATGGGTATAATTATAAAGAAATATAATTATATGATATTTATGAAAATAAATAATGTTAAATATCTTGAATTAAAATTTTCTTATATGTTACGAGGATGAATAATTATATAACACATTTAGGGATTATTGGTTACATTATTATGTTAGTTACTAATCATAAAGAACTCATTTTGTTTTATCATTTAGTATTACTTTATCATGTTACATCCCAAACATAGTAATAATTATAATATAAATTTTAAAATATATTTAGAACATTAAAATTGATTCATGGACATACTTGATGATGTTGATGGAAAACAAATTCTTTTCATCCTATAGATAAATGAAACAACACCTCATGGACGACTTTTCTATTTTAGAATAAAAGTGAGAGGAGAAGGGGACTGATGATAGATTATTACATTATTATAATAAAGTAAAGGTACATTTATTTACCTTTGGGTTTGATTCTATTTAATGAGGGAAGGTGAGTAGAGAATAATAAATGAAAATAACCTAAAAAGAAATAAAAAAGGAAAAGGATGTGGATTTTACCTCTTTTTTTCCCTTTGAAACCTCCATAGGGAAATGGTTTTCGACATTTGATGATTATAAGGGATCCTAAAAGTGATCTAGGGTCTTTGTAATAATATTGGGTATTTGTTTTATAGGGCTATAATCATGGAAGCTATGAGGAGAAAGGGTGGTGACAAGTGGTATTTATATTGGAGGAGAGTGGTGTTTTTTAATATTTCATTATATGTTAAATATTTTGGATCCATATTCACAATTATTTTGACAATTATCAACACATATATTAAAATAATGAAGGTAAGGTATCTATTATTATGCATTAATCATGCTTGACTCAAGTAATAGTGTATTTAGATTTTAATGTGTTTATACTGTAATTTAACATATTTTATGATTCAACAAAAATTCATGTATTTAAGAAAAATTCCAAAAATTATCCTTAACCATTTATAAGTGTTTCAAATTTAATAATGTAATCCATATTATGCAATTTTTTTCTAAAAATGATAAATTTCGTTTTTAATTAAAATGAACTTTTACTCAAAAAATATAGATTTTAAATTTATAACTACTTTTACAACACTCAGAAAAATTAAATAATATATCACAAAATTATCCTAAAATAATAAGTCAAAAAAAATTAATTTATGAAAACATTTTATGAAAAGAAAATTTCTTTTAAATTATTGTATTAATTAATAATTTGTAATTACATGTTTATGACTTAAAAAATTACAATGTTTAACGATTAAATTTTAAAATATTCCTTTACATATATATGATATAATTATGTCACACATTTATTTATAATATGACTAAATATAATTAATAAAATCATGGGTGATATTATTACTCATTCAACTGATTTGAAATTCATAATGGTCATACTAATATTCCATAGGTTAAATTACTATTCCATCGGTATAGGTTCTTTAATATCTAGAAATAACTATTATTTCATAAATTCATAATTTATAATGTTTATATTATAATTTCTAAGAGATTTTAAGTTATTTACACTATATTAAGGAAAAGAATAAGTGAAATCTCAATGATAGAATTTTGGTTTTACGTTATCATATCCTATAAAAATTTCATCCTTAAAATTTCTATATTGTTACCTCATAAAATATTTTTGGTAGTTCATCATCATATGTCCCTCAAGATCCCACATCACCTATTATAATTAATGATTTTACCAAATTACCATTACCAGTTGAGTTGTCTGATTCCACAATACAAGTTTATAATGGTCCAAAATACGGATAGGCTCTTTATTTTAAGATAAATCATCTTCCAAATCTATTCATTCAAAAGTGAGGACATGTATTGGGTTTGTAAAGTTATCTCATAATAAATGGATGAAGGGAACATTGTGTAAATTCTAGAGTCAATGGGGATTTAAAAAATGATAATACATGGTTCCAATCATATATATATATTTAAAAAGAAACAATGTACATGGGTAATGGTTTCCCCTTCCTCCCAAATCGTAAAACACCCTTCAATAGAGATACTTTCAAGAAAACATGATCACCTTTTGGAAATTAAAAATCCTTAATATTATTTTTGTCTCTTCTATTATTCATTTATAAGATGATTTGATATGTGTTTCTAATATTCTTTACATTCGTTATTGTTTCCTCCACAAGCTCTTTCCTACAAGATTCCTTTCACTGACATTATCCCAACAAGTTTGTGTATGACATCACATTCCAAACTGTGCATCAAATAGAGAAATTTTAATACTTTAACAGAAAATATTTGTTGTTATAAATCTATACCAGAGGTAAATGCTGATCCCATATACTCTGAATCTGATGAAGGAATGATCGCAACATGTATTTTAATGTTTGGATCACCCTTCATGACTGACTTCTAGTTTGAGGGTGATAAGAACTACACAAATGAATCTCCATATCAAAACCGTTCTGAATAAATTTCTATAATTTTTATGGATATTTATGTTCAATATCTGACACAATTAATGGAGGTATTCCATGATTTCTTACAACTTCCTTAATATCACGTCGTGTATGGTGCCCCAATAGAAAATCCTATCTTATATTGAGATATTGTGCATATTGGGTTTATTGATCAACAATCACCCATATTGAATCATTATTCCTTTTAGATTTTGGTAATCTAGTGAAAAAATACATGGTGATGTTATCTCATTCCAATATAAGAATATGTAGAGTTATCTTGTCTCTTCTAGGATGTTTTATTCCATCCTTCACCTATTCATAGACTAAACATCAGGATATATAATCTGTAATTTCCATCTTCGTATTATCCCACTATAAATTTTCCTTCTCATATGTATATTTATTTTTACTACCATTGTGTGTAGATAAATTATATATATTTCAATCATCTAATAAATCCGTTTTTAGATCATGTATAGAGGGAACATATAGCCTCCTCCCAAGTTTCATAATTCCATCCTCGGACCTCATGTCTAGAAACATCCCATCACTCAAAGATTTAAATTTATTTATAAGATTCTTACCATCAGACAGAGAAAATGTAATACTTTCTAATAAATATGGTTGAAAACCCAATTGAAAATGTAATCATGTTTCACCTTCCTTGATAATTCTCATATCCATATTTTTATGATGCATGTACAAAGGGACTTACCGATCCTAATTTTGTTTAGAACTCCATAATCCATTCATCTCAATGAATCAGCTGCATATTTTACATTCATGGATGTTAGTGTATTGAAAAATAATAATCCATAAGTATTTAAAGCCATATAATTTTCAAATTTTTAGATCATTCTATGAGATGAAATATTTCAAGATCTTGTTATATGTATATATCTCACACCATTCACTATAAATATATTGTCTCCTTATTTTTAGTGAAAATATTATAGATTCTAAATAATTTTCATGAGTTGTATAGTTATGTTCATGAGTTTTTAAATACATTGATTCAAAGGAAATAACTATTTCATTCTACCGAAGTATGGAACCGCGTCTTTGTATTGATATATCACTATAAATCACAAATCATTTGTATCATAATGATTGGGTCAAGATTAGATAAATTACTAATCTACATTTCAATTCCTCAAAACATTATTCCCATTATTTTTTCATTTTAAACTTACCTTATTTATGAATACTCATGTTCAACAGGTTTGCTAATCTGGTGATGTTCTAAATGGAATGTTTGTGATAACCGGTTAAGCCAAAAATACTACATACCTTGGTTGTGTTTTTTGGTGTATTCCATTACAAAAAATCCTTTTTCTTTACTGAATGAACATAGATTATATCTTTATAGAAATTATGTCCATGAAACTAAATTGAATGAATCGAAAATTTATACATTCTAAACATCACATATAATTAATTTTTTCAATGGTTCTTCAGAATAATCTAAATGTGATTATCATTATATTCATATATTTTGTATTATATAAAGATATCATAACTAAATACCACATAAAATATATCATGATATTCCATGAAATTTTTTTTCATTAGATTAATGAAGTTAAAAGGTGCATTAGTCAGTCCAAATGGCATTACTATAAACTCATATTGTCTATAACTTGTTCAAAATGCTATCGTTATAATATGTTCATTCCTCACAAGAAACTAATGATGTCCATATCAAGGGTGAATATTATAAAAGTATTTCTCTCTACAAATATCATCAAATAAATCATTAATGTGAGGTAAGGGATACTTTTTATGCATTATAATTTCATCGATTTCACTGTAATCAATTCGCATCAACTTGTATCAATATTTCCTCATAACAAAGAGAACAAGATCTCCCCATGGAGAAAAGATATCTAGAATAAATACTTAACCACTAAATTCGACTAGTTATTTCTTAATGTATAATATTTAAACATTTCTGATTCTATAATAAGTCTTTGATATATGCCTTGAATGAGGATTCATATCAATAAAGGACTCAACATCCCACTCTAGAGGATGTCCATGAAAATCCATTGGAAATACATCAAATATTTTCCACAATAGGTATATTTTCAATTTGATGATAAATAGATATTATTTTATCTTCCAGCACATAAATTTAATTTTTTATAACTAACAATGGTGGATGTATATTAGAACCATATGTTGATGTTTCTCCTCAAAATATAAGGGATTACAAATTTTCTTCAAAATTGTGACTGACTTCATCTTGTAATAGTTATCACATCATATTTTGAATGCCAGTGTATACCAATGATTATATCATATTCAATCATAGGTATTATGACAATGTTAAATAAAACACGTTTACGTGTTAAAAAGGGGACGGGCAGACACTACTTTGTTGAAATGAAACATTCCTTATGAGTTTTGATAGAAAAGTACTTTATTAAATAAAAATGGAATTTTCAAATTTTTATTAGAAAAAATATAATATATAAAAGAATTTTATGATCCATAATCAAATAAACAATTGTCTATGTTTGAAGAAAAGATTAATGTACATGACAACACATCATTAAGAATTTCAACCGTAGAATTTTTCAACATAGAAACATGGCCTTGCTCTCGTGGCCCCTTCTGAGGAATATTTACCTAATTCTTTTGAAAAATATTTATAGTTGTGTCCCATGTCCCTAAAATTAGAACGTTGATCATTGATAGATTAATTATTTCCCCTACAATTCTTACCATGATGGACTTTATCTCGCCAATTGTGGAAAACACATTTTATTTTAAGAAGGCACTAGGGAGTTTCCTTCCAAAAGGATCACATGTTGGAAAATTCCACTTTTTATACTTCCCTTTGTACAATCATTCCTCCTCCACACTATTCTTCTCTTTTGTTCCATAATTTCAAAAGATATATATAATTTATTCTTTATCATGATAGCACACGCGACTGTATCATCAAATTATTTGAACTTTTTGAAAACTCGTGGCCTTCAATGGAACATTTTTAAACAATCAATGAATAAATATATCTTGGTCCTTTCATTATGTATATAGTCGGATGAATTTCTTAATATCTGTGTAATATTTTGTTAATATTTTTCAATCATTTCATTCTATCTTTTTTCAGACTCAACCAAATTCCTTTTGATATCCTCTTTGTGTTCTCAAGGAAATTTATTTTCTAGGAAAGTTTCTTTAAAATCCCTCTATTGTATTTTGTAATTTATTCCTCCATATTACTATCTTTAATTAGTGAACACCATTGATATACATCTCATAACAGATGGTTATATTCTTGTAAATCCATCTCCATTTATTTACATCCCAAATAATTAAATATCAACCATGCAGAACTTATAAAATTTGCTACTACAAATGGGTTAGTTGTCCGATGGAATAATGGAACCTTCTGTCACATTATGTGGACTATCATTTCCCCTCCACATTGTGGTTTAGTATGTTCTAGAAGTGTAAGGATATTTTTCAAAACCTGAGTCATCTATCCCAATATATTTATAAGTTTCCCAGCACCACTCACATCTCTGGTAACAATATCATTATCCTTAATACGAGGTAAATCCCTATATATGATACACATGTTGATACAGTTTCCATTCCTTCCACTAGGAAAAATTTCTATATATTATAAAATACTAAATTAACATACGAATCATAATTCATAATATCAAAAGAGAAAAATACTTAACATTAATTGAAATATGTTGAATAGATAATCCCATATTCATGTACAAGATTCATTGAAGAAAATTCTTCACAATGGGTTATAATGAAATTGTGAATTATCATAATAATATATCCTATGAGTGTCAAACTGACTGCGTAGCAAGGCCCATTATTATTTACTATGTTACCCCGAGTCATTCCCGGGACACATTGTCGGAGTTGTCACCCCTAGGTACATTTATTACAGAACCATTTCCACCTGTAATATGGAGGGATGGTTTCATTTATAGAAAGATCCACATAATATATAACATTCCAATAATATAAGATGTTATTTTATTTTTATCCAAAAAATATTCTGTTGGGGTATGTTCACTCATCTATGTGTTTGAAATCAAGTTTCCAGTATTTTTAATAAACATGGATTTAATATCTACTATAAAGTACCCAACCCTAGTTTCCCAGAGAAGGTTATTTACTTTAATACATTTCCATCGATACATGCATGGATTCCCAAAGGGAGGATTAATTTAGTAGTTTTGGGATCCAGATTACATAAATGATTATTACATTACATCTTGAAAGGAAAAAAAATAGAAATCCCATATTCAAAACCCAAAAACTTATAGATTAACCAACCAAGGAATTCATAATATTCATCTTGCTATCCTGGGGAAAAATAAAACATAATAAATTGGTGACCTCAGATTCTCAAATTGTTATGTAATATAGTGGATGTATAAATAATAAGTCATGGTAGATAACTAAAATAACACCAGCCATTAAAACATAATCCTGATCTTAATAATGCATTAATAAAATCAGATGAAATAATTCCATATATATAATAGCATGAATCATAACCATGTATACTCTAATATATAAATAAGAGCATGATTTTTAAATTACTAATATCATAATTAGGTAATTCATAATTCAGGAAATATGAAAAACATTATCATCGCCTCATCTAAGATATCTTAAAATGATTATGTCCCCATCCAAGACTATATCTTAAAATGGAACGGCCTCAGCCATGTCCATATATGTTTTCTCTCATGAGACCTACCAATGAATCAATGGGATATAGAGGGCCCCACACATATCTTATTAAATCCAATGAATTCCTCAAATGAATGGTTCCAAACATAAACCATATATATATATATATGATATGTAAATGACATTTCCAAATCTGTAAACAAGTTCACTAACCATGTTGAGTAGTAAGATGAATGGTATCAAGTTAGTACATCCATAATCAAGCTGTTCATAAATTATATAATATATTTTATATGATAATAATCATATAAAAATCCTAAAAAAGTATAAAAATCAATATGGAAGTTGAAAAATTAAATTACACTATTAAAATTACCATGAAATTTGTGATAAAATACTCATCTTACATTGCAATGATGTTTTCTTTAGAAAACTAATTTGTCATAATTTAATATATAAAACAAAAAATGAATAAATATAATTTTTCATGATAAAATTAGATATTTTAGAAAAATAATTTTTTATTAAAATATGTTATGGAGTATATAGGAAAATGGGTAAGAAATCGAGATGTTCTCTTTAATCAGACATCTGTTTCAGGAAGAACTGATTAGGTAACCTTGTAAATAATGTAATTATCGTATTGGAAACATGTAATTATCTATATATATATGAGTATGGAACATATAAAACGAATATATAATATGTGCACAAAAAAAAATAAGCATTGTATTTTTCTAAAGTTAGTGAAAGAATAAACCGAAGGAAAAAAATGAAACGTTGGGTAGAAACCCTTACATTATTTCCAAATGTATTCTAATGTTGACCTTACCATCTAAGATAATAAAATTAAATAAATTAATTAAATAATTATGAACCTTATTTAAATGTAATTTATTTTTATAACTTTATTAAGATTATCTATGGTATTTTTTTATTTATAAGATAAAATTTTATTTTTTAGGGGCGATCATTTCCTTCGTTTTCATGTTCAGTTTTCCTATTTATAAGTAATGGAGTTCATGTAATATATATATTTTCTCCATAATTAGAATTATATTTTATTTATGAGAATATATAGGATAAAAAGTTTATATATATCCTTAGTCGAAACTATACTAGGATTAATCATTAGATAAGAAAATTAGTGATTATCATTTAGATTATTTTGGCGGTTATTAATCTTAACATACTCATTTTTTATCATTTTATATTATGAAAATATGTTACATCCAGACCAAAAAAGGGTTAATACATAAATTTTAAAACCTATATCAACCATTAAAATGGATTCATGAATATAATTGAATATGATGAATGAAAATGAAAATTTTAATCCTTGAAAATGATGATCCAACGCATCGCAAATAGCGTTTCCATTTTTAGAATAAAAGGAAGATGAGAAGGTGAATGATGATGGATTATTCCATTAAAATAATATAATTATAATTTGTGTAACGTAAAATATCTTTGATGATATTTTTTTAAGGGAGGTGAGGAGAGAATAATAAAATAAATGAACATGAAAATAAATTAAAAGGAAAAGGAAGAGGGGTTTACCTCTTGATTATCCCTCTTGAGAACCTCCGGAATGAAATGGATCTGTCATTATGATGAGACCAAGAGCTCCTAGAAACATGTTAGGGTATTTGGAAGAGTATTGAGAAGGAATTTTAAAATGCTCAAATTATTGGAAGTTGTGAGGAGATGGGGTGGTATTTATAGTGTTCGAGAGGGGTGTTTTTTTAATATTTTTTTCATTTTTTTATTATTTTGGCTCAAGAATATGATTAGTTTGAAAATTTTTATAAAATATATTAAAATCATGAATGCATGTTCCAATTTTTGTTTCTTACATCATCCAAAACTCATGAAATATTTTATTTATCTTATATTGTTTTTATAAAGTAAATTGGTGTATATTACTATTCGCAAAAAATTCAGGTATTTTTGAAAGATACCAAAAATTCACCCTAACGATTTATTGACATGTAAAGAGAAAAATTGGACTATATTTCATGAAAATATATTTATAAATATGTGAAATTTAATTTTTATTTTAAATCATAATTTACTCAAAAATTACAGATTTGTAATTTATAACTACTTTTTTAACACTTTGAATAATTAACTAAGGTCCATTAAAATTTTCAAAAAATAATAAGACAATAAAAAAATAATTTATGAATACTTTTTATGAAAATAAATTTTATTTTAAACAATTTTATTATTTATAAAATCGTAATTAAAATTTTATGAATTATCAAAATACCAACACTTAATTCTTATTTTTTAAAATATTCACTTACATATAATATGAAATAATTATATCATACATTAATTTATAAGATTAATAAATTTTATTTATACATACATGGGTGAGGTTAATATTCATTAGCCTCAATTACTATTCTGAGATTACATATTCATATTCCTATGTTCAAGTCATTATTTTATAAATATATGTTTGTTAACTTCAAGAAATGCGTATTAGTTCGTTTATTCATCATTTATAAGGTTTGTATTATGTTATATAAATGATTTAATGTTATTTATATTATATAAAATATAAATAATAATGGAAATCCCATTGATATAATTCTCTGTCATTACATTATCCCTTCTTAATAACTTGTGTCCTCAAAATTCTATATTTATGATTGAAATGAAAATATTGAATTTTGAATTCATTTAATCAAAAAACCACATTTTATTTTTTTAGTAAAACATCCCCATAATATGTGATAAAGGGATGTACATTTTTCATATTGAATAACACAAAACTATATTTCTATGAAAGGGATCATTCATGGGATGTTAAAATATAGATATAGAATAAATTAATAAATACTATAGAGTTTGATTGAGATCATTCATCTAATGAAAGAAAATGATCATGAAAAATAATTTTACTAAAACCAACATGTATTTTATGAAATAACATACTATTTGTTTTTTCATTTTTGAATTTAATATGATAATATTTTGTTTCATGATCCTTTTCCAAAATTTTTGGAATTTTATTAATATCTGTGAATTTAATGAATTATATTTACAGGATATGTTTATATTTAATATGAAAAATTTCACCCTTTGGTTTTTACTATATCAATTTTCAATTCATCCACTAATAAATCAAATGAATAACAAAAAATTAAAATTTTACCCTTGAATCACTAAAATAATCTTTTAAAGAATATATGATTTGTGAAAGAGTAAAAAGTATTTTGATTTATCTCTAAAAAGTTTTTCAAATCAACATGGTACTCACATGTTATCCAATATAATTAATTAAACAATATACCTTAAAATTAAAAGCATTGGTTAGTCAATAATATTTATTTCTAAAAAAAATTAACTATAAAAATTTAATTTTAATCTGGGCAACGTGTAGGCCAGTCATAGCCACTGGACACATAACACCCTTCTTTCATTGGTAAAATCATGACATCCTTGCTATATGTGACCAGTTATTACCAAGAATGAAAATTTTCCTTTTTCATTATTATTTTAATATAATTCAAGTAATGTTAAAAAAATATATGGATATCCGTAAAATTAATTTAATAATTTAATAATGTTTTTACTATGGTTTTTGATACCAACCTTTTATTAGAATATATAATTATATTATATTACTATTATTACAATTCTATTAATGATCATATTAACATTAAGGTGATCAAAAACCGTTAAACTTATGCATATATCATGTAAGAGATTTATTTCTCAAATAAATTTTCCACTATAATGTATAACTCTCTTATCTAAGAATAATAAATTTCACAATTTGTTATTACATTACATAAAACATAAAAATATGGTTTCATAATACATTTATCTTATTATCAACCATTGAAATAAACTGATATCCCTAGATCATTCACAACATCAAGAGATGGAACAACCTAAATTGTACAAGTAGAAGATGATTTTACACTTTTTTTCATCTATTCATGAGGATTTTCAAACTATGTATATATCATTGGATTCCTAATATCATAATATCCCACCTTATTTCATCTATAACATCTCATTGTTGGTTGGCTATCTGTTATCTCATTCTTGGATTGTTTAAGGCACTTTTCATTAGAGTTACGAACATTGTATCCAAACTTACAACATCAATATTATTTTACATATAATAACATGCATTACACAAAAATTATTTTACCACACCTAGAACACGTTTTGGGTATTCGTCCATAATTTTATGTTTGGTGATTATCTATTTCTTTCCACATTCACCGTTTAATAATATTTTTATCTAAGAAAATTCAAAAAAATATGTCTCAATATAACTATCAAAATGAAAAACACTATAATAATATTTAAAAAATATTGATGAAAAATATAATTAAAATATTTGATTAAATCCTTTGTAAATACTATTATTTTTACTCTCAATGTGATAGAATAATATATAATATATACTTGGCCAACCTTGTAAAAGATTATTCATATGATGAAATCGAATCATCTTCCTTTATCCACCATTCCCGGATTTATTTCACCATCGTAATATAATAATCCTTAGGGAAATATTATACATGGAAAATATTACTAAATTCCTAAAATTCCATATAATTATGATCATATTTATCTCTATAATTGTTAAGCATATAGAATCATCCACCAGTTTCACATCCAAAATGATTAATGTAATGAGTAGATTTTTTAAAATTCCATCAACCTATGACATAAAATACCATATGAATATAATTGTTTCTTTCTTTTTCTAACATAAAATTAAATTAAAAATGGAATAATGTGGGATATTTCCTTTTGAAATTATCCACTATAAACTATTTTCGTTATTGTAGATCGGGTTTCTCTCTTGGACGATTACCATCAAAAAATTTAACTTGTTTGAACTGATCCATCAGTACACTAAACATGTATTTCCTAAATCATTATTTACCATGATTCTAAATTAGAAGGACCGTTTCTTCTCACTTCCACCACAGTACAACAGCCCTATTTCCTCGGTGAAAACCCATTGTGAATAGTCATTATTTATATGAATAAACAATTCAATATTAGAATTTTATATAATTTAAAAATAATCATTATGTAAAATATTTAGGGAAATTATATTAATTGTATCATGAAATATAATGTTATAAAAAACATCATATGATGCCAAATATAAGGGCCTTATCACATTAATTTAATAATATTGAGTTTAATGTCATGAATTCATCCTCATATATTTGTGTTTCTTTTCTTGGTTACAGTTTCATAAAATTAGGCCATAAATAATTTATTAAAAAGAATATGATACAAATATGAATCTTTTTAAAACTATATATTATTACTTTATCAAAAAACATTTAAAATAATGCGTGATTTACCATTATAAGATTCACCATGACATCAATCATTAATTATTCCCTTCCATTACCCATCCTCGAACACTATGATTTTTTAAATGTGAGATGAGCACAAAAATCTCAGTATGGAACATAATAAAATAATTAGAACTATTGTTCCAATTGAAAATTGAATAATATTATAAATTTTATCATTACATTCAATGTACTAGGCTTTTGTGAAATGAAATATTTTCTCATGAAAACACCAACATGTTTTTATCAAAGAAATCCTTTAAAATTGTTTTCAAGAAATTAAAAAGAAATTTTTTTGACATAGAGAATAATATTCTAAAAAAATTATTCCATTTTAATTATAATTTTTATATAGTCTACTTCCAATATATTAATTACCCAATAAATTGGAGAGCTATAATGGGGATCACCCCATGTATAATATATTAGCCGCACCTATTTTTCATTATCCATAGTTGGTTACAAAAATTCATATAAGTTGTATCAGGATCACTAGTGAGATAAGATTCAGTAAAACCCTTCATTTATGATATTTTTGGCTCACCCATTTCAAATAATTATCGATTATCATATCATAAATAATATAAATTCAACACAAAACTTTTTTAAAAACACTTTTAAACCCTTACGAAATGCCCTTTTAGATAAAAATGGTATTTAATTTAAAAAACCCATTTTAAAAAAAAATTACACAAAAAAAATGTGATGGGGTTTTTAATTTAATAAAACATCAAATATATAAAATGAATCTGGAAATAATATAATTTCCATGGTGTTTGAAATTTCAGTTTTTCTCTATATATGAATAATTGAACATTTTATTTTTCATTTCTTGAAACATTCCTTGCAATACATGTACAAATATTACTTCTTTAGATCATAAAAATATAGTATAAAGTGGAATACGTATTAGATTATAAATATTTTAATTACAAATATTAATTTTCATAAAATATTTTATAAGCCATGAAAATGGAAAATAATGTACTGGGATAAAAACATTAAGGGGTTTTTATTTTTCAATAAAAGTTCATTATCTCATTGGAAATATTGGAATCATAATAAAAATGAAATAATTACATTAAAAACAATAAATATCATTAAAATGGAGAAATACATGATATAACCCTAAATATTGATGTATACACACCTATTAAAATTGTATTAGTGTATAACATCAAAATATGTCTCAAAAAATGGATTTAAACAGTGTCCCATACCATGAGTCTAACATATCATTTGTGTCTTTTTCATCCTAAATAGTAAAAATAAATTACATATTTACTTTATATATATTAATTTTCATGTTTATCATTAATTTTATTTCCATCATTACCACATTATATGAAATTACCTAATCAATTATGTTTATGTAATATGTTTACACAATATTCATTTTATGTGTACAAAATGTCATTTTTAGGGTGACTATGGTCAAAGGGAAATTATTTAAACATATAAAAAATATTCAAGACATAATTATCATATTTATACATAAATTATACTTTTAGGACCACTCAACAATTCCAGTTTCATGAAATGAAGTACATTTCTATAATGGAGATAATAGGTTGTACTTATGCTTGAGTGACATTTCCATTTATCAATAATCATTAAGGAAAGAAGTTAATTAATATTTTATCAATAAATAATTATCATAGTATCAACTATTCCATTATTTCTGATGCTTTCTCTGGGGGGCATCCATCCTTCTGGAGGACACACTTTTTTTACCTCGAATTCCTGCTTTTTATATGCAGGTGGCATCTGTCGCTTATTCAGGGATGTTTTCCCCGTGATCAAAATAGGATGATGGGATATCGGTTTCTCCTACTGTGGATTCCTCATAGATCACTTCACATATTCCAGGTTTCCCTTGTAGATTAAGACGTTGTTCATGAAACACTTCCCTATGTCATGTCCTTATGGACTCTGGTTAATCACATTGCTTCTCTCTAGACATTCCAAGTGGGCATGTGAATGTCGAAACCTTCGATCGATGGAGTAGTTATGATGAAAAATGAAGGTGTGTCTGGACACTAGAAAACTGATGGGTCTTGGATTCTTCCTCTTATGACAGAGCCTCCCGAGGGAGTAGGCGCCCGAGGCATCCCACGTTGAGTGTGGGGAATTATATTCCATAGGCTTGTCTTTGCGGTTTTCCTCAACTTACCACATTTAAAAAAGGGTATACCATGAGATTAACATCTAGAAGAGACATATTAGACTCATCGAAACATTGATAGAAGTGGATCTTATGGGTTCATCGACAAGAGGGATAAACTGAGGGGATTACTAGATGTTTGGATCAAGACTCCCAATATATGTGGATCTGAGGATACTTGGATCCCTATAAAAGGTACACATGTGTTTAGAGTTTCCTAGGATTGAACCTCATGGAGGATTCCTTCGTATTTTGTCACGAGATCCATAGTTAAAACCCCACATAGTCACAGAGGTTATGAATCAGGGTGTGTTCATAGGACAACAACCCGAATACTTGTTTGGGTGTACGCGTGGTTAGGGGGCTGGATACTGCTTGGAGTAGAAAAGAGGTGGATGACATGATCTCCCTAGGATGAGGCATCTTAGGTAAGAATCAGGATGAATATGGTTGGGACCCAAAAGGAGTACAACCATAGGGATGGGGCAGGATCTTCCTGAAACACAAGGGATAAAGGGGGAGACCAATATAGGACTTGAATGGTGGGCTTGAACCTCAGGGAGGCTTCTTATGAGTCCTTTTGGTAGGGAATGAAAGTCCATATAATTCAGGGAGGGGGAATTTGGGTGTACACATTAGACAACGACCATACGATATACTCGAGCTCACACAAAGTTAGTGGCCCGGGTTGGTCTGATACCACTGTGATGGACCAAGTATGTGGGTCTCAAAAAAGGGCACTACAATGACATACCACTGATTGGGGGTATAATATCTTGCCACTGGCTAGGGTTAAACCATATAGAGGCTTCCAACATACCCTGTCAGGGAGATAAATATCAATCCCACATAGTTCAAAGGTATACAATTTACTGTGGGGTTGGCCAAAAAGAAGGCATTTAGTTTAAAGTCGAAGAGTACAAGAGTGAACTGACGTGAAGTGGTTGGGACTGATGGGGTTATGGGCTTGAAACTCAGGGATACATCCAAGATACCTTTCTTATAAAATGAAAAGCTCAAAGTCCAAATAGTAAATAAGGGTGTCTTGAGAGTAATGTCATGGCAGCCGAGAGAGGATGTAAGGGTCGATGTTTACTCTAAACCCACGCAATTCAAGCTAGGTGTGACAAGAAAGAGGCATCAAAGACATGATGATCACCTCACGAATGTTTTGTACACATGTAATGTATCATGGCTTACATGTGTTTAGCGGCCCAAATAGGAAATAAGGGATTGTTCTTGGTTAATTGCCTAGTGATATGGAGATTGAGACATACTCTATAATGGAGGCCTAGTGGGGAAAAATCCGGGAGGAAGAGGGATGCTGTAATAAAGGTCCCAATTCCCATATCTTCTTTAGTCTTTGATACATAATAAGAGAGGAGTAGATGGGATGTTACCTCCCACAATAAAGTCACGGGGATTACACAAAGATGGGTTCCCATCCTCACAGACAGATTTCATTCTTGAAATGTGAATCTCATTCCATGTGAGAATGATCTCACTCCCGTGGAGACGAGAGGTCATGGAAACGTATTATATGGGTAAACATTTGTATATTTCATGTGGTGAGGTCACAATTTAACATCATGTGATGATGTTGATGGTGCATAGAATTTTAATGCCTCGTAGCTTAGTTGAGGCTGGTTCACTCCGCACCCCTAAGATATACATGATTAATACCAACCATCCCTTGGGGTAGGGAAGGAATATGTAATGCCATGGTGATTTGGTGTTATGGAATGATCCATCGAAGGCCTCACATTAGTGTGTCTATTCAAAGAAGCATTAGCTATATGTGTGCCAATGAAAAGAAGCATTAGGATAAGAAACATAATATGAAGTACAAAAAACGGACCTAGAAATAACATCATACCAACATGGAGGACCATATAAGAGAAGGATTTATGAACCAAATGGGCTCACCAGAAAGGTCCTTGTGAAACTATTGTTCTCCACATGGTGGAGTGGCTCTGTGAAGGAGTATGCTTCATGAAGTGGGTTGACCTTGCCTAGAAATATGGTATAGATGTATATGATGGGTTCTTCGAAAAGTAGAAAGGATTTTGTGGAATAGAAAATTGTGAATCAAGGATACCTTGAAAAGCATAGAACTGTGAAGAAATGTTCTTTATAATGAAAACTATTCCCGCCATAGAATATTGTATACATGTTCATGGAGGGAACTTTACGAATCATGACTGCTTTGCAAAGAATTGTGTCCCCTTAATGATCCTCTTCCTTCGTGAGGTCAAGTGGGCTTCACGAAGGGAATCCCTTCTTAATGAGGGGTTGTATTAGAGCTAAGGGAATGTAACATCACAATTCTCATGTACCATGAAGAGGTCATATTTTACCATGACACTTAGAGAAAAAGTGTTCAAAGTGATTGAGAGTTAAAAGGCGAAAGGTTTGAGAATCCATCCTTTGGGATCAATGGGAGCCCCATATTTATAGGAAAGGGATGATGTGAAGCATGGAAATATCAGTGCGAATCTGTGCGGCGCTCTACAATTAGCATCATGTTGCGTCAATTTTTTTCATAACCGCGAAGTCAATCTTCATCCCCTCCTCAGCATGAAGCTGTCATTATTTCCCACATCGGCACTCGTGAAGGTATCTGTATAGTTCCAAGGGGTAATAGATGTTGATATGGATCCATCCAAGGTTTTAATATTTCTATAAATTTCATCACAAACCATTGAGCCTCTATCCTCTTTTACATTGTGGGATCGTAGAGGTGTGTTGGAATCATGCCAGTCGCAGTACAGAGGGGCTCCACAAATTCCATGGTGATGAGGGGATCAACAAATGGACTTTTCTGGGTAGCCCCTTTGGAATTGGTTTTCTCATTTTTTTTTCTTTTCTTCTGAACATATTTTGGCAGGACAAATCCCCCCCTAGACTTGTATTTGAAGAGAAAATTAGGGTCAATGTCTGAGGGAAGCCCGCAAAACATTTTAGATGAATCACAATGAAAGATCATGAAGTAGGGTCACGATGCGGAGCGACGATGCCCGAGTTGGGAGCACTGCAAATGTAAATTTGTTTAGGCATGTCGTAAATCAATGGGGGTAATCTTCTATAATGTTTAGAGTTAGACCCCTATTCTTCACATTTTCTTCTTCACATTTTTGGTGATTGTGCTCATGAATTATGAAGCTCTGTGCTCTCGGTGATTGTTCTTTGAGAATCGATCCTTTCTACTCTGAATACCCAATAAGTGTTTTGAATCTGTGAATGTGCACTCTACTGCTTGAGTCTGTGAGCTCTGTCATAGGGATATGTGAACTATCTCTGTGAATGTTCTTGGAAATTGAGTTTCGCAAATGACCTCCAAGAACCAGAATAAAAATTAAAAAAATTTAAGACTGAATGGCCCATCATGGAGCAAAAGTGGGGGTCCTTGAGGATGCTTCCAGGAGGGGCGATATGGACAATAACCTAGGTATCAGGATGTATGTATGAAGCCATTCAGACCACAAGTCCTTAGTGGAGCTGCATTCATAGATTATGAAGATCTACCCACTATGCAACAAGCTTCCTCTATACAGCTTTGGTCTGATGTATGATGTTTTCAATCGTGAAGCGAGTAGATACGAGCTAGCCTACTGGTTCAGGAGTACGTCATGCCAGCAATAGTGGTTCAGGGAAACTGACATTCATACCAGGGAAGATCGCACACCAATCAGTGCCAATTGTTTATGTAATCATGGGGAAAATGATGATGGGAAGGAGTTTCACCCAGAGGTGTCTCCTATACAGTATCACACCAATCTGAAGGCATCCTTAGTGAAAACAAAGAAGGGTTGGACCGATGAGTGGGGTTTCCACAAGGGCGGAAACATCACAGATGTTTGGGCCTGGGTTAAGTAGGTATGTTCCTCATGCGAGGAGTTTAGGGTGGAGCTGATTCGAGTGGGTCTATATAAGGTGGCATGGGCTTCCCAATTTCACATCTACAAGACAAAGCATTTGATGATGGAGATTCTATGTAGGTGGTTGTCGAGGACCAATACTATTCATTTTCACCATGTGGAGCTTTGTATCAATCTCTGGGACCTGCACTAAATCATGGGGGTTTTGATATTGGGTGTGATGTATGATAAGTTCCTCTCCATTGAGAATACTTGAGAGGACCCGGAAGAAAATGTTGCTACTGGAAAAGGCATTAATAGACTGTGTGCCAGGGAATGATAAGCAGTCAGTGAGGGATTCTCATTTTAAGCGGTGGTTCAATCATCTCTGGAATTCCCCTCCTGATGGTATGTTTCTGGAACAGTCTCTGACCATCCCAGAAGTGGTTTTTCATAGCAAGGATCACTCCTATTGGCAACTCTTAGAGGATAGCTAGTGGATGAAATGGGGATTCTGTATCAGTAATAAGCATCAACTAGTGGTTAGGTTGTGTATTTTCATCTCGGTGCTTATATGTTGATGGATTCTGCCAGTAAGGGATACAAAAAATGGTGTGCGTCTGATCACGTTCAGCATGGTGTCTATGTTGGCCATGGGGGATCAGGTCAACATGGTAATCCTAATGTTCACTTTGTTTTCTAAGGTGTCGTGGTATATCAGCAAAGGAAAAAAATTACTAAGGGTATATGGGATATTCCATCATCTGTATGGGTGGATAACGACACATATTTGGGGAGTCTATGAATATCTAAACCCAATTTCCTCTCTGGGGTCAGACTTTTGACTGGCTATTCAGAACGTGGTGGGGTGTTTTCGGACCAAGCTAACCATTTTGTTGGTGTTGAAACTAGTCTGGAAGGTGGATGCGTTTAACAACCACCACATCACGTTGCTAATAGGTGTTTTCACTGATGATGGCCAGGGGTGGAGGTGAATCATTCATACATCCTAGACATTCAGGGTGGTGTCCTAGTGGCGTGGGTTGACCGCGAGCCTCTCTGTGATTCGTACACCCCGCACTGTTTCACGACGCAGTTTTGGTGCATGCAGAGGCTCACCCCGAAGGTCTACTTGGGATTACACCATGAGGATCATCCATGTGTGATGAGGAAGATGTGGATCATGTAACCATGTTAAGATGGGAAGATGCAGAATGAACTCCCTCTACCCATAGCTATCTATGGGATTGTGAATGAGTACGCCAAGAGGTGGGAGACAGCCTACACGGGGGAGATGCTGAAGTAGAAAACCATCGGTTCTAGTGATGCCCCCCTCAACCTCGAGGTTCGGGCTGAAATGTGGAAATAAAATTATGTTGTTCTTGGGATGCAGTGGTGGTGGGACCCACACCAAACGAGAGGTGGCTGACAGAGACAGACCTAGCAGTCCGAAAGGATCCAAATTATCATGATGGGAGGCCACCTAGGGGGTTCTGTAGGATACACACACAAGCTCTGAATAAGTGGATGATCCATATAGACATGCATTAGAATGTTGTCTTTCTAGAGTCTTGGAAAATATAGAATATAAACAATCATTTCCTCAAGACTTTCTAGATGTGGCATCAACAAAACCATCTCAGGATGAATTTTCTTGGGATCGATACTGTCCGAGAAGGCATTGCAGTATCCCAGATGGAGGGGGAGTAGTATATTGCTAATATGGAGGACTTTGTACATCAAGGGGAGCTCTGCCTCTAATAAAGGATCAAGTGATGATTCTTCTCGATCAAATTTTCCCTATCATGTTGTCTACCACCGAATTAAGGGAGTGATTTCCTTTATTTGAGGAATCAGATGAATCCTCATGGGGGAGGAGGTCGGTGAAGGGAGACCTCTAGAGGATAGTGATGTCAGAAATTCAGAACTAGAATTGGAATAGTTATCTAGGGATCATGTTGTAAAGCCTTAAACCACTTCCCTGTAGTTTTAATCTAGTTCATTTAAGAATTATTAACTAACATCTGACCTATGTAGGAGGTCCTCATACAAAAAACCCACTCTCGCGTGATAATACATGGAACTGCAAGATCTTTGGGATCTGTTCTCATGAAAAAAATTGTTGTCATGACTAGAAGGGATTTATAACCACAGTGGCTCTCTCGAAGTCTTTGGATATCCCAACCAAATATAGAGGGACATACCTTGGTGTCCCAACTACAAAAAATGATGAGTGAGACCGACTATTTGACCCATGTAAGTCTCCTTAACATAATTTTCAACAATACATCATTGAAACATGCCAAATTACATATGCACATTATTACAATTGTAGTTCTTCAAATGGTATGGGAATCCTTGTCAATAATAGAAGTAGCTCCAAGTGCTTCTTTTCCTAGGGGAATACCAGTGGTCGTGAATATGGATCTCCAACCCAACCAAACTAATGTGATCCCTATCATATGTGGGAGCATTAGTAGGACCTATTCTCAAATCATTACAGTGTAATATGATGATGGGGATCAATAATATGACATGGGTCCTGACCTACCCGATCAGACACTAGTTGAAGACCCTACTATTGAGTTCCTAGAGTTTTTCCCTAAATATGAACTTACTGACATCACGTAATAGTGTGAGACAACTTCTGATAAAGAGGATTACAAGATTGTTCATCAAAATTCATGGAAGATGATCAAGCGCTTCATCGGAGAGACTCCTCAAATGTAATGGATAGACCATATGGGGAGGTTGTTTTCCCATCTGTGGAAACTATGTGCTGGAGGAGTGGATTCCCAATGTCCTCACATGCTCATCCGAGACTACATAGAAGAGGAGATTTGTTATCAAAATCTTAACCATGGTTTGGGATGGAATTGGAGGATATCTATTTATATCAAGAGTCTATAGGATAATGAGAATGATATCCAGCGGGGAGTTCTGGAGAATGAGTTCTCTACTTTCCCCGACACACAATCTAGTCTAGTTTTTCACATAAAGACATAGTTAACAGAGGCCTAATAATGGATGAAGTGAGCCTATGAGGATGTTTCTATCATCCAATATGATGAATATCATGTCTGTATTGTGGAGGTTAAGCTACATCCCAACACCGGTGAGGAAGAGTGGGTGCTAAACAAGTGACAACAAATCCTAGATGTCATGAGCCAAAGTGTGGCAGAGACAGAACGCTCTATCCAAGGGGTCAACCAATCCATGAGTGGGACCAATCCTTGGGTATTGAAATAAATATAAAAACATAAATTCACTTTCATTCAAGGATTTTTTATTTTAATTGTATGCATGACTTTTGTTAGTTGTCATTGATTTTCCACATTTCCATCACATTTGTGAAATATCCAGTGATTAGTCTCTAAGATCATGTTTGTCATTCCTGATGTGAGAAACGATGGATGAAAACATTTTTCTTATAGCCAAATATGAGTGTGAGAACTCTGATTTGTGACTCCAGTGTTCGAATAACCGATTTGGATTTCTGGGAAGACTGAGATAGTCGAACGGTCATTTTCCCAATGTACTCTAGTGCAAAAGATGGGTAATGCTAGGGGTGTGGGAATTAATCTGAGCAGAGGGGAGTGGAATGTTTGAATCACAAATCCCAAAATTCGAAACACTATAGGGATGGTAAGATAATGAAGGATAATTGTTGATCGTGTTTGAATCACAATATCCCTATCATGTTAGAATGAAATGGGAAAAATAAATCAGCGCCTACGACTGACCATTTTAGAAACAAATTTCGTAACTCAAGATGTCATCCATTAGTCTTTCACACCATTAGCCCAAAATAGTAGGTAGACAATGGGTCGATTATCTATACTATTAGGGGTTCCTTCATGAATTAAATAGGATTAGGGTCCAAATAATAGGCACACCATGTGTGTAGGGTAAATTTATGGGTTGTTAGAATGGATTCCAACACTTTATAAATTATTCAACCATTTTGGAAACACATAAGGTGAGTGAATCGGTCTAATCATGGAGAGTACCTACACCTAGATGAGACCTCTCTAGTGAGGACATGGATTTCATTGTAGTTTAATGTCATACCAACAAGGATAATAGACATGTATTTTTAGCATTATACGGTGATGACAATGAAAAAAGATTAAGGACATACTTCATGGACCTAGGCTAACCATTTAATGTCATGTTTCACAGACTGTAGGATCCTAGTTTAAGGTCATGAGGAATGGACCATGATCGGGGACGAGGGGCTAAAAGGGTTAACGACCCTGGGCTGGACCTAAGGAAAAATGCATGGGCATTGCAATGAATTCCTTAATGATGAGAATCAACAAAAACGTAGTTCTTGAGCTCAGTGTGGTTATAGATCAAGGATTGTGGGGGAAATCCACACAAGCAATGAAATTGACACATCCTAGATTTATAGTGGGGAATCCTGAACTTGTTCTTGGTAGAACCATAGTATAATGTCATTCGTTGATGACATGGTTACCCAGAAAGGAAACACGAGGTGTGTTACATATCTTTATGTGAATGAATAATGAATCAGTCCATAGCACACCATGTAACCGAGGGGGAATCATTTGGCCGAGAGACCGAAGATGATGAAACATATTTTGGTCCCTAAACAATGTATTTAGGAGTTCATACAAACCCTATTAAGATGTAATAAATCCATACATAGTTCTTGGGTTACAGTTTAACTTCGTGTAGGACGAGAGGCATGTGTGGTTCGGCTGCACTAGTACACTTCCTACAAAAACAACTAAGTCCACATGATTCATGCTCGATGTGGGAAACAAGTATTAGTGGTGGGATATTCTTGGTACATGGTGGAATGAATTAGGGGAAATAGAATGCTATGTTAATGTTGTCCCACTATTACATACCCACATTCATGAAGCACATAGGTCTGAAAAGGTATAAAACCAAGTGTGTTGAAAATCAAATTTAATATAAGGGAGTAGAATAATGTGAATCATGGTGCGCAAGATCTTGATGACTATAATGGTTTCATGTTGAATAATAATAGTTGTTGACCATTCTTGAAACACAACATCCATTTCACCTTATCTTGACATGGGGAAAAACAAATGAGGTTCAACCGCTGACTATGTTTGAAACACGGGACCTGTCTCAAAATGTGTTCTGATATCTTCAAGGGTGTTGGCCCAAGATGGTAGGTACGAAAATTTTTCATGAGACCAGACCTTAGAGGGTGTCCCTTTAAAAGTTGAAAGAGATGGAAATACAAATAAATTTATCACGAATAGTAGACATGAAATGAAGGAATTTTCATGTGAAAATTACACACATTGGTTTACTTGGCACAATGAATTCGAGTGCGACATTCAGACATGTAAGATTAATGAAGTTAAATCCCTTTCTAGGGACGAGGGTCCTGAGTCATATGCTCCTAGATTACGGTCATAGAGTGGACCATTAAGGGTGGACCTGGTGTAATTGATTATGAACGAGTGGCGAAGTAGCCAAACCCAATGCGTAGTTCCCATATGGATATCATTGATTGGGGTTATGGTACGTGAACCATTTTGGTAAGAGAAAAGGGAGACTCATAGTGAGGTTGTTGTAAAACCAAGCATGAATGAGAACCAAAGAGGTACTCAACACACCACATATTCGAAAATGGAGTTTGGGCTAGGGGGTTGAAAAAGGAGAAGGATTTAAGATTCGTGGGGCTAGAACCACAGATGGAATTTCTTGGCATTCATATGTATCCCATAAAGATGGGAATCGATCCACACGTAGTTCTAGAAGATGTTGTGCCTTTTAGAATCCTTCAACAAAGATTGTTGGATCATAGTTTCAAGGTCTTAGATAATGGAAGATAGATGTAATGGAGGGAGGAGCACATGTGGTGTGGTGACAACAAAACCCAACTTGAATGAGGATCTTAGGAATCCCTATAACACAATGTAATCCCATGGGAGGTTTTAGGATATTGGATTGAAAAAGAAAGTCAGTCCAGGCCTGGGGCACTGTGTGAGGGAATTCCTACATACCCCATCACAATAGGGATCAAGCCGTATGTAGTTCTACATGTGGAGTGGTAGGGTTCAAATGCTAAGGATAATATTGTTATATGGTTCTAGACCACTCACTGAAAGAAGCAACATTTGATAGATCATGTGTGTTTGTTAGGATGGATGTTTGTTTTCTTGTGAAGAAAGAAACCTATGATAAAGAATCCAGAAATTGATATAGGAATCAGGACATATGTAGGCCGTGAAAAATGGCATGGAGGAGAACTGATACCAAGAATGATGTCCCCTCGAGAGAGGGAATCACAATGAAGTTCTATTTTTTCATGCGGATAGGAACATGATGTTATATTGTAAGATCATATGATGTGTCCATCCCACGTATCATAGTGTAGTGTGGAAAATACCCAATGACATAAATTCATGTGGGACCAGGTATCATAGTATGAGGTCATATGGCTTGGATGCACAAAGAGAATCAAATCCCTGAAGGGAATGCGCACAAAATGATAAAGCATACCCGATGTGAAAGAGGACACTGAGTCCACACCACACCTCATGAAATCCCAGGAATGAAACCTTTGGGAAAGGGGCTAGAAAATTTCAAAGAATATGGGGATTAACTCGACGAAGAAACATCCAAGGTGTTCTTACGAATCCCATGCAGATGAGAATCAATCCATATATAGTTCTGATAGTGCAGTTTCATGTCATATGAGAAGAAAGTTAGGATATAGTATCTACTAAAAAAATATTATATGTTGATTCTATTGAAAACATGACATGAATGAGAGAATATGCCCACAAATGCTACCCCACGAAATCCTATGACACTCAGGGCCAAAAGGCCAAACATAAGAGATAATCAGTGGATCCTGAGCTGCAACCGAAGGCAAGATGTCTGGGAAATCCTATGTATCCTATAGGGGAATAAATAAAGTTATATGTAGTTCTCAAAAAGTCTCATGATGTTTAATGTCTTGAAAAAAGGACACTGAGATATCTTAGTTTAATATTAATATTTCAAACCATGCTAAGTGGGACTCATCCAAACGGGCGTAAAACATTACCAAATCCCTAAGCCCATGTGATATGCACTTGATGTGGGAATCATGGGTGGAGAAATTCATTGCAACATGTGGAATATAGAATGAAAAGGGTAAAATGGTGTGGAGCCTAAAATGACACCACATAATGGATTTTTCCTCTTATCATGCAAACACGCACTGAGGGTAGCACCATGAGTATCGAGATTCCATAAGGACATGATGGAATGGAAAAGGGTGTGAATAAGTCAACCAATATTTATAGATTAATGGTTGTTGTGTGGATATGGAGGATAACAGTTTACCATATTTGAAACACATCATTCATATCATGTGACCTGAAATGGGAACAAACAAATGAGCATTGAATGCTGACCATATTAACAATGTGGGACTTGTATAAAAATGTTCATCAAGAATCTATGGGGACATTGGCATGAGATGGTAGGAGAGCCCTGGTGCATAGCACCCATGTCATTTGTGAGTCCCCTTAGATGTAAAATATGATAAAACCTCAAATAAAGGGGAAAATGAAGCATGGAAATGGGTGATAACATGGCTTTGTAGAATCCAATACTCTTGGTCCTGATCCAGAGTGCACTTAGGCACACTGTAGAACTTCCAAAGTGGGGAAATTACATGGTGTGGCTATTAAAAACCCGATGTGAATGAGGACATATGCCCATATAACACAACATAACCACCTTCCAAGAGGAGTCAGAAAAAGGGTCCAGAGAGAGGAGGAGGTTTCTAAGATGTAGGGATGGACTCGAAAAATTGTATGGGAGTTTCTATATATCCTGAATAGATAGGAGTTAGGCCACACATTGTTTGGGATGGTGGCATTCAATTTAATGTCATTCGATGAGGAAAAAGTTAAGAGGATGGTATCTCGATGGGGAATGTGTATGGAGTAGATAATAACCATACGTGAATGGAGTCATACGTCCACATATGGCCCACCATTAATAATTCCTAGAGATATCTCGATCAATGGAGCTGAGAGAAAGAATAAATTAACATGGGCTGGACCCGAAGACAAAATTTCTTGGGGTTTCATACGTATACCATGAGGATGAGAATCAAGAAAAACATAGTTCTTGGGGATGAATTGCAGTTTATCATCTTCCAAAAAGGATGCTGAGAGATCATAGTTTATGGTCTTAGTGATTGGACTGTAGATGACCAGTTTAGTGTCTTGTGTGTGGGACATATGAGTAAAAAGGGAAAATCATCAAGTCTGCCATGAGGGGGACTGCAGAACGACATCAATTATCGAGGATAACCACTTACCATGTTTTCAGCATAGTATCTATATCATACATGGGAAAGGGTACAAACAATGAGTGTAGACCACTGACCATATTATCAACACAAGACTCATATCAAATTATCGTCCAGAATCCTTGGGGATGTCGGCCCAATATATTAAGAGATCCCTCCAGACTAGAATCCATGTCGTTTGGGGATCCGTTTAGATGTGAATAATGGTGAAGACACAAATGATTGGATGAGTAAACTATGGTGGGATCTATTTTCCTTGACATCTATAAGAAAAGATGATGGATAATGGGGTGTCTCAGGGGATGTATGTGGCATGGAAAATGTAGCCCAACAAGAATGGTGCAATATTCCTATGTGAGAACATTGTATAGGGGCCTATAAAGGACAAAAAACATAAGGCTGGGCCATAGATCAAAGGTCAAAGACAATTTTTAGTTTATTGCCATATGGGATGAGTTCTAGGTAGTATTACATACTTTATCCCTAATGGATCACACAGTTTAATGTCACGCGGTAAGGATGGTGGTGACCTTAGTTTAAGGTCATAGTGGTCGAACCATGAGTGTGTGACCCTTTATGTGGGTAGGGGTTTACCAAAGCCCCAAATACCACATGGACAGTGCTTAGTGATGGAAATAAGAAACATGATCAGGTTCTCCTAGGAATATAAGGCCGCAGTAATAAAGGAATTTGATCAGGTGGGATCGATCCCACCCAGACCTACATCCATGCTCAAGGAACGTTGATGTTTAAAAGGTTAGTAGGACAAAAAAGATCACTACAAACAATATTTGGGACAAATAGGGGTGGTGATAATGATGGAGAATGGTTGTTGACCATCCTTGAACCAAATCATCTATATCGTGTGACCTGGAATGGGAACAATAAATGAGGGTCGACCACTGGCCATTTTTTCAATGTGGGACATTTTTCAAATTTTCATCGAAAATCCTCGGGGACATTGGACTGAGATTTTAGGAGAGCCCTGGAGCCTAGAATACTTACTGTTTGGGGGTCCTTTCAGATGTTTAAGATAATGGTGACCCAAATAAAGGGGACGTGTGAAGCGTGAACATGGATGTGGTCGACCATCATGGTGGCTAGGGAGAAAGAGGCTGAGATCTCCAAAAAACGGGAATACATGGTGGGGTCCTGATAATCCTAGCATGACTGAAGGAAAACAAGTCCTACACCACACAATGTTCTTTGAGAAACACCTAGGCCAAGGGGCCGGACCCATGATGAGATCCTGTTGTTTGGGGCTGGGCCTATGGAAGAAATGTCTTGGCATACCTACATATCCCATGAGGATGAAAATCAATCCACATATAATTCTTGATGGGAATATGATGTTTAACATCATGTGGTGAGGACGTGGGAGGATAGGAGAATGTGGAGGGGTTCATGGTGCGATCATCATATTCCCGACATGAGTGGGGGAAAATAATCAGACACTACACCATATGGGATCCTCCAGGATAAATAAACCTAGGGGTAGTCCAAGAGAATAATTTTGGGGCTGGACTCTAAGACAAGACATCCAAGAATTCTTACGTATTTGATGTGTATGGGAATGAATCCACACATAGTTCATGAAATACTATGCAGTTTAATGTTGTCAAGTAAGGATGTTGATTGATCTTAGTTAATGGTCATAGAGTCCAAAACATTTTGTAGTCTATCATACACATGTAGTTTTGACATCATGCAAGAGTACATATATTTTAATTTCATTTGGGACAAGAGACGAATTGTTTTACGCTATTTAGCTAACATGGATCATGCAGTTTAATGTCACGAGGTAAAGACATCACATTTTATGGTCTTTTATGACCATATAGAGCTTTGTTTATGGTCATAGATCTCAGAACGCAATGGTATATCTTCAGTTCTTTATTTTAACGCCATGTTGTACAAAAAAGAAGTTTAACATCATGAAGGATATAACCGTTTAAGGTCATGTAGGACCGAAGCTTACTGAAGAAAAGTACTACTTGATTAATTTGGGATTGGTGGGAGGATTTATAATATCACCATCGATTGTAACCGGGGAGTAAGAGTTGTTGGTGAAAACGATTTGAATGATGTAAGGTTGTTACCATTTGGGCTATAGCTAGGGTGGCATCTGACTAGGAATCATGGGGGTTCTCAGATCCAACACCAATTCACCATAAAATAAAGAGAAGAGGAAAAACTTCTTGTTGAATGCTCGGGATATATTGTCATGATGCCTCTCCAGATTCTACAGGGCAAAAATCCTACTCTCATAATGTGCATACAATTCAACATGATATAATTCAGATTAATTATCTTGTGTCTACTAATCATATAATGTTGTGTGTATGGAAGTAAAATGAATCTCAATAGGTAGGACCATATCTACTCCATGCACTAGGGAATATTGTGTCATTAGAGTGGATGTGTGATTCATTTTATGATAGGCCCAGAGTGTGTTGGTGAGCTTGGCTGGCCAACAATTCTTGTCATGACTGAATATCTTCTACAGAATTATGTGGAGGGTTTTGATGAATGCCACGATATGCCCATTTTACTCCACATGATAGTGGGAGGTATTATTAGAACTAATGTTATACTTATCGTACAACTTCTTTAGTTCAGTTTCCTAGAAGTTGGTGTTGTTATTGGTGAGGATGGCATGGGGGACTCCAAATTGGTAGATGGTGTTGGAGCTGACAAATTTAACAATTGAATTTTCCTTGACCACTTTGAGAGGAACTGCCTCTGCCTACATGAAAAAGATATCCTTAGCGGTCTGGATGAACCTCCACTGGAAAACTTTCACCGGTGGATTGGGTCCCATGACATTGAGTCCCCATTCCACAAAGAGACATGAGTACTTGGTAGTGTGGAGGGGTTCTAGTGGCTGATGCAAAAAATTATCATGGATTTTTAACACATGGATCCCCTTGGAAAACTCTATATAGTCATAGATCATGGAGTGCCAAAAATTCCCCAGTATCAAGATCTGGTGAGATAGTTTCATCTCGGTCTGATGATCCCTGCAAGAACCAACATGAAACTCCTCTATGACCTAGGAAATATAACCTCCTTGAATGCAATGGAGGATAACCCCAGAAAACCTATGTCTGTAGAGGATCTGCACAAGACCTAGACCAAACTAGAAGATAAAATGTAATGTGCCCCATCATATTCTCTCACGTTCAGCTAAATCTGCTGGAAGAATACATTGTTGGAGGTACTCAATAATGGGATTCCTCCAGTCAGGAGTCACCTCCAACATATCAATAGGGGGACCTAGGGGTTCGGTTGTGGAGGCACCGGTGGTAAGGTGACTTAAATATAGGATATCATTGTTTTCCAAAGTAATATGTGTGATGAATCTTCAGTGCGCCACATGAAATATCAATTCATTCATGTCAGGTTCTTCTAGAGATAAATCCAAGCTGGACAAGGCGTTGAATCGACCGTTATGTGAATGAGGGACATTAGTAAACTCTATACGAGATGGGAACTAGGCCATGAAATGGTGGGTACATTCCAAATGAGGTATGAGCTCCGCCTTCCTGATGAAATTGTCACCGTTGATCTGCATGATGAAAAGTTTAGAGTCTCCCTTCACATGCAAAAATGGAACATCAATCTTGAGGTCCAACTCCCGACCAGTGATTAGAGCTTGATACTCTACCTCATTGTAGGTAAAACCATATGGAAAAAATAATGAATATAGATGAACAGCTTGTGCTGGCATGATGAAGACAATACCCAGACTGAACCTCTTGAGTTTTGGAGCATTGAGTATTCTGCCGATAGGACATCAGCAATCACTATCAAAGTGAATTTTCCAAAACGGAATGACTTATTATGCAAAGTGTATTGCATCATTGATAATATTCTGATTCATAGACTTGTCTATGGGATCTGAATGGTAGGAAAAGTAGTCTACTAGTGCATGTCCCTTAACACAATTCTGGGGGACAAACCTAATGCGGAACTTCTGGAGGATCATTGCCCACCATGCTAAACAGATGGTTAACATAGAGTTGTTTAGAAAGTACATCAGAGGATACACTCAGGACAGTAACTATATCTTGTGATTCTATAAGTAGTTCCATTATTTATGCAATTTGAATACCAGTTCAATGTATCTCTTCTCGAGAGAAGAATATATGGTCTCTATCTGAAGGAGCAAGAAGATGATATTGAATAGACTATTCTATATTACATTGTTTTTTTCAGGGTGAGATGGGATCTGAGATATAGATCAAGAGCAGTGACATAGTGGACCAATGGCTTTCCATAAACATGTTGCATCGGGACTAGTGGATGTAATAGGTTTTTCATGATTTCCTCAAAAATAGTTTGACACACGTTATCCCACTGATAAACTGCTTCATTATTCATGATCTAGGAAAAGAGAATACCCTTATGATAAGTATTTATGATGAACCACTGTATATAGGCTATGTTTCCATGGAATCCTAGAATATCCCAAATGGTTCTTAGAGGAGACATCTAGTTGATGTATTTGGTCTTCTCTAGATCGATCTTGATGCCTCTATATCTGAAAACATTGCTGAGAAATTTTCTGAAGGTAAACCCAATGGAACAATTTAAAATTATCACCTTCAGATGGTAGAACCCGAGGAAGGAAAAAACTATTCATGATCATTGAGACGGTCCTGGAACTGTAGATACTTCACATCCAGATCATCTACATAGCATTCAACCAATGTCCCGATGATCGTCTTAAATATGTGATGCATGACACACTAATAGGTGGTACCTGTGTTCTTTAGACTGAAAGGCGTCTCCTTGAAATAGAAAGTTCCCTGTGGTTCCCTAGAGTCTGTAGAAACTTCATCCTTGGGAGCCATTCATATTTGGTTATACCCAAGATACCCATCCATGAAGGTGAGGTCTTGGAACCCTACGGTGGTGTCAATCAACCTTTCCATCTTAGGAAGGGTAAAGTCATCCTTCGAGCATTGATGGATGAGATCCTAGAAGTCGTTGTAGAATCTGATCAGTATATTCTCCTTAATGATGGGCATGATGTTAGATATCCATCTTGGGTATGCGTACTCCTTAATAAAGTTGGCTCTAATGATTTTATCATTCTCAGACTCGACCATGGATCCGTGAAAAAGGTGCATCTATCTGGGAGGCTATTTGAACTCTCGATGATTTTCCAGAAGGCTGAGGTGATGAACGCTGACAAGAGGACCTAGTCCTAGAATCACATCATAAATACAAGAAAACAAGTCATGATTTTGCTTCACGAAGTCCATGTATATATGTTTTTCTTCGACAAGCAATGCGGAACTGATCCATGTGGGTTTCAGATCTGTCTCGCTACTGAGGTTCACCTGTACAAATTCTTCTACCGTGGTAGATACACATTCTTTGAGAGTAGTAGGGGATTCTTCCAAATCCTCCACTACATTAATGGAGGAGGGATCCTGGACATGAGGTGATGCTTCCGAGTCAACAGATCCTGATGGACAATGGTGCCAGCCAGAGCGGTGAAGGTCACTACATCATGAAACTCTTTTGCTACTGAAACCATAGCGAGTAAAGTTGTTGACCCAATCCCAACTGGTTTCCATCCCATGGTTCTACTATTGATGATTTCAATGAAATAGTGGAACATTATAATGAAATGGTCTATCCCAGCTTGGAAAAAAAGAATGTATGATGTATTACTGTTGCCTTGGGGCGGACATCCTGAAACCATATAGGAGTATTATGGCTCTATGATTACTTATCCTTCTTGATATACAAATACAAGGTAATCTTATGGAATCTATTATAATTGGGAATGTGCTCCCCATAATTTCAAAGACAAAAAATCATAGATATATATCCAATGTCGTATCCTCCTATCAATGGTATGGGAAAATTTAGGCATCATCTAGGCCTGTCCACCGGTCAGTTATAGCCATAGCTTGTTCAACCTCATTAGCATGGATATGCTTATCAATGATCTTGTAAAAGTCAGAATCCTGGAAGCGAGATTCACAAGAGGTAAATGGAGATGCATCATCCGAGATCATGCATAATCGATAATTAATGGAGAACTTTAGTCATTGGTGATACGAAGAGGGAATCACCATGTGAAGGTGGAGCCCTGGGCTACCCATCAACGTGTCTTAGGAAATATCTAACAAGACAACCATGATCTCGATACTTGCTACCAAGCCATCAAACTCGGTCTTCAGTAGGATCTTACCAACTGTCCTCTGTTACGTCATTTCATTACCTGGAATTTTCAGGTCAAAGGGCTCATATCATCTTCATACAACCCCATCTTAAAGAGTGTTCGGGTTGGGATAATGTTGATCCTGGAGCCTGCATTGACAAAACAGTGGTGGACCACTATTATATTTATGTGGAAAGTCATATACAGTGGGAAAATATTCCACTTTATAGGATTTTCTTCATCTTCTCTAGAGATAAAGATAACGGCCTGACACTCTGCATGCTTGGCAACCTTTGCATGGAAGTCCACTGCAGCTATAACCTCCATATCAAACTAGAGGGGAATTCATAAATCCTTATAAAGGGATTCATGATTATCTGATGATATTAAAAGTGCCTTGAGGAAAAATATCCTTGAAGGAATTCTGGAATGATTCTTAAGAACATCATACTTCTGTGTCATGTGTGAACTTATGCTAACAGGAGGTCGCTCAATGGAGAAGGATTGGAGAGCCCTTACAGCTGAACTGGCTAATGACTTTGTTGGGAATTACCTACTTCCAACTATGAGAAACACATGGAGCGACTACTAAATTAGGGCCAGATGACTGAGGCCGGTCCCTAACAAAACATAGCTGATTGCGACGCAGTCGTAGTGGTTGTGCTTGGTCAAGTTGCACAAACAGTGGAGAAGGCATATCTGATGATTCCAGATGAGAAGGCTACATGTCAAGAGATTTCTGATGGTCCTATTTTATCATTTCAGTGATATGAAAAACTTGGATGGATGTATTGACTGAGGAATTCCAATGACCCTTATAGCCATGGATCCATCAACACTAGCGACGACTATGGATGTTTGGAGGATCCGTCTAGTACTCCTCATCTTTAGGAACCATATAGGGGTTAACTAGATCAATGGTGTAAATAGAAGCATACCCTTGGTAGTCACTTGAAGTATCCTGCACCACCAGAACAATTCTAGGGGTAATATACATATCTTATGGCATGGAATCATCGATAGTATGGGATAACAACGACATTAGTGGGGTACCTTGTTTTCCATTGGGACATCGACACATGCTTTTCTTTAAAGAGGAAAGGTGAGATGCCAAAGCAGAAGTAGTAGTTTTGGCTAACACAAAGACCTCATATGGCTAAGGTCTATTAAAACATGCATGGATAATTCCATGGGCACGAGAGACTACCGTACAAGCCATCAGTCATCATATTTTTGGGATCCACAGTAAGGGACCTGTCGCCACACTCCTTCGCTTCCACTGTCGCTATCAGGCTGTATGAATACACGTGCCACCTGTGTCAGTGCTCGGCTTAACTTGACTATATTTTTATCAACCTGGTCTTGATTCCAGTTTTTATACACATAACACTATTTGAGGGTGTTCCCTAGGGTCTGGTGATAGGGGCAGTAGTTGGGGCGATCATTGATATCCACCTCTTCGGGCCTCCTACATTCTTGAAACCGTATAATTCACTATTCGATGTCACTTCGGTAAAAAATGGGGACCTGAACATCATTGAATGAGTACGTTCGGTTTCTCTTATCCTAGAAGGGGGATCTTTGAGCCTTCCCCTTCTGACGGGATAGAGGAGCCTGTCATGGAGGTGGAAACTAGTTATCTCTCATAGGTGTTGGTGGTGGGTTACATGGGGGTGATTGCTGATTTGGAGGTTGGAACTGTTTGGCCGTAGGATTCTCCTATGGTGCTGGGCCTCTACGAGGATGTAGAGGTGGCTCCACTATTAACAAAATCCAGTTGCCTTGGGGCCACTATCTGTCCTCCCTCAGAGTTTTCAACCTTAGCGACTCTTCCTGTTAGAACCACATGAGGAAATAGATGTTCATATCTAGCCTGTTGCAGGGTGTCCTCTAGATGCTGGGCCTTATCAGAAAAATCCCTAAATCCTGTGTGGTAATTTTGAGTGATGATAGAGAGGACTAGTTCGGTTTTGGCATTCCCCACACATATTTTTAGCAACTGTTCATGAGTCAGTGACATATCAAGGGAGCATGTGAGTCCATTTCCTTATGATACAAAGTTGGTGACTTGCTCATCAGGTCTCTACTTGTACTTGAAGAGGTCTGTAATACTCGTCTTCCAGATGGTAGTGTTGAACTGGTAGAGAAACTTCCTTTGAAGTTATTCACATCCATCTACTAACCAAATGGGTAACTGTTTGTGTTAGGAAAACATAGGAACATTCAATTTATGTACAATGAATCAGATCATGGAAGCCTCTTGCTGCGATGGAGTCCCCATCATGGGTCCAAACCATGAGATGAATTGATCCATATGTTGTAGAGGGTCTCCTATCCCATTAAAGGGGGGACAGGGTTTTCAAAACCTGGTGGTGCTGGCATATCATCCACCCATGTCCATTATGGCTTACCATCAGGCATAATTTCCACCTGAAACGCACGGCCGATTGTCGCCTATCGACCGGTCAACGTTCAGGTGCTCCGCTAATGTGTATAGCAGCACTCGTGTCGAATCCTCGGCGATGATACTTTGTAGTAGTCGTTTGTTTTTAGTTGATTGTATTTTGATTAGGGGGGTTTGTTTGCAGAGCTTAATTGAAATGATTTATGGATGATGTTTGATTTACCAAATTGATAAAGATTAGGGTGAGTTCATCATTGGGGAGTTAAGCATGTGATATCCTTGAGCCTTACTTTGTATTGAATTAAATTAACACCCATGTCATAAGTTGACGTTGATTGGAATTCCTAAGTTTGAAGGCTTTAATCCAAGCCTTAACATAACTTAGGGTTCTAATCTCAATCAAAACCTATTTATGGTAGTGTATTTATGGTTCCAATAATCCATGGAAACCACTCGTTAAACAAAACATATCATTAATCCATGACATATTAAGTTTAACATACACAATATTTATTTAAAGAATACTCATCGAGAAAAACTCTCAATCACTTAACATCCCTGAATTATAACTCACCTCAATTAGAGATTTACTCAGACATTTGGATGTTAAATATTCTGGTTAAAATAATTATGATGATAAATTAAGAATAGAAGAAAAAGAAAGGGATTAGAAAAGAGTGGTATGTTGACACACACACACACGAACGTTGATGATAATTAAAAACGGATTTTCGATTGAATGAGGAAGAAAAATAAGGGAAATTGATTCAACTGAATTTAAACTATTTTAGGAACATAAATATTAAACTACAGAAGTTGGATGAGAATAAGAGATATTGAAGAAGTAACTTTCATTAAAACATAATTACAAAGAAAGAGAATTACAAGATTACCAAAATGAAGAACACAAAAGTAAGTGAAAACAAAGAGAGGAGGAAAGGTTTCTTAATTGAAAACTTTAGTATGGAAGGTCCTCCCAAGCCTTTGTCAAGTCTTTGGTCATGCCAATATGATCTCCTCTCTTCTGAAATGCCAACCCCTCCCAAGGAGAGAAGGGGAGAGTATTTATAGCCCAAGGAGTGGACTGTTTGCATTCCCAATCTATCTCTCCACTTGCGTCGCCAATTGGGCTATTCTTCCATCCGAATACACAAATATCTTCTTCTTAAAAGTTGTAGACAATAATGTTGGCCGACTACTCTCAAAATTTGGAGTCATTTGGATTTACGGATCAAAAGTTATGGCCGGTTGATTAAACAATGTTAAACTGTCCATTTCAATCCAGTCTTTTTGAAGTCCATAATGTGAAAGGGTTTTTGAATATGAAGATGCCTTCAAATACGAATGGTTTCTTCAACAAAGTAGTCCGCATATATCTCCGCTTTCCCACTGAAAAATACCAGCTCGATTGGATGCTTACATCATGAGATATGGCATGCATACTATACTGATTTTAATTCTCGGCCAGAATGGTAGGCTGGACTTCAAAGCATATGTTGGGACCCTTTTATTTGGAGTTGGGCCTTGAAATATTTATACAAGATGACATGTAGTATCCCACGAATTATGGTGGTGAGTTAAGGTTATTGGACTTCTGGATTGAGCCCAGTAAATCAATCTTCGAGGCTGGTCCAGTTTGTTCACAGATTCTTTGGTCTTGTTTGTGAGGACCATATGACCATTCAAATGGACGAATTGGATCATGGTTCCTTCTAATGAAATGTTTTATATTGAAAGGATAATCCTACAAAACAAGAACCACACAATGTGGATCAGTATAGTGATAGTTATAATTAAAACATTAAACTGACTCAATTTGACTACTTCTAAAAATGCTCAAATATTATACTTAATATTAAAACATTAATATTTCACACAAATTATGCACATTTCATATAAAATAATTAAAGGGGGAATATAATAAGTCATGAAAATATTAATAACATCAAATCCCCCACACTTATATTTGCGCGTGTCCTCATGTGCAACAAATATAAAAACATGACAAAATCATTTTCACTCACCAACAAATATTAAAATTTTGTTTTCTCCAATCAGGGGAGGTTTAGAATATTTCACTCATCCATATTGAATTCCATCACAAATTTGGTTCACAATAATGCATCAGAAACAATTCATTTTTTCATGATCAAGGTTTGAATTGGAAAATGTAGTCACTAAAAACGTACTCCTCTCAAGATGATAAAAATGTATTTTAGGAGGTTCACTCATTCACCAACAAAAAGTGAAAATCAAGAGTTTGTAAGAGCTCTTAGCTTCCATTCACAAATCTAATGTGTACAAGAATCAAGAGGTCTTTTAAGGGGTTTTTCAGTGGCTATGGGACGGTAGGTATATAATGTCCAAAGGAAAAGAGGGGTTAAAAACACCAACATGGAAAAATCAATGCACATTTTTTTTTGAAATTTGATTTGAAAAAAAATAGAAACAAATATTTACAAGGGAATGAATGTGTGATGAATGAAAAGTGAGGGAGATAGAAAATGGAATAGGGTGAGATGATGGAATATGTACAACATGGAAGACTTCCAATAATGACACAATACAAGATGATTCAAGTGTTCTTTTTCTTTTTCTTTTTTTGCTCTTTTTTTCGAAAGTTGTGCTTGAAACAAGTCTCACAGTCATCTCCCAAACCATGTTTGATCTTCTCATGGAACTAATTTTAGTAGTTATAACACGATCAAAGGTTGATGATGAATGATTTTTGACCCACCCAAGACACAACCCATTCCTTTTTTTTCATTTTTTTAATATATATTTTTTTTCATTTTTTTGAACACTTTTCAATGACTTTTGTACAAATGAAATTTACACATATACACCCCAAAGCTCACAGAATTACAACCTCTCCCCCACACTGGAATGGATGCTTTCCCTCAAGCATATGATGACACGTTGGAAATCAATGAATGTACGCCCAAAAATGAAGTCCATTCCCCCCACACTTAAATTTAAATAAATTGTACAATGAAAATCCATGAAGATGTTGGGTGGGACAAGGTATTAGGCTTGTAATGTGGCTATCAAAAGAAAGGTTTTCATAGGCTCAAATGGGATTTCAAAAGTAGGATCAATGTAAGGGTAACGGGAGGCTATTTGGCTATTCTAATTCTCATGTGGCTTAGAAAATGCCTCAATCATATTAATGCACACAAAAGATGGAAATTCAGCTCGAAGGTCCACAAACTCAAGACTCACAATCAGTGGTGAAGACACACAATGAAAAAGATGGCCATAGATGACCTTGGCATGAAGGCTAATGTTATTCCTCACGGTAGGGGAGAATCATTTTCCACCAAAAATTGTTCATTCAAAATGTTTGTTATTGACACAAAATTGTTTACCCAAGTTTGAGATAAAAATTCAATATATTTGAGTTTAAAAAAAGCCTTTTGACTCCCCAAAATGGTTGGACAGAATTTCAATATTGGATGATGAGTAATTATGGCACCTTTTTTTTGTAATTTTCATTTTTTTTAATTAATTTTTTTTTTAAATTATTTTATTTTTAATGACACATCCACACAAAAGAGAAAATAGAAAAATGGTTGTGGAAGAATGTTGTAAAAAAATGAGAGGGAGAGAAGAAGAAGAAGAAATAGAGAGAAGAAGAGAGGGAAGAGAGTTTGAGGAAAGAGAGAGTTAAAGGGAAAGAGGTGCCCCCTGGTTTGGATTTGGTGGGTCGCCATTTCCATCCTGTGGTGGGTCGGCTAGAGAATTTGGGGATTCGGTGGAAGTCAAGGTGGTTCCATGACAGTGGGAAGTTACCTGAAAAATAAAATTCATTATTCATCTAATGAAAATCTAAAACGAAATTGAAATTTCATAAAAGTAAAAGAAAACATGGGTTGCCTCCCAAGAAGCGTTGCATTTATTTGTCTACAGCTGGACAATTGCAGTGGACTACCCATAGTCTGACGGAGGCCATCGTATTTTCTCAACTCCAGTGTACTTCCAGAAAAACTTTTTCTTTGGGAGGCCTGATGATTCATTGGATAATTTCTTCCGATCCTTGTTGGTGTGCTTGCAATTCAATGGGGGTGGAAAGAGAATATGACTATCCTCCCTTTGGTCTTCAATGTGAGGAATGATTTTATCCACAAAGTGATGATTTTCTATTCTTGGAAATTCAGGAAGATGTCTCAATTCTGATGGTTCATTTATGTAAGGTTCGGATAACACAAAAGTAGAGTATGAGATCCCAATTGTTTTTTACTCATTTATTTCATCACATACCTATGTAGAGTAATGAGGATTAGTGGAGTCATAAGACTGAATAAAATTTTCAATATCCTTTACTTCAATGTTGTTCGCCAAATAATGGTCAATTTCAACCTCACCAGTGATCACTTTATTAATTAGGGTACATATATCACAAACATCACTACTATCAGGACAATATAAACACATTGGTTCAAGGTTCACTTCACATATAACAGGATTTTCAGAATCATGGATAGGAAATGATGAATGTGTGATAATCTGATCTAAATCAACAAATGAGCATTCTAGTTCATTTTTCTCAATACCATCCATGTTGGAGCATTGGAGGTCAGAGGTGAGATGAGATTCCAAAGAGTTTTCAAGATTCTTTAGATCAGTCGAGTTTGCATTTGTAATGTCAACATCAATTTCACCATTAATCACTTGGTTAATGAGGATACAATATTCACAAACTCCTCTATTAGTAGAACATGAAGAACATGATGGATTTGGATTCAACACACTCTCAGAGGGAGTTTTAGAAACATGGATTGAGAATGCAGAGTGATCCTCAGATGGGTATCGCATGTCTTGGAAAATGTTTAACTTGACCAGTTGGTCACTGAATTCCATGGATAAGATGCCAGCATGGACATCAATTTTGGTTTTAGATGTCATAAGGAATGGTCTTCCTAGAATTAGGGGAGATCGAGAAGAGTTTATCTCACCTTCCATGTCAAGGACATAGAAATCAGCTGGGAAGATAAGATCATTGACTCGAACAAGAACATCCTCAATTATCCCCTCAGGACTGGCAGTGCTTCGATTGGATAATTGAATGACAACACCCGTTGGGTGCAAGGGACCTAGACCATGGTTGGAGAAAATGGATTTGGGAATGACATTTATTGAGGCTCCAAGGTCTATGAGTGCATCATCAAAGTTGGAACTCCCTATTTGACATGGAATCGTGAAGGTCCCTGGATCTTTGCACTTCATGGGAATGGACTGTTGGGTTGAAACATTTTCAATGTTCCTAAGTTTCCTCTTATAGGTGCACAATTCCTTATGAAACTTGGCTTACTTACGGATTTGTTTGATGGCATCTAAGAGGGGGATGTTCACTTCAACACGTCTAAACATGTCAAGCATTTCAGGATCAGGTTCAAAGGACTTCTTAGGCTTGGAGATGGCTTGAGGAAAAGGAATTGGGTTCTTTAGAGGAATGGAAGGAGGTGAAGGAGTGGATTCAAGTTCCTTTTCCAGCTTTTTGTTCTTTTCTTTTTCTAGATCAACATCGAATGGGGAGGTAGAGAAATAAGCATGGGGCATAGCAATTTGCTTTCCCGATCTAAGTGCAATTGCACTTACATTACCCTTAGGGTTGGGTAATAGTTGAGCTGGGAGTTGGGATGAATTGGATGGTTGTTACTGGCTATGGTGGGATGCAAGTTGACCTATTTGGGTGTCAATGTTCTTGAGGCTAGAACGGGTGAAGGAAGCAAGATCCTCTACAGCACTTTCCCATGGTTGTTTAGAAGAAGAGGCTTGTCCCAAATTGGGTTGGCCTTGATTTTGGTTCTTGGGAAAGCGATTGTATTGGGTGGGGAATTTGGAAGGCTCGTTAGGATAGTGGAATCGAGGAGGAGGATTGTTCCTTTGGGGTTGAGGAACAAAAGGATAAGGTTGATGGATGTTACCACCACTTTGACCATATTGGAACTGGTTTGGATTTTGATGAGGGAACTGAGGAGGAAGAGAAATGGGATTACCATACCTCAGAGGTGGGTTAAAGGTAGAAGAGAAGGGATCAGAGTGGGGTTGGTTGAAGTTTCTAACAAACTGACCTGATTGTTGAGGGTTGAAGTTTCGCTGAGCATATGCCGCATTGAGCTCCATTGGACAAGATGAATCAGATGGATCATCTTGAAGTTGTGGACATGTGTCAGTCGGATGAGTTGGTGAGTTGCAGATTCCACAGTTCTTGATAGGTCCAGGGAATAGTGACTGTGGAGAAGATGAGGTTGGGGCTTTGGTAGCCACCGCTAGTTGACGCACAAGACCTGTAAGTTCACTCATCCACTCAGTCATCCTGTTGGGCTCTATGGATTGATTATCTTGGGCTTGTTTCACTTGAGCAAGTGCTCGAGTATGGAATTGCTGTGTGTTTGCAGCCATGTTGCTTATGAGTTCTCGTGCAGCTGCATGAGTTTTGTCAACAAGAGCACCGCCACTTGCGGCATCAATGAGAGTTCGCTCCATAGCCAATAACCCCTCATAGAAGTATTGGATCAGGAGTTGGTCAGGGATTTGATGGTGTGGACAAGTTGCCACAAGCTTTTTGAACCTCTCCCAATACTCATGGAGTGATTCATTAGGGAATTGATGGATGCCACTTATTTACTTTCGGATAGAAGTTGTTCGGGAATCGGGAAAGAAGTTCTCAAGGAAAAGTCTCTTCATGTCAACCCATGAGTTTATGGAACCAGGTGGGAGGTAGTAGATCCAAGACGTGGCAGAATCTTCTAGGGAAAAGGGGAAAGCTCTAAGCTTGATTTGTTCTTCAGAAACCCCTTGAGGTTTTATGGTTGAGCAGACCACTTGGAACTCTTAGAGGTGAAGATGAGGATCCTCACCGGCTAGCCCGTGAAAATGAGGGAGAAGATGAATCAAACCCGATTTGAGTTCAAAGTCAGCTTCAATGTTTGGATATTGAATACCATGTGGTTGGTAATTTATATCAGGGGTAGCAAGTTATTTCAATGTTTGTTCCCTAGGATTGGCCATATCTAATTCAATTGGTAGGGCAATGATTGGTTCTTGGGTGATTTGGTTATCCCTAATGGTCCTCCTAAGTTGACGAAGAGTTCTATCAATTTCAGGGTCAAACAAATCCGAGGGATTGTTTTGGAGGCTGCGGGGCATTTAGAGAGATTTATAAAGGATGAGTAAGACGGGTTTTCCTTTGTATTTTTTCAGTTTATGATTTTTAAGAGGAAGACGGGTTTTTTTTGTGTTTTTTTTCAATTTTTTTCAAAATTTTTGATTTTTTTGGTTTTTTTACAATAACCAGAAACTAATGACTACTTAAAACACCATCCCCGGCAACGGCGCCATTTGAAACGCACGGCTGATTTTAGCCTGTCGACCGGTCAAAGTTCCGGTGCTCTGCTAATGTGTACAGTAGCACTCGGGTCGAATCCTCAGCGATGATACTTTGTAGTAGTCATTTGTTTTTAGTTGATTGTATTTTGATTAGGGGGTTTGTTTGCAGAGCTTAATTGAAATGATTTATGGATGATGTTTGATTTACCAAATTTATAAAGATTGGGGTGAGTTCATCATTGGCGAGTTAAGCATGTGATATCCTTGAGCCTTACTTTGTATTGCATTAAATTAACACCCATGTCATAAGTTGACGTTGATTGGAATTCCTAAGTGTGAAGGCTTTAATCCAAGCCTTAACATAACTTAAGGTTCTAATCTCAATCAAAACATATTTATGGTAGTTTATTTATGGTTCCAATAATCCATGGAAACCACTCATTAAACAAAACTTATCATTAATCCATGACATATTAAGTTTAACATACACAATATTAATTTAAAGAATACTCATCGAGAAAAAATCTCAATCACTTAACATCCCTGAATTATAACTCACCTCAATTAGAGATTTACTCAGCCATTTGGATGTTTAATATTCTGGTTAAAATAATTATGATGATAAATTAAGAATAGAAGAAAAAGAAAGGGATTAGAAAAGAGTGGTATGTTGACACACACACACACACGAACGTTGATGATAATTAAAAAAGGATTTTCGATTGAATGAGGAAGCAAAAGAAGGGAAGGGATTCAACTGAATTTAAACTATTTTAGGAACATAAATATTAAACTACAGAAGTTGGATGAGAATAAGAGATATTGAAGAAGTAACTTTCATTAAAACAGGATTACAAAGAAAGAGAATTACAAGATTACCAAAATGAAGAACACAAAAGTAAGTGAAAACAAAGAGAGGAGGAAAGGTCTATAAAGTGAAAACATGAGTATGGAAGGTCCTCCCAAGCCTTTTTCAAGGCTTTGGTCGTGCCAATATGATCTCCTCTCTTCTGAAATGCCAACCCCTCTCAAGGAGAGAAGGGGAGAGTATTTATAGCCCAAGGAGTGGACTGTTTGCATTCTCAATATGTCTCTCCAATTGAATCGCCAATTTGCATACTCCGACATCCGAATCTTCAAATATCTCCTTCTTTAAAGTTGTAGACAATAATGTTGGCCGACTAATCCCAAAAGTTGGAGTCATTTGGACTTACGGATCAAAAGTTATGGCCGGTTTATTAGACAAAGTTAAACTGTCCATTTCAATCCAGTCTTTTTGAAGTCCATAATGTGAAAGGGTTTTTTAATATGAAGATGCCTTCAAATCCGAATGGTTTATTCACCAACTTAAGCCTCCTATATATCCTATTTCCCACTGCAAAATCTCATCTCGACGGGATGCTTACATCAGGAGATATGTCATGCATACTATACTGATTTAAATTCTCAGTCAGAATGGTAGGCTGGACTTCAAAGCATATGTTGGGCCCCTTTTATTTGGAGTTGGGCCTTGAAAGTTTTATACAAGATGACATGTAGTGTCCCCAGAATTATGGTGGAGAGTTAAGGTTTTTGGACTTCTGGATTGATCCCAGTAAATCAATCTTCAAGGCTGGTCCAGTTTGTTCACAGATTCTTTGGTCTTGTTTGTGAGAACCATATGACCCTTCAAATGGAAGAATTGGATCATGGTTCCTTCTAATTAAATATTTTATATTGAAAGGATAATCCTACAAAATAAGAACCACACAAGTTGGATCAGTATACTGATAGTTATAATTAAAACATTAAACTGATTCAATTTGACTACTTCTAAAAATGCTCAAATATTATACTTAATATTAAAACATTAATATTTCACACAAATTATGCACATTTCATATAAAATAAGTAAAGGGGGAATATAATAAGTCATGAAAATATTAATAACATCACCAGCTATCGAGTTTCCAAGGCCTTGAGGTGATAAATGAAAATTGTCATTGGATCATATGGGTGGGTATTTATATCATGATGAGGATCCCAAACCATTAGTGTGTTGGCAGGTTCTTGAACTTGATAATAAATCCCAGCTACTCGTGCAGTAGCTGGTGGAATGATCTGTGGAGCGGTTGGGGGAACCGGAGTCTAGTCCCCATGATTATCACACTGTTTAGGGGGATTTGGTGATACATACCTCACCCTCTTTCCTTAGGCTCTGACCTTTACACTCTTTATGTGGACAGGTCGGTCAGGGTCACCTTGTGGCAACTCGTCTGGGGTGACTTGTACCTACCCGTGTTGCCATGATCGAGGGTCACCATAGTCTAGTCGTTGCTCCCCAGCATTCTTAGAAATTTGTACATTGACCATATTATGATACTATACAAGTTGTTGATGTAGCACAACCTTTTTGGGATCATCTTCTGTCTTTTTCACTGAGCCATATGGGTCTGAGGGTTTTACGGCCCCAAGATGCTCTTTACCCTTATTGAGATTCTGTACGAGGACTAATCACTCAGTAAGCATGAGATGGCCCATTAAATTTCACTTCTAGTGAGTAACCCTTCCCAGTGGATCCAATAGGTGTTTCACTCCCCTTGTAGGTAAGTTCTCTACAATGGGTTATGTTTCTTTCTCTCCCTCTAATATCTCATCCATGTTAACAATGACTCTACCTAGAGGAATATCAAAAATATCTCCTGGAAAGTCTTGCTAGAACCAAATAGAACTGAAATTGAAGGCATCCTACTTCCCCCAACCACGAACCTCGACGTGGAGGGAATCAACCTTGATAATGTTGTGGAGTACTTTAAAACATTGAAAAAATAGTTTCTTGGGGGTCTAGTGGAAACAAGGACACTAAGGGCACTATGCCACTAGGTGCATATCCAGGTTTCCCATTCGGCATTTCTGGTCAATATCGTCAATGTGTTCCAGACACATAGGGTAAGCCACTCACTGATAATAGAGACAGAAGTGTGTATCCCTGATAGTTTGTAGAAAACATGCGACTTCCTCGTGGGTGTACAATTATAGTGCACTAAACATAGAGGTCACAATTGGTCAGAACAACTCTGGGAAATGATACGCTGCAAGGATGTCTCACAGGCTCCTTAGTTCAGTCTTGGGATCCCACCATTGATTTCCCCACTCCTCAACTGGGGGTGGCTGTGAGACTGGTAATGACATTGAAGAAGACTACTGAGATGGTAGACTGGTTGGTGGAGAATACGACGAACAGGCTAATAAGCCTCATTGTCTGGGGTTTTCTGGCAAAGAATGCAATGACTAAGGCACCACATCCCAGTAACATGGACTGGAAACCACAAATTCCGATGTAGGTAATTCAGTTACTAATTGTGGTCCATGCAACTATTCATCCACCATTGGTCCCAAAAATAACTCTCCATGATCTAAGCTTGAGGTAGAGAATGATCATGGTGATGACGGTGGGATTAAATGGCCAGTGTAACACCCCGAGATTTTATGAAAAATATTCTTTTTAATTTCATTAATGTCTTGTGTTATACGCTACACCAAAAGGAGATTTCACAACACTTATACTTGACCTGGCTTGAATTACACACAATTGCGGCCTTCCACGATTGGGTATGTTGTACGCAACACCAAGTTTCGCTATACAATGATATGCAATTAAAATATTATTAAAACTAGCCTTTATGAATAGTAATAACAACTTTTTGAAATTTTTTAAATTTTATTTTTCAAAATGGACTTCATTTTTGGATTCGGAATAACGAAATTAGCTTAGGGTGAAATTTTGGTGATTTTCGGATAACTTTCATATTTTGATGAATAGTGAAAATTACTAAATTTTAATTAAAATCAACTTTTTCAATTGAAATAATTAATAGTGATAAATTATTAATTTGAGTGGTTTTAAAGTATATTTAGAATATATTTTTACAATTTAATACAATGTTGGTCATTGGATGTAATTTCACATTTAAACCAGACATAAACAAGTGTTAATCTTTTGATAGTTATTATCTCTTAAGAACAAGCTATTTTTTTTAACGACGGGAATTAATTTTTAAATTAATTAATGCAACTGATATGTTTTGAATTTGGTAAAATAGAAATCATTTTTTAGTTCATAATATCAAATATATCTTAGGCCTAATTTTTTTGTAATTTTTTGAAAACTTTCAATTTTTGATGAATAGTGAAACCACTAAGTGGTAGTAAAAAAACTGAATTTTTCATAAAACTGAATTTTACCGCTTCTTTGAGTATAATTTTAAAAATCAGAGAGACACGATTGATGTTAGTAAGTAAAATGTTGTTCAATGAGATGAAAATAATTTTTGGTGAATAGTAACTTTTTACTTTTATTTACAACGGTTAAAAGTAAATAGGGTAATTAAGGGTAAAAATGATATTATTATTACCCTAACACATGTCCTAATTCTATTGGATAAGTGTAATTCGACCAAAAACAAACATAGGAATAAAATATGACCATTTAGGCCCACTTGAATTAGATTAGGACATTTATTATTATTTAATTCAAAGAAGTGTTAAAAGAGTTAAAATCAAAGTTTATTTAATAAAACATTTTTAATATAAGGTTATAAATAAGATAAATTAGACTATAAATATTCATTAGAAATCTAAAACGATTTCCTACATAATGGTATTTTATTTGTAATTTTTAGACATTAAATAATTTATTTTAGTTATGACACAACGATGATGTAGTAATTATCTTATTAATGAAATATTGACATAATTGATGTTATAAATACCCAAATAAATGTAATTTGAGACTTTTTAGGAATTACACTAATTTTATAGGTTAATATTACATGTTAGTATTGATTTAATTAACCTTTTTAGAACTTATCATTCTGTTATGAGTTTCACAAAAATCAATTACTAAATAGTGTCAAAATTGACATAAAATAGTTTTTAAAACCAATATTATATTATTAATTGTTATTTTATTCCTAAAAATCTATGTTTCAGAAAAATGACTTAGATAAGGTTATATATATTAATAATAAACAATTTGGGGTTAGTTTGGCTTCTTATAGTATGTTTATTAACCTTATAGTGTAAGAACACAAGAAGACACGGTAAAATTAAAATTATTTAACTTAAAGTTAAATCTAAATGATAAGGTTAAAATAGGAACCTAAATTTGTCTAAATTCTATTGTATGAGAGGATTTCGAACCATCCCCACCTTAGCCTCGAAATAAATCAATTTTGAGCTATTTAAAACCGAACTTGACTTTATAATAAAATAATATGTTTTGTTATTACAAAGGAGCCCCTCTCCTCCCTTATAAAAGGGCACCTCCTCCCTCTCTTCCTCACACAACTTTGAGCCTTCATGCTCGGCCAACCCCTGCCAAATTATCTTCTCCACTTCCCTATAAACATCCTAGAGGTTCGTTTCTTCCTCAAAGACCAATTTTAGTGCCCTAAGTGGAGGTCTCAAAGAGGCGCTTCAAAGAAGAGGTAATTTCCGTTACCGATTCTTTCACCATTATTTCTTCTTCCACTTCTTCTTCTTAGTTTTTTTTATTATGAAGTAATAACATAAGTTTGAATCATATACTGATATGTTATTATAAGTATTAAACAGTCCTATTTCACCATCTATCCATCCTACGGAAAACAAAATCACCGCGCGTGCGTACGTACGGAATACCGTCTCCACGCCGTGGTGAAATCTATATTCCACCACCACCTTACTTGGATGGGTATAATGGTGTAAATAATAACTATATATTATTATTTTAAAGTGATATTGATTCTGAAATATAATACATACACTCCAATACAGTCCCACGATCATGATAACGATATCATCGCTCGTGCGTACGTATGGACTACCGTCTCTACGACGCGATGAGATTCATTCCCCACTTTAAACCATTCATGAATGATTATAAAGTATATATAATAAGTAATAATGAAATATATTACATAGTAATGATACTGGATTTATGTGTATATATATTAATGTCATCTACTTAATTCCGTTCAACTCAATAAGGAAAAGAAAACAGCGTTTATGCGTACGTACGGCCTACCGTCTCCATGAACGGTGTATTTCTTTCCATTTACTGATTTATTATATATATGTATATTATGAATATATATATACATATATAAATCATGTTTTATATTCTGGAATTATGTAATCATGATGCAAGTAATCATATGAATAATTACAAGTCAAAACACGGACGACAAATGAAACAATTTCACCCAAAGGCTCTTTAACATGGAATTTACAAAAGAACGGTTAATATAAAGTCATAAGTGAACCATATATGATATCATAACAATGAATATGATTCTTTAATAATTCAATGACATTATTTAAATCATTATACAGGAGGATCGGACACTTATGAAGCAAATCGAACCTAAGGTAAGGGAAATATCACAATCTCATTTTTATCCGAGATTGTTTATACTTTGAAATTTACTGGAGTGTATATTATCATCCACATCCATGTTTCCTCAATATGTAATATTATTTACATTAACCTACAATTGTTTAAATACCATTTTACCCTTTGGTGAGTTTTAGTAAAATATATGAAAGGAATCTTTTGTTGTTTTTCGTACGAGTTACTTTTTGAATTTTCTGACAAAAGTACGAGAAGAATGTTTTTTTAACTTATAAGGAATGAATGGATTTTTAAAACATTATTTCCAAGAAGATTCCTTTAGAAGTTTTCACGTTTACATTTAATCAACTTATTTATGTTTAAAATTGTATGGCATGTTAATAAAGGAAAAGTGCTTTTGAAGTAGAAAAGATATTTTCCTCAAGAATGAAGTTCAAGTGTTTTATCAAAATTATTTTCCATCTAAGATAATAAAGTGTTCTATTTTTATCCCTATTATTACATTGATTTGATTGTGTTGTGATGGAATTATTTTTATGAATTCCTTTATCGTATATGAATTGTTTTATGATGTCATGATGTTTAAGATTCCCATTTTTATTACATGGGTTTTGCAATGATGTATGGTTTATGATTTTGTGGCACACATAAGAATGGTATCATTATGAGATGGGTGGGACCTATATCTCCCTCCAATTCATTGGGTAAAGATTTTATATCTCATTAGATAGACATGGTTGGAATGGTAGGTTATACCGGTTCAGTGAAATAGGACTGAAACGAGGGTGACTCGGTTCAGAATGGGACTTTGTCCACTAAGATAGTCTTGGAAATGAGTCTTGACTAATAAGAAATGATTCTCTATGATTATGTGTGTATTCCACAAATTTTAATGTTTTATGTCTTGATTATTGTGATTACATTTCACTTCCATGAGTTATCCCAGGTTATGAAATTATGATCTCTTTTACAGGTTAAGATTTCCATAAGTTATGTGCTTATGTATATGATGTGATTGATATTTCTTTTGTTTACCCTTACTAATCATTTGAGCTCACCCTTTTATGTTTACTTTTCCCCAGGATATAAATAATGGTTTTAGGTATTAAAAAAAGGAAGATCTTTATGGGAGATGTTGAAGATATTTCACCAGGATTTGAAGATTATATTCCGAGTTTCCAAAGACACTAAACTATTACGATCCTTGTGTGTGTGTTTTTGTTATGTACTAAGTATTCTTCAAATGTAATGTAATGTAAATGTACGTCAGGCTTCGGGTCTCTACAGTTGGTATCTGAGGAAAGGTTTAGTCAAACTTTGGAAACTAGGATGTGAAAGCGTTAGTGAGATCCCTAGAGATATTTCTAAGGTATGTCTAGGGATGTCCCTAAGGATAAGTATACGTATAAGACATAGTCCTAGAACTACGGTAACGATCATAGAATTTAACCTAAGAAGTTAGATATTGAGGATACTCCCCCTTTATAATGTTGTTTTCCCTAGCATGATTTTTTCCTCTCACACTATTCCTTTTGGGTTTTAGACGATGGTTGGAACCCAAAGGAACCGTGTTGATCAACGCAATGGAAAATGCAATGATTTTCCTCCTGAACAAACAAATGTTATGGGAGATGGAGTGAAAAATCTTATTGCTATACTTACACAAGCTATGAATCATTCTGGACTTCCAAATGAGCAGAGAAGGGAACAATATTCTATTGAGTCCTTCATGAGGCAACGTCCACCTTCTTTCAGTGGGAATTCCGATCCACTTTTTGCTGAACAATGGATTTGTACCACTGAAAAGATATTTTCAGTTCTTCAATGTTCTGAACATGATAAAGTCATCTTAGCAGTATATCGTTTGGAAGGTGAATCTGATCAATGGTGTAATCTTATCAAGAATACGAGGCTAAGAGTTGAAATTGAGTCCATGGAATGGGACGAGATCAAGAACTTTTTTTTCAGTAAGTACTTCCCTCGCATTCTTCGAACAAAGATGGAAAAGGAGTTTCTTGAGCTGAAGCAGAAGGATGATGAATCTGTTGGTATATACGAAGTGAATTTTACAATACTTATAAGGTATGCATCTGGAATTATCATCCAAACTGAAAGTAAAGTTGATCGATTTTTTAGTGGCTTAAAACCAAGTCTTCGAAGGGCATTAGCTATAAGAGACTTCAGTAGCTATGAAGAAATTGTGCGTTGTGCTATCAAGGTAGAAATAAAAGTTGGTGTTACATATCCATCTCATGGTTTTGACAAGAAACGAAAGATGGAGTTCAAGGAGAAGTCTCAGAATAATGGTGAAAAGAAGATGAATGTTTCCTTATGCACAAAGTGTGGAAAGAATCATGGTGGAGATTTTCTTAAAGGGACTAGAAAATGTTTTAAGTGTGGAACAGAAGGTCATCGAGCAACTGAGTGTTGAAGTAATGGAAAAAGGGTTTCTAATGATTTGAATAAAGAAAACACTGCAGATAACGCACCACCAACACTTCAATGCTTCAAGTGCAAGGAAATGGGGCATTATGCTAATAAATGCCATAATCCAAGGGTTAGTGATGATCGACATGAGCAACTGCTTAAGGCAAAGGACAAAGGGAAGTCACATGCGATCACTATTGGTGATGTTGAATATGACAACGATGTGGTGGAATGATTAAGTGTTTATGTAATGGGATTCCAAAATAATGTTGTATCATAGAGTATTGGAATATTTATGTATTGGTCTAATGTGGTATTCAAAGTGATTGAGATATTTTTGGAAATAAGATGATATGCGCATAATGAAGGGAAAAGGAGAAAATGAAATGTTTAACAGTATTCATGAGTTCATGATTGATATAAGGACTAAGTGATATCATGGTTTGAGTATATAGAATTTTGAGGATTTTGGTATGTGGAAAGTGTTAACTTTTAACTGCATTCATGTTTTCACTAAGGTTCAATGGGTATTCATTCTTCAAGAGAATACATGATTAAGGTATTCACATGTTTGTAATTTGACCAACAAGATATATCTTATGATATATGGGGGATAAATGATGGCATTCACGTGATTGTTTTGTGACATTTCAAGTAATCATTTTCTTTATACTATGAGCTTGGACCGAAGTATTTTAGATAAGCCTAAAGATTAGAATGGATTATGTAGGACATAAGTTAGGATAAAATGTTTTTCGATATTATTGATGGGATGCTATTGTAATATAGCTTTAGAAAAAGGACAACCTGCAAGATGGCCGACAGCCCATTGCGTCGGACAAGGCTGTGGGAATCGAACCAACAACGGAAGTGCGAATGGCCTTTATCACCTACCACTGGCCTACAGGAAGTCCCTGTTTAGCAGAAACTAGTTTTATTATATTAAGCAGTATGATATATGAAGTATAAGTCCATTTTAGGAACCATATATGATTAATCTCACTATAGAATGACTTATGTATATTTAATAACTTTTGCTAACCTTTTGTTTGAGACAGATGGAATGACCTGTCATTCTATCACATGAGCTGCTAACACTTCATGAATAACAAATTCAATTTCATTTATTTAAGAGATGAAGTGGAAATTGTTCAAGGCACGGACAACAGTGAGGTTGTACCAAAATAGAGTAAGTATTTATTCTAATTCAAATTCTTCAACTTTAGGGAAATGATCTTGAAAACCAAAAATGTTGTCCTAGTGCTCTTATATCTGATTAATCAGATGGTACCTTAGATCGTCAAAAATTTATGGATTTGTGATTGTTGACTTTTCCATATCCATGTTCTCTACCACTCTCCATCAGAACATGATGGTTAGATTTTTCTTCAATATCCATATTTTCACCTACATGGAAACCCAGTGATTAGTTTATTTGGGTAACCATTACGTTTCATACTTTTGTTTTTAAAGATTGGTTTTGGTATTCCTTTTTATGATTTGGGTTTCTATTAAAGAAACTTTCGAGTAGTAAACCATTTATAACCCCGACGAATTTCGAGGGAGAAATTCATTTTAAGGGGGGTAGAATGTAACACCCCGAGATTTTATGAAAAATATTCTTTTTAATTTCATTAATATCTTGTGTTATACGCTACAGTAAAAGGATCTTTCACAACACACATCTCTGACCTGGCTTGAATTACACGCAATCACGACCTTCCACGATAGCGTGTGTTGTACGCAACACCAAGTTTCGCTAAACAACGATATGTTGTTAAAATATTATTAAAACTAGCCTTTATGAATAGTAATAACCACTTTTTGAAATTTTGTAAATTTTATTTTTCAAAATGGACTTCATTTTTGGATTTGGAATATCGAAATTAGCTTAGGGTGAAATTTTGGTGATTTTCGGATAACTTTCATATTTTGATGAATAGTGAAAATTACTATATTTTAATTAAAAACAACTTTTTCCATCAAAATAATTAATAGTGATAAATTATTAATTTGGGTGGTTTTATAGTATATTTAGAATATATTTTTACAATTTAATACAATGTTGGTCATTGGATGTAATTTCACATTTAAACCAGACATAAACAAGTGTCAATCTTTTGATAGTTATTATCTCTTAAGAACACGCTTTTTGTTTTGACGACGGGAATTAATTTTTAAATTAATTAATGCAACAGATATTTTTTGAATTTTGTAAAATAGAAATCATTTTTGAGTTGATAATATCAAATATATCTTAGGCCTAATTTTTGGTATTTTTCTGAAAACATTCAATTTTTTATGAATAGTGAAACCACTAAGTGGTAGTTAAAAAACTGAATTTTTCATAAAACTTAATTTTACCACTTCTGTGAGTGGAATTTTAAAAATCCGAGAGACACGGTTGATGTCAGTAAGTAAAATGTGGTTCAATGAGATGAAAATAATTTTTGGTGAAAATTAACGTTTTACTTTTATTTACCACGGTTAAAAGTAAATAAGGTAATTAAGGGTAAAAATGATATTATTATTACCCTAACACGTGTCCTAATTCTATTGGATAAGTGTAATTCAACCAAAAACAAACTTAGGAATAAAATATGACCATTTAGGCCCACTTGAATTAGATTAGGACATTTATTATTATTTAATTCAATGAATAGTTAAAAGAGTTAAAATCAAAGTTTATTTAATAAAACATTTTTAATATAGGGTTATACATAAGATACATTAGACTATAAATATTCATTATAAATCTAAAACGATTTCCTACATAATGGTAGTTTATTTTTAATTTTTAGACATTAAATAATTTAATTTATTTATGACACAACGATGATGCAGTAATTATCGTATTAATGAAATATTGACATAATTGATGTTATAAATACCCAAATAAATGTAATTTGAGACTTTTTATGAATTACACTAATTTTAAAGGTTAATATGTCATGTTAGTATTGATTTATTTAACATTTTTAGAACATATCATTCTGTTATGATTTTCACAAAAATCAATTACTAAATAGTGTCAAAATTGACATAAAATAGTTTTTAAAAAATATTTTATATTATTAATTGTTATTTTATTCCTAAAAATCTAAGGTTCGGCCAAATGACTTAGATAAAGTTATATATATTAATAATAAACAGTTTGGGATTTGTTTGGCTTCTTATAGTACGTTTATTAACCTTATAGTGTAAGAACACAAGAAGACACGGTAAAAGTAAAATTATTTAACTTAATGTTAAATATAAATGATAAGGTTAAAATAGGAACCTAAACTTGTCTAAATTCTATTGGATGAGAGGATTTATACCCATACCCACCTTATACTCTAAATAAATCAATTTGGAGCTATTTAAAACTGAACATGACTTTATAATAAAATAATATTTTTAGTTATTCCAAAGGAGCCCCTCTCCTCCCTTATAAAAGGGCACCTCCTCCCTCTCTTCCTCACACAACTTTGAGCCTTCACGCTCGGCCAAACCATGCCAAATTATCTTATCCACTTCCCTAGAAACATCATAGAGGTTCTGTTCTTCCTCAAAGACCAATTTTAGTGCCCTAAGAGGAGGTGTCAAAGAGGCTCTTCAAAGAAGAGGTAATTTCCGTTACCGATTCTTTCACCTTTATTTCTTCTTCCACTTCTTCTTCTTAGGTTGTTTCACTATGAAGTAATAACATCAGTATCACTCATATAATGATATGTTATTATAAATATGAAACAATCCTATTTCACCATCTATCCATCCTATGGAAAACGAAATCACCGCGCGTGCGTAAGTACGGAATACCGTCTCCACACCGTGGTGAAATCTATTTTCCACCACCACCTTACTTGGAAGGGTATAATGGTGTAAATAATAACTATATATTATTATTTTAAAGTGATATTGATTATGAAATAGAATACATACACTCCTATATAGTCCCACGATCATGAGAACGATATCATCGCTCGTGCGTACGTACGAACTACCGTCTCCACGACGCGATGAGAATCATTCTCCACTTTAAACCAATCATGAATGATTATAAAGTATATATAATAAGTAATCATGAAATATATGACATAATAATGATACTGGATTTATGTGTATATATATTAATTTCATCTACTTAATTCCGTTCAACTCAATAATGAAACGAAAACAGCGTTCATGCGTACGTACGACCTACCGTCTCCATGAACGGTGTATTTCTTTCCATTTACTGATTTATTATATATATGTATATTCTGAATATATATATATATATATATATCATGTTTTATATTCTGGAATTAAGTAATCATGATCTATGTAATCATATGAATAATTACATGTCAAAACACGGATGACAAATGAAACAATTTTACCCAAAACGCTCTTTAACATGGAATTTACAAAAGAACGGGTAATATAAAGTCATAAGTGAACCATATATGATATCATAACAATGAATATGGTTCTGTAATAAGTCGATGACATTATTTAAATCATTATATTGGAGGATCAGACACTTACGAAGCAAATCTATCCTAAGGTAAGGGAAATATCACAATCTCATTTTTATCCGAGATTGTTTATACTTTGAAATTTACTGGGGTGTTTTTTTTCATCCACATCCATGTTTCCTCAATATGTAATATTATTTCCATTCACCTAAAATTGTTTAAAACCCATTTTAACCTTTGGTGGGTTTTTAGTAAAAGATATGAAATGAATCTTTTGTCATTTTTCGTACGAGGTACTTTTTGACTTTTCCGAAAAAAGTACGAGAAGAATGTTTTTTTTAACTTATACAGAATGAATGGATTTTTAAAACATTATTTCCAAGATGCTTCCTTTAGAAGTTTTCACATTTACTTTTAATCAACTTATTTTAGTTTAAAATTGTATGACATGTTAAGAAAGAAAAGTTTTTTTGAAGTAGAAAATATATTTTCCTCAAGAATGAAGTTCAAGTGTTTTATCAAAATTATTTTCCATCTAAGATAATAAAGGGTTCTGTTTTTATCCCTATTATTACATTGATTTGATTTTGTTGTGATGGAATTATTTTTATGAATTCCTTTATCGTATATGAATTGTTTTATGATGTCATGATGTTTAAGATTCCCATTTTTATTACATGGGTTATGCAATGATGTATGGTATATGATTTTATGGCACACATAAGAATGGTATCATTATGAGATGGGTGGGACCTATATCTCCCTCCAATGCATTGGGTAAAGATTTTATATCTCATGAGATTGACATGGCTGGAATGGTAGTTTATACCGGTTCAGTGAAAGAGGAATGAAACGAGGGTGACTCGGTTCAGAAAGGGACTTTGTCCACTAAGATAGTCTTGGAAATGAGTCTTGACTAATAATAAATGATTCTCTATGATTATGTGTGTATTCCACAAAGTTTAATGTTTTATGTTATGATTATTGTGATTACATTTCACTGTCATGAGTTATCCCAGGTTATGAAATTATGATCTCTTTTACAGGTTAAGATTTCCAAAAGTTATGTGCATATGTATATGATGTGATTGATATTTCTTTTTTTACCCTTACTGAGCATTTGAGCTCACCCTTTTATGTTTACTTCTCCCCATGATATAAAGAAAGGTTTTAGGTATAAAAAAAGGAAGATCTTTATGGGAGATGTTGAAAATCTTTCACCAGGATTAGAAGATTATATTCCGAGTTTCCAAAGACACTAAACTATTATGATCCTTGTGTGTGTGTTTTTGTTATGTACTAAGTATTCCAAAAATGTAATGTAATGTCAATGTACGACAAGATTCGGGTCTCTACAGCCAGGAATTGGAAAAAGGCCGGATCTTCGTCCTCCTAGATGTATCTGTGGAGGGAGGCATTATTCTGGGGGACCGCACATTCTCGAATGATGAGGCTGATACGCCACATTCCTGCCTCGACCCTTGAAATAGTGAATCGAGGCGAGGGTTCCACTGTCGAATCACAATCCGCCTCGGAATCTTAGAATAATATGAGATTTATCGCAGTCTAAAATATCTTGGAATAATTCTCATGGAATCTATGACACTCTCTCCTACCCAAAGGTGGTTCTTTGGGATATGGTATGTTTTTGTCTTGAGGATGACCTTTGAAAAAACCAATGAATGGGTGGAGATGAAATACGATTGGGTGAGTTGGGTTACATGTAGTATGTTGAAAAATATCAAACAGAACACCGGGATGACCAATGCGTCCACTAGCTGATGCATGGTGGGAATCTCCACAGGAATTGTGGGATCAGGTAGGACCTATGCTAGATCAGTATGTATCATGGGCTGCACCTTTATGCTTGTTCCCCTAGAAGTGTTAGTATGAGGAAGGACGTTGTACTGGTTGAGATGAACATGGATAATACCTCCAGGTTGGGTGCCAATGAGGTGAGGCAGACATCCAATTATCTAAATGAATGGATTATGAGAACCTTCATCAGTTGTGATTATAGCATGGGGAAGACCCTTGTGCTACTGGTTGACCTAACAAGTAGCATATTCACATTGGCGACAAGTGACTAGAAGAATATCTACAAACCTGAGGTCATGGTTGAAGAAGTGTCTTCCATACTTGGTGTCAATAGGGTGGGGATGACCTTCACTCTAATTGATGGAGGCATGTGGATGATTTCCATGCTGATCATAGGAGTGGGGAGGACAATACTCTAGTTTTCAGTGGAATGGGAGGAACTTCAAATAGAATTTCATTGATGTGGGTCGGCCCGTGACAGATTCCACATATATCAACAACTAGGAGAGTCCTCCCAACCTGCCCATGGGGTTGTTTGGGCCTCGATCCGGGCCAGGCATATGACTGCCTCTATTCGGTATAAATAGGGGATTAAAGGTATGTGTCAGTGGTGGCATGGGCCAAAGTAGCAGATGATGATGATGCCCCATGGTGGGTGTCCTCTTTAGCTTGCGCTGGAAGCTGGCGTCAGGTTAACCAAACTAGGACCATTGGTGTAGGTGCATAACTCACCTACTACACATCTTGTGGGGCTGGGTGATGGTGCTGACGTGGCCTGGTGGGAGCCCTCCATGGTGGTCCATCGTATGGGACTATATTTGGGATGGCCCGAACATCCATCACCTCATTGGCGTAGCGGAGGGAGTCATTGAAACCCTCTAGGGAATGGTTCTCGAAATTATTGTAGGTTGGAGTGGGGATAAGTGGCTCCCTGCGCGTCCCTCGGGGGCGGTATTGAGGATGAGGCGCAAAAGCCTCTTTGTATTTTCGAGCCATATTCGGGGTTTGGATAACCCCCTACTCCACATATCATCCAATGAGGTTGTTAATCACCCTTATTTGAATGAATTCATATAGGGTTATGGGGCATGGGAACCCATCATCCATGGATGATGAAGGTTTCCATGGAAGAGATGAAGCTGAGCAGGATTGCTGCATTGACATTGCCCCTTCCCATCCGTCGGTGGGTGGGTAGTGACCAGTTTCCTATCATAGAATCTTGGGTTCTGAAAAGAAGGGAGATTCAACCATTAATGTTGAAAGACAGAAAGCGACATCCAGTGCCCCAGTGACATTCCTTCTTCCATGGTGGGTAATAAGGATCTACGTTGACACCGTCATAGACCGGGATGACCGATGTTCAACTTCCCCAACATGAAGTGATTTTCATTCCAAGCCCAACATTTTCTTAGCGGGATGTGTCACAAGATAACTTGATTCAATTCCATTCTTATCCACTGATGTCTTGAAATCTACTAATCATCACATAGAGTAGAATAACTTCACACCATGTACATGATTTCTATTTCCGAATCATTCATCGGGGTGCTCATCTTTTCTTTTGGTGGAAGAAATGACTATTGCCCCACATTAATAATTTCCAAAGGTAGGTATCATATGTTGCTAATTCATGGACGTTTTCTCCTTGATCGAAATGGGGTTACAGGATCTCAGTTTCTCCATCAGTGGACTCCTCCTCAAAGTTCGTCACCTAGTATGTGTCTCCCTTAATGAATAAGATTTTTTTGGGATATTATGTTTAGTGTCATGTCATTATGGATGCTAGTTAATCACAATTCGCCAGTTTGGACATTCCAAGGTGTAAAGTTACGACAACAACCTTCGATCAGGGGAGTAGTACATTGGACTTCAATGGCATGTTTGGACACTAGAACACTAATGCATCGAGGATTCTTCCCCGTATGATATGGATTCTCAATGGCACAGGATCCTGAGGCATCCCACATCTAGTGGGGGGAATATTATTCCATTGGAAAGTCTATGATTTCATTCCTCATCCTCCCAAGATTAACACATGGTATGTCATGAGTTTAATGTGTATAAGATATGGGTCAGACTGATCAGAACACTGATAAAAGTGGATTATATGGGTGAATACACAAGAGAGAGAACCTAAGGGGCTTATTGGACGAGTGGATCAATACGAATAATAAATGCTGATATGAGGATGCTTGGTTTCTAATAATGGGGACACCAGGGTTTACCATTAGCTTAAATTGAACCTCGGGGAGGTTTCTTATGTTCCTTGTCCTAACTGATGAGGATCAAAATACACATAGTTCAAAGAGGCAATGAATTGGGGTGTGCGCAGAGGACAACATCCCAAAGACATGTTGAGGCTGAGGCATGGATAGAATCCTGGATACTTCTAGGAGCAGAAAAAATGTTGATAAAATGATATCACCAAGATATGGAAGCCTATGTATTAATCAGGATGAATATGGATGTGACCCAGAGGATGTAGAACCTTCAGGATGTGACCTGATCATCCCAAATCAAATGGGATTAAGGGAGGGACCATGATGGGACATGAATTTTGTGCTTGAACATCTGGGTGGCTTCCAACGTATCCCAATGGAAGGGAATCAATGTCATTGTAATTTTAGTTGGGGGCATAGAATCAGGGTGTACACATAGTACAACGACCCAAAAATATACTAGGGCTCATGAATTGAAGGTGGCCTAGGCTGGTCTAACACTACTAGGACATACTAAGGATTTGGGTCACAATAAATGGGAATACAACGACAAACCACTGATTGGGGGTTACAACATCTTACATCTAGTTAGGGATGAATATATGGAGGCATTCTACATACCCTATCAGAGAGAAATGGATCAAACCCATGTACTTCAAAGGTATGCAGTTTTACAATGTGCTGGATGAAAAGGGGGCATTCTGTTTAATGTTGTGTAAGATGGGAATGAATCGATGTGAAATGGTCAGGACCAATGGGTGTTGTGATTGAAACTCAGGGAGGCTTTCTACGTACCATACATGGAAAAGGCAAGAATCAATGTCAACGTAGTTTGGAAGGGTGGCTTGGGACATACACTATGGCAGCTGGAGATGATGTCAGGGTCGATGCATACTCAAATACCACATGATTCAATCTCAGTGTGAGAAATAAGAGGTAGCAAAGACCTAACCATCACGTCGCGAAAGGTTCATATATGGGGAATGAAGTAGGGAATACACATGGTTAGAATCTCAATAAAGAAATATGGGATTACTCTAGGTTTTCCACCTAGAAAGATAGAAATTTGGACATACTCCAGAATGGAGGCCCGTTAGCAAAAACTTATAGAGAGAGAGGGATGGGGTAACGAATGTCATGGTGCACATCTCTCCTCTAGTCTTTAGCACAGAAGAAGAGAGGAGGAGCAGGGATGCTACCTCCAGAAAGAAAGTCTAGGGGATTGCACTAATATGGGTTCGCTTCCCCGCGGACAGATGTTGTTCCCAGAAAAAGGAGTCTCTTCCATGTGAGGATGGTCTCACTCCCATAGAGATGAGCCGACGAGTAGAATGTCGGAGACAGAGTACCCCATGTTTATAGTATGGGGAGAGGCCACAGTTTAATGTCATGTGCTGAGGACGATGGTTCTTGGTAGTTTAATGTCCAGTAGATCATATGAGGTTGGTTCACTCCACACACCTAGAACTTAGATGACTGATACATACCCACCCAATGGGAAGGTATGAAAACCACAATTCCAGGGTGCGGTAGTGCTATGGAGTGATCTATTGAAGGTTTCATGTTATCCTGGCTATGTGAAGATGAAATATATGTTAGCATGCCTATGTGAAGAAGCAAGATGCTAAGAAATTAAATATAAATCACCGCCCAAGGGACATTAAAATCACTTCATTCCAACCTAGAGACACATATAGGAGAAGTAATTTTGAAACAAATGAGTTCATATGAAAGGACCTAGTGAAACGATAGTGCTCCACATGGTGGAGGGGCTCTGTAATAAATAATGCTCTGTGATGTTGGGTAACCTTTCCTTGGAAAAGAGTATAGATGTATAGGAAGGGTGCTTTATGAAGTAGAAATTCATTCATAGAGTATGACTTAACGATGTTGGGGGACATTGAAAATCATAGAAATGTGAAGAAATGTTCTTCATGAAGCACATTTATCCCACCTTATTATATGGTTCACATGCGCATGGATGGTATTATCGGAATCATGTCTTCTTTGTGAAGACCCAAGTCCACTTAGGGATCTCCATCATTCACGATAGCCCATGGGCTCTGCGTAAGGCATCCTTTCTTGAAGAGGGGTTGAATAGAAGCTATGGGAATATCACTTCTCCATGCTCACGCACCTTGAATAGCTCAGCTTTCACAATGATTCGTGGTGAAATGTTTTTTTCATGATTTGAGAGTAGAGAAGGTGAATGTTCTGGGTATCCGTCCTTTAGGCTTGAGGGGAGCCTGGTATTTATATGAGAGGTGAGGCATGAACCATGGATAGCTTAGTGAGATGTTACATGGTTCTATGGGATCGACCGTAGATTGCATCAAGTTTTTCATAACCATAGAGTCGATTATCCTCCCCTCCTTAGCAAAGTTCCCTCATTGGTTCCCTCTGCATCAATCGTGGATTATTCTGTCAAGTTCCAAGGGATCGCAGAGGTCGATATGGTTCCCTCTGAAATGTGAAGATTTCAGTAAATTCCATCATCACTGTGAAACCTCCCACCTATTTTACTCCTCAGTGACCATAAAGGGACGCTAGCTTTGCGCCGGCTGCAGTAATGAGGGGCACCATGAATGATATGGTGTTGAGGGGCTCTGTGAATGGTATTTGCAAGGCATCCCCTTTGGAGTCAGTTTTCTCTTTGTGTCCATTTGCTCAGAACATATTTTTTCTCCAAATACCATATTATTTCTTTAAATATACATATGTATACCATAAATGTTGAGTGTTGATGAAAATTATGTCACATCACTTCATGAAGGTGATAGTCGAAACATACACAAACGACATTATATATTTTATAGTAGTTGAAAATTCATGAAACAAAATTATATATTATACATAAAAATATATAAATATTTCATTTATATAAAAATTATTTTATGAATATCCAATAATTTCATTATCATCATACTTCTTTCTTTCTATTTTATGAGGTAGTGAAAATTGTATTGCATCACCTTGTGAGGTGATAGTCCTCAATACAAAATAGTAGTGTTATCATATCCCATATGGAGTGAAACATAAAAATTAATATATGAATTATTTACTCAATTAATATGATTATGTTATTAAAATAGTATATATACTTCAATCCATTATCATATCCATCTATGATAGGTTGAAATGGAAAAATTAAGCACATCGATTCATGAGGCAATAGTCCGCCTTACATACGATCGATGTTTTCATAACCCATTTTATGGAAGTGGAGAAGGGTTTATGTTATTGCATTAAAAAATGACTTCTAATTATATATAATATACTGATTTTATAAATTAATAATGTTTTATGAATTATCAATATACGTTAATTAAGAAAAAAATAAAAAAACTCTTTGAATAACATTACCTATTATGCGGGTAACGTCTTTCGGTTTTCATTAATGCCATTATTTGTATAACACCCCAAATATTTTATGGTATTTTACTCTTAAATAAGTTATCTTCAAAGACTATAATTCAAAAAATCATTGTTTTCCTTTGGAATGACACATGGTTATTTTATAGATAGTCATAAACTAGCCATTAAACATAAATTTTCCACTTCTATGTTTTGAATTTTGAATTACAGTCATGTAGAGTTGTGACCAATAAGTCATTTGGATTATAATAAAACCAACATTATTTTTAATGAATAGTAACATACCCTTATGAATAGTAATATGAATTGTAATATGACCCTTATGAATAGTAAATAATGATAATATTTTATTCTTTAAGGTAATAAGATAATGACATCTTAATTAATTTTTCAATGTGAAATGAATCTAATTTTACATTTAAGATTATTACTTTTAGAGTTAAATATGATTTTATTTAACAATTAAATTAATAATATTTATAAAATTCCTTTTAAAAAATGAATTTCATTTTTGAATTCGACACATCAAAAAATGTTTTTGGTGAATTTTCGGCTTTCTTCTAAAATACATGATTTTTTTTGTGAAAAGTAAAAATATAGTTTTGAGTTTTAAGTAGTTTAATGACATCATAATGATGTAATAACTAACTATAAAAGTATAGGAGTATTTTATACAGTATCATATTAAATGTGGTTTCCCATGTTGATAAATCAATGGGAAAATACCTTCAGCAAGCCCATGGTTTTGAAAAAAAACTAACGAGGTGCCCTTTTTAATTAATAAAAAACTCCTTCTTAATTACTATATATTCCCACTCAAACATTTGTTTTACTTCATTAAAAATCCATAATCCTAAAATATATGGTATTTTTACTTCCCTAGTAATACTCCCATGTTTTCTTCAATCCCCTAAGGTCCCATCATGCATATTTTGGTAATTACTCTTCAAGGTAAGGAAATCTACCACACTTCTCTTTTCATAATTCTTTCATTTTATGTTTTCCATATTATTTTCAATTATATTATGTTGGGATATGTCATAATATATTCCCATATTTCTCCATATTATGTAAGAGTGATGAGATACTACCTTTACATAATCAAATTATTTTATGAAATTTTAAGTGACATCATTAGGCTGCCGAATTTTCGTGAACGATTTCCCAATTTTCTTTTTATTTTGAGTTCATTAATTTTCTAATTCATTACTCATCTCCCCTAATACAAATGATATTATAATTATAGTACCTTAAATGAACTAGAATTTTATTATGATAATGTAATATTTCATCATCAACTCTCTTTCCCCCTCCTCTGATGCTAAAAACATCGTCTGAGATGTGTTAAATTATCTCATTCAGGGACAAAAAGTTCTCAATTTCTACTAATATCTTCAAGAATGGTCATGAAACCATTTTAATGGTTCATCCCGATCATAATATATGCATTTTACCTTATGAAATTCTATTTAATACATACACACTCATAATATAAAATAATAATACAAAATAAGTTCATTGTGAACAAAACCACCATCTTAATCCAAACATTTGTAATTTCCTTTTAACTAATGATTCATCATCATGATATATATCCCAAAATAATAATAAGAATATTTATATCCCTGAAATTTCATTCATAAGATATATTAACATTTCTGGATGTTAAAATACACATCAAATAATCTTCCATTCATGTATACAAGTAAACCGATCATGAAAACCAATGTAGAAAATGTTTCCAAAACAATAAAATTGAACCTCTTAAACACATTAAATGTTCAATTAATGAACCTAATAAGGTTATTATAAATCAATTACATGTATAGGAGGTTCTTTACTTATTAATTAATTAAAGTAAATTTTATTTTTCAAGTCATTAAAACAATGTGAGAACACACTCGAGCATAATGTAAGGGGTTTCTCATCTAACATTCATTTCCGATAGGTTCCCATTATTCACCACTAATTTATTTCATACCATGTATTGTGCACTTCATTTTGATATATATTATCATGGTTCTTTTTATATTCATTTTAATTTTTCATTATCTTTATGGTTATTAGTTTTTGTTCATACGACTTGATTGATTACAATGGGGCAAGGTACTTTGTCTCAAAAATCTATTTCATTGTCCGTTACATGGTATTGTGCACCTAATATTTTTTATGTGGGGTATAAAATTCCCATTTTAGAATATTTTTCATTTGAAATTGGAAATATATTAGATATCCATATTGTGGTTTCATGGATATTATAATTTTCTTAAGACATATAGCATTTTACATGCGGTGTTTATTTGGAATGTGGTTTTAACTATAGAAATATTAATGAATCTGTATAATAAAATATATACAAATATTGAGAAAGAATATTGTAAATGAATCAAATAAATTTATATATAATGATTTGGACTTGAAGTTGTGGGTGGGTCTCGCTAAATCCCCTTGTTTCATCGACAGATCTCATGAGACAAATATATAGGCGACAAACGCTTCGAGTTTGTTTCAAAAAGTCAGACAAGTTTCTACCCACATAACTAAACCATTTTAACAGTATTATGGTATCATGTTCTGGATACATGATGTCCAATTAATGATAAATCTATTTATTCATTATCAGTGATTACTATACATGAGGCTTTCACAATGATAAAATCTATGGAAGCAGTTTTATTCTCAGTCTGTTAATGGCATGAGTTTTTCTTGTATTCAATATTCCATATTGATTATGTGAAAATGTTTATGATTCAATTATTATTGAATTCATGTTTCCTTTATTTTTAACCCTTACTGATATTTTTATCTCACACCATTCATTTTATTACCTTCAATAAGTTATGAAGTGAAGATTAATTATTGAGTTTCTGTGGATGCAGTTTTTAGTTTTTGTTTTGAATTGTATTTTGTTACCTATTCCAACGTAATTTGAGTTAAATCTATGTATCTAGTTTCATAAATAATACTAAACTGATCATTCCTTCTAGGGTTGTTTCTTCTTAACATAACAATGTAAAATGTAATGCACCGGATCTGGCATAGAGGGTTCGGGGTGTTATAGTTGGTATCAAATCCAATTTAGTAGAAAACATGGAAACTAGTGTAGAAAACATAGTGTTGGGAACAAGGCCCTAAGGTAGAATTTGAGAAGAAATGTTCCAAAACTTCCTGGTATTTTGGTAAGGAATAGAATATGTGAATCATTATATAAAATACATCCTTTTCTGGATACAAATGTGTACAAGTCGCTCTAGAACAAGTGTACATAAGAGTGAAAGCTCTGACAATGTGTTTCAGGCTTGACTCTGGGTATCCTGGTACATGAAAACAGGCCCTTCCACACTCTGGGTATTGATACTCTTAGGGGATATGCTGAGGATAATTCAAATTTCCTATACAAGCTATTATGAAGGATTTTAAGGTAAATTTTTCCTCAGGGAATCCATGTTTATGTGGTTAGTTATGCATAGAATTTCAATCATTGTCAAGTTCCTTTATATTATTGATTCATAACCTAATATAGTGTATGAAATTTTTTATAAATAGAACCTAATGGAAGAAGGGGAATGAATACTCATGGGAAATTTATAGATCTCCAAACTGAGAAAGTCAACAAAGTCAATGTTGGAGTAGATAAGATCAGGTCCATATTGGGAAAAAATACTCATGTTGTGAAAAATAACCCTGAAACACCTGTGATGGATCATTTCAGGTGGCAGAATCCCCCATAATTTAGTGGGACAACTAATCCAGTGGTTTCTCAGTAGTGGATCAAGTCCCTTGAAATGATAATTATGTCATTAAGATGCAATGACAATGAAGAGATACTGATGGAAGTATATTCTCTCATGGTTAACATTGATCAATGGTGGTACTTGATCCAGAATACCATTGAGTAAGAAGAAATAAATAATATTGATTGGTGTAATTTAAATGAAATATTATTTGAAAAATATTTACCTCATGAGAAATGAACTGAAATGAAGATGAAATTCCTTAGCTTAAAGAAAAGATAAGAAGATAGTGTTGCAGAGTATGAGGATACCTTCAAAAGATTATTTAGGAATGACATACATTATGTACAAGGCTCGAAAGACATGATTGATCATTTATGTGAAGGTATAAAGTCATTTTTCTGAAGGGATCTGTCTTTTTCAAACATTTTCATCATATGATGAAATTGAATCATGATCCATTAAAACAGAGAGAGAATTTTCTTGAACATGTTTGTTTAATGGAATCCAAGGTAAGAAGCGGTACTTTAATAACTAAGGAAAAGGTGAAGTGTCAAAGAAGTATAGGGGAATAGATAAATTCTTATTATGAAAGAACTGTTGATAGAATCATCTTTTGAAATGATTGAATGGAATGTGAGTCTGCTATAACTGTGGTAAAAAGGTTCATCTATCTAATTAATTAATGGGGAAGAAACAATTTGATGATGTTCAATGCTATAATTGTAGAGAGGTGGGTCACTATGAAAAGGAATTTCTTAATCCCTAAGGATATATGCATCATAAAAAGCCATTATAGAAAGGGAGATCTTATGTTATTACGACCGTGGAGGTTGAAGTTTCTAATGATGTGGTGGTATGTACTTTAATTATTTCCTCAATCTTAGCCAATGCTTTATTTGATTCGGGATAATCACATTCATTTATATCTTCCCAGATTTCCAAAAAAATTATACATGTCCAATTTGATTTAATAAAAGAGTTTACAGTAAAATCTCTTAAGGGATGTATCGTTGATATAAAGGCATGTCGATTAGTACCCCTCACAACACATAAATGTTCTTTAGTTTCTAACCTTAACATCATACCAATGACTGAATTTGATATAATTATGGCTATGAATATACTATCAAACTATGACGCGATGATTTATTAAACGAAAAAGGAAGTTACAATTTATTAAAATGGAGTAGAATCCCTTAACTTTAGAGAAGATACCTCTCCATCTGATTCATATCTATATCCACCCCTATCCTCTATATTGATTGCAATTCTGGGGGAGAATGAGAACTCAATATGTATGGGTGAGGAAAAAATATTAAGATTGAAGATATGTATATAGATCAAGAATACATTGACATATTTCTAGCGGATTTACATAGACATCCTTTAATTCCTCATGCAAGACCTTTATCAAAAACATCCTATATAATGGCCTTAGTGGAATTAGTGGAGCTAATGAAACAACTAGAGGAATAGAGTGAAAAATGGTTTATTTGACCTAGTGTTTCTCCATGTGGAGCCCTTGTCCTTTTTGTCAAGAAGAAAGATGGATCCATGAAGTTGTGCATTGATTACAGTGAACTCAATGAATTACAAAAAAATAAGTTTCCTCTACCATGAATTGATGTTTAATTTGATCTAATTCATGGATCACAATACTTTTCAAATATTAAAATTCGATCTGGATATCATCTGCTACGTGTGAGAGAGGATATACCTAAAAAACATTTCAAAATAGCTATGGGAATTACGAGTTTACAGTGATTTCTTTTGTACTTACTAATGCAACCTCTGTTTTCATTGATTTTATGAATAGTGTTTTCATGGAATATCTTGATAAATATTTTGTGGTACTCATAGATGATATATTGGTATACTCAAAATGCTATGAAGACCATGAGAATCACTTACGGACTATTATAAAAACTATTATAAGAAATGTGATATATGGGATGTTTAGCAAGTGCGAATTCTAGATTCATTTAGTTTCTTTTCTAGGCTATATTGTCTCTATTTATAGAATCCCATATGATCATGTGAACACAATGGAAATCAATGAATGGACTAAGACAACAAACATAATTGAGATACACAGTATTATTGGATTAACATGTTACTATCAGTGTTTTGTTCTGATCTTTTTTTAGATTAGCTAACCTGCTAACCAAGCTCATACATAAAAGAGTTCAGATTGTGTGGATGAAAAAATATATAGAATGATTTAATGAATTTAAAATAATATTGTTAAATTCTATAATATTGAATCTTCCACCTTAAATTTATGAATTTTTAATATATAGGGATACATCAATGAACGGTCTAGGGTGCGTCATTATGACAATTAATAAAGTTATTTCTTATGCATTAAAGTATTTGAAGACTCATGAAAAATATTATCCAACTCTTTATCATCTGTTATCATCTAAAATATTTTTTATAAAAATATCGAGTTAATATCTTTACAAAGAAAAATTTTAGATATACATAGATCACAATAGTTTGAAATACATTTTTAAACAAAATGAACTCAACATGAGGCAATGGAGATTTCTCGAGTTATTAAAAGATTTTGATTGTTTAATACACTTCCACCAGGGAACGGATAACAAGGTGGGAGGTGATTTGAGTAGAAAAGACAACAGAATTGTAAACAAGATTATATTTTAAAGGTATCCAATACTCATGGATCTACTAAAGATGGATACATAAATTATCATCGAAGGTATCACTACTATTTGAAATGGTTTCCAAACCTTCTTTATTGGAAATGATTAATAGTTCTTAGATTTATGATGAGGAGTTTCAAAAGGAAATTAATTCTGTAAATGATGTGAAATTGCATGACATCATATATGAAGGTGTCATTTTGAAATTTGGAAAAAGAATTTGTGTTCCCACTCATCCTGAGCTAAAGAGGAAACTATTTGATGATGCTCATAGCTCAAATTTCTATATACAATGTGGTATCAAAAAGATGTATAGTGATCTAAATGAACTTTTTTTGTGGGACAACATGGAGAAGGAGATTGTTGACTATGTTTTGAGATGTTTGGTTTGTGAATAGTTGGAGTCTAGAAGACATCATCTTGGAGGATTCACGAAACCCCTTCCTATACCCATGTGGAAATGGGATGATTTTATGATTGACATTGTCATGGGGCTACCAATAACTTCAAGAATGAATGATGTTATATGGGTCATTGTCTATTGTCTTATTTTTTTCACATTTTCATGATTTAAGAGAATATTTACCACTTGAACATTTATAAATACTATATATTAATGAAGTTGTGAGACTTCATTGTATACCCTTATCAATTATTCATGATCATGATCCCCATTTTACATCAATATTCTAGAAAATTATCCACATGGTTTTTTAGACTATGCTTTGTATGAGTATTGCTTATCACCCCCAAACAGACGTACATTGTAAAAAGACTATTCAAACTCTGGAAGAAAAGTTGAGATCATGCTCTTTCACTTTGAAGGTATGTGGGATCAAAACTTGACATTGGTGGAATTTACCCACAACAATTGTTTCCCTTATAGTATTAATGTTTCTCCATTTGAATTATTATATGGAAAGAGTTTTCAAACACCACCTTGTTGGTATGAGGTTGGTGAGAGTAAACTTATATCCACATAGCTTGTTTAAGATACCATGAAAAATGTGAAGACAATCTAAGCCCATATTAAAGTAGCCCAATGTTGGATGAAGATATATGCTGACAATTGTATAAAGGATTTGGAATTACAAGTGGGAGATCCTATCATTATGAATGTATCTGCACTAAAGGGTGTCTTAAGGTTTAGTAAGAAAGGGAAACTGAGCCCCAGGTACATCAGACCATTTGAAATATTAGAAAGAATAAGAGTTTTAGATTACCGTTTGGCAATGCCGCCAAGTATCTCCAAAGATCATGTTGTCTTCCATGTTTAATTGTTGAAGAAATACATTCCAGGCAAAATTCATGTACTCACCTTTGTAGAAATAGAACTGAAACCTCATTTTTATACTGTTCAGAACCTATTGGGATTTTTGAAAAAATAGTGGAGGTATTGAAAAATTTTACAACTCATCTTGTAACGGTTTTTTTGAAGAAATCAGAATATAGTGGAAGAAACATGGGAACCTAAGGATTTTATGAAGAAGAAGCACCCAATTCATTTGGGTGGGCTTCATACATAAAATTTTGATGAGGAAATTTCTGAACGGTGAAAAAATTTGACCCCACAAAAATTTTATCATATACTTCTCTATAATATATTCTATTCATATCCTATATATCATAAAGAATTTTGTTTCTTTGAAACAACACTTGGTTATTTTGGAGATATGCATAACCTTTCCATTAAACATAATATTTCTACTTCTTTGTTTTGAATTTCGAAAAACCGTCATCTAGAGTTGTGACCAGTAAATAATTTGGAGTCTGATAGAACCAACACGATTTTTTGTTGAATAGTAACCTATCCTTATAAATAGTAATCTTAATATTCATATAACCCTTAAGAAAAGTAAATAATGATAATATTTTATATTCTTAAGGTAATAAGATAATGATATCTTAATTAAATTTTCAATGTGATATAAAACTAATTATACCATTGAAATTGCTATTTTTTTTTAATTAAATATGATTTTATTTAATAATTAAATTAATAATATTTATAAAATTATTTTAAAATTTTTATTTCATTTTTTAATTATATACATTGATTAATTTTAGGGTGATTTTTTGTTTTTTTCTAAAATAATTGAATTTTTGGTGAAGAGTAAAAATGCAGTTTTGAGTTATCAGATGTTTAATGACATCATAATGATGTGATAATTATATATAAATTGCTGGTAGACCTGTGTATAGTAAAATATTACATGAGGTGTCCCAATTAGCTAAATCCAGGGGAATGTACCATGGTAAAACCAATGGTTTTGAAAATAACCACTTATGAGGTGTCCCTTTTAATTAATAAAGAACTCCTTCTTAATTACTATAAATACCCACTCATAGATTTGTTTTAATCCATTACAAATACATAATACTTAAATATCTAGTAGTTTTACCATCATAGGAATCCTCTCATGTTTTCTTCAATCCCCCAAGTACCCATCCTTCATGTTTTGGGAAATACTCTTCAAGGTAAAGAAATCTACCACCCTTCCCTTTTCTTAAAGATTTTATTTTATTTTTTCTATTTTATATTCAATTGGATTATGTAGGGATATAGAATTACACATTCCAATTTCATTACATATTATGTATGAGTGATGGGAGACCCCCTTTCTTTCATCAAACTATTTTATGAAATTCTAAATGATGTCATCAGGCTGCCGAATTATTGTGAGAGATTTGTCAATTTTCATCTATTTTGAGTTCCATTATTTAATACTGATTTCCTATTCTCCCATCATAAAAATTCTATGATAATTAAATTACCTTAAATTAACTATATTTTTATTATTCTAATGGAATATTTCATCATCTTATCTCTTTCCCCCACCCCTTATACTAAAAACATCATCCGAGATGTGTTAAATTATCACATTCAGGGATGATAGGATCTCAATTTCTATTAATATCATCAAGATTGTCCATGAAACTATATTAATGGATTAAAGACGTCATAATATATATATTTTACCTTATGCAATGATCTGTAATACTTACATACTAATAATATAAAATAATAATACAAAACATGTTCATTATGAACAAAACTGCCATGTTAATCCAAACGTTTGTAATTAACTTCTATCAAATGATTCATCATCATGGTATATAAACTGAAAACATTATATGATCATATATATCTATGAAATTTCATTAATAAGATATATTAACAATTATCTATGTTTAACCACTCATCAAATAGACTTCCATTCATGAATACATGTAAACCGATCATGAAAACCAAAGAAAAAATACTTCCAAAATAATAAAATTGAACATATTAAACCCATAAAAGGGACATTAATGATCCTAATAAGGTTATAATAAATCAATTAAATGTATTGGAGGTTCATTAATTATTAATTAATGAATCTAAATTTTATTATTCAGTTCATAAAAAAATTAAGAACACACTCGAGCATAAGGTAAGAGGTCTCTCATATCACTTTCATTTCCGTGATATTTCCATTGTTTTCCACATATTTATTTCATGTGGTGTATTTTATACCGAATATAGATATAACTTAACATGATTATATTTATATTGATGGTATTTTATGGTTCATTTGGTCATTATTAGTGTTTGGTCATACGACTGGTCTCAAATTCCATTTCATTACCAGTTTCTTGGTATTGTAAAAAAAATATTTCCTATGTGGTGTATCCACGTCCCATTTGAGACAATTTTTCATTTAAATTCAAAATATATTATATATCTATAATATGGTTTCATGGATATGAGTATTGTCTTAAGTTGTATACCCTTTTACATGCAGTGTTTATTTGGAATGTAGTTTTAACTATTGAAATATTGAGGAATATTTATCCTTTACTATATAAGGATTTTGTGAAGGAATGTTATACTTGTATTAAATATATTTATAAAGAATAATTTTTATATGAAGTGGTGGGTGGGGCTCACTATATACCCTCGATTCATTGACATGTCTCATGAGACAAATCAGTAGGCGACATACCCATCGAGTTTGTTTCCAAAAATCTGACGGGTTTCTACCAACAGAACTAAACTTTATTAATGGTGTTATGATATCATGTGCCAGATAAAAGATATACAAGTAATAATAATTCTCTTTATTCATTATCAGTTATTTCTATCCATGAGGTTTTCACTTTGAGAAAATCTATGGATGTAGTTTCTTTCTTAATTTGTTAATAGCATGAGTTTTTCATTTATTCACTATTCTATATTGATTATATAAATTTTTTATGATTAAACTATTTTTGAATTCATGCTTCCTCTACTTGTAATCCTTAATGAGCATTGGATCTCACCACTTTCATTTTTTACCTTCAATAGGTTATGAGGAGGAGATCATTTATTGAGTTTATGTTGTTGTAGTTTTTAGTTTTTGTTATATATTGTATTTTGTATCCTTTTCCAGTGTAATTTGAGTTAAAACTATGTATCTAGTTTCTTTAATACTACTAAACAGATCGTTCATTCTGTATATATTTTCTTATATACAACCAAATGTAATAATTAATGAAGCAGCTCTGGTCTAGAGGGGTTGGGGAGTAGCAATTTTGGTAAATTATATAACAAAACAAGTATTATTGTAGCAGGTACTGTAGTAGGAACTGTGCAGAACTGTAGATGGTACTATAATGGGAACAGTGGAAGGCACTTTTTGGCACTATAGAAGCATGGAATATTCCCCCATTTGGGCATTCGGGCCAGCGATTTGGACCACGAGTTCTTTAAGGCCTTCAGGCCACCCAGTTATTTGGGTTAGTAAGGACTCCGGGCCACCTGTAGGCCTTCAGGCCACCTTAAGTTCAGATGCAAACTAGAAAACCAACAAGGAACAAGCTTCAGAAGGAGGAGGAGCAAGGATCTTTCAATATAGATGAAGCTAAACGAATTTCAAGAATGATATGGCATGGCAGCTGCCATCGGGACAAGCTTGTTCATGCATGAGAAAGCCTATCTGAACTTCCATGCGAAGGTGGAGAGATGATTTCACGATGAAGATTATGGGGAGGAGCAATTCGAAGTAGTTAGTCTGGGTTGTATATAATATTTGAAGCCTATAGGCAATGAATTCCTCTAAGGCCTACGGGCCATGTAATACTTATACATATGGGCCTTGAAAGGGTTCTACCTCGCCCCATGAAAGGTGGAGTATCAAAAATCAATAAAAAATGAAGGCCTTCAGTGCATTGGAGTGACCTTATGAGGTATGTATATAAGTGACTTGTGTTGGGAGTTTTTGAACAAAATAGTTTTTATGGTGGGAAAATGATACGATAGTCAATAAACTTTTTTATGTTTGGTGTTTCACATCCATGGTCTCTTTTTCAAGTATTTCTTTCTATTTTTTTAGTCTATATATTCCCAATGGGTTCTATTTGAAATGTTAGAGGAAAATGGAAATTTATAGTTAGGAACGTGAATGTGCACTGTTAGAGAACAATAAGAGTAATAGTGTGCCTTGGCCTTGGGAAAAGAGAAGAGGGTTCTATTTTGGAAAAGTGAAACGAATGGTTTTCACAGGGTTTCCTAAACTCTAAGGACCATCCTGCACATTAAAATTTTCCATATCATTCTCTCCCATCTCAGGTTTATCCTTAAATAACCCCCATTTTACACCACACTATATATTTTTTCCCTATGCACCTCCCTCCATCCCTCCACCTCTTCGGATCTCTATTTTCATACTGATTTGGGTATTATTTCTCGTCAATTCATCAAGCCGCGACCTCTTTTTGTCGATTCCTTCTCTAATATATGGTTTAAATCAAATTTATTTCATATTTTCTACTTCCCCAACACTACAGTTGAGTTTTTAGGGTTTATTATAGAATTTTATGGGTCTATTATTTGATTTAGTTCCCAATCTTACTCCATTGTGGTGTTGTTAAGGTGCAGTGGGGGGTTCACGCCGGGTTTTTTGGGTTTTTCTCCAAAAAAAGTCAGTGAATTCAAACGTACAAATTTATTGAAGAATTTATCTGGTTTTCGTGTGTCCCTCAGATTTCTTTATAAATTATAAATGTTGTGAGAAAGTGGTTTTTAAGAGTTTGGCAAAGAATTTTTTTTAAAATGGTTTTTTATTATCAAATCAGAAAATTCATGAAGTGTGGTTTTGTTGTGTGCATTTGAAGTGTTTTATAAATAGATGAAATTATTTATTATATAATTTATAGGGTTATAACCATATTTGGAAATTTTATTGGTGTTTCTAATTATGAAAGATTATTTTTGCAGACAAATAGAATTTTGTGTTCTTCTCGTCTCTAGTGGATCTTGCATGAGAACATGAAATTTTGTAGTTTTAGTACCACCATTCCCCAAGGTGTAAGGATTTAGGGCCCCTTTTTCTATCTAACACCCATAGGTACCCTCCCATGTTTGGTGATCTTGGGAATAAAGCATTCTCTATCTATACACAATGTGACATTTGAAATACATAAGAGGTGAAAGTATTTTTTTTATATTGATTTTTTTAAAATCCCATTATTAAGGTCATTTCTATTAAATTACATTGGAACATCTGTTATTTTACTTAATATTGAAGCATTATTTTTATCTAATTTTTAGAGTAAGGAATAATTTTTGGGAGGCATTATACTAGTCATTGGCCCACACCCTACATTATACATTGGTTGTAAGAAAACATGGTAATGAAAGATTGGGGAAAAGGTAATGTTTTTTGTGATGGTGTCTCATTATGATAGTGGTCATCTTAGGCAGTGATGCAGTGATTGATTAAGTAGGATATTCCCCTTTCTATATGGTGGTTTTGGCTTGTTTGTTCTTTTGGGATTCTTTGGTTGTATACTTCAAATAGTCTATATTAATCTTTTAAACCCTTATATGAAATTTTGAAAGGCTGGTTTGATTGAAAAAATTCATTACTTTGATTCATTCAATAGGTCACTAGTTTATGTTTTTCATGTTTTGGTAAATTGATCTCGTTTGTTTAGTATTTGTATTTTGGAACTTGTGTTGGCCCGTGGGGATTGGTAACACCCTTCGAGTCTTGTCACAGATTGCATTAAGTACCGGTTTGGATGAATACCAAGCATTTTTTATGATAAAATTGTATTAGAGCATATTTTTATCCATTTCAGTTATGTTGTTTGGAATTATTATAGAGATATAGGATCTAGGACTGTTAGGGCCTAGAGATCTCATTGTGAGTAGGTTGCCAAGCCAGCACACCTCGTGGAGAAACCTCGAGTCTCCGTGGGATATTGGGATGATTGTTTGGATTCTTCTACAGGTGGGACATGTGGTCATTAGACTAAACATGGACATTGGGTGGGGGTTAAGGGGGTTTTCTTTGTGTTTCCTTGACATGTTGAGTTATTTTCTCTAGGATGTTCTTTTATTTTTCTTGGACTTGATGTATAGAAATTTTTCAAATGTGGATGTTTTTTGTATAGTATCATTCAACCATTTAATTATCCCTAGCAACTGTTGGAAGGATCCAGAGAGAGTTATCCCTTTCCACTTTTTCAGAGGTTAGTGGATGCTATAGTTCAAGTTGTTCATGACCTAGGATGAGAATTGTGTACTCATCCTCCTCCTACTCCTATCATAGAAGCTGAACCTGGATCTCAAAAGGATAATTCACTAGAATTCATGATGAATAAACTTCCTACCTTTTGAGGTATTTCAGAACCTCAATAAGAGGATAAATGGTTCAAGAAGATAGATTTTATGTTTGAGATCCTATATAAACCTGAAATGGTATGGTCTTATTGTATTACATTTATACTAGAAGGTCTAAAATAAAGGTTTTTGGACTCCATGATCCAGGTTGGGAAGCATGTGAAGATGAGTTGGATTAGTTTGAATCCAAAGTGTTCATTTTACCTAGCATCTCTCCTTAGGCCTCTCCCAGTTTGGTCATGATGAATCCCAATGGATCACTATAGTTTTGTGACAACTACCAAAATATTAAAAATGTAACCATAAAAAATAAATACCCTCAACCCCAGATTGATGATTTGTTTATTGGAAAAAGTGGAAAAGTTGTTCTCAAAGATTGACTTTCATTTGGGATGTCAACAAGTTAGGGATATGGGGGTTGATATCCCTAAAATATCATTTTGAAGTAGGTACAGACATATCAATTATTAGGTACTGAATTTCATATTGAGAAATGATCCTACAATCTTTCTGGATCTCATGAATAGGTTGTTCCACCAGTATCTCAGCTCCTTCATGGAGGATTTTTTGGATGATATCCTTTTCTACTCTAGATCTGAAGAGAAGCATGAGTATGATATGAGGGTTGTGAAAGGCACCATGTGGGATCTATGTCATTATGCTAAGATATCAATGTTCACTTTCTAGATCGTGGAGATGATGTTTCTAGGCTATATATTCTTAGAGAAATATGTTCAATAGATCATGAGAATATCAGTGCAATTATGTCATGGGAACAACCGAGTAACAAGATTACGGTCAGGGTTTTTCATAGAATGGTAAGGTATTATAAGAAATTTGTTTGGGATTTATCATGTCTAGCTTCTATTATGACTACACTCACTAGAAAAAGGGTGAATCTTGACTAGGGCACATATTTTCAGGAGCCTTTTGATGAGCTAAATCAATGGTTAAAAACAACACATGTGTTAATCTTTCTAGATTTAGTAAAGTGTCATTTGGTTTACTGTGATACTTCAAGTATGGGTCCTGGGAGTGTGATTATGCAGTATGATCACATTTTGTTGTATTGTTCTTTCTAACTCTAGCTATAGGAGAAGAATTACCCAACCCATGACCTCGAATTATATTTGGTTATGCATGCTTTGGAAATAGTATTTCACTATATCTTTGGAGACATGTTTTTGGTTTATTCAGATCATTATATCTTGGCCTATATCTTCTCACAGGATGATCTCAATTTGAGGGAGTGTTGCTTTATAGAACATTTGTAGTGGTTTGACTTTTATAACTTATATACCCCAGGAATGGGTAATGTGTTAACAGATGACTTATGCAGGAATGTGCCAGTGAATGCTTGGAGGAAGTCCTGCGATTAGTGGACTCTGATGGTGCTTTTTCCTAGATTCATGTTGAGAGCAATGATAACAATAGAGGTTCTTTTGTAGAATTTTTTTATTTGGATCCATCCCTTATGGATCTAGTATAATTGGAGTAGCTTGGTGATGAGATATGTCATAAATCATTGAAGATTCTTCATGGTGGGGATAATTACCTAATAGGTTGTTTTATTCTTATGGAACTCTATGTTTAAAGGTCCGCTTCAAGGTGTCGTCATCTTTAAAGAAGGTGGGGATGTAGGGCAGCCATAAGTCTTAGTGGGTCATCCACCCTGGTACTTAAAAAAAGATTTTATGATGTTCGTTGATAGTTATAGTGTCTAGGTATTAGATAGGACATAGAATACATCATATCATGATGATATATTTCTCAGTTGGTGAAAGTATAGCATCAAAGGCCCTCTGGTTTTCTATAGACATTACCTATTTCTAGAAAAATATGGGCTGAGGTCGCCATGGATTTCATTATTTTCCTACCTCGTACATGCCATGGAAGGAATTTTATTTGGGTTGTAATAGACTATTTGAACAAATCTACCAACTTCATTCAAATTAAAGTCTCAAAAAAGGTGGATGAGATAAGAAAGATGTCTATCAAGGAGGTGATCATGCTTTATGGTGTGCTATCTGAAATTTTTTTTCTGAGAAATCGCTATTTTACCTACCAATTCCTAGTGAGTATTCAAAATGATTTGGGGATAAATGTCAAACTAAACAAGGCATACCATCCACGAATGAATTTCAAATGGTGAGACCAACTATTTTTTTGGATGAAATTATACATTATTGTGTGTTAGACTTCATAGGTTTCTGCGATAGCAATTTGAGATTAGTCAAATTTTCATATAACAACAGTTACCAATCCTATATTTGAATGTATCCCTTTGAGTTTCTCTATGATCTACTCTATCATCCTCCACTGTTTTGGGATGAGGTGACTAAGACCTCACATATAAAACCACGTCTTGTTCAAGAGACATTTGAGAAGTTCATGCTGGTCAGGCAGTGGTCATTGATATTTCGCTATCCCTAGAAGTAATATGTTGTTCAGAAGAATCAGAATCTATAGTTTTCTTTCGGTGACTGGTTGTTCTTGAAGGTGGAACCCCATTTGGGTCATCGTATCTTGGGGAATTAGGTCAATATGATGTTGAGTTATGTCGGACCCATCTAAATCACCTACCTAATTGGAAATATGGGATTCAAGTTGTCTTTACCATCCTAGTTGAAATTGATTCACAATGTGTTTCCCATATCCCATTTAATGTAGTATAATCAAGAACTATCTTATATGCTGAATTGGGATGAGTTGGTGTTAGATCCCTACATTTCAGTGTTGGAATGAGCAATGCAAATAGTTGATCCCCAATAGAAGGTTAATTGAGGGAATAAAATTCAACTTGTTCATGTCCTTTAGGAAGCATGAGAGTGATATTCATGAGACAAGGTTGCATAATGCTTGGTTCGATCTAGAGTACCCATTTTTGTTTGTTGATGGAGATTCAGGTTTACCTTTCGAGTGTAAAATTATTTCATGGTGGGAGAAAATGTAACATATAAGGTATATTTTTCAGGTATTTTTTCTATTTTATTTTTTTCAGTATTTTCCCCTTGTGTTCAGTATATAATTTAGGAGGTAAAATGAAAAAAAATTGTGAAGGTCACTACACACAGGTGATGCAAGATTAGTTGTAAATGTGTTCCACTGCTCGAAAATATGAGTTAGGGGGAGACACCTACCACATGACTCTGTACGACAGTTCACCTTGTCTTAGGTAAATGTGTGGAGGGTTCTGTTCAGACAAAGAGGTCCGCACAATTTCCCAAACCGTTCATACCTACCATCACATTAATATTTTTCCTCTCTCTTATTGGGTTTAACACCAAATCTAACTCTTTTTACACACCACATAGGATTTTTCACCTAGGAACCTTCCTTCTACCATCATCCTCTCCCAAATCACCACTATCCTTCTGATTTAGGTGTTATTTCTCCTTAGTTAATCATGTATGTACCTCTTTCCCTATATTCCTTCTTTAATCATGGGTTTGATTCACTTTTATTTTGAGGTTTCTTCATATACAGCCCGAGGGTTTCATTTTTTGGTTTATTATTGAGTTTAATGGGTAGATATCCTGATTTAGGGCATATTGTTTTCCATCATGGTGTGGTAGAGGTGCATTGAATGTTTATCCCATGTTTTTTATGATTTTCTTCACAAATTGTAGGTTATTTCGCGCTTAATTTTTTTGACGAATATATATTGTTCACATGACTTCCTTGAATTATTTTATAAATTTCAAATGTATTGAGAATGTATTTTTTTGAGGAAATTGAATATGAAATTGTTTTTAAGATGGTATTTTCATGTGAAATCGGTAAATTCATGGAGTGTGGTTTTTCTGTGCGCATTTGATGTTTTTTATAAATGATAAAATGATTTATTAAATGGGGTATGATGTGTGATCAATATTGTTAATTTCTTATTGTGTGCATTGAATTGTGAAGGATTTTTTTTAGTGTCAAAATAGGGGATTTGGTATCTGGTACCTTGTTGGGTTGGGAGTATGAATGTGATGGATTTTATGGAAAACAAAACATATATGAGCACTCAAATGGATGCTCATGTACCTTAGAGGGAAGACTGTGACTATCATGATTGTGATTCAGAGGAGGCTAAAACCTAGTTTCAATTAGAGGGGTTGATGATGACAAAACTAAAAAAACTTATTTATGAATTGATAACACTAATGTCTGGGATTATTCTCTTATATAGTTTCTCGTGCACGATAACATTAAATTTTTTGGTTTCTATACAACATTACACCGAGGTGTGAGGATCTAGGGTCCCTTTAGCTATATAAAACACATAGGGACCCACCCATGATTGGTTCTCTAGGATCTAAATCATTCACCATAGTTTCATATTGTGATGTTTTGGATGCTTCAGAGGTGAAATTATTTTGTTATAAATTTTATTTATTTAAAAATCCTTCTTTGAAAGTTATTTCAAATAAATTGTTTTGGCACATGTTATCATTTGTTCAGTCTTGAAATTTTTTTTTCATATAATATTTAGAGCATTGAATCATTATTTTGTGGAATCTTATTAGGGATTTATCTCACACAATGCTTACAGCTTTGGGTGTATGCAGAATTGGTAATGTTTGTTTCATGAAAATGAAATGTTTTTTGTGATGGAAAATCAGGATTATAGTATTCTTATCTGGTGGTGATGAGGTGGTGTATTTGTGGAGATTTTCCCCTTTCTTTGTGGTGGTTTTTTATTTATAGTACTTTTGGATTCCTTCTGATGTAGTCCTCTTTAAGTATTGTTTAGACTAGTAAACCGGAATCTGAAATCTTCGTACGCTTGTTCTCTTGAAATTTTTTCCATATTTGGTTCATTCCATTTTTGTGTATATTTATATTTTCATTTTCAGATATATCATTTCTATTTCTTAAATATTTTTACATGGGAACCGCTACCAGGCCCTTGTGATCGAGAAGGCCCTTATGGACTTTCCACAGACTGGGTCGGTCACAGGTTTGGATGATGACATAGCTTGGTTCATGACATGGTGAGTAGAACACTTGTAATATTTTGATGAGATTCAATCATTCTCACCTTTTTATCATGCCAAAAGATTCATAAATAGGAAATTATTGAAATTATAAGATATGATTTGGATAAATGTTCTGAAATTGGGTGTTGTTCATTTGGAAGGTTATTTTTAAAACTTATATTTTTATTTTAAACCCATAGTAATGGCATTTTTACCATAATTATTCTAATTATTTTTTATTAATTTAATTATAAATTTTTTACAATTATGTGGATCATATAATAAAATATAAATTATAATAATTACAAATTTGAAATAGATTTTTAAAAATTAAATTTATAGAAGTTGTAAAATTTAATTTAAATTTAAACCTATAAACGTGATGAAAAAGTAGGTTTTTAGAGAGAAAACATTTAGATGTATATAATGTTTTTTATATCCAAATTCGCATTGAAAGTGTTCAAAATAAAACAAATTTTATTAATAAATATATAGTTGTAGTAATTTTAATTTAATTTAAAATAGAAAAAGTATTTAACATTTATAATATTTTATGTGAAATAATATTTTTCAATTGAAATTTTGTATTTAACTCTATTCATCAAAAAATATTATTTTTCAGAAACATTAAAAAGATTCAGCCTAAAATTATTTTCATATTGTGATTTAATAAATGAATATTAATTTTTTCAATAAAAAATTAAAAATTTTAAAACTAAATTATTACATTTCAGTGAAAACTAAAACTAATTCATTTTTCAGAATAATACAGTTTTCCGGAAAATAATGATTTTAAATTCATATATTTCTTATTTAATTTTTAATTAGAATGTACTAAATTTATTTTTTTACAAACCAAATTATTTTCAACATTTACATATTACTATTCATTGCCTTAATTTTAATGTCTAGGTTATAGTCGTAATGTTTATATAATAATACTTTAATAAAGTATCTAGTTTCATACAAACTTGTAGTTGGTTTCGTTGTAAGCTAATAAGGATATTAAATTTATTTAAACACGAATATCTGGTAAATAAATAGGGTGTCTAATTCTATTCATATATGAACATTTAAGTTATTATATTTTGTAGAAAATAATTTTCTTATTTTTAAATTTCACTGTGTTATATTTTATGACAGAAAATTATGTATTATCACAAAATTCATTACTCTAATAATCTGGGCATTTGGATAATCATACAAAAATTTTTAATCACATCTAATTTTAATTTATTTCATATGGGTTCCACTATTTACTAAAAACAAAAACCATTGTGTGATAAATAGTAATTATACTGAAAACCTCATATTCCAGAAAAATAACTTATATGATGTCTATATCATGACACATTATTTTTAATATATGACACATTAGGATGATTATGTCCAATTCATAGTCATCATGTATTTAAATCATTCCAGATGGTTTATAAAATCTATTTTTTTAATTTTCAAATAATATCCCTTAGGAGTTGAAATCTAGGTTTGCATCGGTGTCCTTTGTAATGCACCGCGTTACAATCCAATAATGTTCAATTCACCATTTCTGATGTTATTATCACTAGGTACCTATGTAATAGTGAAACATACTCATGTAGTATCCAAGAAGGGATTTAATTTCATAGAAACCACTAAATCATTCATTTACCCAAAATCCAGGTTCTATTCTGGTCATTATGGATCATCCTTAGACATAATCCTAGTGAAATCCCTAGAAATATCCAAAAAATGTCTTTTGGGATATCTTTAATGATTTTTCATCCTAGATTCCAATGGTTAATAAAACCTTCATATGATACCCCATCTAGGGAAACAGGCTCTTCATACATGGATATAAAATTATTTATGATGAATATTCACTACGTTACCTAAACATAAATATGAGAACTATAATAGTTTAGTATTTTTTTAGATGAGGTTCAAAGTATTCTAATTTGGAATATGATCATCAAATTATAACATAATGAACTAATTCATTAGTACTGATAATAAAAGTACCCAACATAAATCTATTATTCATAGACTGTAGAAATGAATCATAGGAAAGGGAAATAATAGATGCTTTGTAATGGAATGAAAGGGTGATATGTATGAATAAAACAAACATAAGGGTTTGATACCATGAGCACAACACATTAATACCATTAAATCTATATGAAAGATTAATATCATTTGTCATGGAATAAATATTGGTAGTTCATAAGACTTGAATCACATAGAAAATAATATAACATGATTCGTAAGAGAATAACATTGGCATGAGGCATGGAATTATTTCATACATATATGTAAAGAAAATCATTTCCATATTCATTAACGATTTTCGGTAAGGATATAATAGTAGACAGTGTTTGCTCCAAAACTATCAAAGAAGATATGGTTCTCTCCCAAGGTGATCATACAAGAATAAGTAACATGCATAACTGATTTCACTACCCATTCTAGACTTTTATATCTTAAAAGGTATAAATATTTACCCATTGCATTTGTGGGAGATATAGGTCCCACTATTCATTGGATATAATGTAACCACTATCCTAAGATATTGAATAACCATTATCAATGGTAATAATGTAACCGACATAAAATAATTAAAGCAATACATTTGTGTTCCCCAAGAAATAAAACACTCATCTTATCATAATCGATGAAATAAAATAGTTTTTATTAACATTTCATCATATTATAACCAGTCAAAAGTGATAGTTTTCATAATCATTTCATCGTATCAAAACTCATTCAAAAAATCGTGTTTATTAAAACATTTACCATTCTATAACCCTTGGAATATAAATGGGTTTTAGAAACATATTCTAATTATCCATGTAACCCATTCAAATAAAAAATAAGAATGGAATCCTTGGATCATATCCCCAGAAAATAATAAGTTAAATAAAAAAGTGCTATGTAATAATGAAATTTATTTGAAACAGAAATCACTTATAACATTAAATGAGGTTAATAAAATATTCATTGAACATAATTTTTTAGAATAAACTTTTTTTAATTTTTTTTAAATCATTAAATTAAGAATTATCATTTAAACATATAACTATCGTCTAAAAATAACTTAAAACATAAAATATGTAAATTAACCAATCCGATTTTAAAAATCATTTTATAAAAAATTATAAAAATATTTTTATGGAATATAACATTGAACTGTTTAAATTAATCATAAAATAATATAATAATCATTAAAGGTCCAATATAACGTCATTACAGACATGTTAAAATAATTTTTCCACTCACATTTTCAAGAAAATAAAAATTGATATTTGGATAATGAAAAAGAGATTCCATTCCCAAAAATTGTTAAAGATTAAAAAATGGGAATAAATTCCTTAATGAATCAATTTATAAGTATTAAAATTGTTTTTCATGATATTTTTAGAGAATGTGGTTTTGTTTGAAAAATGATTTTTTATCCAAAGAGAGAAGTTAAATTGATATTTTATTAAAATACTTATCCGAAACTATTAATATGTAAAGAGTGTAAAATGCATGGAAAACAATTATTCTATAGAAATAAACACAATATATGAAATTAAATGAGATTATTGAGATATATAACAAAATAATTTATCATTGGGAACATAATCATGATAAATCCTGATAAACATTAATATTAAGACATAAAAAACAATCTACATGGGTAACTTTGAATCATAATCCACATGAAAGAATAACATTAATTTAAATATAGAATATATTTTTTATAATTAAATTCTTGCTATTACATTTAAATATTTATTTATATACAACTCACAATAAAGATAAGGCCATGTTATAACATATTTCTATAAAGAAGAAAAATTATGGCAATTATCCTTTCATCTTGGGTTTTAGTTTTTCATTAAACACCAATAAATATAGATAAAAAAATGGATATAAAAATCCCAATAATTTTCATGAGGATAAAAATAAAATAAATAAACTAAAATTATATACAACACTTATGAGAAATTAGCAGTGAATATGGAATGTTTCTCAAAAAAATAAAAAATGTGAGATGGAAATCCCTTATCTAATTACTAATTTTATAATTGTATTCCCAAATAAAGAATAACACTAAATGAAACAATAAAATTCATGAAAATTAAAACATTCTTTATATAACATGTAAATATTTTTTCACATGCACTACACAATATAAATTAATGGTGAATTTTAATATTTCTCCTAGAAATAAAAGCGATAATATAAATCCATTACACTATATTTCAGCTACCTTCATACATATTCAAACCTCTTATATAATAAATTTAATTTTATTATAAATATATTTTATGCCTATAAATATATATTACTAATTATATATACTTATGACCATTGCTTACCCTTTTATTACCAATTCTTTATCAAAATCTCATTTAGGGTAATACCCACTTTCATTTTCATATATTTTTGGATTTATTATTTTCAAACTAATTAATTTGATAATAATAAAATAATATCCAGAGAAATAATAAATACATAATTATCATATATATACATCAATGTTAATTTTTATGTAAATTATGAATGATGGTTTCTACAAATGAATTATGTTATGTTCAAGGAGATAACAGTCTGTACGTACTCATGAGAAATGTTTTCATTTTTGTATGATATTTACCTAAAATAGGTACGTAATTGATTATATTTATAATGTGATAATAAAATCAGAAATAAAATATTATTCCTTCCAATCAAATTATTATTATCATTCTTTTTTCTAATGAATGTATATTTTCACATCACTTTGTGAAGATGATAGTCCACACATACAGAAACAACGTTTTCAACATTCAATGAGTAAAAATGTAAGAAATAAAATGATATATTATCCTTTTATAATGATATATATTAAAATAATATAATAAATATTTTATTTATATCACATATACTAATTAATATTATTCACATTGTATTTCACGTAATGTGTTAGTGAAAAAATAATCACATCACATCCCAAGGTGGTTTTCCTCCATTCACAGGAGCAACCATATCGTATCACCTACAGAATAGAAGGTAAAATGTATATATAATATAAAAATCAATAGTTATAAATATTTTAAAAATATCATATATATATTAGATACATCATTATTCCCAATCATTATAGGTTGTAATATAAAATAATAATGTCATCGATTCAAGAGGTAGTAGCTCATCCTACATATGAATAATGATTTCATAACCCATTAGATGAAATTGAAGACTTTATTTTTGGAATTAACATAACATAAAAAAATATAACAATATGTATGATATTATGGTTATTAATTTATCTTATTTTAATATGAACTTATGTAGGTGGAGGAAGAAATAAGATCAAAATTCCCCTTGAAGAATGTTACATCATCCTTGTGTATCATCCTTAGGTCTACACCAAAATCCTTTAAGGGATGGAATTTTTTACCAAAATATAGAATTTATTATTATAGGAGATAAATTATTAAGGGAATTATGAAAGGATTATTAAGGCAAAATGGGTTTTAGGGTGTGAAGAAGAGTAGAGATGGTGTGGACCTGTATAAGTTATGTTAGTGGAACACTTATACTTATTTTAATAAAAAGTTCTACCCAGATTTTACTCATTAAAAATGGTTCTAAAATTGATTATTATCGGTCCTTATACATTTTATAGTAGAAATAGGGCCCAAAAATTAATTTTATCATTTTTTGTTCATTTAAACCCTTATATTTTGTGTTTAACCTCTCAAGAAACACATTATTACCAAACGTGTAGTATTTAGTCTCCAATGGCCTGAAGGCCTTCATTATGTATTGATTTTTGATAATACACCATTCAAGGGGTGAGGTGGAACCCTTACAGGGCCCGTTGGCATAAGTATTACATGGCCCATAGGGCTTAGAGGAATTCATTTCCTGTAGGTTTCAAACATTACATACAACCTAGATTAACTACTTAAAACTGCTCCTCCCCATCATCTTCATCGTGAAATCAGATCTCCACCTTCACATAGCTATTTCTCTAGGCATTCCCATGCATGCACAGGCTTTTCCCGATGGAAGGTTCCATACCTTGTCATTCATGCAATCTCTTTAGCTTCTACTATAGTGAATGCTCTTTGATCCTATTTCTGAAGCTTCTTTTTTGTAGGTTGTCTTGTTTACATATGTACTTAATATGGCCCAAAGTCCTTGAGGTGGTATGAAGTCCTAGGTGGCCCGAAGGCCATAAAGGACTCGGGGACCAAATCAGTGGCCTAAAGGCCCAAACAGTGGAATATTCTCGACTGATATAGTGCCAAACAGTGCCTGCTACAGTTCCCCCTACAGTACCTACTACAGTTCTTCATAGCTCATACTATAGTACCTTTTATAGTACTACTACCGTACCTGCTACAGTTCTACTATAGTTCCCCCAGAAATTTCCCTCTTCCAGGATTTGATCTTGGATCTCTTGGATGCACTTAAGGATTCCTCACCAACTGGGTTGAGGTTAATGTGCACAAAAGTGCAGTATATAATTTCTAATGTCTTAAATATTAATTTTGGTCAATATTTATGTTGAATTTATTATATAATATAAAAATATTATTCTCCCAAATAATTTAATTCATATTTCTAAATTAAATTTCAAAAGTGGAAAATTTTAATATAATATTAATATCAAAGACGTGATGAGAAAATGATTTTTTCAAACTATATTTTTTCAAAAGTAAACAAAGTTATTATATGAAAATGACATATAAAATTAATTCTTATGTCCTAAAATATATATATATATATATTTAAAATGTAAATTTGATATATTATAGTATATATATATTCATTTTATAAAAATTTTAAACCTACATGTAGTATTTTAATTAAAACTTTATAACTTTTTTACTTATAATCATAAAATTATTCTTTTTTGAAAAATATAAAAATTTCAGCCAAATATTATTTTAAAAACTTGATTTTAAAAATTAAAAATATTTGTTGAAAATAAATTTTAAAATGGTTTCAAAAATTAGTTTAAAAATAAATTTACCAAAATGATATAAGACTACTTTTTAGAAAAAATATGTTTTAATGATATAATTGGACTTATTATTATCTTTTATAAATATATAACACATATGATGAATTTTAAAAGCTTAATTGTATATATAATATATTAAAATCATTAAAATAACTAGCCTACAAAAATTTATTTAATTTATTAGGGAAAAATGTTTTTTAATACATTTTTAGAAAGTGATTTTCTTTAAAATGAAATTAATTTACTATTTTTATTTTTAATTTTTTAGTCACCATGGAAATAATTTTATATACAACTTTAACCAATATATTTTTAAAATTTATTTAATCCTATATGTACGTTAATTATAATGGATATGTGATAACTATCTTAAAATAACATTTTAATAATATGAATTATTTTGTTTAAACATAGGTTTTCTTGTATCAAAAGTTAAAATCACATTTATGTGTAATAAAGAAATATCTAAATGATAAAATTCATTTGATAAACATATCTAAAAAATATTAGGGTATTTTAATAATCCCATAAAAACTACCATTCTTGAGTGGTATCAATCCAATCACCAAACAATTTAACTACTCATTCTCCCACTTTACATAGATCCTCATTTTGAAATGGGTCCTATGAAAATGGTGGGATGTATATTTTAAATGACTTAGAATTCTGGATGGTGATATGTTTTTATCAAGAACATTATTTATATATTTTTCATTTATTTTTAATACAAATTATTCCTCGTAATTTTATTTTTTTGTGAATATCTATGAGGTTTTTGTTCATAAATATTTTCAATTAAATACATGAATCATGTTAGAATATTAATTTCATTGATTCTATATTTTCATTTGAAATTTAATATTTTCAAAAAGAAAAATTATTTTAAAATTAGTAATATTCAATGACATTCCATGGTAACGATGTTCATTATGATATTAAATATTATATGGACAATATAAAAATATATACATTGATTTCTTATAGGTTAGGTAGAGGAGGTTTTTTATTAAAATGTTTGTTGGACACTCACATAGATAAATTTATGTTGAACCTGATTAGGTATGGTATATGTAAAATTTAGAGGCATGAATTGATCATTCAGTTCACGAATCCTCGAAATTGATATTTTTTCCTCGAAAATTATAAGACAATACATACAATTTTATACTAGTATAGTAAATAAATTATTTTTTTGTTGTTTAATAGAAACCTGAGTCCTAAACCATAATTACAGATCTACCATGATGAGTTAATTTAAATCATTGGAATAAGAAAGGATACTCAGGGATTATTATTATTTATAATTTTTCAATATCTGATGAAGGATTTATTATTATCTTATTTTTATGTTGAGGTTATTTTATATTCATGAAGTAAAAAACTATTCTATAGTAGCATATAGAGAAATGGTTGAAAAAATACTAGTTTGAGGGGGTTAATGAAGTTCTTAGAGATGCAGAAGATATAATGGAAAACTATTTATATCAAAGATATAAAATGTTTAATCTTGTTCAAGTGTTAATGTTCAACTAATTCATACTTAGAGATGTAACAGTAATTAATGGTCATTCATGTATGGATACCTATTAGATGCATACATCCTATCCGTTTTAGATATGGGCTAAATGGTTATCGATTATTATATGTGTTTATATTAAGGATTTAGGAACCATGATTCTATTTGAATCGTATTAAAAATAAGTTGAGATAATTCATTCCATAATTTATTCATTTAGTATTTCTAAATATTTATTTTTGTTACGTTTTTTGGCATTCTATAATGATTTAATAGAACAGTAGAATTTTTCATATGTTAAGTGATATCCAGAGTAGTTTCTTATGTCTAATTTGAAATAAGATGATTGATAATGGAGAACATGAGCATTTAATGATTTGATAATATATCCATTAGTGTCCCAAATTGGGGATTAAATTAGTGAAAACCTTAATTCTTTCTATTTACATTTTCATTCATACTAATTATTTAATCAAAGAATATTTTAATTAAAATTAATTCATAATCATTATTTTGTTTGAAATATTCGTCCTTAATGTTTTTCAAGTGTTGGGAGAAAATATTATATGAATGAGTTTTTATCCTATGAATACAAACTAATTTATTTTATATTAATAGAATTATCTTTATAGGCTATGATTTCATCGTATAGAAATTCTGAATTTATGCAAAGAATTTGACATTTATAAAAAAAATTAAGATGTATATAATGACAGGGATGAATTTTACCATTGTTATCTTAGTGTATATATTAATATATACCTTAAATGTATATTCATTTTAATATGAGAACATACACATATACTAACCCTAAAAATATTTAATAATGTGATGGCCCCAATAATATTTTCTATTCAATGTGGGTTGGCGTATCAGTGGGAAATTGTCAATTTTTTAATTTTAGAAAATATTGTGAAATTATATTGTAGCACTTGTTTGAGTGTTTGATCAAACTCCTTATCTCAAATAAAATTTTTTAAGTGATCAATGAGGGATACATTCTGTAAAATGTCTAATATGAAATATGAGTTGTTAATCAATTCCATTATATAGAATCACCTTATACCATACAATCGCATAGAATTACATTAGTGGATATAAATACATAGGTACCATCATTTACTGAATATAAAATAATATAATAAGTGTTTCTTACATAAAATTCTCATTACATGATACAGTATGATATGGTACTTTTATATGGTTGGGATTATCCTTCTCCTTTCTCTAAGTGTATCATTCAAATAATAAAGAGATACTACAATTTTCCACATTATAAAATTATAAATGATTTTTTTCCATACATAAAACATTGTTGTGATGATCATAAAAATTAAACAAGTGTTTAGGATCTCTCTTCTATATCTTCTACTATATACACTTTTGGACATACAACTTATTTTATTACCTCAACTTTTTCTATGTTTATTGTAAAAAACACACTCTTCTATTCTATAAAAAATCAATCTTAAATAACCTTTTATTTTATTATACCTTAAATTTATTCAAGAACTAACTAAATTTTATATTTATTAGTCAATACATTTTCCATCAGGATTAAATATTATTTTTAATTTATAATTGATGATAATAACATCATTTAATTCATATTTTTTTCATCATTTTCACCTACTGAAAAATCTAATTTGGGGTTTCACTTTTCTAATAAAACATGATGTGACTATAAAAATCCTAACATTAATGACATATTCCAATATCTATTTTTTATTATTACTGGCTGGAATATTTCTTCATAGTAAAAAACATATTTCATACTCTAAAAAACATAATGATTAGTTCTCATATACTCCATTTATGGTGAATGTATTCATGTATTTTATTCGAAGATACATGATATCAATGACTTATTATTTTCATTGTATAACAAATACATTAAACCTTCATGTATCATAATTCCCTATCATGATATTTATCCCACAGAATAATAAATTCAAGATAATTATATAGAAACATGAAATACTTAAATAGAAATAAACCAATATCAGTTATATTGACATAGAAATATAAAGGAGGATGCGATTTTCAAAAATATTTATTACATAAATTTTTATGTATATTAATTATATTACAAAAAAACATGCGAGTTGACCACGATAGTTATGTTAATTTAGAAATTCGTAAACATAAACACATGTCCATAAAGAAAGCTATATAATCTACAACTATTTTTTTCACATCTATAAATATTCTAAAAATATTAACTATAATACATAAATTCATAACCAAGGGAAAGAAAACATAATCAAGGGAGATCTATGATTATCAATAATGTTAGAAAAAGGAGATACATAAGTATAAAATGAACATAAGGGTATGGGAGCATGAGAATACATTTTGGAAAACATACCATAAATAAAAAAACAAAAAAGTTATCATGGAATATGTATTTGAAGTTTATATGACATGATTAAAGTAATTATAAATAATCATGAACCATGATATCATAAAAATAGAATATAACATTGAATTTGTGGCATACAAATAATTACATAAAATATTTTCCATATTGGTCAAGCATTACTTCCAAGGCCATAATTATAAAAAAAAATTCTTTAATAAATCAGGTTCATTCATCAATCTATCCATGTATTATTGAATTGAGTTCCTTCCTCATTATATACTAGTATTTATATATCATTCTTAGTACCCTTTTCAACATTATATATGTCAATATTTATATGAATCTTTACCCAATTAATTAGAGGGTGATATAAGTCCCACATGTCAAATAATGAAATACATATTTAAGTTAGGAAAAATATCAAAAAAATCATGAAATCATGACGAATGAAATTAAATAATATCATAATCATTTCAACATATTATCACCTATGTAAATGATAAATATTTCATAATCATTTCATCATAAAATAACCAGTGATAAGAAGAGGGTTTTATCATTATTTCCTCAGGGAATAACATGTATAATAAAAACATGTATAATAAAAATAATTAAGTAATCTCATAATCCATTAATATAGAAAATATGACTTTTAATCTTATATAATACTCCTAGTAAATTATATGAAATTCCACTGGATAATATCAAAAATGGAAAATAATTTTGACAAGACATATAAAATAGTTTTTTTAAAGTAAACTTTTTTCATTGAAAAAAAATTTATTAAAACATAGAAGAATTTTAAAACATTTTTATCCAAATTACTTTGGAAAAATATATAGCAATCCTTAAATCAATGATTTTTTCTAACGTTTAAAAAACCCATTCATAACGTATATGTATAAATCAATATTCCTTTGTATTTATGCTAAAATCCAAACATTAATTGTTTAGAATATGTAATGATGATTCATTTTAATTTATTTCATAAAAATAAAAACATGCCTAAAAATTGATTGTTCAAAATTTATATATGAGTTATATTTTTTGGATAACATCATTTCAAAAAAAATAACAATTAAAATAGATTTCCAAATGAAGAGAAAAATAATATCATATTTTGTTAATGAAATTTGATTAATGACCATAACAACCAAATATGGTAAAATGGTACCAATAATTTCATATATAGTGAGTAAAAATATTACAATAAGTTCATGATAATTCATGAGAGATATCTCATAATATGTAGTAATTTTAAGTATAATTATAATGAATCCTGATAAATGATGTTATTTTAAAATAAAATCATTACCACTATGGTAACCAAGAATTATAAGAAACATGAATGGATGAAATAAAATGTAAATTAAAATATCATTAGGATTAATAAAATCATGATATCCTATTTCAATATGGAAATATATAATCCCCATGAAAGAGTAAAGGTGCATAATATTACTTACTTATTAAAGAATAAAAATTGTGAAAAAACCCCTATGAATATGTTAACTTTTAAATTATAAACCCCATGATAGATAGAACATAATCTTGACCTATAAATAATTATAATTTTTAGAATCATAATCCTAAAATGCATTAATGGGTAGTATATAAACCTCATAAAATATATATGTTCTTAATCTGAATGTTATCTCACAAAAGTGAGATGAAAATACCTTTCATTATATAATCATTTATTTCATTCTTGTATAAGCCTCTTGTATAATAAATATAAGATTATTTTAAATTTAATAACAAAAATATTAATATATATAATTCCATATATGATTATCTTTGACACTTTGTTTATAGTTTATTAATAATGTCATGTTAAAGATATGATTCAGGTAATAACTACAATAATTTTTATTTATGATTTTATTTGTAATATTTATTTCCCTATTAATTTTATAATTATTATTCAAAATAAATAACTATAAAAATTATATAATTATAACCTATATTCCATATCTATTTACTTATATTATTCTATAAAATTTATTCATTAGAAATGAAATGAACCATTCTTGGAGACGGTAAGGCATACACATGAATGAGGTTTTTTGTTTTATTATTGAATTAGAAGAAATAAATGTATATGATGTATTATTAATAAAAAATTATTTGATGGTCATATATATCACATATGTTAATTATTATGATTTTTAATACATCCACTATATATACTAAACATGGGTTACTCCATGCTGACTTGTCGCCTCCACAGGCTACCACGTCACCAGAAAATAAAAAACATCCCCATATTACCCACCAACTATCGGGCTCATCTGCCATAATGAGTCCTCCGAGCTCGACGACTTTCTTTCACCTCGCTCTATATACGTGCTCTTCCATCCGCGATTAGGGTTTCCACAGATCTCCGTTCAATCGATATCGGGTATCAGGCGACTTCCCTCCGCCGCTTACCATCGACGGCCATTTCGTCGTTCCCACCGTCCACACCATCCGAATATCGGTATTTTCATTCAAAACGATTAGGGTTCCCGACGACTTCCCTCTGCCGCTTCATCTGCTCTCGCCGTCAACCTTCTATAGCTACGACTCTTCCAATTTGGTTTCTAGGATTCTCTGTCACGATACCCCTCCCTGGATTTCTCCTCCCGCTCGTCCTGTCGATCGAGGGTGCCCGCAACACTTAGCGACAGACTACTCGCTGCCCTACATTTTCCCTCCTCGAGCACGCTCTCTAAATCCCCTCTCCCGCTCCCCTCAATGAATCCCCTTTGAACTCACGACACCGACTATGCGTGATCCGCCAGGCCTCGGGCCTTCAACGAATCGCTTCAGCATCCACCGATTTCATACGACATCTGAAGCCTCCTCGCCCATTTCATCGCCGATATCACGCAGTCGGTAAAACTCCCTTTCCACTTTCCATCCTCTACAGACATTGACATTGCTGATTCGTCTTAAGGTTTTTTGTTCTCGCATAACGTTTCGCCGCAACAAGCCAGTACAGATCCGTTATCTACTATCTATGTATTGAATTTTATCACTCAACGCTACATCTTTTACATGTTTCTTGCGAATCTACTAAACCTATATCTATATCAACCTTGCATCATCTGTCATCTTCGGCTTCCGGCATGTAGGTGCTTTCATTGCTCAACTATCTCTGCATATATTTGCTGGAGGTAATTATATGTAATGGCATTCGTTTTCTTCCCATGATTATATGTTTGTTAAATATAAATCATTATGAGTAAATGGATTGAGAGGTGGAAAATGAGTTCCTTGTATTTGGTTTGCACCTTATCCTACATACTGCCCCCCTTCTGTTTCTTATTTAATTCTAGAAAATCTCAACAGATATGGATGTCAGCTTAGCGGTTTGTAAGATTCTTATCGTTTTAATGACTTCTTTTCATTATTGGTTATAGCTAACATCTGTTTCATTTTTTTATTTAACTCAATTTATATGAAATTTGCAGGCTGAAATGCAATATAGTGCTTCATGACAGGTGTGTTATCAAAATTTTCTAATTTTTGTTTACTTATTCCCAAAATTTAGTATTTTCAGATTGACTATGTGGGAAGATATTAAAGTTAAAGATTCAGTAAAAAGGTACAATGTCATTATCCTTTATGCTTTCTATGTTCTTATCTATTGGCGTTTTTTAATCCACTTGTATTGTTATTCTTTGGTAAAAACACCATTAATCTCAAGTATGAAGTTTTGTTTTATTCAATAAAACCTATTTCCTTATTCATATACTAAAATCTAGAATAAAATCCTCAGATATAACTGTTAAGGCTATGAACTGTTCAATTGAAATGTTAATGGTTGAATATATATTCATATTAATTACTTCTTATTGAGAATCTGTTGAACTCTTTAGTTGTTATAGAAGAGGTATTGAATTTCCAGGGATATAATATTGTAGCTTGATTGCTAGAGAATGTTCAGCTGCTGTGATGATGGAAGGATGGATTATCAAATCCCTTTCATCAATTGATCCATGTTCCTAAACTATATGCAACCTCTCAAATAGTGTTAAATCCTTAAATGTAGTGGATGTATTGTATTCCATCTACTTGTGCACCTGTCCCATTTTATATATCTATAATGTTCATTAAAAAATGTCTCAATATAAACTAAGAGAGACTTAAAACCAGTCACAATCTTCGAGGATGTCATTGAGGTCATGCTGTTTCTGTCAGGATTCATTTTTTTCATTTGGAAATTCCATGATGGTCCCATTAACTCCACGCATAATATATGTTTACATATTTACCAAAACACACACATAGACATATAACGAATTGATATGTAGTGAAATAACCCACCTTGAGGTGGATGGTGATGACAGATTGAGTTATTACTGTATATAACAGTGCATGTATTAGGATGCAAATGTGGAATATGATTCATTTACCTGTTCAGGTAGATGTTTTGAATGCTTACTGTTTCATATTTCTTTTCTATGTATCATTTAAATGTTGTTATTTCAATTAAATATAATTACTATAGTGAGGTTGTTCTCCAGGGTGATGGAATTGGTTTTCACGCATTTGGTGGTGGCGGCATTGATGCTGCAATGATTGTAGCGGGTTTGAAGGGTAAATAATGTATTATTCTGACAATTAATTTCATTTTCATACCATTTATTTTGACACTTATGTAATTGAAGCCGATCATCACTATACAACAAGGTTTTAGTATGCTGATACACTATATATTGTTCAGGGCCTTTTCAAGCAGTGATTTCTAGTTTCATGAGGGGCATTCATGAGCTGTAATTCATTGTTGCAATTGTGTCCCCAACAATATTGTGATATACAGGACCTATGATGGAATATTAGTGTCTATTTTTTGATATTGTTAGTAATAACACATATTAATTGTTTAGTGTTTTAGTTAAATCTTCTTAAACATTTTTTGTGTTGCAGATGAGAATGAAGCATGATCTCTTCTAAAATTCTAATGGTTTTCTTCCACTACATTGGATATTTTTTTCCCTGTAGTACACATTTTGAGGTGAGCTGTACATTATGATTTTGAAATGGTGAATTCTAATGAATAATAATGTTTAATTATCTGAGATTGTTAAAAATAACACAGGCTGAGGTGAACTGTATAATTTTTTAATGTCTATTATATTTTTATTTTTTAGTTATCTACTGCACACTTCTTATCAGATATCACTGGGCTTTCATTGATATATGCCCTTTGTAAGGTATGTTATTACTTACCAGAATATTGTGTCCCCAGCAATATTGTGATATACAGGACCTATGATGGCATATTAGTGTCTATTTGTTGAGTTTGTTAGTAATACCACATATTAATTGTTTAGTGTTTTAGCTGAATCTTCTTAAACATTTTTTGTGTTGCAGATGAGAATGAAGCATGCTCTCTTCTAAAATTCTAATGGGTTTCTTCCACTACATTGGATAATGTTTTCCTAGTAGTACACATTTTGATGTGAGCTGTACATTATGATTATGAAATGGTGAGTTCTAATGAATAATAATGTTTAATTATTTGAGATTGTTGAAAATAACACAGAATGAGGTGAACTGTATATTTTTTTTAATGTCTGTTTTATTTTTATTTTTTAGTTATTTACTGCACACTTCTTATTAGATATCACTGGGTTTTCATTGATGTACGCACTCTGTAAGGTATGTTATTACTTACCAGAACATTTATGGTATAGTCTTCTACTATATTAATATTATTTTTTGTTTCAAATTATTCATTAGCATTTCTGGTATAGTCTTCCGTTCCTATATTATTTTCACTCATCAATAGTGTTCTTCCTCACTATGTTCATTGCATTATATGTTTTTTTGTTTTCAGTCTTGTCAATGTTAATTTTCAGCTCTGTTTCTCACTACTGGACCAACAATTCCTTACTGGTATTACACAACTGATCGATGCATGTATTATTGATAATTTATGTTTTTTAGAATTTACAAACATTAACCCTCATTGATTGAATTCAGAATATGTTGTTTTCAAAATATATCATTTTTAATACAGTTTAAAATGTGGATACAAATACTGATGGTTCGCTACATTAAGAACAACCACATATTTTTTTTGGATTCTATCACCTTAACTACACTATCATTTACTTTGGATTCATTAATGGAAAAAGTTTATATAGACCCATGTGTCCTCCACTCTTCCTCACTGTCTATCCACTTAACTATATAGTGTTTTCTTTCATGGTATCTAACTCTACTCTTTTACATTCCTTAAATTTGAGTTACTATAAAAACCAAACTGTTTGAAACGAATTTTTGTTTGTTTCTTGTAATTCTACTTCAAAAAAATGCCCTCCTTAAACTGTAAGAAATTGACAGAATAGGCTGTATAATTACATCCAAATGTATGATTTTTTATAGTTTTTTATACTATCCAGTAACAAATAATGACTTCACATATGAATTTAATCACAATATATTTCTATCCTATGATCCTTATACTGTGTATTTCCAGAACTTTCATTTTTGTTACTCCAACCATATTCTATTTACCTGTTACATTGGATTTTCATATTCAAATATTCATTACTATTTATTAATGTATATAACAATATTTTCATCTGTAGGATGTCTTTTCCTGGACAATAAAGAAGATGAAGACATATTGCAACCACAATACGTTCCAGCAGACTTTTGAACATTAATTAGCTGCAACACTACTTCAAACATGAACTTAAATATTGTGCAATTAAAACATTGATTTTTATCATTCTGTATTCAAATGAATCCTCTATGGTGTTCAAATTTTTTATTCTTACAAAGAATCATATAGTGATTGTGTCTTTCAGTTTTAATTACACTTCATGCATTACTTTGTATGACATGAATGTTAGTGAAATAAAATAAGCAGTTTATGCTATAGACCCACTACGACCGACAAGCAAGACATGAATGGTTATCCAAATACAATGAAATCTCCCTCCAAAATCAATATTTACTTTGTGTCATTCATTCCATTATTCAAGTATTCTATTGGTGTTTCCATAATCAATTGACTATTGTAGCATTATATTGTATCAATACATTGTGATTAGAAATTTATAAACATTACTGTTATTAGGGTATGACGCCGGGGACCAAAAGGTTGCAAAATAATCGTTGTTCGGTTATTATTATAAAAACACAAGAAATCATGCTTAAGAAAACAGTTTTTCATGTAGTGGTGCTGTTTTTTGTGTGTTATTTTTATTCTGCACTCCTGATACTGTTCCATTATTTATCAATTAGATGCTCAAATATTTACTATAATGCCAGTTCTACATGGGCTTCTTGTGGCAGGGGGAGATTTGGTGGTGGCCCTAAAATTGTTGCTGCAAATATCATTAATTGGGACGTAGGATACGTATGTCAAATTGGGGATATTTCTTAGATGGAATGCGCCCATTACAATGTAGATGTTAAACATGAACAACTGTTGCTTAGCTTTGCAGATGCGTGGTGGAAAATTATTCAGGGAAATCCACAGTTAGATTATGATGAAGTTCAATGCATCTTTTGTGATGGGTCTAATCTTAAAGAAAAGGGCAGGTTTCTACTGCTGGGATTTATGATATGAAGTCAGCACAAAATGGTTATTGCTGAAGTGGAATCTGATTTGGGCCAATTGGTGAGTTTTCAACACGGTATAAAAAATTCTCCTTGGTTGGAAACTAATATTGTTATAAGGTGCAGAATATTGACTATTCATGATGTCCTCTTCAAACAGACCTTTAGGGAGGGTGTCTTCGTTGCGGATGCATTTGGTTTTGAAGGTACTATCGCCAATAATTGTATCATTTATCATGAAGAATGGTCCTTTCCATTTATGAATAACTTCAACGTATTTTTAGATATATTTCCATTTCTATACATATTTTTTAGCCTTATAATGGAATTAGGCTCACTTATTGCAAATGTCTTATAAAAATCGACACATACTATAAGAAGTTAAAAAAATGGTTTATAATATTTTGATGCAGACCATGCAGACAGAGTTCACAAAGTCAGTGCTTATGAAGTGCTACCAAGAATGAAGGAAATCACGTCCCTCCCTAAATGGTACCTGCTTTGATATATCATTTGATGCTTTTTGCATGAACACTATGTCATTGATGACTGAGATAGGTTGTACTCTTCAATTGATCCTGAACATTGTAAATTAATTTCGATGCATTCAGGCTTAGATGTTATGCTAAATTAATGGTTCTGGTGCAGCAAGATAGGGATTCAAAACATCCTAGGTTGTTTGGATTTTCGTAAACTTGATAAAAAAAATCATATTTTGGGTTCTATAACATCTTATTACAATTGATATTGCACATTATGTAACTTTCATTCCTCAAATTCCTAACATTAGTTCCCACACAGTCAGTCTTTCTATAACTTTTATTCTTTATAGACTGTTACCCATTATGTAACTTTTCTTCCTCAATATCATTAAATTTTATTCCTCTATTATGTATCTGTAATTTTTTTCAAATGTTTTCAATATTAATATGAATAAGTATGTTTGATAAATGATATTCGATTATTAATAATAAGAAATAATATGTAGAGCCGTGCAAATGCACGGGCGGAGTACTAGTTACAAATAAATTGTGAACAAAACACATCACTTTGTGAGGAGATACTCCATCGTATAAAATAACAACATTACCCATTCCAAAAAAATAGAAATCATGAAGGTATGTGTAATATAAGAATTCTATATTCATAATAAAAATAAAAATTTCATATATATCATATAAAAACAACACATCCATCATTAGAACCATCCTTGATAAATGATAATGAAAAATATGAATATATCAATTCACGTGGTGGTAGAACATTGTACACACAAATGATGATTTCATAACCCATTCGATGGAAGTGTCTATAGTTATATGTTGTAACCATAACATATCAATATCATATTATTTATTAGAAACTTAGGATATTATATTCGCTTGTTATAAAAATAATTGAAGGGGATTGAGGATGAAATGATTCAAAAAATAGTCGTTGATGAATGGTATAACTTATTTGGCTATCATACATATGAGGGAACTAAAAGACATCCATGTATGTATTAATTACCAAAATAAGGCTTATAGAATGATTTTATGGAGGTTAGAAATTTTTTTTGGTAGGGTTTGGTAATGGAAATAGCCTAATAGGTGTGTAGAAGGGGGATAATGAGTTCCCCTCTATAATTGAAGAGTGAAACATTTATAAATACCCAAATTTATTCACTATTAGGAGGTATCACATACTTAATGTTCCGAAATGAAATAATAATAATGGTTTATAGGTTTATGTGCTCTAGAAACACCTTCAACATATAAAAAGGACATTTTTATCATGTTATTATTTAGTATTTATATTTACCCATTTTTATCCCAATAGTTTTTTCTATGGTATCTTGAATATTTTTATTTTCCTAGTTATTTATTACCTTAAATATAAAAATAAAATAAAAATTATTATACAATTTATACCAACTAAATGTAAATAATAGCTATAAATGTTTAAATAAATATCATATATGTTTGTCAAATTAAATTTAATACAAACACATGTATTACACAAAACCAGTTTTCCTTATTCGCATTAATTAATTTTAACTATTATAAAATATTATTATTATTATTATATACTATTGAGTTAAACATATTTGATAATATAAACTATGATGATTCCAAATATATAATCCATTTTCCATAATTAAATTCATATATGTGGAAAATAAAAAATAAAAAATAATCACATAGATACACTGAGAAATCTTGGATTTAAAGGATGAAATAATAAAAATATTACAATGTTTTTATATCCAATTTTAATATTATATTAATTAAAATTACCGAAATTTTATTAATAAATATATAATCAAACAAATTATAGTTTATAACCAATTAAAAACATAATTTATGATTATAAATATTTTAGTAGGAAAGTTCATTTTCATGAAAAATTAATTATGTTTAACTATTAATCAAAAAAATGAAATTTTCTAAAAAATCTAGAAAATCCACCATATTATTATTATTAAATTACTAGTTAAAAAATAATAAAACTTATTTTTAAAATGTTTTGAAAAATGAAATAAATTTTTCGTCACAAAAGGCCTAAAATTCAATTTTTCTGAGAAAATACCACTAATGAAACATATATAGACTTTACGAGAAAAAAACTATCAATTTTATTATTAATATGTTTTATTTATTTACACCCATTGTAATTAATATTTAAAAAGTATTTATTACTACTCATATCACTCATTTATACATCAAGTAGATAACGGGGGTATTTAAATAAATTAATAACTGAAGGTGTTACATTCATCCCCCGAAACAAGATTTTTTTCCATAAAAATTGTCACTCAAATACAAAAAAAAAGAAGATAACAATTAAACATCATATCCTCATATTCCCAGGTATCTTCCTTGAGCTTGTGGTTTCAGTATAAAACAATCACAAGGTGAGAGGTCATTAGGTGGAAAATTCATAAAATGATTTGGAATCGGCATCGATTGTTCCACATTTGAATGATATTTCTATAGAGGTATGGCCAATGATTCTGTACATGTGAAGGGTTAGGTATGTAAATCATATAGAGAGAAACATGGAACACATTGCATACATGACAGAGCTTTAGTGGAAGTGATAAGATATTTTCTTTCATCCGGATAATATCAAAAATTTCAAAGGGATAGATAAAACATGGGACTAATTTCAATTTCTTACAGAATATCAAATGCTTTATACATAGTGAAATATATAGAAAAATATAATAACTAACATAAAATTCTATATTAAGTGTGAAATCTTCATCATAACATCTCTTCAAGCACTGAGTGATATTGATATTCTGCTTTATGGAACAAACTGTCACTACCATATAATCAACAATCTCAGTTCCCAATCAAATTCTTTCGCCAACTTCAATATATTATATTAGAGATCTACATGTCATTCAATATTGTTAATTATAAGGATCCATTTAAAAGATCAACTGATAGATATGGTTTTAATAAAAATCAACTATTGGAAGGTGTTGATGATAACCACCTTTAATATCCATAGAACAATATCGCAACATATCATCTAGTGTTTGAATGATTATATTAGACTTACCATATGTACGAGGGTGATATGAAGTGATGAAACATAACTATATATCATGATCTTTATGTGGAATTCTCCAAAATGACAACGCAAAAAATGAATCCTGATTAAGTACAATGGAATGTGGTACTCTATTTCACTATACCAATTCAATAACATGTTTACTAAAAAACTAATCCATAGAGAAGACTTATCTGAAATAAATGAAGGGTTTTTAAATTATATGGAAATAAACAAAAACTAATATAGTATTATTAATTTAAGAGTTTTTGGGAATTAAAATCAAAAAAATCCCTGGTGATAATTTCTTATTTCCATATGAGTTTGGTTAAAGGATGAAAAATCACCATATACATCTGCCATTCATCCATTTTTTCCAAATTCAAGAACAACTATATAAAATATATGATAACTCTCTTCATAAAATCCCAGTAGATGTATAAATTCAAATCCCATTACATATTCATACATCCTAGTTGAATTGAGAATGGATAACTATGATATTATTTTAATAACATCAACATTAAACATTGTATGGAAAGAATTAAAACATCTATCCCAATCCTTATCGTCCCAACATGATCCATGATATTCTCAGGAATAATTATAACCTTCTTTTGTTGCTCTACATATTCCTTCTATGTATCACTAATATTTACATGGATATATTTTTGAACATTCAATTTATAACAATAATATTTTTAAACATATTTATTATTTACATATCCATGCATCAAAAATATAGAAATATTGGGTCTTTCATTGTCCTCATCATGGATAATATAGCAAGATCCATTCATCTCAAAGAATAATCTACCTTATCTTTCTTCTATGGGATGTAAAGTATTATTCCATTAATAACAATAATATGCTGTAACCCTCTTTTCAGACACATTTTCAACTCCTTCTATGAGAATATATATCATAATATTTTGTGATTGATATATATATATATAACAATTTTCCCCATAATTTCAATTTCTCTATGTAGATAATTAAAAATCTAACACAATTAACTACCAATCATGAGATGGGTAATTTTATCATGAATGTACAATTTTCATGGGGCAAAAAATTTTACCATGTCATTCTATATAAGAAAATATCTCAATCTCTTATTGGAACCAACACTGTAGAATGAAAACCCATCACCAATATAGGGAAATGTAAGAAAATGATCCCTTTTCAGTCTTCTCTTTAGTTCCATGAAATATTCCTTGCATTCATATATCTAGAGGATCTTTGATCCCTTCCAAGTAAACATTATTAGAGGATTATATATTAATTAGATATTCTCTACAAACCACTGAAAATATTCAAATAAAATATAAAAATAATTTATCTTAATCGAAATGGTTGGTCTATTCCAAAATTCTATATCCTTAGTATTTGACGAATCACTATACATACCCTTTATTTAGACTATATGACCCAAAAATAAATATTTATCATTTAAAATTAAATCATTATAAAATTTTCATATAGTTTCTCCTTCGTGAGGGTATTTAGTTTGATTTTCATGTAATCTTCTTTCTCTTCCTTTCAATTTGAATTTAATAGATGATATTCTATAAATACTAAAAAAACAAATCAGGTTAAACTCTAAATACTTTATTCATTAAATCAATAAATATCATATGGGAATTATTAAGACAAAAAGGAGTCACTATATAATTATACCATCCATAACATGAATAATTTTTTTTTTCAAGGGTTTATACTCCTTATTGACTCTTAATTGATGATATCTATAATGATGGAACTTATTAGAAAATTATTAGTTAGTCAGAGTGGACACTCAAGAGGGGGTTAATTGAGTTCCAATTAAAAATTTTTGTTTAAAAGATTTGTATAAAAATCCCCCAATCTAAAAAAACAAGTTAAACTGTAGTGAATTTATAAATATTGTAAATGTTCAATGTGTTTCTCAATGATTGATTAGTTATTAGTAAACTTAATATAATGATTCAGTTAGCTTTTGAAACTAACTTACTGGTTCACAATAATTACAAAAACTTGATATTTTAACTATCAGAGTTACTTTATAACAGATTTGAATTTTAAAGTACTTAGTATTGGAATATTCATTATAGTTTTAACCAAATCAAACAAGCATAGCAGTTTTAACCAAGTGGTTCAGTCTCGAGCTAAGACACAATCCTCTCAAATAGTTTATATAAATCATTGATCTGTACCCTGGATTGGGGTTTACAACAGTACTTAGACTGTCCAGGTCATCAAAACTCTACCACAGTTCGACTTGAGAAATCAAAAATAACAACAACTCACATTTTTTCTAGGTCACACTTGATCTCTAGCACGATCCACAGTGGGATACAAGAGTGTAAGAGAAATATTGAGTGAGGATTGAGAAATCATCCATTTCAGCCCAATAGACAGGGTGTTTTTAAAATATAGAACACACACTGCACTAAATGTAAATAAATGAAACACAATAGAGCTAAGAAAATAGAGATGAGTTTAGAATGCACTATGTGTTTTGAGTGAAGCTCTGGACTCCTTGGAATTAATGTATATGAAGGTTTGAGTCCTTCTCTGGTTTTAGTCAAGAAAAACAGAGTGTCATTTTTGTATTTGACTTCTAGGTCCAGGTTGATCAGCTTGAGTGTAGGTGAAGTCATTGGAGCTCTTTACTCCTTAAATGATCAGGTTCTACAGATCCAGTATGAATTCTTCCTACTTATTCTATGCATGTATGTCCTTGTGTATCATCATAAGGTTGTTTTGAATGTGCATGGAAAGACTGACCGATCTCACACGCCCCATTTTTTCGAGGTTCCCTTATATATATATATATATATCCTCAGCTCCGGCAATGGGGATGATTACCTTTTTCCAAGTACGAGGAACAGTTTCTTGACATTACAATAACTATCATTAATTAATAGCAAGTTTATTAAAAACATAAAATATGACAATAAATAAATATCCAAATAGAAATAGAGTATAGAGAAATAGTGCCTGGTTCTCATCAGTATCTCTTTGTATCAGTGAGCCTGTATGAGTGGACATGAGTTAGTAGGTTTGTAACGTTAACTGTTACTCTTTATAACCATAGACCATATATCAGAGATAGTGACTCTATATCCATGGATCCACTTATCAGTGGATCTTCGGTAAAGGTATCATTCCTGTATCGATGTATTTCTCCATCGGTATCTCGCCTATATCGGTAGCAGCTTGTATCGGTAGCTCTATCTGTATATGTGTAGAATTCATATCGATAGCTGTCTGTCTTTCTGTATCGGTAGACTTGTATCGGTAGCCGTCTGTTTTTCTATATCGGTAGACTTGTATCAGTAGGTCTGTATGTTTGTTTGTTTCTGTAACTCTTGATTATAAAATTATATTCTCTCTATCGGCGATCTTTTCTTATCAGTAGACTATATCTGTATCAGTGAATATGTATCGGTAGATCTGTATTAGTGACTTAAAAACTTAATACTTATCTGTTCTATGAAAATCATATCCAAAGTGAGTAATTATTATTTCAAAACATGTATAGAACTAGATAAACCATAATTAACATATTCTAATGATTATTTTGAAATATTTGTCAACTCAAAAGAAGAATGACAAATTTTATCATATATATAGGTTTATCAAAACATATTAAAACATAATTGATATTATCAAAACATGTGAAGTCAAAAATCTCCCCCTTTTTCATAATCACAAATTGTGGCATTATACTCCAAAATAATTATTAATATATTAGTATAAAATACATGGGGTCTCACTTATCTGTGTGAGTAATGACATTTTCAAATGTATCAGAGAATGGAGTATTACATGAAAATGTATTAGAGGTATGAAACCACTGTATCATAGGTATAATTATAAATTAAACCAAATGTACCATAGGTAAAATTAAATTATATTATGCTCATATTTCTCATCCTTTGTGATTATAAAAAAGATCTATGCAATGGATGAGAGAATTAACATAAGTTAAAATAGAATAAGATATTATATATTTCTTGGGGAAAAATTACCAAGAAATACACAATTGAGGCAAAAAGAGTACAAGTGATTCATATAAAATGTCACAGACACTATAATACACCTCCTCAGCATGTGATTTGGATTTTCCCTGGGAATCAGAAGTGGATTCATGTTGGGTAGATGCAAGTGGAGGCTTGGTACACCAGTACTGATTAGAGGAGGCTTAACTACTGATACAGTGCCTCGCCTATAATGTGGGGCCCTATGGGTGATCATATGAGATAGAATTATGATTGTTTGTGCTGGTGTCATCTGAGGAATGGAGGCATACTGAGCAGAGGCTGGCAGAGCTCGATGTACAATGATATGATTTTTTTCTACATGAAAAAATGGTAGCAATAGATTCCTAATGTCCATAATGATTCCTCCTCCTCTTTCCATAGCAGAAATAAAGTCATCATTATTCTCTATAAACATGTCTAGAGCAGGAGTCAACTCCCTGAGTTTTCTTACATGCTCTTTGAAAGCTTGAGGGACTAGAGGAAGTTTCATGTTCTCTAACAGAAGCTTGAAATAATTTTTTAACTGATTTTTAGTTTAGACCCTTTGGAGATAGTAATCTAATTTTTCTTTTACCTCTTTATTAGAAGGAATGGCCTCTCTCATAAAATTCTGAACAATTTTCCCAATATACCTAGCGGTAGACACCACTTGGGTCAAGGCAGAAGAGTCTACAGAGAAATTGGTGGACGATTGTCCATTCTCTTCTCTCATTACAGCTCGAATCTGCTCAATATCCAAAGAAGGTCTGGAAGTACTGAGAGGTGTAACAGTAAATTCTATTGTTTCCATAAAATATTTAGTCATCCCACTAAGGAGTTTTTTCACAACAGAGTCATGTGTGCTGACATGTTGCTCCAATGAATTCATATATCCCTAAAAAACTGATACCATCTGGCTAACTACACTTTTTAAAATTTCTAAATCCATGTTTTCTTGAGATTTAGAGCTCATATAAGACTCCATAGAGAGAACTTATCTCTTTAGAGATTCAAAATCCTCTACTAAGCATGAATCTTGATTTCGGAAGGCCTTGACTTCTCCCAAAACCCCAGATACTGAATCAGTCATCACAGACTGAATAGATGATATTAAAGAGGTTTTCATTATTCTCACATCTTCCATAAAATAATTCATGATATCAGACATCAACTGGTATAAATAATATTTTCTTACAACATCCTCAATTAATGTTTTGGAAAGTAGATTATAAGTAACATACAGTCTACTTATGGGTGTCTCATCTTCTATGTCAAGATAGTCCAACCCAAAAACTAAATAACCTGGGTCTACGGCCCAGTCTTTAATCTCATGAGCTACTGAAACAATATCATGAATGATGGGATGCTCCCCCTCAATATTTTTATTCACATGAACATTTATATCCACAACAGCTTGAATATGTAGGTCTTCCTCAGATGAATCCTCCACAACCATATCCATTTCAACAACAGGAGGCTCATTAAGAATAAATGCAGGTTCTGCTATCTCAACCAAAACATCCTCTTCAGGCATAAAATAATTCCCAACTGGTGGAATTATGCTCAATATACTCACTTCTGAACTATCAGAAACATGTGCTCTAATTTCATATACTTCTCCCTCATCATATGAAGTAGGATGGTCTTCCTCGTCAATAAGTGATTTTTCATTTCTTAATCCCAACACTGTTTCCTTTCCAGATGATACAACATCAGCAAAAGGACTTGGAGGGATGTTTAGATCCCTTCCATTAGCTATAGAGGTATCCTCCTCATCAGTATCATCACTATACTAAGGTTCCACTTTGTCAGGTCCTAGACTTGGATCTCTTCTGTCTCTTGGCCTATTGGGTTGGTCAACCGGGTTGAACTTATCATACACTTTGTCATCATAAAAAACCCATTCCCTTCTCCATGGGTTCCATCCAATCTTCATATAATTATAGATTTTTCATGTGATGCAAAAATTGTTCCTCACAACTACTGTCTCATCCTAAGACTCAGCTACTCCTTTCACCTTGATCATTACTGAAATTATCTTTGCAATGAATAAAGAATTGGTTTTTGACTTAGGCCTGATCATATCCTCAATTTGGATCATCAACAGCCTACACATATTTACCTTGACACAATGCCTCAACAGATTCCACAAATAAATATCTTGTTATCTCAGATTTGAAAAGTCCCCTCTTTTGGGACGTAGCACATGTTGGATGAATTTGAATAACAACCGGTTTTCTCCATCCATCCCAGCAGTTACTACCTTTCTTTGTCTTCCACTACCAGTGAGCTCTTACAAAGAAACCTTATAGTAAAAAAAGTAATTGGTAGGAGGTATTGTCTTTGATGTATACCCAAATAAACCCTTATGTGGGTCTATCAGAAATTCATCCCATTCAACAGATGAAAATGAAATTTTCTTTCCATTCACTAATGAAACCATTCTGTTTTCATTTTCAAACTTCACAAAATGAACAAAAGCATAAAAATCCTTAACCAACTTCAGATAATGAGGTCCATTATTGTTTCCAAAACAATTGAGCCATCCATGTTTCTCTAATATTCATTGAACCAATGACTTTCTAGGCAAGAGTCATCCTTCACTGAGTTCTTTTTCGATTACTACTTCTCTCTTCTACAATTGCGGGTTAACAACACGCTTCCCCAACCTTGTTCTATTTTCACTGCCACTACCTTTAGGTCCTGTTTTCTGCTTCTTCACACATGGCGCATCACTATCATTCCAGACTGTCATGTGTTTTGTTCTGGCCATCTCCAATTAAAGAAAATAGGTTACAAGTAATGTGGGGGTTGGAGAAGTGAGGATTGAAGAGAGGAGAGTTTGCAGTTGATTGAAATGTGACTATGGCTTAGTTTTTATCATTTAAGAATCGAAATGTAATGAAAATAATTATACTGAAAATAATAATAATTTCACCTAATGAAAATAAAAATTAGACAATGCATGGCATATCAGTGACAATTACCGATGAGGACCATGACGGTGAGGTTTTCTATCGATGAGGTCTCTAGCAGTGAGGTTTCTCTAGCAGTGAGGTTTTCCTAACAGTGAGGTTTCCCTAATTGTGAGGTTTCCTAGTGGTGAGGTTTTTCTAACTGTGAGGATTTGGTTGACGGTGAGGATTTGGCTCATGGTGAGGATTTGGCTCAAGGTGAGGATTTGGCAAATGGTGACGATATGGCTAATGGTGAGGATTTGTCTAACAGTGAGGATTTAGGTAATAGTGAGTATTTGCTTCTACAAATTCTATCATTCCTAACTCATGTATAATATACCTTAACCTATCTGAACATAAAGGATTTCTGAATATGTCAGCTAATTGATGTTCAGTTCAAATAAATTCAAGAGTAATATCACCCTTTTGGTGATGATCTCTCTATAAGTGACGTCTTACATCAATGTGTTTGGTCCTAGAGTGAGAAATGGGATTCATAGAGATATTGATCACACTATTGTTATCAAAGTTTATAGATACATGTCTAAACTGATATCTGTAATCCAATAATGTGTGTTTCATCCAATGAATTTGTGCACAGCAACTACCAGCAGAAATATATTCTGCATCAACAGTAGACAATACATCAAAATTCTGTTTTTACTACACCAAGATATAAGGGACTTACCTAGAATATGAAATGTTCCAGAAGTTCTTTTTCTATATAAAATGCAACCAGAAAAGTCAGCATCTGAATAACTTATTAAATAGAATGATTTTCCTTTTGGATAAAATAATCCTAAGTTAGTAGTATGTTTAAGATATTTGAAAATTATTTTCACTACAATCATGTGTGACTCTTTTGGATTAGCTTGAAATCATTCACACATAGACACACTAAACATAATATCTGGCCGACTAACAGTAATATAGAGCAGGCTCACTATCATACCTCTGTAGTTGGTTTGATCCACATGGTTTCTAGTTTCATCAGCATCCAACTTACAAATAGTACTCATAGGTGTATCACATTCCTTAATATTATCCAAACCATAATGTTTTAAAAGATCTTTTGAATATTTACATTGATTTAAGATAATACCATTTTCATTTTGAAAAACATGAAATCCAAGAAAATATTTGAGTTCTCTCATTAAGCTCATTTAAAATTCATTTTGTATACTCTTTGAAAAATCAATACAAAAAGAATTTTTACACGATCCAAAAATAATATCAACAACATAGATTTGTACTATCAAAACATCTTTGTAAATTATTTTCACAAAGATAGTTGGATCAAAAATCCCTTTAGAAAAACCTTTTAAAATATGAAAGCTACTAAATCTATCATACCAATATCATGGGGCTTGTTTTGAACAATATATATAATTAGAAATCATAACAAATGATTTGGAAAATGAGGATTAGTAAATCTAGGTGGTTGTTCAATAAACACATCTTCAATTATAAAACCATTTAGAAAAACACATTTAACACCAATTTGATATAACTTGAAATTTAAATGAGCAGCATAGGCAAGTAGAATCCTAATACCTTCTAATCTAGCTACATGTGAAAAGGCTTCCACATTGTCTATTTCAGCCTCTTGACTATATCCTTTTGCAACAAGTATTGCTCTATTTCTAATGATTTATCCGGATTTAACATCATTATTTCTAAAAACCCATTTAGTGCATATGGTCATAGTGTCCTTAGGTCTATCAACTAATTCTCATACATTGTTTCTATTAAATTGATTTAATTCGTTCCTACATAGCTATTACCCAAAATACATCATTGATTGCATCATTGATATTTTTAGGTTCTAACTATGAATGAAACGCTTTATATTCAACCTCATTTCATAGAGAAGCTATAGTATGTGTACCTCTATCAAGATTACCTACAAAAACATTTAATGGATTATTATTTAGAATCCTATTTGATCTGGTAAAGGTAGGACTAGAAATTTCAGGTTCATTTACAGGTTCGGGTTCAACAGATGAAGATACTAAAATATTTCTAGAATAGGTTGTCTTTACTACTAGTTCACTTATTTTATCATTGTGGTTCAGGATTGACATATCTTCTTCAAGATTCTCAAGAGGGGTCTTAGGTTCATGTATATCAGTTTCATCAAATTTGATGTGAACAGATTCTTCCACAAATTTGGTTCTTTTATTGAAGACTCTATAGGCTTTACTAGTTATAGAGTAACATAAAAAGATTACTTCATCACTCCTAGAAGCAAAAATGTCAAGATTATCCTTATTATTGAGAATAAAGACATTGCAACCAAAAACTCTGAAGTAACTAACATTACGTTTTCTATTTTTCCATAATTCATACGAGGTCTTTTTAAGAAAAGGTCTAATCAAGACTCTATTTATAATATAAAAAGCTATATTTATAACTTCATCCCAAAAATAAAATAGTAATCCATATTCATTTAGCATAGTTCTTGCAATTTTTTAAAGTGTTATATTTTTTATTTCTACTACACCATTCTGTTGAGGTGTCCTAGGGGTAGAAAAATTAAGATTTTAACCATTATTCGAGCAGTATGATTCAAATTCATGATTTCCAAACTCATGACCGTGATCACTTCACAAGGTTTTAATATTAATTCCACAAAGGTTTTCTATAGACATGGAGTATTTCAAAAAATAAGAACAAGATTCACTTTTTTGATATAGAAAATATACCCATGTATCTCTAGAAAAGTCATCTACATAGACATAGACATAGTGATGCACATTTAAACTAGAAATTGTCGATGGTCCAAATAAATACATGTGAACCAACTCCAGAGGTTCAGAAGTTGAAACTTCATTCATTTATTTAAAAGAAACATTATGTTTCTTTCCCTTTGGCAGAGAGTAAAAACATTGTCTGATGGAAATTTAAGTTGATGTAGGTCTCTAACTAAATTTTTCATAGCCAGTTTCTTAAGTGAGAGTATATTACAATGTCCAAATATTTTGTTCCATAGCCAATAAACTTTATTAAAAGCATTTAAACAAGTAATATTTTCCTTATCTAAATTTTTTAAATCCACATCATAAAAATTTTCATTTCTTAAGGCAGAAATAATTAAAAAAAATTAGAATTAAAAAAATTACAAGAATAATTTTCAAACATAACATTAAAACCATCATCAACCAACTGTGAAATGCTGAAGAGGTTTTATTTTAATCCATCAACAAATAATACTTTAGAAATTAAAATTGAATCATTGGTTCCAATTTGGCAAAAGCCGATGATTGTTTCTTTTGAGTTATCACCATAGGTGACATGTCCTCCATCAAATTTGATTAAAATTTTGAAACATGAGAAGTATCTAGTCATAGGCCTTGAACATCCACTTTCCATGTACCATATCTTCTTATAGGAAATCTTCAAGCATGATTCCTACAAAACTGGTTTTGACAGAATATGATTTTGGTACTCATATATTCTTGGGTCCAGACTGGTTAACAAGAAAAAATTTTGGTACCCATATTTGTGTAATGGGTTCCAAATAATCAATAGATTCAAAACACCATGAAGGATAAAATTTGTTTGATCTATAACTATGTGAATAGATAGTTGAGACATAAGAATTTCCAGAACTAGAACATGCAGCAAGCTATCCAGATTTTGGAAGAAATCTATTTTTTGCGATCTGTCTCTATCCAGGTTGATATCCCAACCTAGTTGTATACTTTGGTGATACTTTTTTTCCCTAGAATCTGTATAAGAGTATTCATTGCATTAGTAAATTTTTACAAATCATTCATGAGTTTCTCATTTGGCAGTTACAGTTCAGTATTTTCTTTTAACAGTTGAGCATTCTTTCCTTTTTTACCTCTAGTGGAGATTTGATTGTGCTAGTTAATGCATATTATTTCTTTATGGTTTTATACTTGTCTTTTAGCTCATTTCTAGTATCTTATAGAATGTTACAATATTCATATAACTCTTTAATAGACATGTTTTCAGAATCAGAATCAGAATCATCTCCAGAATAATAAGAATTTAAAATAGGAGTATCCAAGGTTACCTCAGATGTATTTGTCATGAAACAGATATTAGATATTTTAGATTTTTCATCTTGAGTGGAATCAAAATCAATTGACCTCTCTTCTGAAGCACTCCATGTTTCTTTCATAGAATTCTTATATATTTTTACTTGTACTCAAATTTCTTCTTGTACTTTAATTTTGGACAGTCATCTTTCACATTCTCCTTACTCTTGCATTCATAGTATACTATTCCATCACATTTATTAGTTCTATTCCAATAATTCTTCCAGTGTCCTTTATTATCATACCTTCCCTTATAATTGGATTTTCTAAAAAAAACTTCTACTTTCTATAAAACTTCTTGAATCATCTAGATATCTTACCCATTTCAGCACCACTGTCAGATTCACTCTCTTCACTTCTTGAACTATCACTTTCACTTTGAATTTTCCCTTTGAAATTATTTTCTGATTCATAAGTCTTGAATGATACCGAATTCTTTCTTGGTTCATCATTTTCTCCATTGTTGACTTTTAGTTCTTCTTCATACATCATTAATTTACCAACGAGTTCCTTGACATGAAAAGCCCTAATGTCACAAGATTCTCTAATTGAAACCGATTTGCCTCTCCCTCTGTCTAGAAGACATCTTAGTATCCTCATTATTTTCCCTTTTGTAAGAAAAACATTTCAAAGTGAGCTCATTGTACTTACAATTTTGTTGAATCTGACATACATGTTAGAAATAGATTCATCAGTCTTCATTTTAAAATTATCATACATAATAGTGTAGGTATTAAATATTATTTCCTTAACATTAGTTGTTCCCTCATGGAAAATAGCCAATGTATCCCAGATTTCATATGCAGTCTTACAAGCAGATATTTGAATATTTTCTTCATCTCCTAAACCACAATACAGAGCATTCACTACTTTACAATTATTATTGTAAGAGACCTTATTAGGTTCATCCCAATTAGTTATTTCAGTTTCTGGATTCTTATATTGAGTTTCTATAGCTGTCCAGATATCAAATCCCATGCTTTCTAAATAAATTTTCATTTTTAGTTTCTATTGGGCATAATTAACCCCATTAAAGAAAGGTGGAATGGTGGTAGCTACACCTTCTAGTTTATTATCCATAATTAAATTTTAGCAAAAAATATTTAACGAGAGAAAATTTTAGAAATAACATAAATTTTGAGATCATTAGATACAACAAATATCATAGTTGAAAGAATGAGTGTTTAGAAATAATTTATTGATAACAAACCTCTAATACCAAATTTTGGTCAGAGTGGACACTCAAGAGGGGAAATAATTGAGTTCCAATTAAAATTTTCAGTATAAAAGGTATGTATTAAAATCCCCCAATTTAAAAAACATGTTAAACTGTAGAGGATTTATAAATATTATAAATGTTTATTGATAGTATCAAATATTGATTAATTCTTAGTTAACTTAATATAAAGATTATTTTATCTTTTGAAACTAACTTACTGGTTCACAATAATTACAAACACATGCTAGTGTAACAATCAGAGTTACATTAACACAGATTTGAATTTTAATGTACTTAGCAGCATAATATTCAATATAGTTTTAACCAAAATATACAAGAACAAAAGGTTTGAACAAGAGGTTCAGTCTCAAGATGATACTTAGTCCTCTCATACAGTTTATATAAAACTGTGATCCACACCCTGGATTGGGGTTTACAATAGTACACAGATTGTCCCGATCCTCAGACCTCTACCTCAATTCTACTTAAGAAATAAAAAATAACAACAGCTCATAGGTTGTCTAGGTCACATATGACCACTACCACTATCCATAGTGGGATACAAGAGTGTAAGAGAATGATTGAGTGAGGATTTAGAAATATTCCAGTTCATCACAGGAGACAAGGTGTGTTTAAAATACTGAAAAAACACTGCTCAAAATGTAAATAAATGAAACACAATAGAGATAATCAAATATAGATGAGTTTAGAATGATGTATGTGTTTTGAGTGAAGTTATTAACTCCTTTGATTGAATGCGGATGAAACATTGAGTCCCTCGCAGGTTTTAGTCAAGAAAAACAGGGTTTCGTTTTTGTATTTGACTTCCAGGTCCAGGTTGATCAGTTTGAGTGTAGGTGAAGTGTTTGGAGCTCTTTACTCCTTGATTGTTCAGGTTCTACATATACTGTTTTTATTCTTCCTTCTTCTTCTATGCATGTAAGTCCTTGTGTATCTCTAGAAGGTTGTTTCATATGTGCATGGAATGACTGATCGATCTCAAAAACCCCATGGTTTTCAAGGTTCCCTTATATATATATATATATATATATATATATATATATATATTCTCATCTCCGAAAAACGGAATGATTTATTTTTTTCCGGTATGAGGTACAGTTTCCTAACATTCCAAAAACTATCATTAATTAAGTGGAGATGCATTAAAAACATAAAATATGATCGCTGCTAAATAACCGAATAGAAAAAAAAAAGCATATAGAAACAGTGACTGGTTCTCATCAGTAGGTCTTTGTATCAGGGAGCTTGTATCGGTGGAATTGAGTCAGTAGGCCTGTAACGGTAGTTGTTACTCATTATAACGGTAGTACATATATCAGAGACAGTGACTCTGTATCAGTAGCTCCTCTTATCAGTGGCTCTTCTTTAATGGTAGTATTCTATTATCGGTGGCTTTCAGCATTGGAAGCTCGCCTATATCAGAAGCTGCTTGTATCAGTGGCTCTGTTTGTATATCGGTAGAATTCATATCAGTAGTTGTCTGTCTATCTGTAATGGTAGACTTGTATCAGTAGGTCTGTCTGTCTATATCAGAAGACATGTATCGTTAGCTGTCTATTTGTCTATATCGGTAGAATTGTATTTGTGGGTCTGTCTGTTTGTCTGTATCAGTAACTCTTGATTATAACAGTAGATTCTATCTACCAGTGATCTTTTCTTATTGGTAGACAATATCTGTATCAGTGACTATGTATCAGTAGATCTGTATTAGTTACTTAAAAAATTAATACTTATCTGTTCTATGCAAATCTTATCAAGAGTGAGTTAGTATTATTTCAAAACATGTATAAACATATATAAACATTAATTAACATATTTGAATGATTATTTTGATATATTTATCAACTCAATATAAGGATGACATAATTTAGCATGTAGATAGGTTTATAAAAACATATAAAAAAATTGAGATTATCAATACAGGTGAGTTCAACAATCTCCCCCTTTTTGATAATAAAAATTTATGGCATTATAATCCAAAATAATCAGTAATATATTAGTATAAAATATATGGGTTCTCACTTCATAGTGTGTGTAATGACATTTTCCAATGTATCAGATAATGGAGTATTACATGAAAATGTATCAGAGGTATGAAACCATTGTATAATTGGTAGAATTATAAAATAAAACAAATGTACCAGAGGTAAAATTAAATTATATTATCCTCATATTTCTTCCTCTTTTTGATTAGCAAAAATTAGTAAGCAATGTATGGGAGAATTAATATAAGATAAATGAGAATAAGTTCTTATATATTTCTTGGGGAAAAAATTACAAAGAAATACAAAATTGAGGAAAAAAGAGTACAAGTGATTCCTATCAAATGTCCTAGACACTATTCAATCCTCCTCCTCAGCATGTGACTTAGATTTTCTATTGGAATCAGAAGTGTATTCGGGCTTGGTAGATGCTGGTGAAAGCTTGGGAACACCAGTAATAATCAGAGGTGGCTGAGCTATTGATACAATGCCTAGCCTAAAATGTGGAGCCCTCTAGATGATAATAGGAGAGAGACTTCTGATTTCATGAGCTGGTGTCATCTGAGGAATAGAGGTAGACTGAGCAGAGGCTGGTAGAGCTGGAGGTACATTGATAAGAGTATTGTCTACATGTAAAAATGGCAGCAATGGATTCCTAAAGTCCATAATGATTCCTCATCCTATTTCCATAGCAGAAATAAATTCATCATTGTTCTCCATAAACTATTCTAGAGCTGGAGTCAACTCCCTATGTTTTCTTACTTTCTCTCTGAAAGCTTGAGTGACTAGAGGTACTTTCATGTTCTCTAACAAAAGCATAAATTTTTTTAACTGATATTTATTGTAGATCCTTTAGAAATAGTAATCCACTTTGTCTTTTACATCTTTCTGAGAAGTAGTGGCCTCCCTCATAAAATTTTGAACAATATCCCAAGAAGGTATAGTACTACTGAGAGGAGTAACAGAAAATACTATTGATTCCATAAAATAATTTTTCATCCCTCTAATGAGATTTTTCACAACAAAGTCCTAGGTGATGACATGTTTCTTTATTGAATTCGTAAATCCCTAAAAAAGTGATACCATCTGGATAACTACACTTTTTACAAATGATTAATCCTAGTCTATTTGATATATAGAGTTAATATAAGACTCCATAGAGACAACTGATTTCTTTAGAGATTCAACATCCTCTGGTAAGCATTAAACGTGATTCTGGAAGGCCTTGACATCACTCAAAACACCAGATACTGAATCAGTCATCACAGACTGAATAGATGATATAAATGAGCTTTCCTCTTCAGAATCGATAATTTATATCTTTAGGTTGGATTCTATTACATGATGTGTACCTCACAATTCATATAAAGTTATCCATGGAGATTCCACTGAATTAGTCCTCCTTTTCATCAAATCAAGTTACTCCTCCTTATTCATACAAAGAATACAAGGAATTTACTTATTTAAAAAATAATATCATGAAGCATTCCAATTTAATAGATTCAATTTCATCATGTTTAATTATAATTTTAATAAATATCCACCAATAATATACTTATCCATCTAAATGGTAGATATACAAATCTTCTTCTTCATTCTTGAAACACTGGAGAATAGAGAATATATCTTCATTAGTACTAATCCATTGTTATGAAACTAATTGATCAATATTTATTCTGATGGAAAGTGTATGATTCCTCATGAATGACATAATATTATATTGTTCCCTCCATTTTTCATTAGTAAGCCCAAAATGATTCATATCCATGTGACTCTATTTAAGTATATAAATAATATTTTTCACACCAAATCCCATAACATTTGGATTCTCCGGAGGAAAATAATTTTATTTTATATCGCACTCAACATCAATGTTCTTCAATCAGGTTCAACACATTAACAAAAACCAAAACGTTTTGTATAAGAAACAATAATCATATCGGGGAAGCGCGAAATCATAAAAAATAACTTATATAATCCTTAAATCATTATACCATTATATATATATGAGATGATGGGTTAATGTTATGACATTCATATTCATATTTTAATTCAATCCTTCATGTTGGTTAAACAAGCATTTTTTAATTCCCAAATAATATATCCCATGACTATAAAATGAGTTATATAGTAAGCCAAATTTTTATGCCTTAGTTCCTAAATGATTCTCCCATAATATGATGTTTTTAGAGTTTTTAACCCTATGTACATCTCTTAAGTATACACATCCCCTTATAGAATCATGATTGGGATGTAATATTTTATAAACCACTCACTCTATACAGTAACAAAATTATTACCTTTTCATATAATTTGAATCATCCTTAGAATTCTCCTTAGACATAAAGTTTGGGATCCCATTATGTTTTTCTCATCATAGTTTCCAATGGGTAAATAAACCTCTATTTGATAACCCAAATAGTGTCTCGAACTTATTAAACATATATATTAAAACACATTTTATAAATATTCCTTTAATTACCGAAATACTTGTTGTGGGATTCTAATAGTTTAGTGCCCCTATAAATATAGAAACATTAACACTCGTTCATAACTGAGATACATAATTTCCCACTACATTCTTCACATATAGCTCTATTCAAAGAATTTTTAAACATAATACATATCTCTATATATTGATAAAAGTAAAATTATAAATTATTGAGATAAAAAGCCTAGAATGGGAAAATAATATAGATAGATAATTATAAATTGAACATAATGGTAGGAGAACATGAATATAACATTTTAAAATCGTACCCTACATAATGAAATATCATAATCATGTTTCATGGAATGAGGATCGAATGTTAATAATTTCAGAAATGAAAGATTATGCCATGAAGAAATAACGTTTGCATAAAAGATTAATTTTTATTATACATATCTATTTTCAAAATTCTTTTCATATTTCTCTAGGATGACTTCAAATCTATCATAGTATCCCGATTCCTTTTCTAACCATGTTAAATCCTCATTGTAGCCATATTTTAGTTGAAGGGGTTCACTACCCATTGTATCCATGTATTACTATATTAGGTTCACACCCCTTTCTATCAATTTTTATCACATGGGTTAAATAAATATTTACACAATGCATTAGTGGGAGGAAGATGTCACACCCATCATATAATGAAAAGAATATTTATGTTTTCATATGATCATAAAAATTCATCCAGTAATAACCCATGAAATAATATTAGTATCATAAAAATTTTCTTCGTAACATTATATGGTTAAAGTAATACAATTTCATAATCAATTCGTTATATAATAACCCATTAATTGATGTTGGTTTTATAATCATTTCCCGATGGAATAACTGATAAAGAGAAAGAAGTTTCATAAAAATTATAAAATCCAAACATCAACCATTTAAATAAATTATATGAATCCTATACTTAGAACATATCTTAGATAAGGTATAGGTAACCCCAATAAATTTCATATTTGATGGAAAATAAGATTTAAAGATCTTTTATTTCTTTTCATAAGGAAAATATATTTTATGTTTCAAAAAAATATTTTTAAAATAGAAAAAATTTTGGCAACCAATTCGAGGGATAATAACATTGAAAAATAATAAGTTAATCCTTGAATAAATTTTTCAAAATGATTTCAAAAAAAAAATATTGAATCCATACACATAAAACTTCATATTCTAGTCATATTTACAATAAAAAATAAAAAATGCATTGTTTAAAAAATGACATGAAGAGTCCATTTATTTTATTTTTTAAAATATAAAACACAAATGAAATTTTAATTTCTAAAATTTCTAATTCTGTTATAAATTATTTTTGATAACATTATTATAATACATGGTTTTACAAAATCCTATTAGGACATTATAGAGAAATAGTGTATTATTTTCTTGAAAACATTTACTTAATTATATAAAGTAAAAAATAGTAGAAAAAAATAAACATTAAATAAATTTATCATAAATAATTAATGGATAAGAAAATTTATTATAATCCATGACTGATAGATCAAACTATTTTATTATTGGAATCATAATCATAAGAAATCTTGAAAAAATATGAGAATATACCACAAAATTGTTACGAATTTTATTCAACCTGAATCATAAGTCACAGGATAATATACCATAAAATTGAGCATAAAATATAATTTGAATAAATAAATTAATTATATCACATTTAAATGTTTTTTATATGACCCCTATGAAGGAATATGGGTTCATAAGAATACACAAATCACAAAGAATTCAAATTGAGAGAAAAACCCATTTCTTATTTCGATGATTTTGAACCATAAACACAATGAATGATATATCATAAATTGTATATTTAAAAAATAATATTTTTAATCATTATAATAAATAATTTAATTTATGTTATGTACATTTACCACATAAATAAAATTTGAGATGAATATGACATGTGTTTCATTGAACTAAAAAGTGAGACAAGGATGACATATCTTGAGCCTTAATATCTGTCGTAATCGATGAAACCATCTCTATAAAAAATATAATGTTATTATAAAGAAGTTATTGTCGAAAATTCATTTATATGACACCATATTTTATTACAATATGAATTTTTAGTACCTATATGTCAGCATTTCTACGTTAAATTTACTTTTCGGGTAATAACTACTTTTTTCGTATATGTTTTGATTTCATAATTATTTGGTCTTCTTAATTAGATTATTCATACATCATATCAATAAAGACATAAATTAAATAAATTTAAAATATATTTAGTATATATGTACTTATAGTAATATATATAATTTATTTATAGAAAATTAAACACACATTTCATAGAGACGGTAGGTCATACACCGAAACTGTACTATTCATTTTCTAATCGGACTAAAAGAATGAATATTTAATGATATATTATCATTTATAAATTTTATTTATATCATATAAATTGTTTTTTTAATTAAAATTATCATTAATAAATTATATATATAGTGCGAATGAATCAAATCATCTCACGAAGTGGTAGTCTGTCACACAAACAAATCACGATATGATATTCTAAAAATGGAATTCATGAATGTATTTGTGATATAAAAATATTAAAAAAATATAATAACTGAATAAATATCATAAATATCATATATAATCTATAAATACATAATTAATTCATTCCATGATAGGTGGTAATAGAAAAATTAACCACCTCGATTCGCAATACGTCAGTCTTCCATACACCCAAAAAATGATTTTGCAACCCATTCGATAGAAGTGCTTGTTTCTGTAGTTCACACCATAAGATTACAATATATAAGTATAATTCCAACACTATGGTTATTATATAATCTTGGTATAATGTAAAATTATAGGGTTTGAGGAATAAAAAATACAGAAATGATCATTGATGAATGTTACATATTTTTTGAGTATGTTATATAGGTTCTCACTAAAATCATTAATTGGATGTAATTATGTTCCAAATAATTATTTTTGGAATAGTTTATGAATGTTTTGGAGTTATTTGTTTAGTTTTTTCATTTGGAATTTTTTTTGATAGGTGGGAGGAATGTGGGAGAGTGTGTTCCCTTTTATTATAGATGATGTGTGGCACATCTGTAAATACCCAAATGTATTCACTATTTGGTGGTCTACCTTACCTAATATAACTAAAAATACCATATTAATGTATTTTAGGTTATATGAGGTTTAAAAACACCACCAGAACAAAAATTGAAATGAATTTCTTATATTTCATTCCTTGTTAATTAAGTTCAATCAATTATATCCTTACATTTTTTAGTAAGGCAATATATATCTTTTTATTTCCCTAAGTAGTTAATTATTTGTGACTAATACAGAAAGGAAAATTATTAGGTAATTTGTGTCCAATTATTCTAAATTACATTTCAAATTAATTAAATAAAATTCAAATCGGTGTGTAAAATTAATTTTAATAAAAAAATCATGTGATGTATAAAACCGCATTTTAACCTTATTCATGTTAATAAATTTTAACTATTTTCACTGATAATTATTTTACAAATTTTGGATAAAATTATTTGATTTATTAATTAATCTAATTCGAAATATGGAATATATTTTGTCCAATTCCATTCAGATACTTAGAAAATTTTAAATTTAAATTTAAATCACAGGTTCAATGAGAATGTTTCATTATAATGAGAAAAGTGTTTAACAGTTTACAATGTTTATATATCCAATTTCAATTTTAAATTGAATTAAAAAGTAATAAATTATATTAAATTATGTTTAATTGAACTAATTATACTATAAAACCATTTTAAACATGATATAACTTTCAATTTTATTTAAGAGAAATAAAATTTTCTATTTAAATTCAATATTTTTTACTTTCATCAAAAAATGGAACTTTTAAAAAATATATCATTAACATAAATACCTAATATAATTTTTACATTCTTAATTAGAAAAATTATACTATTTTATCAAATTTTTATTCTAAATGAGGGAAAAATTAATTTATTTTTTTAATAAAAATATATCGAAAAATTTTATTTTAGAAAAGATTTTTTTAAAATCATATAAGGCATACCAAAAATTATATGTTTTATTATTAATATTTTTTCTTCATATAAAAAAAATATAATATTAAAAAATGTGTTATTAAAATCCATATTTATATGATTAAATATTTTGTGTGTAACTAACATATTTAAATTAATTATGAATATATCATGGTTTTTGTTATAAATCTCTATTATATATAACATATAATAAGGAATTATTCCATATATCTCATGTATAACATGGTGTTTCATGTAAATCAAGAAATCAAATACATTTAAATTATTCTTAAAAAATATTAAAAGCATGGGGAGTTACAGATATCATAACTTAGGGGTATCTTATAATTTAAAAATCAACCATAAAAAACTCCCTGTTAACTTTTGGGATCCACCCTATCATGATAGTTCCGGAACCGTTATGTATCATTATTTTGATACTTTTATGTTCTATGGAAATTACTATTTTTAAACCATATGTAATTACCCATAAATTTATAAAATAAAACCTTTTAATTTATATTAATATTTATGAATATGATATTATTTTTACATTAAATGGGATTCATTTTTTGATAGCATACTCAGTATGAAATAATAGGATTCTTTAAAATCTTATGTTTCACACAACATTGAGTTATACTAAAGAATAATATAATAATATTATTATTTCAAATGATAGTTAAAGCCTAGCCATTTAATTAGTTTAAATTAATAAAACAAAAGGAAATATGACAGTACATGTTTTTTAAATATGTTGACATTTATCCATTAAATTTTATTTTCTTAAAATAAGAATGAATCTGATTTTAAGCATGAAAAACTCTAATATTTTTAAAAGGTTGTTTTATCCCATTTTGTTTTTGAATCTGTTTTAAATATATTTTTTTGACAATTTTATATGTTTTATTTTACAAAATAATTTTTTTTATAAGAGGAACATTAAAAACTTCTTTGTATAATTTTATGATAATTTTATGATAATGTTCATTTTTAGTGAATAGAGAAAATACCGCATTTTATATCCAAAATGCCTTTTCATGCATTTTATTTATATTGAAAGATTGTAATTTTAATTTTTTTTAAAGTATTATTGGATTATATTTTTATTACATAATCCAATTTTGGTTGTTGGATGTAATTTCACATTTAAATTTGATATAAACACACGTGAATCTTTTGACAGTTATTACTTCTTAAAATAACCCTCTTTTTGGTTTTGACAACAAGAATTAATTTTAAATTAATTACTACAACTTCTAGGTTTTTAATTTTTAAATTGGATTCCATATTTTGAATAATAAGTTCCAAATTTTGTTAATAAGTTGCCATTATTTTTGTAAATTATAAATAGTAACTTATATAATGTTTTTATTTACCATTATAAAAAAGTAAATCTGTTAAATAATGGTAGAATAATAAAATTATAATTATACTAAACAACCATAACACTTTTTTAATAATATTGGATGAGTTATTTCATACCAAGGGCATCCTTGGGTCGATTTTGGGACCCCATGGATCCACTTTGGTGTGAAAATGACATTTTATAAATATTAATTTAATGTCAAGATAAATATACAAAAACATGTAATTTTTACTAAAACAATCTTTATATGGTGTTATATAATTAATATCTTCAACTATAAATAGTAATAAAAATCATAAAATTATTTTCTATATAATTATATTTTATTTATAATTTTCATTCATTAAAAAAATATGTTCAATTTTGACACAATGATGACACAGTTATTTCTTCATTAGTAAAGGATTCAAATTAATGATATTCTAAATGTTAAAATGAATATAATTTATTTATTTTCATGTTATCATCATATTTTATATATGATATTGAAATTTTATATTTGTATTAATCAATTTTGTTTGGATGGAATCATGATTTTATGGATTTTTAAAATAGTCATGATATGAATAGTGTAAAAATTGACATAATTAATATTTTAAAATTTAAAATTTTTATTAAATATTATAAAATTTAAAAAAACAAGATTTTTCCAAAAGGTTATAATAAGTATAGAATTTTATTTATGAATCTTTAAATGGATACTATTTATGTTTTGGTATCTACTTTGATTCTCAATGTGTTGAATGCTTGGTCAAACGGTAAGAGTAAAAAAGGGTTAAATCGAAATAGTAAAGATTAAAAAATATCCAAAACCAATATAAATCTTATTCGATGATTTTATTTCTACATATATTTATATTATATTCTGAAAATAATTTTGGAATCATTTTTAATGAAAATATAACTTATAATAAATCAATATTTCTAGATTTCCCTAATGTGCCCCTCCTCCCTCTTATTAAAGGCCACCACATCTACCCACATAAAATGCACATCTAAAGCCACATGTCTCATACAAATTCTTCCAAAATAAGCTCCCAAAATCCCTAACTTCCTCTTATATGCCTTTCCTTGGGAATAAGGAAATTCATAACAAAAATTTTCTCAAATCAAAGAGAGTTACACATTTTTAGAGGAGTCATTTTCTCTAAATTTCCATTCCATTATTTTAATTATTCACTACTTGTTCTGTTCATATTATTTGATTACATAAAAACACCAGTATTCTCAATATACTAGTATGTTTTTATGAGTTTTATTCAAATTACACTTACACACATCTCTATCTAATGGGTATGAATATACTGTTTCTGTTGACGATGAACTACTCCCTCACGAAACGATGATTGTTCAATTTTCCCCTACCACTTCTCATGGTGGAAATTATGATGGAAGTGTATTTATATATGATATATATTATATTTATATTGTTTATATTCTTATATATTTTTTACTTAAATTATACCTTTATGCTTTCCATAATCTGTAAATACGATAATTTCATTTGAGGAATGGCAGACTACCACCCCATTAATGGGATATGACTCATTCATGCCATACATGGAATGAATAAAGTATTGTATTAATGAAAATTTGTAAAATATATAACAATTGGTATTATACATGAATATATTATACATATGTATCATTTAGTTTTCATTTCTTTAATATAAAAAATAAATGAATGTATCGTTCATGCGTACGTACGGCCTAACATCTACATGAATGGTGCATTTCATTTATTATCTCCAAATGGTATGGAATATTATACATACATATATATACTGAATATATATTTTATTTAAATCATGAATTTTATTATTAAGATAATAGAATTTTGGCGACATAGACAATTTTTAATTATATGAAGTTCATTTTCATCTGAAGTACAAAATATTGACAAAATGATCGATAAGAACATAAATAATTATTTAATTTTTATAACATGATGATAAGTAGTATAAAATAAATAATTAACATGAAAAAGGTTATGAAAAAAGTATAAATTAACCAATGTTTATTATTCAGGAATATAAATAATGAACGAGACAAGTTAGACTCAAGGTAAGGGATCCTTTCACCCTGTTATTTTAATTAAAGAATTATTTTATGATATGTCTTTGAATTTACATTTTATTATGTTGGGGTATGTTATTTTATATCCTTATTTATGTCCATTTTCTTCCCTCATTAACTCATTTTTTGATTTTTTATTTGATCCCATTAGGTGACTGAATATTTATTAGGGAACTTCTTAACCCAATTTACATTCATTGGGATAATCTTATACATCTTCATTGTGTCATGCTAAGATTATTTTAGAAATAACTTTTTATGTCCAATCATTTATTTATACTTTTTTCTATGTACATATTTTTAATAGACATAATCAATCAATTTTAATTACAAAATGGTATTTATACGGGACTTCATCTTAATCTCCATTAATTGTGGAATATTTTGGTTTATAACCAAACTTATTTTATACAGTGTATAATTACACACTTTTTTATTTATTTTTATTCAATGAGTTTCAAATGGAATCTATTTATTTATGAGTTGTTTTACCAAATGACAAAGAGAATATTTCTTTTGAACGTACGCAGTGACAACAACCTTTTCTCCAATATAAGTATTATTTTATATTTGGATTCCTTAACAATACATAATGTTATTAAAAGAAAAATAAATAAAATATACCATTTTTATATATTTTGGTATTGATATTTTTAGAATGAATTTATTATGTTAATATATTGAAATAATATTATGGAATTGTTATGTGGAAATGTAATTTTTCTTTTTTATTTTTTTTGTGTTATGAATATATTATGTTTCCTGGCCATTATTCACATAATATGAGTGGTTCCATGATGATCCTAGTGTAGGTGATCCCATGATATCTCTTCAATGAATAGAGTAACATAGAAAAGATAAATGTTAATGCTTCTCCTAAGAGAATAGAGAATATACTATGATGAGTATTTCAAACGTAACTCCCTATATAACTATGAGAGCTACAATGTATGTTTGTTATGGTTACCACATGTTACCTATATGATTTTTGTTTTCAATGTGTTATTAATAAATCATATTATTTAATGAGTTATTATAAAGAGATTATGTTTAATGAGTGAAATGTATGATTTCATTGATTCGTATGTATTAATGGACTAATGTTTTCATTCCTTATTTTATAACCCCCACTATGATTTCTCTTCTCATCAAATGTTTTTGAAATGATTTTCACAGTTTATAAAGAAGGGTGATAAAAATATATAATTCAAGAAGATTTATTTCATAAAAATAATACTTGATTTATTAAAGGACTTCTGTTATAGTGAAAAAAATTAGATAGATCATAAGTGTCTACTTTGTAATTTTTTTAAAGTGATGTAATAGTTAAGGCCAAATTATCTAAAACTCTAAAACTAAAAATATATTATATTTAAAATTCATGACATAACATAATATTATATAATGTTTAAGGATGGGGCCTTATAGTTGGTATCAGAGGTCAGTTTAGATAACTTTATAGGTTAGGGTGTTATTTAAGAATAGCTGACATAATTATAATGGTTGGACTATTAGAAAGAGTCATAGTTTTTTGTATAAATTTGATGAGTTAATTATAACATGATTAATAATATATTAATATTTACCCTTCTCAAAGATAGTATATGATGACTTTACTGATATACTCACACTACCCTTTTTTGTTCTAGAGTTAATGGTTGGATGTAGCAAGCAATGAAGTAACAATATATGTGAAGGAAACTATAGATTTTTTTGGAATAAAGTAACTAAATGAAATTTGAGTTGTGATAAGGAACCATGTGGTTATTCTCAACCAAAAATCTAGAGTAATGATTAACCACTTGAATTTTGTTGATTTTTATAAGGCGTTTTGTATGTCAGAAACGAAAACCTAGGAATGTTTAGGTAATAATCATAAAGGTGTGTATATTAAAAACCTTTTGTGTCCATCATGTGGAAAGAAACACCAAGAAAAATTATTCAATGGAATGTTAAGATGTTATATATGTGGTAATGAAGGTCATAAAGAAATAACCTGTCATAGAAAATGGACGCATTCAATTGACTACAGGGAAGGGAAAGATGTTCATTAAAAGGGATCAATTATATATTTTAAATGTGGTGTGAATGTTAATTATAAAAATATATGTTTTACAAAGAATGTTCGGGAATGGTATTAAAAGAACCAAATAAATAAATTTTTACCAATACCTAATGAATTCCCAATTGAGGATGAGGAAACTAACAATGACCTATGAATGGTATGGATTATTTCTTTGCAGATGTTTTGAAATTATTGAATCATAGGATATGATGCATTATTTTGTTATTATGAATGAAGTATTATAGAATTTTTTGGAAAAATGTTTATGGGATTTTGGAGATTTCATGGATGATTAAGTTGACTACATTTCAAAAATTGGAGAGTTTTGTTAGATATCTGGGTGATGAAAATTTTAAAAGTATTAATGACCGTTTGTGGATGGGAATAATAGGATGAATTTTATCTAGTATATGTAACCATGATGTGTATAATGTGAAAATTATATTTGAGGAACATTTATCTTTTATTGTATGGATATATTTATAAAAAACCATGTGGGTTTACATGATACTTGAATTTGAGGCAATTACGGGTTATTACTTTTTTGGGATGAAAATGTGAGGTATGAGATGACCTTTGAGTTTAAAATATATTATGGCTATTTTTGAGGAATTAATATCATTTTTGGTAATGTTATAAAACTATATATGTTTTGAAAAGGGACAACACACAGACCGTGTGGCAACCCGCCACGTCAGAAAAATCTGCGGGAATCGAACCCACAACCAATGTGCGACTAGGATATATATCATACCATTGGCCTACATAAAGTCCATGGTTTGTATGAATTATTATTTATAGCTAAATGATTTTATGGATAAAGAATAATTTTCTTTGGGAAATTAGTTTTTATCTAATGGATAATAGTAGTATAGGAAAATGATTTGGTGATTAAGTGATAAAGGTTATTTTGGATGACGTTTTGTCTTTTGGGAACAATATATTCTTATGGAATATATAATACAGTAGGATTTCATTTCAGGAGTAAGGTATTAATTTTATTTTCGAAGAATATATATTTTTATTCTGGAAATATGGAGATTTGGGTTATTAATGGAAATGATTAACCTATCATAAATATGTGATTAGGTTAATTACTTTTTAGTATGAGACTTTATGAGTAGTAGATGTTATTTGAAGATAAATATTTAGATTAATCATGAAGACAATGTGATCAGTTACTTATTAATTATGGGCTTCCATATTAGATTGAATTATTTTAACTAAATTTACGTAAAATTGTTTATTGAATTGTCTTTGTTGATATTTGGGTATTGTTTGTTGAATTTTGTAGATGAAAGGATTGTTATTTTCGAGGGATTACTGTATCATGTACAAACCATTTTGGTTTTGATTAAAGTATAAAAACATGGGATATATATAGTTCATCGTTTTTGGATTATGTGATTCTATATAATTATATTCTAGCACTTCATGTAAGACAATGTCATCTTGAGTACGCATTGTTTGGTGAAAATATGAGTTTGGGGTAGAAATTTATTAAAGGATGAAGCTCTACTTGCAAATTACGTATATGTATATATGTTCTTAGTCAATCTCATAATTAAATTCCTCGAATTTATTAAAATGAAATTAAAACAAAAATTTTGTCAGTTCACTTATCCTACTAGGAAATCAAATACCTTTTAACCTATAACATGTTTGTGGGTTTTTGGTTGTTATCCTTCTCCTGATGATGTTTTGTATCACTGTCCATCAGAACATGATAGTTAGTCTTCACTTCCATATCAATTTTTTTGAACATGGAATGCCATTATATTTTATATTGGGTGAAATTTGTACTTTCATTTCATTATTGTAATGTGATAGGTTTATTGAATCTTTATTTGATGTGGGTATTTTAATGAATATTCAGAGAACAATTTTAAAATTGTGAGGATGTAATTTCCAAAAGGGGGGAAGGGTGTAGCAACCCAGGTATTTAGAGAATAATACATTTTCATTTATATTAATATATATGAATAAGATTTTATTTTAAATTAAATGGGGTGATTTTTCCAATAACATACTCAATATGCAACAACTGGTTTCTTTAAAATCTCATGTTTCACATAAAATTTAGTTATACCAAAAAATAATATAATAATATTATTATTTTAAATAGTAGTTAAAACCTAGTCATTTTATTGGTAGAAATGAACAGAACTAACTATAATATCATTATAAATGTTTTTCAAATATCTTTTCATTTATCCAATAAATTTGAGAGGCTTAAAATAAGAGTGAATCTAATATTAAGCATGAAATACTCTAATATTTTTAAAAGGTCGTTTTACCTCATATTAATAGAAAACATTTTTAAATATCACTTTTAAACCATTATATGTTTTATTTTATAAAATAAAATTCTTCTATATAAGAGGTACATCAAAATTTACATTGGATAATTTTTTGGTAATTTTTTGAAAAATTTTATTTTTAATGAATAGTGAAAAAACCGCATTATAAGTTAAAACTACGTTTTCATCTAATTTATTTATATAGTTAGTTTTTAATTTTAATTTGTTTTAACATTTAATTATATTATATCCTTTTTTATTTAATCAAATCTCAGTCATTGTAAGTAGTATCACATTTAAATAGTACATTAACACATGTCAATGTTTTGACAGTTATTACTTCTTAAAAACCCCCACTTATTTGTTTTGACAATAAGAATAAATTTCAAATTAATTAATGATAAGTATTTGTTATGAATTTAGAAAATTATATTCTATATTTGAAATTTTAAATTTTAAATTATGTTAATATATACCTTTAAATTTTAGACATTATGAGTAGTAACATCAGTAATTATTTTGTTTAACATTGTCAAAGGGTAAATATGGTATATAAGGGTAAAAAAATAATATTATAATAAATAAAATTATTCTAACACAATTCCTAATCCTATTTCATGAGATATGTTTGATCATGGTAATCCTTGGGTCAATTTATGGACCCCCTAGATCCACTTGCGTTTTTTAAATGACATTTTATTTGAATTAATTTAAAATAAAGATAAATATAACATATACATGAATCTTTTACTAAAAAAATTTTATGGGGTTATATAATTGATCTCTTAGACTATAAATAGTAAATATTAATCTATAAATATTTTCTTAATCATTATATTTTCTTTTTAATTTTTAGACGTTGCATAAATAAATTTAATTAGGACACAATGATGAAGCATTGATTACATCATTAATAAAGGATTCAAATAAATGATATTATAAATGATAAAATAAATCTAATTTTTTTATTTTGATGTCAAAAATGAAGTTTCTAGATGATATTGACTTTTTTAATTTGTATTAATCGATGTTTTTTTGAAGGATTCATGTTTTTATGGATTTTTAAAAAACCCATGATATGAATAGTGTCAAAATTGACAGAATTCATATTTTTAAATACAAAATTTTTTATTTAATATCATAAAAAACAAAAAAACTAATATTTATCCAAATGGTTATGATAAGTCTAAAATTTTATTAATAACTATTTTATTGGTCATTTGTCATGTTTTGGTAACTTTTTTGATTCTCAAAGTGTTGAATGTTTGAAAAAATGGTAAGAGTAGAAAAGTGTAAAATAAAAATTATAAAGATAAAAAAGATATCTAAAACCCAAAAAAAATATGTATGGTTGATTTTAATTCAACTTATATTAATATTATCTTTAAACTAACTAAATTTGGACTCATTTTTTATCGAAATAGAATTTATAATCGATTAATAGTTCTATAATTTCCTAAAGTACCCATCCTCCCTCTTATAAAAGGACACCACCTCAACCCACATAAATCACACCTCTCTAGATCCTTGTATGATACAAATTCATGTATATAAGCTCCCAACATCCCTAACTTCCTCCTAGATTCCTTACCTTGGGATGAAGTCAATTCACGAAATTGTTTAGATTAAATCCACGAGAGTTTCACGTTTTAAGAGGTAGTGTTTTCGCTAGAATCCCATTACACTATTTTTCTTATTCACTCCGTATTATATTATTATTAAATTATTACATAACAATACCAATATCTTAAATATACTAGTATATTTTAATGATATGGATTCTAGCTACACTTAAACACTAATAGATAAGAACATATTGTTTCTGTGGACGATGAACTACAACCTCATGAAATGATGACTGTTAAATTTTCCCCTACCACCTCTCATGGAGGACATTATGATGAAACGTTATATATATATGATATATATTATATTTATATTTTCTCTATTATTCTGTATTTTATATATACATCATACCTTTATTCTTTCCATAATGTCTAAATACGATAATAACATTTAAGGAAGTGCAGACTACCACCCCCTTAATGTGAAATGACTCATTCATGCCATATATGGAACGTATAAATGATGGATTTAATGAACTTTTGTAACATATAAAACATTTTATATTTTCATATAATTATAATATACCAATGTATCATCTTGTTTTAATTTCATTAATATGAAAAATAAACGAATGTAGCGTTCATGCAAACGTACGGCCTACCATCTCCATGAATGGTGATTTTCATTTATTATCTCCAAATGTCAAGGAATAATATAAAAAAATATATTAAATGGTTATATATAATTATTTAAATCATGTATACTATTCTATATATAATGTACTTTTTACCACATGGACAATTTTTAATTATATCTGGTTCATTTTTGACTCAAGTATTGAATACTGACAAAATAGTTGATATGAACTTAAATAATTATGTATTTTTTATAACCTGATGATAAGTAATATAAAATGAAAAATAATTTTAAGTGGTTTATTAATAATGTATAAATTAAATTTATTTTTTATTTGGTAATATAAATAATTAACGGTAAATGTCGGACACAAGGTAAGGGATCCTTTCAGCCTCTTCTTTTAGAAAAAGACTTCTTTTATGTTATGTATTTAAATTTCCATTTACATGGATTGGGGTATGTTCTTATATATTCTTATTTCTGCCCATTTTATGTGAAGAGGATGAGAGATATTTTCCTCTCTCATCAACTCATTGTTTTAATTTTTATGTGATGTTGTTATGCTAAGATATTTTTATAAGGGGACTTATTAACCCAATATTCCTTCTTTGGGTTAATCTTCCACTTCATGACTATGTCATGCAATGATTATATGAGAAATGACTTTTTATGTAATATCTTGTATTTATACTTTATTTATGTGTACACATAGTGAATACACATAATCAATCTATTTTAATTACAAAATGATCATAGTAAGGTAATTCATCTCAATCTCATTTCAATGAAGAATATTTTAGTATAAACCAAAACATCTTTTATTCTGTGTATAATTATACACTTTTGTTAATTCCATTCAAAAAATTTCAAAAAATATATTTTGTTTTGAGAATAAATTTATAAAATGACAAAGTGAATGTATCTTTTTAATGTACACAGTGACAATGACCTTTTCTCTGATGTGAGTATTATATGATATTTGGCTTCCCTAAGAAGTTGTAATTTTATTAAAAGGAAAATAAATACCATAAACTCTTTTTAATATATTTACATATTGAAAATGTTTTTTAGAACTCTTTTTTTAATGTCAATATATTGAAATTATATATGGTGATTGTAATTCGGAAATCATATATTTCATTTATGCTTGTTTTATGTGTTGTGAATATGTTATGGTTCTTAGGAATTGTTTACATAATACGAGTTGATCTATGATAAACCTAGGAAATGTGATCCTGAGATAGCTCTCCAATTCATTTAGTAACGTGATATGGGAAAATTTTAATGTTTCTCCTAATAGATTTAGGGAATATAACGTGATGGTTATTCCAAATGTATGTCCATATGTAGCTATAAAAGCTACAACATGTTTATGTTATCGATGCCACATGTTACCTTTAAGATATATGATTTTTTTGTTATTCAGAAATCATATGATTTCATTAGGTATGTTAAAGAACTAATGTTTTATGTCTGAATAATATTATTTCATTGATTTGTATTTATTGAGGGGATAATGTTTTATTTCATTATTTTATAACCCTTACTAAATTTTTTATGCTCATACCATGTTTCTGAAATGCTTTTCCCAGGGTATAAGGAATCGTAAGAGAAAAGAAGAATTCAAGAAGATTTATATCATGAAAATAATTAATTTTATAAATATGGAGTTTTATTATTGTGAAATTTTTTTACAGAGTATAAGTGACAAATTTTTCATTATTGAGATTTAATGTAACAGTTATAATCTAAATCTCCAAAACACTAAACCTAAAAAGAACCTCAATGTCGAATTCTTGACTTAAATAAATTTTATATAATGTTTTAGGCTAGGGCCTCATATCATAAACCAAAAAATGGATATCACATATTCTAGTGGGATTCAAAATGACTATTACATATGAATCATATGATAGTTACATACTCTAAAAAGACTCTAATGTATTGATAAATTTCACATTTTTATATGTTCTATATAGAGTTACTCTTAGATAATCCAAAAGGTTTTTTTCATTTGAAATATTATGACTATTATAATATGATGACACTAACATATTTTCTAATTGACTCGAATTTTTTCAATGACATTTCCAATTTTCCAAAATCTCATTGGAGTTAGCATTATGAATATGTGGAATGTTTTTTCCATTTTCAATTCCTTTTATTCTACTGAAATCATGATGTACATTATTTATTTTGTATATATACTATAATGTGTTGTATTTAACTATATTTATAACCAAATAATGTCCAACAAAAAAATTTCCATGAAAATATAATGACCGAAAAATTTATTCCAATCAATATAAATCACTAAAAACACCCTTGAAATAACATCGAATCATAATAAATTCCATCTATCGAAAGATTTTGAACATTTTTTATATGTTTAAAAATAGGATAAAGAATAATTTTATATAATTAATATCTTCTTGAATTATTTTTATTTAGTTTCACATCAAAATAGTCATTCCTTATGTCTCAAAAATCACACTGAGGTCATCCTACTCTTTACAGCAACTTCTTATTCATTCAAATTCATAATAAACTCCCCCTATAGGTTTTTTAGAAACCAATTAACATAAATCACACTTCAATGTAATAACAAATAATATTAAATTATCATTGACCCATTCGAACCCACTTTATAAAAATGGTGTATTAAATATTGATATGGAATAAAAATAAATATATCCATAATAATAACATACACATACTTCATAAACTCTTCCAATATATGAAATTATTCTTACACATCATAAATTAGATCATTAAAATGATGAATAATAATTTCTTATCAACATTCTCACCAAACATGTTATAATAATTCAAAATTTCTCCAAACACATTTAAATAAATGGTGAATCCATAACTCATCAATTTTAGAAAATCACTAGATATAATACCAATAAAAAAGATACCTCTCCACCATTAGGTTATAATAATAAAATCTGAAACCCTCAATATATTTTTCCTATCAATTTAAAAAAACATTTAAGTGGAATTTGTAGTGTTTTTTGCACTTTTGAAAATAATAATTCAATGACAAATTGCGGGAAGAGACATATATGTCATAACATATCCTTTGATGAAATCATACGATTTATTTTTCATCATCTGTTGACTGGTGTTGAAATAACACATTGATTAAAATCTAATTTGATCCAGTATGTTTTGTCACACTAATTTTAGATTAAGATAAGTCTTATTATTCATTAGATCATTTGGATGAAATAGAAATTTTTCTATGGTTTCACACCTCATTAATATTTCCAATCTTGTAAATTTTCATTATTGTCAAAAAATGGGACAATATTCATCATCATACATTTTATGATCAATTCAACGTGAGAATCTTCCATAGATCATATTATTGGGTAGTTTTGTTTATTATCCCCTCGAGAATCAATAATATATATTGGGTTATTATATTATTAGTTATTATACTTTCAGGGAATCTATTTCTTTATAGTTTTCCCAACATGTACCATGATATAATGTGCTCACTATACTCTCAATATAAAGAATTCGTATTTTATCATCTTCAGAAACATTTCATTATTTCCACTATTTTATCATTTTCATCATCATATATTTGAGTCATTCTTTCAAAATTTTGTTTTAAGATATTAATAAAAAATGTATTCTTCAATTTAATCATATATTCTACTATGATTTTTGAATTAACTAATATAGTTTTGAGTTTAATTCCATTTAATTTTTTTTAAAATAATTATTTAACATATATAATCCCTTAACAGGTTCACATATCTATTCATATAATTTGCACATCTAATATTGAATATACATGGATGTGTCTTTTGTGAGTGTGTGTGTAAAACATGAAAAATCAATTCCATATCCTTTACATTATAATTTATTTTATAATAATTTGAGTATTATATCTCATACATAGTTGTGTAGGTATATATTTATGATAATATTACATAATATGATATGGATGGTCCCATATTTGACAATCCACATCCAATTTTCGGAATATATTCCCAACACTTAGTCATGAATGCTTATTATACTTCTAAACATTCTCCTTTTATTTTGTTTACTTATCCATTTACAATACCTCCCAAAACATGTAAACACATTTTGGTATTTATAATACATCAATAATATTATTTTGTTATTTTAAATGCAATTATATTTGTTTCATAATCAATAATTTTTATCCTCTAAAAACATCTTGGATAACAGTGGTTAAAAGATTCACTTTTTCCATCCATTTAGAATCAATTTTGACTCCTTTTTGTCAAATGGTTTTACACCCATAACACACTCCAATTCTCTCTAAAATTATTTCTATCCCTTTTAAAATAAATATTTATATCCTTTTTTCCAATCAAATCATTGTTTATAGAATTAACACATTTTTTGAATGAACTTATTTTTCCATAAATATTATTTTCTTCAATAGCAAAATTGATTCAATATTTTCACCAAGCCTAAAAGTAAAATTTTATAAACTATTAGTGATATTTGGTTCTTAAATACCATCATTATATTGGAAATTAATTGTATAAAAAAAATTCATTATGGTTTTTGAAAATTCCTGAATAAAATTATAAAAGATAATTTTTTTACAAAACACAGTTTTTCATGAATTAATTTTATCTAGAAAATATTAGGAACCTTCTCTTTTTCATTGACAGTCATTTTCAGGTAAATTTTATTTTCATTCTCTTAAAAAATGGATTCGTCAACACGTCAATCCCTTTTTTCAACTATTAAAATTTCTCCCCATGCAATCTATCATTATTGAATGATCCATTAAAATAATTTCTCAAATTGTTATATACATTAAAAATGAAAATATTCAGGAGACACTCTCAAAGTACATTATTTTTTAACAAAATTTATATATTTTAAACAATTTTTTCATTTCTAACCTCACATGTGAATAATTATTCTTTAACATTTGTAATTAAAATCCATACACTAACATTACTGAATGTCCCAACTTCGTTTTCTTTCACAAAAAATAATCATATAAAAACATAGATAAGATGTTTCACATATTGAATTTATATATTTTCATACCATTTCCAATTGAAAAATATTTTTATACATTAATCTTATAATAAATTCTTGGAAAATCAACCTCATATTAACACTCTTCATCTTCAAATTATTTAAAAACTAGATAGTTGGCAGGAAAAAATTAATTAACGTCATAATCTAAATAATTTTGTGGAATATTACTTTGAAGACCTAATTTTACTATATTCAAATTTTGTGAAATAAATGAAATATTTTAAAAATAATAATTTAAATATATTAATCATTATAATAATATTATTTTAATAAAAATATTTCCTACAATATATTCCAATTCAATAGAACTTAATTAGACTTTTATTTACAAATATACCATTATTCTTAATTTCACTTATATTCATCATTCAATATATAATTAATGTACTATATAGTTCAATCCTTGGGATTATACAATTATCATAGTATTAAAATGCAGAGACCATTTAATTAAACATTATTTAATGAATATAACTTATTTTGTTGAATATTTTTAGGATCCTTAAGATACTCAAAAAATCAAAAAATCATCTTTAAAATTTCAATAACATTATTGTAAAAATTATCAATTTTTATATCATTATTTATTTCATGATATTAATAACTCATCCTCAAACTGTATCATTTGTTTCTTTAGATTTTTATTTTTTGAATATGTGTTTTCAAATTTATAAAAAATATATTTTCTGTTTTGACTCGTTTTACCATGGAAAATTATTTCTCTAAATGAATTGGAAAAATTATATTCTTAGTATGAACATCATACTAAAAATTACTCCAAGAAGATATCGATATTTCCAACCCATTAGTACGAGGAACAAATCCAGCAATAGTATCCTCCTAAATATACAGACTAATTGATGACACATATTACATCATCTAAACTTTCTATATATCAAAATGTAACCACTAAAATATGGAATCCAATTATTTATAATTCAGTTTATGTTTTTTATTTATAATAGCATTATAGAGGTGAAATATTAGCACCATGGGGAACTCTATATCCTGAACAATATTTCCTATGATGAAATCATGAATTCTATGGTACAACATATTATAAACTCATGAATGATATAGGGTTATTGGGAGTGGGTTGGCGTGAATCATTGAAAAATTGTTCATTTTATCTGTTAATATTTCATAAAAAAACCTATTTTACTTGATAGAGTGAGTGAATAGACAAATTATCCCACATTGTCCATGCAATGAAAACACATAATTACATTAGACGTTCAATGATTCCAACATGAAATAATTTTCTAATTTTGGGCATGATCTAGAATCATCAGAGACCATATGATCCACTATAATCACCTTAGTGGGGATAAAAGTGTACGGTATATCCTTTCCTCATTATCCAAAAAAAAAATATTAATGTCTCATAAAATTTATCCAAATAATTTACATTGTATTAAGTACATTGAGGAGGATGGGATTATCCTCTTCCTCTAATTAATTATATTCGAAAAATAATTTTCTACCCCATAACATCTTCAATTTATAAAATTTGTGTCATTACCTTCTTCCCCAATATTAATCATTGTTGTAATGGACACGAATATAAACCTGGTGTGTAGTATTTCCAATTTTTAATAGATTCACGGATGCATGAACTATTTTTCTTCTTCACTATTATTTCCCAATATGAACTGTACAAAACTAGCTATTATTTGTTAGAGACACTCATTCCAGAATAGTAACCTTGATTATTAAAAATTATATTGATAAAATACCATATGTATCTTTATATTATATTAATTTAGACGTTTTCATCTTTTTTATTTGAATTTTATATTATAATTAAAAAAATTGACTTCCTCTAACTACTATTCAACTCAATTTCACCAACTCTAGCTTCTTCTTCAATTGATGGATTTGTCCAAATCATCATTGGGTGACTGTACACATAACTATGTAAAAACATTGATCTTATAACTATTTTTCAATTCATAATGTGATATATTTCCCCACATTTTGAACCATCATTCTTCATTAAACAACCTAAGTCAAAATTATATTTTCTAATTATAAAAAAATAAGTATCCTCTTAATTTCTCTAAATATAAACGATAATGATGTGATAATATTTTTATTGTAAGAACATTATTTTACAATTATTGTTTTTTAATTCCACTTCACGATATCTATTATTTAGTACAACCACATCAAAATCATCATTTTAAATCACCAAAAAAATAAAAAATTATCAAACTATATAATATTTTTATGTTCTAAAAATATTATTTCATCTTAGTTTATTATCTTAAATAAATCAGCTTTAAATGACTCCATTGTAACATCGAATAATTTATCATTTTATAAGTTTAGAACCATTACATATTTATCTTCGATTACCTTTATGTTTTTGGGAATTTTACATTACTAAAAATTATATACATAAAAATGAATCATTTTTATGTTAGTATATTTCAAAATTAATCTTAACTTTTAATATGATGGTTCTTAAATATTTTTGAAAAGACTTTTATGTATTGTGTACATGTATAATTTTGAGAGTGTATGTTTAGGAATAATACATCACATTTAGGGAAAAATTTCCATTTTAAAAATTACCTCTTTCTAGTCACGGTGATCCTTAATGATTTCAGAATGAATCATATATATTAATGAACATTTTAAATTTTTCTCATTTTTCTAAAAGTTTAATTTATGTATACATGTAATCATTTAGACATTATTAATTTTGTCTATCTTCTCAACACTAGAGGGACCTTTCCATATATAATCTTCTTTATATGACGAATCTAAATATCATAATCAATTATACTCAACTAAAAAACTCATCTAGGAAACATCAATCACATTGAAACAACTTCAATGAATGTAAAATTATTGAAATAACAACACCTCATAAGAAACACCTTGTATCACATTTATTTGAACATGATTTATGTTCTTTAAGTATAATAAACAAAAGAACCATATCACATATCCACATATTCACATTTTCTTCATCATCTTTTTAAAACAATAAAAATCCCATGGAATTATAAAACTATCCCAAGGTCACAACCCCAACTGATCTTACCTTATTGTTTATCCATAGGATCAACATATAATTAATAAAATTCATATAAAAAGTAAAAATTTATTTCAAGTGAATATTATATATAAGATAAACCTTATGATTAGGATTTATTGAAAAATTATCACAATAGATTGGCCTCAATACTAGAGAGGTTACTGAATACTTTATAATTAATTCAATTTTTAAATTCATTTCTATTTCAACTCAATAGTGTGAAATTTGTTTTTTAATAGATGATGAATATTATTCATATAAATTTCAATTGTATGTCTATAAATTACTAAAACAAAAATATTCTATTTGAATATAAAATATATATTAAATGTGATATAATATTGTTTATACTATGTATGAGAATGAATGTAACGAAACTATTGATCTAATTTTGATAATTCCATATAAAATATTGCCTAAAATTTATTTTTAGTCTTCAGAATCTAAATTCCCCATAATATATTGTGCCTATAATATTTTTTAAACAATGATGTTGGTGCCTCATTTAGGAATAGTGTTATGGACGAGTCATTTTTGAATAATGTTGTCATTGAGTCATTTGTGAACAATGATTTTGGTGAGTCATTGTTGAACAGTGTTGTTGGTATGACAGATGTGAACAGTGTTTCTAGCTTCCTGAAGATTCAATCCTTTAATGTTTTTATTGACATGAAATACATTGATGTGCTTTTATTAATGTATTTAAGTCCAATTCAATTATCGTAACTTATATCATAAAATTATTAACTGTCATAGTGCCTTTACGTGGTCAAACCGTGTAATCTTAACCAGATAGACAATTAATAGAATATCTAAATCCCTTTCAAAACTGATTCTCCATTTAGATTTTTAAAAGTCTAAGAAACCTTCCACCTTGTTATTCTTTCTTTTTTCCCCTGGAACTAGACACATATATTTCTTCCTACCATAAGTTTCATATAATCATACCATGATCCTTGGATCATTTTTCTTTGAGTTTTCCTACTCTATGTACACCCCTTGTTTTAGTGGAACAAGAAAGTTTCAATCATTCTTCGATATAAGTCATCCCTGAGAGGTGATCAGGATCATTTTTATTGGCATGTATTCTCATATAAAAAATTTCAAGAACCATTGAGTTATGTGATTCATGGTTTATCTATTCTTTTTACATGTTGTAGAATAGTTAGCCTGATTTAGACAAATGTATCACAATAGATTTGTTATAATAAAAAATTTAACTATATTAAATCATTTTTATGACTTCGTTATCAATGTCTTGCCTATTTTTATTCTAGATAGTGTGATATCTATTATTTTTTCAAAATAATTTCTTTCTTGATGTAAATTGTTAATAAACATAATGTTTTTATTAATTGTAAATTATTTGGATAAAAGATAACATGGAATGTTAATGAATTCAGTTTTTGATGTATAATTAATGTTAGCGAAATTGATGTGTATGTGTATGTTTAATTAAATTGGCTTCTAAAAAATAGGCATGTCGATTCTTGTTGATAATTAATTACAGTCTTGATAAATTAATTTGTGATAGCTATGATATCTTACGGTTTAGGATTCCGGTCACTAGAAACTACTAATAATAAATATTAATATTCAATATATATTAAATAACTTGTTTTTTGATAAAAGATAATACATGGTACTGTTCTATGTTACTCTTTTTCTTATAAAGTCCACGAACCTTATGTTTTAGAGCCATGAGGGATTGTTACGTGTGAAAGTACAATGCCTTGTATAGGCCCAAGAGCCCAGTTTCAGGGTTGTTTCCTACTGCATGTGATGTGTTGTGAGCTTGGATGGCTATTATTAGATTTGAGTGAAGGGAGTCATAGTGGTTATGGTAGCAATTGTTTCCTAGAGTGGTCAAATACACCGGTTTAGGCATGTGGGTTTTAAGGAAGACCTTGTGTATGATTGAATAGGTTGAAGATTGGCCTACCTGTTGATGTAAATGTTGTTTCATATTGTAATTATTTTTTATAATCTACTTTAAATTCCCCACTGATTGAGACATGTGGTCTTGATTACCCCACTTCCAAAATAGGTGAAGATGTGTGGGGTATTCCAAATTCTTTCAATGTTTAGATTATCTATTATTAAAGGGAATATGCTCTTGTTATATGTGGTAAAGACTCGACGGGTAGTTCACCTACTCACTGTGTTGATCCCCTTGTGTTTGGTTACATAAAATGTTTTATATAATGCATGGGAATATGGTAAATGATAATACTATTAATAAATGATTGAATAAATGATAACTCATGGGGTTAGAGCTTTCAAGGTTGTAATTTTGAGGATACTATTTAAAGGAATTGTGTATTTGGTTTGGTTATATACAGGAGGCATGGAACATGGTTGGAATACTAATGAAATGTAATGTGGTAATTGATAATGGTTAATTAATTGTTAATGAATTAATTAACTTAATGAGAAACTGATTAATAAGGTATAAGATAATTAAATAAATTTCTTTAAATGGTTGTTTTGTTGTAGGATATCTAGTGTTAGAAGTGGAATATAGGAGTCTGAGAGACATTAGATGCAGTTCAATCTATGACTAGGTTATTCCCATAGTATGTTTGTGAGCTATATTATATTATCTATTTTTTTTGTTTCTATATGCTACTCCACCCTTTCAGTAAGGGAAACTGACACACTTTAGATTTGGAACCCTAGGGGATGTTTTCCAAAACATCTAGATGGGAGGATGGTTGGATGACTACACCCTTTGGCACTAATCTCTTCTCTTGGTGGTTACTTGTGCTAGTAGACATAGTGGTTAGGTTTCCCCGAATATGTGTTTAGAGGGCTATAAGGGAATGTGGTTATTCAAAGAAATATATTCTGGATATAGTTTTCTATGTGATACTATATGTGTAACTTGTAAAAGTTGTGATGGCTTGCAGATCTTTATTCAGTTTATTGTTATTACTGGATTGAGGCATAATTCTCGATGTGTAATACCCGTTATTTGAGTTGTGGTGGATCATGGAACTACATAGTTAGTTTGGATACATGTACATTGCGGTTTTTCTTAATCTGGTTCATGTTTTAGTGCTTCACCCATTTGTCTACAGTCAAGCCTTTTGGGGAGATATGATTTGGATGCCTGACATTGGCGGAAAGCGGAAAAACATTGGGGAAGTGGTAGAGTGATACCCTTGATATTTATTATAATATAATATACTATTTTCTTTGATTCTTCATTAGAGTAGCCATGGTAAGGCTTGGACCGTAGTACACCTATTTGGATGAACGGTTAGTTTCACTTGTTGTTCATTGTGCATTGGCATGATTTCGTTACTTTTCTATGAAACGCTTACTCAAGGATCCTAATGAGTATATTATTATACACATCCATCATATATATAAAAGTTTTTTAGGTAAATTAGAGAAGGATGGGGATTATGTTGGTTACTAGTATCATGGGGTTGTAGGAGTTGTTCGGGAATCATTTTCATTGTAGTTTTACGTTATTTTGGTACATGAAGTTTTCCCTTTCAGTTATAGTAGTTTGTAAATGAAATTAAATATGTGTACATGATATTTATTTATATTCTTGTCTATTTTGGAGTTGGTTGGTATATATTTTATATTACTCTATTGAATGAGTTATCCTAGGGCATAGTGCCTCCCATTTTTGTGTTTACTATACGCTCGGTGCTAGTCACCAACTCGGTGCCTACTAGAGGCAGGACACAGGGGTAAATATCCCCCTTCACACATTGCTGAACTATGAGGGGTACACATTGTGAGGAGGGGGTTATGAAATAGTGGTATTAGAGGTCTGGTTGATAGATATGTTAGAGTTTGCTGTTTGGAACAGGTCAGAATTCATGAGTTGTTAGGGAAACAGTGTTAGAGAACTTTAAAATGTTCTATAAAAACAGGAGACCGGCTGAGACATTGGTATATAGGTCCCCCTGTGGTCTGACACACAAATCTTCTTATTTACAATTTATACTAAATGAGGTGATACTAGTAGTAGGGTAGTGACCTAGAAATGAATCATGAATCACTATTCATTATGCTAATGTTCTTATGGGTATACATTGGGATAATATAACATGAAATGAATAAAATAAAACAATTAATTAATTAATCTTGACTATTATATATTTCATATTTATGAGCCCTAACTATTTGTTATTTTGTAGGCATAGCTCTAGGATGACGCCCTCATTAGATTCATGAAAAATATGTTTCAACGGTTGTGTCATATTATCACAGTAAATTAGAGGTTGATGACAATGACACATGGGGTAGGAAACTCCGAGTGATTTAGAACTATATTTAATATAAGTATGAGGTATTAACATCATATGCAGTAATGGAATACTGGTTAGTGGAGGTTGAAATAGTTTTCATCTCAATCTATCCTCAGAAACTGAAATGGGTGTCGTTGGTTGTGACGATGTAGCAAGGAGCTGTAGGGCAGTGCAGGTTCTTGTCCCTCAGAGATCACGAGGAGTAGATTGTCTTATGGGAGAAGTTCAGAGACTAGTTTTGTGTCATGTTTCCCACTTCAACCGTGATGGTGTCTAGTATTCATCAATGTTTTACCCTTCCACAAGGTATATCAATTGGAAATGATTATGGAATCCATTTCAGAAAAATTCTAAAATATATTTCGGGCATATTTCAATATGAGGAGGCTAGGGCGATGAATTTAGGGGAGTCATTGCATCTAAAGATCTTGCACCAAGTAACCCTATTTATGCTTAAGACAAATATTGAGGTTCTAGAAAGGGCAGTGGTCATAAGTATGATGCTAGAAAAAACATGGTCATCACGAGATCAGAGTATTCAGGATTATTCACGAAGCAGAGCTGTGGTCAAGAATTCTTGGTTTTCAGGGAAAAAGTGTCTTTTTTGGCCCAGGGTAGGTCTTTTCCCTTAGTATATTATTTCATCAGGGCCATCGACTCTCAGACATATGAAAAGGGATCAATAAATTCTTTTTGTTGTGGAGGGTTAGTTCATCAATAGAGAGACTTCTCAATATTTCTTGAGTAATCGTCATACCCCAGGTATTTCACTTCAGGTTCCTCGGTTGATGTAGTTCCACCCAAGGCATTAGAAACATGTTTCACCAGCTTTGGATCCTAAAATATTATATTATTTTTATAGATTAAATCCTCGGGATGCTCCCCGTACTCAAAGAGTAGGTTCAGACATGGTGGTGGTCATTAGGAGTGTTAGAGGGGTCATAGAGCAAGTTGTGTTCAGCTTTATGCTTTAGCGTTTTCAGCACCAGGTGATCAAGACATCATTCAAGGTACCTTTTTTCTATTTTCAAAGTGTTTTTATGATTTTTATGATTCAGGAGTGACACACTCCTTCATATCACCTACCCTGGTCCACGCCTCAGGCCTTGTGGTACCAAGGCTTCCAGTACCCATGGTGTTGACTAATCGAGTTAGCGGTCGAGATGACTTGTTTTAAGTAATTAGTGACTGTGAGGTAGTGTTGGGGTACACTGCTATTGGGGATTTTTCCTATGGTTATTGATAGAATCACATGATCTAATCCTTAGCATGATTTGTTTTGTTCTTTGCAGTCTATCAAAGATTTCTTATATAGGAAGGTGGTGTTCTTCTATGATTAGAGAGATCCAAGAGTGTTTGTTGGTGATAAATACCCTTGGATGGGTCAGAGGAATGTTTTTTCATTGTTATCTTTGATGGCTTGGTTGATGCTAGTTTTTACGAGGATCAAAAATTAGAATTTCTTAGGGTTGTGGAGAAGTACCATGATGTCATTCTAGATGAGTGTAGCATTACCCCCTTTATGGGATATCATGTTCAGGATTGAGATATAGAAAGGATGGTCTTTTATATCATTTTCTACATAGAGGATGGAACCTTTTGAGTTTCAAGAGTTGTGTATATAGCCTGATTGTATATTACGGTGCTGTTTGGTTTTGTCAAGTATGACATGGTGGGGAACACCATTTTTTTCATAAAGATTTCTAATAATAGTTTGTAGTTGTGTATCGATTATCATCTCTTAAACCAAGTAATAGTGAATAATCTCTATCCTCCTATAAGGATTTGTGATTTATTCTATCAATTGAAGGGTGAATGAAGGTTCACTAAGATTCACTTGTGGTCAAGATATCAAAAGATACATGTGAAGTACGAGGTTATCCTGAAATTTTGTTTCCGTTGTCGTCAAGGGTATTAAGAGTTAATTGTGATGTCATTCAGCGTGATGAATGCTCAAACCATGTTTTATGGGTTGACTAACACTGTGTATCATGAGTTCCTAGATATGTTCATGGTGATATTCATTGATAACATCTTTAAAAAACACTCCGTATAGGAGGAGTGTCATGCAGAGAATCTACATGTCGTTTTTGGAGTTCTTCATCAATAACATCTTTTTGGAAAGTTTTTGAAGTGTGAGTTTTGGGCTCAATGATGAGGGATATTACATGGAGTTCATGTATAATTTATCTGGGGATATGAATCCTCTAACTGTGTTCCCTAGAAAATATCTCATGTTCATTTGGACTGATCAATTCCATGATGCTTTCGAGTATCTAATGGATAAGTTGGTATGTGATCATGTTCTTTTTATTCCAGAAAAAGGATTTTAGTCCGAGGTTTTATATGATGCTTTACATTTGGGGTTACTCTATGTTCTAATGTGGTACATATCAGTCCTTTATTAAGGGACTCTGTAGTTTTATGCCCACGAATATAACTGTATCAACTATGGTCTCGAGTAAGCAGTGGTGTTTTATCTGAATTTTTGGAGGCATTACCATATTAGTGAGTGCTTTGTGGTTTTCACCAATCCTAGTAGTTTGAGGTATGTATTCTACTATCAAGACATGATCTTCTAAAGACATTGATGGAAAAATATATTATTGGATTACGACTTCAAAATATCATATACACATGGTAAGGGTAAAATTGTAGCTGATGCACTGAGCATGATATCGTGTAGTAATCCAGTGCGTGAATAATGTGAATCTTGAACTATAATGGAATAACTTTTTGAATTATATATCATTATGGGAGATGTTTTAAGAAAGGGTTTTATTTATTAGATGGCATTACAATAATATCTAGTGCATTAGGTGGAGGAATCCTAGTTACGGGATCTATAGGTGGAGGTCTGGAGAGACTGATTTGTTTGTTGTGAGGACCCTCAGTTTCTTCTAATGATGAACATCATCGAGTGTCATTTAAGGGAATAATTTTTCTCCTTTTGTGATGTAGGATATGGTTCCTAAAGATCTACATTTTTCTCCCATAGTGATACAACCTTCCATGAAACAAATGTTCCGATCATTGAGGAGTATGTTTTAGTGGCCTCAGTTGAGGCATGCAGTCACAATGTTCATGTCCCGATGTTTGGTGTTCTAGAAGGTGAATATCGATCACTTTGTTCTGGGGGGTTGCTTTAGCTTTTATATGTCCCTCAGTGGATGTGGGAGGACATATCAATGGACTTTGATATCATTTTACCTTGACTTAGAGGAGGATTTGATGCTATATTGGTGGTAGTGGGTCGTTTGATGAGATTATCCCACTTCATATAAATTATGTAGTATAGGTCAGTAGAAGTTTTTTTTGTGGAATTATCATGAGGAGGTGGTGAGAATTCAAGGAGTCCCTAGGATGATCATTTCTGTTTGAGAGCATCATTTTAACTAAAGGTTTTGGAGAGGTCTTTAACATGATTTCGGTTCTCAGTTATGCCTTGACACTACTTTTCATCTGTAGATGGATGGTCAGACAGAGTGGACCATCTAGAATCGTGAATTCATGGTGTGCTCTTGTTTTATGGATTTTGGAGGGTTATGTATGAGGAACATAGCCTTATTATAATTCACCTACAATAACAGTTTCCACTCCACTATAGGAATATTTCTGATTGGAGCCTTGTATGGTCGACCTTTCTGTTCTCCATTGTGCTGAACTAGGGTTGGATAATTACAAATTCATGGCCTAAAACAAGTATAGAATATGATAGAGATGGTTTAATTTATTTTTGAGAGTATGAAGGCAGTGCAAGATCATCAAAATTCATATTCTGATCATAGGAGGAGACCTTTGGAGTTTGAAATTGGAGATCACATGTTTCTAAAGGTGAATCTGCATTAAGGGTAATAAATGTTTGGTCATGGGGGTATGATTTCTCCATGGTTTGTTAGACCTTTCGAGGTGTTAGATCTTGTTAGAGCCAGGGCGTATCAGGTAGCACGTCCCTCACAGATGAGTTGGACATATAATGTTTTTCATGCACCACAACACCGTCAATATCTTCATGAGAACTATCAAATCATTAATATGGGATAGATAAGTGTTGTTGATGATGCATCCTTTATGGATAATCCTTTAAAGATACAGAACCACAAGAATAATGAGTTGTGTGGACATGTTATACCCTTGGTTAGCGTATTGTGGTGTCATTGTGGAATATAAGAGAGTTTGTGGGAATGTGAGTCATAGAAATTCTCTTTGTACCCCAATCTGTTTAATGTTTAGATCATTTCTTGTAATGATGTGTGTTTTGTGGTTATAGAACGTTCCTATTAATGAGATGGCTTTCCTTTGTTGTTTGTTATAGCATTATATTTTAAGAGTTATCTTCCTGGATAGTTTTGTTAAGAGATTTTTGTGGTTTTCATGTGGTTATGTGTGTTCATTTTTGAAGTGTTTGAGCTCATTTGGTGGTAAGATCCTTGATAGTTATCTCTAAGAGTTATTGTTCAGACCCCCTTTTATGTTTCATCATCGGGTTCACTTTGGTTTTTCGAGGATGAGAATGTTTTGAGATATATCTAATGTAATTTCTCATACATTTCTTGTCCCTTATATTGTGAAGATCTGGTGTATGAGGTGTTCTAGGAGGTCATGCCATCTTATCCCCAACACGTTGCCAAATTTCTAGTTTTGTGAACAGTGTGTCCCGTTTTATGAATAGTGTTGTCAGTGAGTCATTTTTTATAGTTCTTTCAGTGAGTCATTTGTGAACAGTGTTGTTTATTTCCCCATTGTGAATAGTAATTTCCAGGAGTCAGTTGTGAATAGTGTAGCTGAAGAGTGAATTGTGAATAGTGTTGTATGTGTGATAGATGTGAATAGTGTTTCCATCTTCCCTCAGTTTCTCCCCTTTAATGTTTTCATTGATATAAAACTCTTTTGAGACGTTTTTAGGAGTTTAAAGGCTGATTCAAATCCCATAACTCCTATCTTAATATTCATAAGTGTCATTGTACCTTTACCTGGTCAAACCGTGTAATCTAGACCTGATCTTCCATTAATGGAGAATCAAAAACTGTAACTGAACTCATGCTCCATATAAATTTTAAAAAGGATAAAATACCTTCTACCTTGTTCTTCCATATTTATTTTTTCCTAGAAATAGATTCCTAGAGTTCTTCCTCCCGTAGTAGTTGTGTGATCTATCTTCATTCCTTCGATCATTTTTCCTTGGAGTCTTCCGGCTGCAACTGTACCGTATGTTTTGGTTCAACAAGAATGCATTGATCTATCTCTAATATAATTATTCCAGGAGAGGTGATCATGATCTGTTGTGATTTTTAGTTCTTAAATAAATAATGTAAGAAATTTTTGTGGTACTGGATTCGTGGATTATATATTCTTGTTATGTAGTGTAGTAGAGTTAGAATGATTTAGACAACTAGATCATAATGGAATTGATATAATAAACACATGAACAGGATTAAATAATCTATATCAATTCATTATAAATGCTTTTCATCATGATTATCTTGATAGTGAGACATCCATGCCTCTATTTCATAGCATTTTGTTCTTGATAGAAATTTGTATATACTATAAAGCTTTGATTAATTGTAAATTATTTAGATAAGAGATAATGAGGTAAGAAAATGTATCTGGTTGATGATGTAAAATTGATAATAACATAATTGATGTATAAGGGCATGCTTAATTAAGTTAGATAATAAATTAGAGGAATTTTGAACCATTATAATTATAAATTAAAAAAATGTTAAATTAATTGTAATGTATATTCGGGATAGCTATGATATATTTTTGTTTATTTTACCATCGCTAGAACCAACTAATAATGAATCTGCTAATTCAATATGGGATTTAATAACTTGTTGTTTGATAAAATAATATTCCAGGTAGGGTTCCGAGTTACCATATTTCTTGTAAATGCAAAGATCCTTATGTTTTGGATCCATGAGGGATAATTTCATGTGAAGTAAGAATGCCTTATTTAGGGCCAAGAGCCTAGTTCAATTGTTTTCCTTAGTGATTGTGATGTTTTGTGAGACTACATTGATATTCTGTGATTTGGGGGAAGATATTCCTAGTGTCTATGGATGCATTTTACACCTAAAGTTGTGAGAGGAATCAATTTATGCATGGGGGTGTCAGGGATGTCACTGAGGATGAAGAAACAATTTGATGGTGGGCATATCTATTGATGTGAATGTGGATTCTTATTGTGATTCTTTTTTTATTTATCCACATTAAATTCCCCACTACTTGATCTTTCTAGTATTTTTTAACCTCCATCAAAATAGTTGAATACGCACGGGGTATTCCCAGTTCTTTTTCATTTTTATCTTTTCAATTATTGAAGGGGCTACACTCATGCTATAGGTGGAAAAGAATCGATTGGAAGTTCACCTACTAACCCTATTGAGACCCTTTTTTGTTAGCTTTAAATGTTTTTATAGAAATCTTGTGAATATGGGAATTTTATGATATTGTTAATAAATTACTTAAAATATTTTAACCCATGGGGTTGGTGCTTCCTCAGATGTAATAGAATTGGTAAAATTTAAAAGAACTATGGAATTGGTTTGGTTATTCATGAAGGGCATGGATCTTGGTTGGAATACTTATTAAATTTATCATGCGAAAAGTTAATGGTGATTTAATGGTTAACAAATTAATTAAAATATTGTGTAACTAATTAAAAAGTGATGAGATTATTTAACAAATCTCATTAAATGGTTGTGTGCAAATTTGATATCTTGTCATAGAAGTGGCATCCAAGAGTGCGAGAGAAGTTAGATGAAGATGGGTCTAAGACTAGATTATTACTAAAGTGTGGTTGTGATCTATATTATATTCATTACATTTTTTGATTTTATGTGCTACTCCACCACGTCGGTTAGGGAAACAAACACACTAGGAATTCGGAGCCCCGATGGTGTTTTCCCAAACATTATGATGGGAGGATGGATGGCTTACTACCCCCTTTGGCCCCTCTCACTTCTCTTGGTAGTTAATTATGCTTGAAATAATGGTGGTTAGTTTTCCAAATATATGTGTGTGGAGGGATGTAATGTCTTGTGGTTATTCACATACATATATTCTATATACAGTTTCATCTGTTCTGTTATAGGTATAAAATGTCTAGGTTGTGATGGCTTGGGGATCCTTACTCGATGTATGGGCTGCAGTGGATTGAGGAATAATACCTGACGCATGACACACATTATACGAGATGCAGTGTCTCCCAAAACCTATGTGGTAAAATTGGTTATGTGGATGTTGTGGTTAGGTTTCATGGGGTGCATGTTGTGGTGCATCAACTAGGTATCTTCGGGCAAGCCATTTTAGAGAGAGATTCTAAAGATGTGCGAGATTAGTGAAAAGTGGAAAACCGGTGGGGAAGTCATAACGGGGCACCGATCATATAATATATTATACTATATTCTATTGTATGCGATACATTGTGAGATTATCCATGGTAAGGATGGAAACAGTGTATACCTATTTAGCTGACAAGTTTGTTTCCCTAGTTGTTTATTATTCTTTATAATGATTTATTAACATTTACATGAGAGGCTCTAGAGAAGATCATATAGAGTATACTGTTATACTCACCCAATGTATATAAACACTATTTTTAGGTCACTAGTTTTAGATTGGAGATCAGGATGGTTACTACTAGAATAGTGTTGTGGGAGTTGTTCGTGATTCATGGTAGCTTATGTTGGACTTTCTTTGGATTCATACAACATTCCCTTTCATTTATAGTAGTTCTTGCATAAAATTTCATATTTGTACATGGGATTTCATTTATATTATAATCTGATAAGGTGTTGGTTGGTGTCTATCATATCTTTATATTTCCCATGTGATCCCTTAGAGGGTAGTGCCTCCCATTTATGTGTTTATTATACCTTTAGTGCTAGTCACCATCCCACGACCTACTAGATATGGGATTCGAGGTAACTATCTCCCTTCTCACTTTACTGAACTAGAAGATGTACACATTGTGGGGAGGGGGTTACGAAAAAAAAATTCAAGAAGAAACAAATATAAAATCAAAAATAATATATAAGACCTCATAGAATAGATAACAAAATTAATTTTATGTATTTTCTCGTTATTGTAATTCTGAATTTTTTTTGATATCATAGGGAAACCCCTCGTAAACATATCAAAGAGATATATATTTTTATGTAACAAATAAAATAGAGTGTCTTTTTGAAGATAAAATAAAATTTCTGGATTTTCCAATTTAGTTATATAGGGTAGAAAAATTGAATTTCTATAATAATTTATCTATATATATTGATAATTGTAATTCTCTCAAGAAATGGTTTTTTTGTATTTGTGATTTTTTACCAATAGAATGTCAATTTGAAAATAATTCAATAAAATTAGTGTGGGAAACCTCACCTGAATAATTGGAAGGAAAAAAATAATTTTTTCACAATTCCCATTAATAGGGGAAGGTGTCGATTAATCAGTAATTACTATTGTAGTGTCTTGGTACCTGAATATAACAATATGAAAGATGATATAATATGGGTTACTTATATTATAATACACTATAAGGTACATGAAATGTAAATAAAAACATATATAATTTTTTTTTTCAAATTAGGGTATAATTCACGTGATAAAATTATAAGATGTTCCTACATACAGTTATGAAACAATATTTATTTGTAGCTACATTTTTTACACTTCCACCATCATAATGAACACGAGTTTATTTAATGTTTCACTATTGTTAACCATAAAAATCTTAAACAAAATATTCAATGTTAAATATATTATAGAATATGTGCTTCATAGTGCCTTAATAATTATAAAATTCACCCTTGCTAGGACTCAAATGATTCTTTTGATGTTTTTTCTCTCGAAGCCATTCTAGAATAGTTTAGAGAATAGAGATAATCAATATTTATTCCACTTTTGAATTTATGATTAAAAATTTATTTTCATATATCCTAAACTGTTTTCTTGATTTTTCAAGGCCAGTGAGTTAAATAAATAACAATGTATTATCCTAAAAACCAAACTACTCTAATAGTACTTCATACAAACACCTCAAAAATATAATAAATCATTTTGATGATTTTCTTATGAAGAAAAAAATTCTCCATGATTTTGTGTTAACATGAATAAGTTAAATTGAAACTATTATCAATATAATTAAAAGTCAAATAAGTTGATGTATACCATCATAACATGATAATAATCCCAGAAAAAATGAACTTATGAGAAATTAATAATAGCAATGATAATGAAATCAAAAAATCACAGACTACATTCCCCCTAAAGAAAAAATTAATGAGAATCACAGAACGGTTGAACCTAGTTAAATAACTATATAAAATAATATTATGTTTGATTAATGTTTGATCACAGAGTAGAAATCACTGTTTTTTATAAAAGAAATGTAATCATTGAAATTTATAACTAATTTGGGTGATGAATTGAAAATTCTAAATAGACCACTATATTAACTTAAATATAAACTCTCTAAGAATAATCTAGTGTAATGTTAAATTCATAAAATGATATCATTGGATTATATGATTCCAATATTAATAATATTTTTATAGTTATATTGAAATAGATTTTTTAATTCTCAAAAATTTGAAATGAAATATGAAAACCCAATAAGATAATAGGTAGTGATAAAAGGGTGAGTCTTGGATTATAAGATTCCAATATTAACAATATTTTTATAGTTATATTGAAATAGATTTTTTAATTCTCAAAAATTTGAAATGACATATGAAAACACAATAAGATAATAGGTAGTGATAAAAGGGTGAGTCTTGGGAGGAATGATTTTTTTCACAAAAAATTCACTTCCTATTGTTTTTCATGATCCTAGAATATTTTAAATTCCATACTTAATTATTGATATTCAATTTCAGTATGTATTTTAAAATATCGATTCATTAATAACATTTGTGAGTTTTTATCATAATTTAGTGTAATATATATGTATTTAAATATTACGATCTTGGAATTTTGATCTAATAAGAAAATAATGTCACAACTAAACATATTAGTCTCATTAAGTATTTGTTGGTAAGAGTATATATTATATTATTTCTATCTAGGTTTTTTTATTCTAGATATGGATGTTGAATTAGTGAAGAAATACTGATTATTAAAAATTGGAATATAACTTCCATAAAACTATTTAACAAATTAATAATTTTTAGATTACTACACATTTAATTTTAGTTTGTTTCAAAATTGATCTATTTATTATATTTGAGTCATTGAAATAATCATTATATGATCACCACCCCATTTAAATATTATATTAATGATGGGTTCTTCATCATGTTTTTTCATGATTTTTTTAAGATTAGATAATCATAAAAAATAGATAATATGAATTTACATATTAATGAATGTGTTGGGAATTATTTCTATTTTCCATGATTTTTAATAAAATAGAAATTTATAATTACTCATCTTTAATTTGTATTTATTAAATTGAAAATGCAATAAATATTGTATATAATTCACCTAAATGACTATTTGATTGATTATATAATAATTTTAAACATGAATCCAATAAATTTACTAATATATATATATATATATTACCACTATTGATAGTGAACCTATTTGTATGTAAATATTGGTGGGTGCATAATTCTATTTTCTTGTGTTAGAAAAACAAATTTTCTATGTTTAGAAAACCCATTAACTATATATTGAAACCCTCTTATTGATAAAAACATGTAAATTTTATTCAATTAGAATGAAAAGTGTCCCATGATCATTAATAATAAACTATATTTAGAATAGAAATAGTAGTTATTATAATTCATTTGGTACAAGAATAATCAATTGATTGTATTTTTATAATCTTAATATCATACAAATTTCAGCAAACAAGTATATAAATATTTTCAAAAAATAAGATAACCCACATATGTAGTGCCCTATAGGACATAACCTTCTCTATTGAATGATTAAAAAATTGAAATAAAAAAAAGTCTATATTATTATATTTATAATTTTATAAAGTATGTGGGTAAATCAAAATCAAATATTTCATAATAATAGTTGATTTATCATGTTTGAAAATTAAATTTATTTTATTGTTCTGGTAAGAGTTCCTAAAAACTAGAGGGTGTGTATATATTGTAGGATTTATTATCTCATGGAATGGATTTACCATTTTAATTTTTCAATACATGATAAAACCCAAATAATACATCCGATATTGCTCATATACTATTTCATATATTGATTCTTATTTTTTTTAAACTAAATAGTAAAAGTCCAAAAAATTATATTTTCATATTTATTTGATAATTTTTCATATATGTGGATTCTTTTTGGACTATGTAATGTTCAACGGACGATATAATGGAATCCGATGTTTATATAGGTATTATTGTAATAGGATTAGATTTATGTAATTATATGTGACTTCACATTCTATATATTAACTTTTTAGGGATTTTTGTAAAATTTTCACAATTTTCATAAGATTTGAATTAATAAACCCCATGTTCTAAAATTGATATATATAATTTTATAATTTATATTAAAGTTGAACTAAGACATTCTATTATTAAATTATTATTAGAATATTATCTTCTCATTACACATTGTTTGTGCAATCTGAGAAATGAGATATATTCTTTTTAAAGAAAGTGTTTTTATGATATTTTTTCTAAAATTTCATTACTATTGGCATTTTATTATTAGGATTATTTTCAAACTATTCAATATTTCTATAAAAGATGAATCAAATACTATAATATGTTGAAATGTATATTTTTATCCTCACAAGTTATACAAAATAATATATGGGATATCCTCTCATAATTGATAATTTATTCTTCAAATATATTTTTATAACTCAATTCAACCCTGAACAACTCCACATTTCTCTGATTAGGTTATATTCAGGACATAATTTTCACCTATCCATATATTAGATATATCTAAATACTTGTGAGGTTCTACTATGTTAGTGGTTGGAGAAAATGAACTCATATTAGAGTAAAAATGGAAAATAACAGTGATTGATCTATCATAATCCTATAGAACTTGAAAAAGAAATAATTCATAATATAATATATTAAATGTGAATTTAAAAATATAAATTCATACAATAATTTTGTCACAAAATTATTTATAAAAAATCTCCCATGGGTATGATAAAAAATAGAAAATATTTAAATATAATTATTTATCTACAATGAGGATCAAATATCATCCTAAAGCTTGAAATCATCCAATATCCACTCTTTATTGATATGATTAATCTCAATCATGAAAAAATTATCCTCTTCCCTACATAAACCTACTTACAATAAGGTCTTCTTAGGTACCCAAATTCAACAGTTAATAATGCAATGTGTGATTACAATTTAAAACAGAACTAAAAATGGGAATTTAAAATAAATAGTAAAAAAATAGTTATTCACATTTTATATTATTAGTTAAAAAATAAAGAAAAATTATCATATAACCCCTCTATTCCTCTTTTCCAAAAAAGACACCTGAGATTGACTATACCAGCTTTAGCCCGTTCTTGAGTGTCCCTGTGTAAGAAACTATCCTCTGGATCATAGTAAAAAATTAACATATCCTCCAAGAAAAATATATATCATCATCTATAAAATAGGGTAGATACTATCTTCTTGGAATCACGTATCCTCATCGTGAAACCAATGGGTATATACTCTTCAATCTAGAAAAAATAACTTCCAGAAAATGAGCGGTAGTCACTCCACACATTGGATTCCTAGGGTAGACACTCATTTCACATAATAAAAATATAACATTTAATTTTTTTTTGGAAATCACCCAATGTGATTTAAAACTAATTACCATAATTTGGAAATATAGAGCATGACATTAAAATTTTAAAAAAATATGAAATTCATATACTAGTGGAATCCATTGTGCCTTATAGACTCACATAGAACAAAATGATATAAAATAAATTCCCATAAATTATTTCAACCATGTGTCTTAAGGTCACTTTATAAGTAGAATAAACCTCTTTATAATCACTTTATATTCCAAAATTCTAGGGTTTCCCTTATATTTGAGGAGGTAATAATTTATACACTATCTATATCTAATGTCGAAATATCCATGATTATGATAACCCATATTTCTTATAAAAATTATATCATGATCTTACATACAATGTTACACATATTATATTGATAGAAGCATGAGGGACCTATTTTCAGTATTAAATTTGGTCAATATAACAATATCTTTAAAAAAATACTTAATAATATCATAATGTGCCTAAAAATCAATAGATGTTTTAATAATAAATGAGATAATCTCATTATGTACAATAGAAAGGTGTGAACTATAAATCCCATAAAGATAATTGTAATATAATTAAATGATGGATGTAAATACCATAGTGTCAATAGTCATATCATGGTTACATTAATGTTATGATAACCCTAAACAAGATCATCGGAGCATGATACGAGATGATAACGTCAAGGAAACAAAGGAATGGGGAAAATCATAAAACATGACATTATAAATGTATTTCAAGGATAATTTGAATGAAATGATATCATATTGAACATTGGATAATCCACTATTCACAAGAAATTGTATATCATGAGGTAAAACATTTTCCAATGACTTTTAGGGATATATAACTATTGGACCTCCTATCTCTTTAATGTCATTCACATGTCTTTATGTTAAACATATATCATACAAAATAAAACATATTTCATAACATTTAATCATAGAATTAAATAGTATGGGTATCATAAAAGGATTAAATGAATAAATATTTTATCAACACAACTGGGTTAATTTCATTGAGTGTAAATGGGGATGGCAATTTACTACATAAAGGTTTGGCATTGAAAATCTCAGGACAATTTCACTGGCATTACAATTGTACATAATGATTCATGAATAACTTTAATGAGTGTGGAAATACCTTTTCATTACATTTGAATCATATTTATAATTAAAGGGACCTGTAAATACATATTGTAATAATATATATTAAAAATTAGAAGGCATAATACAAGGAAAGTGCATGTGTAATGAGGAGTAGGAGAGGATCCCTTACCATTAGAGGGAACTTATACAATATTGGGAAGAGAGTATTAAGGAATTAGAACACTAGGGGTGGAATTTATAGAGGATTAAGGAGAAAAAATTTATACTCAATTTGGTTTTTATTGAAGAGTAATGGGAGTTAGTGTTCATATTTTTTTCCAAATAAGATGGCTACTCTACATTAATTTGTAAACATAGGGTTTTCACTCCATATAGATAAATATTAAAAAACATAAAACATAACATTGTTTTTTGACATGATTTCTCCCATATAAAATTCATTTGAGATATTTCATTAGGATAATATAAACATAGGTAAATTTAAACAATTATTAATATGGAAGTGGGTCTTGTTCAAAATTAATTTATTTTAAAACATTAAATATAGTATTAGTTTTGTAGAACACAATAAAGGATAATAAAATGAATCTAATGACATAAAATAAATTACCTTAATTGGTATATCATTATTTTTTCATAGAATCCTTTTATATTATATGTTACATCTCTTTTCAGCTAGTTTATAACATAATTCGTGCTATATATTAATACCATAATAAAATTTTACCCAAAAAATAACCCATCTTAAAAAATTATAAAAAATTTACCCTTGTATAATTTTAGCATTCTAATTTCTAAAATATTTTTTCTTGAAAAACACTAATTATCCAAAAAATAATAGTATATAGTTTTAAATCAAAATTCCCATTTTTTGAAAAATATTATTTTTCATGATGTTAAATGTTTTCTAGCCATTATAAAGATTATATTTGACATCATTAAATTAAATTTCCATTTATATTTAAAATGATAATTAATAATAAAATTCTATTAAAGTAAAATTTATTTATAATTTTTAAATTTACCTAAAATGATTTTAACAATCTAAAGTATTTATATTTCCCAAAAAATAAAATTTTTATTTATTCATATTAATATGAAATTTTATTATTATACTCATTAATACATTATAATGTAATGAACATTTGTATAAATATAAAAGTTATTTTACTAAATAAAAAATATAAAAATTAAATCAATTCTCTTCTAGATATATAACCCATTATTAAACCATCACACTCCCTAAGGGTGAATTTTATAATGATGAAGCATTGTTTTTGTGGTTCCAAATTCTTGGTTTTTGTTGTAATCTCAAATAAGATTGATAATCTCCTATAAAAAGTTTAAATTTTTCATTAGTTGTTAGATATTGTCATGGGATTGGAAAACAGACAAAATCAAGGATGTCGTTTCCTTTATAATATCTAATATATGGGCTTTGTATGGTATGCTATTATTTTTCAGGGAGACTGATACATAGGTCTTATTCACACATATTTCACTATAATTCTTATCATATACCAATCATAAAAATAGTCATACAATGAATTTATTTTCTATTATATTTATTCAGAATATTCTTCCATAACCCACACTCTATAATATACAAAAAACCCAAAATACAGTGTGTTTGTGTTTTCTATAGATAACTTACATAATATGGAATTTATACATTTTAAAAGGGTGATACATTTATAAAAGTTGATGTAATTAAATTTCACCCCTTACAAAAAAATTACACTTGGAATATAAATTTATACACTATAATTGATTATTTTACTTTTGTTTTATTAGCTCCTTTGTTCCCATGTTTCCACCTCCAACATGTGGTTCCTCCACAATACTTTGACCATATGTAGTGTCTTATTATGTTTTACTTTTTCTCTATGGTATATGATAATCCCCAACTACTCCACATATGATAAATTGTTCTCTAATGGTACCAATATTGGATTTAGTGCATGTGAGGGGTCTAGTATATACATACTGAAGATAGATGCATAGAGAAAATCATAAATAAGGGATATGTTTGGTGGGATTTCTATTAGATAGGGAAAATCTATAATGTGATCATGTATCTGAAATTGGATAATGTATCTTTTTAAATGCATTACCTTATTCTCAAAATACATTAATTTCATCCATAATGATTTATAACGGGACACCATACATTAGATCTCAAACCATAGGTCCCATTAATGATTATTTTTATAGGGTTTCTATATGTTTTTTATATATTTGATGCGACCTTGAATGGTTTGAAAATTATAATTCATCTATTGGATATGATTATTTATAATCTAGTTCCACTCTCTTGCTTCATCCTCACATATTGGAGTTGCAAAACTATTCCCATATAGATACTCTTAATGTGAAATTTAAATGAAAGAATGGAAAATACAGTTATATGTGAACTCCAAAAGTGGGTGGAACTGATCCCAATATACTTTGAAATACATTTAAGATGATCTCATCCGATCATATATAGTTTAAATGGGTATCTTGGATCTTCCATTCATTTAAGGGTGATAATAACTAAAATTCAACTATATATTATATTATTATCACAATCTTCTACATAGTCTCTGAAAGAACCATGGATATCAATCTGATACAATGTATTACGAAACACCATGATGTCTTTCCAATTAAATTATTTATATCTTCATGGGCCAGTCTTGGTTGAAATTTTCCTAGAATGAAATGAAATATTATTAATTTTTAAGGTGATAATATTCCTTCCAAATGATGTTATATAATATTGATATCCTAGGGGGTCCTATGATGATATCAATGGATAATTATTCACATTTCAATACTAGTATGGGAAATTTTTGCATCATACTATAGAAATTGGCCATTCATTTTTAAAATATTGGCATACCAACAATTATGATATAAATTCTAAAATATCTCTTTTCATGAGATCCCACAAGATGTTTTTTTGTAAGAAACCTATACATCTTATTATTTTCGGATGAATATAAAAGGATGATAAATTTACATCAATCAAATTTTCCCTTATTAGTTCCTATTTTTACGGGACACATATCCTAGATCTAAACATTATAAATATATATAGAACATTTGAACTCGAAAATAATCACTACAATTTTTTATATCACCTCATTATGTAATGGGGACACCCTTATCTTATCATGAATTGGTTGATGATATGCTATTTGGGAAGGGTGTGATGAATATCATTTTAGTATTCACGGGACCATCAAATTAATTTTTTAGGAATAATTCTTCCATTGAATATTCATCAGGGATAGGTTTGTATCATTATTTCAACTAAGATCATATTTTACTCTCTACAGAATCCCATGATAATAACATACTAATAAATCATAATCAATTTAAATTTCATAATATGTTCATTGGTTTATATTGATATATATTTATTTGATTATATAATAAAAAGATTATGATATGTATATATCTCCCACTTCTCAAGGTAGTGATAATGTTACCTAATATTTAGTGTGAATATCAATATATCAAATTCTACAGCATGTTTTATGAAGTTATACTCATGGATATTTAATTGGAGGGATGCATATAATCTCAATTTTCATATTCTATAAGTAAAAAATCTATTAAAAATTTTGACACATCACTATAGATCAGATAACATCCCCATTGGTGGGTAATGTGAGTACATAGGACACTCAATATCATTAATTCACAATATTGAATAATATATTAGATAAATTCATACATAATACATTCCAATAATATCATATATCCTTTTGTTATTATTAAATTATTTATATAACAAAAGGAATTGCAAAAAATACACGAAGAAATTATTTTGAAACACCCTTACATGTACTTATATAGTATGGATCTTTTAAAATTGAATAAGATTACCGAGGGACATATATAAAAAATTAGTCATATATAAATATTAGTAAGTGAATAAAAAAGGATTATAACATGATAAAGTATTATAGGTGTTCCAAGATGCATAAAATGGAAATATAAGGAGGATTAAAATCAAAATATTGTATAATGAGGCATGATATGATAACATAAAGGGAACATAATAATGTGGAAGAAAAATAAAACAAGACATCAAAAAACATTTTATGGCTAACAAACAGTATAAAATTAAGTAGTGTTTTTTTGATAATCTATCATACAATATACATGGATGATCATGAGATAAAATTAATACCCAATGAATTGAAAGGCTATATAATTCTTGGGCCACCTATCACATTAATATCATGTACATGTATAAGTGTATAACCAAGATCATATAATATAAGTATTCTATTCATCTATTTTGTTACCATAATTAAGGTACGTGTGATACATACATGGATTTACCACAACAAAGATGGATACAAATATCTATTTGAATATCCTTGAGTAAAAATGTTGATGGGAATTTATTACACAATTTTTTTGAAGGAAACATTGTATCATAATATCGGCAACATAATAGAAGGGGTTAAGGAGGCTGATAGCAATATCTCATCAATTCGAAAAATAAATATTAATTAATTTTGTTATATGTGAACATAATCCAACAAAAACATTTTTAAACAAATGTTCATAATATGATGAACGTTCTAGAATAATGATGAGATGGAGATGATCCATTACCCTGATAGGGTACTTCTAAAAGAATAGGGGATTAATTATAGAATTTGGGTCCTTATAAAATCTTTAGTGAATGAATATAAGAGTAACTTCTTACTATATGGGTTATAATTGTCGTGGAACAGATTTTTGGTGGTATTTTTGTTGCAAAAGTCTAGTTAATTCCTGATTTATTTCCAAACAATTGTTCTTGACTAAATATGATTATGTAATCAAATCCACAAACCTTCTCGTGGTTTCTTCCTACGGATTGAGAAAAAGTGAAAAGATATTTATTATTTTAAAATAAACATAACTGAACACAATTATATAATTCCCATTTTGATTTGGAAGTGATTGTTGTTAATTAAATATTTATGTTAATACATTAAAATATAATATAAATATATAGAGGATTTATTACAGATTTCTAAAATTAATAAAATAACATAAAAAACACCATATTTTAAAGATAAATTTTTTATTGGTCATGGATACCTTTTTTGGAATATATTTTTATTGGTTTGGGTCATTATGTTGTCATAATACATAGTACATATTTATTGAGTATTTACATTTTACAGAAATATTCGCTTATCTCATAAAATTAGTAATGAACCAGCAATGCATTACCTTTAAGTGAAATTTTTAAAAAGAATATTAATGTAATATGTTTTCATTAATTTGAAAATTTATTCTTTTTTAAAATTTAATCCTCCATATAAAAATATTGGGTTTTTAGCAAAAATAGATCCCCTATCTTTTAAAAATTACATTTTTCATCAAAAAACTTATATTATCATTTTTTATAAAATATTTTTTAAAATAAATATTATATTAATATTAAATTAATTTAAAAAATACTAAAATTCATTAAATGAGTATTCTTGATTGAATGTATATATTTCATCAAAATACGATTAATGTTTCCTCATATAAAAATATAATTTTTATCAAATTAATTTTTTAATAATTTAAAATGAAATATTAAAAGTATAAATACGTAATAATTATTAAATTAAATAATATTAAAATATTGATTATGTTATAGTCAAAATACAAAATCCTTTTCACACAATTGAATTCCCTTGTGTATGGTATGTCGGGATAAGATGTTTATGTGGTGTTTCAGCATGCACAGTTTTTGTCGTGATATCTATGAGATAGAGATTATTTTTTAAATAGTATATCTCATGTTTTAGTTGGGAAATATTGGATTTTTCTTGAAATTTAGAAAAAAAATTAGGGATGATATATCCCATAGAACATCTGATAAATGGTAATTATAGGTTAAGATCCAACTAGTTGAAGTCATCAATTACATTATTCGTGTCAGTGGGAATTCATCATAACCCTTAATGCATACTAATCAAAAGATCATTGTATGATTATTATACTATCAATATTATTGATGATTAATAGTTATTTTAAAATTTTAGAGGATTTAAATTAAAATATTTGAAAATAAAAAAAGTAGGTCATGGATTTTTTGTTATTCCATTTCATAATATAGATTTACCTCATTTCAAAAGGGAGTTTAATTTATTTTATGTTAGTTACATGAATCTCATATTAATATATAACCCCATCATAATATTCAATTAATACACTAAAATAGATTAGTTTAATAGTATTTTATCCTCTGTTGTGGTTATCATGTTTCTTCCTCGATCATTTTGTTCCTCTATAACAATTTGACCAACTCAGTTTCCTTGTTTCATAGAACATTGTCTCAATGATCTAAGATTTTCCTTGAATTCACATGGTATAAAATATAATTCCCCAAAATAGGAACTTCTATATTTATTATATGTTATGTTATTTTTATGTACATCCTTCTGAGGGACCTTTTGAACACATCATGTATCTAATATAGGTTAGATGAAAGTGCTATTCAATCTTCCACCCCTATAATGAAATCAATGTTCTCGAAGGGGTCGATGTATCTATAAAAATATTTCCTTTTATTTAAAAAATATCGTTTATTCCATAATAATATATGAATGAACATCTTATCTCTTACATAAAACTATATATTCCATCTAAAACTATCTATATAACTTTTATATCATAATTGTCATAAATTTCATTCAACATTCAATGGTTTTATAATTCTTTAATTTTAAATGAATATGATTAGGTCCCATCAACTCACACTCTCTAACATTATCATTTCATGTTGGATTCTATCACCTCCACATATTAAGGTCGTAATGTGGTTCTATTTGAATGCTAGAATTGAAACAATGGTTATATGATAACTTCAATAGGGAAAAATATTGCTACCAACATCCTTGGAAATTCATTAAACAAGATATTAGAATATCCTCTAGTGTTTGAATTGATTTCCCATATTATAAATATGTCTAATGGTGATATGTAGTACTGAATCTCAATATTGAATCTAACTTTTTCTAAAAGACTCTACAAAACATTGAGGTAAATCTTAGATATTGATCCCAAATAGTTGAGAGTGTAACTATTTGAAGTATCCCCAATACTCTTATGTATTTCTTTTTGAGTTAATCAGGAGAAAAAACTTCCTTGATAGAAATGAAATGATTTGATTTAGTAAGATATTGACTACCCAAAAATGACCTAATATCCTTTAGGTGTCCCGGGGAGGTCTATGATAAAATATATTATTTTTGTACCATTTCCATGATCTTACGAGAAATGGTTTCATCCCAATAGTAAAACTATTTCATTATACCTTGACTAGTTTTCATACCATGAATCGAGATACAGACTATAAAATCAACCTTTTAATTTATTCCAACTAGATTATTTTATACAAATATCTATACATAAATGTACTTATATTAATGATAGATATTTATAAGCTATGTGTATCTTCTAGAAGTTCAATCTTCATGTCTGGTTTTGATGGGACACATATGGAGGTTCAACATAATACAAATCCATCATTCAAGAAATTTTAACTCTAGAACATTGACTAAATTCATCTGTAGGAACTCAAAATCCATCTAATCCTCATTGATATTATCATGAATTGATGGTATAGATGTTATAAAAATAAATTAAGATAAATATCCATTTGTTCTTCCCATTTCCATTTTATGTTTTCCATGATGATTGAATCCATTGAAATCATTATCATGAAATGGGTTTTATGGACCTTTCTACAAAGAATTATACAACTTTTTTACCTTACCATGAGGGAAATGTATTGAAAGATCATAATAATTTATTAGATCTAACAATCTTCATTGGTAAAATTTATCTTCAATTATGTTAATGTATAGTTGGGGATTTTTCTGTCCATATACATGTGAAGCATCTCTCCAATGGGATAATGATTCCAAATTTTAAACATGAAGATCACTGCATCAAAATCATGATCATGAGATAGGTAGTTATACTAACGTATCATTAATTATTTGGCCATGAATGTTATAACCTTTTAATCATTCATGTGTACACAACCCAATTATTGTTTTTTCGAAGAATCATTATAGATTACAAATCTTTCTCCACTAGGGGTAATATGGGGGTAGGAGTAAGGACTGGCCTCTTATTTTCCTTATAAATATTTCATATACTTAATCATTCTAGAAAAACAAAACTGCCTTCTGAGTATGCTTGGTTAGTGGGATTGAAATAATGATATGTTTTAAATAAATTAAGGACAGAACCTAGCCAATCCAAGAAATATTCAGATTTATGTGATAGATATAGGTTATTTCAATCCATAAATTTCCTCAGTTGTTCAGTGATCTATAAATATACCCTTTCCGAGGATTACATAATCCTTGAAGGATTCAATCCCTCACAAAAAATTATATTTACTATACATCACAAATAACTTTTCCATCCATTGTTCTTCCCTACAATATTTAAATTCTCCAAATGTTCTTCATTTATTTTGTTTTTATATGAGAATTTTATCTACAAAGGATTCCAAAAATATTTTGAGGTAGTTAGTAAATAAATAATTCATCAATTCTGTGAATGTTATTGATTAAATAGTTAGTCTAAATTAAAATAATATGAACTCATATTTCCAATATATGGTACATAATGTTGTCTTAGAGATATCGAAATTAATCACCATTACATTAAAATATCAAGATTGAAGATCCACCATAGAGAAGCACCAGACTCAACATCGTCGATCAATATATTCATTAATACATGGAGGATGAAACATGGCCTTTATCCTAATATTTCAGAGATCAAGATAATCAATGAATAGATTCAATAACCCATCTGTCTTCTCGATGAAGAGGACATGTGCACCCCATGGTGAATGACATGGTTTTAAAAACAACTTATATTAAATATATTATTTCATTTACTCATCCCCAAATATTTTATAAGAACAAATATATATGGTGTACTAAATAATTAAAAGTCATGGTGTTTGTGTTTATTAAATAACTCAACATCGCAACTACTAAAATCCAAATACAATATTCTAGAAACAAATTAACATAATCCGTTACAATGGTATGTCATTCAGGATGGTATTTTCATTAGTATGTAAAATATGCTTTAGCTATTCATTATCTGAGGGAAATTTTATCCATTATTGAATTGTTCATAAAAAATATATTCATCCTCATCCTTGCACTAGTATAAAATTAGTAGGTGATTTACAATATTGAGGGTTATTTCTGTCTCTTGTATATTTATATTGGATCAATATAAAGAAAGAAAATCCATGAACAAAATACAACAAAATTCATTCAACATGGAGTTTCATAATGTTTCATAAGAAATTCTTCACTAAAATAAATATAGTGGATGAGTTAAATTATTTGGATGAAATAATTTACCAATTTAACATCTTTTCCAATAACTCAACATCAATTTTTTGAGGTGGTGTTTGAAGAGTTCTTCTAATTTTTCTTGACATGAATGAATTGATAGAACACGAATAAAACATTATGTTACATATTCTGGAATTAATAACCAGTATACCAATACTCAATTTATTATTCGGATCCACCGTAGTAGATATGGCTGCCTAATCTCACCCTTTCTCTTTTTTCATTGGACTTCACTGATAATTTTTTGTTTACATCCATTGGATTAGGGCATTTATTCACATAGATTGTTTCCATTGTACTAGAAAAATGGTATAATAATCTAATGATCCAGTAGATAATTCATGTATTCTAGCATAGTTTTTAACTCCTCCCAATAGAAAAAACTAATATGGTTACATTCTTACCCACAACTTTGACATTTTCTCGCTCCCATCAAGCAATTTCAGAGATTCTTTTTCCAAATTTTTTGGAAAGTGCGATGATCAAAATTTTTCCACCCCATGGGTTTTGTCCACCACAAAACATGAAATAATATCTACTCAATACTTCTTCTCTCCATTCCCAAGATATATGGTAAATTCATCGATATTTATCTCAACAATGAGCATAAATGAGAATTTTTCAACTTATTCATTGATGTCTCAAATTGAAATAACTTTTAATATATTTTATATTATAATTCTAAAGATGTTTACATTGTAATATTTAGAGGAACTAGAAAATCAATAATAAATTTTTTCATGTTTTTAGATGTTTTCTTTTACGGCATTAGGGACTTCACATCATTTTTCTTGAATCATAAGAAATCCATGTATATTTTATGTCAGATATTTCCAAGGAATGTTTTTCAAAATACATTTTCTAGAATTCCTTCCACTCAATTTTATTAATCTCCTACCATGGATATGTAATTTGGATTAATATTAGACATTCATCAGCTTCCACTTCCAAGTGATAAATAGAATGTGTGAAATTGTATTCCTTCTTGCGTAAAGGTAAAAAGGATAATTTCAATAGAATTCATCCATTTTTCCAAGATTATTGTATCAGAATTCCCATTGAATGCTGAAGGAATTTATCATAGTAATGATTTAATTGAAACTTTATAATTTTTAGGATGATTTGTTCATTCATCCTGATTCATTTTTGATCAAAACCTGACTTATTTGAAAAAATATTGTTAATGGGTTACCAAATCCTGCTCCCATATGGTTCATATTCACATTTTGACAGTAAATTCATTTGACATCACATTTTTCTGACTTAGTTTCTTGAATTTCCATCACTTATAATTGAAAAATGGAAATTAGGGATGATTATTTTTAAAATATTAAACAATTAATCATGATTACAATAAAACTAAAGTTATAACTATTAAATGATTTATTCTCACATAACTATGAATTTATATGTTTCAATATTTGTTTACCAAAAACTATTTCCTATCATAGAATATTATGGGAATTTATTATCCCTTATTAATGGCTCGTAAAAATTATGTGTATTTAAAAACCACATCCCTTGGGGTTTCAAAATGGGTGTCCGTCACAACTCATTCTCATGCACTGAGTAATGATCAAGTCCATCTAAATGCACCATTTTTGGGGTAATTAACACACTTTTAATCTATTATATTGCCACAAAAACATGATTACTCAGACAATGATGTATTTACCAATGAAACAATTACTCTATTATTAACTGAAATTTATTTATTTATTCAATCATTTAGTCTTATAGCATTGGATTTCAAAAAAAAATTGTTATCATAATCCCAAAAATAACTAAAATATTATTAGATACAAACAATGAAAATCTTTATAATTAACACACAATATTTCATAATTTATTACAAAACTATAAAAACAATACAACCACAATAAATTTTTAATCCAGCATTCATTGGAAAAATTGGTACATAACATATAAACATTATATAGATATACAAAATCATTATTTTTAAACATGATAATAATAAATTATATTCCATTGATCTTATACAACAACACGGGATAACCTAAGGACATATATAAATGATGGATGAGCTATAAATCCAAGTACGGAAATATAAATGGAATATCATAAGGTAAAAAATTCAATATTAGAAAAGAGCTAAATCTATGTAATATAAGAGTGGTGATAACCATTATCTTGAACAATGAGGTATGATATGATAACATAATGAAAATATATGATTTTGGAAAAAATAAAATACATAACAACCTAAACATAATTCATGGATAACCACCAAGAATAAATAATATGGTGTGTATATTATGCCCTCTGTTGCACCGTATATGGAATACACAAAGATGAAAACATTTCTAAATTTGTTAAAGGGGTATTTAATTTTACTTTTACCTGTTACGTTCATATTATGTGTGTGCAAAATTGTCACATAGATCATAAAACTTAAGGATGAATTTACTTATTTAGGAAAAAATGAATAATGAGTGTAATATATATACATGGGAATCCTTAATCAAATAAGTATATTTATAGGTTTTTTAATAACCATGATTGGAAATATGGATGGTTATACATTTCACAAATTATATACATTAAAATTTGAAGGATAATTTCTATGGTATAATGGATGTAAGGAAGGATTCAACGAAGGAACTATTGTGTTTGAAATGGGTAACTCATCACTTGGAAGTCATAATCGATGTAAGAGGGTTATCTGATAACATAACCCTAAATGAAAATTCAGAAATTAAATAGTTTAATACATATATGGTTCTTGGAGAATGATAGGATGTATTACCTTGATAGGGTGGTTCTAAAATATTTATAGGGGCATCTCGAGGTCTAAGGGATCATTTGGAGAACTTTATATTGGTAAAGACAGTTTATTTACATAATACATTATATTTTATTGATTAATAAATTGTGTTTGTAAGTTCTATGATATTCCATGTATTTTCATTAAATATTATATGGAATTATTTTGAGAACAAGTGTGGAGACGACATGTCATTCTGAGGGCCAGTAAGCCCAAAATCGTGGTTTTAAATTTATTTTATGGTTAGTGAGTTGGCGTGTGTGAGCAGTTTTGGATGTTTCTAAATAGATTCACAAATTAAAAATCAGAGGGCACAGTTGCATCTGGGATGACGAATTTACCTAAGAGCGACCCAAACTTCCAACGACATAGATCGATGGAAAAAAATAATTTTTTAGCATTTTAAATAAAATAAAATAAAATAAAATAAATTTTTTACTTTATTTTATTTGGAAATGTTTGTTGTAGCACAACGGAGAAGCATTTGTTTTGATAATTAATGACATTTAATAATGACTCTGAAATAGAAACACTGACTCATTAATGATGGAGCATAATGTAATGCTGAAATGCATCCCTTCCTTTATAATGGGTTAATCTAATTTTGGTTGTCGGTAGAAAATTGATTGAATCTATAGAGAAATATTTTAGCTTTGGATAGAAATCTCTACAAAGAACGAAGATGTGTAAAATGTATGAATCGTTGTTCCAATATAGGTGAAAGATCTCAGTGATGATGGCAGCACAATCCCGCCAAATGTTCTCGATCCCTTCTTGATGTAGGGGTTTTGTTTTAATTTTTTTCCCCATTCTTTAGTTAAACAATGGACACATATCAACCTAAAAACTGGTTGACCCATGCATCATATTTATTGTAGGAGAGTTATTATTTATAGGTTTCAACCCTGAGGATTGATTTTCATGTTTTAATATTTTAATTTCCCTTGTATAAACTTTCTAACATATGTGGATTAACGCAGTGATGAACAACGGAAGAGGTTAGTTCCTCCTTTGTTGGTTTTTTCCTCCCCCATATTTCCCGTGTTCTTCACATTATTCATAGGGATATGAATGATGAATTTTTGCACGGTGGTTTCTTGTAGAAACGATCCCTAAATTTATATCCGACATCGTGATGACCAAGAAGAGGTGCGATGACGACATCGGTGTGAAAATCAACATCGTTTGGGAGTTCTCATTCGTTGAGTGTTCTTCGTGATGGTGAATTGGAATGTGTGTTCGGGGCCGATCGAAGTCCCGAAACCAATAAAATCATCTTTTTGATGTAAGGGAGACCTAAACCCTTGAGTTTCATGGTGATCAGACAACTGGATTGAAGAACGTAATATCACCATAGGTGCGCCGATGAAGAACCACGATTCTAGAAATTCCCACAGTATATGGAATGTATCCAGAACAACACGCCTTGTGGTACTAGATCAAAGACATCTCTAGTTTCAGGAGTCATATAGGATTCAAAAGGTGGGTGACCCCCATCAAACAGTTGAGCACTCTTCCATATGCATAGAAAAACATGGATGCACATGTTACCTCAATTACCCATTACACAGGACGGCACAAAAGGGTTGCAGCTGTGTACGGTCACACAACCACCTACACGGAGGGAACCCTAGTAATCCAAACCCAGCATTTGGTCCATCCTACAAGTAATGTACTTACCTTTCTACATGGAATGTTCTTTCAAACTTGGTCCATCACACACAGACATTACTCGGAGTCATGAGAAACGGGGTGTGACCCCATCTACATGCCCCGTATACCCTAGAACCTGACTTGATTCTCTTGTCCACCATTCCATGGAAATGTTTCATTTTGGATAGTCCCACTTTTTCTCATTCCCCTAACTGTCCCGTATCGTTTCAATCCATAAGAGTATGATCCCTTCAGCTGGTGTTTCCAAGATAGAGTCAGGTATCCCTTTAAGATTCCCAGATCGAGATGATCAATCCCTTATTTTCCCTAGGTAGAGTTAGGTATTGACATAAATAATCCTATAGAATGCTGAATTTCTTCTTAAAAGATGAATCCGGATTATTCACATTATCCACCAAGGCCCTTGAAATGATCCTCACGTGTGTATCATGATCCTTCCCCACTCAAGAGAGTGTTCTCCCCGAATGAGTGCTCAAATCTCTCATTGATTTTCTCGATGAATAGTACTTCTCAAATGAATTTCATTAGAGCTTTCAGAGTTTTGGAGTCAGTTCTCTCGGATGGGTGCTTTGTGGACCCTTTAATGTGAATCCCTAGCGGGGGTATGCAGTAGTGTTATTTTTTCATAGATTATGGCTCTGAGAATTGAGTATATCTAGTTGTGTTTCTCTTATTATATGTTTTGTAGACATATACACTGTAGAGCTTATTGTAAATTTATTTTTCATATTTCATTTTGGATTTGAGTGTCCTCTACTGAGTATTGTTATATTCACCCCTACACGGGATTTTCCCACACATGTTATGTCTTGTGTAGATGACCAACCATTTGATGGAGTCCAGGGTGGACGAGGATCAGACCATGCTTTTTGAGTTCCCAATAGGCTGAGATGTTCCTACTACTATAAGTTATAGCCCCAGTACCTCAATATGCATACGAGTTCAACTCTGTAGTTTTCATACGCTTTTTATGGTCTTGAATTATGGACTAGATTTACTTTCTTTTTATTGCATCTATTACACTATGTTAGTTGGGTTTAGTTGTATGCATTTTTTATAATCCTAAGTGGTTTCTACATTTCCACATTTGTGGGATTGAAGATGTGTGTGTTAACAAGTACATTATAAATGCCTCCCATGTAAGATATATGCCTACATAGTTCTACTCACCAGCCCCTACTCTATAGGATGTGGGCTTGTATAGTTAGGACATGGGACCCACATGGATGGTTCGATACAAAGTGGTATTAGAGGTGTTAGGTTTTACATTTCAACCAAGAGTCTGTGAGATTGGTTTTGGGAAACAATGTAAGTATTTTGAGATTGTATTTCAGGCTAGGGACTCCAGTTTTGCTGCGGAAGTCCAATGTATCCATAAAACAGTACTCTGATAACCTGCTTTTCAACTCTGTATATGAAAACACTAGTTTTAAGAGGTAAAATAATGGCACATTCATCATATATGAGTAGGGTTTTTTTCCATGTCCTTTGTGATAGAAATCCATATATTCTCATTGACCATGGAACATCTTGTTTCCTTATAGGATGACTCTATTATGCATACCTTCTTGGATTCAGGAGCACGATTATGAGGTTGACCCCCTTAGTGATGAGGATTCTATACAGGGGCCAATTCCCTAGGAATTTCTCCCAGGGGTGCACCTGCTATACGACCACCAGTGGAGCAGCCTGTGGTGCCTGCAGTACTAACAGAAGAGGAGCACAGGATGAAATCTCTCAATGACTTATAAAGACATAGACCCCTTATGTTCTGATGCGAGGTATACCGTCACATGGATTAGGAGTCTCTTGAGGGGGTGACAACATTTTTTTTGTCTAGTGGGGACTCCAGTGGACCAGATGGTGATCCTAAGAGCGGGCCATCAATTGAGATTAGTGGGATGATTGTGGAGTCTGACCACACAGAATCACGACGAGGATACTCATTCATGTACAGTGTTTGAGTGACACATTAGGGAGGATTTCTCTCATGTTACGCTAAGAGAGGTGTGTATCTAGGAGCTTTTTAGCTCTAGAAGGGTAGTTTGATGGTGGATGACTATTCATCGGGGTTCACCAACCTTACGTGGTACATGATGGATATGGCTAGGGATTAGTTCTTCTGAGCTCTAACATTTGTGTGAGGTCTACGATGTGACATCTGAGATACTATCATTACACTATGCATTTTGACTAATTCTAGAGTGCTCGAGAGGGCCTTAGTGATCGAGTGATTCTTGGAAGAGCAGAGACACCCCGTGGATGTCTGCAGTAGGAAGACATATGCAGAGACCTTGGATGTAGGAAGCCGACATTAGGCATAGGGTTCAGGACATGGGAGACATGAAAGGAAGACCTAGTATTGGGGATTGACATTACGGGGCTCTCAATCTAGATCTAGTTAACTGAGGGAGAGGTGATTCTACTCGTGCTACAGAAGGGGATGTCTTGTTAGAGACTGTCTGAACCGTTGAGCTGCTGACAGAGAGGCAATGGATGGATCACAGTGGTTGAGGCAGAGGGTGGAGCAGACAAACCTGCTAGGTGGCAGATGTGGAATAGGAGTTGGGAGAGTTGTATGTGGTGGAAGAAGCTTTGACCTACATCCACCAACACACATAGGAGGTCCGCACCAGGATCAAGGAGCTGGGGTATAGGGGCGGGGAAAAATGAATGTGGTCGAGGCGTAGAACCTAGGGACTCCATGGATAATCTGAAGTACGATCTATGTCTTTTTTTACATCAGTTTCAGTAGTTATAGACAAATTTTATAGTCATCCCTTATTCACTACATGACCTATGTGAAGCCTAGAGATTCTAGTACAGCCATTTAGATGACTCTTACGCATGAAGACACCTACAGGAGGGGACTCGATGATCATGCACCTTTGTAAGTGGTTTGATCTTACACTTAGAGGTGATAGTTTTGGTTGGAACCACTTGGTGGTATCATCAAGGCCTTACGACATAATTCATGGGATGGATTAGTTATCTTCATTCCATGTCCAAATTGACTTCTAGTGGCAATGAATGTGGTGTGTTTGTAGCGATGGAAGGAGGTTTTCCTTTTTTCGTGAAAATGAGTCCCAAGCAGCAGTGAATGAGATCATTAATTGGAGGGTGCAGACGTGCATTCATGATTTGTCTAGCCATACCTTCATATTATTAGATGTCGTGAGCTTCTAATTCCCAGTAGTTGTGTTTGAGTACGATGGTGTCTTTCTTGAAGGTGTTCCCAAAAAACCTCCCCATCAAAATATTAACTTCTACACCGACATAGACCATATGACAAAAATGATATCCCCACCAGAATATCAGATGGCTTATACAGTGCTTCGCGAGCTAAGGGTGTAGTTGGAGTATCTGTTGTGTAAGGGATTCATATGACCTAGTGTTTCACCATGTGTGACCCCAATTTTGTTTTCCAAAAAAAATGATGGGAGTTTGAGGTTGTGCATGGATTACCGGCACCTGAACCAGGTATTGTAAATAAAAAGTACCACTTTCTAATGATTGAAAACCAATTCGATCATCTAAGAGGGTAACAATGGTCCTCGATGGTTGACCATTGATCAGGTTTCCACCAATTATGAGTAAGGAATGATGATAAACTGAAGATGGCATTCAGATGATGCTACAGTCACTATGAGTAAATGGTGATGCCTTTCGGCATGACGAATACCCCCACAGTGTTTATGGGACTTATGAACTATATATTCTAGACATATTTAGAGTAGTTTATATTATTCATCATCAACATCATCCTTTTATACTCGTCATTAGAGGTGGAGCACATGAGGCACATGAAGATGTTTCTATACGTACTCTAAGAGCACCAACATTATGGGAAGTTCTTGAAGTTCTAGTTTTTGATTTAGGAGGTCCACCATCTCAGACAGGTCACATCAACATATGTAGTAGCAGAATACCCAAACATGTAGGAGGAAATGTTTTCTTGGGATCCCCCTCACAGTGTGATAGAGTTGCAGATCTTTCTTTGGGTTGGCATTATATTTCCAGAGATTCATTCCTATTTTCTCCTAGATAACAGCACCGATGACAGCCTTGACAAGGAAAGGGGAACCCTTCATGTGTACGAATAAGTTCCAACTGGATTTTGGGCAGTTGAGATAAAGTTTTATGAGCACCCCAATCTTGACATTTCCAGAGGAGGGTGTCGAGTATATAGTTTTCTGGAACGCATTAGAGACCGATCTAGTTTGTGTCCTAATGCATGGATATGCAGTGATTGTTTATGGTTCATGTCAGCTAAGGGAGAACGAATAGAACTATTGGACCCATGATAATGAGTTGACAGTGGTAGGAATTGCATTAGAGATGTAGTGATACTACCTTATGGTTGATTAGTATATCGTCTACTCTAACCACAAGTTCCTCAAATGCATCTTATAGTAGAAGGATCATAATCTGAGATAGTGGAATTTTCTAGAGTTCTTCTAGGACTGTGATTTCAAGATCATCTATACCCCTAGGATGGGGAATGAGGTTGTTTATTCTCTTATCTAGATATCAAGCTCATTGCTGTTGAGTGAGGAGACAGAGTAGTTGGTCTCTTTACAGTTATCCTTCATGGATAGAGAGGATGCATCTTAACATTAGTCGATGGGTTTCACCCCTCCACTCTAATAGTGTGTGAGGGAGGCACATATTGGGGACATTGACTATGAGCCATTACATTCTCATTTATCCACAAGAAATGGTCCAAATGGATATTCGCAAGGTAGGGAGAACATTTTTCTTTTCAGAGGAAGCACTGTTGTAATTGTGTCTGAAGGAGGAGGTCCAGAGGTAGATTCAGACATCCCCCTTGGAAGAACACCCTAGAATGGTGAAGATATACAAATATCTCCCAACAACAGTTTTGGTGGTCATGAATGAATAAGGAAGTAGCTGAGTTTGTTTATCAATGCCTTACATGCCAATAGGTGATGTCTGAGCACCAGGTTCGAGTAGGGTTAGCTCACCCCAAGTATGGTATGAGTGGTTGTGGGATGGAAAGTCGATGGACTTCGTGGTACGCTTGTGAAATACATCCAAAGGTAATGATTCCATCTGGGTTATCCCTTACCGACTCACCATGTCGTCCCACTTCCTAGATATTAGAGAGAGGAGTTCTGTAAGGATCCTGGGATGCTTCTACATACAAGAGATAGTTCAGCATCAGGGAGTCCATTCAAAAATATTCTCGATCGAGATGCACACGTCACATCATGGTTTCATAAGGGATTTCAAGAGGATTTCTAGAGTGAGCTATGATTGAGAACAATGTTCAATTACCAAACATATATTCATATAGAGAGGACCATTCATATTCTCAAGAATATGTTGCACATGCATGTTTCATGGACTTTGGTCATGTTTGGGAGGACCACCTACCCCTGGTGGAGTTTGCATACAACAAAAGTTACCACTCTACCATTAGTATAACATCATTCGAGGACTTATATGGGAGACCCTGCCAGTCACTGCTTTGCGGGACTGACCCTGGAGAGCCCGCACTCATGGGTCCATAGTTGTTGCGAGCTACCACCGAGAAGTTTTAGGACATCCAGGCATGAATGAAAACTGCACAAAGCAGGCAAAAGTCTTATGCTGACAGGATATAGAGACCTATAGGGTTTGAGGAGGGAGAACATGTCTTCATTCGAGTATCACCTCGACGAGGGTTACAGTGATTTGGTTGGGGTGGAAAGTAATCTCCAAGGTTCACCAGAACTTTTCAGATACTGCACAGAGTAGGCGATGTGTCATACTACTTAGCTCTACCATCGATGTTTCACCGGGCATATGATGTCTTCCATGTGTCGTATCTAAGTAGGTATGTGCATGACCCATCGCACATCATCGACTTGGGTGAGCTGGACATCGAGGATGGAGAGACCTTTTCTATGTACCTGGTGGTGATCAAGGATTAGCAGGAGAGGATCCTTCTTGGGAAATTTATTCCATTAGTGTGTAAATGATGGATGTATGGGAACCTTCTGGAGAGCACGCGGTAGTGGGAGGCTCTGATCCGTGCCCAGTACACATATTTTTTTTTGTAGCCCAACATTTGGATTTTTGGGGACGTAAATCCCCAAGGTGGAGAGAATATAATGTATCATATTTTCGATGTATTATTTTTAAATATTATATGTACTTATTTTGAAACCAAGTATGGAGACAATAAGTCATTTTTAGGACTGGTGATCCTATAATGGTGGTTCGAACTTTTATTATGTTATGTGAATTGGCAGGTGTGTGTATTTGTGGATTTTTCCAAATGGATTCTTGGATTAAAAATCTGAGGGAAAAGTTGCATCTAGGATGATGACTTTACCTAAGAGGTGGACTAACCTTTACTGGTGCGGGTTGATGGAAGAAGTTCATTTTATGGAATTTTGCGTAAAATAATTTTTTTAAAATAAATTGAAAAGATTACATTATTATATTTGTAAATGTTCCTTGAATCACAACAATGTGGAGGTTTCTTCGATAATTAATGATAAGACATAATGAATCTTAAACAGCAACACTGACTCATTAATGTCATAGAGTAATGGAATACTGAAACAAGTCCTCTCTTTTTTAATGGTTTAATCAAATGTTAGCCACTAGAGTAAGATTGAGAGAAACTCTAGAGATATCATCGAGCTTTGGAGAAAACTATTGAAAATGAACGATGATCAATAAAAGGTGAGAATCTTTGCACCAACAGAGTTGAAGGATCTCAGTGATTACAATAGTGTAATCCCTTCGTTACCAATCAATCCCCCCTCGAGGTAGGGGTTATGTGTTAAATTTTTTCTTCCACATTCATTAATTAAATGACGGATACAGATCAACCTAAAAACTGGTTGACCCACACATCATCGTTCTTATGGGATAGTTTTTCTTTATCAAGTTTCTTCTGGGGTTTTGAATGTAATGTTTTAATGTTTTAGTTTTCCCTGTGTAAACTATCTAATTAGAGCGGATTAATGCCCTGAAGAATGATGATGGAGTTTCGTTCCTCTATTTTTTTGGTTTCTTCCTCCCTCTTCCTTGCATTCTATATAGGGATAAGAATGTGGAATCGTTACATGTTGGTTTCATGGAGTAATGATCCCAAAATAGAGTTCTAGTGTCACGATGACCTAGAGGAGGTGCGACAATGATAGAGGTAGAAAAATCGACATGATTTGAGAGTTCTTGTTCTTGGAGCGATCATCGTACAGGTGAATCAAAAATTGTTTTCAAGGTCGATCGGAGGCCCAAAACCGACAGAACCATCATCTGGATGTCAAGGTGACCTAAAACCTTGAGTTTCATGGCAATTAGATGACCAGATCAAAGAACATTGCATCACCAAAGGCGCGCCAGCGAAGAACCATGATTCTGGAAAAATCTGTAGTACCTAGTGTGTATCACGAAGAACACGCCATGTGGGACCAATATAGTAGAGGCTACAATTTCGGGAGTCAAACAGGGTCACACGTTGCGTGACCCCCTCCACATGGAATGTGGGCCCTTCCCCAAAGCTCGACATGTATCTCAGGCGATACACGAACATGGTTTGGAGTACACAACTGCGTACTCCGCCACACGACCAGAACATGCCGGACATAGTGGTTACCCAGTGTACCTATTACATGGGTTGGCACACATGGGTTAAATCCATGGATGGGTACATGGACACACACACAGAGGGAACCCTGGTTATTCAGATATGGTGTTTGGTTCATCCTACACGTCATGTAATTACCTTTTTACACATAATGTTCACTTTGACATGGGCTGTTACACACGGACACTACCTAAAGTCACGAGACATGGCATTTGACCCCTTCAACACTCTATGTATATCCTATAACATTGATAGATCCTCTTGTAAATAATTCCAAGGATATGTTTTGTTTTGGTTATTTATTCCTTTTCTCATTCCCATGAAGGTCGTGTATTGTTTCCATCCACAAGCGTATGATCCCCTTAGCTTGAATTTCCGAGATATAGTCAGGTTTAAATCTGAGAGGATTGAAGCACAATACTATATCCATCCATGACCCTTGGTTGTGTCAAGTATTGATATGACTAATCCTACAAGATTTTTATTTTCTATATAGAATGTGAATCAAGATTAATCACCATATCTTCCATGGACTTGGCATTGATCCTCCTTTGTGTATCGTGATCATCCCCACTCAGGATTGTGTTCTCCTGGAATGAGTGAACCAATCTCCCATGGACTCTTCCAGTGAATAGTACTTCTCAAATGAACATTATCAGAGAAATCTGACTTTTGGAGTGAGTTCTCTATGATGAGTTATTCTTGGATATTCGAACTGAATCCCTAGCAAGGGAATGTGGTTCCATGATTTTTCTCGAGACTACGGGTCTGGGTGTCGATGATATATTGTTGTGACTTTCACTATATATGTTCTATAGACATATACTGTGTAGAGTTGATTGTACCTTTACTCTGTGTATTTCTTTACAGTTTCTAGGTTTCTCTACAGAGTATTGTCATACTCACCCCTGAACAGGCATTTCCCACATGTGTCTTGTCTTGTATAGATGAGAATCCTTTAGATGGAGTCTAGGGTGGACCATGAATGGAATGAGCCTTCTGAGATTCCTACAGGATTAGGTGTTCATATGAAAATGAGCAGTTGTCCCAGTACCTCCTTGTACATAGAATTTAGAATTTATATTTTTCAAACTCATGTTTCTTCTAGTATTTTATTCTAGATCAGTTTTAATTTCAACACATTAGTTCCATTACAATCTTTTGGTTTGATATAGTTGTAGGCTTGAATTTTTTTATTCCTCTTTGGTTTTTACATTTTATCATTTGTGGGGTAGTAGATATGTGTGTGTGTAAATGTGCTTAGTCAAATGCCTCCCAAGTTAGTGATATGCCTACTCAATTCTATTCACCAGCCCTTTCCATATTGGTTGCGGGTATTGGGTGTCACGGCACAAGCCCCACTAGGATGGGAATTGATAGATTTTAGGTGGGATTATGTAAGAAAATATAGGATAATCCTCTATTAATTTCTAAAAATTGTTTTTGGACTCTTTGATAATGTAATAAAAACCAAAAACCACCCCAAGGGTTTTTCCATAGTATCTTCTATTGTGATGTGTTTTTCATTATTTAATTACTATACTAATTGAATATATTTAGATAATTCAATAGCTGTTGTGGAAGAGATTCATATTTAATCAAAAATATTTTTAAATCTGTAATATATAATATTAGTTTAGGAATATTCAATATTTATGTTTAAAATTAAATAAAAAACACAAAAAAATAATATTTTAATGTGAAAATACATATATTTATGAGGATAAATATTATCACAAACATAACATCACTTTGGGTAAATATTATGTCATAATAGACATTGTATATTTATAATGTCAATAATTCTTACCTGCAAATTTGAAAATATAATAAAATAATGAAAAATTCACCACATGATATATTGATTGTGTTGATGTTAAAAATACTTTTTTATCAATATAATTGTCTAAATATGATAAATTACTCATTTAAAAATTCAATTTATTGAAAAGTAATGGTTTTTCTAATAATTACTATTTTATGTCCCATATAAAAATTACATTTTTCAATATAAAATTTTCATATATATTATATTGAAAAACTTTTATTTAACAATAAAATGTTTAAAAATAACATTTATTTTCAAAATTTATAAATTAGTCAATAGTTTTTTATAGAAACTATATATTTTCCAAAAAAATATTTATCTAACCAAAAAATAATTCTTTTTCAAACTAGTTATTTAAAAATATGAAAATTATTAAGAAAATATATATTCAAATATATATAACCATTTTTAAATTATATCAACCTTTAAAAATTACGATTACAATGATCTAAATATTTATCCCTTTATTACACTAGTGAATTCCATTATGGTGATTTGTGTGGTTTAGATATTTGAATGGAGTGGTTCGACATAAAATTTTTGTGATGTAATATCAATTATTTGGGTCATATAGTGTAAAATTATTCACTCATGATTTAGTTATTGGATCTTAGATTTGAATTGATCAAGGAAATATTTGAGTGACCTTATCCCCCTTAGATGTTGTGATCAATGATATTCTTTGGGTAAAATACTAATGGTCGAGGACATTTCATATTATTGTGTGTGTCAATTGAACATTATCATAATAAAATAATATATACTAATAAAAATATCAATGAATAAAAATAATACTATCAATAGTTATTATTATTAACGGTCGATTAAATTCAATAGGATAAAATTTATATTGGCCCAAAATACCCAAATTATTTCATGTGTTTTCAATAATTATTTTTCCTAATAAGGTATTAAATAAAAAAGGGAATGTAATTTATAATTTTTTTTGTCGTTAATGTATGGTTGAAATGATGAGACCCTTCTTTAACTTTTTGATGATATCATTTTATTCATCATTACATAAAATCTTCAATGCCTTACATGTTAGATTCATTAGTTTGATTTAAAGACATGGGATGCTTTTAAAAAATAAACGATAATACACAAAAATTCTATGGAAACAATATATATATTTTATAATCATGGTTCTAGTCCATACTTTAATTTACACATTTTTTATGGATCCAATGATATCCCATTATTGTTAATAAATTTTCCTAGGAATATTACTTACACATGGTATATTTTCAATTGATATATTAACCTCTTGAGTAAGAGGAAGATCATTCCATTCATTGAGTCACATATTCTCTAACAATTAAAATTCCATCTGTGATGATATTTTTCTTTTTCAAAATGATTTTATCTAAGTATTCATGATAATAATGAAATAATGTACATTATTCCAATGATGATTCTAATGTATATATATCCTCCCTCTTACAGTTGTATTGAATTTGTAGGTTGTTTCCTGATACAAAGGGTGATTTATTTTATTGGAAATTTATGTTTGATATTTATAAATAAATCCAATTCATAAAATACATGGATGACATTATATGATAATGTCATTGTAATATCAGAATTTGGAAACCATATAAAACAATACATAATAAAAATAATTAATGTATAACCACAAAGACATCAGAACATATTACACATAGGATAATCTAATGAGAACCATACATGGTATCTCATAGAATAAAATCATTAACCAATTCATTAGATGGAAATATAATTCAAGAACACCTATCTCATTCATATCATGTATATGCATTTTTTGTCCACATATATCAGACAACAACAAAAAAATCAATATTAACATTTATAACCATGATTACGAAGTATGAGTTAAATATAAATATATCCAAAATAAATTAAATATTAGTACATTTATGTTAATAGCATCGAGTGAAAATGGGGATGAGTATTCAATAAAAAAATCATGGATAACCGTAGGATAATTTATATATAATAATGGGTGTATATAAATATACATTGAATTTATTAATGATATTGAAATTATTAATCTCATTAAATTTTAATAACTAGGAAAATTTGAGGGATGTGTAAAAAAATATCCCAATATTGAAAAATTAAAATTATATAAAATATTAAAAATAATTTTATCAAATAAATAATAGTGGGAGATGATCTAATACATGGAGAAGGTTCTTCTTGAAAAATGGGATAGGGTTCTTAATATATTTAAAACACATTGGGAGTGATACAGAGATGTATAGGGTTGGGTATTCAATTTCAATTGGTGTCTTGTGAATAGTATTGTGAGAATGAGATGATATTTAGTAAAAAATGGGTGGAGTTTATTTTTATTTTCTAGACATATGTTTTAAGACACTATATGATAAAATAATGAAAAATTAAACCCTTGTCATTGGTTTTCCCTAAATTCAATAAAAGAAGACTTTTTTCAGTGCATTGTTAGAATCTAAGATGAAATCAAAAAATTAATATAATTAGTGATGTGGAAGTGAGTCATGTTTATAAATAATTGATTCAACCATATAAAATATAATATATGTTTTGGATGATTCATTAAATTATTATATTATTAATAAAATAAACTTAAAATATTTTATACTAAATGGAAGATCAATAATTAGATGATGAATCCTTTTATTGTTTTTATTACAACACTTTTTGGATGTTATGTTGTAATAATACATATAGTATATTTGTCTGATATTTAATTTTTAATTTTTATCTAAAAATTTGGATATCTAATGAAATTATGAAAAATAAACCATTGGATAAATTTTTAATTATTATTTTAAAGAAAGGTTTATAAAAAATATTAAATATGGAAATTTTGAATTTAAATTAAAATACCATTTATTAGAAAATACTAGTTTTATGATTAAAATGATTTAATATCTCTTGAAATTATTATATTTGACCTATATATGTTATATTATAATTTATCTTCAAATATTCATTATTAGAAAATTATATTAGAGGATCATTTATGTAGAAAATTATGAATTTATCACAGCGGAGTGCATTAATTTACACTATATAAATCAATAAATATAATAATTTTATTTCATCATTTCAAAATATAATTTTTGTTAAACTCATTTATAATTTTTAAAGTATTAGTATATGGGATAAATATAATAAATATGATACTAATAATCAAATACATAAATTTTTACTATTTGGGTCTAGATACATAATCCCTTATCACACTATAGCTCACTTTATGGGTAAGGTGCACAATGGTGACATTTTCATAGGATGGTTTATTAAATATGGTTTGGGATATGATATCTATAAGCTAGAACATATCCCATAATTTGTTCTGATCATGCTTTATTTGTTGAATCTCAACATATATTTCATCACAGGTAAATCTTAGTGATTCCATCTTCCTTGGGAGAATCGATGAATGGGATTCATATGATCTTCTCGTAAAATTTGATTCAATCAATTCTTTGATATATGTCACTTAGATTTTGTCATAACCCCAAAAATATACTAATAAAATCGGTCATTGTATTGCTACTATATTAAAAATGGATTTGATTCAAAACAATATTTTAATATCAATCGGAGATAATAGTCTAAAATATCTTATGTATTGATTGTGTTTTATATACTTATAATAAATAATAAGGAATTTATTTATTTAGAAAATTTAATTTAATTTATAAAATGTTGGGTTGTTAGATTGGTTAACGCAGAATGTTCCCCTAAGTCTCATCATATTCATGAAACACTAACTATATTCCTCTACCTCATTAACAACCCTTGGGTCAAGATTATTATTCCGTGGTCATAAGGTCTGTCATACTCATTACTATCAAATCATAGATTCGTCATCCTTATATAAAATCATTTATCATAATAATATAAAGTAGATAACCTCTATACCATCAAATTTTCATGAAAATCATTGATGGCCCTCATACATAAAACAAATCCATAATCACACCCAAGGATTACCTCTATGGGTACACTCATAGTAGGGTGGAACTAACCCCCACCTCTAATTAGTAGTCTTAAATAACAATTAAAAATAAACCTTATTTTTCCACACCCATAATCCAACCATAATAATCCATCACTTATCTATCCTCAAGGAAATTAACTCACATATAATATGGTTCGTTATGACCAGTAATATAGATAAATTACTACCCCTAAGGGTACATATATATCAACCAATACATACAATTATCAATCCATCATTAATTGGTTATTGAGGCACTAAGATAGTTTTCAAGGATACAATGTATCCTTTAACACATACATCAATCCTTATGATGTTATTTTATTTAAAAAAATCATTTAAACAAATATTCAATCACCCATATTGCTAATAACTCATATCATGTGTAAATAAAAATATCAAAAACCATATTGTTATAATCAAGGTAACACCTTAATTGTATGGTGACATTTCCATTTAACCATATCCAGCTATCTCCTTTCAATGATCATTCAAATCAAACTGGACACCATCCTTATAGATGAGGCCCTGACTAATTAGAATCAATAATAATTAATTAAAAATTATTTTTATATATTTTATTTACATAACCAAAAATGTTCCACAATAAATTAGAAATTTAATTTTATTGTAATAATAATGTTATTACTCACAAATAAACATTAACAACATAAATGATTATGAAAAGGTTTTTTATGCACATTTAAAATATATATTGACTATTTTTAGCTATAAACATTGTATATTATTCCATCCAACCCAATAATTTCACAAAAAATAATGAATACTGTAAATAAAGTAATGAATGATGCCTAAGCCATTAAATTTTTCCAAAAACTAGTGTGATAAGCATAATGGAATATTTCTAGACATGCATTGAAAAAAAATGGGTATCAAAATGATTCTACAATTCTCTGGTGGAATCATTGTGAAATTATTAGTCCGGGTCAAATAAATTATCAATTTTAAATAGGGGAGAAAACTAATGAAATTTTTTCTAGAGTGTTACATTTACATCAGGATTTTCTCTATAAAAAATTAGACACGGATTCAATAAGAATCATGTTTCATAATCCATTATAGGTGAACGGTGGGGCAATTTCCCCACCAGGAATGTGTTCTACGATACACAATGTTCAAGATTCCCTAATTACCCATAAAATGTAAAATTAATCCTTAATATAATATTTTTAAATAATAATAGTATAAAACATGTCCACATATTGATGGATAAAAATTCATGAGTTTACACTAAAAAAGGGATTATCCATGTGTGGTTTACCCATGAAATGTTCACCCCATGTAAGGGTTCCATATATGGGACACCCATATAATGGTGGCCACATAAAGGTCACCCATGTATGGGAAACCCATGTAAGTGTGGACACATATTGTAAAACAATGTACATGTCCCCAATATATTCTTGTACATGTATGGTTCATCAACATTTGGGGGAACACATAAGGGTCATCAACCCATGGATGACACACACCGTGGTAATCGTGTGTGGGTGACTCTACATGGACCCTCACGTAGTTCTATTCAAATACCCATTTTCCAACACAATTAACTAAAAAATATTGTAAAACTATACCCACAAAAGGTTTTCAAGAATCAGGTGACCTATGTAAGGTTCATCAAAAAAAAATTTCTGTTTAATGGTCACCCACCATATGGGTTTCCCATCATACAAGGCTAGCCCATGGATCAATATAAAATACTCAACCTATGTACCAAAGTCATAACCCATGCCTCAAACCAAATATAAAGATATTATTCATAATATAAAAAATCATGGATTCTTTATATGAATCTTGGTTATTAAAATAAACATATATGCATAGTTCAAAATTTCAAAATTCACCTAAATTTTAAAACATATATAGAATATTTTTTTATAACTTCAACTCTATAGGAATTATTATCAAGGTGAGGTTTTAGTGGTCATTCAATATTTTTTTTTCAACAATCCTAGTTATTAATTCATAAGTAATTGATTAAATTATTCTCCAGAATGATAACTGGAAATTTTATATGAAATTTAAAAACATTATGCTAAATACTCATCAATATTAATGATAACATCTCTTCACCATCACCAATACCATGACAATGACTAGTAGCACCAAATATATCCCAAGAAAATATGGTTTAATTAATCAATCCCACTCTATGTTATGGTGATCACCTAAATGAGATCAATTTCATATGGTCCATTTCCAATACATTGTTTTCCTAGACATAATAATATCTTATTATACCACAACACTAGAGGAATAGGTGAAGAATCTATCAAACAACCACCAATTACATGAAAACAATTACTAGAACCACTTTATATGACCTTTATAAAAAAAATTTGGTTGTTTCTATTAACAAACCATCTCATCACCAAATAATAAATCATAAATACTAGAATGATTATGTGATAATATTAAAACAAATAAATTTTATGAACCCTACTCAAGGTTTAATTACAATTTTGGACACCGACCATGAAAATATTCCACTATAATCTCACCTTGATCATCATTGATTCTTTGAACCAACTCAAATTTGTATCACATTAAATATGTCAAAATGAAAATGAAAAAACATGAACTCCCCCCCCCCACAATGCACCATCTAGGACTCAAAAGTAATTTTCCATAATGAACTAAATAATAATATACTTATATATACACTATAATCCAAATGAAACAATGAAAATCAAATGATGGGTCTTATTGCACCAAACACCCTATCAACACGATGATCATTTCTCCATATCCCATTATCTATACATTACCTCATGAATTTATTGTACCTGTCCAAAACACTCAAACTCATATGACAAATTAAAATATCAATCACCTCTAACACTTGGATCACATGGAACAATATCCTCTCAAAATTTACTTTTAATGCGGGTTATACCTACCAGAGGGAAATGTTACAATTCGCACCATATAGATTCCTTAATATCATTCCTCAATAAAATAGACAATAGGTTTAATTATTTAACCTGTTCCTTTTATTCTAATATATTCTCATCAACTAGTCTACCAACGACACCTTCCATATGTGGTGTCATCATTGTCCATATGTCATCCCCTTTGACTCTTATCTAAATATCTTGGGAAATCAAACCCATGAGAAATTTGTCAAAGAAAATGGTCCTCATATCACACATGGTTGTTCAATGATCCATAACACAATAGGCCCCTCAGGTAACTTGTTTATATGACTTCTATAACATCGGAACTGAACTATGTAAAATCTTGTACTACATGCTTTCCCTATCAATATAATACTCCCATTAATAGCACCTGATGAAAACAAGGACTAGACACCTACATCACAAATAATTATATTAAATAATGGTAATATCATTCAATAAAAGTTCCATTCGATCTTAGTTCCATTTACTATTATTTATCACTTTTTACCATCCTCATCACAAGATCACAAGCCACTTTAACTATTGTATATAAATAAAAATCAAACACCCAATCTCTATCCATCCATGATTAGTCCTTCTAGGATCCTGATACTCACTGTAATATACAACCAAAACCAATATAAATTGGGTCTAAATTTATGTCCATATTACCAATGAAAACTCATATTAGATAATAAAAACACATCAAGAACTTTTATTAATAAAATATCAGAGAATAATCTTTCTAAGCTAGATATCTGATAGAAACACCCATGTAATTTTCATTTGACATGATGAATCTACCAATGATTCTCACATATATGATTCTAAAATACCAAGGGACAATACCTCTCTATGGTTACCTAGATAAATAATATACCATCATAGCAATTTCATTCAGTTCACCAATATCTTGAGACATTTTTAAATAGAACTAGGCTCCCTGACATAGTATATAACTCATATCTCACACTTGTAAAAAATAATGGGAATCTTATATATTATAATATCATTTATCAAAATTTAAAATATGTTTTTCACACATTCTAGGGTCATTATATACAAATACATATCATGAGTCATTTTCCAAATCATCATCCCACAACAGCGGTAACCCTCATTGGGCATTTTTAAATGTTTGTACCCCCTCAATTTCTATAATATCATCTATTTACACATTCATATATAAAATGAATAAAACTTATAGAGATCCAGGTCAATAATAAAATTGTTATATACATCATTAATGTGGAATTCCACATATACAAACACGGGAATACACTATAAATGTTGTTGTTAAAAAAATTAGTAATCGAATATTATTTATTTCATGAATTACTATTAGAGAATCACAAAAATATGTTATCCATCAAGTTCAAAAAATATATACCATGAAGAGTCGTTATGTTGTCCTCGATAATGATCATAACTCCCTATGTTCCCCATAACCATTCATTAGGGTAAAAATACATTGGTGAATAAATATTTAATTCCACCAAAAACATATATGGGAGAACCCTATATAAGTTGTTGCCAACACTAAATATTTTCAAACCCTTCAAATTGTTGATATCAATCTCATGAATCACATGATTTTTATGAGAGTCCTATAGGCCAAAAAAAGGCTTGTACATATTACACTTTAGAATGGTCCAATGTTCATAAATTGATAAGATTTTGAGAAGAAATATTATATTGAATAAATATATATAATATAACCTACAACCCAAGAAATAAAATTTCATATCTGTTATAACATGTCATTCCCTTTGTAAAATTTTTACATGTCGCACTATCTAAGGTTCATCCCAATGTATAACACATTCTTATATCACCTTTATTATGATGACTAGGACATGGGTTCCGATCAAAGGTTCCTTGAAATCGATGGGGAACATGGACTGAGGTACATCTCCACAAATGTATGAGAAATACTACTAGTAGCTAGGTCCTTGGATTTGACTATTGGGAGTCTATTTTCTCATTACAAGAGTATCTCATTGGTAAAATCCACCAATTAATAGTGGACGCAGTATACTAATTAAAAATAAATTAATATAGAAACAAATACCCAAGAATCAAATAACAATAACAAGAAACATACTAAATCATATATATAATATTCTAATGTATTTCATATGTTTATATAGCATGAAAACATGGATACAAGCAGCATATAATAGTACTATTAAACATGGTAAAAATAGAAAAAATATATTCCAACACCTTGAGGTATAACCTTGTAATCTACTACCATCCCCATCTTAATTCTTTCAATAATGTCACACATGCATAGAGGATTCCTCATCTTATGTACACCTGAATCATATAGTCTTCTCATATTATATACGTAGTAGAGATGTGGTGTCGGATAAACTCAATAGGCCACCAACAAAGAGGTCTATAAATATCATGGTACAACACAACAATGTGTAGATAATTACATAATTTAGTAATAAAAACATAAAATGGGCTGGATCTAGTTCCAGAAGCAAACATGGAAAATTCAACCTTCTTCGTCTCATATTAGTATATCTCTAAATATGTATCAATGTGACATTATACCTAGTAACACATCAATAAATGGGGAAACATGACCAATATCTTACAGTAAAGACTCCATGCTTAGTATCATGTATAGGGTCACCATCATTAGTTTCATAGTAAGGGTCTTCATGTCGAGTTCCATATATAGGTTCTCCATTGTCGGTATTAGAGTAAATGATATGATTTCGATATCAAATATTTATAGAAAGGGTCTCCATGTCAGAGACATATTTATATAATTGGATTCCATACCAACATAGATATATCTAACACAAGGGTCACCATACCCATTTAGTTATAAATAGGAGAGACGTCTTGAGAATTGCAATGTATCATGCATAAGGATCATCATGACCAATTTCCATAATTTAGAAGGGTTTTCATACCCAAATGCCCATAATAGTAAAACCCATTATCTTTATTAATATCCAATACCGGTTTCATAAATCATTTATATTTAATCTTAATAAATGAGAGACCATGGTTCAATTTAATTGGGTTGCATGAGATCACCACTAACTTATAACCAATTTAATTCATAATAATTTTCAAGAGTGTTTCTCATGATAAACCACAACACTCATCCACTATAATTATATTATCATTTATTAATTGATTCCAAACACACCATTAGGTGTTTTGGGTGTGGAATCATGAAAAAAGGAATAAAAGGGATCACATAAAGGGATTTATCACTATAAGGTGGTTGATTTCAATGAGATTTGTTTTCTAACAAGTCATACAATTCGTAGAAGATGAAATGAATGAAATGCATGTTGATAATGGTTTGTTCCATAAACAAAAATATTATAGAACATAAAAATATGATGGATAATTAATATACAACCTTTCTAAACCTCATACAACTCTCCTAAGAAACTATCACCCATTCCTTTTTCCTAGATCAAGGGAATGAATAAAAATAGATCAACACCCTAAAAATATGGAATAAAACCTTTCACCAATATCACTCTTTCAAGGTGTATAGAAACAATCAAAAGATTTTGGATGAATGAAGATATTTATGAAACACATACAACGTAACCAATGGATCTAAAAACGGTGGTAAAATTGGAAATAGTATAAAATACTAGATATCGACTCAATAGGTGGATCCCACATGAGACAGAGGGAGGATTTGAGGTTCTATCCAAAAAAGGAGGTGTTGCATCCTTATTTAAAAACATACTTCTACAAATTATATTGTGTGTAAAATTTTAATAGTTTGTGTAATTTTTATGGTCTCCCATACTGTAATACCCTTTACATGATATGAATGGTTCTGGTTAATGAATTACATGTAGGTAAATGGATACACAATAGGTATTCTAATTTCACTGAGTGACTATCTTGTAGCCTTCCTTTAGTGATCCCGCCTCTTACATTCTCAAGAAAAATCAATAGAACAATGGTCTAACATTTGGATCACTCAAAAGAAAACACCACATGTGTGTAACTATAATGTTTAAAGGATCCATAACTAATAGAAAACATTGATCATAATGTCTCCCCATTAATGGAATTCATCCACAACTTTAACTTCTATGGGACGAGAAACACTTTTTGAAAACAATTCTTGCCATTGGGCATGTACGTCAGCCTCCCTATTTAATGACACATATATTACCCAGATATGAGTCCATAGTACCTATACGAATGTGATATATTGGCCTTGAAAAACCATGATTCCCTGATCAATGATTCTTAACAGATACTCTTAAATAGTTCCATCAGTTTATAAATTAAAACCCTTTGGATGAAATGTATGAGAAGATTTGGCATGATGTTAGTGAAGCTATGAAATATGGAAGACATTATTCATGACATGGTACATCTATGTTAATTGAATGTTATAGGGTACCCCTCCAACTCTATCAAAAATCTAAAACCATCGGATAAATAATAGAGACAACTTACCCTGCCTTTGTATCCATATCTTACCATGTATGGGTGATTCCTATATAGAAACATGATCCCCAAATTCAAACACCAGATAACACTGAAAAAAATTGATACAAGATTTTAGTTTATACTAAGTATTATAAATCAACTTACTAATTTTTTTGAACCTACTCAAATGTCTCTTAAATAGGAATATGTCATAGTAGTGATGTTGATGTTGCCTCTAACTAGTATAGGGGTGAACGACACGACCTACTGTACAAGGCCTCACAAGGATCCATTTGTATCATCTCTTTATAACTATTATTTTATGAGATCTCCATGAAAGGTATTTATTTCCCATATGATATACAAAAATCAAGGACACATGCTTAGGTCATTGTCTCTTGAACTATTATATCCCATTTGGACTAGCCATCATTCCACAAGATAATTGTTGTGCTCATAAAAACCAGTAACTTAAGCCATTTGTAAGACCTTCCAAAACCATGATTTCATGGAATTTTTCCTATATAAAATAATTGTATAAGGGGACCTGTGTTGTTGGAAGATATCATAAATATATAATATTCCAATATAATCAATCAAGAAATTATCCTTGATAGGTAGTACGTGGGATACTTTTGTCATTCGATCCACAACTACCGGAACTGCATCACTACCACTAGGTAATCTTTATAAGATGAAAAAAATACCTCACAACATCTTCCCATTTTTATTACAAAAATGAAAATTGTTGTAACAGGACACCCGGTTACTATATCTCCACCATAACCTATTGACAGGTGGAACATCTGGTGAAAATTCCTACAATGTTATGCTTCATCCCTATCCATTAATACTATTGGTGTATATCATGATACATATTTGAAATACGCTGGTGAACATCCCAATGTGATTAATTTAACACTCACATAAAATACCCTATAATATCAATGTTTACAAAGATACATTGATTTATATTCAAGATATCATCATAATTAAAAGATCAATCTAGAGATGGTTCTTCAAAAACAATACCCTCTCATAGGACTAAGCTATCAAGAGCTGAAAAGATTCTTTTCTATAAAATATCTAGAATTGATGATATCACAGATAACAATGCAAGTATATACTAACCATTATAGTCTTTCACCTCTATGTGTGTCTCAAAAATAAATCAATAAGTACCCATTCTTTAATGTCCAATTAAACTGCTAGATTCTGAGTCCTCCTATGTAGAGCAATGACAAAAACATTTTATATTCGATGTGAATTGGATACATGGAATTAAAAGTATTTTATATGATCATCCACACATCACTACCTAATATTTATCTCTCTATGTATAAAAATATACGTCATGGTCCCCCATGAGGTAATGCCACCATCATCACAAGGTGCGTACAATAACTTCAATCTCATAATCGTGTGTCGGGTTATTACATTCATGAGACCTCATCTTCGAAGACCCACATCCAATTACTCATTCTTCATACATTATAACTCCTCCAATACCAATACCAGATGTGTTGAAATATATTTCATATTTTTCCATCTTGGTTATGGAAAACCTATGATCGTCGTTGAAGGAAATATATCATTAAAGCATTAAAAAAGTTACTGTGGGGTTCATACCCTATAAAATTTACTCCTTTCTATGTGATTACCATAATAGGTTCTTATAAGAATGGGATGTTTCGAATAAAATTCCTATAGTAGCAAGCTAGTCACATAAAACATCATATGTCAATGTCATTCTTGGGATGATCCCTAGAAAACATAGATCTCACATTTCATGGTTCAACTGAAAGTCCTTCCTATGTGATAATATTACAATGGATGTTGGCACTATCGATCCAAAAATGACATATAATAATATTAGCATACATTTGGTTATCCTTTAGAGTATTCTAAAAGAACTCCTGATGAGTGTCTTGGTTGATTCTGGTATGAGAATACACAAATATTTATTCTATTAATATAATAAAAAATGAATCTGGATAGGGATAGAAAACCTTATTCATAAAATCCATGAAGATATAAAGTGGTTTTTTCAGAACAAACCACATCATAAGATACACGTATAAGAATTACCAACTTTGGAATGTCATTCAGGGAATTTTGGAAGGACATACTCGAACCTCATAATAATGAAATCTCATATTGATCATTATAAATATCCTCACTCCTATGAGATAGTAAAAAATATCATCTATTTTTTGCTAAAGAAAACTAGTTTCCACTATAATCTCATTCACCTTCTAGTAATATTGGCAAATTGTGAGGGTACTTTCTACCATCTTGCTAAAAAGGATCAGTGATCCCAAGGGGGAAGTACTATGCCTTATAAAAAGATTTTCTTGTAAATAATCTGGCCGCCTCTTGATCTCTGGAAAATAATTAATAGCCAGCCTGTAAGGAGGAGTGAATACTAGTGTAGGACCTGGAATGAGATTGATAGTAAATTCTACCCATCTCTTAAGAGGTAGTGCTAAAAATTCATCAGGGATATATCTTTAAATCAATCAATTACATGGGGGAAATAAACCTATTTTAGATCATGATCATTCATGTAAAGACTATAATTATGGTTTGTCAGTATACCTAGACGAATATTCTCTGGTCTAGATCTACAAGACTAGACATCCCACTCACTCTTGTGAATACGTGTATCTTCATTTGAGGATGTAAATGATACCCTCTATTTTTTGAAATCAAAATAGGAATGAAAGGGAACCAACCAGTACATCCATAGAATGAAATCAAATATGGTCAAATCTAGGATGAATAGGTTCCATTAATATTTATGGATGTATTACTTAAGTGCATAGTCTTTTCACTATCATATTCACCATGATCATATACCAAAATATTTATCTAGAGTCATCATTCTGAATGAGTAATTGACTAGAAGTCTCAGAATCTCCATAATAAGAAAACATTTAACAGAATGTGATGAACCTATATTGAATATAGAAGGTAAGACAATATATGATACTATAATTGTACCTTTAATAGTATAAATATAAGTGTCCTTCTCCTTAGGTATAGGTTTCACTGAAATGATATGGCTTGATCAACGACCCTATGTTTCAACCTGACTACATAGAGTAGTTATTTTGTATTAGAAATATGTATCTAAATCATGTATACCATTTCCATGACCTCCTCCTATTCATTTATATCCAGTAGTAATCTATCTACCTTCCTAGAGAAGTGATACTAAACCTTTTTAGGATGGTGAATCTATAATATATCTTCTCTCACTCAAAATAGATGGTAAATTCATGTATAATCATTATTGATTACCCAATATTTAGTTTCTTCGGTACATGATGAGTTATTGGGGACACTATGGAATATTATGATCTAGATTGTTACACTAATGAAGACCCTTGTAAATATCATTATGTGTCAACTACATATCACATCCAATCTGTGTAGTCTCAAAATTCATGTTCTGACCGCTGGTAGAGAAATTACGTTATCTGGGTTCTAAACATCCATGGATCACAACATCGAATTCTATTAGGATTTTCTCAGTGATAATTTATTGTTTAAATATTTAAAATACGACATCCAATTATAAAACTATCCCCTAATAATAAATATGATTCCTTAGAACATCCTTAAATCATCTCGCTTTCACTTGATAATTAGTAGTCTTAGTAGACAGAAATCACTAAAGCTCTATAAAATGAGATGAAAAACCAACAACATTCATAAAAACCTAATAAATGTTATGAAATACCTAGAATTATTGTAACTTAGCATCATAGGAATGAAATTATCAATGATTATTTATTAGAAATACCACCACATCTCTTCCTGATACTGACCATCCTAATTTAGAATATCACATTGCTCTTTTTTTGTATCGTATAAGAATATATGTATTGAGTTTAACTATATTCATAGGTTGTCTCTCCAAATTATATAATATAGAAAAAATATTCTCAACATAAAACACTTTATCTCGTGGTCCTCTATTCGTTGAAATTGTGGGAAGATGTTGTTTTGAGAACTCCTGAGTCAAGATATTCCACTGAAGTGGAATAGCGGAGAGATCCATGTATCTTATTTATAATCCACAAGAATTCACCTAGAAATTTTTCTTCAAATCCCTTTTCATGAATATGAATATTTGACATGGTAGGCCCTAACTGAGTCATAACTGGAGCAATAGGGTCCAAAAACACAGGATCAGGGTCAACAACGACCTCCTGGCTTACTACCTGAGGACATCATGATGGAATTGGACTATAAATTCCAAACACACACTTTATATAGAATTTGATAAATGAATAACACATAGATATAGAAATCGAATATGTAAAAATTGTGTCTATGTAGTACACACACCCCTATTCTAGATGAAGGATTCAATTCAGGGTGAAAATGGCATTTATTTTAATCAAATGAATGCTACCTTATGACCACTAATACGGCTGAGTCTAGTTCATGATCATTTTTTTAAAATTTAAATTTTATATTTAATTAACATATATATTTCAATTTTAATGGTTGAATAAAATGGTTCAACACATCTGATCCATACAGTCTCGCACACTTTACGAACAAAAATATGGCAACAAATCAATCCATTCCATAACATGTTCTATTGCATGAGACCAATGGTCCCTGATGCAACATGTCATTGTTGAATATGTCTGGTATATTCTATAGCCTATACAAGATAATAATATTTGGTTTTTAGGGAAATATAAGTACCAATAATGTATTCCATGTCCCTAAAAATATTAATTAGCCAAAAAAATCTATTTGTAACAGTCATTGCATTAATGACAATCACATTCAATGAAAACAACATTCTGCTTCAATGCTTCTTTAAACATGTCTCGTCGAGAACATGATTAAATATAAACATCAATTATGTCAATAATAATATCACAATTCTAGGGCATTACCTAACAGTGGAATCAAGTCAACTATAATTTAAAAAATATCAATTCCCATTCTAAAAAACCTATATTTATTATTTTATGTGTCAGATACTCACAAGAATAGCTCTTTTCCAAACTCTATAACCTTTCTACTCTACTATATATTTCTTTATAATAGCGATGAATGAAAAGATACACTATGATACCACTTTGTGACATCCTAGACCTAAAGGACACAGAGAGGTTCCCTGATCTTTGTGGGATACATGCACTCTGGAAAATCTCCCCAAACACCATAGGATACCAACTATTCCAGATGGCATCGGGTGTGTCCATTGGGAGATTATTTTTTCATTACATGAGTAGCACAATGGTAAAATCAATATATAAAAATGGGAAGAAATATAACTGTGAATAATGAATGGAGACATACATGAATAACCAAGAATTGAATAACAATCAAATTCAGTAAAATTATAGTAATAAAGCAGGATGATAATGTATGTCTTGTAACTATAAAGAAAGAAAGTGTGGATACATGTATCAAGAATTAGTAAAACACAAAAGGTTTGAAAATATATATAATGAAAAATCTATCCCAGTAAACTGAGCTATACCCCGATCATATGCTTCCAAGATCCATCCTATGACATGATAAAAACTCACACATTTCTAAGAGGATGCATCGCATTATCTACGGCTGAATGTATATCATCATCATGGGTGCCATGTGTGGCCTAAATTGGGTGTTATATAAACATAGTATGGCACCACCAACGATCTCTATACTTATCCAATCCCTCTATATAACATAGAACTGTGATGATAATAATGTAAAGGAGTAATAAAACCATTAAACTGGTAGGATCCAGTTCATAATGGAATCCATGCTAACTATACCTTCCATGTCCAATGTCAATAGATCTATAAACCGATGTCAATAGATGTAAGTCATAGAATCACATTAATAAGAGACCCCATGCTATGTTACAAAGTAGTAAAAGGGAAACCATTATTAGTATCATATTATAGTGATGTCATTCCCAATATCACATATAGTGTAACCATTCATGGTATCACAGTAAGGGATATCATCCCCAATATCACTTATAGGTTCTTTATGACTGATATCACACATTGAGGAACCATTCCCAACATCACATATTTATAGGAATGATCTCTATGCAAGTGACACATTTATATAAAGGGACATCATTCCCATATAGATCTATAAAACATAGGGTGTTCATAACAATTTATTATTATGATGGATGGACTTCATTCTCACTTATATTAACAATGTATAATGGCCGTCCCTCCAAATTTCAATAATTAATGTGTTTCACTATGCCCACACATCCTTAGAAGTAAAATCCATTTTTGTAATGTGAATCAAGTCATAATTCCTAATTCATTTACATTTCATCATGAAAAGGGAGTGACCTTTTTTTATTTAATTGGTTAACATGGGATTACAACTAACCTATAACAAAGTCAATTAATTATAATCGTCAATGGAGTTATCCATGATAAGAAACAACACTCATCCACAATCATTAAAATATTATTTATAAATTGAAGACAAACACAACATTAGGTGTTTTGGGTATGGATGCATGAAGGATAAAAGGAATAAGGTGGGAAAATCCAATGTGATGGATCAATAAAAGGTGGTTGATCACTATGGGGTTTTGGTTCAAACATTTCAATAAATTAATGGTAGACTCATGTAAGAAAAATCACAGTGAAACTGGCATGTGATACAATGAAACATATTTCAAAACCTTACAACCTGATGAATAATTACTATAAAACCAACCCTCATCACATATAATTATCCTCTTCATGTATTGAACATTTTTTTCCTGGATCAATAGAAAATGGAGAAACATATCAACACCTTGAAATTGGTCATAAGAGGATGTACGAAGTTAACTTTTTTAAGGAAGAGAGAAAAAATAAAGGAGGATGTTGAATGAATATCTATCTAAAATCCATAAAACAAGAATGATGGAAGAGAAAATATAATTCATATTGGGATAGAGATGAATATCCTAGATCTTGGATAAGAAGAGGTCTCATGCATGGGAGAGTGGGAGGAGGTAAAGTTCATTTAGAAAAAATGGAGTACCTTCATCCAATTTTAAAAACATATGTTTCGAAATTACCCATAGTGTAATTTATTAACATGTCATGTAACATTTAGGGTCTCCGATTTTGGAATAAAATTTTAAATGACGTGAAATGTTCAATTCAGGCCATTATTTGTCATGTAATAGTTACACACCATATAATCAAATTACACATTATATAATTGTCATACAGTCTTCCATTATCCCTCCTACCACTTAATTTTCAAAAACTACCCAACTGGCCCATGACCTGGCCTTAATTTTAGGAAAAATAGAACATATAATGATTTTACAAGATGATTTAAAGGATAAATATCTTATAGAAAAACAAGGATCTTAGAATCTTCCCCCAATAAAAGAGCTTTTCCCCAAGTCCACCATCCGATGGTGGATAAATTATTTCTAATAAAAATTCTGAGGAATGATCAAGTAATTTGGCCTCAAACCCACATGTATCATCTAATACCAACTAGTACATACCCATAACCCATACAAATAGGGATAGGGTGGCCTCAGAGAATGTAATGTCTACCATACGAAATTTCAATGGGATACACATTAAAAGAAGATTCATTATGTTGCTCAACATCCTTGAGATCAAAGGAATGAGATGGTTCAAAATAATATTATTATATATATTAAACATGGAATATTTCAAACATGTCATATTATCTCAAATTTAAGAGAAACATATATACTACATACCTAACTATTTCCAGTATCAAAAATGGCCAAATAAAGTATTGTTATTTCTTACCTTGCCTAAATATCCATATGTTCCCATGTCAGGGTGATACCAATAAGAAACCAAAATCCCCAACCTCAAACACTGGAGGTCATCCATAACGATCAACATTTGATTTCTCTATAGACTGAGTAGTAGAAATAAACATCATGATCCACTAAACCTACTATAAAGTATCTAAATTGAGAGGAGGATCTGGTAGCACTACATATGCTAACTCTATCTAGCATATGAAAGAATGGATTGACCAAATATTCATGGAAATATAAGGAGAAATATTTATCATCCACTAATAACTATTATTGTTGGAGAACTCATGTATAGATTTATTCTTCTCCCAAAAATAACAAAAAAATGAGGCATGCTTGGAGCATGACCGATAGAACTTGTATTGTGCAATTTGACAGGCCATCAGTCTGAGGGTGAATGGATGAGCATTAAAGCACCTATGTACCCCTAGAATTCTAAAACCCCATTGAAATCCTAGATTTAAAGATCTTATCCTTATCTAAAATTATATTATTAGGGATCTTGTGTAGTGAGAAAATCTCAAATACAAATAATCATTCTAGCCCATAAAATGAGAATAATTTCATATAAGAAGCTGCTGGTCTAGTTTTGTTAGTCAATCAAATACTACCCAAACTATGTCACTACATAAAGGAAAAGTAGATAAGATGATGACAGAATCCATCGCAACAAGATAAAATTTCCATTATAGAACTATTAATAGTTGTAACAATCCTTTAGTCCCGGGTGCTTCACCCTAAACAACTGATAGTTATAAAACGTACTAAAAAATCCTGTGACCTAATGCCTCATCGCTAGAAACCAATATTATCATCAAATATCCTAATACATCTTGGAAATACCTTGATTAACTTCCCACTGGGAATCATGTGACTCTCACAACATACCATCTATTATATGTGTGGGAACACATATATTCCATTACATATACATGATGTAGTAATAATCTATAGATCAGTATTTGTGCAAGCCCTCAAAACCAATATTCTCTCATAGTTCCACGCTCTTGTGATCTAAAAACTACCTCATCATTTACTTTTAATGAATTTTACATGTCATATATAGAAATGAAGGTACTGACTATCCATGGTGGTCCTTCACATCTATGCGCTTCTCAAAATATGAATCCATAACATTTTATCTATAATTGCTTCTTGAATATCCTTAGTTTGATCCCTCCTTCTTAGAGCATTGAAAATAACATATCATTTTCAGAAACATAGTCTAAGTTGATGTTAAACGAATGTAGATATTCAACTAATATTTATTTCATAAGATTTTTTGTCACTGTGTAGTAATATACAAAAGTCTCTGGTTGTCACTAAATAGAAAAAACAAACAATCTTCTATTAGGTAAGTCCTCCATCATCATTAGGTGTATACAATAGCTGGTAGCTCAAGATCATATGTTGGGTAATTTTGCTAATGTGGCCACAATTTTCATGACCTGGAAACAAAGACAATATATTCCGGAATTATAAATTCAATTATCCTGATACCTGATGCATCACAATAGACTAGATAGCTCTGAACAAGGAATAGCTGAATTAGGATCAGTGTTTTTGTAAATCTGTAGTTAATTTTGAAAAGATTTATCTTAGGATTCAAACCATATAAACATAAAACCCTTCTTAGTGAAGACCCTAAAAAGAGTTTCTTTGGAGAATAAGTCATGTATAAAATGAATTTAGTTACAATATATCCCCAACAAACATAGTATGCTGAATAAATTCATGGGGTACTCCCTGGTAACCACAACAGTCACATTCTATTGGTCAACTAGAACCCCTTCCCCTTAGATGATGTGTCCCTAGATTTTATTATTATCATTCTAGAAATTTCATTTACAGAAAATATAATATTCCTTTTTTCCCTTAGGGTATTTAATATGATCTCATGATGAGTGGCATGGTTTCCTCATGTAGGAGAATATAAAAAAATTCCTTATTTGAATATAACAGCAATGGAATCTAGAGAGGGATAGAAAACCCTATTCATTGAAGTAGTAAAGATGGTATGTCTGTTCTTAATTCCGAATAACATCATTAGATACTCATGTAAGATGTTCCAACTATAGAAATCCATATGTGGAATATATGATGGTCTGACTCAAACATGATGACAACCTGATCTCATCTTGATCATTGGTAATACCCTCACTCCTTTGATCTAGTCAAAAAGGACATCTATGTGAGGAAACAGATGCCACTTTTTCACTGTATGATGATAGAACATCCAATAACCTATATAATTCCTGAGGCTTCTATGATCTGTCATTGCAAAAATGATATCTAAATCATATAGATAAGTATTGGGAATTTTAAAAACCATTTCTTTTAAATCATGAATCTTCTTCTTGAGCTCGTGTTACATTATTTAATAAATTCTGTAAGGATTAATGGATACTTGTATAGATCCATTTACTATATTGGTAGAAAATGTTTCTTCTCTCTTAAGAGTTAGTCTAGAAAAGTGTTTATGGTAGACATCCCTGAATCGATTCAATATAGGGAGAAACTCAATAACATATATTCCTATATCATTCATGTAAATAATAACAGTATGGGAGGTCACTCTACCTAGCCTATGATCTTATATTCTAGCTTTACCATCCTTGAAACACCCCTTGAGAATACATGTGTCACCATCCGGTGATATCAACAACACCGTTCCATAAAAATATATATATGTATGATATAGAACCAACAATTATATACCAATAATTAGATAAATGATTTTCATATTGATGACTAATTTGTTCCATAAGAAATGAATGATTCCTATCTCATCAGGATACCTATTTTGCTGGAATATGATCACATATCTTTACAGAGGGGTTTATCTAGCTTCATCACCCCACATAAGTACTCAACATGATGTCTGAGACTCTCCATATCAAGAATAGATATAAAATAATTTTATTCATATATAAAAAAAGGAAGATACTATAGTAGATGCTTATAGAGTAGTACCTCGTATAGTCGATGGACTATCATCATGCTCCTCAGTTATAGGTTATAATGAATAGATATGGCATGATCTATGACCTTATTCTACAACCTGACTACATGGAGTAGTTCCACTATACTTGCAAAATTTATTGGAGGTTTGGCCACCACATCCATGAACTCCTCCTATTCTTGTATGTTTAGTAGTACCCCATCTACCTTCCTAGATTGGTGTTATTGAACATGCTCTAGAAGGTGAAGCAAGAACAGATCCTCTATCACTGAGAAAAAATGTGACATTCCTACAAAATCATTGAAGATGGCCCAATATGGAACATCCATATCACTGAACGAGGTCTCAAATACCCTTGGGCCTCTTATTATCAGTTTTACCATAATTTTGAAATACCACATAATGGTATTTGGGTGTCAACTGGCGGCCACTACACATGCCGAAAGTTTTAAAACATTGCGTCTGGATGATAGTTGAATAACTACTCTCACTAGGTTTAGAACATCCCTACCTGACACTGTTTTCTACCCTAAGGTACATCACAGTGATAAGGACATGGTTCACTAATTCAAATATTTTAGTCATCTAGAACACATTCAATGTAAAATGAATACGATGCCTCAGACTATCCTCAAATCATATCTTATTTGTTTTCTCATTAGCAGTGTAGATAGGAACGAAAGGCTAATGTTTGGTAAAACTAGTTGAATATTCCATAAATATCATCAAACCCTACTACGGTCTCATTAACAACTTGAATGATTATCCCTTAGGGTGTTATGGTTGAAATAATCAATTATACCTGATGGGAGATCCCTCTACGTCACTTCTAAATATTGACCATCCTGATCTAGAATATCCCACTAGCAGTTAGACGATCCTCAATCAACATAACTATAGATATTCACTATCATATCACGATGATTCATTAGATTCTAAAATAATTACATAATAATATTGTGGCATAACAATACATCAAATTGTCCTCCATCACCCAAAATTGTTGGTGGATGATGTTGCTAGATCTCTTGAGTCAACTCTCCCATGTAATGGGAAGAGCACCGAGATCCTTAAAAGTCCGCTATAAGCTATTTAAAATATCCTATAAATCATGAATCATAACACACCCCTAGAATCATAAGAGGTTAAAAAAGGAACTATTGGCTGTATAATTGGAAACTCATGGCCCACCAACACTTGGGAATGGTTTTTACCACCCTCCATACATACTGATGAAGGTCGTTAGAGAAACATTGGCATGTAATTTAAATAAACATTCAATATATAGGATTATATGACAGAATTATCCATTGATATGGAACTAGAATAGGTACAAAAAACTATTTAAAAATTGAACCCCTCATAGAGCTCAATGTGCTAGGTTATGGTGATAGAAAAAAATATATAGAATGACAAAGATGCTCCCTACTTCCCGCTACTAAGGACAAGACTAGGTCAAGCTCTATGTTTTTTTAATTTCCATTAAATTTTAAATTCATATTTACATTTTAATATAAATTATTTATTCAAATTGATCACAACTTTTCATCTTTATGGGATCATACACCTTATGAACTGTAATGCAGTGTCCATTCAATCCATACCATAACATGTTCTGGTCCATGAAACAAATACTCCATGAATCAATTTAATGTATTCAACTTCTTATGGTGTCATCTCTATCATATAGATGAAAAATTACTATGTTATGGAATTAATTCTAACGACCGACTATATTTTATCAACCCCCAATAATAATCGTTATCCAATATCTTTTCTATTTGTAATAGTCAATACACTAAAGGAAATCCCTAGCAGTGAAAATGAAAAAATGCTCATACATGGAATGTAATATGAATTGATTGCGAGTTTCATTAATGGTGAATAACATTATTTTGAATCATTTCCTCCCACCCATCAACTAAATGGGTTGATTATAAAAGATAAACCTAAATTTAATCAATTGTAATTTCACAATTCATGTGTATCACCTAATAGTATAATAAAATCATTTTTTATATTAAAAAACTAATAATAACATTTATTTGAGGTGATCCATATTATCATTGTGCATTGGTTTGATACTCCCATGAAAATCACATTACCAAACACCAAAAACATCCAAATCTTCAATATATTGTCTCAAAATCACAATGTGAGAATAGAAATTATTGATAAACACATTTTCAAATACAAAAACAATGTGTCAATCATAGGTTCTGGAACCCTAGTGGGCATCAAGGTATTAGAAAAATATTCCATGATTTTAAGGGTTAAATAATTGAAAAGAGAGTCTTAGGTGTGTCTGTGGGGAGACTATTAAATCAATACCAGAGTACCAAAATGATAGAATCAACAAATAAATGGGAGATGTAGTATAAAAGAGAATAATAAATCAAAACATACACGAATAACCAAAAAAATATTTATCAATTGTAATAAACTGAATTATATACGTAATGATGGTAATGTATTCCATATGTAAATAAATAATGAAAACATGGATCTATGTTGCATGCAACAGTTCTAAAAAACATATAAGAAATGTAGAAATATGAAAAAATATATCCCAGCATCCCAAATCTCTTGCCTGATCATATTCTAAGAATATCCATACTAATAAATGATATAATGTCATGCATATATAGGTGAATTATTCCCCTTATCTACACCATCAAGTATATTGACCTCTCATGTTCTATAGGATTCACAGATAGGGTATGAGAAAAAATCATTAGTTCACCACCACAAACATCTATAAATATCATGTCTGTGTGTATATCATGGTCATGTGTAGATAATATAGTAAATTTTCATGAAAACTATAAATTTGTTTGCTCCGGTTTCAGAAGGAAAACAAGTTTACTCTACCTTCTTTGGCCCATGATGGTATATCTCTAAAAAATAACATGGCACACAATTCATGGCATCACATTTATATGGGATTCCATTACCAAAATATTTTATTGATGGGGACTCTATGGCCAATATAATAGAATATTTATTCCATTACCAGTATAACATTTCTTGTTTCCATGCGTTGTATCACATTAAGGGATACCATGCCCAATATCACATATTGGGTATCCATGCCTGATATCATTGTAATGTGCACCATTCCCTTTATATCATATTCATATAAAGTGACATCATGCCCATAACAAATTTTTATAAATGGACTCCGTTCATACTTAAATACATCCAACACATGGGTCATTATGAACATTTAGTATTAACATGGATGGATACCATTCTAATTTATTCTTATCATGGAGAAGGGTTAAAATGTGTAATTACCATAATTAAACAGGGTATCGAATTCCACAAATCCGTATTAGAAATATCCATTTTCTTTAGTATGAGGCAAGTCATATTTCATAATTAGATTATGTATAATCATGATAAAGGAATCACTATTATTACATCAAAATGGATGATTTCAGATTACCACACACTTATATAGAATTAAATTAATAACAATTATATACTAATTTATCCATTTTAAGCCACTAAACTCATCAATTGACATTATAATAACATCTAGAAATTTAATCCAAACAAAACATTAGGTGTTTTTGGTGGGGAATCATAAAATTAAAAATGCATAAGGAATGAATGCCCAATGGGATATAACACTATATGGATATAGAAATCAATGTGGTTTGGGTATAATAAGTCTACCAATTCATAGAAGATAAAAATAAGGAAAATAGGGTGAAACTGACCTCAGACACAATGAAACATAATATAATACTTCAAAATAATAGGGATGATTAATAAAACACCCAAATAAAGCTCATAATTCTCACCTAATATAGTACCGTCCATATGTTTCTGATGAATTATGATAAAATAAAAGAACATATTAATGTACATAAAATAGGGAATAAGTTCCTACACTAAGATAACTCCACCAGGGAAGAGTGAAATGATGACTGCTGCAAGATGATGGACTATCATAGTGACAATCATTCATCCAGACAGAAGGATATGAAAGTAGATGACAGATTTTGAAATCATGGGTGAAGCCTAACTCCTATCTCAAAAGGGTTCCCCAGTGTGATAGAGTGAGAGGATGTAAGGTTCTAAATAAAGAAAGATAGTCCCTTCCTCAATTTTTAGAAACATACATTGAGAAATTACACGGTGTGTGAATTATTTATGTATCGTTTAATGTTTATGGTATCACTTCCTAGAAAAAAAACGTTAGACAACAGGAAATGTTCCTTCCATGACATTATAGTTTCTGAAGTGGTTACACACCATGTATTCCAATTACACATGGTGTAACAGGAAAACATATTTCCTCTATCCCTCTTGATAATTTATGAAGTCGTAAGATATTTTTTTTTTCTGAAACACCTAGGAAAAAGATATTTGCATATAAATATGTATTGTATGAATCATAAAAATACATAAAAATATATCTATCAAAACAAAAATTTACAGTTAATCATATATATCTTCTATGTATTTTTTTAGGAAAATAGTGTCCCATCGCCTCGTTAAGGTGATAGTTTAAAGGTACACGTACGATGTTATCATCATTAAATAAGTGAAAAAAAGATGAAAATGGTATATAAACACATTCAAAAATAAAAAATATTTCTTGAATATAATAATTATTTATTTTATTTCACATATAATCATTAAATTAATCTTTATCACCTTTTATATTAACTTTTGTTGAAAAAAATTATCACATCGCATCACGAGGTGGTAATCTGTTGAACCCACAAGCGATGTTATCGTATATCCTACAGAATGGAAGGTGAAAATAAATATATGATATAGTTAATAAAATAATATTATAATGTAATAAATATAATATTTTAATTAATGTCAATAATTATACACATCCAAGATAGGTGGAAATTAGAAAAACGACATTGGATCGTGGGGTAGTAGTCTTCTGTACACACAAATAATGATTTAATAACCCAATTGATGGAAGCGGAGATGTTTTTAGGTCAGTAAATTAAAATAAAAACATCTACATATATTTATGAAATGTAATTTTATATTTAATCATGGTATAATTAAAATTATAATGGGAGGATAAATATGTAAAATAATAACTCTTTTCCAAAAACATTACATCTTTTTTTTGAACCCTCCTTATGATTCCAATAAGTCATTCATAAGAGGGAATTATATCCAAAATAATTCTTCAATGATTAGGGTATGGATGTTCGTAATTATTTTGGGAAGTTATTTGTTGAATGAAATTATTTTTATTATTTCAATAAGATTATAGTGTGGGTAAACTTCTATAAGTGGAGGAGTGGACACATTTGGTATTTTTGAAAAGAGTTGAGTTCTCCAACATTTTTTTATTCAATAAAATTAAAAAATGAACCATTATATATAATTAAAAGAATAATGGTCAAAATATTTCCATAAAATACACTTTTGATATTTTTATTGTTAATATATATCCATATCATTTTATGTTAAGCCCCGAAAAATCCATTTTTACCTTAACCATGGTTAAAAAAATATTGAATTTATTATTTGGTATTTTCAAAAAATAAGTTAAAATTATTATAAATTATATAATATTATAATTAAAAATATATATTAAAACATTAAAAATTCAATTAAAAAATGTGAAATTTTTTAAGTTGTTATTAATCCCACAGACAATATGAGATAGCGAGTTTTTAAAGTGAAAAAAATCAAATGTTAGAAATGTTTTTTTGTATAAATTAAATAAGAAAATGAATAAAATTACCTAAATTTGTTTAATTGTTAAAGAATTATACTAATTTACTATTATGATGTTTTAAAATATAATTTTTCAAAATAAATAATCAGAACAAAAAGGGAATTACTAATTAAAATCCAATATTTTTCACTATACATAAAAACTATATGTTTCCAAAAAATAACAAAACATTCACCAGAAGATAATTATGATGTAATTAATCCAATAATTGATATTATATTGAAAATTAGGGTTCATAAATTCTTTAAAAAATAATTTTAAATTTTTTGGGCAATGAGTGATTAAACTACCCCTTATAAAAGTTATTATTTTCAAAAAAACATTCCTTTTTTAAAATGATTATTATTTTGTTAAAAATAAATAGATAACTAATAAAATATTTTAATTGATATTTTTTCATAAGTTATTTAATCCTATTCATATCCATCATTCCACATTTATATGATAACTATCATATTAAATAATAATATGAGCAGTATATTATTGTTCAGTAAAACACTATCTGGGGTGTAACACCAGCTAAATTCAGTGTCAGTTGAATTGAACGATTTATATAATTATGAATTTAATTAAAATATTATATATATTTTAAATTATAATGATTTTATATAACCCTTATTCCTTTGGTGTTTTGTTTCATACACACTATCAAATATTATGAGCACATTTTAAAATCGTATGGTGTTATAATAGTGTTAGTTCCTGATGTTGTTTGTCAGACATCTTAGTGTTCCACTAATAATGGTTGTGAGTTCTTGTCCAGATGTTTTTAGATGATTTTTTATTCGATCACCTCAATGAGATGTTCATATAACATTATAATTTCTTTCATTGATAAATCATATTTCCTCACATTTTTTCCAAATTAAACCCATTGAATTGAATAAATTAATTTTTCATCTTGAGTATTATAATTTTAATATATTTATTCTCCAAATAATTTAATATTATTAATCACTAATAATTATTAAAAATATGTTGTATGGTAGTATATAACTTCAGTTTTATTACCAAAAACACAACTAGGTGATTGTGATGAAAAATTATTCCTCTTTGATGATTGATATTTTTTTAATAACCTAGAATTTTATTATTGGATTTCCCTTCTTATAATTCTTCTATATTGAATATATCGCATATAATCACATAGATAACACAATAAAAAATTTCAATAACATGAATTAATGAATTAATTGGTGTTTCTAGAAGTTAAAGAACTTATAACAATAGAATAGTAGGTTCACCATTAGAATAGAAATGTGACTATTATGAATATTAATATGGCCAATAGTATAGTAACCTCATCTATGAATGTATAATTAAAATCATGGTATCTTAAAAATGATAATATGATATAATTTTATCACAGTATAATTAAATAAATTTCTTAAAAAATATTAAAAATGGTTTTGTATTTTTATTAAATATTAATGTTTATTTTCAATTATATAATAAATGTAATGATTCAAATGAAGGTTTTTTTTCATAAAATAAAATAAAAAATCAATATTTTATTTTCATATTATTATAGGATAATTTTATGAGACCTTAATTAAATTTTCAATATATTATAAAATCCGTTATAATTTTATAATCATTATATTCAATTTAAATTTTGATATTAATAAAAAAAATTAAAATTCTAATATCTAGAAATATATTTTCATAATGGTGAGTACATGTTTTTAATTATAAATGTTGAAAAATGGTTTGGGTTTTGTTTTGGACATTTCTAAAATAGTTGAATTTATTTGGATTGAGAAATTAGTAATTTACAGTATATAAAAAATATTTATTTATTGGGTCATTTATTATTTAAGAATGATATTAGCACATAATATGGACCTCTCTCTCAATATTATAATATATTTTATGAAAAGGTTTAAAATATTACAAGTATTGGTCAAAAGAAAAATATTATAAATAAAATTATCAAAAAGAGATTCATCTTCTCTATTAAATACCACCCTCAACACCTCTTCTTCTCACACCTCTAAAGCCTTGAAGATTGTCCATATTCTACCCAATAATCTTCCCACCCCCACCTATAGGATCGTGTTTTCAATAATAGAACAAAACCAATTTCTCTATTGAGGTTCTCAATGTGATGAATTTAATAGGTAAAATCCTCTTTTATTTTTTTTATTTCTTTTCATTTTTTTCTTTTCTTATTCTCTCCACACCTCCCCTTATCCAGTATTCATGATACTCTATTATATTAGTTTAATTATATTATTTTATTATAATAATCTATCTTCAAAACCCTTATCCTTTTCTCTATATTCTAATTATGAAAATATCGACTGAGAAGTGTTCATTTACCACCACAGTGGATGATGTACATTCATTTTCCTATAATACCATAAAATATGTTCGTAAAATACTCATTTTCGTTACATATGATTTAATTATATTTATTATAAATTATATAATTTTTTTGATTTAGTATTTAAATATTATATTAAATAATATTATATGTGTTCTTGATGGTCATAAAATATACCAAATAAATGAAATAGTTTTCATTAACTATTTCTCTAATGATTCATCCACATAAAACATAACCAAATGATATATAATATTATTTATTATTCATTAAGGAAATTAATGAGCTATAATATAATTTTTTTCCAATTATACTCATTTTATAGGAACATTCATTCATGTATTTAGGTGAACCTATCATGAAACCCAAGGAAACGAACACTCAATAAACGATGAAATTAAACACTATAACTCATAAAAATGGACATAAACGTACTCAATAAAATAATAATAAATTAAATACATGTATATGAGGCTATTGATGTATTAATTAATGAATATAACATAATTATATATGATATCAATGTTAATAAACCATTCAGATATAATATATGGGGATTGTTGAACCCAATTTTCGTTCTTTGGGTTATTCTTCTTTAGGGACAAATTTTTTTATGGATTTTCATTTAAATTTCCTAAAATACAATTTCATTATCAATAAATTCTATTTCCTTATTAATACATGATTTGAATTTGATTTTATAAAAACCAAAATGATTTTCCAATTGAACACTTCTTTTTAAAATCACATCTTTCACTTCTCATGGGATTATTTCTTCTTCAATAAATATTGATAATTATTATACCATGTATGTTATTAAATATTCCATGTTAGTACCCCATTGTTTATCCATTAATGTATTCATTGTTAAAATCTAAGAGAATCATCGTAGGTCTCCTTGTATTCTAAATTCTCTAACCATTCTTGAATGAAAATTGGTTGAGAAAGAAATGTAATTCATTATTTGGAAACCTTTAACTCTATGTATGAATGATTTTATATGGGTGATTATTGATAAACACATAGGAAAAAGATTACTAAAAACCAATAAATGATTTGATGAAGGTAGAGGCCCTTAAGAACATGTATGTGAGAGAGATTTTAAGAATTCATGGCATGCTAATTACTATTGTCTCTAATGGAGATGCACACATTTTAACCACGTTCAAGAGTGGATTTTATACAGTGATGTGTTGATGTTGATGTTTTCATATCTTATCATCCCCAGATGGATAGATATATAGAAAAAGTCATCTATATTCATGGATATATTGTAATAGAAATTATGCATGACTTTAGTGGATCATTGGAAAAACAATAACCCTTAGTAGAATATTCTAAAAATAATAGTTACACCACTTTTCTAATGAAGTATCTATTTGATACATTTTACGTAAGTCCTTGTAGGCCAACCAATAATTAATAATATGATGTAGAATGGTCCTTGTTAGAAGTGATCATAATTTATAATATGTTTTATACCATATAAATTATCCCAAAGAGGATTGGAAGTAGCTCAAAGCCACCAGAAATTTTAATCTAATTTGATTCATATTTTGATGTACTTTTTTAGTTGATTATGTATTTATAAATGTTTTAACTCAAAAATGAAACTAATGTATTGGTAATAAGGATAAATTAGCACCTTATATCACCAGACCATTTTTTATTTTGGATTTACTCGGTAACAAGGAATATAAAATAGTAATTAACTTCTTGTTTAACTTATATAATTGATGTGTTGCATGTTTTCCATTTGTAGAACTACCATTCATATACAAACCACATTATGAAGTGGTAGGATATGGATATTGAACCCAATTACTCCGTGGTTGAATGACCTATCTAGATAGTGGAATGACATGATAAGGTGTATTATTGGAATAATATCTATTCAGATCGTTTGAAATGAATGTTTTGTTTTGAAATTCATAAGACATGGGATATTGATTCCTTTCCGATATAGTAGTTTCCCTTACTTTTCTCTTGTTTATCATCCTGATATATTCTAGGTATATAATCCATTCATAATTGGGATAATTTTCACATCATTATATTTGCAATTATGTATGGATAACTTTTTTTCCTTAAAAATTTAGTTTCTAGGTCATCTATAAGTTAAAGGAGTGGTTTTGGTATGTTGGTGTTAATAGGAATCCACCAGCATAGTAGTGGACGGAAGCAGCTTACTGGTGACTGTTAGAAGAACCTAGGCACATATTCATGTTTCATAGGAAATCTGTTGGAGAAGTAGAAATATATTCATTATTCTTATTCCCACTAGACATCTATTAGGCTAGCACCATCTAATTGGTGTACCAAAGACAACTAGCGAAAATAAATCTTGTTGGTGTTTCCTAGAGGCTCACTCATGTTAAAACAATGCATGTAGTTTAGTAATTATTTATGATTTAGTTTCCAACAACAAATTATTCAATCTCTCAAATACTCTTTGGTTAACCCTATTTAATTTTTATCTAAATTTAAGAGATCCTTGGTGTTGATTTCGGTTCTCATTGTAACTCATCTTGAGATTCATTTTGTTCATTTATTATTTTGTTCTCAATTTGTCAAAATCCCAAAAATAGAAAAATTATAACCTATTTTAATCTCTTCATATCCATGTGTTTGATGTTGATCTAGAATATTTCACTATACCTAGAATATAAATTTATAATTGAAATTTTTTCTTTAGATCTACAGTGTATTGGATATGAATGCATTCCATCTCATCATCAGTTAAAGAATAAATGTATTTTTTATCTTTCTTGAGGTATATGTTTCTATAATATGGTATATACCTTATTAATATTAATGTTTTTTTGAAAATTTCATTTTTTTATACATATTAAAATGAATCAAGATATTTTTGTTGATATTTTAGGGAAACATAATGTGATTCAAAATGGAATTTTATGAAAAATATATTTTTTAACTTATTATCCTTGATAAAAGTATTTAAATAGGGTTTTGATATAATGAGGGGTTTCAAGCATGGGGTCAACATGACATCACTGTATAGAATGTTTTATGAAAATGTAGTAATTGGCATAAATTTATTTTTCCATGTAAAACTATTTTGAAATAATATATTATTTTCCTCGACCACGATGAGGATGTAATAAAAAATTGGGAGATCTTGGGCATAGGGTAAAAGTATAAATAATGGATCCATAGTAGAGAATGTTATTACTTTAGGTGGATCCCTTGATACAATTTTTTTTGGGAATCCTTTCTAAGTAATCTAGGTTCTAAAACATTAGAATTCACTTATGTCACTTTGTATCTTGGGTTTGTCATAGTTGTGTACACTATTGTGTTATGAGGTGGTTTTGGAGTTTTTTAGATACACTACATACATGAATATTGATACACTTATTTTCAAACATGATATTGATAATAATATTTATATTAAAAAACAAATTATATCATATTTTTATTACTCATGGATAGTTTTTATGTCGTAATTTTTTTATGGTAAAAGGAAATTTTTTACCATGAAAACCAAAATAATGTTTATATTTCCAAAATTAGTTCTTTTAAAATGATTTATAAATTAGTTTTACACATCAACTAGTAGATTCATGAGGATATAGATTGTAAAAATTATTGATATAATACTATTGAATTTAGTACAAAACCCCTATTTTTTCCTTTTCGTGATTGTACCCTTAGTTTTTAAGGATATTATCAAAGGGAAAATCATTATATATATGAAAGTTCTACCTGATTTTATTTATTTTTCGGTTGGTGAATGGTGTTTAATTATGTTCATAAATATTTAGACCCATGGGTTACATCAACAACCATGTTTATGGTATTTTAGTTCATTTATTAGAATAAGTTGTATTATGGTTGGTTATTAACATTTTTTTCTGGTTGTTTGATTTATGATGTATTATGGATAGATATTGTGATACTCCAAATGTTTTTTCTCATATAATATGTTTTTTCTATGGGGATTTTATTCAAATATTTCATTTAATTATTCCCTAGTACTTTTCACTAGCCTCTGTTAATAGGAAACATTTTTGGGACTTGTTATGGGTTATTTTTGTAAAATTTCTAGTTGAATCATTTTGGTCTGTTACACACCATATTATGGGCATAACCATTTCATACTAAAGGATTATTACTAATTTGAGTTTCACATATCTATATCATGATTAATCCTTACATAGAATGGATTTATCATTGAATATTCATTCAATAACACATTGAATTATGGGACACCATTACATAATAGTAAAATTACCTTTATAAAAGTAATGTAAAGGCACATTTACATAGCATCAAAT